>CM033720.1:24462590-25842179 GCA_019671005.1 Hibiscus mutabilis | reverse complement strand
CCTTCTTTGGTCTTAAAAATTATGCTTAAATTTGTTTGATTCATTGCTTTAATTCGATTAGAATCAAATTTTCTGAGCAACCTGTAGCCAAAATTAACATTTATGGCACAGACGTATCGATACGGTTATCCTCGTATCGATACGGTTATCCTCGTATCGATATGGGTCGTTTATAATTGTTTTGATAGAAGTATACCTATACCGGTACGTATAGCGTATCGAAACAACATCAGAAGCGTCTCGGTACTGGGTTCGATACGCCACGTTGGCGTATCGATACGCGTTCACGCTGGTCTGTTTAAAGGGCTTTAAAAACTTTCCTACTTCAAATAAAACACATCTTCCTTTAATTTCAAAACCCTAGCCGAAAAACCTCTATAAAGTCCTCTAAATCTCTCACTTTTTCTCACACCAATCTTCAAAATTCTTGAGGGCTTTTAGTTTTTACATCAAACCCAAGCTACAATCATCAAGTTTGTGCATCTAAATCACTTCATTCATCATTAATCTCATCTTCAAGGTATAAACCCTAACCTTTTTCTTTTTAATTTTTGTACATATATACACTGTTTTTGTACTATAATCATAGATTTAGAACTCATATAGTATTCTTTTCAATATTTTTGTAAAAACTTTTTCAAATCTGAAATTTTTTGATTCGAATATAAAATTATATCGTATAATTTTAACACTATTTTCAAGTTTTTATTTACCAAAAATTCTTTTTAAATTTGTATATATTTTTAAACTATATTGTATAAATTTTTGACAATATCTTGATTATTGGATTACTTTTTGGATTGAATGTATTAATTTATGCATACATTATTTTTGGTTTGATTTTTGTTTTTCTGACTATGGCCCTTAAAAAACGAGCACGAAAGGACATTGCCTCTAGTTCAAGTTCTCCGCGTCCTCTTCCCGATCATGTTGGTAATAGACCCAATCTTACCCACATTTATCAAAATTGTTTTAACGAACCTCAATATCCTGATGCCATGGAAAATTTTAAAGAATACAAAAGTTACAAATTTTGTCCCGAGCGTGTTACTTCAATCCCATTTTTATCATCCGAAAGATTTAAATTCGAATATCTTTCTTTAATGCACGAATGGAAATTTATGGCTTTTTTAAGTATACTTAAGGTTTTATACCGAAATCTTGTTTTAATCTTCAATTCCAATGCTCAATGTATTTTCAATGAAAAGAAATCTTTGGTTGTTGCAATTGAATCTTACTTAATAGGTAAGAAATTTTGAATTGATTCAAGTGTTTTAGCAAACTTTTTGGGTCTTGAGGATACAGGAATAGATGATGAGGGTGCGTTAGGACATGTCCTTAGTGGTTCCGTGACCGTTCTTAATGCCCATGACCGTATCTTGCATCTCATGATCACTTGGTGGTTCGGTCTATCCAATGGGAAATACTCTACCATCCGCCAAGTTGATGATTTTTGGCTTCGATGCTTTCGTGAAAAGAGGCGACCCAACCTTGCTCAGATTATGTTTGCCGAGATCGTCTTTCTTGTCAAACATCACCACACCTCCTTGGTAACATTCTTCACTTATGGCACGGCTTTGAGCTTTGTCTTTCACAATATGGGGATTGATTGTTCCTACGATCTTTCGAAACCTCTCATGGATCCCATTGATGAGTGTTCTCTTCGTCGTGCCAAGTTCACATATTACAATGGAGAATGGGTCCGTAACACCGATATTCCGAGAGGTGTTCAGCCCGAACCGGTGGAGGCTCCTCAAGAAGCTCAAGTTCTACAAGCTCGGGTAGCCCAACCGAATCAAGATGCTCTCATGGATTTCCTTAAGGAGAAGTTCACATATTTACACACCACCATGGACTCCCGATTTGCCGCGATCGACACTCGCTTCACATCCTTCGAGGAAAGGGTGATGACTATTGAAAATTGACAAAAATCTATGGACATCACTCTTAACGCCTTTCATGGTGAATGGCGTCAATCCCATAGACCTCCGGCCACAAACGTTGATGATGATGAGGATGAAGAGGATGGAGACGATGGCATGGACTCTTATTCATTTTTGCATGTCATAGCATATCATATTAGTATTTAAGTTATGCACCTTTATTTTATGTCCTTATGAACTCCTATGCTTTGTTTTTATTTGACTTATGCTTTTAGGATTTGAGTTGGATTGATCTATGTTACTTGAACTATTATTTGAAGTTAAATGCTTATATTGCTTATTAAATTGCTTGGAGTTGTTATTGTTTTCTTGTTTTATCCCTATTACATTGACTTTGATCTAACAAAAAGGGGGAGAAGACTTAAAGAGCCAAACTTTTATTTATAGCCTTAAATTAAGGGAGAGTTTTCTAAGAGATACTTAAAAAATTTCACCTTGGTTTTTTTATATCAAAAAGGGGGAGATTGTAAAACCTATATTTGACTTTGACATAACAAAGTGCTTAAGGACTAATATGTAAAAGAAAATAAAATTTTAAGTACTCAAAAGTCTCACAAAATAACAAAGAAAAGTCTTCCAAAGTTATAAACTTAAACCCTAAAATTTTCTAAGTGTTTCAAGACAAAACTACACAAATACGCCCAAGCGTATTGATACACCCCTTGGTGTTTCGATATGGTTCTTAGCTACTGGAATTTGTTTTTGCAAAGCGTACTAATATGGCTTAGCCCGTTTCGATGCAGCCTTCATCTGGGTAAACATTTTAAGCGCATCGTTTTGATACGGCTCACACCTGTTTCGATATTGTTTGAAATTTGGGTTTAAGAAATTTACACTCGTACCGATATGGTACACTATGTTTCGATATGGTTTGAATTTTGTTTTAAGAAATTTCAAAATGTACCGATACGATTTGCCAAGATCTTTAAAGATTATTCCATTAAATTTTTCGACTGTTGTTTGTCAGTTATTGGAATCCTCAAACTTTAAATTTTGGTTAACCCGTACCGATACGCCACTATGCGTATTGATACACTTTTTCATCTAGGATTCCATTAAGCAAAATTCGTACCGATAAGACCTTACCGTTTTGATACACCCCTATTTTAACACTATGATCGTTTTGATATGGCTTCACGCATATCGATACGACTTGTACAATGGCTATATTTTTGTTGTAACAGGTATCGATACGGGACTTTGTGTACCGATACGAGCCTTCACCAAACATCATTTATTGCGGGAAAGATGGTCCCCAACAACTCTATTGATGACTTCAACCACCCAAACGGCTAGAATTCAATAAGGGGGTACAAATACAAGTCTCCAATGCTACAACAACAACTAATGAACTTAGATTGAACAACATTCAAGTACTCAAGCAAGAATCCAACCCTTGTGCTCTTAGAGTCAAATCCTTGTACACAACTTGTGCTCTTCATTGTAATCTTTTATTTCAAGTTTGGGGTTGAGTGATCTTGTAATTTTGGGCAAATATCCACCTTGTGAGGTCATTTTATTTTTGCCATTATCTTTCTTGTACAAGAGTGAATCTTGATCAAGCTTTAGGTAGAAAGCTTTGATCCTTTGTAACGGTTGCCTTCTTAGCCTAGAAAAGGGGGAGATTTCATAGTGAAATTTGTTAAAATCCTTAGTAGGAAGCTAAGGTAGTAGACGTAGACCTTGTTAGAAGGTTGGACCACTATAAATCATTGTGTCCCATTGTCTATCCTTTTATCCATTTGCTTCCAAAAATTTTAAATTGCAAATTCACCCCCCTCTTGGCCACTTTCGGTGTTGATTTATTATCCTAATAATAATTGAAAGGCTTGTTGCACGCTCAAATTGATCTCCAATTACCTTCGAGAGGGTTGTTTTTTTATGTTTGGTTGAATTGGCTAACACCAATAAAAGATTGGACAAAAAGCACAAGGATTTTAGAGTGGTTCGACTTTCTAACCAAAGCCTACATCCACTAACTTAGCACACCACTAAGGATTTCCCAATTCACTATGAATTCTTCCCCTTTTCAAGGCTTAGGAGGCAACCTTTACAACCCTGTCTTTTTCCTTGGCTATGATAGAACCAACTCTAGTTTTTATCTAAGGCTAAACTAGAACCTCTCCTTTTACAAGGGATTTGATTGGTAAACTTAATACCTCGCAAAGGTGGGTGTTTACAAAGATTAAGCTCATTAGAAAGAGTACAAATAATATACAATGAAGCACTCTCTAAAATATGTGCAAGAGAAATGAAGAAATTTGCTTTGGACTCAAAAACTCTTGATCATCATGATTGGATAGTTTCTCTCTACTTCTTCTTCAAGTGTCTTTGGCTTGTATTTATAGTGTGGAATGAAAAACTAGTCGTTAAAAACTAGCCGTCGGAAAACTAGCCGGTAGAAACTAGCCGTTGGGGACTTTTAAATTACTTAAAAATATATATTTGAGTCAAAAACACTTTTAAAAGATTTCAAACATATTTTTCAAATTAAATGGACTTTAAATTGTTTTTGCAATATTTGTTCAAGTCCAAAAATATTTTTCACTAAGTTATATCAAAATAAATATCTCTACAGAGTGCATTGTAAATAAGTCACCTTGGATGTTGAGGGGTTTATACGCTGTACCGAATACTCCATCCAAGTACCCTAATGGTAGAGGGGTTAAACAATACCGAAGACTCCCGTTAGTGGGTTAAGCATCTAACCGGTGATTGAGGTTGGTGTCCCCGTGGGTTGAAAGTGTACCCGGTTGTTAATGTACCACGATTGCGATTGTATCGCTATTCCGGTTGAGATGGCTTGAAGTGTTGGGTTAACACTTGTTGAATCCGTGTATCCGATGAACTCTTTTGTTATTGGACTTGTTTAATGACCACTTGTAAGCTAATATAATTGTTAATGTATCATTGAAATGTTTTATGTTGTATAATGTGACTTATACATGTTTCTCCTTGAGCTTTGCATTTGGTAGTAATGCATGGGAAGACTCAAGTTGAGGGTTAGCAATGGGATTTGCTATTGGTTAATGATACATGTGGCATATGGTTTAATATGCTGGTTTTAAAGATGTTAAGTGCATGGGTTTCAAGGCATGATGTTTTTATGGTAATGATTAAATGATGTTCAAAGAATGTTTGAAATGAGATTTCAACGTGGCATTGTAAAATGGTTTTAAATGCATTTATGGTGATTTTGGTTTTGAGCTTTCCTCACTAAGCCTAGTTTGCTTACGCTCTCTTTGTCCATCAATGCAGTCTATAGAAGGCTTGGAGGTCAGTTGGAAGCAAGGGATCTAGCAAGACTTGGCAATCGTAGTATGTCTTTGATGTAGACTATAGATAATAAGGGCAATGAGGGTTTCCTTAATTGATTTGGGATATGTTTTGTTAAACTCCCTGGATGAGCTAGTTTGGTTTGTTGTTTGTGGTTTGTAAGTGACAATTGTTGACTGTTTATGGTAATGGTTTGGAATTTCGCATGTTGCTTGAATGGTTTTATAGGGTGAATGCCTATAGATTTGCTTTTAATGCATGATGCCATTCTATGTTGTTAAAAATGTGAAGCTTCAATGTTTGTGGTATTCTTGGCATGTGGAGGTTGTGTTTCAAGCTTGTAGGAATGTTTTGAGTATGCTTTTGGGATGAAAAAACAGCAACATGTGACATTACAGGTCCAGGCGTACCGATACACGGGGGACCGTATCGGTACGGCTAGGCATTTTTAGGCTTGAGGGATCGGTACGAAGGTTGGTGTTTCGATACGCCTAGGCCATTTTGGTCTTAGCGTACCAATACAGCAAGGGTTGTTTTGATATGGGTCTCAGCTTCAGGAAATCAACTTTTTCGTCCTAATCTATTGTATTGAAACGCCCAGAGAGCCGTATAGGTACGATCATTAAGGTTTTCAAAAGTTCGGTATTTCAGTTAGGCGTAACGATATGGCATGGATATGTACCAAAATGGTGTGTTTCAATCCGTATCGATACGGGTTTACCTGTATTGGTACGGATGACCGTTAATTCTGTTATTGTCACTTTGGGCAGTTTTGACATCTTTACAATTTAGTCCCTGAATCTTGCCAATGCAATTGTATGTGATAGAATGATTGGTTTGACCTGAAATTTCATATGAAAGTTTGGAACCTATCAAATTAAAAGTTGGTAACTTAAAAGTGAGCTTTAGTCCTGAATTTTTTTGTATTTGCAATTTGGTCCCTAATTTGTAAATACGATCAATTAGATGTCAAATTGATGCCTGATTGAGTTGGGGTTGCACCTGATGTCCGCATAAACATGTAGGGCTAATAATTGGCATATAGATAAGATAAAAAGAAAAAAAAGGACCGGGTTTTGTTATACCTTTTTGGTTTGTTACGGCAAACCTAATGTGTACTTCTTGGTTCGGTTGGGCGTCTAGGTCGGGCCAACGGGGTTGCACGACATTTATGGGACTGTTAGGGTACCCTTGGTACATACTAGAGTTGTGGTTCATGAGATCACATTAGGCGTGATTGTTCGTAGTTGGCTAGGGATAGACAGGCTCCTGCACCTACTATTGCACCCTAGAGAGGTCGTGGGCTCGGTCGAGGTGATTTTCAGCTTGGGGAGGGAGGACAAATGCTCATACTATGGCATTTCAACCTGAGTGTGGTGGACTGGCTGGGATCTACGCACATCGCGTGGATATGAATAATATAGATATGATTGTAGGTACATTTACTTTACAGTCCATATCATTACTTTCTTTGATAGATTTTGGTTCTACACATTCATACATCTTGCGAACATACACGTTTTCTTGATATACCTGTAGAAGTGTTAGATGTGGGTATGTTTGTAACTAGCTCTTTTTGTTAGACGGTAGGTACTAGGAGGTTGTTAAGAGATGTCCTTTAATGGTTCAAGGTCATGTGTTTGCGGCTGATTTGATGGAGTTGTCATTTCATGGTTTTGATGTAATATTGGGGATGGATTTGTTGTATAAGCATAGGGCTATGGTTGAATTTGAGACCAAGCGAGTTTTGTTGAAACTAGCTGAGGATTATGAAGTGGTGGTTGAGGGTGAGAATGTTAAATTCTTGTCCAATATGGTTTCAACTTTGGAAGCGCAAAAGTTGTAGGAGCTTTGAGGGTCAAGCATATCTAGCTTATGTTATGAACCCAAATATGAAGGAGGTGCAAGTCCAGGATATTAGTACTATTTGTGTTTTTTAGGTGTGTTTTTGAAGATGTTTCCTGGATTACCACCAGTTAGGGAGGTAGAGTTCTGTATTGAGACGTATGCTGATACGTCTCTAGTGTCGATTGCATTGTATTGCATAGCACCGAAGGAGTTGAAGATGCAGCTTCAAGAGTTGTTGGATCATGGTTTTATTCGACCTAGTGTGTCACCGTGGGGAGCATCAGTGTTGTTTGTGAAAAGAGAGATGGCACGCTAAGAATGTGCATTAATTATCGGTAACTAAACAAGTTGATGATTAAGAATAAGTATCATTTGTCGAGGATTGATGATTTGTTTAATCAATTTTGGGAAGCTACGGGTTTTTCTATGATTGATATGAGATCTAGTTATTATCAATTGAAGGTGAAAGACAAAGATGTGCAGAACACAACTTTTCACATGCGATTCGGGCATTATGAGTTCTTAGTGATGTTGTTTGGGTTGACTAATATGCCAACAACTTTAATGGACGTGATGAATCAGGTATTCTGTGAATTCTTCGATCAATTAGTGGTGGTGTTCATTGATGACATTCTCGTGTTCTCTCATACCGAGAAGGATCTTGATCGACACCTACGGATTCTATTACAAATTTTGTTGGAAAATAAGCTTTATACTAAGCTGAGCAAGTGTGAACTTTGGATTAAGGAAGTGGTTTTTCTTGGTCATGTTATTTCGGCGAAAGGTATCTGGGTGAATCTGTAGAAGATTGAGGCGGTTATGAATTGGAAGCAACATAAGTCAGTGAAAGAGGTTCATAGTTTCTTGGGGTTAGCAGGGTGTTATCGCCGCTTTATGGATGGTTTTTCAAAAATTGCTACTCTTTTGACGAAGTTGTTGCAAAATGATGTAAGCTTTGAGTGGGCGGAGGGTAGAAAACAAGTTTTTAGTAAGTTGAAGGAAGCTTTGACGCGAGCTCCGATCTTGATTCAACCTGAGCTAAGGAAAGAGTTTATAGTGTATAGCGATGCAACCTATGTTGGTTTGGGGTGTGTGCTGATGCAATGGTATTGTGATGCATCCTATGTTGGTTTGGGGTGTGTGTTGATGCAAGGGTAAAGTTGTGGCTTATGCATCTAGGTAGTTGAAGGTGCATGAGCGCAACTATCCTACGCATGACATAGAGCTTGCTGCAGTGGTGTTTGCGTTGAAGATTTGGAGGCATTATCTTTATGGTGAGAAGTCTACTGTGTATAAGGATCAGAAGAGTTTGAAGTATCTGATGTCGCAAAAAGAGTTGAATCTTAGGCAATGGAGATGGTTAGAGTTGCTTGGGGATTATGATTTAACGATTGGGTATCATCCGGTTAAAGCTACAATGTAGTCGCTACCTTAAGTATTGGTTGAGTTGTAAGTGAATCCATCATTGTTATAGTTGATCAATGAGAAACAACCGTATGATGGCTCATTGGTACCGTATGTTAAGGATATTATGGATGGCAACCATACTTATTTTTTGTTTTAATGACGAGGGTGTTTTGTGCTTCAAGAGTTGAGTGGTTGTGCCAAAAGATGAGGAGTTAAAATACACTATCTTGGCTGAAGCACAATCGAGTCCTTTTTCTGTGCACCTGGGTAGCACAAAGATGTATTAGGATTTGAAAAGGGAATATTTATGGGTTGGTTTGAAGAAGCATGTAGTAGATTTTGTTGCTTGTTGTATGGTATGTTAGTGTGTTAAGGTTGAGCATCAGTTTCCTTCCGAGTTGTTGCAATCGTTGATGATTTTGGAATGGAAGTGGGAGAGAATTACCATAGATTTTGTAACAAATTTGCCTTTGACGCCATCAAAGAAGAATTTTGTATGGGTCATTGTGGATAGGTTTACGAAGTGTGCACATTTTCTGGCTGTGCATACGACGTATACTTTGGATAAGCTGGAAAAATTGTATGTTGCTGAGATTATAAGGTTGCATGAGGTGTCTAAGTCTATAGTATCGGATAGGGATCTATTCTTTACATTGAGGTTTTGGGAGTGCTTGCATAGGGCTTTGGATACTCAGTTAAATTTCAGTATTTTATACCATTCTCAAACGGATGGTCAGTCTAAACGCGTTATCTAAGTGTTGGAAGATATGTTGCGGTGTTGCATCATTGATTTTCATGGAACATGAGAGAAGCAACTACTATTGGTGGAGTTTGCCTATAACAATAGTTATTAGGCTAGTATTCAAATGGCTCTGTATGAAGCTTTGTATGGTAAGAGGTGTCGCATGCCATTTTGTTAGGCAGAAGCATGAGAGAAGTATGTTTCTTTGCCTGATGTGCTGAAGGACACTAATGAGAAGGTGAATCTTATTAGTGACCAGTTGAAGGTTGTAACCCCCTCGACCCGGCCGAGTCGCAAGACCGAACCAAGCGAGCTACATTAGGTTTACCGAGGTAAACCATAAAGAAGAAACTCGAAATGAGTCCATTTTTTCTTTTTATCTTATCTAGATGCATATTATTATCCTATGTCTTCATGCTGACCACAGGTGAAAACTTAACTCAAACGGGCATCGAATCGATATCCAATTGGGTACAAGTGCAATTTAGAGACCAAATTGCAATTCCGGAAATTACAAGAACTTTTCCCATTTTGATGTTACCAACCTTCAATTAGTCAGGTTTCATGCATGCATGTTGAATTTCAGCTCAAAATACTCATCCATACTCATTCAATTGCATCCATAATATTCAGGGACCAAAACGTAAGAAAACATAACTTTAAAACATTTATATAACTGAATTAACGGTGAGCCCTATCAGTACACTTACACGCGTATCAGTACGGTATTGCTATTTCAAAAACCCCAAATTCCAGTAGCCAAATCTCATTCCGATACGCCTTGCATACCGATACGCCATGCCAAATGCATATACCCCGTACTGAAATAGTTCATCGCATACCAAAACGCCATTCTAGAAAAGGTTTACCCGTACCGAAACACTTGCCCGTGTTTCGATACGCTAAGCCTGAAATGGCTTACCCGTACCAAAATAGGGACATGCGTACCGATACACCTTGACCTGAAATGTCCTCTTTTGCTGGTTTAACATGCTTCCAAACATACCAAAAAACGCTAAAAAGCTTCTAACATGATCCAAAACATTCAAGAGACAAACCACAACAAAACATCACAGATTCATCAACCTTTCATGGCATCATAATTTAAATGTAAATCATGCTTCCTAGAAATCAAGCTAAGCAAAGCATGAAATCTTAAACCATCACCACAAACGAACCATAATGGCCAATTACAAACCAGGAGCAGCAAAACAACATTGCTCAAACAGGGAGTTTAACAAAACACCTCCCAAAACAACAACGGAAACCCTATTGCCGTTATTACTTACAGTTTAGTTCAAAACATACTCTTAGTATCAAGTCTTTGACAATCCCTTGCTTTCTTGATGCCTTCAAATCTTTAATTCTCTGCATTGATGGACAAATAGAGCGTAATTGTAACCCCCTCAACCCGGCCTAGTCGTAAGACCGAATCGAGCAACCTACATTAGGTTTACCGAAGTAAATCGGGATGATTAACCTTAAAGCTCACCCATTTTTTTCTTTTATCTTATCTAGATGCATTAACATTATCCTACATGATCATACTGTTCAAAGGTGAGCACTCGTCTCAATCGGGCATCATAATGATATCCAATTGGCCACGACACAACTTAGGGACAAAAACATAAATTCGGCAAATTAAAAGGGTTTGACCACTTTTTACGTTGCCAACCTTAAATTGGGTTCATTTTATACTTATATGCGAAATTTCAGCCTCAAACAATCATCCATGCCTAAATAATTGGAAAAACAAGATTTACGGACTAAAACGAAAGAAAACAGAAATTGCTTCAATATGACATTAACAGAATTAACGACCCCCTTATCGATACGGTTTAACCCGTATCGATATGGTTGTGAACTTCTATTTTGATACAACTGATCCCGTACCGGTACATCTCTTCGAATGTAAAACATGTCTTTAGAAGTTCTTGCATACCGTACCGATACGGTTCAATTGGTGTTTCGGTACGCAACAATGTTACAACTCGTACCGATACGACTCCATTTGCGTTTCGGTACGCAGGCTCCATTTCAAAAGACGTTGTTCTAGTAACCACATAGCATTTCAATACACCCTTGCCGGTACCGATACACCCTGCCCAATTATGCCTAGCCGTACCGATACGTCCCTTGCGTATCCGTACGTCTGGGTCTGTAATGTCAAATTTAGCTAGTTTTTTATACAATTCTAGATGCATTTGGCCCCTGTCAACTTTCAAACTTACATAACAACACAGCAAATTACATAATCTAACTTTTATACCAGGATTAGACAACCATAACAACATCATGCTTCCAAAGGACCACTCTAGAGGCATACTCCCTATACCACTTTGCCAAGCATACCAAAATGCACATTTAAGCCATTCCCAGGAAGAGCAACATAACAACACTCTCCACAAAGCATACTAAACTTACTCATATCATCACCACAAGGCAATCATCAAGGAATTCTAGATTCATACCTAAGGCACCATTCAACCATAAGTACTATCAAGTATTGATATCAAGCTTAGCAACATCAACTATCCTAAAAAACCATCATAGAAACCGAGTTCATACTCAAAGTAGTTTATCCCTTGGATCCTTGCCTTTGCTGCCCGAATTTCAATGCTCTGCATCACTAGGAGAAAGAGAGCGTAAGCACACATGCTTAGTGAGGATGCTCATAAACAATGATGCATTTACATTTATTTAAAAACATATGCTTGCTTTTCCCAAAACATGGTTACTTACAAAGCACTTCCTCGTGATTCTAACCGAATCAAAACATAATGATATCCATAACATCAGAAACATTTCATGCTTAAATCCCAAAGCATTTTAATCAAACCATGCTTAAATCCTAATGAACTTAATATAAGAATCAACACATGATCTTTTTCATATATTGGCAATTATAGTGACCCGATAGACTACCTTTATCCTATACACATATCGGATACACGGATCTCTCATACCATGCCTAGTTAAACCGCATGATATCCCAAACCTTGCCTAGTCAAACCGCAAGATTTGACACTGCGAGATTTCACCCTTGCCAAGTTAAATTGCAAGATCACCATCAGTTTGGGTTGCCTAGTTAAACCGCATGCCCAAAATGATGTCCCCACAGTCCGAGTGGCCTAGTTAAACTGCCATACCTCAAGGAACCATGGCCACGATCGATTTTGTTCATATTTTATAGTGCACTTTTAATCCTATGGCATGCCAACTATATTCGATTGTTTTCACCATGTCACATAGCCAATATATCATTTACAAAACCATTTACTTACTGTTTTACAATGCATCTCATAACCAACACATATGCAAATCTCATTGCCAATGCACTAACACTATTCCCAACCGGAATGAAAACCAATGCTCAATAGCATTTAATATACTTTCAAACCCCTGCATATGTACTCAAAATCATGCAGTACCAGTAAGTAAATCATACCATGTTTATCACCAAAACATGCAAACAACATGCTCATATCTAAGTCGATATTCAAGAGCAAAATAAGGGAAACTTACTTTCGAGCTTAGGTAAGCGTCTCACGCTTACCCTAAACTCCCAACAGCCTTTACAAACCTTTGTAAAGCATTTAAAATCAGTTTCCACTCACCGATACGCTTCGCCTTCCTTGCCAACGCGAAACAAGCTCTTGGCAAGCCACCAAACACGTCACGCTTCGACGCCTTAATTATCCCTTGTTTTAAACACATAAAACCAGAGGGAAAATGCTTTAAAATGCATTCAAACCATTTCCCAATAGCAATCTCCCGCAACTCCCAAGATGCCCATGCAAACACCATCCAAAACATATCGAAAACACCATCAAACGTTTCCAAAACTTAACCCAGCCGTAAAACAACAACACAAGCCTTAAATCAACATCTCATAACATCCAACAACCTTTTCCTAACATCCTTTTACCTCCAGCAAAGATTAAAGTCGAATATCACCACAAAAACTCTAATCTAACAACCTAACTAATTAGATATTCTATAGTTTTGGGATTCTATTGGTAAAAACAAATTATTAACATCAAAATACATCCAAAACATATATTAAATCCAACTCAAACACTGGAAAAACATATCCATTTTGAAAATTATAATGTCTCATCAATATTCCCAAAATAACTCATTTAATCATTGATATAACATTAAAATCAGTTTCCAAACTATAAATCAAGGATCAAATACTTGGGAATTTCAGTAAAGAACCATAGAATAGAGGAGATCACGGACCTTACCCCTATTGTGAGATTTCTTCCTTAATTGATTTGACAAAAGCTAAGAAAACACAAGATTTAAATGAGGTTTTGCAAAAACAATGTTAATCAAATCATTATCAATCATAAAAACGAGATAAAAGACTCTTCACCTCTGAATTTTGATGTAAACTTGAGTGTTTGGCTGAGGAGAGAGTGGAGAGAAAAGTTACGTGAATTTTCTTTAATGAGCTTAACTAACTGTTTTAACTAAAATCCCATTTTAATTATCTTTAAGACACATGTTAAAATATCTTAAATTAAGGGAGAAATCATCATAAAAAATTGGTAAAATAGCTCCTTAAAGATTCTATGAAATTGACCCTTTTCATTTTAGTCACCTTTAAAAACAGTTTTCAAAAATCGCATTTTGGTCACTAATCCAAAATGTCACATTTCCAAATTCCTTTATCTAAAATTGATACCACCAAAAATCATTATATAATAAAAGATAATTTTTAACTATTTTTCCATATTTTTATCTTACCAAAAAATATACTATCCCGAATCTGACTCGAATCTCTAACCTGACCCACTGGACCGTCTAACAAACCTCAAAACTGCTAAGCCCAAAACCGGGGTGTTACAACTCTCCCCCACTTAAGAAATTTTGTCCTCGAAATTACCTGGAGGAAACAGATGAGGAAATTACCTCGGTGTCGCCACAAGACTTTTACGAGCTCTATCGTCTTACCACGAAGAACATTCTTACTAGTGTTGAGGATCTATTCTGGTTCCTCATAAAAGATTAGATCCGGTCTCAACTCCGCATCCTCCACCAGCATGATATGCGATGGATCTGACCGATATCTCCTCAACATCGAAACATGGAACACATTATGAATTTTCTCAACCTTGGGAGGCAACCTCAACCAATATGCCACAGGACCCACGCGCTCAATAACCTCATATGGTCCAATGAACCTCAGACTAAGCTTACCCTTACATCTAAATCTCATCACCTTTTTCTACGGTGACGCCTTCAAGAATACGCGATTGCCCACCGCATATTCAACCTCCTCACGCTTTAAATTAGCGTAAAATTTTTTCCGATCCGCAACCGCTTTCAACCGGTCGCACACAAGCTTGACCTTCACATTTGTGTCTTTCAACACATCCGGTAGGGTAACATGCTTTTCCCCCACCTCAGCCCAACATAAGGACGTACGACATCTCTGACCATATAACGGCTCCTAAGGTTCCATCTGTATACTTGCCTGATAACTGTTGTTGTAAGCAAACTCAACCAAGGGCAAATGCTTCTCCCGGGTTCCTTGGAACTCAATAATGCAACATCTCAGCATATCTTCCAAAACCTGAATAACTCGCTCAGACTGTCCATATGATTGGGGATGATACGCGATAGTAAAGCTCAATCTCGAACCCATTGCATGGTGCAAACTCCTCCAAAACCTTGCCGTAAACCTCAGATCCCTATCCGAAACGATGGATTTAGGTACACCATACAAGCGAACAATCTTCGCTATATACAAATTTGCCAACTTGTCCAAGGTATATGTTGTATGCACTAGCAAGAAATGTTCACACTTCGTGAACCGGTCAACAATCACCTATACGAAATCCTTCTTAGCCGGTGTCAATGGCAACCCAGTTACAAAATCCATAGTGATTATCTCCCATTTCAACTCTAGAATTTTCAATGGTTGTAGCAACCCGGATGGAAACTAATGTTCAGCCCTGACCCATTAACATACCATGCACTTGGACATAAACTCAGCCATATCCTTTTTCAACCCAACCCAGTAGTATACCTATTTCAAATCATGGTACATCTTAAAACTACCTGGATGCATAGCAAAAGGACTAGAGTGTGCCTCCATCAAGATAGTGTGCCTCAACTCTGTATCATTCGGCACCACTATTCAACCCTTGAAACACAAAACTCCATCACCATCAAAATAGAAATCCGTCGGATTATCATCTGCTATATTCTTAACATGCTCAACCAATGAATCATCAAACAGTTGCTTAGCTTTAATCAACTGCGATAACGTAGGCTTGACTTGCAACTCTGCTATAAACCACCTTCCTGTGTCACACTCAACCTTGCAAGCATAGCTCGGAGCTCAATCGCAACCTTACGACTTAATGCATCCGCCACTACATTGGCTTTACCAGGATGATACTCAATGGTCAAGCCGTAATCCTTAAGCAACTCCAACCATCTACGTTGCCTATGATTTAAATCTTTCTGGGACATCAAATACTTCAAGCTCTTGTGATATGTGAAGATGACACACTTCTCACCATAGAGGTAATGTCGCCAAATTTTCAAAGCGAAAACCACAGTCGTAAGCTCCAAATCATGAGTTGTATAATTGCGCTCATGAACTTTCAAATGCCTCAATGCAAAGGCCATAACCTTCCCGTCCTGCATCAGCACACAACCCAAGCCAACATAGGACGTATCACTATAAACAACAGACTCTTTCCCAGATTCAGGCTGAATCAACACAAGAGCATGTGTCAGCACTTCCTTTAACTTCTCAAAATTGTGTTGCTGCTTCACCGTCTACACATACAGAACATTCTTCTGTAACAACTTGGTTAAAAGAGCTGCAATACTCGAAAACCCCTCAACAAAACGACGATAATAACCAGCCAACCCAAGAAAACTTCGCACCTCTGATACTGACTTAGGTGGCTTCCAATTGAGAATAGCCTCAATCTTCTGTGGATCAACGCGAATACCCTCCGCAGACACCACATGACATAGGAATGTCACTTCTTTAAGCCAAAACTCGCACTTGCTCAACTTGGCATACAACTGATTGTCCTTCAACACTTGCAACATAATCCGCAAATGTCGAACATGCTCTTCCTCGGTACAAGAGTACACGAGAATATCATCTATGAACACCGCCACAAACTTATCAAGATACTCATGGAACACTCTATTCATCATGTCCATAAACGTAGCCAGGGCATTTGTCAACCCGAAAGGCATGACCAGAAACTCATAATGCCTATACCTCGTACGGAACGCGGTCTTATGCACATCGACATCCTTAACCTTCAACTGATAATACCCTGATCTTAAATCTATCTTGGAAAACACCGCTGCTCCATGAAATTGATCGAACATCAATTTGCAGTAATGGGTACCTGTTTTTTACCGTCAACTTGTTTAAATGGTGATAATCAGTACATACACATCGTACCATCTTTCCTTTTCACGAAGAGAATAGGCCTACCCTACGAAGAAATGCTTGGTCGAATGAACTCGTGATCCAGCAACTCTTGAAGCTGTGACTTCAACTCCTTCAATTCTTTCGGTGCCATACTATAAGGAGCAATGGACACCGGTGTTGTACCCTCGTTTGTCTTAATACGAAACTCCACCTCTCTATCCAGAGGCAAACCCGGTAACTCCTCGTATGTCTTAATACGCTTCGCCTTTCTTGCCAAAGCGAAACAAGCTCTCGGCAAGCCACCAAACACATCACGCTTCTACGCCTTGATTATCCCCTATTTTAAACACATAAAACCATAGGGCAAATGCATTAAAATGCATTCAAACCATTTTCCAACATCAATCTCCTGCAACTCCCAAGATGCCCACTTAAACACCATCCGAAATATACCGAAAACACCATCAAACGTTTCCAAAACTTACAAGCCTTTAATAAACATCTAATAACATCCAAAAACCTTTTCCTAACATCCTTTTACCTCCAGCAAAGATTAAACTCGAATATCACCACAAAAACTCCAATCTAACAACCTAACAAATTAGAGATTCAAGAGTTTCAGAATTCTATTGATAAAAACTAATTATCAACATTAAAATACATCCAAAAATATATTAAATCCAACTCAAACACTGGAAAAATCGATCCACTTCGATAATTATAATATCTCATCAATATTCCAAAATAACTCAATTAATCATTGATATAACATTAAAATTAGTTTCCAAACAATAAATCAAGGATCAAATACTTGGGAATTTCAGTAAATAACCATACAATAGAGGAGATCACGGACCTTACCCCTATTGTAAGATTTCTCCCTCAATTGATTTGACAAAAGCTAAGAAAACACAAGGATTAAATGAGATTTTGCAAAAACAATGTTAATCAAATCATTATCAATCATAAAAACAAGTTAAAAGACTCATCACCTATGAATTTTGATGAAAACTTGAGTGTTTGGCTGAGGAGAGAGTGCATAGAAAAGTTACGTGAATTTTCTTTAATGAGCTTAACTAACTTTTTTTAACTAAAACCCCATTTTAATTATCTTTCAAACACATGTTAAAATATCTTAAATTAAGGGAGAAATCATCAGAAAACCTTGGTAAAATAGCTCCTTAAAGATTCTAAGAATTTGACCCCTTTCATTTTAGTCACCTTTAAAAATAGTATTCAAAAATCGCATTTTGGTCACTAATCCAAAATGTCACATTTCCAAATTCCTTTTTCTAAAATTGATCCCACTAAAAATCATTATATAATAAAAGATGATTTTTAACTATTTCCACATTTTTATCTTACCGATACGGTCCCGAATCCGACTTAAATCTCTAACCCGGTCCACCGGACTTTCTAACAAACCTCAAAACCGCTAAGCCCAAAACCGGGGTGTTACAGTAAGCACACTATGCTTAGTGAGGAGTGCTCAAAACCAATACACCATCAATGCATTTAAAACCATTTCTTATCAACACATTGAAATCTCATTTCAATAATCTTTTTGACACCACTTAAGTCATCAATTGAAATATATTGCCTTGAAAACCATGCACTTAACACTTTCAAAAACCTACATATTAAACCATATGCAACATGTGCCATTAACCAACAGGAGTACACGAGGCTAAACCTCAATTTAAGCCTTCACATGCATAACAAACCATATGCAAAGCTTAAAGAGTAAACATGTATAAATTACATTATACAACATAAACCATTACATGACACATTTACAAGTGATCATTAAGCAAGTTCCATTAATCAAAATAGTTCATCGGATACACGGATTCAACAAGTGTCTTCACAACACTTCAAGCCATTTCAACGGGACGCCAACTATCATGGTGCGTTACAACCGAGTACACTTACAACCCACAGGGACACCAACCCTAACCCTTGATTAGATGTTTTATCCACTAACGGGAGTTTATGGTACCTTATATCCCCTCAACCGTTAGCGTACTTTAATGGAGTATTCGGTACACCATATAAAACCCCTCAACATCAAAGGTGACTCTTTATAGTGCACTATCAATCCTATGGCCGGCCAACTATATCTGATAACATTTTTAAACCATATCACTTGCCAATATAATTCACAATTAACCACATACCACACTATTTTTATATGCATTAAAGCAAACCTTTTTCCAAAGCAACAAACATGCTTTTCAACAAGTATTTACACATACTTACAAGGATCACTTACCATATACTTTCTTCAATATTTCATGATTAAAGACAGTATCTCACATACTTTGAAACATGCTTAAACAGTAGGTATCATGTAATTCAAAACAAGTGCATAAATCCATTTCATATAGCACGACCGAGAGTGAAAACCACTTTATACTTACTTCCGAGTTTAAACCAGCATTTCAAGCTAAGTTTAAACTCCCATAAACCACCTTTAAATCTTTTCAAAGCTAAAATCCACGTTTTCACTCACCGATACGTGAAACCTCAATTATTCGATACAAATTCAAGCGTCTGAAGCCTCCAAAGCTTCACCGATAGCTTCTCGAATAACCTCCCCTGTTTTAACCACACATGCATTCAAACCACTGCAGCAATCCTTTCATAATTACCCAACCACAACAACCGAAATCATTATCTAACTATTCCGAAACACAACCTAGCCACAAACTATCAATCTAACACTTCCATTAACATCAATTAACACTTAAAGACAAGATTACATCATCCTTATTTCACCAGCAACTAAACAGCCACCACAACACCTCAAAAACACAAATCTAACAACCTAAATAATTAGGGATTCAAGGAGTTTTGGGATTCCAATGTTAAAAACAACTTATCCACATTATAAAACATTCAATACATGTTTAAAATCAATCCTCAACACTAGAAAATAGATCCAATACGGATCTTCTTCAATTCCACCTATTAATCCCAAATTAAATCAATTAATCATCACAAAAACATAAGATCAGATTATAAACCATAAATAAGGGATCAAATACGTAGGAATATCAATAAAGAATCATTCAATAGAGGAGAAAATGAACCTTACCTCTATTGTGTGGATTCCCCCCTCAATTGATTGATTAAAGCTTGAAAAACACAAGATTTCAATTAGGTTTTGTAAATCAAAGATAAAGAATCAATTATAAAACAATCCATGAAAATAGATCTCTCACCTTTGGATTTTGATGAAAACAAGATTGTTTGGCAGAAAAGAAGTGGAGAGAAAAGTTTCCGTTAAATCTCTTTCAAATCAATAACTACCTTTTCATTATAAAATCCTTTTTAATTAATAATTAAAACACATGTTAAAAGTCTTAATTAAAGAGAGAAACCACCAGCCAAAAGTCGGTAAAACAACTCCTTAAGGATTCTAAGAATTGGATCCTTTACAATTTAGTCACCTTTTAAAAACAGTTTTCAAAATTACATTTTGGTCACCAACCAAAATGTAGCACTTCCAAATCCATTTTTGGTTTCACTAATATTTTTCATATATTTAAATATGATTTTTAACCATTTTTCCATATTTTTATCTTACTCAAAAATATTTATTACTTAATCAGACTCAAATCTCTATCCCGATCCACCGGACCGTCTAACTAGCCCTTAAAATTGCTAGGCCCAAAATTGGGGAATGAAAACTCTCCCCCACTTAAGAAATTTCATCCCCAAAATTTACCTAGAGGAAACAGATGCGAAAACTGTTTCAACATATCCGCATCGCTTTCCCACGTGGCCTCCTCAACACCGCGGTGCCTCAACAACACCTAAACAAGCTCAACCGTCTTTCCACACAGAACCTTACTGTTGGTGTCAAGGATATCCACCGGTTCCTCATCAAAATATAAATCCGATCTCAGCTCAATATCTTCCACCGGCATAACATGCGATGGATCCAATCGATACCTCCACAACATCGACTCATGAAACACATCATGAATCCTCTCCAACTCAGGAGGTAACCTCAAACGATAAGCAACTAGACCCACACACTCAACGATCTCGTATGGTCAAATAAACCTTGGGCTAAGCTTCTCATTCCTCCAAAAACGCATCACTTTTTTCCAAGGTGACACCTTCAAAACACCTAATCACCAATAACATATTCTATATCCTTGTGCTTCAAATCTGCATAGGACTTTTGATGATCCAAAGACGTTTTCAAGCGCTCACATACCAATTTCACTTTTTATTGGTATCCTTCAACAATTCAGGTATCGAAATGTGTTTTTCTCCAACCTCAGTCCAACACAACAGTGTATGGCACTTCCTATAATACAAAGCATTTTACGATGCCATCTATATACTAGCCTGATAACTGTTATTATAAGCAAACTCCACCAAAGGCAACTTCTTCTCCTATGTTCCTTGGAACTCGATGATTTAATATTTAGTTAAATACAATTTCCATAATTTAATATTTAGTCTAACTTAGTTAATAATTAGATCAATAATTTAATTTCCATAATTTGGGCCTTTTTAGGCTAGGACTTTTGTGGGCCTAGGGCTTTAATTTCAAGCTTTTCCTTGCCTTATATTTTAATTATCATTCATGCAACTTTAATATTTTAATAGACATGCATATGATTGACAAACTTAAATTATGAAAAGGAGGTATCTATTAATTGCGATATTTGTATCGTAACAGTCCTGGTTCATTGGATGTTGACCAAATATTCGAATTAATTATTACCGTCTAAATGTAGATGTAATTTGAAGTAAAATTTTGACAAGTCATAATATCATTTTAAACTGCTTGCATCATGCATAAAGGTGATGAATGAAGTTCGAACCATAAATTAACACGGCAGTTAGGTTTATTCGATGTCAGTTTAATCTATGGTCTGAGAGGTCGTCACCCTTATTAATTAAATGTTTAATTAATTAGAATTTACCAATTTGACAAAGCTTGTCTAATTAAAGTCTACATTCAATCACGAACCATATAATTAAATACAATTTAAATTTCATAATTTCCATCAATAAAAGTCAGCATATATTTTGGTACTGATTTTCAGGAGTGATGGGGGTGCTAATCCTTCCCCCACACGTAACCAACTATCGAACCTGTTTTTTGAACGAATCTCCTGTTTTATGGTGTTCGGCCTACCTTAGTAGCCGGTGGTGACTCAAAGTTTTTTATTTTTAAAGATATGAAAAGAAATCCCTGATTTTGTAAAACACCCACGTTCCAAGAAATTTCTCATAAACTTGAATAATTTCTAGTGATCCGAAAAATTTAGGTCGCTACAGCTGGTGACTCAGATGGGGACTGCGATTTTGGTTTAAAAAAACAAAAAAGAGTTAAGACAAGAAAATATATGTTGCTTTTAATGATGGAAATTTGGAAATTTAAATTGACTTCAATTAATTTGTTCGTTCTTGAAAATACGACTTTAATTGCACAAGATTCGATAATTGGTGGCTTTGAATTAATTGCTCATTTAATTTCTAAGGAATCACCGACATGTGTTGCATCATGATCATCGAGCTCTATACCCGAGCTTTGTCCCTTGGCTGGGAGTAAAACGCCACATACCCACGTGAGTAGCCTTCTATGGGTCGGTAATTCACTTCCGGAGTCCACGCCTTTTTATATGTGAATAGCCCTCCACGTCACTAGGTCGTGCATTCCCTCGAGACGAATCCAATTCACCAGCCTATAATGGGCCAAAATTGGGGTTCTTGTTGTCTTAGTAGGCGACATGTTAGGTTCGAGTACCTTTCCTAGAACCGAACCCTTGTGTGAGAACCTAAGAGCCCACCCCGATTAGAGCCATGTAGACAACCATAGTATTTTAGAATTCATAGGGTTAGGGTTTTCTTTTCGTGTTGTTCTGATTGTTGCTTCCTAATTCATGTTTTTATTTAGTATTTTTGAATTCGTTTATTTCGTTACTAACATATTTCATTTGTTTTTTCTATTCTCTTCCCTGTTATACTTTGTTTTGCATATTTTTATCATATCATGAAGAAAACACTGATTCAGAAATAGTCTGAAGTTAGATACTTGATCAATGGGAGACTTAGTTCGTAGCACTGATGAAAAGAATTTTGATGTACAAATATGTCAGAAGGTGAGCAGTTTCATGACGGAGACAACATTTCTGCCGGACATAGGTCAGTCATGGCAGCCGAAACTTTCATGAACACCGAATACAATGATGTGTCAAGTTGAGACCAGTATGGCACAGTTGGGATTACGAAGCAAAAGGTGCTTTCAGAAGCAAATATGGTGACATAGCTTACTTGTTAGATGTCCCAGTCGATCAGTCACTACTCCAAGCCTTGGTGAGATTTTGGAACCCAGCTTACTGTTGTTTTACAATTGGCAAATTTGATTTGACACCGACGATCGAGGAGTACATGTCCCTCATGAATTGCAAGAACATTGATGAGAACCAAGTTTACTCCAAACCACCTAAGAACAAGTCTTTATGAGCCAAGTTAGGTAGATTTTTGGGAACTTTACCGTCTTGGGTTGAAGATCAAGTTACCACTTGGAACAAAAAGGAGTATCTTAAGTGGGAAGGGATTCTAGCCTTAGCTTCAGTTTATCTTGTGGGCCGAGTTCAGCAAGACTTGTTTGCATTGTTGATTTATGGGTTGGTCCCTTTTTTGAAGGCGTTGGGACTCATTCATCCATCGGTGCTAGATCTTGAACTATTTGTTTCAAAGGAATATAAACCAAGGATTGTTTCAAAGGAATATAAATGAGCTAATAAGTATGAATTGTTTAAATACTTGTCTTGAACTATTTGTTACTTGAATTTCTTGACATGCGAACTTGCTAATTTAATTACTTGACATGTAAACTTGCTACTTGGACTACTTAATATGTATTCTTGAAATGACAAATATGTAAACTTGAACTAAGTGTTACTTGACTTGAGATGTATGCATATTGCCTGGATATGTACTTGACTTAAATTGAAATGTGTATATTGCTTGAGTATGTTTTATGGCTTGAAATGAAGATTGAGCAAAGCTTGAATTCGAATATTTCCAACCTTGACTAGGCTTAAACTTAGCTAATTGATACATGTCTTATTAATTGGTTAGAACTAGTTACTACCTCACTAAGTACATTCTTGTACTTATCACTCTTGTTTTCATTCTTCCAACCACAAGATAAAGGATTCGATCGTTGCTTGATTATGGAGCCTGAATTCTTGAGCTCGAAGCAAGACATAAGCATAGCTAAAGTATGAATCATACTTGTTTTGTACTCCCCTAGTTGGTGGCACTTAGTTGGTATATAATGACTTGTGCATGCATTTTGGATACTTGAACTTTTATATATATAGGTTGTTTTGAATGGGCTTAACATGTTATGATCTTGGTTGTTATTGTAAATCAAGTAATGAACTCAAATCATATGTAATGAAAGTATGTTGCTGCGCATATTGATATGTATATATAGAATGTTCAAAGAAATTGTTCTAGCCTTGTACCATTCGAATAACTTGTGAAATAAGATAGTCTTGTGTACATTCGAATGTCTTGCATGTGATCTTGTAAGTTTGAATTGTAAATGTCGATTGTTAAGGCTTGGCATTTGGCTTGCTTGGAATCAAGGTATGTATAATTGATCATGTTTAGTATGTTATGTATGAAATGTTATATGTATCAATCTAAGGAACTATGAAATGAAAATGGAAGCATGTTTGCTCTTAGGTTATTCGAATGTGATTGTATGGTGATGTTAACTGAATTAATTGGTAACCTATAATATATTGTAATTGAGATTGCTTACATTTTAAGTTAGAAAAGTTTGGTTGCTTGCTAGTTAAGTAACTCATCTAATAGGGATGAATTAGCCTTGTTCTTGCTTGTAATTTTCTCGGTAACGCTCCCGAACAGGTTTGCTACCAACCTGGGGTAGGGGTGTTACACTCCTTTGTTGATTCAACTGAAATCTGGGAAGGAGTTTGTGGTTTATAGTGATCCATCATATGTTGGCTTGGGTTGTGTGCTGATGCAGGATGGAAAGGTTGTGGCCTATGCGTCGAGGCAGTTGAAAGTTCATGAGTGCAACTATCCAACTCACGATTTGGAGCTTACAGCTATGGCGGTTGCCTTGAAGATTTGGCGACACTACCTTTATGGTGAGAAGTGTGTGGTTTTCACGGATTATAATAGTTTGAAATATTTGATGTCTCAAAAGGATTTGAACCTTAGGCAACGAAGGTGGTTGGAGTTGCTTAAGATTATGACTTGACAATTGAGATCATCCTGGAAAGGCCAATGTTGTTGCGGATGTATTGAGTCGTAAGGTAGCGGTTGAGCTTAGGGTGATGTTTACGAAGTTGAGTGTGACATGGGAAAGTGGGTTGTTGGCTGAATTGTAAGTTAAGTCTACGTTGTCACAGATGATTAAGGCTAAGTAACCGTTTGATGATTCTTTTGTTCCTCATGTTAAGGACATAGCAGATGGTAATCCGACGAATTTCCATTTTGATGATGATGGTGTTTTATGCTTTAAGGGCCGAATAGTGTTGTTGGAAGTTTCGGAGCTCAAGCACACTATTTTGGCAGAAGCACATTCAGTCATTTTGCTATGCATCCAGGTAGTACCAAAATGTATTGTGATTTGAAGGAAAGGTACTACTGGATCGGGTTGAAAAATGATGTGGCTGAGTTTTTTTCCAAGTGTATTGCGTGTCAGCGAGTCAAGGCTGAACATCAATTTCCATCCGGGTTGTTGCAACTGCTAAAAATTTCAGAATGGAAATGGGAGAGCATCACCATGGACTTCATGACAGGGTTGTCATTGACACCGGCTAAAAAGGATTCCATTTGGGTGATTGTTGATCAGTTTACAAAGTGTGTACATTTTATGCAAGTGCATATGACGTACACCTTGGACAAGCTACCGAATTTGTATATAGTTGAGATTGTGTGTTTGTATAAGGTACCAAAGTCTATTGTTTCGGATAGGGATCTAAGGTTTACAGCAAGGTTTTGGAGATGTTTACATCAAGCTTTAGGTTTGAGGTTAAGTTTTAGTACCGCGTATCATCCTCAGACGGATGGGCAGTCTGAACGTGTTATCCAGGTCTTTTAGGATATGCTAAGGTGTTGTATTATTTAGTTTCAAGGAACCGGGAGAAGCATTTACCATTGGTTGAATTTGCTTATAATAACAGCTATCAAGTGAGTATTGAGATGGAAACATATGAGTCATTGTATGGCCAGAGGTGTCGTACACCCTTGTGTTGGGCTGAGGTAGGGGAAATGCATGTTTCCTTGCCACATGTGTTGAAAGACACAGATGAGAAAGTTAAGCTTGTGTGTGAAAGCTTGAAGGCGGCTGCGGATCGGCAGAAATCTTACGCGGATTTGAAGCGTAGGGAAATTGAATACGCGGTGGGTGATCGTGTGTTCTTGAAAGTGTCACTATGGAAGAAAGTGGTGCGATTCAGACATAAGGGTAAGCTTAGTCCGAGGTTTATTGGACCGTATGAGATCGTGGAGTGCGTTGGTCCTGTGGCTTATCGGTTGAGGTTGCCTCCGGAGCTTGAGAAAATACATGATGTGTTCTATGTATCTATGATTCGGAGGTATCGGTCGGATCCTTCGCTTGTTATGCCGGTCGAGCATATTGAGTTGAGGCTAGATTCATCCTTTGATGAGGAGATGGTGGAAATCCTTGATTCCAGCAGCAATGTTCTACGTGGAGACATCGAGGTGTCGAGAAAGCCACTTGGGAAAGTAAGACAAATATGTTGGAGCAATTTCTGCATCTTTTTCCTCAAGGTAAATTTCGTGGATGAAATTTCTTAAGAGGGGTGAGTTGTAACGCCTCGGTTTTGGGCCTAGCGGTTTTAAGGCTAGTTAGATGGTCTGGTGGATCGAGTTAGAGATTCGAGTCGAATTTGAGAACATATATTTTTCTAAAAGATAAAAATATTGAAAAATGTTTAAAAATCATATTTTAATGTATTAAAAATATTTGTGAAAGCAATTTTGGAAAATAAGCTTTGGAAGGGTGACATATTGACTAGTGACCAAAATGCAATATTTGAAAACTATTTTCAAAAGGTGACTGTTTTGTAGAGTCAAAACTTTGAATCTTTAAGGAGCTATTTTACCATTTGGTCTAATCTGAGTTTTCTTTTAATTAGGATTATTTTTAAAAGAGTTTTAATTGAAAAAATTAATAAGGATTTAGTTAAAAGAATATTACTTTTCCAAATCATAAATTGACGTAATTTTCTTTCTCTCAAAATACTCTCAGCCAAACACTTTTTTTCCTATCAGTGATTCAAGGTAATGATCTTGTTTTTGTTATCCTTTGACTTTCTAAATGATTCTTTAACTTGTTTTCTAAAAAATCTTATTGAATCTAGTTGTTTTTCAAGAGGAACATCCAATTAAGGGGAAACTCAGTCATTAGAGGTAAGTTTCGTTCTTATCCTCTAATAAAAGGTTCTTTACTGAAATTCTCAAGTTCTTCACTCTTTATATATGTTTTCTAATGGATTTTAATTGATTAATTATGGAATTTTGCTTAATTGAGGGTTAATTGATGAAATCTTGTGATTTTTGAAGTTGGTTCACTTTTCTAGTGTTAATGATTGATTTCAATCTTATTTTGGATGTATTATATTGTGGATAAGTTGTTTTTAACAAGGGAATCCCGAAATTGGTTGAATCTCTAATTGTTAGGTTGTTAGTTAATGGTTTTTGGATTGTTTTTGGAGTTTATTCATTGCTGGAAGTAAATGGATGTTGTAAAAGGTTTTCAGATGTTATTTGATGTAGTTTGATGTATTGAATCGTTATATTATGGATGGGTTAAGATTGAGAAGTGTTTGAGGTTGATTTTGGTAAAGTTTGGATGAGTTTTGAGTGGGCATCTTGAGGGTTGCGGGATTTTGGTTTGAAACAGAGAGTTGGATGCATTTTAATGCATGTTTCCTCTGTTTTTGTTTGGCCAAAATAGGGGTTAATCAAGACATATCATCTTGCGGTGGTGTGTGGCCTGTCGGGGACTTGTTTCGCGATAGCAAGCAAGACGAAGTGAAATCGGTGAGTGGAAATGGTCTTAAAAGTCTTTCAAAGTGGTTTTGGAAGTTTAGGTTAAGTTTGAAACACTTAACTAAGCTTGGAAGTAAGTTTCCCTCCTTTTCTATTTAATATCGGTTCGGATATGAGCATGTGTGATTCATGTTTTGGTCGTAAACATGGATTGATTTACTTACTGTAAATGCATGATTTTGTGTACATATTAGTGGTTTAAAAATATATGAAATGCTAGTGAGCATTGGTTTTGATTTCGGTCGAGAATATAATATTGCTATGCCAAATTGATTTGCATATGTGGGAATTTTGTGTAATGCATTGTAAAACAGTGAGTAAATGGTTTTGTAAATGATATATTGTCTATGTGACAAGGTGAGAAAACATTCGGATATAGTTGGCATGCCATAGGATAAAGTGCACTATAATATGTTTAAAAATTGATCATGGTTAAGGGTCCTTGAGGTATAGCGGTCAGCTACTCGGACTATGTTGTTATCACTTGGGTTGAGCGGTCGGCTCCCCTTGTTGATGTGAAGCTTACGGTCGGCATGGGGTAGTCTTGATGATGTCGGTCATTAAGGGAGATTCGTGTATCCGATGTGTAAAGTTAACGGTTGGTTAACTAAAGATTAGCGGTCGGCTAATCAAGGATAGTGGTCAGCTATCTAAAGTCACTATAATTGCCAATATATGAGAATTCTATTGTTGAATTTATTTTTAATGCTTTGGTATTTAAGCATGGTTTTGTATTTAATGCTTTGGAATTCAAGCATGGTTTTGTATAAAATGCTTTGGGGTTTTAAGCATGTGGTATATACATTGTTTTGCATATGGTCAATATGCATGGTTTGAGATGGAATCATTGGAACTTGCTTAAGCCGTAAGCATGGTTTGAAATCAAGTGTTGGTTTTTAATGGTTTTAATGCATCATTGTTTTAAGAGCATCCTCACTAAGCAAGTGTGCTTACACTCTCTTTTTCCTAATGATGCAGAGCATTAAGGATTGGGGCAACAAAGGCAAAGCCGTAGTGATACAAGAGGCAAAGCAATTTTGAGTATGAATTCGGTTTATGTTTTCGGTTAATAAAGGTTTGATGCTTGTGCTGGTGAATATCTGTTTGAGCACTTTGAAATGTTTGGTGGAGTGTTTTAGGGAGTATGCCTCTAGAGTAATCTTTATGATAGCATAAGCATGTTTTGTTGCTAAACCATGGTACAAGTGTTGATATATGTATTTTTGAATGTTTATATCCATGTATGCAAGTGGCTAGGATCTAAATGCATCTAGATTTGAGTGAAAAATTGAGGAAAATGACATTATAGGCCTATGCGTACCGATAAGCTGGGGACCGTATCGGTACGGCTAGGAAAAATAGGGCACTCATCATCGGTACAGGCATTGGAGTATCGGTATGGACAAGCAAACTAAACTTGGTGTACCAGTACGGGAAAAAGTGTATCGGTACGGGGATTCATTACTGGAAAATCACTTTTGAAGGGAAAACCTGTGTACTGGAACACCAAGGGCTCGTACCGGTATGGCTTTTGTAATGTACAAGCTAACGTGGCATACCGATACGGTACATTATGTAACGTTACACATTGTTGTTCCGTATCGGTATGACCATGTACGTATCAGCACGGGAGGCAGTTTTACAGGTAATGTCATAGAACCAATTTCTGGTCTCTTGCGTTTTAGTCCCTAAGTATTGCAAATGTAATTGAATGTTCATGGATGATCATATTGACCTGAAATTTGATATGAGGGCATTTAAATGGACTAATTGTGGATTGGTAACTTTAATTTCAATTTTGGACCAATAATTTAAAGTATTTACATTTTAGTCCTCGTAATGAATGTGATGCAATTGGCTGGTTTTTTGTGATTCGTTTTCTTCTAGATTTCACCTGTTGCGAGTATGTACATGTAGCATTAATAACTTGCATCTAGACAAGATAAAAGGAAAAAATGAACCGACTTTTTGTAGCCCTTCTTTGATTTGCTTCGGCAAACCTAATATAGCTCACTCAATTCAGTCGGGCATATAGGTCGGGTCGAGGGGATTACAAGGTTACATGGGTGCCAAAGTCTATATTATTGGATAGGGATCCACATTTTATAGCAAGGTTTTGGGAGTATTTGCACAATGCTTTGGGTACGCGGTTAAATTTCAGTACTTTGTATCATCCTCAAACGGATGGTCAATCTAAACGCGTTATCCAAGTGTTAGAGGATATGTTGCGGTGTTGCATAATTGATTTTCAAGGAACGTGGGTGAAGCAACTACTGTTGGTAGAGTTTGCATATAACAATAGCTATCAGGCTAGCATTCAAATGGCTCCGTATGAAGCTTTGTATGGTAGGTAGTGTCGTATGCCTCTTTGTTAGGTTGAGGCAAGTGATAAGTATGTTTCTTTGCCTGATGTGTTGGAAGGAACTAACGTCAAGGTGAAGCCTATTAGCGATTGGTTGAAAGTGGATTCGGATCGGCAAAAGTCTTATGCTGACTTGAAGCGTCGATAGATTGATTTTTCGGTTGGAGATAGAGTGTTTCTTAAGGTTTCGCCATTGAATATGTAACACCTCAATGTATATTCGATATTCGAATACACATTAAAGATGTTACTAAATGATTACACTTGTTTTCAGACTTGTAATTTTTTTAATATATCGACAAACTATTTTGATTAATCAACCCTATTTTGATTTTCCCTAATTTACAAATCTATCTAGAGTCATCTAGTTTTGAACCTGAATTGGTTTATAAAATACTTTAAGTAGTTATTAAATAAAAATATAATTCAGGGTGAAAACTATGTGTGCTGTCTAGACCATTTCTTGATTTTTAAAATCGCTACACAATAATCAACCAACTAAGTTTAAAATCATTTGAAGTATATTTTCTAATATTCTTAATTCCTCAAACTAAGTCATGCTTCTAGATCATACAAAATAGCTACGTATTTTACATCTATACATGCCCCACCATACTAGGATGTGGTGATACTTACTGATAATAGCGACTAACTTGATACAATGATGTGCAACTCCTCCTCTGCTATGTATTTCAATGTACCTACGTGTGATACAAAACACACATTAAATATAACTTAATGATGTATAATCATAATAATGTAAAACAATTATTATAATAACACAGCTCTGCAGATTGGCAAGCGATTTCCAATTGTAGTTGATAACATTCTAAACATGTATAGAACTACCTTTCATGTATAATTTATTTAACCAATATAATATTCAAATCATAGGATTCCATCTATCTTATCAGTCTTGTATACATTAAGCTTTTTAGCTTAACTAATTGCATACTTGCATTTCAAGTATTATAGCCAAAATATAAAATCATGTCATCTATAATGCAGGAATAATCATATATCATGGCTATCTTACGAATCCTGGTATCAATGGGTCATGATCATCAAGTAGTCATGCTTTCATTACATAATCATTCGCATATCATATTCTCTAATATATTCATACTTTCATCATGCAATCGTTTGCATTTCATTTTCTCTAATATAGTCAAAAGTACAAAATCATGTGATGTCATAGTACGTGAGTCATCACGACACCATAGTGTCTACAATACCGTAGCATCTGCATCGCCGAAGCGATTGAGATGAGTACATACTTGAGGACGACTATTTGTTCCTCGCACAACACTTTAGTGTCTATCTTAGCACCGTAGTGCCTACATTATCTCGGCACCATAGTGCCTATATTGTCTCAGCACCGTAGTGCCTACATTATCTCAACACCATAGTGCCTATATTGTCTCAGCACCGTAGTGCCTACATTATCTCAGCACCGTAGTGCCTACATTGTCTCAGCACCGAAGTGCCTACATTGTCTCAGCACCGAAGTGCCTACATTGTCTCACTAGTACTTGGACATAACAATATAATACTTTCACCTTCAATATCCAATTCATCAATACTATCAACCATAATTCGATAATGAACATTTCATACCCAAAATCTGTAATCTGATTTATCTCAAATAAATTATTATGCTAAATCCATCTATCACATATGCTATTTAATATGTCTTTGATCAACATACATGTTCATTATTAAAAAAGTTGATTGATTGCAAGTCTTCTTCACATCATATATATATATATAAACAGATAAAAACGCATTCATTCATCTCGCATATATAATAAATAAATAAAAATTACACTCACCTGGGCCATTTATTAGCATCCCTCACTAAATTCTACTCGATCCTTTCCTTCATAGTACCTCAAATCTTCTTTGATTTGGATTTGATTTCATTATCCACATAAATATAAACAAAGATTTGTTAGATTCATTTCTACCAAAACTTCAATAAAGCTATCCAATCATTTAACATAAAAATTTCCATAATTAACTTCTAATTTATACTAACATCTTCTTATTTTTCTACTTGTCAATTTAGTCCCATTACTTACTTCAAGCCACCAATTCATCATCTTCTTCATCAAATAGTTATCCAAAATAATTATCTCTAATTTTCTTTCTTTGCCAAAATAGTCACTAAAATGCAAAGGTAAGGATTCAAACTTCCTAACTTTGCAATCCATACCTTTGCAATTTAGTCCTCAAATCAACATTACTACCTTAAATCTATTATTTTAGTCCAAATGAAAGACTTTATTTTAGTCCAAATGCCATAATCAAGCTTCTAAATTCATAATCTCTTCAAATCCATCACTAGGATAATTTTCACAATATTTTGCCTAATTTACCAAACATGCCAAAATAGTCACTTAAAGGACTAGTTAGGGAATTTTCATTCTAGCATCAAAATCAAGCTTCTAATATCATCAATCTTTCATTTTCATCATCAATTTCAAAACCCTGAATAAAACCCCAAATTCTAGGGTTAGGGGTTTTAATCCTTAAACATGAAATTAATCGCAATCCAAGCTTGATTTTATCTCTACAACACTAAATTTGCATAGTTCAAGCTTCAATCTAAACATGGAACATGAAAACCTATTTTCTCTTTCTTCAAGAACATAATCAAATCTTCATAACTCTTGATAAAATTACTATCAAATGAAGGAGAATTGAAAATAGGTCAACTTTCTATCAAAAACATACCTTGAATCTTGTTCAGGAGCCTTCAAAATGCCTAGGAAAACATTTTGTGTATTTCCCCCCCCATTTTTCTCTATTATTTCGAATTGAAGAGGATAAATATGAACATTTTCGCTCATATTTTTTAATTTATGCCACATTAATAATAAATTATTTTTATTCAATTTAGTCCTTTTTCCAAAATTAACCTCTAACTGAATCATAATTTACAAGTTACCATTCTAGTTCAATTCCAACCAAATTCCATTCAACTCTAACCAAACTAGAGTAAAGATTTCACATGGGAATTACCATATTACCCATGATACTTTCAAAATATTTCAAAATTGCCATTGTGACCAAATTACCAAAACTACTCACTTAAATCGCTAATTTTGCCATTTTGTAAAAATCCAACTATTCTAGTTAGATCACAATCCACCAATTAATAATTTATTCATAAAACAATATTTTATGAATTTTCTGTTACTAAGGGTGCAGCCTCTAAAATTTTGATTCGATCCGATTTCCTGATATTCACTTACTACTTCTGTGATTCCCCATCACCAGGCTATCAAATAAATAATATTATCAAATAAAATATTTCATATTTATGAAGTCAAACTTAAAATTTTGACTCGGTCTAATATACTGATAATTTTAACCGAAATCTTTATCGGATAAAAATTCTCTCAATAATTCTTTATCAGATATCCATAAGAATAATATTAACTCGAACTTATTCCTTTTTATCAGTCTCAAATACTGACATAATTCCTTCCCAATAGGTCAACCATGTTACGCATATGAATTCTGCCATGCATATGAATTATGCCATGTACATGTATCATGTTATGTATGTGAATTAAGTCATGTATATGAATGATGTCACGTATATGAATCATGCCACATATCTGAATTATGACATGACTATGGATTCTGCCATGTATAAAATTCATGTCGTATATATGAATTATGCCATGTATATGAAGTATGTCATGTATGTGAATTATGTCATATATATATATATATATATATATATATATATATATCATGTCATGTATGTGAATTATGCCATGTGTATGAAATTGCCATATCACGTAGTAATTTTAAAATCAAGAAAAGGGTCTAGGCAGGGTACATAGTTTTCTCCTTGAATTATATTTTTATTTCAATAACACATTTATAAATTTTATAAAACAATTCAGGGTTAAAACTAGCTGTTGTAATGTTAAGTACATGCCCCTAGGATGTAATGTTAAGTACATGCCCCTAGGATGTAATGTTAAGTACATGTTTAGCCGATTCTGGAGACTAAGTTGAGTTTAATGTGATTTAATGTTAAGTACATGCCCCTAGGATGTAATGTTACTGATGTACTATTGTGTAACTTGATTATGCTCCCCAATAACATGAATAAGTTTTAGTAAAAATAGATGATGTTAAGTATTGATGGATTGTGACAAATGTTTAATTATGGGAATCAAAAGAAGGAAGAAGAATGTTTTAAGCTAAGTATGTTGGCAACTAGTTAAAAGAGAAATGTGCAACAGTCCTCGGTTTAAAACAAGGTACTCGTATTGTCTATGAGTACGAGTTTGATTTTAATAGACTGAGTCGGTACGCAGTTAAATAGATGCCGATCGAAAGGTCTCGATGTGAATGGTTTATAGAGAAGCTTTGCCAAGGCCCAAAGAGATTCTATTAGACATGAACTTATTAAATTTCCAAGAGGCTATGAACAGAGCGAATGCCATGGAAAGAACCTGTAATTGTTTTAATTGATTCGGGTTCTATTAATATATATATATATTGGTAGTAAGATAGTAGCACAAAGAAAGACTTCTATGGAGAATATTAAGTAATGTGATTGTCAATAATTCTCTTGGACACAATGCAAAAGTAATTAGAATATGAAAGAATGGTTCATTATAAATTCAAGGAATTAAGTTCCCGACAGATATAATGGAACTTCCATTCCATGAATTTGAAGTCATTATTGGAATGGATTGGCTATCTGCATATGATGCATAAATGATGTATAAAAAGAAAAGGCTAGTACTTCGAGGACCCGATGGTTCTGGAGTAATTATTATAAGAGAAAGAATTGATTGTTTAGAGTCAGTAATTTCTGCAACAACAGCTCAAATGCTGTTATGCAATGTATGTGAAACATGTTCAATTTAGGTGATGGATACTCAAAAGTCACCTAAAAGGAATTGAAGACATCATGACTGTAAAGGAATTTTCTAATATAATTTTGGTTGAGTTACCATGGTTACCTCTGGATAGGGAAATAAAGTTTGAGATTGATGCCTATCCTGGAACTGAACTGGAATCAATGGTACTATATAGGATGACACCAACTGAGTTAAGGGAACTAAAAGTTCAATTACAAGAATTGCTAGACCGGGGTTATATTTGCCCAAGATAATTACCATGGGGTGCCTCGGTATTAATTGTAAAGAATAAAGATGGTTCCCTATGATCATGTATAGATTATCAATAATGGAATAAAGTAACCATTAAGAATAAGTATCCCATACCAAGGATTGAGGATTTATTTGATCAGCTTAAAGATGCAGTAGTGTTTTCAAAGATAAATCTTCAATCAAGGTTATTATCAAATTATGGTCAAAAAAAAGATTTACCAAAGATAGCATTCAGGACTCGTTATGGACATTACGAGTTTCTGGTGATGTCGTTTGGACTTACAAATACCCCTGTTGTATTCATGGATTTGATGAACATGGTATTCCAACCTTATATGGATTGTTGTGGTCTTCATAGATGATATTTTGGTTTATCCAAAGACCGAAGTTGAGCATGATTACCATCTTCGTGTGGTACTACAAACTTGAAAAGATTAGCAGCTTTATGCCAAGTTTTCTAAATGTGAGTTATAGTTGTCAAGAAAGTTTTGAAATATTAAAGGTCTATGCAAATAAGAAGAAAAAGGATATTGAATATGAAGTTTGAAAAAGTGTTTTTAAAGGTTTCACCTTGAAAGAAGGTGTTACATTTTGGTTGAAATTTAAAGGTTAGTCCCAGATTTATTGGGCCATATGAGATTCTAAAAAGAAAGGAACCAATGGCTAATCAATTGTCTTTACCTCAAGATAGGAAGAAGACACGTTATGTGTTTTAAATATTCATGCTTCGGAGGTATTGATCAGATTCTTCACATGTAATTACTTCTGAGGAGATTGAACTGCAACCAGGTTTGACGTATAAAGAAGAACTAGTGAAAATCCTAGCATACAAAGTTAAAGAATTAAGGGACAAGAAAATTCTATTGGTTAAAGTCATCTGGACAAGTCATAAAGTAGAGAAAGTCATTTCGGAAACTAAAGAGAGAATGAATAAGCAATATATGGAATTGTTTGAAACGGGTAAACGTTAAAAAATTCGAGGATGAATTTTCTTAAGGGGGAGGAATTGTAATATCCAATTTTTGCTTAGTGACTAAAATGTAATTTTTCAAAGTTTAGGGGTTAAAGTGTAAACTTTGGAAAAGTTTAGGGACCAAAGTGTAATTTTAAAAAGTCATGTAATTTAACCCCGTAAATGGATAGTTCAACCCCAAGAGTGGTATTTCCATGTTACCCGGATTTTTCATTTGAGGCTTATATTATTCAATTTTGGATCCAATAAAAATTTGTTATGCATGCTCAGACTAGAGTAGCATAGGGATGGGTGACCTACGGGGAAAGTCCCATATCCAATATTTTGACTGATAAAAAGGATTCAGTTTGAGTCAGTAGTATTCGTAATGGATTGTTGAGATAAGATTTCTAAGAGGAAATGTATCTGATAAAAATTCCCGTAAATTATCCGTATATCGGATCGAATTGAAATTTTAAAGATAGTTCCAAAAATTATGGAAAATTCATAAAATATTATTTTATGAATATTTTATTACTGCTGGTTAGATTCTAACTAGATTTAGTTAGATTATGATGGAATGGCTATAAATCAATAAAGCTCAAATAAAGGAAATTTGGAAATTGTATTGAGTGAAATTTGAATAATTGGATCGAATAAATATCATAAATTAAAATTTATGATATTTTGGGAAGGAGGCTAGTTAGAATGGAACCAATTTGGTTCAATTTTTATGGAATGGCAATTTTAAGTCATGTAAGTAAATAAAGTCTAGTTGGAGTGTAAATTCGTCATTTGCCATGGATGGCATTTTTGAAATATTTTGAAACACTAAGGAAAATTTTGAAAGGTCAAATACACATGGATTTAATCATAGCCATTGATTTTTGATGAGATTGAATCTTGGCTATTGGGTTAAAAGGGCAAATTAGTAAATTCACTAGTTAAATGAATTTAAAATTCATTTAGCTTTACACATGGATTAAAACAATTAAAAGATTAGAAAAATCTTTCTCATCTATTACTCATGTTGTTCGAAATTCATAAAAAGAAAAAGGGGAAGGAGTTTTCAAATTTCCAAGCTCAAAATTGGAGAATCAAGACAAGTTTCAAGTCAAATTAATTTAGGTAAATTGTTCTACACTTGAATCTCTTCATTTTGATAGTAATATTGCATGATAAAAGTTAATTTTAGTTCATCTTATTGATGAAGATGATTATTGAAATTGAAGCTTAGGATGAAATTAGGGTTGTAGTTAGTTGAATTGATGATTTAAAACATGGAATCAAGTTGAATTTGGATTAATTCCATGATTTAGGTTAGAAACCCTAACCCTAAAATTTGGGGGTTTTCATTAGGAAGCTAAATTAAGGATGATATTGAATGGATTGTGATTTTGGAAGCTTAATTTTGATGTTAGATTAAATAATTTCCCAATAGAAATTATAGGGACCAATTCCAAAATTTTAAGAAATTAAGGAAAATTATTGAAAATTTATTTTTAGCGTTGGAATTTTTGAATTATGATTAAAATAGCTTGAATTGATGATTTGGGACGAAAATGAAACTTTTAGAAATTTGGAGGACCAATTCGATAATTCATGAAAAGAATGGGATTTATCTTGAATTGATAAATAGTTGATGGAATTTATGTTATACATAATAATGAGTTAAAGGGATTTAAATGACAAGAAAAGAAAATTTAGGGACCTTTTTTAAAATAAAAAGTTAGTAAAGGACCAAATTGCATAAAGTTGAAAGTTGAAGGAAAAATTTCAAGAATGTTAGAAAATAGATGAATGGTTTATTGTACATGAATTTATGTACAAAAGTGAAGTAGTGACTAAAATGTCACTTTTAAAAAGTTTAAGGACTAAAAGGTAATAGTCCAAAATTAGTAAATGATTATGGAAATTGTTGAAATTAAGCTTGAACTATTATTTAATGTTCAAAATGGTCAATAAGGACCTAGGGAAAAATTCGACAACTTTGAAGAATATTGGGGAAATTTTTAGAAAATTTTATATTCGACTAGTTATATTGAAGAATCAAGTTAGCAATGTTAGATTTAAGTCGAATACGAGAATGGTAATGTATATGTTCGATTGGTCTTATACAGTTCCAAAAGAGATTGAAGGAGAATCAAATGATAAAAAAAGAAAGAAAAGGAAACTCGTGTAAGCTTAGTGAGGCTTACCATTACATGGCCTAGGTAAGTGCATTTATATGTTTTAAATTGCAAATAGGAAAACTAGCGAAGAGTTGACCTTAATTTAAAAATAGTATTGCCATATATATATATGTTAAGCTATTGCATGTTGCAATAAAGGCAGATTAAATGAAATATGAAGTATGAATTATTATTTTGAGAAATGATGATGATCTATGTTTGCCGTGACTATTTATGATGAAGCATGAAGCATGAAATGTCCATTTATATGATTAATTTGATGTTGAGTTGATGATGAAAGAAATGCCCAAGTATTGTGTATGAGAGTCCATGGTATAGTTGGCATGCCATTGAGTCTTTAGCAGCTGCACCCTCATGTTCATGTTATCAGAAAGTTATTGTGGCAAAATAATTATGTCACATTCACCCTGGGGATCCACGCCCACTGTGCCCGAGTGCATTGTCGAGGTGCTTCATGTTTATGGGCAGCAAAGAGCATCCCCGAGTACGTACTCATCTTCACGTTCACGTTAGACACTACGGTGTCTTTTCAAGATGACTCGTGTACCTCGATCTCATATAGCGTACTTTGGGCAATGATGAAAGAATCATGTCACGTAAATGAATCATATCATGTAAACAAATCATGTTACGTATATAAATCATGTCATGAATATGAACCATGCCATGTATATGAAATATATCATGCATATGAACCATGCCATGAATAAGGAACATGCCATGTATATGAATTAAATCACGTATACGAATCATGTCAGGTAAAAGAATTATATCATGTAAATGAATCAAGTTATGTATATGAATCATGTGACGTATATGAATCATGACATATATACAAATTATGTTACGTATATGAATTCTGTTATGCATATGAATTATGACATGTACATGTATCATGTTATGCATATGAATTAAGTCATGTATATGAATGATGTCACGTATATGAATCATGCCACGTATATGAATTATGACACGTATATGGATTCTTCCATGTATATAATTCATGCCATATATATGAATTATGCCATGTATATGAAGTATGTCATGTATGTGAATTATGTCATATATATATAAATCATGTCATGCATGTGAATTATGCCATGTGTATGAAATATGCCATGTATGTGAAGTATGCCACGTATATAATTTACTTGATAATGATAGAGTATTGGAAACTAGACTAAGTTAGAAAAAATTATGACATGCACATGAATATTGACTGAGTATGAAAACCTTGTTGGTACGATACTATCTTAGACAAAAACTATGTTAGGTTAATGTATAACATGTATTGCTTTATTTTATGTTTTGATAAATAAGATTATTGCATCACTAATTTCGTACTTAGTGTGTGTTATTTCACACGTACGTTCTCCCTAGTAGAATGGCAAGAAGGAGCTATTAAATTGGAAAATCAAGTTACATTAGTAATCAAGGTATGTACATCTTAAGTTGTAAGTTTGATGTCTAGTGGGCATGTACATATATGTAGTGGATTTAAAGAGACAAATTGTTTTGTAATTAAAAGTTTATAATGTGTTTATGTACTATTACAATGTATGAATTTAGAAATTGGTTTGCTATAAGTAGTTATAATTTTCGATATAGTTAAGTATAGTTTAACCCTAATCGCGTAGTAATTTTAAAATCAAGAAAGGGTCTAGGCAGGGTACATAGTTTTCTCCCTGAATTATATTTTTATTTCAATAAAAATTTATAAATTTTATAAAACAATTCAGGGTTACAACTAGCTGCTATAGACTGATGTAATTTTTAATTTAAAATCGAAAAGGGTTAGACTACAAGATAAAGTTTGAAAAAAATAATATTCAAGTCAAGTTTTTCCTAATAACTATGTAACATCTTTAGTGTATATTCAGTCTACGAATATACATTAGGGGTGTTACATTTATTGGTTTTAGACCTATAGGTTTAGCCGATTCTGGAGGCTAAATCGAGTTTAATGTGGTTTAATGTTAAGTACATGCCCCTATGATGTCATGTTACTGATGTACTACTGTGTAACTTGATTATGCTCCCCAATAACATGAATAAGTTTTAGTAGAAATAGAGTGTTAAGTATTGATGGACTACGATAAATGTTTAATTATGGGAATCAAAAGAAGGAAGAAGAATGTTTAAAGCCAAGTATGTTGGCAACTAGTTAAAAGAGAAATGTGCAACAGTCCTTAGTTTGAAACAAGGTACTCGTACTGTCTATGAGTACGAGTTAGATTTTAATAGAATGCGTAATGCTCTGGTTTTAGGGCTTAGCGGTTTAGAGGGTTATTAAACGGTCCGGTGGACCTGAGTAGAGATTCAAGTCAGTTTTGGGATCGTAGATTTTTGGTGTTGGAAAAATTACTAAAAAATGCTTAAAAATCATTATTAATTATGTATTTAATAATGGTGGAATCAATTTTGAAAAATGGGTTTTAGAAGATGGACATTTTGGTTGGTGACCAAAATGAAAGTTTTAAAAATTGTGATTTCGTAGTGACTAAAATGAAAAGGGTGAAATACTTAGAATCTTTAAGGAGCTATTTTACCAATTGGTTTATGATGATTTATCCCTTGATTTGACTTATTTTAACATGTGGTTTAATTAGTAATTAAAGAGGATTTTGTTAAAAAGTTAGTTATCTTTTCCAAACCAAAAGTCACGTCATTTTCTCTCAACTTTTTCTCTTCATTCTCTCCTCAGACAAACAACCATGTTTTCATCAAATTTCCAGAGGTGAGGTGGCTTTTAACTTGATTTTATTGTTTTAAATTGTTTTATAAAGGTTGTTTACACAAATTCTTATAATAATCTTGTGTTTTCTTAGCTAATCAATTGGGGGAGAAACTTCACAATAGGGGTAAAGTTCGAGATCTCCTCTATTGTATGGTTCTTTATTCCCAAGCATTTGATCCTTGTTTTTGTGTTTCTAATATGATTTTGATGATTTTCTAATGTTTAATTGAGTTATTTGGGGAAAATAAGTTAATTCACAGACTGGATCTAATTTCTAGTAATTAAGGATGCTTTGATTTATATTTTGGATGTTTAATAATGTTGATAAGTAATTTTTATCAATGGAATCCTGAAACTTAAGAATCTCTATTTGTTTAGGTTCTTAGTTTTGAGGTTTTGTGGTGTTTATATGGTTGTAAGGTTGCTGGAGGTGGTAGGTTGTTTGAATTTGTTTTTTATATGTGTTTTGGTGTTAAAAGTGATGTTAGATTGATAGATATTGGTTGGGTTGTGAATCGAAGTGTTTTGGTAATGTTTTCGGTTGTTGTGGAGGGTTAATTATGAAGGTTTTGTGGGAATCTGAAAATGATTATGGTTGATGTGTTTGGAATGCATTATGATGCATTAATCCTCTATTGTTTTGTGGTAAAAATAGGGGAGGTTGATCCGGAAGTGATTGGAGAAGAATTGGAGGCTTTGGATACTTTATTTTGCGTCAGTGAATTGAGGTTTTGCGTATCAGTGAGTGAAAACATGGTTTAAAGTGTTTGATGTTTTGGAACAGAGTTTTAGGAGTTAAGGGAGAGCTTGAAACACTTACCTAGACTCAAAAGTAAGTATAAAGTGGTTGTACTTTCTCGGTCTTGCTTTTACGTAATGGTTGATGTACTTGTTTTAATTACATGTTACCTACTGTTAAGCATGTTTTTAAGTATTTGATGTACTATTTTAAGCATGTTTTGCTAAAGGATGCACATGGTAAGTGATCTCTGTGAGTATGGTTTATACTTGTGTTTTAAAGCATGGTTGTTGCTTTGGATAAATGGCTTGGTTTAATGCTTTTTTAAAACAGTGAGGTAAATGTTAAATAGCTAATTATATTGGCAAGTGATTTGCTTTTAAAATTGTTATCGGATATAGTTGGCCAGCCATAGGATTGAGTGCACTGTAAATAAGTCGCCTTGGATGTTGAGGGAATTATACGGCATACCGAATACTCTATCCAAGTACCCTAACGGTAAAGGGATTAAACAGTACCGAATACTCCCGTTAGTGGGTTAAACATCTAACCGATGAGAGGGGTTGGTGTTCCTGTGGATTGAAAGTGTACCCGTTGATATTGTACCTGGTTGTTAGTGTACCGCGATTGTGATTGTATCACTATTCCGGTTGAGATGGCTTGATGTGTTGGGTTAACACTTGTTGAATTCGTGTATCTGATTAACTCTTTAGTTAAAGGACTTGTTACTGATCACTTGAAAGCCAATATAATTGTTAATGTATCATTGAAATGTTTTTGTGGTATAATATGATTTATACATGTTCTCCTTAAGTTTTGCATTTGGTAGTAATGCATGGGAAGGCTTGAGTGGAGGGTTAGCAATGTGACTTGTTGTTGATTAATGATACATGTAGCATATAGTTTAATATGCTAGTTTTAGTGATGTAAAGTGCATGTTTAAAAAGGGGAATGATGTTGTTTTAAAGAATAATGTTTAGTAAATCATTCTGAATGTATTGATGGTGTTTGTTTTTGAGCACTCCTCACTAAGCCTTGTGTGCTTACGCTCTCGTTTTCTATCAATGTAGATAATTGAGGTCTTGTAAGGTAGCAAGAAGCAAGGGGATCTTGGCAAGACTTGTTTCCAAAGAATGTTTTGGTTTTGACTATAATGAATAATGGCAATGGGGTACTTGTTGTATTTTGGGAGATGTTTTGTGGAACTCTGGGTTTGAGCATGTTTCTTTAGTTGCTCTTGGGTTATAAATGGCCTTTAAAGATTGTTTTGATGCTGGTTTACCTTTTTGATATGTTGCTTGGATGGAAACTAAGATTCATGCCAATAAATTTTCTTTGATGCAAAGATGCCATGTTAGGATGCTAAGTTTGTATAGCTTGGATGCTTAAGGTATGCCTTGTATGTTGGTATTATAATTTAAACATGATAGCTGGTTTGAGTATGTTTTTGGGATGACAAACCAGTCAATTGTGACATTACAGGCCCAAGCGTACCGATACGCTGGGGACCGTATCGGTACGGCTAGGCAATTTTAGACTTTTGGGATCGGTACAGGTCTTGTGCGTTTCGATATGCCTAGGCAAATTCATCCTGGCATTTCGATACGGAGATGGGCGTTTCGATACGAGTTTTAGCCTCTGGAATTCACTTTTGCAACTTGAACCTGCGTATCGAAACACTTGAGAAACCGTATCGTTACGGTTTAAAATATTTCAAAAGTTTGGTATTTCAGTTAGACGTATCGATACGGCTTGGTGGTGTATTGAAATGGGGTGTTTCAAACCGTATCGATACGGGCTTACCTGTATCAGTATGGATAACCGTTTATTCTGTTAATGTCACTTTTGGGTAGTTTTGCTTTCTTTGCAATTTAGTCCCTGGTTCTTGCCAATGGATTTTTATGTGATAGAATGATTAGACTAAGCTAAATTTTGAGATGGAAGATTGGAACCTGACTAATTAAAGGTTGGTAATCTAAAAGTGAGCTTTAACCCTAAAATTTTTTGCATTTGCAATTTGGTCCCTAAACTGTAAATGTATTAATTGGATGTCAAATTGATGCCCGGTTGAGTTGGAGTTACACCTGATGTCTGTATGACCATGTAGGGTTAATAATCGACATCTAGATAAGGTAAAAAGAAAAAAAATGGATCGGGTTTGGTTTGATCTCCTCGGTTTGCTACGACAAACCTAATGTAGCTTTCTTAGTTCGGTTGGGCGTCTAGGTTGGGTCAAGGGGGTTACATTTGGTGGTATCAGAGATAGGTTTGGTTTGTTTAGGAGGTTGCCATGTTTGATTTGCACGGTAATTGTTGTATGTACGCTGGTTGATATTCACGGTGATTGATATATGAATGTTGGCTGTTGTATGCTATGTTGGGGATGTTTTGGGGTACCCATTGCCTTATTATTATAGTCTGGAAGTTTTGATTTTTGAAATGAAAGTCTTGGATCCTTGCTTGATGCTGGCTTGACTGTTTTTGTTTTGAAATGATTATCATGCCTTAAATATATTTTAGCACGATGGGACCGAGGAGAGAGTTGCGATCTAGTACGATTGCTATTGCCGCTGGGCAGGATGATGAAGGAGAAGTTGTACCTCCTAGAGGGTTGCCAGCACCCCCACCAGAGGGAGTTGAACTAGTACCACCTGTGCCAGCTGGGCCAAGGATGGGTGATTTGGCACAATTGATACAGGCCATGGCCGGTGCTTTTCAGGCAGTAGTTGCGGGTGTTCGTGTGCCAGCACCACTGGTTGAGGGGCAAGGTTTGCCGCTAGAGCGTCTTCGTAGTTTGGGTGGAGTTGAGTTTCGAGGGTTATCACCTAAGGCTTCTGAGGGCTAGTTGGCCATTACTGAGAGGATACTGGGCCAGTTGGGGTGCACCGATGCTCATTAGCTGGGTTGTGTTGTTTCCCTGCTATAGGGTGATGCTTATGCAAGGTGGACTACCACGATATCTGGTATGGAAACGGATGATATGACCTAGGAGTTCTTCTGTGAAGCTTTCCAGAAGAAGTTTATGGGAGTCTGATATCAGGATGAGAAGAAGCGTGAGTTTATGGCTTTGGTGCAGGGCAATATGTGTGTTGCAGAGTATGAGGTGTAATTCGTGAGGTTAAGTTAGTATGCACCAGAGTCGGTTCCTGACAAGCGTACTCGATGTGATCGTTTATGATATAGGCTTGTGTAGGATGTTAAGACATACATGCTTACTGTTGATTACACTGACTTTGATGTGTTGGTTTCGCGAGCTAAGGATGTATAGCAGAATTTGGGTTTGGCTTCTGGATCGCAAGGTTCTAGCTTAGGTAAGAGAAATATTAATTGGGGTTATAGAGGTGGTCAGGATAAGAGACACTGTGATAGGAGGTTTCGCCCAGAGCCAAGGCATGGAGGAGGTGTTGTGGGACGTGGAGTCTAGGGGCAGGGTGCCCAGGTTAGAGAACCATTTAGCACTTGTTGCGTTTGTGTATCCTGAGATCATTTGAGGCGAGATTGCCCGCGGTTAGCCAGAGAGGGTCAGGCACCCGCGCTTGTGGTGGCTAATGCTTGTTGGAGTTGTGGGTCAGACGACCATTAGAGGCGTGATTGTCCGTTGTTGGCCCTAGGTGGGTAGGGTGCTGCACCTATTGTTGCTCCGCAAGGTGGTCATGGTCGTGGCTGTAGGCCGAGTGTCGAGATGGTAGACAAAGGATTGTAGCTCATATTGTTGCTATCCAGCCTAAGGGAGGTGAACCGGCTAGGGTGTATGCGTACTGTGAGGGTCGTAATGACACTAATGTGATTACAGGTACTTTTACCCTACAATCTTTGTCGTTGTATTCGTTGGTTGATTCTGGTTCTACTCAGTCATATATTTTGAGTAAGCATGCTGAGTTGCTTGATGTATCTGTTGAAATTCTTAATGTGGGTGTTAGAGTAACTAGTTCTCTTGGGGAGATAGTCGTGGTTAGGAGGTTGTACTGTAGGTGTCCATTGATGGTTTAGGGATATGTATTTGTTGTGGATTTGATGGAGTTACCATTCCATTATTTTGATGTGCATATGGGTATGGATTGGTTGACCGAACATCAGGCTATGGTGGATTTTGAGACCAAATGGATATCTTTGAGGTTGTCGGGTGATTATGGCTGGTGGTTGTTGGCGAGAATGCCAAGTTTTTGTCTAATGTTGCTTCGGCTTTGGAAGCAAGACGAATGTTGGATTCAGGGTGTCAGGCTTATTTGTCCTATGTTATGAATCCTGGATCGAAGCAGTTGAGGGTGTAGGATGTTCGCACCGTATGTGAGTTTCTGGGTATTTTTCTAGAGGAATTACCAAAGTTGCCACCTAACCATGAGGTAGAGTTTGGCATCGAGGTCTTTGCAGGTACAGTACTGGTATCAATTGCTCCACATGGCGCTGAAGGAATTGAAGGATCTAAAAATGCAGTTGCAAGAGTTACTTGATTGTGGGTTCATTAGACCCAGTATTTCACCGTGGGGAGCGCTAGTGCTTTTTGTTAAAAAGAAATATGGTACGTTATAGATGTGTATAGATTACCGATAGCTAAATAAGTTGACAATAAAGAACAAGTATCCCTTACCGCGGATAGATAACCTGTTTGGTCAGTTCAGTGGAGCTTCAGTGTTTTCCAAGATAGATTTGTGGTCGGAGTACTACCAGTTAAAGGTGAAAGAGGTGGCTATGCCCAAAACGGCCTTTCGTACGAGGTACAGGCATTAAGAGTTTCTTGTGATGCCGTTTGGTTTGACCAATGCTCTAGCTGCTTTTATAGATCAGTTTGTGGTTGTGTTTATCGATGATATCCTTGTGTACTCTCGTACCGAGGAGGATCATGATAGTCATTTGAGGATTGTGCTTCAGACGCCGTTGGCTAATTAGCTTTATGCTAAGTTCAGCAAATGTGAATTCTGGATCAAGGAAGTTGTGATTCTCGGACATGTTGTGTTGGCTGAAGGAATCCGTGTTGATCCGCATAAGGTTAAGGCTGTAATGAGTTGGAAGGAGCACAAGTCTGTGACAGAGGTTAGGAGTTTCCTTGGTTTGGCGGGTTACTACCGAAGGTTTGTGGAAGGGTTCTCCGGTTTGGCGGCTCTGTTAACAAAGTTGTTACAAAAGAATGTTTGGTTTGAGTGGACGGAGGATAGGCAGCGAGCTTTCAAAAAGTTGAAGGAAGCTTTGGTGCGAGCTTCGGTCTTGGTTCAACCATAATTGGGAAAGGAGTTTGTTTTATATAGTGATACGTCGTATGTTGGGGTCGGTTGCGTGTTGATGCAAGAGGGTAAGGTAGTGGCGTACGCATATAGGCAATTAAAGGTGCATGAACGTAACTACCCTACTCACGATCTTGAGCTGGCCGCGGTTGTGTTTGCCTTGACGATTTGGAGGCATTATCTTTATGGTGAGAAATGTGTGGTTTATAAGGATCATAAGAGTTTGGAATATCTGATGTCGCAGAAGGAGCTAAATCTTAGGCAACGTAGATGGTTGGAGTTGCTTAAGGATTATGATCTGACTATTGAGTATCATCCGGGGAAAGCCAATGTTGTGGCGGATGCCTTGAGTAGGAAAGCGGCTGTGGAGTTGAGAGCCATTTTTGCTCGGTTGAGTGTGACAAATGACAAAGGTTTGTTGGACGAGTTACAAGTGAATCCGTCCTTGTCACAGATGATTAAAGAGAAGCAACCGCATGATAGGAGTTTGGTATCTCATGTGGAAGATATCACGGATGGAAATCTTACGGATTTTCATTTCAACGATTATGGGGTTTTAAGTTTCAAAGGTCAAATAGTGGTGCTTGAGGACAAAGAGTTGAGGCACATTATTTTGATGGAGGCCCACGCTAGTCCTTTCGCTATGCATCCTGATAGCACTAAAATGTATAGAGGGTTGAAGAAGGAGTACTATTGGGTTAGACTGAAGAGGGATGTGGCTGATTTCATTGCACGGTGTATGGTTTGTCAGCGGGTAAATGATGAGCATCAGTTCCCTTTGGGGTTGTTGCGACCGTTGAGGATACCGGATTAGAAGTGGGAAAGAATCACCATGGATTTTCTGTTTGAGCTACCTTTGACGCCAACCAAAAAGGATTCCATTTGGGTGTTTGTGGATCAGTTTATGAAGTGTGCGCATTTTGTGCATGTGCATACTACGTATACCTTGGACAGGTTGGCTGAGTTGTACATCTCTAAAATAGTGCGTTTGCACGAGGTGCCCAAATCTATAGTTTTAGATAGGGATCTACGGTTCACTACAAGGTTTTGGTGAGTTTGCATCGTGCTTTAGGAACCCGGTTGAGTTTTAGTACCTCGTACCATCTTCAGACAGATGGTTAGTTGGAACGTGTGATTCAGGTTCTCGAGGATATGCTAAGGTGTTGTGTTATTGAGTACCAGGGAATGTGGGAGAAGTAGTTGTCGTTGGTGGAGTTTGCTTACAATAATAGTTATCATGCTAGCATACAGATGGCACCTTATGAGGAGTTGTATGGTAGAAAGTGTCGTACGCCTGTGTGATGGGCAGAAGCGGGGGAAAAGTTTGTATCTATGCCTAATGTTTTGAAAGGCGCGACCGAGAAGGTAAAGTTGATATGTGAGCGCTTAAAAGCAGCTGCAGATCGCCAGAAATCCTATGCGGATTTGAAGCGTAGGGATATAGAGTACACTGTGGGTGATAAAGTGTTCTTGAAAGTGTCGCCCTAAAAGAAGGTGTTCCGTTTTGGGAGAAAATGAAAGCTTAGCCTGTAGTTCATTGGACCATACGAGGTTTTCGAGCGTGTGGGTCCTGTTGTATACGTTTGAGGTTACCTCTAGAGTTGGGAAAGATTCATGATGTGTTTCACGTTTCGGTGTTGCAGAGGTATAGGTCAAATTTATCGCATGTTATGCCGGTGGAGGAGATCGAGTTGTGACCAGACCTATCTTACGAAGAAGAACCAGTAGAGGTTCTTGATACCAGCAGTAAGGTGCTACGTGGCAAAACAGTCGAGCTGGTTAAGGTGTTGTGGAAGCACCGCGGTGTTGAGGATGCCATGTGGGAACGCAAGTCGGATATGGTTAATCAGATTCCGCACCTGTTTCTTCTAGGTAAATTTCGAGGATGAAATTTCTTAAGTGGGGGAGAGTTGTAACGCCCCTGTTTTAGGGCTTAGCTGTTTAGATGGTTTGGTGGACTAGAGTAGAGATTAGAGTCGGTTTTGGGATTGTATATTTTTGTTGTCGGAAAAATTACAAAAAAATGCTTAAAAATTATTATTAATTATGTATTTAATAATGGTGGAATCAATTTTGAAAAATGGGTTTTGGAAGATGGACATTTTGGTTGGTGACCAAAATAAAAGTTTTGAAAACTGTTATTTCATAGTGACTAAAATGAAAAGGGTCAAATACATAGAATCTTTAAGGAGCTATTTTACCAATTGGTTTCTAATGATTTCTCCCTTGATTTGACTTATTTTAACATGTGGTTTAATTAGTAATTAAAGAGAACTTTGTTAAAAAGTTAGTTATCTTTTCCAAAAAAAAATCACGTCATTTTCTCTCAACTTTTTCTCTTCATTCTCTCATCAGCCAAACAACCACGTTTTCATCAAATTTCCAGAGGTGAGATGGTTTCTAACTTGATTTTATTGTTTCAAATTGTTTCATAAAGGTTGCTTACACAAAATCTTACAATAATATTGTGTTTTCTTAGCTTTTCACAAATCATTGGGGGAGAAACTTCACAATAGGGGTAAGGTCCGAGATCTCCTCTATTGTATGGTTCTTTATTGAAATTCCCAAGCATTTGATCCTTGTTTCTGTGTTTCTAATCTGATTTTGATGATTTCCAATGTTTAATTGAGTTATTTGGGGAAAATGTGTTAATTCATGGATTGGATCTAATTTCCAGTAATTTAGGATGCTTTGATTTATATTTTGGATGTTTAGTAATGTTGATAAGTGATTTTTATAAATGGAATCCCAAAACTTAAGAATCTCTATTTGTTTAGGTTGTTAGTATTGAGGTTTTGTGGTGTTTATATGGTTGTAAGGTTGCTGGAGGTGGTAGGTTGTTTGAATCTGTTTTTAGATGAGTTTTGGTGTTAAAAGTGATGTTAGATTGATAGATGTTGGCTGGGTTGTGAATCAAAGTGTTTTGGTTATGTTTTCGGTTGTTGTGGAGGGTTAATTATAAAGGTTTTGTGGGAATCCGAGATGGATTGTGGTTGTTGTGTTTGGAATGCATTGTGATGCATTAATCCATTGTTGTTTTATGGTAAAAATAGGGGAAGTTGATCCGAAAGTGATTGGAGAAGCGTTGGAGGCTTTGGATACTTGATTTCGCGTCGGCGAATCGAGGTTTCGTGTATCAGTGAGTGAAAATGTTGTTTAAAGCGTTTGATGCTTTGGAATAGAGTTTTGGGAGTTAAGGTAGAGCTTGAAATGCTTACCTAGACTCAGAAGTAAGTATAAAGTGGTTTTACTCTCTCGGTCGTGCTTTTACGAAACGGTTGATGCACTTGTTTTAATTACATGTTACCTACTTTTAAACATGTTTTAAAGTATCTGATGTACAGTTTTTAAGCATGTTTCGGTGAAGGATGCATATGGTAAGTGATCCTTGTACGTATGTTATACTTGTGTTTTAAAGCATGGTTGTTGCTTTGGATAAATGGCTTGGTTTAATGCTTGTTTAAAATAGTGAGGTAAATGTCAATTAGTTAATTATATTGGCAAATGGTGTGGTTTTAAAATTGTTATCAGATATAGTTGGCCGGCCATAGGATTGAGTGCACTATAAATAAGTCGCCTTGGATGTTGAGGGGTTTATACGGCGTACCAAAATACTCCATCCAAGTACCCTAACGGTAGAGGGGTTAAATAGTACTGAATACTCCCGTTAGTGGGTTCAGCATCTAACCGATGAGAGGGGTTTGTATTCCTCTGGGTTGAAAGTGTACTCGGTTGTTAGTGTATCGCAATTGTGATTGTATCGCTATTCCGATTGAGATGGCTTGAAGTGTTGGGTTAACACTTGTTGAATCTGTGTATCCGATGAACTCTTTTGTTAATGGACTTGTTAATGATCACTTGAAAGCCAATATAATTGTTAATGTATCATTGAAATGTTTTTGTTGTATATTATGATTTATACATGTTCTTCTTAAGCTTTGCATTTGGTAGTAATGGATGGGAAGGCTTAAGTGGAGGGTTAGCAATGTAACTTGCTGTTGATTAATGATACATGTAGCATATAGTTTAATATGCTGGTTTCAGTGATGTAAAGTGCATGTTTAAAAAGGGGAATGATGATGTTTTAAAGGATGATGTTAAGTAAACAGTTTTAAATGCATTGATGGTGTTTGTTTTGGAGCACTCCTCACTAAGCCTTATGCGCTTACGCTCTAGTTGTCCATGAATGCATATAATTGAGGTCTTGGAAGGCAGCAAGAAGCAGGGGGATCTTGGCAAGACTTGTTTCCAAAGTATGTTTTGGTTTAGACTATAATGAATAATGGCAACGGGGTACTTGTTCTATTTTTGAAGATGTTTTGTGAAACTCCATGTTTGAGCATGTTTCTTTAGTTGCTCTTGGGTTCTAAATGGCCTTTAATGATTGTTTTGATGCTGGTTTACCTTTTTGATAGGTTGTTTGGATGGAAACTAGGATGCATGCTTATAGATTTTCTTTGATGCAAAGATGCCATGTTAGGATGCTAAGTTTGTGTAGCTTGGATGCTTGAGGTATGCCTTGTATGTTGGTATTGTATTTTAAACATGATAGGGTGGTTTGAGTATGTTTTTGGGATGAAAAAACAGCCAAATGTGACATTACAAGCCCAGACGTACCGATACGCGGGGGACCGTATTGGTACGGCTAGGCAATTTTAGACTTGTGGGATCGGTACAGGTCTTGCGTGTTTCGATGCGCCTAGGAAAATTCAGCCTGGCGTTTCGATGCGAGTTTTAGCCTCTGGAATTCACTTTTGCAACTTGAACCCACGTATCGAAACACCTGAAAAACCGTATCGATATGGTTTAAAATATTTCAAAAGTCCAGTATTTCAGTTAGGCGTATCGATACGGCTTGGCGGTGTATCGAAACAGGGTGTTTCAAACCGTATCTTTACGAGCTTACCTGTATCGGTACGAATAACCGTTTATTCTATTAATGTCACTTTTGGACTGTTTTGCTTTCTTTGCAATTTAGTCCCTGGTTCTCGCCAATGGATTTGTATGTGATAGAATGTTCGGACTGAGTTGAATTTTGAGATGGAAGATTGAAACCTAACTAATTAAAGGTTGGTAATCTAAAAGTGAGCTTTAACACTGAAATTATTTGTATTTGCAATTTGGTCCCTAAACTGCAAATGTGATCCATTGGATGTCAAATTGATGCCCGATTGAGTTGAAGTTGCACCTGATGTTTGTATGAACATGTAGGGTTAATAATTGGCATCTAGATAAAGTAAAAAGAAAAAAATGGATCGGTTTTGGTTATGTCTCTTCGGTTTGCTACGGCAAACCTAATGTAGCCTTCTTGGTTAGGTTGGGCGTCTAGGCCGGGTCAAGGGGGTTATAGACTGAGACGGTATGCAGTTAAATTGATGTCGACCGAAAGGTCTCGATTTGAATGGTTTATAGAGAAGCTTTGTCCAAGGCCCAAGGAGATTCTATTAGGCATGAACTTATCAAATTTCCAAGAGGCTATGAATAGAGCGAAGGCTATGGAAATAACCTATTGTTGTTTTAATTGATTTGGGTTCGATTAATATATATGTTGGTACTAAGATAGTAGCACAAAGAAAGACTTCTATAGAGAATATTTATGTAACCCCCTTGACCTGGCCTAGCTGCCAGACCGAACCGAGAAAGCTACATTAGTTTTGCCAAAGCAAACCGGAGAGATACAACGAAACCTGATCCTTTTTTTCTTTTATCTTATCTAGATGCCAATTATTAATCCTACATGTTCATGCAGACTTCAAAAGTAATCCCATCTCAATCGGATATCAATTTGACATCCAATTGGTCACATTTGCAATTTCAGGGACCAAAATGCAAATACAAAAAATTACAGAATTAAAACTCACTTTTAAGTTACCAACCTTTAATTGGTCAGGTTCTGAACATTCATCCCAAAGTTTAGCTCAAATCGATCTTTCTATCGCATACAATCACGTTGTCAAGTTTCAGGGACTAAGATGCAAAGAAAGCAAAACTACCAATCTGACATTAACAGAAATCGGCCACGAGTATCGGGACAGGTGTTACCGTACTGATACAGATAAAGATGCACCGTATCGGTACACGATGGCCAGTACCGATACGCAATAATGAAATTACCTAACATTTGAATCGTTTAACACTCGTAATGGTACACGCTTTCCTAAGTATCGGTACATGGGTTTGGGTTGAAAAAGTGGAATTCCAAAGGCTAAAATGTGTACCGATACGAGGAATGGAGTATCGGTATGCCAGGCCAATATTGTCTGGGCGTATGGTACTCCATTACACGTACCGATCCCTCAGGCCATAATATGCCCAGTCGTACCGATACAGTCCCCCGCGTATCGGTACGCCTGGAACTGTAATGTCACAACTTACTAGTTTTTTAATACAAAACATCCTCAAACCATTCCAACATGCTTAAAACACAACACAAACATACAAGGCATACCACAAGCATCCAAACTACATAACTTAGCATCTTAACATGGCATCTATGCATCAAAAGAAATTCTATAGACATGCTTCCTAGTTTCCATCCAAGTAACATAGCAAAAAGGTAAACCAGCATCAAGACAATCCTTAAAGGCCATTTACAACCCAAGAGCAACCAAAAGAAACATGCTCAAACAGGGATTTCAACATCTCCCAAAACCAAAACAAGTACCCCATTGCCCTTATTCATCATAGTCTATTCTTTAACATACTTTAGAAACAAGTCTTGCCAAGATCCCCTTGCTTCTTGTTGCCTTCCAAGACTTCAATTATCTGCATTGATGAACAATGAGAGCGTAAGCACACTAGGCTTAGTGAGGAATGCTAAAAAACAAACACCATCAATTCATTTAAAACCATCCTTTAAAACATCATGTCTCATTTAAAACATGCACTTTACATCATTACAAATCAGCATATTAAACCATATTCTACATGTATCATTAGTCAATAGCAAGTCACATTGCTAACCCTCTACTTAAGCCTTCCCATGCGCTACTACCAAATGCAAAGCCTAAGGAGAAACATGTATAAATCGCATTATACAACATAAAACATTTCAATGATACATTAACAATTATATTGGATTTCAAGTGATCATTTAACAAGTCCAATAACAAAAGAGTTCATCGGATACACGGATTCAACAAGTCTTAACCCAACACTTCAAGCCATCTCAACCGGAATAGCGATACAATCACAATCGCGATACAATAACAACTGGGTACAATCACAACCCACAGGGATACCAATCCCTCTCATCGGTTAGATGCTTAACCCACTAACGGGAGTATTCGGTACTGTTAAACCCCTATACCGTTAGGGTACTTGGATGGAGTATTCGGTACACAATATAAACCCCTCAACATCCAAGGTGACTTATTACACAATATAAACCCCTCAACATCCAAGGCGACTTATTTACAGTGCACTCAATCCTATGGCCGACCAACTATATCTGATAACAATTTTAAAACATCATCACTTGCCAATATAATTAACCACTTTAACATTTACCTCGTTGTTTTTAACAAGAATTAAACCATGCCATTTTTTCCAAGCAACAACCATGCCTTAAAAAACACAAGTATAAACCATACTTACAAGGTCCACTTACCATGTGCATCCTTCAGCATTACATGCTGAAAAACAGTATATCAAATAATTTAAAACATGCTTAAATAGTAGGTATCATGTAAATCAAAACAAGTGCATAAAACCATTTCCTAGTACCACGATCGAGAGAGTAAAATCACTTTACTTACTTTCGAGCTTAGGTAAGCATTTCAAGCTCTACCTAAACTAGCAAAGCTGGAATCCACGATTTCACTCACCGATATGCGAAACCTTGATTCGCCATATCAAGTATCAGAAGCCTCCAATGCTTCAGCAAACACTTCCGGATCATCCTCCTCTATTTTTACCACAAAACAATAGAGGATTAATGCATCATAATGCATTCTAAACACAATAACCAAAATCCTTCTTGGATTTCCACAAAACCCTTACAATTAACCCTCCACAACAACCGAAAACATAACCAAAACACTTCGATTCACATCCCAGCCAACATCTACCATTCTAACATCATTTCCAACATCAGAAACATCTAAAAACAGATACAGATCCAAAACAAGTTACTACCTCCAGCAACCTTACAACCACAAAACACCACAAAACCTCAAAACTAGCAACTTAAACAAATAGAGATTCTTAAGTTTCGGGATTCCCTTGATAAAAATCACTTATCAACATTATTAAACATCCAAAATATAAATCAAATCACCATTACTTACTTTAAATCAAATCCAATTCGCGAATCAACTCATTTTCCCCTAAGAACTCATTAAATCATTAGAAAATCATGAAAATCAGATTATAAACACAAAAACAAGGATCAAATGCTTGGGAAATTCAGTAAAGAACCATACAATAGAGGAGATCTCGCACCTTACCCCTATTGTGAAGTTTCTCCCTCAATTGATTTGTGAAAAGCTAAAAAACACAAGATTATTGTAAGATTTTGTGTAAATAATCCTTATAAAACAATTTGAAACAATAAAATCATGTTAGAATCCACCTCACCTCTGAAAATTTGATGAAATCTGAGTGTTTGGCTGAGGAGAGAATGGAGAGGAAAAAGTTGAGAGAAAATGACGTGATTTTTCTTTTAGAAAAGATAACTAACTTTTTGACAAAATCCTCTTTAATTATTAATTAAAACACGTGTTAAAATCAGTTAAATTAAGGGAGAAATCATCATAAACCAATAGGTAAAATAGCTCCTTAAATATTCTAAGTATTTGACCCTTTTCATTTTATTCACTAGAAAATCACAGTTTTCAAAACTTTCATTTTGGTCACTAACCAAAATGTCCATCTTCCAAAACTCATTTTTCAAAATTGATTCCAAAATTATTAAATACATAATTAATAATGATTTTAAGCATTTTTCCATAAATTTTCCCACACCAAAAATATATGATCCCGAAACTGACTCGAATCTCTACTTCATTCTATCGGACCGTCTAATAACCCACTAAACCGCTAAGCCCTAAAACTAAGGCGTTACAACTCTCCCCCACTTAACCTCCTCAACACCGTGGTGCTTCCACAACACCTTAACCAGCTCGACTGTTTTTCCACGGAGCACCTTACTCCTGGTATCAAGAATCTCCACTGGTTCCTCATCATAAGATCGATCCGATCTCAACTCAATCTCTTCCACCGGCATGACATGCGATAAATCTGACGTATATCTCCGCAACACCGAAACATGGAACACATCATGAATCTTTCCCAACTCCGGAGGTAACCTCAAACGATACGCAACAGAACCCACATTCTCAACAACCTCGTATGGTCCAATGAACCTCGGGCTAAGCTTCCCATTCCGCCCAAAACGCTACACCTTCTTCTAGGGCGACACCTTCAAAAACACTTTATCACCCACAACATACTCTATATCCCTACGCTTCAAATCCGTATAGGATTTCTGGCGATCGACAAATGCTTCCATGCGCTCACATATCAACTTTACCTTTTCGGTTGTACCTTTCAGAACAGTAGGCATAGATACACACTTTTCCCCCGCTTCTGCCCAAAACATATGCGTTCGACATTTTCTGCCATACAACGCCTCATAGGGTGCCATTTTTATGCTAGTGTGATAACTATTATTGTAAGCAAACTCCACTAATGGAAACTACTTCTCCCACGTACCCTGGTACTCAATAACACAACACTTCAACATATCCTCGTGAATCTGAATCATGTGCTCAGACTGACCATCCTTGCGGTGAACGATACGAGGTACTAAAACTCAACCGGGGACCCAAGACACGATGCAAACTCACCCAAAACCTTGCGGTGAACCACGGATCCCTATCCGAAACTATAAATTTTGGCACCCCATGCAAACGCACAATCTCTGAGATGTAAAACTCAACCAACTTGTCCAAGGTACACGTAGTATGCACTGGCACAAAATGCGCACACTTCATAAACCGATCCACAATCACCCAGATGGAATCCTTTTTGTTTGGCGTCAAAGGCAACCCGGACACAAAATCCATGGTGATTCTTTCCTACTTCCACTCCGGTATCCTCAACAGTTGCAACAACCCTGAAGGAAACTGATGTTCATCTTTTACCCGCTGACAAACCATAGACCGAGCAACAAAATCAGCCACATCTTTCTTTAGTCCAACCAATAGTACTCTTCCTTCAACCCTCTATACATTTTAGTACTACCGGGATACATAGCAAAAGGGCTAGCATGTGCCTCAGTTAAAATAGTACCCCTCAACTCTTAATCTTCGGCACCACTATTCGACCTTTGAAACATAGCACCCCATCATTGTTGAAATAAAAATCCGTAGGATTCCCATCCTTGATATCTTCCACGTGCGATACAAACCCCCATCGTACGGTTGCTACTCCTTGATCATCTATGACAAGGATGTCTTCACTTGAAACTCATCCAACAAACCCCCATCATTCATCACACTCAACCGAGCAAACATGGCTCTCAACTCCACAACCATTTTTCTGCTCAAAGCATCTGCCACGACATTGGCTTTCCCCGGATGATACTCAATGGTTAGATCATAATCCTTAAGCAACTCCAACCATCTGCGTTGCCTAAGATTCAGCTCCTTCTATGACATCAGATACTTCAAACTCTTCAAGGCAAACACAATCGCTGCAAGTTCAAGATCGTGAGTAGGGTAGTTACGCTTATGCACCTCCAACTGTCTAGATGCATACGTCACTACCTTACCCTCCTGCATCAACACACAACCAAGCCCAACATACGACGCATCACTATAAACAGTGAACTCTTTTCCCAATTATAGTTGAAACAAAATCGGAGCTCGCATCAAGGCTTCCTTCAATCTTTCAAAAGCTCGTTGTCTATCCTCCGTCCACTCAAATCGAACATTCTTCTGTAGCAAATTTGTTAATGGAGTTTCCAAGCTAGAAAACCCTTCCATAAACCTTCGGCAGTAACCTGCCAAACCAAGAAAACTCCTAACCTTCTCACCAACTTGGGCTCCTTCCAACCCATTACAGCCTCAACCTTATGCAGATCGACATGAATTCCTTCAGCCGACACAACATGCTCGAGAAACACAACTTCTCTAATCCAGAACTAACATTTGCTTAACTTAGCATAAACTTGAATAGCCAACAGTGTCTGAAGCACAATTCTCAAATTTCTATCATGGTCCTCCTCGATACGAGAGTACACAAGGATATCATCGATAAACACAACCACAAACTGGTCCAAAAACTCATGAAACACACAGTTCATCATGTCCATAAAAGTAGCTACAGCATTGGTCAAACCAAACTATAATATCCCAATTTTGGACTAGTGACTAAAATGTAATTTTTGAAAGTTTAGGGGTTAAAGTGTAAACTTTGAAAAAAGTTTAGGGACCAAAGTGTAATTTTCAAAAGTTATGTAAGTTAATCCTGTAAATGAATAGTTCTCCCCTAAGAGTAGAATTTTTGTGTTACTGGAATTTTTGATACGAAGCTTATGTTATTCGATTTTGGATCGAATAAAATTGTTAAGCGTAGTCAGGCCAGAGTAGCGCAAGGATGGGCGACCTAATGGGAATGTCCCATATCCAATACTTTGACTGATAAAAAGGATTCAGTTTGAGTTAGTAGTATTCGTAATGGATTGTTAAGATAAGATTTCTAAGAGGAAATGTATCCCGTAAAAATTCCCGGTAATTATCAGTATATCGGATCGGGCTCAAATTTTAAAGATAGTTCCAAGGATTATGGAAAATTCATAAAATATTATTTTATGAATCTTTTATTAATGTTGATGATATTCTTACTAGATTTAGTTAGAATATGATGGAGATGTTATAAAGCTTAAAGGAAGAAAAATTGGAAATTGTATTAAGTGAAAATCGAAAATTTGGAACAAATAAATGCCATATATAAAAATATAAGATATTTTGGGGCATGGCTGGTTAGATTGGAACCAATTTGGTTCAATTTTAATGGGGTGGAAATTTTGAAGTTTTGATGTAATTAAAGTATAGTTGGAGGGCAAATTGGTCATTTGCCAAGGATGGTATTTTTTAAATATCTTGGAACTTTGAGGGTAAATTTGATAGGTGAAAAACACATGGATTAAATCTTATCCATTGATTTTATGAGATTGAATCATGGCCATTATAATAAAAGGGCAAGATGGTAATTTCACTATTTAAATGAATTAAAAATTTATTTAATCTTTAACATGTGTATTTATTTTAAAGAAAGATGAAAACACAATATTTTCATCTTCCTTGCGGTTCGAAACACCAAAAAAATAAAAGGGACTCGGGTTTCAAATTTTGAAGATCAAAATTCAAGGATCAAAGTTAGATTTCAAGCAAAATTAATTGAGGTAAAGTGATCTATGCTTGATTCACTACATTTTGATGGTATTTTTATTTGAAATAGATGAGTATGAGTTATGTTCTTGATTGAGGAAGATTATGATTTTGATGTTATTTGATGGAATTAAGGTTGTTTATGGTAGAATTGATGTTGTAAACATGGAATTAAGTGTGAATTTTGGATAAATTCCATGTTTAAGTTATAAACCTTAACCCTAGAATTTAGAGATTTTGATTGTGATGTTAAATTAAGGATGAAATTGAAGGAATTATGAAGTTAGGAGGTTGATTTTGATGTTAAATTGAATAATTTCCCAAGTTGGAATTTTGGTGACTATTTCGAAAATTATTGAAAATTTGGGGGAATTATTGGAAAATTTATTTTAGCATTGGAAATGATTAATTATGGTTGAAATAGCATTAATTGGTGATTAGGGACCAAAATGAAAATTTTTGGAAATTCAAGGACCAATTCGACAATTTAAGAAAATAAAGGATTGATATTGAATTGATTAATAATTGATAGAATTGAAGATTCAAGCATGTTTTGAAAGTTTAAGGATTAAAATGACAAGAAAGGAAATTCTAAGGACCTTTTCGAAAATAAAGGATTTAGTGAAGGACCAAGTTGAATAAAGTTGAAAGTTAAAGGAAATTTTCTAAGGATGTTATAAATAAATAAATGGTTTTATTGTACACGAATCTATGTACAAAAGTAAAGTAGTGACTAAAATGTCACTTTTATAAAGTTTAAGGACTAAAAAGGGAATAGTCCAAAATAAGTAATCAATTATGGAAATTGTTCAAAAATAGGTTTGAACAATTATTTAATCTTTAAAATGGTCACTAAAGACCTATGGACCATTTCGGAAATAATGAAAAATATTTGGGAAATATTCAGAAAAAATTATATTTGAATAGTTATGTTTAAGAATCAAGTTAGAAATGTTAGATTCAAGTTGAATACGAGATTGTAATGTTATGTTCGATTGGTCTTATACAGTTCTAAATGATATTGAAGGAGAACCAGTGATAAAAAGAAAGATAAGAACCTCGAGTAAGCTTAGTGCATTTATATTTTTAAAATGCAATTAGGAAGACTTGCGAGTAGTCGACCTTAAATTAAAATGATATTGCATTTCTATATGATCGCGTTATATTGAAAATGTCATTGTATTTCTCTATCATACGTGATATAATACATTGCTCGACATGACAGATCAGTGAAGTACCAGGTACGATTGATTGTTTGCATAAATGATAATGCATTATGCATATATGAGATATGGAAAATGATAAGATTAAAATGAAACAAGTTAAAATGGGGCAAGATACACCTAAAAATAATATTGCCTTATATATGTTGAGATACCGCATGTTGTAATAAAGGTAGATTACATGGAATATGCAATATAATTATTTTCTGAGAAATGATGATGATCTACTTTTGCCATGACTATTTATGATGACATATGAAATGTTTGTTTATATGATTAATTATGATGTTAAGTTGATAAAGAAAGAAATGCCCAAGTATTGAGTATGAGAGTCCATGGTATAGTTGGCATGCCATAAAGTCTTTAACAGCTGCACCCTCATGTTCAAGTTATCAAAAAGATATTGTGACAAAATGATTGTGTCACATGAACCCTGGGGATCCACGCCCACTGTGCCCGAGTGCACTATCGAGGTGCGTCATGTTTATGGGGAGCAAAGATCGTGCCCAAGTACTTACTCATCTTCACGTCCACGTTTGACACTACGGTGTCATTCAAGATGACTTGCATACCTCGATCTCATATAACATACTTTGGGCAATGATAAAAGAATCATGTCACGTAAATAAATCGTGTCATGTAAATGAATCATGTTATGTATATGAAACATGTCATGAATATGAACTATGCTATGTATATGGAATATGTTAAGTACAGGAATCATGCCATGTATATGAATCATGACATGTATATGAATTATGCCAAGTATATGAATCACACTTATAAGAAATATGCTATGCATATGAATCATGCCATGTATACAAAATTATGTTTCGTATGTTAATTATGCCATGCATATGAATTATGCCATGTACACGTATCATGTTATGTATATAAATTAAGTCATGAATATGAATGAAAACATATATATGAATCATGTCACATATGAAAATCATGTCATGCAAAAGAAATATGCCATGTATGAGAATCATGTTACATAAATGGATCATGCCATGAATATGAATCATGATACTTATATGAACCATGTCATGCATATGAGCCATGTTTTACATATGAATCATGTCAAGCATGTGAACCATGTTGCTTACGTGAATTATACCATGCATGTGAATTATGCTATGCATACGAAACATATCATATGTATATGACTTACTTGATGATGACAGAACACTAGAACCATGAGCAAGTTAGGAACTTATAACATGCACAATAATATTTAGTGACCATGTATACTTTGATAGTACTATTCTATCTTAGGTAGAGAACTTGATAGGAAACCATATGATAAGTATTACTTTACTTTATGTTTATTAAATGAGATTATTACCTCACTAAGTTCGTACTTAGCGTGTGTTATTTCACACGTAGGTTCTCCCAAGTAGAATGGCAAGAATGAGCTATTAAGTTTGAAAGTCAAGTTACATTAGTAATCACGGTACGTACATCTTAAATTATGGTTGATATCTAGTGGGCATGTACTTGTATGTATGTGGGATTAAAAAACGCAAAATGTTTTGTAAACTTAAGTTAAATTGTGTTTACGTATTATTACGAGTGTATGGACTTGGAATATGGTTTTACTACAAATGATTATGATTTATGACGTAGTTAAATCTAGTTTAACCCTAATCACATAGAAATTTAAAAATCAAGAAAGGGTCTAGGAAGTGTACATAGTTTTCTCCCTGAATTATATTTTTATTTCAATAACATATTTATAAATTTTCTAAAATAATTCAGGGTCGAAACTAGCTGCTATAGACTGATGTAGTTTTCAATTTAAAAACCGATAAAGGGCTAAACAACATGACAAAGTTTAGTCTAATTTTTTTTCTTCTTAAAGTCAAGTTTTTTTAATAATTCAGTAACATCTTTAGTGTATATTCGGTCTACGAATATACATTAAGGGTAATACACAAATGACATCACAAGAAACTCATAATGCCCGTACCTCGTACGGAATGATGTTTTGGGCACATCCACCTCCTTCACCTTTAACTGGTAGTACCCCGACCTCAAATCTATCTTGGAAAACACCGAAACTCCTCTGAACTAATCAAACAGATCATCTATCCGTGGTAAGTGATATTTGTTCTTTACTGTCAACTTATTCAACTGCCGGTAATCTATACACATCCGCAACGTACTATCTTTCTTTTTAACAAACAACACCGGCGCTCCCCACGGTGAGATATTGGGTCTAATGAACCCACGATCAAGCAACTCCTGCAACATCATCTTCAACTCCTTCAATTCCTTCAGAGCCATGCGATATAGAGCTATCGATGCTGGTATTGTACCTGCAAAGACATCGATGACAAACTCTACCTCGCGATCAGGTGGCAACCCTTCTAACTCTTCCAGAAAAACACCCAAAAACTCACATACGGTGTGAACATCCTGCACCCTCAACTCCTTTGATCCAGGATTCATAACATAGGCAAAATAGGCTTGACATCCCGAATCTAACATTCTCCTTGATTCCAAAGCCGAAACAACATTGGACAAAAACTTAGCATTCTGGCCAACAACCACCACCTCATAATCATCCGACAACCTCAATGATATCTGTTTGGTCTCAAAATCTACCACTGCCCGGTGTTCAGTTAACCAATCCATACCCAAAATCACATAAAAACACTGGAGTGGTAACTCCATCAAGTCCACGATGAACACATGTCCTTGAACCATCAGCGGACACCTAAGATACAATCTCCTAACCACAACTGTCTCCCCAAGAGAACTAGTTACTCTAACACCCACATTAAGAATTTCAACAAATATATCAAGCAACTCAGCATGCTCACTGAAAATGTATGAGTGAGTAGAACCAGAATAACCAACCAATACAACGACAGAGACTAAAGGGTAAAAGTACCTGCAATCACATCGGTGTCATTGCGACCCTCACGATGCGCATGCACCCTAGCTGGTCCACCTCCCTCATGCTGGATAGAAACAATATGAGACATAGTCCTCTATCCTACATCTCAACGCTGAAACGGTCCGCAGCCACGACCACAACCCCGCTGCGAAGCAACAACAGGTGCAGCACCTTGCCCACCTCAAGCCAACAACGGACAATCACGCCTGTGGTGGTCGCCTGACCAACAACTCCAACAAGCATTATCTACCGTAGGTGCAGGTGCCTGACCCTCCATGGCCAAACGCGGGTAATCTCGCCTCAAATGATCTCGGGACCCATATACCCAACATGTGCTAAACGGTACTCAACCCTGGGCTCCCTGCCCCTGGACACCACAACCCACAACACCTCCGCCATGCTTCGTCTTTAGGCAAAACCTCCTATCACGGTGTCTCTTAGCCTGACCACCGCTATAACCTGAATCAGCAGCTCTCTTACCCGAGCTAGAACCTTTCGATCTAAAAGCCAAACCCAAATTCTGCTCAGCATCCTTGGCTCGCGAAACCAACACATTAAAATCGGTATAATCCACAACGAGTATATAGGTCTTAACTTCTTGCACCAGCACATAACGAAAATGATCACATCCCTTACGCTCATCCGGAACCAACTCAGGTGCATACTGACTCAACCTCATGAACTACACCTCATACTCCGCAACAGACATACTGCCCTACACCAATGCCATAAACTCACGTTTCTTCTCGTCCTGATACCGAACTCCCAAAAACTTCTTCAAAAAAACCTCACAAAAAAACTCCCAGGTCACCTCATCTGTTGCCATACCGGATATCATGGTAGTCCACCATTTATAGGCATCACCCTACAATAGGGAAGTAGCACAACCTAGCTTACGTGCATCGGTGCACCCCATCTGGCCCAGTATCCTCTCGGTACTGGCCAACCAACTCTCAGAGGCCTCAGGCGACAAACCTCAAAACTCAACTCCGCCCAAGCTACGAAGACGCTCAAGCGACAAACCTTGTCCATCAACCGGTGGTGCTGCCACACGAACACCCGCAACTGCTGCCTGAAAAGCACTGGTCATGGCCTGTATCAAAGGTGCCATATCATCCACCCCTGGCTCAGGTGGTACTTGCTCCACTCCCTCCGGTGGATTAGATGGGGGCAGTGGCAACCCTCTAGGAGGTACAACTTCTCCTTCATCATCTTTCTCAACGGCGGAAGCAATCGCGCTAGATCACAACTCTCTAATTGGTCCCATCGTGCTAAAATATATCTAGGGCATAATAATCATTTAAAAGAAAACAGTCAGGCCAACCTCAAGCAAGGATCCAAAACTTACATCTCAAAAATCAATTTTCTAGACTATAATAATAAGGCAATGGGTACGCCCAATTTCCCCCCAACATGGCATAATATAGTCAACATGTATATATCATTCAATGTGCATAGCAACCAGCGTACATATAACAATCACTGTACAAATCAAACAACAGAGCATAACTCATAGCAACAATACAAAAACCTCCCAAACGAACCTAACTTGGTTTTGATACCACCAAATGTAACCCCCTTGACTCGGCCTAGCCGCCAGACCGAACTTAGAAAGCTATATTAGCTTTGCCGAAGTAAATCAGAGAGAGATACAACGAAACCTGATCCTTTTTTCCTTTTATCTTATCTAGATGCCAATTATTAATCCTACATGTTCATGTAGACTTCAAAAGTAACCCTATCTCAATCGGGCATCAATTTGACATCCAATTGGTCACATTTGTAATTCAAGGACCAAAATGCAAATACAGCAAATTACATAATTAAAACTCACTTTTAAGTTACCAACCTTTAATTGGTCAGGTTCTGAACATTCATCCCAGAGTTCAACTTAAATCGATCATTATATCGTATACAATCGCATTGTCAAGTTTCAGGGACTAAGATGTAAAGAAAGCAAAACTACCAAACTAACATTAACAGAAATCGGTCACGAGTATCGGTACAAGTGTTACCGTACCGGTACGCATAAAGACGCACCGTACCGGTACACCACAGCGAGTACCGATACGCAATAACGAAATTACCTAACTTTTGGATCATTTAACATTCGTACCGGTATGCTTATGTGTGTATCGGTACACGGGTTTGGGTTGAAAAGTGGAATTCTAGAGCTGAAATGTGTACCGATACTCCATTCCCCATATCGATACGCCAGGCCAATATTGCTTGGGCGTATCGGTACTCCATTACACATACCGATCCCTCAGGCCAGAATATGCCCAGCCGTACCGATACGGTCCCCCGCGTATCGTTACGCCTGGACCTGTAATGTCACAACTTGCTGGATTTTCAATCCAAAAACATCCTCAAACCATTCCAACATGCTTAAAACACAACACCAACATACAAGGCATACCAGAAGCATCCAAACTACAAAACTTAGCATCTTAACATGGCATCTATGCATCAAAAGAAATTCTATAGGCATGCTTCCTAGTTTCCATCCAAGTAACATAGCAAAAAGGTAAAACATCATCAAAACAATCCTTAAAGGCCATTTAAAACCCAAGAGCAACCAAAAGAAACATTCTCAAACAGGGAGTTCAGCATAACATCTCTCAAAACCAAAACAAGTACCTCATTGCCCTTATTCATTATAGTCTAGTCTTTAACATACTTTAGAAACAAGTCTTGCCAAGATCCCCTTGCTTCTTGCTACCTTCCGAGACTTCAATTATCTACATTGATGGACAATGAGAGCGTAAGCACACTAGGCTTAGCGAGGAATGCTCAAAAACAAACCCCATAAATGAATTTAAAACCATTCACTTAAAACCATATATTAAAACATCATGCCTCATTTAAAACATGCACTTTACATCATTAAAAATCAGCATATTAAACCATATGCTACATGTATCATTAATCAACAGCAAGTCACATTGCTAACCCTCTACTTAAGCCTTCCCATGCACTACTACCAAATGCAAAGCCTATGGAGAAACATGTATAAATCACATTATACAACATAAAAACATTTCAATGATACATTAACAATTATATTGGCTTTCAAGTGATCATTTAACAAGTCCAATAACAAAAGAGTTTATCGGATACACAGATTCAACAAGTGTTAACCCAACACTTCAAGCCATCTCAACCTGAATAGCGATACAATCACAATCGCGGTACAATAACAACCGTGTACAATAACATTCGAGTATAATCACAACCAACAATGATACCAATCCCTCTCATCGGTTAGATGCTTAACCCACTAATAGAAGTATTCGGTATCGTTAAACCCCTCTACCGTTAGGGTACTTGGATGGAGTATTCGGTACACAATATAAACCCCTCAACATCCAAGGTGACTTATTTACAGTGCACTCAATCCTATGGAATGCCAACTATATATGATAACAATTTTAAAACCACATCACTTGCCAATATAATTAACCATTTTAATATTTACCTGACTATTTTTAACAAGCATTAAACCATGCCATTTTTTCTCCAAGCAACAACCATGCTTTAAAACACAAGTATAAACCATACTTACAAGGACCACTTACCATGTGCATCCATCAACATTACATGCTCAAAAACAGTATATCAAATACTTTAGAACATGCTTAAATAGTAGGTATCATGTAAATCAAAACAAGTGCATAAAACCATTTCCTACTAGCACGACCGAGAGAGTAAAATCACTTTACATACTTTTGAGCTTAGGTAAGCGTTTCAAGCTCTACCTAAACTCCCAACAACCACCTTTAAAACATTCCAAAGCTGGAATCCATGATTTCACTCACCGATACATGAAACCTTGATTCACCGATGCGATATCAAGTATCCGAAGCCTCCGATGCTTCACAAAACACTTCCGGATCAACCTTCCCTGCTTTTACCACAAAACAGTGGAGGATTAAAGCATCATAATGCATTCTGAACACGGCAATCACAATCCTTCTCAGATTTTCACAAAACCCTCATAATTAACCCTCTACAACAACCAAAAATATAACCAAAATACTTCGATTCACAACCCAGCCAACATCTATCGATCTAACATCATTTCCAACATCAAAATACATCTAAAAATAGATCCAAAACAAGCTACTACCTCCATCAACCTTACAACCACAAAACCTCAAAACTAGCAACCTAAATAAATAAACACTCTTAAGTTTTGAGGATTCCCTTGATAAAAATCACATATCAACATTATTAAACATCCAAAATATAAATCAAATAACCATTATTTACTGGAAATCAGATCCAATTCGCGAATCAACTCATTTTCCCCCAATAACTCATTAAATCATTATAAAATCATCAAAATCAGATTAGAAACACAAAAACAAGGATCAAATGCTTGGTAATTTCAGTAAAGAACCATACAATAAAGGAGATCTCAGACCTTACCCCTATTGTGAAGTTTCTCCCTCAATTAATTTGTGAAAAGCTAAGAAAATATAAGATTATTGTAAGATTTTGTGTAAACAATCATTATAAAACAATTTGAAACAATAAAATCAAGTTAGAAACCACCTCACCCCTAAAAATTTGATGAAATCTGAGTTTTTGGCTGAGGAGAGAATGGAGAGGAAAAAGGTTGAGAGAAAATGACGTTATTTTTCTTTTAGAAAATATAACCAACTTTTTAACAAAATCCTTTTTAATTATTAATTAAACACATGTAAAAATTAGTTAAATTAAGGGAGAAATCACCAAAAACCAATTGGCAAAATAGCTCATTAAAGATTATAAGTATTTGACACTTTTCATTTTAGTCAGTGGAAAATCACAGTTTTCAAAACTATCATTTTGGTAACTAACCAAAATGTCCATCTTCCAGAACTCATTTTTCAAAATTGATTCCGCCATTATTAAATACATAATTAATAATGATTTTTAAGCATTTTTCCATAAGTTTTCCCACACCAAAATATATACGATCCCAAAACCGACTCGAATCTCTACTCTGGTCTACCGGACCGTCTAATAACCCAGTAAACCGTTAAGCTCTAAAACTGGGGCGTTACAGTTTGGTAATATGATTGTCAATAATTCTCTTGGATACAATGCACAAGTAATTAGAATATGCAAGAAAGGTTCATTAGAAAATCAAGGAATTAAGTTCCCAGTAGATTTGATGGAACTCCCATTCCATGAATTTGAAGTCATTCTTGTTCTTGGAATGGATTGGCTATCTCAATATGATGCGAAAATGATGTATAAAAAGAAAAGTCTAGTACTTCAAGGACCCAATGATTCTGGAGTAATTATTATAAGAGAAAGAATTGACTGTTTAGAGTCAGTAATTTCTACAACAACAACTCAAATGTTGTTATGCAATGGATGTGAAACATGTTTAATTTAGATGATGGATACTCAAAAGTCACCTAAAAAGGAGTTGAAGACATCCTGGCTGTAAAGGAATTTCCTGATATAGTTTCGTATGAGTTACCATTGTTACCTTCGGATAGGGAAATACAGTTTGAGATTGATGTCTATCCTGGAACTAAACTGGTATCAATGGTACTATATAGGATGACACCAATTGAGTTAAGGGAACTTAAAGCTCAATTACAAGAATTGCTAGACCGGAGTAACATTTGACCATGTGAATTACCATGGGGTGCCCCGGTATTAATTTAGTCGAAGAAAGATGGTTCCCTATGATCATGTATAGATTATCGACAATGGAATAAAGTAACCATTAAGAATAAGTATCCCATACCAAGGATTGAGGATTTATTTGATCATATTAAAGATGCAGTAGTGTTTTCAAAGATAAATCTTCAATCATGGTTATTATCAAATTAAGGTCAAGGAAAAAGATGTACCAAAGACAACATTCAGGACTCGTTTTGGACACTACGAGTTTTTGGTGATGCTGTTTGGACTTACAAATACCCCTGATGTATTCATGGATTTGATGAACAAGGTATTCCAACCCTATATGGATTGTTGTAGTCTTCATAGATGATATTTTGGTTTATTCAAAGACCGAAGTTGAGCATGATTACCATCTTCGTGTGGTACTACAAACTTTAAGAGATTAGCAGCTTTATGCCAAGTTTTCTAAATGTGAGTTCTAGTTATCAGAAAAGTTTTGAAAGATTAAAGGTCTATGCAAATAAGAAGAAAAATGATATTGAATATGAAGTTAAAAAAATGTTTTAAAGGTTTCACCTTGGAAGAAGGTGTTACGTTTTGGTTGAAATGGAAAGATTAGTCCCAGATTTATTGAGCCATGTGAGATTCTAAAAAGAAAGGAACCAATGGCTTATCAATTGGCTTTACCTCCAGATAGGAACAAGACTTATTATGTGTTTCATGTATTCATGCTTCGGAGGTATTGATCGAATTCTTCACATGTAATTACTTTTGAGGAGATTGAACTACAACCAGGTTCTACGTATAAAGAAGAACTAGTGAAAATCCTAGCATACAAAGTTAAAGAATTAAGGGACAAGAAAATTCTACTGGTTAAAGTCCTCTAGAGAAATCATAAAGTAGAGAAAGTCATTTGGGAAACTGAAGGGAGAATGAATAAGCAATATATGAAATTGTTTGAAACTGATAACGTTGAAAATTTGAGGATGAATTTTCTTAAGGGGGGAGGAGTTGTAATATCCCAATTTTTGCTTAGTGACTAAAATGTAATTTTTGAAAGTTTAGGGGTTAAAGTGTAAACTTTGGAAAAGTTTAGGGACCAAAGTGTAATTTTAAAAAGTTATGTAATTTAACCCCGTATATGGATAGTTCACCCCCAATAGTGGTATTTCCATGTTACCTGAATTTTTCATATGAGGCTTATATTATTCGAATTTGGATCGAATAAAAATTTGTAAAGCATGCTCAGACCAGAGTAGCACAGGGATAGGTGACCTACTGGGAAGGTCCCATATCCAATATTTTTATTGATAAAAAGGATTCATTTTGAGTCAGTAGTATTCGTAATGGATTGATGAGATAAGATTTCTAAGAGGAAATGTATCTGATAAAAACTCTCGAAAATATCAGTAGATCATATCGAATTGAAATTTTAAAAACAGTTCCAAAGATTATGGAAAATTCATAAAATATTAATTTATGAATATTTTTATTATTTTTGGTTTGATTCTAAATAGATTTAGTTAGATTATGATGGAATGGCTATAAAGCAATAAGCTCAAAGAAAGGAAATTTGAAAATTGTATTGAGTGAAATTCGAATAATTGGATCGAATAAATATATTAAATTAAAATTTATGACATTTTGGGAAGGAGGCTGGTTAGAATGTAACCAATTTGGTTCAATCTTTATGGAATGGCAATTTTAAATCATGTAAGTAAAAATAAATTCTAGTTGGAGGGTAAATTGGTCATTTGCCATGGATGGCATTTTTGAAATATTTTGAAAAATTAAGGACAATTTTGAAAGGTCAAATACACATGGATTTAATCATAGCCATTGATTTTTTATGAGATTGAATCTTGGCCATTGGATTAAAAGGGCAAATTAGTAAATTCACTAGTTAAATGAATTTAAAATTCATTTAACTTTACACTTGGATTAAAACAATTAAAATATGAGAAAAATCTTTCTCATCTATTATTCATGATGTTCGAAACTCATAAAAAGAATAGGGGAAGGAGTTTTCAAATTTTCAAGCACATAATTGGAGAATCAAGACAAGTTTCAAGTAAAATTAATTTAGGTAAATTGTTCTACACTTGATTCTCTTCATTTTGATAGTAATATTGCATGATAAAAGTTTATTTTAGTTCATTTTATTGATGAATATGATTATGGAAATTGACGCTTACGATGAAATTAGGGTTGTAGTTAGTTGAATTGATGATTTAAAACATGGAATATAGTTGAATTTGGATTAATTCCATGATTGAGTTATAAACCCTAACCCTAAAATTTGGGGGTTTTGGTTAGGAAGCTAAATTAAGGATGATATTGAATGGATTGTGATGTTGGAAACTTAATTTTGATGTTAGATTAAATAATTTCTCCAATTGAAATTATAGGGACCAATTCAGATTTTTTAAGAAATTAAGGGAAATTATTGAAAATTTATTTTTAGCATTGAAATTGTTGAATTATGATTGAAATAGCTTGTATTGATGATTAGGGACCAAAATGAAAATTTTGGAAATTTGGAGGACCAATTCGGCAATTCATGAAAGTTATGGGATTTATCTTGAATTGATAAATAGTTGATGGAATTGATGTTTTGCGCATAATAATGAGTTAAAGGGGATGACAAGATAAGAAAATTTAGGGACCTTTTTGAAAATAAAAAGTTAGTGCAGGACCAAATTGAATAAAGTTGAAAGTTGAAGGAAAAATTTCAAGAATGTTAGAAAATAGATGAATGGTTTATTTTTACATTAATTTATGTACAAAAGTGAAGTAGTGACTAAAGTGTCACTTTTATAAAGTTTAAGGAGTAAAAGGTAATAGTCCAAAATTAGTAAATAATTATGGAAATTGTTCAAATTAGGCTTGAATAATTGTTAGATTTAAGTCGAATGATAAAAAAAATATTGGGGAAATTTTTAGATAATTTTATATTCGAATAGTTATGTATAAGAATCAAGTTAGCAATGTTAGATTTAAGTCGAATGCGAGAATGGTAATGTATATGTTCTATTGGTCTTATACGGTTCCAAAATAGATTGAAGGATAACCAAATGATAAAAAAAAGAAAAGGAAACTCATGTAAGCATAGTGAGGCATACCATTACATGGCCCAGGTGAGTGCATTTATATGTTTTAAATTGCAATTAGGAAAACTAGCGAATAGTCGACCTTAATTTAAAAATAGTATTGCCTTATATATATATGTGTTGAGCTACTGCATGTTGCAATAAAGGTAGATTAAATGGAATATAAAGTATGAATTATTATTCTGAGAAATGATGATGATCTATGTTTTCCATGACTATTTATGATGAAGCATGAAGCATGAAATGTCTATTTATATGATTAATTACGATGTTGAGTTGATGATGAAAGAAGTGCCCAAGTATTGTGTATAAGAGTCCTTGGTATAGTTGGCATGCCATAGAGTCTCTAGTAGTTGGCATGCTCTATCTATTTATGAAATAAAACATCTAAATCTTGGGAAATTACAACTTTGGTCCTTCAACTTTTTCATATTTCAACTTGTACCAACCAAGTTTTTAAAAACTTATCATTTTGGTCACTAAACTGTAACCTTGAATTCCCATTCAAAATTTTCCTTGGATTTTAACCAAATTTTGTGAGTATCCTATTTTACTCGTTCTTTATCACATGACATCTTAAAACCTCAAAAATTTCTTTTCTACAGTCTATAATTGAGAAAATCCTAACTTTTGCATTTTTTTCATTTTAGTCACTAAGTAAGCTTTTAAGCCCTTCTCTTAGTACTAAATTACCGTTAATCAACAATGGGTCTTTTCTTAATCCTATCATATTTATTTCACTGTATTGTATCGACTATGGGTCTTTTCTTAACCCTCAAAATTCGTCAACTGTCGAAATCTAACAATATCTTATTTTTCTTATAACCATTAGAGTCTCATTCATACAATTGAGGAGTCACATCAAGTTATGCAAACAATATATCAATAACATCACATCCTAGGGGCATGTACACTTTAGGAAAATCATATTGGACTTGGTTTAACCTCCAGAATCGGCTAAACCTTTTCTTTGATACCACTAAATGTAACACCTCAATGTATATTTGATATTCGAATACACATTAATGATGTTACTAACTTATTACACTGATTTTCAGACTTGTAACTTTTTTAATATATAGCCAAACTATTTTGATTAATCAACCCTATTTTGGTTTTCACTAATTTACAAATCTATCTAGAGTCATCTAGTTTCGACCCTGAATTGGTTTATAAAATATTTTAAGTAGTTATTAAAATAAAAATATAATTCAGGGTGGAAACTATATGTGTTGTCTAGACCCTTTCTTGATTTTTAAAATCGCTACACGATAATCAACCAAGTTTAAAATCATTTGAAGTATATTTTCTAATATTCTTAATTCCTCAAACTAAGTCGTGCTCCTAGATCATACAAAATAGCTACGTATTTTACATCTATACATGCCCCACTATACTAGGATGTGGTGATACTTACTAATAATACCGACTAACTTGATCCAATGATGTGCAGCTCCTCCTCTGCTATCTATTTCAAAGTACCTACGTGTGATACAAAACACATGTTAAATATAACTTAATGAGGTATAATCATAAAAATGTAAAACAATGATTATAATAACACAGCTCTACAGATTGGCAAGCGATTTCCAATTATAGTTGGTAACATTTTAAACATGTGTAGAACTACCTTGCATGTATAATTTATTTAACCAATATAATATTCAAATCATAGGATTCCATCTATCTTATCAGTCTTGTATACATTAAGATTTTTAGCTTAACTAATTGCATACCTACATTTCAAGTATTATAGCCAAAGTATAAAATCATGCCATCTGTAATGCATGAATAATCATACATCATGACTATCTTAAGAATCCTGATATCAATGGTTCATGATCATCAAGTAGTCGTGCTTTCATTACACAATCATTCACATATCATATTCTATAATATGGTCATACTTTCATCATGCAATCATTGGCATTTCATATTCTCTAATGTAGTCCAATGTACAAAATCATGTGATGCCATAGTACGTGAGTCATCACAACACCATAGCGTCTACAACACCGTAGCATCTGCATCACCAAAGCGATTGAGATGGGTACGTACTTGAGGATTCCCTTTTGTTCCTCGCACAACACTTTAGTGTCTATCTCAGCACCGTAGTGCCTACATTATCTCAGCACTGTAGTGCCTACATTGTCTCAGCACCGTAGTGCCTGCATTATCTTAGCACTGTAGTGCCTACATTGTCTCAACACTGAAGTGCCTACATTATCTCAACACCGTAGTGCCTACATTGTCTCACTAGTACTTGGGCATAACAATATAATACTTTTACCTTCGATATCCAATTCATCAATACTATCAACCATAATTCGATAATGAACATTTCATACCTAAATTCTGTAATCTGATTTATCTCAAATAAAATATTATGCTAAGTCTATGTATTACATATGATATTTAATATTTCTTTGATCAACATACATTTTCATTGTTATCAAAGTTGACTGATTGCAAGTCTTCTTCACATCATATATATATAAACAAATAAAAATGCATTCATTCATCTCACATATATAATAAATAAATAAAAATTACACTCACCTGGGCCATTTATTAGCATGCCTCACTAAATTCTACTCGATCCTTTCCTTCATAGTACCTCAAATATTCTTTGATTCGAATTTGTTTTCATTATCCACATAAATATAAACAAACATTTGTTAGATTCATTTCTAACAAAATTTCAATCAAGCTATCTAATCATTTAACATAAAAAATTCCATAATTAACTTCTAGTTTATACTAACTTCTTCTTATTTTTCTACTTGTCAATTTAATCCCTTACTTACTTCAAACCATCAATTCATCATCTTCTTCATCAAATAGTTATTCAAAATAATTCTCTCTAATTTTCTTGTTTTGCCAAAATAGTCACTAAAATGCAAAGGTAAGATTCAAACTTCTTAACTTTTCAATTTAGTCCTCAAATCAACATTACTACCTTAATTCTATTATTTTATCTAAAAAAATCAGATTTAATCCCCATCCAAGAATTCATTTTCCTATTTGGTCACTTGATTTTGACAAATTGTCAAAACGGTCACTAATTCGATTCAACATCGGTTTAGCATTCTAACATCAATTTCACATCTCCAACATCATTAATTACGTAAATACACTCTAATTTCATAAAATTCAGATTCGATCCCTTAACTTTGAAGCTTGTCGAATTGGTCCCTATGTATTCTAATTTTAATTCTAACTTCATACAACATATTCGATTCATAAAATCTCATAATCATAATTTTCATAAACTAACATACTTAAATAAATTTTCCAACATATGTTCTTCATTTCCAAGAATTAACATTTAAATCCCCAATTTATTCCTACTTGCCAAATTTGGGTGTCTAAACTTTTCAAAGACTTTATTTTCTTCCAAATGCCATAATCAATCTTCTAAATTCACAATCTCTTCAAATCCATCACTAGGATAATTTTCACAATATTTTCTCTAATTTACCAAGCATGCCAAAATAGTCACTGAAAGGTCTAGTTGAGGATTTTTCATTCTAGCATCAAAATCAAGCTTCAAATATCATCAATCTTTCATTTTAATCATCAATTTCAAAACCCTAAATAAAATCCTAAATTCTAGGGTTAGGGGTTTTAATCCTTAAACATTAAATTAATCGCAATCCAAGCTTGATTTCATCTCTACAACACTAAATTCGCATAGTTCAAGATTCAATCTAAACATGTAACATGAAACATGAAACCCTATTTTCTCTTTCTTCAAGAACATAATCAAATCTTCATAACTCTTGATAAAATTACTATCAAATGAAAGAGAATTGAAAATTGATCAACTTTCTATCAAAAGCATACCTTAAATCTTGTTCGAGAGCCTTCAAAATGCCTAGGAAATTTTTTTGTGTATTTCCCCCCATTTTTCTCTATTATTTCGAATTGAAGAGGAGGAAGATGAACATTATTGTTCATATTTTTTTAATCTATGCCACATGTAATAATAAATTGATTTTTTTTTCAATTTAGTCCTTTTTCCAAAATTAATCTCCAACTGAATCATAATTTACAAGTTACCATTCTAGTTCAATTCCAATCAAATTCCATTCAACTCTAACCAAACTAGAGTAATGCTTTCACATGGGAAATTACCATATTACCCATGATACTTTCAAAATATTTCAAAATTGCCATTGTGACCAAATTACCAAAACTAGTCACTTAAATCACGAATTTTGCCATTTTGTAAAAATCCAACTATTCTAGTTAGATCACAATCCACCAATTAATAATTTATTCATAAAACAATATTTTATGAATTTTCCGTGACTTATGGTGCAATCTCTAAAATTTTGATTCGATCCGATTTCCTGATATTCACTTACTACTTCTTTTGCGATTCCCCTTCACCTGGTTATCAAATAAATTCTAAAAATTCCCTATTTCCATATCTAAAAAATATAATATTATCAAATAAAAGATTCAATATTTATGAATTCAAACTTAAAAATTTGACTAGGTCTATTGTACTGATAATTTTACACGAAATCTTTATCGGATAAAAATTCTCTTAATAATTCTTTATCAGATATCCATACGAATAATATTAACACAAACTGATTTCTTTTTTATCAGTATCAAGTACTAAAATAAGACCTTCCCAATAGGTCACCCATCTTATGCATTGAGCACGCTTAACTTTGCAGTTCAATCGAAATTCGATATCTTATACTGCATTTTTATTCTCGGGATCTACATAAGATTTTTCTCCATGAGCTGTTTAATCTATATACATGATAAAATAATTACTGATAAATTCTCCAAATATTCATAAAATAATATGTTATAACTCTTCCAAAGTCTATGGAATCATCTCCAAAATTTTAGCTTGATCTGATTTATCGATAAATGCCAAGAATTTTAACGGTTACTAATTAAATTCCTTAATCAAAATAATTATAGGATTCATCCTGAATCGAACTAAAAATTTTCAAAGACTTGGAAATGACTTTTATAACCTTTCTCTATCATATGGTAAAATTTCATAATTTTTCAATTCGACCCGAGTGTTCAAATTCCACTTAAACTTTGACTGCGATTTCCTAATAATCAAAATATCAGATCAAACTAGTAATTCCTCATTCGATCCTTTCGCCCCGTCCCGTGGCAATAACTAGAATTAAAAAAAAGGGAATGTTAACGCATCCGGGAAGAAACGATTGATCTCTATCAATAAAACCGCTAAAGAACCGAACCAGAGAGTACTTAGTACCGGTGCTACAGAAAGATATGTTTTTAGATCTCGCATTTAAAATCCTCATTCTTTATCGTATTACATTAAGGTAATACATATATAATCACATGTATGTGTGGTTAAAGACCACTTGTATTTGTATATTTGTACCCGGAATTCCTAATTCAAAGTTCAAATTTAAATGAACAATGATTCGATAGATAAGATTTTCCATTTCTTAAAACAGCAAAATAGGTCCCTTTCCGCTTGAGAATTCTCGCCAAAAATTTTCATTTACTGTTCATTATATGGTTGTTATATGATATGAGACCAAAAAGAGGAAACGAAAAGATAATTTTTGTATATCAATAGATGAAATAAGGGTGTGGAAAACAAGACAGGGATTCTCTACAATGACATTGTAGGCCAATTGAAAGGGATGTAGCGCAGCTTGGTAGCGCGTTTGTTTTGGGTACAAAATGTCATGGGTTCAAATCCTGTCATCCCTACCTATTACTTCTCCTTTGAGCAGTAATGAGGGAGTAGTTTTAGATTGATTAAAATTAAGCATACATAATCTATCATTTTTCCATAGACCTTTCTTGCCTCTATTTACATGAAAGTACAATAGATGAATAGTCATTCGATTAAAAATCAACTGAATATTTTATTTCCTATCAGAATACTAGATACAATCACTAGGGTTATTAACGAACAATGAGTGAATGTTGAAGGAAACGATTCTCTTTTGTGAGAACCTGGAGTAGCAGTTCATTATATATGATAGAGCTCTTTTTTCTTTTCAATTAGAAATATCAATTTTCAATTCGAAATAGTGATTTCCCCATATTGTGTAAAATTCGCACTGAAAAAATTGAAATAAAGAATTTTTTCTCCTATCAAGACCCTTTTTCGTAAAATCTCGTCTACTAATACAATACAATAAGTTTCTATTCCAACACGGAACCAAAAGGACAACATACAGGATGGGTAGAAGAAGTTGTGATGCTTGGCTCGATCCATGATCCGAAACTGTGGGATATAGGATAGAAAAGAATACACCAATCCTAAGGATCCATAAACATACATAGGATTAATTATGGACCTAGGAGAAAATTTGAGTTGTGTTTAGTCTTTTATTTTTGTATTTAAGATTTTGTATATCTAGAGATCTAATTGTATTAGTGTCTATAATTGATTTCTTCTGTGTAATACTAATCGATAGGGCCTCGTTGGTAAGTGCTACAAGATCTCGTGCATTGGAACCCACGGTTATGGACCCGAATCCATTACTATGAAAAATTTTCTTTTCCAAGTGAAATCCCCTAGTATATGAAAGAGTGAAAAAGTGCTTTCGTTGTTGTGGAATAAGAAGCCTTTGTATCTTAATGCATGTATTTAATTTATTCGGGGCTATTAGAGCGGGATCCACTTTTTGGGGAATATGAGTCGAAGCAATAACAAGAATATTTCTAGTGGAACATCTTTCACAATCCTTGGAGAGATAGTTCACTAATAGACCGAGGGATAAGTAATTTGCCTCATTCACATCCAGATCATGAATGTTTGGAATCCATATTATGCAAGGAGACATTGCTTTTGCTAGTTCGAATTGAAGGGTGATATAAAATCGGTCTATTTCCGACATCATATCCATAGTTAACGCATTCATCATAGTTAGAAGCTCCAGCTCCGTATCAAGGTCACGATCGATATCGTCACTATCGTCAATAGCGTCACTAGCATCAATATCGTCACTATCATCAATAAGAAAACCTTTAAGCTTGTTATCCAAGAACTTGTTCAGAAATACTGTAATGAAAGGAACATAGGAGTTTGTCGCTAGGTATATGACCAAATAGGATCGTTTGGTTCCTATAGAACCTATCACTAAAATACCCCTAGAGGGAGATAGGGCTAAGCGGAGCGAAAAGGGTTTTCCATGAGACGGGAAATGAAAACTATTAGCCCCACACGAAGTTTGTGAATAAGTGATTGTCTGATAATGAGCAAGGAATACCCGCCTTTCTTCTAAATAGGATGTATTGAACTCATAATTCATTAGATACTTTTTATGAATGTCAACTAAGTATCGTAAGTAAATTGGTCTCGGTTGTTCAATCATTTGATCACTTTCACAGCAAGCACGAAGCTTAACTATTATGTAAATTGAAACGATCTCCCTAGGAAAGCATGATGCCTGACTTGCCCCTGCTTTCCAAAACGGTAGACCAAAAGCACTAAAATGAATATGAGAAATGTGCCCTATCTATGGAAGGAATCTTTCGTTACTAGAACTCCTTCCTAGTGACTGTAAGCGAAATGCATTTAGCGAACGCCTGGGGGTACTGAGTTCAATATTTTTATGTATAGTTATGTTATCTCTATCTAAATGACTAAGTCTTCCAGTGATCTCTCCCCCACCCAAAACCATCCCTTCTAGCGTTAGCACACAAGAAGGAGCTTTTGGCAGCGAGTCGAAAGTCTTAGTGAGAAGCCCTCTCCGATCTAGGACTATTTCCACTCTTCTCTAAGTGCCTTCAACAGTGCTTAGGTAGCACTCACTGCGAGATAGGCAGCTCAGCTTACTATTATTCCTACCCTAATGTGTCAAGAATAGAATAGGTAGCATAGGTCAGCAAGCATAGCTACATCTAAGGTATTTGCATCAGAAAGTCTATCCTACCCCAACCCACTTCTTGGTTCTTTCTACTTTAATACGTGACCAGAGAAATGGGGAGATAGGAGAGTCTCGATCATGTGAGAGAATTAGGTATGGAAAACTGACTCACATACGAATAACTCTTCTTAAGGCAGGAGCCTAGCCTATTTTTTTCAGAAATTCAAGAGAGAGTGTGCTGATGTAGGAGTGTGCTGCCTAGCAAAATACTACTCTTAGCAACTAGCTTTACTGAAAACCTTAGTAAGTTAGTCTAGAAACTTCCTCTTAGCTTAAGGGGTTGGTTAGGTTTATTGCACCAAAAAGTCGAGGAACTAAGAACGAAAAGATGACGAACGAGATAAAATACCTCTTTGCTCTAAGAGATAGTTGATTCAAGCAGGAAAGGAATGAGAGGAGCATCAGCATAAATATAATAAAGAAGTTGTTTTCGATTGACATTAAGGAAAATGAGTTCAAATATAAGATTTAGGCTGAAAGACGGTTCAATTCCCCGAGCGTTGACATTGCCAGCTCCAGAAGACCGTCACAAACCATTTGACCACACACAGGGGAGCCCACAACCTCGACCTCAGTATGAAAAGCATCTAAGGCCACTGATTCGTTAGAGTCTGAGTGGTCAATCTTCCTTCTTCTTTGGCATCTCGCAGGTGGGCATGAAAACAAGACTTGAAGAAGGCTCAGGTATCAACGTCCTTAGCCCACATTCATCAATATCAATAACAGTAGTAGTCGTATAGGTATAGGCTAGCGCTTTCTTGCTCGCATCCGAAGTAGCGATTCCCTTCCTCGCTCAAGAAAGTATCTAATGAATTATGAAATAAAACCACCCCTTTTGGGAAATTACAACTTGGTCCTTCAACTTTTCATATTTCAACTTGTACCACCCAAGTTTTTAAAACATATAATTTTGGTCACTAAACTGTAACCTTGAATTCCCATTCAAATTTTCCTTGGATTTTAACCAAATTTTGCGAGTATCGGATTTTACTCATTCTTTATCACATGACACCTTAAAACCTCAGAAATTTCTTTTCTACAGTCCATAATTGAGAAAATCCTAACTTTTGCATTTTTGTCATTTCAATCACTAAGTAAGCTTTTAATCCCTTATCTTAATACTAAATGACCCTTAATCAACATAGCAAATTTTGGGGTATTACAGAATAAGGTTATGAGGTTTGGATGTAAGGGCAAGTTGAGCCCAAGGTTCATTGGGACTTATGAGGTGCTATAGCGTGTTGGTCCAGTTGCTTATAAGCTAAGGTTACCTAAGGAGTTGGAGAAGATACATGATGTTTTCCATGTATCGATGCTTCGAAGATATAGATTGGACCCATGACATTTGATGCATGTTGAGAAGATATAATTGAATTTGAATTTGACCTATGATGAGGAACCGGTGAAAATTTTGGATTCTAGTAGAAAAGTTCTTCGTGGAAAGACCATTGAGTTGGTAAAGTTGTTGTGGCAAAATCGTGGGGAAGAGGAAGCCACATGGGAAAGTAAGGAGCACATGAAGAAGCAGTTTCCTTATCTTTTTTCATCAGGTAAATTTTGAGGAAAAAATATCTTAAGAGGGGGACACTTGTAATGCCCCGAATTTGGGCCTAGTTGGTAGCTAGCTAGGTTACACGGTTTAGGGGAACCGTATTAGGCGATTCGAGCTAGTTTCGAGATCAAATTCATAATAAATTGTTTTTGGCTAAAATAAAATATGAGAAAACATTAGAATATGTTTCATTAATATATTAAGGGCTTTGGAAGACTCAATTTGAAGAAATAAAATAGAATTTGGAGATATTTTGGTCTGGTGACTAAAATGTAAAGTTTTCAGAATTATTTTGGTGACTAAATCGTAAAAGGGTCAAAACTTAGAAATTTTAAGGAGCTAATTTACCAATGATTTTAATTGGACTTTTTCCTTAATTTAGGCTATTTTTAAGTAGTTTTAGATTGTTTATTTCATAAAAATAAAATAGATTTAATTAAAATGATTTCTTTTAACCAAATTCATTTTCTTACGTAACTACTTTTGCTCTCAACTTTCTCAGCAGCCAAACTATCAATTTTACTCTAAAATGTCTAGGAATCATATCTTTTTATTTCCTTTTTGATTTTTGATTGATTCCTTGATTTCTACATCAAATCCTATTTACTTTCTTGGAGATTTCACACAAATCTTGCCAATTAAGGGAGAAGTCAGCAATTAGAGGTATTTTCATTTCTCTACTCTAATTAAAGGTTCTTTACTAAAATTCCCAAGTTCTTAATCCTTTAGAATTGATTTATTGTTATGTGTTTGTGAGTAAATAATGATTAAAAAGGTTTTAATTGAGTCTATTAAGAAATTTGGAAGATCAAATAATAGATATGATTTGAGATGATTCTAATTGATTTAGATCACATTTGAGACATGTTTTAATGTTGTGAACAATGATTTATAAAAAATAAATCCCAAAGTTAAGTGAATTGTGTAAGCCCCTCGACCTGGCCTAGTCGCAAGACCGAACTAAGCGAGCTACATTAGGTTTACCGAAGTAAACTGAGAAGATGAAACCCGCAACACGCCCATATTTTTCTTTTATCTTATCTAGATGCAAAATTATTATCCTACATGTACATACTGATCTCTGGTAAAAATCCAACTCAATAGGGCCTCGAATTGACATCCAATTGATCACATTTTTTATTTAGGGACTATATTGTAATTTTAGAAAATTGCAGGGTCTTAACTTATTTTTATATTACGAACCTTTAATTAAGCAGGTTTCATGCTCATGTGATAAAAATCAAGTCAAAAAGATCATCCAATCTCATTTAATTGCATTAACAACATTCAGGGACCAAAACATAAGAAAACAGAACTTCTGAAGATTCCAAATAACTAAATTAACTACCACCGTACCGGTACAGACAAGGGTGTTTCGATACACCTTCACTATTTTAAAACCCCAGAATTCTAGTAGGCAAAACTTATTCAGATACGACCCAGTGTATCGAAACGCCCTTCATAAAAGCACTATACAGTATCGAAATGCCTCCCTAAGTATCGAAACACTGGCCTAATTTGCCTAGACCCGTACCGAAACAGTTGCCCGCGTATCGATATGCTAAGCCTAGAATGGCTTACTCGTACCGAAATAGGAACTCCTGTACCTTAAATGTCCATTTTTGCTGGTTTAACATGCTTTTGATCAATTCAAAACATCCTAACATGCCCCTAACATACAACTAACATATTCAAGGATCAAACCACACCAAGGCAACCTAATTTCAACATCCATTCAAGGCATTAAACTTCAATGTAAATCTATAGGCATGTCCCTAGAAAACCAATCAAGAAAAGTATGAAACTTCAAACCATCACCACAAACAATCAATAATGGCCATTTACAAACCAAGAGCAACAAAACAAAGTTGCTCAAACAGGGAGTTTAACAAAACACCTCCCAAAATAACAACAGAATCCCCATTGGCCTTATTACTTATAGTCAATACCAAAACATACTTTGGTTAACAAGTCTTGTTGTGATCTCTTGCTTCCCGTTGCCTTCCCAGCTTTTAATTCTCTGCATTGATGGACAAAGAGAGCGTAATCACACTAGGCTTAGTGAGGAGTGCTCAAAAACAACACACCATCAATGCATTAAAACCATTTCTCAACATTACATTGAAATCTCATTTCAATCATCCTTTAAAACATTATCATGCCTTGAAAAACATGAACTTAACATCTTTAAAACCAACATATTAACCCATATACAACATGTATCATTAACCAACATCAAATCCCATTGCTAAACCTCGATTCAAGTCTTTCCATGCATAACAACCACATGCAAAGCTTAAAGAGTAAAACATGTATAAATCACATTATACAACATAAACCTTTCAATGATACATCAACAATTATATTGGCTTACAAGTGATCATTAACCAAGTTCCTTTACCAAAATAGTTCATCGGATACACCGATTCAACAGGTGTTCTCCCAACACTTCAAGCCATCTTAACCGAAAATAGCGATACATTCACAATTACGGTGCCTAAACAATCGGGTACACTTTCAACCCACGAGGACACCAACCCCTTACATCGGTTAGATGCTTAATCCACTAACTGGAGTTTACGGTGCTGTATAACCCCTTACCGTTAGGGTACTTGGATGGTGTTTTCAATACATATATATAAACCCCTAAACATCCAAAACAACTTATTATAGTGCACTATCAATCCTATGGTTGGCCAACTATATACGATAACAATTTTAAAACCACATCACTTGCCAATATAATTAACCATTTACCATTTACCTCACTGTTTTTAACAAGCATTAACCAAACCATTTTCCAAGGCAACAACCATGCTTTAAAGCACAAGTATAAACCATATACTTACTAGGATCACTTACCATGTGCATCCTTCAGCATTTCATGCTTAAAAATAGCATCTCAAATACTCTAAATCATGCTTAATTAGAAGGTACAATGTAATTCAAAACAAGTGCATAAAAATCATTTTACACTACCACGACTGAGAGAGAAAACCTATTTTACTTATGAGTTTAAACCAGCATTTCAAGCTCAGTTTAAACTCCTATAAACCACCTTTAAAACATTCCAAAGCTAGAATCCATGTTCTCACTCGCCAATACGCGAAACCTATATTTGCTAACGCGAAATCAAGCGTCCGAAGCCTCCAAAGCTTCACCGATCACTTTCGGATCAACCACCCCTGTTTTAATCACATTGAAACAGAGGATTAATGCATCTCAATGCATTCAAAACACTGCAACAACAAATCCTCACGAACTTCAACAATCCTCTCAAAATTACCCAACCACAACAACTGAAATCATCATCTAATCCTTTACAAACACAACCCAGCCAAAATCTAACACTTTCATACTCATCAATTAACACTTAAAAATAGGATTAATTCATCCAAATACTTCCAGCAATTAAACAGCCACCACAACTCCACAAAAACACAAATCTAACAACCTAAACAACTAGGGATTCAAGAGTTTCGGGATTCCATTGTTAATAACAACTTATCAACATAATAATTCATCCAAAATATGATTAAAATCAATCTTCATCACTGAAAAACAGATCCAATACATATCTTTCACTATTTCATCAAATTCACCCAATTAAATTAATTAATTCAATATAAAAACACAAAATCAGATTTTAAACCATAAATCAAGGATTAAACACTTGGGAATATCAGTTAAGAACCATTCAATAGAGGAGATCACGGACCTTACCCCTATTGTGTGATTTCTCCCTCAATTGGCTTGTTTAAAGCTAAGAAAACATAAGAGTTCAATGAGGTTTTGTAAATCAAAGTTAAAGAATCAATTACAAATCAATAATCTGAGTAAAATGATCTCCCACCTCTGATTTGTAATGAAAACTTGAGTGTTTGGCAGAAAAGAAGTGGAGAGAAAAGTTACGTCAATTTTCTTTAAAGTGATAACTAACTTTTAATAACCAAATTCCCTTTTAATTAACTTTTAAAAACATGTTAAAGAGGTTTAATTGATAGGAGAAATCACCAGCAAAAACTTGGTAAAATAGATCCTTAAGGATTCGAAGAGTTTGATCCCTTTCATTTTGGTCACCTTTAAAAACCAGTTCTCAAAAATTGCATTTTGGTCACTAACGAAAATGTCACATTTCCAAAGCCCATTTTCCAAAATTGTTTCCACCAATATTAACCATATATTAAAATATGATTTTTAACCATTTTCTGACATTTTTATCTTACCAATAAATATTCACTCCCGAATCTAACTCGAATCCCTAACCCGGTCCACTAGACCGTCTAACAAGCCACAAAACTGCTAGGCCCAAAATTGGGGCGTTACAGCTCTCCCCCACTTAAGAAATTTCATCCTCAAAATTTTACCTAGAGGAAACAAGTGCGAAATGTAACACCCTTAACGTATATTCGTAGACCGAATATACACTAAATATGTTACTGAGTTATTAAGAAAATTTGATTTGGATAAATATTTTTTATTTTTTTATATATATACCAAACTTTGTCTTGTTGTTTAACCCTTCCTTGTTTTAAATTGAAAACTGCATCAGTCTATAGCAGTTAGTTTCGACCCTAAATTGTTTTAGAAAATATATAATTATGTTTTTAAATAAAAATATAATTCAGGGAGAAAACTATGTACCCTGCCTAGACCCTTTCTTGATTCAAAAATTTCTACGTGATTAAGGTTAAACTAGAATTAACCATGTCGTAAATCATAATCATTTGTAGTAAAACCATATTCTAAGTCCATACGCTCGTAATAATAATACGTAAACACATTATATCTTAAGTTTACCAAAACATTTTGCATCTTTTAAACCCACATACATACAAGTACATGCCCACTAGATATCAACCATAATTTAAGATGTACATACCGTGCTTACTAATGTAACATGACTTTCCAATTAATAGCTCCTTCATGCCATTCTACGTGGGAGAACCTACATGTGAAATAACACACGCTAAGTACGAACTTAGTGAGGCAATAATCTTATTTAACAAATATAGAGTAATGTAATACTTATTTTATGATATCATATTAAGTTCTCTATCTAAGATAGGATAGTTCTATCAAGGGTTCCATAGTCTCTAGATTTTCATGTATAATTCATAAGTTCCTAATTTACTCGTGATTTCAATGCTCTATCATCATAAAATCAGTCATATACATGGTATATTTCGTATAAATAACATAATTCACATACATGGTATAATTCACATAAGCAACATGATTCACATACATGACATGAATTTCATGCTTAACATGATTTATATACATGACATGGTTCATATATGTAATGAAATTCATATTTATGGCATGATTCATTTATGTAACATGATTCTCATATGTGGCATATTTCATCTGCATAGCATGATTCTTATACGTGACATATTTCATTTACTTAATATGATTTTCATACGTGGCATGATTCATACACGTGTTTTCATTCATATATACTTGACTATTTCATATACATAACATGATACATGTACATGGCATAATTTGTATGCATGGCATAATTCATATGCATGGCATAGTTTATACGTGTAACATAGTTTGTATACTTGGCATGATTCATATGCATAGCATATATTTTTTATATATGTGACATATTTTGTATACTTGGCATAATTCATGTACATGTCATGATTCATATATGTAGCATGATTCATATACTTGACATTAATCGTATACTTGACATATTTCATATACATAACATGGTTCATATTCATGGCATGTTTCACATATGTAACATGATAAGTTTACATGACATGATTCATTTACGTGACATGATTCGTTTATCATTGCCCAAAGTATGGTATATGAGATTGAGGTACGTGAGTCATCTTGAAATGACACCGTAGTGTCAAACGTGGATGTGAAGATGAGTACGTACCCAGGGATGCTCTTTGCTCCCAATAAACATGAAGCACTTCATCAGTGCACTCGGGCATAGTAGGCATAGATCCCCAGGGTGCGGCACCTCGATAGTGCACTCAGGCACAATGGGTGTAGATCCTCGGGGTGCTTGTGACACAATCATTTTGTCACAATATATTTTTCATAACTTAAACATAAAGGTGAAGCTGCTAAAGACTCTATGGCATGCCAACTATACCATGGACTCACATATTCAATACTTGGGCATTTCTTTTATCATCAATCCAACATCATGATCAATCATATAATTAATTATTCATATTTCATGCTTCATCATAAATAGTCATGGCAGATATAGATCATCATCAATTCTCAGAAAAAAAAAATTAATTCATATGTCATATCCCATGTAATCTACTTTTATTACAACATGCAGTAGCTCAACATGTATATATGGCAATACTATTTTTAGGTGTATCATGTTCTACTTTAACGTGTTTCATTTAAATCTTATCATTTTTCCATATCTCTTGTATGCGTAATGCATCATCATTTATGCAAACAATCATTCGTACCTGGTATTTCACCAATCCTGGCATGTCGAGCGAAGTATTATAGCACGTATTATAGAGAAATATAATGCCATTTTCAACATATGTAAATGCACTCACCTGGGCCATGAATAATATACCTCACTAAGCTTACTCGAGGTTCATATCTTTCTTTTTATCCTTGGTTCTCCTTCGTTTTCTTTTTGAAACTGTATAAAACCAATTGACATATACATCACCGTTCTTGTGTTCGATTTAAATCTAATATTGCAAATTAATTCTTGAACATGATTATTCGAATATAAAAAATTTATGAAGATTTTTTTCTTAATACTTTACAAAATTCCAGATTAGTCCCTAAGTCTTTGGTGACCAATTTGGACTTTAAACAATAGTTCAAACCCATGTTTGAACAATTTTCATAATTAATTATTTATTTTGGACTATTTCGTTTTTAGTCCTTCAACTTTATAAAAGTGACATCTTAGTCATTAAATTGCTTTTGTACATTAAATTAATGTACAATTAAACGTTTCACTTAATTCTAACATCCTTATACATTTTCCTTTAACTTTCAAACTTTATTCAATTTAGTCCCTAATCAACCTTTCATTTTGAATTTGTTCCCTCATGTTTTCCTTTCTTGACAATTCAGTCCTTCAGCTTTCATAACATGATTAAATTTTCAATTCTATCAATTTTCTATAAATTCAAGACCAATCCCTAACTTTACTAAATTGTCGAATTGGTCCTTGAATTTCCAAAAATTTTCATTTTGGTCCCTAATCACCAATTCAAGCTAATTTGATCATGTTATCAAAAATCACTCCTCAATCCCTCTTCAAAACAAAATTTCATAAACATTAACCTTTATTTCTTCAAATTACCGAATAGGTCCAATTTTTTCCAAAATTGTTTAATTTGGTCATAAATTGTCAATTCAAGCTTGAAACTTCATTTTCTGTTTATTTCCATTATTAAATAAATTTTGACAATTTAGTCCCTAATATTCCATAATAATTCAAATTGGTCACTAATAGATATTTAATCTTCAAACATCAAAATTAAGTTCTAACATCAACATAAAGCTTTAAACAACTTAAATCTTTCAATATCATCATCAATTCTCAAACCCCTAACAAATCCCTAAATTTCAAGATTAGGGTTTATAACTTCCAACAAAAAATTAACTTGATTTCAAGCTTGTTTTCATCAAAACTAATCTTAATTCATCATCTACTACAACAATTCTAACAAAATGTCATGAAACTCTAATTTCTCTCTCTTCAAACCCTAACTTAAAATTCATAATTCCATGAAATTTTACTATCAAAATATAGAGAATGAAGAGTAGATCACTTTACCTTAAACAACCTCGCTTGAATTCTTGGTCAAAAGCCTTGAAATGGACTAGGAATTTTTTTGGTATTTCCCCCTTTTCTCTTGGCTATCAAACAACACGAAAAATGGATGAGAAAGATTTTTCTCATCTTTTAATATCTATCCACATGTTTAAAATAAAATGAATTTTTAATTCATTTTACATAGTAAAATTACTAATTTGCCCTCCTCGGTACGAGAGTACACAAGGATATCCTCGATAAACACAACCACCAACTAGTCCAAAATATTATGGAACACATGATTCATCATGTCCATGAAAGAAGTCGATACATTGGTCAAACCAAACGACATCACCAAATACTCATAATACCTGTACCTCATACGAAAAGCTGTCTTGGGCACATCTACATTCTTCACTTTCAACTGATAGTACCCAGACCTCAAATCTATCTTAGAAAACACCGAGGCACCCCTGAACTGATCAAACACATTATCTATCGGTGACAAAAGATACTTGTTCTTTATCGTCAACTTGTCTAGTTGCTGATTGTTTATACACATCCGCAACGTACCAACATTCTTTTTTACAAAGAACACCGGTGCACCCTACGGTGAAATACTAGGTCTAATAAAACCTCGATCAAGAAACTCCTACAGTTGCGTCTTTAACTCCTTCGAGGCCATGCAATACACAGCAATAGACACTGGTTCCATATCCGCAAAGACCTCGATGCCAAACTCAACTTCACTGTCTGGTGGCAACCCCAACAACTCTTATAGAAAAACACCCAGAAACTCACATACGGTGCAAGTATCTTGCACCCTCAACTCCTTCATACAAGGATTCATAACGTAGGCCAAGAAAGCCTGACATCCATAATCCATCATTTGACTCGCTTCCAAAGCTGAAACAGCATTAGACAAGAACATAACATTCTCACCAACAACTACAACCTCAAAATCATCTAATAACCTCAAGGATATCTATTTGGTCTTAAAATCCACCACATCCTTGTGTTCAGTTAACCAATCCATACCCAAAATCACATCAAACCCATGGAATGGCAACTCCATCAAGTTCATGGCAGACTCATGTTGCTAAACCATCAGCGAACACCTACGATATAACTTCCTAACCACGACTATCTCCCTAAGAGAACTAGTCACTCTAACACCCCCATTAAGAATTTCAATAGGTATATCAAGCAACTATGCTTGGTCACTCAAGATGTATGAATGGGTGAAACCAGAATCAACCAATGAATACAACGACAAAGACTGTAAAGAGAATGTACCTACAATCACATTGGTGTCATTCCAACCCTCTCGGTGTGCATACACCCTAGTTGGTCCACCTCTCTCAGGCTGGATAGCAATGGTATGAGCCACGGTCCTCTGCCCACCATCTCTACGCTGAAACGGTCTACGACCACGACCTATATGCGGAGCAACAATAGGTGCAACACCTTGACCACCTCCAGCCAACACAGGATAACCACGTCTCAGATGGTGTGAAGACCCACAACTCCAACAAGCATTGGCCATAATAGGCGTAGTTGCCTGACCCTCCCTGGCCAAACATGGACAATCTCGCCTCAGATGATTTCAGGATCCACAAATCCAATAGGTGTTAAACGAAGCTCCAACCTAGGCACCCTGCCCCTGGACTCCATGTAATTCCCTGATTTTTGGCCTAGCAATTTTAAGGCTAGTTAGACGGTCTTGTAGACCGGGTTAGAGATTTGAGTCAGATTCAAGAGAAAATATTTTTTTGATAGATAAAAATATGGAATAATGTTTAAAATCATGTTTTATTATATTAAAAATATTGGTGAAAGCAATTTTGGAAAATGAGCTTTGGAAGGGTGACATTTTGGCTAGTGACCAAAATAGAGTTTTTGAAAACTATTTTTAAAGGTGATTGTTTTGTAAAGAGTCAAAACTTTGAATCTTTAAAGAGCTATTTTACCATTTGGTCTAATCTGAGTTTTCTCTTAATTAGGATTATTTTTAAAAGAGTCTTAATTAAAGGAATTAAAGAGGATTTAGTTAAAAGGTAGTTATTTTTCCAAATCACAATTTGACGTAACTTTCTTCCTCTCATATTTTCTCTCAAAATACTCTCAGCCAAACACTCTTTTTCTTATAAGAGATTCAAGGTAATGATCTTGTTACTTAATTCTTTGATTTGCTAAATGATTCTTTAACTTATTTTCCAAATATCTTATTGAATTTCAATATTTTTCAAGAGGAAAACATCCAATTAAGGGGAAACACACTCATTGGAGGTATGTTTCATTCTTCTCCTCTAATGAAAGGTTCTTTACTGAAACTCCCAAGTTCTTGACTCTTTACGTATGTTTCTAATGGGTTTTAATTAATTAATTATGGATTTTTTCTTGATTGGGGTATAATTGATGGAATCTTTTGATTTTCAAATTGGATTTTCTTTTCCAGTGTTGAGGATTAATTTCAATCTTATTTTGGATGTATTATAATGTGGATAAGTTGTTTTAACAGTGGAATCCCGAAATTGGTTGAATCTCTAATTATTTAGGTTGTTAGTTAATGGTTTTTGGGTTGTTTTTGGAGCTTAATCTTTGTTGTAAGTAAAAGGATGTTGTAAAAGGGTTTTTAGATGTTATTTGTTGAAGTTTTATGTGTTGAATCATTATGTTGTGGCTGGGTTAAGTTTGAGAAGTGTTTGAGGTGGTTTTCGGTAAGTTTCGGATGAGTTTTGTGTGGGGGCATCTTCAGAGCTGCGGGATTTTGGTTTGAAATAGAGAGTTGGATGCATTTTAATGCATGTTTCTTCTAGTTTTGTGTGGCCAAAATAGGGGATAATTAAGGCATAGCATCGTGAAGTGGGTTGAGATTTACCGGGAGCTTGTTTCACATTAGCAAGCAAGGCAAAGTGAAATCGGTGAGTGGAAATAGTTTTAAAAGTCTTTCAAAGGTTTGAAAGTGGTTTTGGAAGTTTAGGCTAAGTTTGAAACACTTAATCAAGCTTGGAAGTAAGTTTCCCTCCCTTGCTCTTTAATATCGGTTCGGATATGAGCATGTGTAATTCATGTTTTAGTCATAAACATGGTTGGTTTTACTTACTGTAAATGCATGATTTTTAAGTACATATGCAATGGCTTAAAAGTATATTTAATGCTAGTGAGCATTGGTTTTTATTCCAGTCGGGAATGTGGTATTGCTATGGCAATGTGAATTGCATATGTGGGGATTTTGTGTATTGCATTTTAAGCTAGTGAGTAAATGATTTTGTAAATGATATATTGGCTATGTGACAAGGTGAGAAAACATTCGGATGTAGTTGGCATGCCATAGAATAAAGTACACTATAATTTGTTTAAAAATCGATCGTGGTTAAGGGTTCTTGAGGCATAGTCGTCGGCTACTCGGACTATGTTGTCATCACTTGGTTTGAGCGGTCGGTTCTCCTTGTTGATGTAAAACTTACAGTAGGCATGGGGTAGTCTTGATGATGGTCGGTCATTAAGGGAGATTCGTGTATTTGATGTGTAAAGTTAAAGGTCGGTTAACTAAGGATTAGCGGTCGGCTAATCAAGGATAATGGTCGGCTATCTGGGGTTACTATAATTGCCAATATATGAGAGTTCTTATGTTGAACCCATTTTTAATGCTTTGGGATTTAAGAAAGGTTTATGATTTAATGTTTTGGGATTTTAAGCATGGTTTATGATTTAATGATTTGGGATTTAAGCATTGTTTATGATTTAATGCTCTGGGATTTAAGCAAGGCAAATTGTTTTAATACATTAGTCGTAAGCATGGGTTGAAAGCAAGTGTTTGACTTTCAAGGTTTTTAATTGCATCATTATTTTATGAGCATCCTGACTAAGCAAGTGTGCTTACGCTCTCTTTTCCTTAATGATGCTGAGCATTAAGGTTTGGAGGTAGCAAAGGCAAGGTCTAAGTTATCCAAGGACAAAACTATTTGAGTATGAACTCGGTTTTAGTTTTTGGTTAATAAGGAAATTGTTCGCCATGGATTTTGGGATATGTAATTCTATTTTCCCTAGTTTGAGCATGTGTAATGTTGTGATTTTGGAGTTTGATTGTTGTTGCTATGCATATTATGCATCGTTACCTATGGTTGGTGTTATACGGTTACCTAGGTATGCATCTAGATGGTTTTTCTTGGATGGCATGCTTTGATGAGCTGAACATGTTGAATATGGTATTAAAGTGATAGTTGTATGGTGTTTGTGCTGGTAGATGTTTATTTGAGCAACTTGGTATGTTTGGTGGAGTGTTTTAGGGAGCATGCCTCTAGATTAATCCTTTTGGTGGCCTAAGCTTGAATGGCAGCTAAATCTTGGTGCAAGTGTTGATAAATGTATTGTTGGATGTTTGTATGCATGTATGCAAGTTGCTTGGACCTAAATGCATCTAGATTTGTGTGAAAAAACAGCTAAAAATGACATTATAGGGCCAAACGTACCGATACGTTGGGGACCATACCGGTACAGCTAGGCAAGAATAGACCATGCATTTTAGTATAGACACGGGTGTACCGGTATAGTTTATCGCTACTGGAAATTACTTTTTGGATCAAAACCCGCATACCGAAACACCCATGAGAAGTATCAGAACGGTTGCTGTGTAATTTTAAACTTATCATTAATTTCAGTTAGACGTACCGGTATGGTACTTAATGTACTAAAACGAGGGATGTTGGTTTACGGCACTGTATCGATACGGTTGGTAGCTTATTGAAACGTGTGGCCGTTATTACGGTTAATGTCATAGGTATGCAGTTCTATTTTCTTTCAATTTAGTCCCTGAATGTTGGTGATGCAGTTTAGTGAGTATGGATGATCTTTTTGAGCTGAATTTTGTCATGTGAGCAAGTAATCTGACTAATTGAGGATTGCTAACCTTAATTTCCAATTTGGTCCTACAAATTAAGGTATTTACGTTCTAGTCCTCGTAATGAATGTGATGCAATTGGTTGCCTTTCTGTGTTTCGTTTCCTTTGAAAATTCACCTGTTGCAAGAATGGACATGTAAGATTAATAATTTGCATCTAGACATGATAAAAGAAAAAAATAGACCAACTTTTGGTAACTTTTCTCTGGTTTGCTTCGACAAACTGAATGTAGTTCTCTCAGTACGGTCAAGCGTCTAGGCCGGGTCGAGGGGGTTACAGTTGTTGGTATCAGAGCCAAGTTACGAAAGGTTGGGATATTGTTGTTTGATTGTATATCATTCTTTGTTATTCATGGTGGTTGTGAACATGTACGGTGTTTGATTTACATCATGTTGGGGTATGAATTGGGAACATATTGCCTATTACTGAGTTTTTTAAATGTTTTATAAGATGGTCTTGGATCCTTTGCCTTATGTTAGCCTGACTTTAATGTGTTTTGATGCTTTTGTTAGTATGGCTCGATGTGAGACACGTTCAATGGCTGGTAATGCCGGCATTGGGAAGAATAATGTTGAGGAAAAGAATCCCCCTAACATTTTACAACTCTCCCCCTAATGTTTTACCTCCTCTTTTTTCGTTGGTTCTTCCTATCGGTGATGGGGATGGTGCTGTACCCTAGGCTCATCAAGTGCCAGTATTTCGTGATCTGACTCCGTTAGTTCAGGCTATAATGGGAGCCTTTCAAGCGACGATGGCTGGAGTGCATGCGCAGGCACTGTCACCTATTGTGGTAAACCAGGGTTACCCTTAGAGCGTCTTCGCAGTTTGGGAGGTGTTAAGTTGAGGGGTTTAAGTTCCGAGGAAGCTGAAGGATGGCTGGAGAGTACGATTCGTATTCTAAATCAGATGGGCTATAATGATGAGCGCAAGCTGGGGTGTACTGTGTCATTGTTGCATGGTGATGCTTATCATTGCTGGGTGACCACAATTGCCAAATTTTCAGAGGCGGATGTAACTTGGGAGTTCTTTCGAAGAGCTTTCAAGAAGAAGTATCTTGGCCTTTAGTATCTGGATACGAGGAAATATGAGTTTATGACCTTGGAATAGGGCGACATGTTTGTGGCTGAATATGAGGTGAAATTTTTCCGTTTGAGTCAGTAAGCCTCAGAGTTGGTTTCATATGATCTTGAGAGGTGCAACAGGTTTAGCTATGGGTTGGTGAAGGATATCAAAACATACTTGTTGGTTGCGGACTACAAAAGTTTTGATGTGCTTGTAAACCACGCTAAGGATATTGAGCAATCTTTGAGGGTAGCAGTACAAGGTTCGGGCATGAGCTTGAACAAGCGTGGGGCTAATTTTGGTAATTCTGGAAAGCAGGGTTGGAGGTTTCATGATAAGAGGCATAAGTTGGATCATAGGCGTGGTGGCGGTGGTGGCCATGGTAACCAAGGTGTTCGTATTATAGCTGAGTGTGAACAATGTGGTAGATGCCACACGGGCGAGTGTTGGGGTAATACCATGAGTTTCTCGATATGTGGATCTCCTAGTCACATGAAGCATGATTGTCCTCGTGCTGTAGGAGATGCACCAGTTCGGGCTGCTATACCTGCTAGGGGCCGAGGCCGTACAAAGGGTAATTTTTAGAGGGGCAAAGATGGTCAGAGAGATGTGGCTCATGCTATTGTTGAACAATCCGAGAATAGTGGGCTAGTGTGAATCTATGATCATCGTGAAGGAGGCAACAACACTGATATGATCTCAGGTACTTTCACCTTGCAATCTTTGTCGTTGTTTTCTTTGATTGATTTAGGCTCTACTCATTGATATATTCTAAGTGAGCATGCATCATTGTTGAATGGTCCTGTTGAGATTTTGGATGTTGGCATGTTAGTAACTAGTTCTTTTTTGGAGACGATTACAACTAGAAGGTTGTATAAGCATTGTCCTTTGACAGTGCAAGGTCATGAATTTGCTACGGATTTGATGGAGTTGCCATTTCATGATTTTGACGTTATATTGGGTGTGGATTGGTTAAGTGAGCACAAGTCGATGGTGGATTGTAAGTCCAAAAAGGATTTCTCTAAAGTTCGCTAATGATTGTGAAGTTGTGGTGGTTGGTGAGAATGTGAAATTCTTGTCCAATTTTGTTTCAGCTTCTCAAGATGAGAGAATGATGTTTGATGGTTGCCAAGCTTATTTGGCTATTATTATGAATCCGAAAGCTAAGGGTGTTCGGGTGCAGGACATTCGGGCTGTAAGTGATTATCCAGAAGTTTTTCCTGAAGAGTTGTTGGGTTTGCCTCCAAATAGGGAGGTGGAATTTCATATTGAGACATATGAAGGTACAACTCTAGTATCTATTGCTCCATATCCGATGGCACCGAAGGAGTTAAAATCGTAAGCTTCAGGAGTTGTTAGATCATGGGTTCATTCGACCAAGTGTTTCTCCTTGGGGTGCTCCGGTTCTTTTTGTGAAGAAAAAAGATGGATCAATGCATAGGTGCATTGATTATCGCCAGTTGAATAAGTTGACGGTGAAGAACAAGTACTTGTTGCTGTAAATTGATGACTTGTTCGATCAATTTTGCGGGTAGCGGTGTTTTTGAAGATTGATTTAAGGTCGAGGTATTACCAGTTGATGGTAAAGGATGTGGATGTGCAAAAGATGATGTTTCGTACAAGGTATGGGCATTACGAGTTTTTGGTAATGTCATTTGGTTTGACCAATGGCCCGACTATTTTCATGGACATGATGAATAAAGTGTTTCATGAATACCTTGATCAGTTTTTATGGTTTTTATCGATGATGGACTTGTGTACTCTCGTACTAAGGAAGAAAATGACCAACATTTGCAGATCGTGTTGCAAGTGCTGAAGGATAATCAGTTGTATGCCAAGTTGAGCAAGTGCGAGTTTTTGCTCAAAGAGGCGATGTTTCTTGGACATGTGGTATCTGTGAAGGGTATTTGTGTTGATTCATAGAAAATTGAGGCTATTCTCAATTGGAAACAACGTAAGACCGTATCGAAAGTGCATAGTTTTCTTGGGTTGGCAGGTTATTATCGTCGTTTTGTCAAAGGGTTTTCTAGTATTGCAGCCCCGTTGACAAAGTTGTTGCAGAAGAGTGTTCCTTTTGTGTGGACGGAGAAGCAACAAGGTTTTGAGAAGTTGAAGAAGGTTTTGACACATGCTCCTGTGTTGATTCAATCATAATCTGTGAAGGAGTTTGTGGTTTATAGTGATGCATCGTATGTTGGCTTGGGTCGTGTCCTGATGCAGGATGGAAAGGTTGTGGCTTATGCATTGAGGCAGTTGAAGGTTCATGAGCGCAATTATCCAACTCATGATTTAGAGCTTGCGACCGTGGTGTTTGCCTTGAAGATTTGGCGACACCACCTTTATGGTGAGAAGTGTGTGATTTTTTTAGATCACAAGAGCTTAAAGTATTTGATGTCTCAAAAGGATTTGAACCTTAGGCAACGAAGGTGGTTGGAGTTGCTTAAGGATTACGACTTGACAATTGAGTATCATCCTAGAAAGGCCAATGTTGTTGGGATGCGTTGAGTCGTAAGGTAGCAGTTGAGCTTAGAGCAATGTTTGAGAGGTTGAGTGTCACGAGGGAGGTGGGTTGTTGGCTGGATTGCAAGTTAAGCCTACGTTGTCTCAAATGATTAAGGCTAGGCAACCGTTTGGTGATTCTTTGGTTCCTTATGTTAAGGACATAGCAAATGGTAATCTGACAGATTTTCATTTTAATGATGATGGTGTTTTGTACTTTAAGGGCCGATTAGTGGTGCTAGAAGTCTCGGAGCTTAGGCACACTATTTTGATAGAGGCACATTCTAGTCCTTTTGCTATGCACCCTAGTAGTACCAAAATGTATCGTGATTTGAAGGAGAGGTACTTTTGGGTTTTTTTGCAAAAGAATGTGGCAGAGTTTGTATCCAAGTGTATGGTGTGTCAGTGGGTTAAAGCTGAACATCAGTTTCCATCCGGGTTGTGCAACCATTGAGAATTTTGAAATAGAAATGGGAGAGAATCACCATGGATTTCGTGATAGAGTTGCCATTGACACCAGCTAAAAAGGATTCCATTTGGGTGATTGTTGATCGGTTTACAAAGTGTGCACATTTTCTTCCAGTGCATACGACGTATACCTTGGACAAGCTGACGGATTTGTATCTACCCGAGATTGTGCATCTGCATGGTGTACCTAAGTCTATTTATCCGATAGAGATCCGAGGTTTACGGCAAGGTTCTGGGATTGTTTACATCAGGCTTTGGGTTCGAGGTTGAACTTTAGTACCGCGTATCATCCTTAGATGGATAGGCAATCTGAGTGGGTTATCTAGGTTTTGGAGGATATGCTGAGGTGTTGCATTATTGAGTTCCAAGAAACTGGGAGAAGCATTTACCTTTGGTTGAATTTGCGTGTAACAATAACTATCATGCGTGTTTTCAAATGGCACCATATGAAGCATTGTATGGCCGGAGGTGTCGTACGCCCTTGTGTTGGGCTGAGATAGGGGAAAAGCATGTTTCCTTGCCACATATGTTGAAAGACACATATGAAAAGGTAAAGCTTGTGTGATTTCTTAAGATAGGTTGCGGATCGGCAGAAATCTTATGCTGATTTGAAGCGTAAGGAGATTGAATATGCGATAGGCGATTGTGTGTTCTTAAAAGTGTCACTGTGGAAGAAGGTGATGCAGTTCGGGCCTAAGGGTAAGATTATTTTGATGTTTATTGGACCATATGAGATCATGGAGCGTGTTGGTCTTGTGGCTTATCAGTTGAGGTTGTCTCTTGAGCTTGAGAAAATACATGATGTGTTCCATGTATCCATGTTACTGAGGTATCGGTCGGATCCTTTGCACGTTATGCCGGTGGAGCATATTGAGTTGAGATTAGATTTATCCTTTGATGAGGAGCCGGTGGAAATCCTTGATTCCAAGAGCAAGGTTCTTCATGGCAAAATGATAGAACTAGTTAAAGTCTTGTGGCGACATCGAGGTGTCGAGGAAGCCACTTAGGAAAGCAAGGCAGATATGTTGGAGCAATTTTCATATCGAGTTGTAACGCCACGGTTTTGGGCCTAGCTGTTTTAAGGCTATTTAGACGGTCTGGGGGACCGGGTTACAGATTCGAGTTGGATTCTGTAGCAAATATTTTTTTGAAAGATAAAAATATGGAAAAATGTTTAGAAATCATGTTTTGATATATTAAAAATATTGGTGAAAGCAATTTTGGAAAATGAGCTTTGAAAGGGTGACATTTTAGCTAGTGACCAAAATACAATTTTTGAAAACTGTTTTAAAGGTGATTGTTTTGTAAAGAGTCAAAACTTTAAATCTTTAAGGAGCTATTTTACCATTTGGTCTAATATGAGTTTTCTCTTAATTAGGATTATTTTTAAAAGAGTTTTAATTAAAGGAATTAAAGAGGATTTTGTTAAAGGTAGTTATTTTTTCGAATCACAATTTAACGTAACTTTCTTCCTCTTATATTTTCTCTCAAAATACTCCCAGCCAAACACTCTTTTTCTAATTAGAGATTCAAGGTAATAGTCTTGTTTCTTAATTCTTTGATTTTCTAAATGATTCTTTAACTTGTTTTCCAAATATCTTATTGAATTTCATTATTTTTCAAGAGGAAAACATCCAATTAAGGGGAGACACACTCATTGGAGGTAGGTTTTGTTCTTCTCCTCTAATGAAAGGTTCTTTACTGAAATTCCCAAGTTCTTGACACTTGACATATGTTTCTAATGGGTTTTAATTAATTAATTATGAAATTTTGCTTGATTGGGGTTTAATTGATGGAATCTTGTGATTTTTGAATTGGATTTGCTTTTCCAGTGTTAATGATTGATTTCAATCTTATTTTGGATGTATTATAATGTGGATAAGTTGTTTTAACAGTGGAATCCCGAAATTGGTTGAATTCCTAATTATTTAGGTTGTTAGTTAATGTTTTTGGTTGTTTTTGGAGATTAATCTTTGCAAGAAATAAAAGGATGTTGTAAAAGGGTTTTTAGATGTTATTTGTTGAAGTTTGATGTGTTGAATCGTCATGTTGTGGCTGGGTTAAGTTTGAGAAGTGTTTGATGTGGTTTCGGTAAGTTTCGGATGAGTTTTGTGTGGGCATGTTGAGAGCTGCGGTATTTTGGTTTGAAACAGAGAGTCAGATGCATTTTAATGCATGTTTTCTCTGCTTTTGTGTGGCCAAAACATGGGATAATCAAGGCGTAGCATCTTGAGGTGGGTTGAGGCTTGCCAGGAGCTTGTTTTGCGTTAGCAAGCAGGGCGAAGTGAAATCTATGAGTGGAAATGGTTTTAAAAGTCTTTCAAAGGTTTGAAAGTGGTTTTGCAAGTTTAGGTTAAGATTGAAACACTTACCCATTATTGGAAGTAAGTTTCCCTCCTTTGCTCTTTAATATCAGTCGAATATGAGCATGTGTAATTCATGTTTTAATCATAAACATGGTTGGTTTTACTTACTGTAAATGCATGATTTTTAAGTACATATGCAATGGCTTAAAAGTATATTAAATGCTAGTGAGCATTGGTTTTTATTGCAGTAGGGAATATGGTATTGCTATGGCAATGGCATTGTAAAGCAGTTTGTAAATGATTTTGTAAATGATATATTGGCTATGTGGCAAGGTGAGAAAACATTCGGATATAGTTGGCATGCCATAGGATAAAGTGCACTATAATATGTTTAAAAATTGATCGTGGTTAAGGGTCCTTGACGTATAGCGGCCGGCTACTCAGACTATGTTGCATCACTTGGGTTGAGCTGTCGGTTCCCCTTGTTGATGTAAAACTTACGGTCGACAAGGTTGTTAACTCATGCGGTCAGTATGGGGTATTCTTGATGATGGTCGGTCATTAAGGGAGATCCATGTATCCGATGTGTAAAGTTAACGGTCGGTTAACTAAGGATTAGCAGCCGGCTAATCAAGTATAATGTTCGACTATCTGGGGTTACTATAATTGCCAATATATGAGAGTTCTTATGTTGAACCTATTTTTAGGGCTTTGGGACTTAAGCATGGTTTATGATTTAATGCTTTGGGATTTAAGCATGGCAAATTGTTTTAATGCTTTAGTCGTAAGCATGGGTTGAAAGCAAGTGTTTGACTTTCAAGGTTTTTAATTGCATATTTGTTTTATGAGCATCCTCACTAAGCAAGTGTGCTTACGCTCTCTTTTCCCTAATGATGCAGAGCATTAAGGTTTGGAAGCAAAAAAGGCAAGGTCTAAGTGATCCAAGGACAAGACTATTTGAGTATGAACTCAGTTTAAGTTTTCGGTTAATAAGGCAATGTGTTCTACCTGGATTTTGGGATATGTAATTTTGTTTTCCCTAGTTTGGGCTTGTGTAATGCTGTGATTTTGGAGTTTGATTGATGCTGCTATGCATATTGTGCATCGTTACCTATGGTTGATGTTATGCGGTTACCTAGGTATGCATCGAGATGGTTTTGCTTGGATGACATACTTTGATGAGCTTAATATGTTGAATATGGTATTAAAGTGATGTTGGTATGGTGTTTGTGCTGGTAAATGTTTATTTGAGCAACTTGGTATGTTTGGTGGAGTGTTTTAGGGAGCATGCCTCTAGATTAATCCTTTTGGTGGCCTAAGCTTGAATGGTAGCTAAATCTTGGTGCAAGTGTTGATAATGTATTGTTGGATGTTTGTATGCATGTATGCAAGTTACTAGGACCTAAACGCATCTATACTTGCGTGAAAAACTAGCTAAAATGACATTACAGGACCAATAAGCTGGGGACCGTATCGGTACGGCTAGGTAAGAACAGACCAGGCATTTCAGTATAGGCACAGGTGTACCAGTATAGTTCATCGCTATTGGAAATTGATTTTTGGATCAAAACCTGCGTACTGAAACACCCACAAGGAGTATCTGTACGGTTGTTGTGTAATTTTAAATTGTTCGTTAATTTCAGTTAGGCATACCGATACGATACTTAATGTGTAACCCCCAAGCCTAGACGTCAGACCATTTTATTTTCTTTTATCTTGTCTAGATGCAAATTATTAGTCTTACATGTTCATACTTGCAGCGGGTGAATTTTCAGATAAAACAAAGACAGGAAAATCACCAATTGCATAATTTGCATTTTAGGTACAAAATTGTAAAACTAATAATTTTAAGGACCAAAACTAAAATTAAAGTTACCAATCCTTAATTAGTCCATTTTCTAGCTCACATGGCAAATTTTAGGTCAAAACGATCTTCCAATCTTATACAATTGCATTTACAAAATTCAGGGACCAAAATGAAATAACTAGAAACCTTCAAGATTCCAAAATAACCAACTTAACGGTAGACGTACCGATATGCTTACTGGTGTTTCGGTACGCCCCTAATTTCAAAAACTCTGATTCCAGTAGCTAAAACTCGTACCGAAGTGCTTGATCGCGTATTGAAATGCCTGGAAAAAATGTCTATGACCGTATCGAAGCACATACTCGCATACCGAAACGCCATGCCTGAAAAGGCTTAACCATATCGAAACACCTACTCGCGTATCGAAATGCTATACCTGAAATGGCTTAGCCGTACCGGTACGAGGTCACCTGTTTCGATATGCCTGGACCTGTAATGTCCCAAATTGTTGTTTAAACACACTTTATTGGGAACCAAACCACTTTTACATGCTTTAAACTCATATAAAACATTACCAAAATACATTTCCCATCAGAGCAACACAAAACATTAACCAAACATGGCATTTATACAAACTTGATGATCTATAGGCATGCTTCCTAAAACACTTCACCAAACATACCAAGTTGCTCAATTCAACATATATTAGCATGTGCAACAAGCCAAGACAACCAACACAACATAATAAACTTGCTCAAACCAATCAACAAGGAGACTCTAAATGCATACTGTAACACCCTGATTTTGGGCTTAGGAGTTTTGGGGAACGATTTAGTCGGTCTGGTGGACCAAGATTGGAGATTCGAATCGGATTCAGGATTTAAATTGGATTAAATATTTTTATTGAAGATAAAAATGTGGAAAAATAATCTAAAATCTTAATTAAATGCATAAATGATTTTGGTAAAAACAATTTTGGAAAATGAAATTCGGAAATAGGACATTTTGGGTTAGTGACCAAAACGCAAGTTTGCAAAACTATTTTTAGTGACTATTTTGGAAATGGGTCAAAACTTTGAATCTTTAAGGAGCTATTAATCAAAAAGGGTTTTATTAGATTTCTCCCTTTAATTAAGTATTTTTAATTAAGTTTTAAGAGGTATAAATAAGGACAGAATTAATTAAAAAACAATGAAGGCTTTTAAAAGAATTTCATGTAACTAATTTTGTAACCTCTTTTCTCCCAAATTCTCTCAAGCCAAACATATTTTCCAGCTTCAATTTCTTTAGGTAAAATTAGGATTTCAAAGAGTTTTTGATTTCCAATTGATTTCTAAAGCTTTTACATCAAATACTTATTATTTCTACCTTGATTTTTATGGTTTATAAAATAATTAAGGGGAGAAATCAGCATTGGAGGTAAGGATTCGTTCTTCTCCTCTAATGAAAGACTTTTTTTATTGAAATTCCTAAGTTCTTGATCCATTTTATATGACTTGTATTGGGTTTTGATAAATTAAACTTGGATTTATGGTTTAATTGATGATTTATGGTGAAAAATTATGGAAATTCGTAGTGATCTATTTTTGCTGAGTTAAGGATTGGTTTATAACTTGATTTTGATGTCTAAAATGATTATGAAGTGAGATTTGATGATAGAATTCCGCAATCTAATGAATCTCTAATTTGTTAGGTTGTTAGTTAAAGGATTTTGAGGTGTTGTGGTTGATTATTTCTTGCTGGAGGTATAGTGTTGTTTCAGGTTGTTGTTTGGGTGTTAATTGATGTTATTTGAAGGTTGGGATTTGTAGTTGTTGGCTGGGTTGAGGTGTTTAGGGAATCGATGATGTTTTCGGTTGTTAAGATAGAGTGTTGTGGAGGATAATAGTTGGGTGCTAATAATTGTTGTGTTGCTGTGAGTTTGGATGCATTGGATTCTCTGTTATGATGTGTTTGAAATAGGGGAAAGTAGTTCAAAAGCGAATCTTGGTGTTGAGGAGTTTTGAAAGGCTTGATTTGACATCGGCAAAGGAGGCGTTGCTTTGTCGGTGAGTGAAATGGAGAAGAATGGTTTGAAAAGGTTTGTGGGAGTCTTGACTAGGCTTGATACGCAGGTCTAAGACTCGAAAGTAGTGAATTGGTTTTTCTCTCTCGTTTTTGATTGGTAAATGCTTTATGAATGCACTTGTTTGATGAAGTTTACCTCCTGTTTTATGCACGAAATGAGCTTGGTTTAATGCTGGAAACTGACGTGAAATGATATTAGATACATTTGGAAAGTAATGCATGATTTTAAAGAATGTTTGTGAACATGGTTTATGCATGGTTTAATGCATGTTGAGGTGTTTTGAATGATGCATATGAAAACAATGAGGTATGTTTATAAAAGTGGATAATATTGGCAAGTGATGAATTGAAAATGTTATGGAAATGTTATCGGATATAATTGGTCGGCCATAGGGTTTAAAGTGCACTATAATAAGTCGCCCGTGGTTGTAGAGGTGGTACGGGAGGTACTTACTCCAACCATGTGAACCCCAATGTTGTTGAGGTGACATTTAGATGGAATTTACTCCATCCAAGAGCTGTAGAGGTTGATGCGTCGAATGTGTTTACTCCAAGTTGGAGGATTAACCTTGGTAGTGTAGGGGTGGTGTATGTGTTGCACAACTCCATGCCATTGAGCTGCAAGAGATTGCGAGATCTCTTGGGAAATTCGTGTATCCGATGTTAATGATGGTTTTATGGAAATGTTGTTGTTAAGATGGATCACTTGTAAGCCAATATAATGTTTTAAATGTATCATATTGATGGATTGATTTGGAATAAAGTGTTTATACATGTTTTACTCCTTAAGCTTTGCTTTTGGGATGTTATGCATGGGAAAGACTTAAGTAGAGGGAATTGCATATGAGATTATGCTGTGGAATCTATGATACATGTTGCATATGGTTTAATATGCTGATTTTGTAAAGACTAAGTGCATGTTATGAAATAATGGCATGATTGTTTTGGAATGGTTTTTAATTGCATTGGATGAAGGTTTGTATTTCGAGCATTCCTCACTAAGTAATGATTGCTTACGCTCTCTTTTATCATCAATGCAGATTGATTGAGTGCAAGTGGCCTAGCAAGCAAGGAGGGAATTTCCAAGACTTGGATTACCAAAGTATGTTTTATTTTAAGTAGTAATAAAGGCAATGCGGCTTAAATGTTGTTGGGATGGTTTGAGTGGTTGCTTCTCCGTTTGAGCCAGTTTATATTGCTGCTTTGGACTTGTGATAAGCTTTGTTTGTTGGATTTTGCACATGATTGGGTTGCTTGAGTATTAGGAAGCATGCCTATAGTTTACCTTTAAAGCTGACGGTTGTTTCTTGATGTTTGGTTTATGGTAGTTGATGGTAAATGACCAATGATGATGTTATTTGTTTGTTACAAGCATGCTTAAGTGTTAGAATTCCAAAACGAGGCTAAAAACCAGTAAATTTTGACGTTACAAGTCAGGGCGTATCGATACGTCTGTGCCTGTATCAATACAGGTAAGTGTTTCCAGGCACAACATATCGATACACGGGGGACCGTATCAATACGGGTAAGCACATTTTTAGGCTTAGCGTATCGGTACACGGGTGAGCGTATCGATATGGGTCTAAGATTTTAGACATAGTGTGTCGATACACGTGAAGGTGTATCGATACAGTTTTGAGCTACTAGAATCCAGAATTTTGTAAAGGCTCGGGCATATCGATACACTTGCCCGCGTATCGATACGGATGGCAGTTAAGTTAGTTGAAAGTATGTTTTAAGGTTTTTGTTTTCTCTCGTTTTAGTGCCTGAGTGATATACACACAATTAAATGAGTTTAAATGATTGTTTTGACTTAAAATTTCACCAGTATCCATGTAATTGGTTCAATTGAGGATTGGTAACTTTAATTGCGAAATTGGTCATTCGAAATAATGGAAATTACAGTTGGGTCCCTTGGTGTTATGTATGCAATTGGATGAGTTTGGATGATCATTTTAAGTTGAAATTTGGCATGTATGCTTGTAACCTGACTAATCAAAGATTTGTAAAGCAAATTACAAGTTAACCCTTATAGATTTGTATATTTATGTTTTGGTCCCTATTATTGTAAAGTGACCAATTGGATATCAAATCGATGCCCGATTGGGTTGGGTTTTCACTCGTTGTTTGAATGTACATGTAGGGTAATAACCAGCATCTAGATAAGATAAAAAGAAAAAAATGGACGCATTTCCAGAGTTTTCTTCCCGGTTTACTTCGGTAAACCTAATGTAGCTCGCGCGGTTCAGTCTTGCGACTAGGCCGGGTCAAGGGGGTTACATTTGGTGGTATCAAAACCAGGTTATGATTGTTGGGGTAGGTTATGGTTGGTTTATGCATGTTTGGAAGTTGTTTGATAAATATGTAGACTTAATTGAATTGATTGCTATACACAGTGATTGATTGTGTGTTATATGACCACAGGATGGCTTATGGTCATACACTGATAAAAACAAAAAGTAAAATAAGAAATAAAAGAAAGACAAGTAAAAATTTAAAAACAACCAACTACGTTGCAATCCCAGGCAATGGCGCCAAAAACTTGTAGACTCTCTTAGTGAATGCTGGCAAAAGGGTCAAAAAATATGTATTGGAAAAGTATAAAACAGTGCCAAGATGAGTCTTCTGCATGCATGTATACACGGTATACAAGTAATACAATAGTTAAGCTAAGTATCAATCCCACAGAGACTGACTTAGAATTCAATTGTCTTTGATTGTTATTTGCCATGTGAAAAATTTGTTTGTTTTGAAGTGGTTTCTGAAATAATTGAAATAAAATAAACTAAATGAAAGTAAACTAAAGTAAGACATTGGCAAGGAAGGTGCTTTAATGGATGATAAGCGTTGGCAGAGAATGCCTCATTTTCACGCTATTCCTGTTGTACTAGCCTTCAATAACTACATGTCTTGGTATTGTTTGCCGAGCAGATTCAAAATTAGCAAAGCCTCTCTCGATGGTCATTGCCCTAAATTGATCATGTAAAAAACCCTATATATCTATAGTGCATGCTTTTAAATAAACTAATTTGATTAAGATCCAATCTATACTCCTAAGGGGTACATTTCACTCCCGAAGTAAGTTCATCTACTTGAAGGACTTCTCTCGAAGCTTCTCTCCTCAATATTCGACAACTTAATTGTTGTCACCCAAGTCTGTTAAGATATTGAGGAGAAATAGGCCAATAATGCCAGCTCTCGCTTGGCATAGTATTTAGAAAACCTTAAAGTATGTCGAATAGATAAAACAATGTTGAAGGCAAATTTATTATTAAAAACTAAAACATAAAACAACGTTCAACGCAAACATCCCCCACCAACTATTAAATTAGTTCATGGTGAGGGATTTAACCAAAAAACCATAAACGTTTTCAGAATACATCATCAATAAAAACAGGCTAAAATAACTTGAAAGAGAGAATGGGCGAGTAGGGGTCTCTCGATGCAGCCCTTCAAGATCCAGGTTCTCGGCCAAGCTGGTCGAACAACCCTTCCAAGGTGCAGCCGGTTGTCAATCACCTTGCACTTCAACTCCTCACTCCGATCGTCTATCAATGCATACATCTTCCTTGGTTGGTATTTAAATAGGCGTGCAAGGAAGGGATATGATAAACTCCGCATTTGAATTTTAAATGTTGGAGGGATAAGAGATAATTATCTTATCCAAATTTGAATGAGAGCTTATCAGGCTAAAGCTGACGTCATACTGCCAACGTTGCCTTGGCATCCAAGCTTGGCATGAATCTGCCAACCAATTGTGGCACCATCTTATCTGCTATTTTTTCGAAGATTGATCCAATTGCTAACTTTTTTGAGCCTGATCTTATCCTATTTTTTGGGGTCCAATAGCTTCTTGGCATGGCATCAATTTCACTTCTCTACAAACCGGTGCTTGGCATTGTCTGGTCCATCTGTGTCAATAGCACTCGGCATTCTTTCTGGCATTCCTTCCTGTGTTGCTTTCTTGGGCCAAATACTATGCCAAACCTGCAAAATTGCCAACAAAACAACCCTTCACACTGGCATAGACAGAATTCTAAACTCCTTATGCAAATGCAAGGCTTTAACATCCTAATGCAACAAAATGTACCTAAAAACAAGCAAAAGCATCGTAAGATTGGCACTAAAAAAATAATTTTGGAGAGGTAACAACCGTCAACTTATTCATTTGCCGATATTCTATACACATCCGCAACGTTCTATCCTTCTTTACAAACAAAACCAGCGCACCCCACAGTGAAATACTAGGTCCAATAAAGCCTCAATCAAGCAACTCTTGCAGTTGCGTCTTCAACTCCTTCAGCGCCATACAATACAGAGTAATAGACACTGGTGCTGTATCCGCAAAGACCTCGATAGCAAGTTCAGAATTCTAGAGTTTGTCCGGTTTGGGATGAACAACTAAGAACATGAAATGGTTTTAGGGGTTTTTGATCTTGGGAAACAGGTTAGGGGAGGTGTTTTAGTGTTCCTAGGGATCAAAATGGGGAGAATATAAAGAACAATGTTTAATTTTAGGAGAATTGGCAGTTAGATTGATGAAAAATAGGGAATACGAGTGTTTTGGTGTTTGGGAAAGATCAGATGGAGGTTTTTGGATGGTTTTGAGAAAAAATGAGGATGAACAAGGGAGTTTTGATCGAAAATGGTGAGGTTTTTTAGGTTTAGAAGTGTTAGAGTTGAGAGAATTGGGGGAAGAGAGAGCGTGGTTATGAATTATGGCCGAGTTGACTCATCCTCGAGCCATTTATAGGCCAAGCTATATAGCACTGTTTTGATGTTGGGTCAACTCAACCCGCGCATTTTCAAATGGGTCAGGTTTGACCCACGCATTTTTATACGGGTTTCCTTTGGTTTTTTCCCAAAACTTTCACTTCTCTCAATTTCGTCATTTCCTCTCTTAATCTATTCTCTAAGCTTTACATTCCTCTCAATTTAGTCCCCATTCTTCATAATTGTACCCCTAGATTTGTGATTTGTTTCAGTTTAGCCACTTAGGATTTGTAATTTGGTCTTAGGGTTTTGTAATTACTTCAATTCGGTCCCTTAATAATAAATTGAGCCTTATGTTCTAATTTGTTTTCAATTTGGTCATCATTTATTTATTTTAATTAAATACCATTAACTTAATTATGTGATGCATGTTTTAAATTGGGCATATAGGATTATATATTAGACAATTAAATACACTTATACTTAATAATTATTGGAGCCCTTAGTTTAGGTTCTCTAATTAGGGTTCAATAATTAAATAGGATAGATAATTGTAGTAATTAGATGTATATTAAATATAACTTTACAATCCAAGTTGGATGGTGTTCCATTGTTTACAATGGGGTGTTATCACAATATGGATTTCAATAAATTATATTTAATATATGTATTTCACTTAAAATTGAATATTAATTTAGTTCTTTAATTAAAACTAAATAATTAATTAAGATACATTGTAGTTAATTAAATGTATATTAAATAGAGCCTTTAGGGCCCAAATTTGGATGGCGTTCCATTGTTTACAATGGGGTGTTATCTAAAAATTGGTTTTAAAGGTGTATATTTAATATACATTTCCACCTATAGAACCCTACTCGCTTGTAGAAGAACAGGGGAAAGAAGATTTTGGTGTTGTGCTCAATTGTTGGAGGTGTGGTTTTGAGGCCATAGATGGGTTGCACCCTATATGGCTCGTAGATTCTGCACTTATTATTCACCGCTAGAGGAACATCTTACAGCCTGTCCGATTGAGAAAATACAGAAGAATAGTGGAAAAAATGTTTTCTGAACATGAAATATTTAGAGATTGTCAGGAAAGCCCCTTGGCTGAATTTGGTAGGTTATCTGTACCGATGTGGGAAATTCGATTGGGTTTTGCTGCCAAGAATTTGGGGAGGAACAACCTATTGTCCACTGTTAGTGTCCTGACAATTCGGATCAAGACAATTTATTCCTGCTACTACTGGCATAAAAGAATTCAAGTACATACATAAGACAGAAGGCTACAAGATAAAAATAAAGGACGTCGTAACAACATGGGAAACGCCGAGGGGAGTAAAGCTTTAGGATGGATTAGAGGTCATGCAAAATTATGCGCAGTGGAAGGCTCGAAGGGTTAATGATGGTATTCAATAGAAAGGAATTGGTAATACTGGTCTGAACAATGAACGTACGAGAGATGCGCCCTCAGTAGTGGATAAGTTGAAACATGATCACGAGAAAGAGTTGAAGGGGTATGAGAAGCGAATTGAAGAACTGAAGCAGAAACTATCCATGGCATTGTTAGAGGTAGATGTATAGAAAGGTAATAAAAAATAGCTTTATGAAAAGAATCGAAAACTCTGTCAAGACTTGAAGGAATTAAAGGAAACTCATTCAGAGTGTAAGAAGATTCAAAAAGGAAGCACAAGCAGGATGATCAATGATTTGTCTGAACAGTTGGATAGGGCTGCGAAGGAGAGGAATGATTATAAGAAATTGTATGAGGACAATGCAAAATCCTCTAAGAAAAGGATGGAAGACTTGAAAGAATCATATGATCATGCTAAGAAGAAGTTACAAGGAGAAGAGACATAAAATTTAGATTTGCTGACTCAGAATTTGGAACTGGAATAACGTAATGAAGAACTAAGAACATAATGAAGAACTAAGGGTTCAGATATCGCAAATGGAACAAGTGCTCACAGGGCATTACAGTGAGGGAAGAGGTACTGTGGATGAAGAGAAGAAAGAATTGAAGGAAAAGGTGGCTGAGCTAGAGAATACAGTTCAAGACTTAAAAGGAAAGCTCACAAACTTTGAAAGTGTGCTATATCAAGAAAGCAGAGCATGGAAGTAGAAGTACTAAGCAGCCCAACGTATAGTTCAGGAACAAAATAATGAACTGGTTATCTTCAAGGGACGAGTAAGGAGCATTGTCCAATATGTCCAGATACTGTTAAAGGATGCTGCCAATTTGCTGCAATGCTCTGACATTGATCTAGAGCTTGAAGAGAGGGTCTCCCGTCTGCTGAACGAGATAGTTAATCTAGAAGTTAGAGCTAGTAGTTTTATATAGTTGAAATTATCCATTTCATGTATTCGACTTTTCCTAGTTAAATGGATGTTTTTCTAAAAATTTGTCTTTGAGCCTAATACCCCTAATGCATTCATTCATATAGCAACATATGATATTGATTTCTTATTAATAAAGGTTTTAATAAAGAAAAGGTTCTATGGCAGTTTGTTTTTGAACCACAATCATTCCGTATTCACACAAAACACGTTTACGATCCAAGGCCATGGCTGTTGAAGATAGAGTTGCTAGTCTCAAGAATGATCGTGTTGAGGTACATAATAGATTCGATAGGATTGAGAAATCCATGAGGGATCAATTTCTTCGGACACATAGGGATATTATTAGTCACTTGATCGCTTTGTTGGGACCTAAAGAATCTGGAAAGGGCAAAGTGTAGGAGGGTACTGCAGATAACGTGAACGAACAAATAGACACTACATCTCATATGAAGGAACAACCTGAAGGACCACCGCCTGTGAAGGTCCAAATTAACCTGGCTAGAGCAACTGCTAGCCACTCGGTCCATATTGGAGCAAATTTTGGAAGTGGCGATGAAGTCCCATATCTGAACATGGTCAATGAAGTCAAGAGGATTCATGCTAAGATCGAGAGAAAGTATGAGGAACGTTGCAAGGCTCTGGAGGATAGGTTGTTGGAGATGTAGAAAATGAATAATCAGGGGTCTAGTGCTATTGATCTAAGTTTGGTGCTGATTTAATCCTTCCACCCAAATTTAAGGCACCTGATTTTGAAAAGTATGAAGGGACGACCTTTCCTAAAGTGCATCTTACCATGTACTGTCGCAAAATGGTCGCTTATTTGAAGGTGAGAAATTGTTGATTCATTGCTTTTAGGACAGCTTAACGGGCTCAGCAGTACGCTGGTATGCATAATTAAGTCAGGTTAATATTAGATCTTGGAAAGACCTTTATGGTGCTTTTGAGGAGTAGTATAAGCATGTATCTGAAATGGTTCATAGCTGAGTCATGTTGTAGGCTATGGAACAGAAACCAACTGAGAGTTTCTGCCACTATGCATAGGGTGGAGGGAACTGGTAGCACAGGTGCAACCGACATTGTTGGAAAATGAGGTCAACCACATGTTTGTAAATACTTTGAGGGGACCACTCTTTGAACATCTGATAGGTAATGCTACTAATAATTTTGCTGACATGGTGATGACTGGTGAATTAATCGAAGCAGCAATTAGGAGTGGAAGACTGGAAAGTGGAGAGAGTTCTCGTAAGACTTCTAAAAGGAAGGACAATGAAGTGAACAATACGAGTACTTATGAGACCCCAAAAAATGTTACAATTTCATTGGATGGTGTGTTAGGAAGTTCACAAAATTCAAACAGAAAGGATTCTCGAGGCTCGAGAAATGACCGGATGAACATTACACCTCTACCGATATCATATACAGAGTTGTATTCGTAGTTATTTGATGCGGATTTGGTAAGACCCTATTATTTGACGCCCTTGCAACCTTTATACCCTTCATGGTATGATCTGAAGGTACACTGTGAATATCATGCTAGGATCCCGGGGTATACAATTAAAAATTACACAACATTCAAAAAGGTGGTCCAGAATTTGGTAAATACTAGTGTGTTGAAGTTTGATGAGCCTAATATAGTAGTGAATCCTTTGCCAAATCATGGACGGCGAGGGGTGAACGTAATAGAGGAGGGTGAAGAAGTCAAGCGGCTAAAGACTGATATATTTGAAATTAGATCACCTTTGAAATGGGTATTTGAATAGTTATACAATGCTAGGATGATACGGGTTAATATGAAGGTTGAGAAAGAAGTGGAGTCAGACATCTACTTGATTATCATCAGGAGGACGGTCAAGAGATCCAGCGTTGTGCTGAATTTAGATGCTTGATCCAGAAGATAATGAATAACAAGGATATTGACTTCTTTGAGAAGACGGGTAAGAGGAAAGAAGCTGAGGTGTGTACTTCTAAAAGTTTTAGAGGTGAAAATAGAGTAAACATACCATTGATCATTTGTGCTACACCAAAGTTGGGAGTGTTTCCAATAATGTAAAACTGGTAGCAATTCCTAAGGTTGTGATCTCTCCCCCGGCACTTTTTGCATTCAAAGACACTCGGGGGGTCCTGTAGAATTATGTCGCGAATGTGACAGTACCTGAAAAGTCAAAGCCTCTGGAGGAGGTAAAGGTGATGGAAAAATAGAAAAAAGTGGAAAAGTTTGATGGAGATATGGTGAATGAAGTTGGGCATTTACTAGAAGCGGAAGATGTTATTCTCTAGAAGTTTCTAAAGAGTCAGAAAATGATAAAGCAAAAACTCCAGTAGTACAGAGAGAATATTTAGGGAGAAACCAACCCTAAAAATAAATGAGGCCGTTACTGAGGAAAAAGCCCAGGAATTCTTGAAATTTCTAAAACACAGTGAGTATAGCATTGTTGAGCAGTTAAAGAGACAGCAAGCTAGGATTTCTATCCTTGAACTATTGTTGAGTTCGGAAGGGCACCGCAATGCTTTGATTAAGGTGCTTAATCAAACTTTTGTTCTGAATGATACATCGATACATAATCTAGACAGGATTGTGAATCACATAGTTGCTGATAACTATATTACCTTTAGTGATGATGAGATTCCAGAAGGAGGGATGTGATCTGTAAAGGCTCTGAATATTACAACTCATTGTAAGGGGCATGTTCTTCCCAAATGATTGGTTGATAATGGGTCAGGCTTGAATGTTTTACCCATGACGACTTTGCAAAGGTTGCCAATTGACGATTCCCATATAAAGACCTACAAGAATACAGTGAGGGCTTTTGATGGAACAAATCAAGAAGTGTTGGGAAAGATTGAGGTGCCACTGTTAATTGGGCCCGTGCTTTACAATGTTGATTTTTTCTTCATGGATATAAAGCCAACCTATAATTGCTTGTTGGGAAGGCCTTGGATCCATTCTGCCGGTGCAGTGCCATCATCCTTGCACCAAAAGTTGAAGTTCGTGATTGAAGGAAAACTAGTGAGTATTGGAGATGAAGAGGACATTATTGCTTCTATGACAACTGAAGCTCCGTATATAAAAACTGATGGAAGTGCTATAGAATGTTTGTTTCGAGCTTTTGAATTCATAAATGTGACCTTTGTTGCTGAAGGCAAGACGATGCCCCACCCAAGGCTATTAAGATGACGATTCGTGAAACACTTGGTAGAGGGGCAAGGACTGGAAAAGGACTTGGAAAGGATTTACAGGGCTGTCTGCATCTTAAGCCTATTTTGATGAAGAAAGATTGCTTTGGACTTGGTTTTAAGCCTAATCTTCAGTACAAAAAGCAAGACCTGAAAAAGAACGAGGAACAAAGAAGGGCCCGTTTTTTAAGAACTGAAACAACTTGGGAGCCCATGGTACTTCCAGACTTGACAAGCATCATCAATTCACGTGGCTTTGTCAATGTTGAGAAGCAATTGGCGAAAGACAATTAGGAGACATTGAGGCTCCGGGAAGAGGAGATCTTTGGAGAAAGTGTGCGAAAGTTGTGCATCAATGGTGTATTTGAGGGATCCCAGCCTAGCACGTTTCTAGAAGGAATACGTCCATGCTTTTCTGGTGAAGTCTTGAACAAATGGACCTCCGAAGACCTTCCACTAGTCTTTAAGAATAAAACAGAGTAAATGTCAAGAACCACTTCATACTTTTGCCCGCGAATATGAGGGATTATCTGTAAATGGCTATTATGCAAGTTTACTTTCAATAAAGATGCTTTCGTTGTGATTCTCAAATGGCAAACATGTTTCTTGTTTTTCGCAACCTTTCCAAACATATATTATTATTTTCCTTGCAGGTCTTCAACTATTAATTGTATGAATGATTCTGAACTTGATCCCAAATTAGATTTTGAGCGGCCAGAGCATTCAATGGAAGTTGATGAGGTCGAAGATGAGACAGAATGTGAAATCCCTAATGAATTACTGAGATTAGTGGAAAAAGAGGATAAACAGATCTTACCTCATAAAGAAGAGATAGAAATTCTAAATCTGGGTACAGAAGAAGTTAAAAGGGAGGTAAAGATTGGTGTTGCCTTCTCGCCAGAAATAAAACAAAAGTTAGTCAATTTGTTGCAAGAATTTAAAGATGTTTTTGCCTGGTCTTATCAAGATATGCCAGGATTGGATACAAATATTGCAGTTATAAGTTACCAATAAGGCCAGAATGTAAACCGGTTTAGCAGAAGCTTAGAAGATTGAGACTGAAAATAGTATTGAAAATCAAAGATGAGGTACAAAAACAAATTGACGCTGGTTTTCTGAAAGTGACATAATATCCAAAATGGGTGACTAACATAGTCCTGGTGCCAAAGAAAGATGGAAAAGTGCACATGTGCGTTGACTGAGTACAACAAAGGATGCAAAGTTGATTGAGTACAAGAAATTGATCCTTGAGTTGATGAAAGTGTTCAAAGAAATCACTTTCATTTACCTCCCCAGAGAGGACAATCAAATGGCAGATACTTTAGCTACACTGGTTTCGGTATTTCTAGCAAACAAACCAAAAGACATGGTGACAATTCAGATGCAGAGTTACAAAGCCTGTGCTCAATGTTATAGCATAGAGGAAGAGGCAGATGGAAACCCATGATATTATTACATTTTGCAGTATATCAAATTCCAGACTTATCTCAAGGAGGCGAATGATACTGATAAAAGGACAATCAGGAGAATGGCTGCAAGTTATGTGCTTGATGGTGAAATCCTATATAAAAGAAGCAGCGATCAAATATTATTAAGATGTGTTGATGCTCAAGAAGCTAGAAGTATCTTGGCTGAAGTGCATGATGGAATATGTGGGACACGTGCTAATGGTTTTGCAATAGCCCGAAAACTTATAAGATATGGGTATTATTGGTTCACCATGGAAGGGGACTGCACTGAGTACGCCAAGAAATGTAACAAGTGCCATATATATGTAGACAAAATCAATTCTCCTCCAGTACCTCTTCACACAATGAATTCATCATGGCCTTTTGCAGTCTGGGGCATGGATGTCATTGGTCAGATTTATCCCAAAGCTTCTAATAGACATCATTTTATTCTTGTGGCCATTGATTACTTTACCAAGTGGGTAGAAGCAGCCTATTATATCAATATCACCATATCAACAGTCTGCAAGTTCTTAAAGAAAGAAATCATTTGTCGTTATGGATTACCTAAAAGAATCATTATTGACAACGCCACTAATTTCAATAATAAGGTGGTGATAGAGGCGTGTGAGTAGTTCAAAATTCTACATCACAATTCTATAGCTTACCGTCCAAAGATGAATGATGTAGTGGAGGCAACAAATAAGAATATTAAGAAAATCTTAGCGAAGACGATAGACTCTTACAAGGATTGGAATGAAAAGTTGCCCTTTGCATTGTTTATATATCAAACTTCAGTGGAACTTCTACCGGGGCAACACCTTATTCTTTGGTTTACGGAATGGAGGCAGTATTACCAATTAAGGTTGAAATTCTGTCTCTTCGAGTTTTGTCTGAGGTAAAATTGGATGAAGCAAAATGGGTACAGACTCGGTATGATCAGTTAAGTCTTATCGAAGAAAATAGGTCGAAAGCCATATGTCATAGTCAAATGTACCAGAAGAGAATGATGGGGGCTTATGATAAGAAAGTTCGGCCCAAAGAATTTCGAGAGGGTGATCTAGTGCTAAAAAAGATCTTACCAATACACAAAGATTTTCGTGAAAAATGGATGCCAAATTGGGAAGGACCGTATGTTGTCAAAAAGGCCTTCTCCAAAGGAGCGTTGATCTGAACTGAAATTGATGGTGAAGAGTTGCACAAGCTAGTGAACTCCGATTCAGTTAAAACCTCTCCTAAAACAACAATGGACCCTCATTGCCCTTATTACTTATAGTCTAGTTCAAACATACTTTGGTTACCAAGTCTTGTACCGATCCCTTGCTTCTCACTACCTTCCTAAGCTTTTAGTTCTTTGCATTGATGGACAAATAGAACGTAAGCACACTAGGCTTAGTGAGGAGTGCTCAAAAACAGTACACCATCAATGCTTTGAAACCATTTCTCAACATTACATTAAAATCATTTCAAACATCCTTTAAAACATTATCATGCCTTTAAAACATGCACTTGACATCTTTAAAACCAGCATATTAACCATATGCAACATGTATCATTAACCAACAGCGAGTCTCATTGCTCAACCTCAATTTAAGCCTTCCCATGCATAACAACCATATGCAAAGCGTAAAGAGTAAACATGTACAAAACACATTATACAACATAAAACCTTCCAATGATACATCAACAATTATATTGGCTCACAGGTGATCGTTAACCAAGTTCCTTTACCAAAAGAGTTCATCGGATACACGGATTCAACAAGTGTTTACCCACACTTCAAGCCATCTCAACCGAAAATAGCGATACAATCACAATCGCGGTACCTAAACAACCGGGTACACTTTCAACCCATGGGGACACCAACCCCTTATCTTAGTTAGATGCTTAATCCACTAACGGGAGTATAGGGTACTGTAAAACCCATCTACCATTAGGGTACTTGGATGGAGTTTTCGGTACACGGATCTAAACCCCTCAACATCCAAGGCGACTTATTATAGTGCACTATCAATCCTATGGCCGGCCAACTATATCCGATAACAATTTTAAAGCCATATCACTTGCCAATATAATTAACCATTTACCTTCATGTTTTCATCAAGCATTAATCGAACCAATTTTCCAAAGCAACAACCATGCTTTAAAACACATGTATAAACCATATACTTACAAGGATCACTTACCATGTGCATCCTTCAGCATTTCATGCTTAAAAACAGCATCTCAAATACTTTAAAACATGTTTAAACAATAGGTAACATGTAATCGAAAACAAGTGCATAAAACCATTTCAATCTAGCACGACCGAGAGAGATAAACCACATTTACTTACTTCCATGTTTAAACCAGTGTTTTAAGCTAAGTTTAAACTCCCATAAACCACCTTTAAAACATTCTAAAACTGGAACCCACGTCCTCACTCACCGATACGTGAAACCTCAATTTGCCAACGCGAAACCAAGCGTCCGAAGCCTCCAAAGCTTCACCAATCACTTCCGGATCAATCTCCCATGTTTTAACCACATCACAACAGAGGATTACTGCATCTCAATGCATTCAAAACACTGCAACAACAAATCTTTACGAACTTCTACAATCCTCTCAAAATTACCCAACCACAACAACTTAAATCATCATCTAATCCTTTCCAAACACAACCCAACCACAACCTAACAATCTAACACTTCCATAATGATCAATTAACACTCAAAAATAGGATTAACACATCCAAATACTTCCAGCAACTAAACAACCACAACAACACCACAAAAACACACTTCTAGCAACCTAAACAATTAGAGATTCAAGAGTTTCAGGATTCCATTGACAAAATCGACTTATCAACATTATTATACATCCAAAATGTGTTTAAAATCAATCCATAACACTAGAAATCAGATTCAATTCAAATCTTTCTCTATTTCATCAATTAACTCAATATAAAAACATCAAATCAGATTTTAAACCATAAATCAAGGATCAAACACTTGGGAATGTCAACAAAGAACCATTCAATAGAGGAGATCACGGACCTTACCCCTATTGTGTGATTTCTCCCTCAATTGGCTTGTTTAAAGCTAAGAAAACATAAGATTTCAATGAGATTTTGTAAAACAAAGTTAAAGAATCAAGTTTAAATCAATAATCTGAGTAAAAAGGATCTCTCACCTATGGATTTTGATGAAATTCTGAGTGTTTGGCAGAAAAAAAGTTGAGAGAAAAAGTTTAGGAAAAAGTTACATGAATTTTCTTTAAAAGCAAATAACTAACTTTAATAACCAATTCTCTTTTAATCAACCTTAAAAACACATGTTAAAATGATTTAATTGATAGGAGAAATCACCAGAAAAAACTTGATAAAATAGCCCCTTAAGGATGGATTCTAAGAGTTTGACCTTTTCATTTTAGTAACTTTAAAAATAGTTTTCAAAAATTGCATTTTGGTCACTAACCAAAATGTCACATTTCCAAAACCCATTTTTTAAAATTGTTTTCACCAATAATAATCATATATTAAAATATGATTTTAGACATTTTTCCACATTTTTTTCTTACCGAAAAATATACGGTCCCGAATCTGACTCGAATCCTAACCCGGTGCACTAGACAGTCTAAAAAGCCACAAAACCACTAGGCCCAAAATTGTGGTGTTACAAATGCCAGGCTTGTTTTTGCTTAGCCGTACCGATACACTCAAACCCGTATCGGAATGCCAAGCTTGTTTTTAGCTAGGCGTACTAATACGCGAGCATTCTCAGCTGGTTTATCATACATTCAACCATACCAAAACATCCTAACATGCATCCAACATAAATAGGGAACAAATCACAGGCAAGTATCACAGATTTAACATCAATTCATGGCATCTTGCATCAAATGTAAAACTATAGGCATGCTTCCTAGAAAACCATTCAAGCAAAACACCAAACATCATACCATCACCCAAAATAAACCATAAAGGCCATTTACAACTCAAGAGCAACCAAACAAACTTGCTCAAACAGGGAGTTCAACAAAACATCTCCCAAATAACAATGAAAACCCCATTGCCCTTAATACTTATAGTCTAATCCAAAACATACTTTGGTTACCAAGTCTTTCAAGATCCCTTGCTTCCCACTGCATTCCAAAACTCTAATCCTCTGCATTGATGGACAAAGAGACCGTAAGCACACTAGGCTTAGTGAGGAATGCTCAAAAACATAACACCATCAATGCATTTAAAACCATTTCTCAACAACACATTAAAATCTTATTTCAATCATTCTTTAAACATCATTTAAATCATTACAATTGAAACATCATGCCTTGAAAACCATGCACTTTTCATCTTTTAAAACCAACATATTAAACCATATGCAACGTGTATCGTTGCCAACAACAATTTCCATTGCTAGACCTCAATTTAAGCCTTCCCATGCATAACAACCATATGCAAAGCTTAAAGAGTAAACGTGCAACATGTATCATTAACCAACAACAAGTTCCATTGCTAAACCTCAATTTAAGCCTTCCCATGCATAACAACCATATGCAAAGCTTAAAGAGTAAACATGTATAAGTCACATTATACAATATAAACTTTCCAATGATACATCAACAATTATATTAGCTCACAAGTGATCATTAACCAAGTTCCTTTGCCAAAATAGTTCATCAGATACACAGATTCAACAAGTGTTTACCCAACACTTCATACATTCTCACTGGCAACACAAGGTTCACACATGGGAGTTTTCAGTACACATAAACCCATCCACCATTGTGACACTCATGGTGTATATTCGGTACACCATATAAACCCGTCAACACAACTCATCGGTAGATGTATAACCCACTAACGGGAGTTTACGGTACCATATAACCCCTCGACCGTTAGGGTACTTGGATGAAGTATTCGGTACACCTTATAAAACCCCTCAACATCCAACGCGACTTATTATAGTGCACTATCAATCCTATGGTCAGCCAACTATATCCGTTAACAATTTTAAAACCACATCACTTGCCAATATAATTTACTATTTACCATTTACCTTACTGTTTTTACAAGCATTTAACCAAACCATTTTCCAAGCAACAACACATGCTTAAAACACAAGTATAAACCATATACTTACATGGATCACTTACCACGTGCTTCCATCATCACTTCATGATCAAAAATAGTATCTCACATACTTTAAAACATGCTTCAATAGTAGGTACAATGTAAATTAAAACAAGTGCATAAAACCATTTCTTAAAAGCACGATCGAGAGAGAAAACCACATCATACTTATTTCTGAGTTTAAACAGCATTTCAAGCTCAGTTTAAACTCCCATAAACCACCTTTAAATTATTTCAAAGCTGAAATCCATGTTCTCACTCGCTGATACGCGAAACCTCGATTTGCCGACCCGAAAATAAGCATCTAAAGCCTTCAAAGCTTCACCGATCACCTTCAAATCCATCTCCCCCATTTTAACCACATTACAACATAGGATTAATGCATCTCAATGCATTCAAAACACTGCAACAACAAATCCATAAGGACTTCAACAATCTTCTCACAATTACCCAATCACAACAACAAAAAACATCATCTAATCCTTTCCAAACACAACCCAGCCACAATCTAACAATAAATACCTTCAATATCATCAATTAACACTTAAAAACATGATTATTTCATCCAAACACCTCCAACAACAAAACAGCCACCATAACTTCACAAAAACACCAATCTAACAACCTAAACAATTAGAGATTCAAGAGTTTCAGGATTCCATTGTTAAAATCAACTTAACAACATTATAATACATCCAAAATATGTTTTAAATCAATCATCAACATTGGAAAACATTTCCAATTCAAAACTTTCTCTTTTTCATCAATTTCACCCAATTAAATCAATTAATTCAATATAAAACACAAAATCAGATTATAAACTATAAATCAAGATCAAGCACTTGGGAACATCAATAAAGAACCATTAAATAGAGGAGATCATGGACCTTACCCCCATTGTGTGATTTCTCCCTCAATTGGCTTGTTTAAAGCTAGGAAAACACAAGATTTGAATGAGGTTTTGTAAATCAAAGTTAAATAATCAATTGTAGATCAAGAATCTAAGTAAAATTGATCTCTTACCTCTGGTTTTTGATGAAAATTTGAGTGTTTGGCAGAAAAGAAGTGGAGAGAAAAGTTAGTCAATTTTCATTAAAGCCAAAAAACTAACTTTAATATCTAAAATCTCTTTTTATTATCCTTTAAAACACATGTTAAAATGATTTAATTGAAGGGAGAAATCACTGGCAAAAACTTGGTAAAATAGCTCCTTAAGGATTCTAAGAATTTGACCCTTTTCATTTTAGTCACCTTTAAAACTAGTTTTCAAAAATTACATTTTGGTCACTAGCCAAAATGTCATACCTCCAAACCTTATTTTCCAAAATTGATTTCAGCAATATTAATCATATATTAAAAGATGATTTTTAACCATTTTTCCATATTTGTATCTTACAGAAAAATTTACAGTCCTGAATTCGACTCGAATCTCTATCCTGGTCCGCCGGACTGTCTAATAAGCCTCAAAACCGCTAGGCCCAAAACTAGGGTGTTAAAATTATAGTGCACTATCAATCCTATGGCTAGCCAACTATATCCGATAACAATTTTTAGAACCACATCACTTGCCAATATAATTCACCATTTACCTCACTATTTTTGCAAGCATTAAACCAAATCATTTTCCAAGCAACAACACATGCTTAAAACTCGAGTATAAACCATATACTTACATGGATCACTTACCATGTGCATCCATCATCATTTCATGATCAAAAACAATATCTTATATACTTTAAAACATGCTTAAACAGTAGGTACAATGTGAATCAAAACAAGTGCATAAAACCATTTCATAAAAGCACGACCGAGAGAGAAAACCATGTCATACTTACTTTCAAGTTTAAACCAACGTTTCAAGCTAAACTTAAATTCCCATAAACCACCTTTAAATCATTTTAAAGCTGAAATCCACGTTTTCACTCACCGATACGTGAAACCTCAATTCACCGACGCGAAATCAAGCCTCCAAAGCTTCATCGATCGTTTTCGGATCAACCTCCTCTATTTTAACCACATTACAATAGAGGATTAATGTATCTCAATGCATTCAAAACACTGCAACAACAATTCTTTGCAAAACCTCACAATCCTTTCACAATTACCCAACCACAACAACTGAAATATCATCTAACTCTTTCCAAACACAACCAACCACAATCTATCAATCTAACACTTCAATCAACATCTATTAACATCTAAATATAGGATTAATTCATCCATATACTTCCAGCAACTACATAGTCACCACAACTCCACAAAAAAACACAAATCTAACAACCTAATAATCAAGGATTCAAGGAGTTTAGGGATTCCAATGTTAAAAACAACTTATCAACATTATAAATAATCCAAAATATGCTTAAAATAAATCCTCAACACTAGAAAACAGATCCAATATGGATCTTCCATAATTTCATCAATTAAACCCAATTAAATCAATTATTCATTATAAAAACATAAAATCATATTATAAATCATAAATCAAGGATCAAATACTTGGGAATATCAATAAAGAACCATCAATAGAGGAGTAGAACGAAGCTTACCTCTATTGTGTGAATTCTCCCTCAATTGGTTGATTAAAGCTAGAAGAACACAAGATTTCAATAAAGTTTTGTAAATCAAAGGTAAAGAAGCAATTACAAATCAAGAATCCAAGTAAAAAGATCTCTCACCTTTGGATTTTGATGAAAACAAGAGTGTTCGGTAGAAAAAAAGTAGAGAAAAGTTTACGCCAAATTTCTTTAAAAACAATAACTAATTTTTATTAACAAAATCCCTTTTAATTACTTTAAAAAACACATGTTAAAAAGTCTTAATTGGAGGGAGAAACCACCAGCAACAACTTGGTAAAATAGTTCCTTAAGGATTCTAAGAATTTGATCCTTTACAATTTAGTCACCTTCAAAACCAATTTTCAAAAATTATATTTTAGTCACTAACCAAAATGTCACCCTTCCAAAATCCATTTTCCAAAATTGATTTCACTAATATTTTTCATATATAAAAATATGATTTTTAACCATATACTTACATGGATCACTTACCACGTTCATCCATCATCATTTCATGATCAAAAATAATATCTCATATACTTTAAAACATGCTTAAACAGTAGGTACAATGTAAATCAAAATAAGTGCATAAACCCATTTCATAAAAGCACGACCGAGAGAGAAAACCACATAATACTTACTTCCAAGTTTAAACTAGCATTTCAAGCTAAGCTTAAACCCATAAACCACCTTTAAATCATTTTAATGATAAAATCCATGTTCTCACTCACTGATACGCGAAACCTCAATTCGCCGACGCAAAATCAAGCGTCTGAAGCCTCCAAAGCTTCACTGATCACTTCCAGATTGACCTCCCCTATTTTAACCATATTACAATAGAGGACTAGTGTATCTCAATACATTCAAAACACTGCAACAACAATTCCTTGCAAAACCTCACAATCCTTTCACAATTACCTAACCACAACAACCGAAATCATCATCTAACTCTTTCCAAACACAACACATCCACAATCTATCAATATAACACTTCAATCAACATCTAATAACATCTAAAAATAGGATTAACTCATCCATATACTTCTAGCAACTACACAACCACCACAACTCCCCAAAAAACACAAATCTAACAACCTAATAATCAAGGATTCAAGGAGTTTCGGGATTCCAATGTTAAAAACAACTTATCAACACTATAAATAATCCAAAATATGCTTAAAATCAATCCTCAACACTGGAAAATAGATACAATGCAAATCTTCCATAATTTTATCAATTAAACCCAATTAAATCAATTATTCATTATAAAAACATAAAATCAGATTATAAATCATAAATCAAGGATCAAATATTTGGGAATATCAATAAAGAACTATAAATAGAGGAGAAGAATGAACCTTACCTCTATTGTGTGAATTCTCCCTCAATTGGTTGATTAAAGCTAGAACAACATAAGATTTCAATGAGGTTTGGTAAATCAAAGGTAAAGAAGCAATTACAAATCAAGAATCCAAGTAAAAAGATCTCTCACCTCTAGATTCTGATGAAAACAAGAGTGTTTGGCAGAAAAGAAGTGGAGAGAAAGAAAAGTTTACGTCAAATTTCTTTAAAAATAATAACTAACTTTTATTAACAAAATTGCTTTTAATTACTTTGTAAAACACATGTTAAAAAGTCTCAATGGGAGGGAGAAACCACCAACAACAACTTGGTAAAATACCTCCTGAAGGATTCTAAGAATTTGATCCTTTACAACTTAGTCACCTTCAAAAACAATTTTCAAAAATTATATTTTAGTCACTAACCAAAATGTCACCCTTCCAAAACCCATTTTCCAAAATTGATTTCACCAATATTTTTCATATATGAAAATATGATTTTTAACCATTTTTCCATATTTTTATCTTTCCAAAAATATTTACTCTCGAATCCCAAACCTATCCACTTGACCGTCTAATAAGTCTCAAAACTGCTAGGCCCAAAATCGGGGTGTTACAAATTTCATTCTTTACTGTCATTTAGATCAGTTCAGGAATACAAAGAAATTCCATTAAATTTATCTTCATGTGTTTATCCAGAGTTCAGGAAAATCCAAGTGTTTTGTTATCACACATATTTGCATCTTGATATTGAAGTCTTTCCCAATAGATCAGGGATTTCATATGAGGTAATTATTTGATCAAGTACAAATTCCATATCATTTTTTTGTTAGGGGCATTTTAATCATCCTTATTTCCCAAAGGTATTATCATCATTTCTTAACGAAATATTTAAGATATCAAATCTTTTAACGCTATTAATCATAGTCAAGCATACTTTAACTAAATACCAACATGATTTATAAAGTAATACAAGAAGTAGTAATGTATTACCTTGAATTCTTGCTATATCAGTCTGTAACGCCCCAGTTTTAGGGCTTAGCAGTTTAGAGGGATTATTAGATGGTTCGGTGGACCGGAGTAGAGATTCGAGTCAGTTTTGGGATCGTATATTTTTGGTGCTAGAAAAATTATGGAAAATGCTTAAAAATCATTATTAATTATGTATTTAATAATGGTGGAATCAATTTTGAAAAATGAATTTTGGAAGATGGACATTTTGGTTAGTGACCAAAATGAAAGTTTTGAAAACTGTGATTTTCTAGCGACTAAATTGAAAAAGGTCAAATACTTAGAATATTTAAGGAGCTATTTTACCAATTGGTTTCTGATGATTTCTCCCTTGATTTGACTTATTTTAACATGTGGTTTAATTAGTAATTAAAGAGGATTTTGTTAAAAAGTTAGTTATGTTTTCTAAAACAAAAATCACGTCATTTTCTCTCAACTTTTTCTCTCCATTCTCTCCTCAGCCAAACACTTAGCTTTTCATAAAATTTATAGAGGTCAGGTAGTTTCTAACTTGATTTTATTGTTTCAAACTGTTTATAAAGATTGTTTATACAAAGTCTTACAACAATCTTGTATTTTCTTAGCTTTTCACAAATCAATTGAGGGAGAAACTTCACAATAGGGGTAAGGTCCAAGATATCCTCTATTGTATGGTTCTTTATTGAAATTCCCAAGCATTTGATCCTTGTTTTTGTGTTTCTAATATGATTTTGATGATTTTCCAATGTTTAATTGAGTTATTTGGGGAAAATGACTTGATTCGCGAATTGGATTTGATTTCCAGTAAGTAAGGTTGATTTGTTTCATATTTTGGATGTTTAATAATGTTGATAAGTGATTTTTATCAATGGAATCCTAAAACTCAAGAATCACTATTTGTTTAGGTTGTTATTTTTGAGGTTTTCTGGTGTTTATATGGATGTAAGGTTGCTGGAGGTGGTAGGTTGTTTTGAATACGTTTTTAGATATGTTTTTGTGTTAGAAGTGATGTTAGTTTGATAGATTTTGGCTGGGTTGTGAATCGTAGTGTTTTGGTTGTGTTTTCAGTTGTTGTGGATGGTTAATTGTAAATGTGTTGTGGAAATCCAAGAAGGATTGAAGTTGTTGTGTTTAGAATGCATTATGATGCATTAAACCAATGTTGTTTCATGGTAAAAATAGGGGAGGTTGATCTGGAAGTGATTGGAGAAGCGTTGGAGGCTTCAGATTCTTGATTTTGCATCGGTGAATCAAGGTTTTGCGCATCGGTGAATGAAAACATGGTTTAAAGCATTTTGATGTTTAGGGAATAGAGTTTTAGGAGTTAATGTAGAGCTTGAAATGCTTAACTAGACTTAGAATAAAGTATAAAGTGGTTTTCTCTCTCAGTCGTGCTAGTTTGAAATGGTTTTATGCACTTGTTTTAATTTACATGTTACCTACTATTTCTGTATGTTTTAAAGTATTTGATATACCGTTTTTAGGCATGAAATGCTGAAGGATGCACATGGTAAGTGTTCCTTGTAAGTATGTGGCTTATACTTGTGTTTTAAAGCATGGTTGTTGCTTTGGAAATGGCATGGTTTAATGCTTGTTAAAAATAGTGAGGTAAATGTTATTTGGTTAATTATATTGGCAAGTGATGTGATTTTAAAATTGTTATCGGATATAGTTGGCCAGCCATAGGATTGAGTGCACTGTAAATAAGTTTCCTTGGATGTTGAGGGGTTTATACGGTGTACGAAATACTTCATCCAAGTACCCTAATGGTAGAGGGGTTAAACAGTACCGAATACTCCCGTTAGTGGATTAAGCGTCTAATCGATGATTAGGGTGGGTGTCTCCATGGGTTGTTATTGTACCCGGTTTTTATTGTACCGCGATTGTAATTGTATCGCTATTCCGGTTGAGATGGCTTGAAGTGTTGGGTTAACACTTATTGATTCCGTGTATCCGATGAACTCTTTTGTTAATGGACTTGTCTAATGATCACTTGAAAGCCAATATAATTGTTAGTCTATCATTGAAATGTTTATGTTGTATAGTGTGGTTTATACATGTTTCTCCTTAAGCTTTGCATTTGGTAGTAATGCATGGGAAGGCTTAAGTAGAGGGTTAGCAATGTGACTTGCTATTGAATAATGATTAATGTAGCATATGGTTTAATATGCTGGTTCAAATGATATAAAGTGCATGTTTTAAAAGGGGCATGATGATGTTTTAAAGGATGATGTTAAGTAAATAATTTTAAATGCATTGATGGTGCTTGTTTTAGAGCTTTCCTCACTAAGCCTTGTGTGCTTACGCTCTCATTGTCCGCAATGGAGGTAATTGAGGTCTTAGAAGGCAGCAAGATGCAAGGGGATCTTTGGCAAGACTTGTTTCCAAAGTATGTTAGAGACTAGACTATAATAAATAAGGGCAATCTGGTACTTGTTGTGTTTTGGGAGATGTTTTGTGAAACTCCCTGTTTGAGCATGTTTCTTTAGTAGTTATTGGGTTGTAAATGGCCTTTAAGAATTGTTTTTTGTGCTGGTTTACCTTTTGATATGTTGGTTGGATGCATATTAGGAAGCATGCCTATAGATTTCCTCTTTGATGCATGAATCGTTATTGTGTTGTTAGATATGTGATGTTGGTTGGCATGGGATATGTTTGACATGTTAGTATTGTGTTTAAAGCATGTTGGAGTGGTTTGACTATGCTTTTGGGATGAAAAATCAGCCAAATGTGAAATTTCAGGCCTAGGTGTACCGATACGCGGGGGATCGTATCGGTACAACTAGGTAATTTTAGGCTTGTGGGATCGGTACAAGTCTTGTGCATTTTGATACACCTAGGCAAATTTGGCCTAGCATATCGATACGAGGATGTGTTTTTCGATACGAGTTTTAGCCTCTGGAATTCACTTTTGTAACTTGAACTCGCATATCAAAACACCTCAGAAATGTTCGATACGGTACGATTTAAAATATTTCAAAAGTTTAGTATTTCAATTAGGCGTATCGACACGGCATACCTGTTTCGATACGGATGACCGTTTCTCATGTGAATGTCACTTTTGGGTAGTTTTGCTTTCTTTGCATTTTAGTCCATAATTCTTGTCGTTGCAATTATGTATGGTAGAATGATCGGTTTGAGCTGAAAGTTGAAATGAAAGAATGGAACCTGACTAATTAATGGTTGGTAACTTAAAAATGAGTTTTAACCCTAAAATTTTCTGTATTTGCAATTGGGTCCCTAATTGGCATCTAGATAAGATAAAAGGAAAAAAATAGACCGGATTTGGTTGTACCTCTTCGGTTTGCCACGACAAACCTAATGTAGCCTTCTTGGTTCAGTTGTGCATCTAGGCCGGGTCAAGGGGGTTACATTTGGTGGTATCAGAGCCAGGTTTGGTTCGTTTGGGAGGTTGTTTTGTTGTTTTCGTGAGTTATGCTCTGTTGTATGATGTGTACAGTGATTGTTGTATGTACGCTAGTTGATATGTACGGTGATTGATATATGAATGATGGCTGTTGTATGCCATGTTGGGGATGTTTTGGGTATAGTCTAGAAAGTTTTGATTTTTGAAATGAATGTCTTGGATCCTTGCTCGAGGCTGGCATAATTGTTTTGTTTTGAAATGATTATCATGCCTTAGAAATATTTTAGCATGATGGGACCGAGGAGATAGTTACTATCTAGTGCGATTGCTACTACCGCTGAGCATGATGATAAAGGAGAAGTTTTAACTCCTAGAGGGTTGCCACCACCCCCACCTAATCCACCGGAGGGAGTTGAACAAGTACCACCTACGTCAGTTGGGCCAGGGATGGGTGATATGGCACCGCTAATACAGGCCATGACCGATGAGTTTTAGGCAACAGTTGCGGGTGTTTGTGTGCCAGGACCACCGATTGAGGGGCAAGGTTTGCCGCTTGAACGTCTTCATGGTTTGGGCAGAGTTGAATTCCAAGGGTTGTTGCCTGAGGCTTTTGAGGGTTGGTTGGCCAGTACTGAGAAGGTACTGGGCCAGATGGGGTGTACCGGTGCTCGTAAGGTGGGCTATGTTGTTTACCTGCTGTAGGATGATGCTTATGCATGGTGGACTACCATGATATCTAGTATGGCGACGGATGATGTGACTTGGGAGTTCTTTTGTGAAGCATTCCGAAAGAAGTTTTTGAGAGTTCGAATCAGGATGAGAAGAAGCATGAGTTTATGGATTTGGTGCAGGGTAGTATGTCTGTTGTAGAGTATGAGGTGCAGTTCGTGAGGTTGAGTCGGTATGCACCTGAGTTGGTTCCTTACGAGCGTGCTCATTGTATAGTTTCTGATATGGGCTTGTGCAGCATGTTAAGACATACATGTTTGCTGCTAATTACATCGACTTTGATGTGTTGGTTTTGTGAGCTAAGGATGTAGAGAAGAATTTAGGTTTGGCATCTTGATTGCGAGGTTCTAGCTCGGGTAAGAGAGCTTTTAATTCAGGTTATAATAGTAGTTAGGCCAAGAGACTCTGTGATAGGAGGTTTCGCCCAGAGCCGAGGCATGGCAAAGGTGTTGTGGGATGTAGAGTATAGGGGTAGGTTGCCCAGGCTAGAGCACCGTTTAGCACTTGTTGGGTTTGTGGATCCCGAGATCATTTGAGGCGAGATTGCATGCGTTTGGCCAGGAAGGGTCAGGCACCAGCGCCTATGGTGGCTAATGCTTGTTAGAGTTGTGGATCAGGCGACCATCAAAGGCGTGATTGTCAGTTGTTGGCCAAAGGTGGGTATGGTGCTGCACCTGTTGTTGCTCCGCAGCGTGGTCGTGGTGGTGGTCGCAGACCATATTTGAGTTGAGATGGTAGACAGAGGGCTATAGCTCATACTTTTGCTATCCAGCCTGAGGGAGGTGGATCGGCTAGGGTGTATGCACACTGTGAGGGTCCCAATGACACCGATGTGATTGCAGGTACTTTTACCCTACAGTCTTTGTCGTTGTATTCATTGGTTGATTTTGGTTCTACTCATTCATACATTCTGAGTGAGCATGCTGAGCTGCTTGATATATCTGTTGAAATTCTCAGTGTGGGTGTTAGAGTGACTAGTTCTCTTGAGGAGACAATCATGGTTAGGAGGTTGTATCGTAGGTGTCCGCTGATGGTCCAGGGACATGTGTTTGCAGTGGACTTGATGGAGTTACCATTCCATGGTTTTGATGTGATTTGGGGTATGGATTGGTTGAGTAAACATTGGGCTGTGGTGGATTTTGAGACCAATCAGATATTTTTTAGGTTGTCGGATGATTATGACGTGGTGGTTGTTGGCAAGAATGCCAAGTTTTTATCTAATATCGTTTCGGCTTTGGAAGCAAGACTAATGTTGGAATTGGGATGTCAGGCTTATTTGGCTTAGTTATGAATCCTGTATCAAAGGAGTTGAGGGTACAGGATGTTAGCACCGTATATGACTTTTCGAGTGTTTTTTGAAGGAATTATCAGGGTTGCCACCAGACAGTGAGGTAGAGTTTGGCATCGAGGTCTTTGTGGGTACGATACTGGTATCCATTGCTCCGTACTGTATGACTCTGAAAAAATTAAAGGAGCTAAAAACGTAGTTGCATGAGTTACTTGATCGTGGATTCATTAGACCTAGTATTTCACCGTGGGGAGCACCGGTGCTGTTTGTTAAGAAGAAAGATTGTACGTTGCGGATGTGTATAGATTATCGGCAGCTGAATAGGTTGACAATAAAGAACAAGTATCCCTTACCGCAGATAGATGACCTGTTTGATCAATTCAGGGGATCTTCGGTGTTCTCCAAGATAGGTTTGAGGTCAGGGAACTACCAGTTATAGGTGAAGGAGGTGGATGTGCCCAAAATAGCCTTATGTACGAGGTACGGGTATTATGAGTTTTTCTTGATGTCGTTTGGTTTGACCAATGCTCCAGCTGCTTTTAAAGACATGATGAACTATGTGTTTCATGAATTTTTGGGATCAGTTTGTGGTTGTGTTTATCAATGATATCCGTGTGTACTCTCGCACCGAGGAGGATCATGATAGACATTTAAGAATTATGCTTCAAACGCTGTTGGCTAATCAGCTTTATGCTAAGTTAAGCAAATATGAGTTCTGACTCAAGAAAGTTGTATTTCTCGGACATGTGGTGTCGGCCGAAGCAATCTATTTTGATCCGCATAAGGTTGAGGCTGTAATGAGTTGGAAGGAGCCCAAGTCTGTGACGGAGGTTAGAAGTTTCCTTGGTTTGGCAGGTTACTACCGGAGGTTTGTGGAAGGGTTCTCCAGTTTGGCAGCTCCGTTAACAAAGTTGTTGCAAAAGAATGTTCGGTTTGAGTGGACAGAGGATAGACAACAAGCTTTTGAAAGGTTGAAGGAAACTTTGACACAAGCTCTAGTCTTGGTTCAACCAGAATCGGGAAAGTAGTTCGTTGTTTATAGTGATGCGACGTATGTTGGACTTGGTTGTGTTGATGCATGAGGGTAAGGTAGTGGCGTATGCAACTAAGTAGTTGAAGGTACATGAACGTAACTGCCCTACTCATGATCTTGATCTAGCTGCGGTTGTATTTGCCTTGAAGATTTGGAGGCATTATCTTTATGGTGAGAAATGTGTGGTTTATACGAATTATAAGAGTTTGAAATATCTAATGTCGCAGAAGGAGCTGAATCTTAGGCAACGTATATGATTGGAGTTGCTTAGGGATTATGATCTGACCATTGAGTATCATCCGGGGAAAGGCAATATTGTGGCAGATGCTTTGAGTAAGAAAGCGGGTGTGGAGCTGAGAGCCATGTTTGCTCGGTTGAATGTGACGAATGACGGAGGTTTGTTGCCTGAGTTACAAGTGAAGCTCTCCTTGTCGCAGATGATTAAGGAGAAACAACCGTATGATGGGAGTTTGGTATCTCATATGGAAGATATCAGGGATTAAAATCCTACGGAATTGCATTTCAACGATGATGGGTGTTGTGTTTCAAAGGTCGAATAGTGGTGCCTGAGGACGAAGAGTTAAGGAGTACTATTTTGACTGAGGCACACGCTAGTCCTTTTGCTATGCATCCCGATAGTACTAAAATGTATCGAGGGTTGAAGGAGGAGTACTATTGGGTTGGACTAAAGAGGGATATAGCTGATTTTGTTGCACGGTGTATGGTTTGTCAGCGGGTAAAGGCTGAGCATCAGTTCCCCTCTAGGTTGTTGCAACCGTTTAGGATACCAGAATGGAAGTTGGAAAGAATCACCATGGATTTTGTGTCTGGGCTGCCTTTGATGCTGACCAAAAAAGATTCCATTTGGGTGATTGTGGATCATTTTACGAAGTGTGCACATTTTGTGCCTGTGCATATTGTGTATACCTTGGATAGGTTGGTTGAGTTGTACATCTCTGAGATAGTGCGTTTGCATGGGGTGCCCAAATTTATAGTTTCGGATAGGGATCCACGGTTCACCGCAAGGTTTTGGGTGAGTTTGCAATGTGCTTTGGAAACCCGGTTGAGTTTTAGTACCTCGTACCACCCTCAGTCGGATGGCCAGTCAGAGTGCGTGATTCAGGTTCTCGAGGATATGCTAAGGTGTTGTGTTATTGAGTGCCAGGGAATGTGGGAGAAGCAATTGCCGTTGGTGGTGTTTTCTTACAATAACAGTTATCATGCTAGCATACAGAAGGCACCTTATGAGGCGTTGTACGGCAGAAAGTGTCATACGCCCGTGTGTTGGGCAGAAGCATGGAAAAGTTTGTGTCTATGCCTAATGTTTTGAAAGACACGACCGAAAAGGTAAAGTTAATATGTGATCGCTTAAAAGTGGCTGCAGATCGCCATAAATCCTATGCGAATTTGAAGCGTAGGGATATAGCGTATATTGTGGGTGATAAAGTGTTTCTAAAAGTGTCGCCCTAGAAAAAGGTGTTGCGTTTTGGGTGAAAAGGGAAGCTTAGCCCAAGGTTCATCAGACCATACAAGGTTTTCAAGCATGTGGGTCCTGTTGCATACTGTTTGAGGTTACTCCGAAGTTGGGAAAGATTCATTTTGGGAAAGCTTAGCCCAAGGTTCATCAGACCAATTAAAGGTTGGTAACTTAAAAGTGAGTTTTAATTCTGTAATTTTCTATATTTTCATTTTGGTCCCTGAATTGCAAATGTGACCAATTGGTTGTCAAATTGATGCCCGATTGAGATGAGGTTACTTTTGAAGTCTACATGAACATGTATGATTAATAATTGGCATCTAGATAAGATAAAAGGAAAAAAGAACTGAGTTTTGTTACATATCTCCAGTTTGTTTTGGTAAACCTAATGTAGCTTTCTCGGTTCAGTCTAACGGCTAGGCCGGATCAAGGGGGTTACATTTGGTGGTATCAGAGACAAGTTTGGTTCATTTAGGAAGTTGTTGTGTTGTTTCCATGTTTCATTTGCACGGTAATTGTTGTATGTATGCTAGTTGATATGCACGGTGATTGATATATGAGTGTTGCCTATTGTATGCTATGTTTGGGATGTTTTAGGGTACCCATTGCCTTATTATTATAGTTTGGAAGTTTTGATTTTTAAAATGAAAGTCTTGGATCCTTGCTTGAGGTTGGCCCGACTATTTTTGTTTTAAATGATTATCATGCCTTAGATATATTTCAGCACGAGGGACCGAGGAGAGAGTTACCTTTTAGCGCGATTGCTGCCGCCGTTGGGCATGATGATGAACGAGAAGTTGTACCTTATGGAGGGTTGCCACCACCCCTACCTAATCCACCAGAAGGAGTGGAGCAAGTACCACCTGCGCCAACTGGGCCAGGGGTGGGTGATATGGCACCGTTGATACAGGCCACGACTGGTGTTTTTTAGGCAGCAGTTGTGGGTGTTCATGTGCCAGCACCACCAGTTGATAGACAAGGTTTTCCGCTTGAGGCTTCTAAGAGTTGGTTGGCCAGTATCGAGAGAATACTAGGCCAGATGGGGTGCACCGATGCACGTAAGTTGGGTTGTATTGTTTCCCTGTTGTAGGGTGATGCCTCTACATGGTGGACTACCATGATATCCGGTATGGCGACAGATGAGGTGACCTGAGATTTCTTTTGCGAGGTTTTCCAAAAGAAATTTTTGGGAGTCCAGTATTAGGACGGGAAGAAACGTGGGTTTATGGCATTGGTGTAGGGAAGTTTCTTTGTTGCGAAGTATGAGGTGCAGTTCGTGAGGTTGAGTCAGTATGCACCCTAGATTGTTATGGCTGAACGCAAGCGATGTGATCATTTTCGTTGTAGGCTAGTGCAAGAAGTTAAGACCTATATGCTCGCTGCAGATTGTACTGATTTTGATGTGTTGGTTTTGTGAGCCAAGGATGGGAAGCAGCATTTGGGTTTGGCTTTTGGATCACGAGGTTCTTGCTCGGGTAAGAGAGCTGCTGATTCGGGTTATAGCTGTGGTCAGGCTAAGAGACACCGTGATAGGAGGTTTCACCCTAAGCTAAAGCATGGAGGAGGTGTTGTGGGACGTGTGTCCAGGGGAAGGGTGCCTAGGGTAGAGCACCGTTTAGCACAAGTTGGGTATGTGGGTCCCGAGATCATTTGAGGCGAGATTGCCTGCGTTTGGCCAGGGAAGGTTAGGCACATACACCTTTGGTGGCTAATGCTTGTTGGAGTTATGGGTCAGGCGACCACCAGAGGCGTGATTGTTTGTTGTTGGCTCGAGGTGGGTAGGGTGCTGCACCTATTATTGCTCCGCAGTGAGGTCGTGGTCGTGGCCGCGAACCGTTTCAAATTTGAGATGTGGTAAAGAGGACTGTGGCTCGTACTATTGCTATCCAGCCTGAGGGAGGTGGACCGACTAGGGTGTATGTGCACCGTGAGGGTCACAATGACATCAATGTGATTGCAGGTACTTTTACCCTACAGTCTCTGTCGTTGTATTTGTTGGTTGATTCCAGTTCTACACATTCATACATTTTGAGTGAGCATGCTGAGTTGCTTGATATATCTGTTGAAATTCTTAATGTGGGTGTTAGAGTAACTAGTTCTCTTGGGGAGGCAGTTGTGGTTAGGAGATTGTATCGTAGGTGTCCGCTGATGGTTCAGGGACATGCATTCATCGTGGACTTGATGGAGTTACCATTCCATGGTTTTGATGTGATTTTGGGTATGGATTGGTTAACTGAACACCGGGAAGTGGTGGATTTTGAGACCAAATAGATATCCTTGAGGTTGTCGAATGATTACGAGGTGGTGGTTGTTGGCGAGAATGCTAAGATTTTGTCCAATGTTGTTTCGACTTTGGAAGCAAGGCGAATGTTGGATTCGGGATGTTAGGCCTATTTGGACTATGTTATAAATCCTGGATCAAAGAAGTTGAGGGTGCAGGATGTTCGCACCCTATGTGAGTTTTTGGGTGTTTTTCCGGAAGAGTTCTAGGGTTGCCACCTGACTTCGAGGTAGAGTTTGGCATCAGAGGTCTTTGCGGGTACAGTACCGGTATCGATAACTTCGACCGCATGGATCCGAAGGAATTGAAGAAGTTGAAGACGCATTTGCAGGAGTTGCTTGATCGTGGGTTCATTAGACCCAGTATCTCACTGTGGGGAGCGCCGGTGCTGTTTGTTAAAAAGAAGGATGGTACATTGCGAATGTGTATAGATTACCAGCCGCTGAATAAGTTGACAATAAAGAACAAGTATCCCTTACCGCTAATAGATGATCTATTTGATCAGTTCAGAGGAGCTTCGGTGTTTTCCAAGATAGATTTGAGGTTGGGGTACTACCAGCTAAAGGTGTAGGAGGTGGATGTGCCCAAAACAGCCTTCCGTACGAGGTACTTGCATTATGAGTTTCTTGTGATGCCGTTTGGTTTGACCAATGCTTTAGCTGCTTTTATGGACATGATGAACCGTGTGTTTCATGAGTTTTTATACTAGTTTGTGGTTGTGTTTATCGATGATATCTTTGTCTACTCCCGTACCGAGGAGGACCATGATAGATATTTGAGAATTGTCCTTCAGACGCTATTGGCTAATCAACTTTATGGTAAGTTAAGTAAATGTGAGTTCTGGTTTTGGGAAGTTGTGTTTCTCAAGCATGTTGTGTCGGCCGAAGGAATTTGTGTCGTTCCGATAAGGTTGAGGCTGTAATGGGTTGGAAAGAGCCCAAGTCTGTGACGGAGGTTAGGAGTTTTCTTGGTTTGGCAGGTTACTACCGAAGGTATGAAGGATTCTCTAGTTTGGCGGCTCCGTTAACAAAGTTGCTACAGAAGAATATTCAGTTTGAGTGGATAGAGTATAGACAACGAGCTTTTGAAAGATTGAAGAAAGCCTTGACGCAAGCTCGGATTTTGGTTCAACCAGAATCGAGAAAAGAGTTCGTTGTTTATAGTGATACGTCGTATGTTGGGCTTGGTTGTATGTTGATTCAGGAGGGTAAGGTAGTGGCGTATGTATCTAGACAGTTGAAGGTGCATGAGCGTAACTATCCTACTCACGATCTTGAGCTTGCAACGGTTGTGTTTGCCTTGAAGATTTGGAGGCATTATCTCTATGGTGAGAAGTGTGTGGTTTATACAGATCATAAGAGTTTAAAGTATCTGATGTCACAGAAGAAGCTGAATCTTAGGCAACGCAGATGGTTGGAGTTGCTTAAGGATTATGATCTGACCATTGAGTATCATTCGGGGAAAGCCAGTGTTGTGGTGGATGCTTTGACTAGAAAACCGGTTGTGGAGTTGAGAGCCATGTTTGCTCGGTTGACTGTGACGAATGACGGGGTTTGTTGGCTGAGTTGTAAGTGAAGCCGTCCTTGTCACAGATGATCAAGGAGAAGCAACTGTATGGTGGGGGTTTGGTACCGCATGTGGAAGATATCAGGGATGGATATCTTACGGATTTTCATTTCAACGGTGATGGGGTGTTGTGTTTCCAAGGTTGAATAGTGGTGCCTGAAGATGAAGAGTTGAGGCATACTATTTTGACTGAGGCACACGCTAGTCCTTTTGCCATGTATCTTGGTAGTACTATTTTGACTAAGGCACACGCTAGTCCTTTTGCCATGTATCTCGGTAGTACTAAAATGTATCGAGGGTTGAAGGAAGAGTACTATTGGGTTGGACTAAAGAAAGATGTGGCTGATTTCATTACTCGGTGTATGGTTTGTCAGCGAGTAAAGGCTGAGAATCAGTTTCCTTGTGGGTTGTTACAACCGTTGAGGATACCAGAGTGGAAGTGGGAAAGAATCACCATGGATTTTATGTTTGGGTTGCCTTTGACGCTGGCGAAAAAGGATTCCATCTGGGTGATTGTGGATCGGTTTATGAAGGTGCGCATTTTGTGCCAGTACTACGTATACCTTGGACAAGTTGGCTGAGTTGTACATCTTGGAGATTGTACTTTTGCATGGGGTGCCAAAATCTATAGTTTTGGATAAGGATTCGCGGTTCACCGCAAGGTTTTGGGTGAGTTTGCATCGTGCCTTGGGGACCCGATTAAGCTTTTGTACCTCGTATCATCCTTAGAGGGATGGTTAGTCTGAGTGCGTGATTTAGGCTCTCGAGGTTATGCTGAGGTGTTGTGTTATTAAGTACCAAGGTACGTGGGAGAAGCAGCTGCCGTTAGTGGAGTTTGGTTACAATAATAGTTATCATGCTGGCATACAAATGGCACCCTTTGAGGCATTTTATGGCAGAAAATGCCGAACGCCTGTGTGATAGGCAGAAGCAAGAGAAAAGTTTGTATCTATGCCTAATGTTCCAAAAGGTACAACCGGAAAGGTAAAGTTGATATATGAGCGCTTAAAAGTAGCCGCCGATCGCCAGAAATCCTATTCTGATTTGAGGCGTAGGGATATAGAGTATGCTGTGGGTGATAAAGTGTTTTTGAAGGTGTCGCCCTGGAAGAAGGTGTTGCATTTTGGGCGGAAAAGGGAGCTTATCCCAAGGTTCATTGGACCATACGAGGTTGTTGAGCGTGTGGGTCTTGTTGCATATCATTTGAGGTTACCTCCGGAGTTGGGAACGATTCATTATTTGTTCCACGTTTCGGTGTTGCGGAGATATAGGTTGGATCCATTGCATGTCATGCCGGTTGAAGAGATTGAGTTAAGATCGGATCTAACTTATGATGAGGAACCAATGGAGATTCTTGATACCAGCAGTAAAGTGCTCCGTGGCAAAACAGTCGAGCTAGTTAAGGTGTTGTGGAAGCACCGCGGTGTTGAGAAGGCTACGTGGGAGCTTAAGTCAGATATGTTGAATTAGTTTCCACACCTGTTTCCTCCAGGTAAACTTCAGGGATGAAATTTCTTAAGTGGGGGAGAGTTGTAATGCCCCGGCTTTAGGGCTTATCAGTTTAATGGGTAATTAGACAGTCCGGTAGACCAGAGTAGAGATTCGAGTCGGTTTCATCGTTATTTTTGGTGTGGGAAAATTTATGGAAAATGCGTAAAAATGATTACTAATTATGTATTTAATAATGTCAGAATTAATTTTGAAAAATGAGTTTTGGAATATGGACATTTTGGTTAGTGACCAAAATGAAAGTTTTGAAAACTATGATTTTCTAGTGACTAAAATGAAAAGGGTCAAATAATTAGAATCTTTAAGGAACTATTTTACCAATTGGTTTCTGATGATTTCTCCCTTAATTTAACTGATTTTAACATGTGCTTTAAATAAGAATTAATGAGGCTTTTGTTAAAAAGTTGGTTATCTTTTCTAAAACAAAAATCACGTCATTTTCTCTCAACTTTTTCTCTCAACTTTTTCCTCTCCATTCTCTCCTCAGCCAAACACTCAGATTTCATCAAATTTTCAGAGGTGAGGTGATTTCTAACTTGATTTCATTGTTTCAAATTGTTTTATAAGGATTGTTTACACAAAATCTTACAATAATCTTGTGTTTTCTTAGCCTTTCACAAATCAATTGATGGAGAAACTTCACACTAGGGGTGAGGCCTGAGATCTTCTCTATTGTATGGTTCTTTACAGAAATTCCCAAGCATTTGATCCTTGTTTTTGTGTTTCTAATCTGATATTAATGATTTTCTAACGATTTAATAAGTTCTTGGGGGGAAATGAGTTGATTCGCAAATTGGATCTGATTTCCAGTAAGTAATGGTGATTTGATTTATATTTTGGATGTTTAATAATGTTGATAAGTGATTTTTATCAAGGGAATCCCAAAACTTAAGAGTCTTTGTTTGTTTAGGTTGCTAGTTTTGAGTTTTTGTGGTTGTAAGGTTGCTGGAGGTAGTAGCTTTTTTTGGATCTGTTTTTAGATGTGTTTTGATGTTGGAAGTGATGTTAGATTGATAGATGTTGGTTGGGTTGTAAATCGAAATGTTTTGGTGATGTTTTCGGTTGTTGTGAGGGTTTTGTGGAAAATCGAGAAGGATTGTGGTTGTTGTGTTCAGAATGCATTAATCCTCTGTTGTTTTGTGGTAAAAACAGGAGAGGTTGATCCAAAAGTGATTGGTGAAGCATTGGAGGCTTCAGATACTTGATATCGAGCCGGTGAATCGAGGTTTTGCATATCGATGAGTGAAATCGTGGATTCTAGCTTTGGAATGTCTTAAAGGTGGTTGTTGGGAGATTAGGTAGAGCTTGAACCGCTTACCTAAGCTCGAAAGTAAGTAAAGTGATTTTACTCTCTCGGTCGTGCTAGTAGGGGATGGTTTTATGCACTTGTTTTGATTTACATGGTACCTACTGTTTAAACATGTTTTGAAGTATTTAATATACTTTTTTGAGCATGTAATGCTGAAGGATTCACATGGTAAGTGGTCCTTGTAAGTATTGTTTATACTTGTGTTCTAAAGCATGGTTGTTGCTTGGAAAAATGGCATGGTTTAATGCTTGTTAAAAACAGTGAGGTAAATGTTAAAATGGTAATTATATTGGCAAGTGATGTGGTTTTAAAATTGTTATCGGATATAGTTGGTCGGCCATAGGATTGAGTGCACTGTAAATAAGTCACCTTGGATGTTGAGGGGTTTATATTATGGACCGAATACTCCCTCCAAGTATCCTAATGGTAGAGGGGTTTAACGGTACCGAATACTCCCGTCCGTGGGTTAAGCATCTAACCGATGAGAGGGATTGGTATCCCTGTGGGTTGCGATTTTACCAGTTGTTATTGTACCCGGTTGTTATTGTACAGCGATTGTGATTGTATCGCTATTCCGGTTGAGATGGATTGAAGTGTTGGGTTAACACTTGTTGAATCCGTGTATCCAATGAACTCTTTTGTTAATGGACTAGTTAAATGATCACTTGAAAGCCAATATAATTGTTAATGTATCATTGAAATGTTTTATGTTGTATAATGTGATTTATACATGTTTCTCCTTAAGCTTTGCATTTGGTAGTAGTGCATGGGAAGGCTTAAGTGGAGGGTTAGCAATGTGACTTGCTGTTGATTAATGATACATTTAGCATATGGTTTAATATGCTGATTTTTAATGATGTAAAGTGCATGTTTTAAATGAGGCATGATGTTTTAAAGGATGGTTTTAAGTGAATGGTTTTAAATGCATTGATGGTGTTTGTTTTTGAGCATTCCTCACTAAGCCTAGTGTGCTTACACTCTCATTGTCTATCAATGCAAATAATTGAAGTCCCGAAAGGTAGGAAGAAGCAAGGGGATCCTGGCAAGACTTGTTTCTAAAGTATGTTAAAGACTAGAATATAATGAATAAGGGCAATGGGGTACTCGTTTTGGTTTTGCGAGATGTTATGTTGAACTCCCTATTTGAGCATGTTTCTTTTGGTTGCGCTTGGGTTGTAAATGGCCTTTAAGGATTGTTTTGATGCTGGTTTACCTTTTTTCTATGTTACTTGGATGGAAACTAGGAAGCATGCCTATAGAATTTCTTTTGATGCATAGATGCCATGTTAAGATGCTAAGTTGTGTAGTTTAGATGCTTGTGGTATGCCTTGTATATTGGTGTCGTGCTTTAAGCATGTTGGAATGGTTTTAGGATGTTTTTGGATTGAAAAACCAGCAAGTTGTGATATTATAAGTCCAGGTGTACCGATACGCGGGGGACCGTATCGGTACGGCTGGGCATATTCTGGCCTGAGGGATCGGTACGTGTAATGGAGTACCGGTATGCCCAGGCAATTTTGGCCTAGTATACCGATACAGGGAATGGAGTATCGGTACACGTTTTAGCCTCTATAATTCCACTTTTTCAACCCAAACCCGTGTACTAATACCCACGTAAGCGTACCAGTACGGATGTTAAACGATTCAAAAGTTAGGTAAGTTTGTTATTGCATATCGGTACTAACCGTGGTGTATCGGTACTGGCCGTGGTGTACCGTTACGGTGCGTCTTTATGCATATCAGTATGGTAACACCTGTACCAATACTCGTGGCCGATTTCTGTTAATGTCAGTTTGGTAGTTTTGCTTTCTTTGAATCTTAGTCCCTGAAACTTGACAATGTGATTGTATGCGATGGAATGATCGATTTGAGCTGAAATTTGGGATGAATGTTCAGAACCTAACCAATTAAAGGTTGGTAACTTAAAAGTGAGTTTTAATTCTGTACTTTTGTATATTTGCATTTTAGTCCCTGAATTGCAACTGTGACCAATTGCATGTCAAATTGATATCCGATTGAGATAGGGTTACTTTTGAAGTCTACATGAACATGTAGGATTAATAATTGGCATATAGATAAGATAAAAGGAAAAAAAGGACTGAGTTTCGTTGTATCTCTCCGGTTTGCTTCGGCAAACCTAATGTAGCTTTCTCGGTTCAGTCTGGCGGATAGGTCGGGTCAAGGGGGTTACACTGGATGTCACATTTGGGCCTTAAGCACAAATCGCAACCATAAAATTCAACCTAGTTTAGATCAAATCGTATTTTATTGTTCATAAAATCCATTGATTCAAATATTCCAAATGTAGAGAAGTAACTAAAACGTTACATGAGAGCTCCATTTGATAATATAGTTATAAAATCATTTGACTCATGATATAAATCTCAAAATATGAGTTACAATACAAAACATAGGGTCGTACGAATACATAGCCCAAATAAATGTAAGTATTGTACTCCGAACATGGTGTTGTAACACGCTCTCAGGGTATCCGGATCCCATCAACCAGGGTGACTCAACCAACAAGGTGTCCAATAAAGCACACAATATAGACACGACTACCATCCGGCACACAACATCACTCGATCCACCGAGGATCTCCTATGGTTTCTATTACAACAAGTCACCCAAGGTTTTACCAAGTTATTACACATTATGCTTGTATAAGAGAGTTAAATCATGGTTTCTCAGTTTTATAATTTATTTTACCACATTAAAAACCCATCAGACCATAGCCCTTGAATTATCAGCCCTTCGAACTCAAATTCAACTTTTAGGGCAGATTGCCTAGTGGGTACTGATACCCAAATACGAGTACCTACCCTAACCGTACCGATACGTATGCTTTATAGGGAAAAAGGTTTAATCGATAACCTAGTACTGGTACACAACCCATGCGTATCGATACCCTTTAGTACCAATACGCTCCTAAACACTAGTATGAAACTTTGCTACTGGATTCTAACAAAACAGGGGGTACCATTACGGTGTAAGCTCGTACCGATACGCCATTCAAAATTTTCTCGAGTTTATCATTCAGAAAATAGGGTATTAAGACGAGTTTATCCTGCACTGGTACTCGAGCCTAGAACTCGAATTTTAGAGCCCGACAATCAGTCCTTCCACCCCCAAACCTCTATGGAAAAAACCCTAAATTGAACCTAAAAGTTATGAGAGGTATTTTAAATGGTTTCCTACCATTTTTATGCCATATTTACATGAAATCTCGATTGTTCCATTAAAGATGGTTTCAAGCATCTAACACTCAAAATCAATCATACATCAAATTTAAGCAACAAGACATCATCCTTAGGATGTGCATAAAACAAAAGGAGTTAGTAGTGTACTAACCTTGATTCTAAAGCTGGAAAAGAAGCTTCTAGCCAAGCTCCCAAGCCTTCTTCTTCCCAAGCTCCTTGGATGATTCTCCTACCTTTTTCACTACACAAGAAGTTATAAAATGAGTTACAAACTTGCAGGGGTTTAAAGGATAACTATAACATCAACCTAAGGCTGGAAAACAAAGTTAAATCTCCTTATAACCCATTTCCAGCAAAACCCCCACAAAATCGCTTACTTTCACCTTTCACCATTTTTGACAAATCTTACCATGAAATATAGATCCTTGAATGTAGTTTCTAGCTCCTTTAACATGAAATCCGAAAATCCAACTCAAAACAACAAAGCTTCAACCTTTTCTTGAGTGTGGGAGTTGGGAAATAGAGAATGGTTAAGGGAAGAAGATAATGGAGAACAATGGTGATATCACCAATCCCTTTCTATGGAGAGAAATTATAGAACCCTCTTTTTCCTTTTCACCATGAGGTAAATTACCTCTTTAGCCCTCTTTTATCCACCCAACTCATTACCAAACCAAAAACTCATGCTCAACAACCATAAACAAGCCCACAAAGGCCAAACACATAGCCCACGTTTCGGTTTAAACCGACCCTTGGGTTCTGAAATCCAAGTCATTGCACAAATAGTCTACACATGCTTTAAAACTTGTCCAAACACTCATATCAACATCATATGACCTTAAACTCTTCATGCATGTAAGCTACTAAAACATGCTTCAATTTCCTAAATCACTTAACATACATCAAAAACCAAACTTTTTATAGTCATAGCATCATATCATGCTACTTTTAACATGCTCAATTACCATCAAACAAGACATAACCACAAAGTTCACTTAAAACCTCAAATCATGTATTTTCCAACTATTATTTGTCAACCCATGTTTCAAACATAAATCCATCTCAATGATCTTATCTTTTTCCAGTTTCGAAACCTTATTACAAATCCACATCAAAAGTTACAATTACACTACCCAAATTTAAGTCTCTCATTGCCACAAATGTTCAAAAACATGGAATACATCATTACCCTTTTTTAGTCTTGCTTGATCCACTTAAGAACCTACCTTTCCTCTTGATTAGTACCTAATTTTCTGCATTATGAGTGAAAAACGTGCGTGAGCGCAAGGATCTCAGTGAACGAACTACATTCACATCAAGAAAACATTATGACACCTGATAAGTGTTCAAAAGTACTATTTTTCTTACCCTTTTTACTCATATTATTGTTAGACTTAGGCTCATATTAGTTGCATAGTTAGCCATTCATGCATTAATCCATGTTTCCTACAATCGTTGAGCTTGATTACATAACTTGGTAGTTTTTGTGGAAAAGATTCTGCTTTGGTGTGCTTTGTATATGTATGTGCAGGATCACTTGCCAAAGCAATGCCGAGCTAGTTGCCAGTGCAATGCATGAAGGAGACGCCGAGCCAGTTGCCATGGCAATTGTTGACAAGAGTAAAGGTGATATGGTAGTCGAAATTGATGACTAGACAAGCCCAAGATGACGTGGAGCAAAGCCCAAACCCAAAGGAATTTGATTGTCATGCAGAGATTAAAGAAGAATTAAATTCCAAGAAGATAGGAGAAGTTCTAGTAGGAATACAATTATAATAAAGAATTATATTCTTTAAAGATATTTTAATTCCAACTTAAACTCCTTCTCAAAGAAGGACTTTGGCCTAGCCCTATAAATAAGATGGAGATTTCGACAAGATGAAGAGGGAGAGCAATAGGGAAATTTCTACAAGTCCAAGGAGGGCAAGAGGAGAGAATTTTCGACAAGCATCAAGGGCAAGGAGGATTTTGACAAGCCTCCTCCTTCATCCTTTTCTTTCTTGTTCGATTGGGTTCATGCTAGGGATTGTTTATCTTGTGTTTCTTTGGAACCTAGCCATGAACTAAATTTACTTGGCTATGGTTATTGTGTTTTGTGGTTGTGAGAAACTATTAGTTTTTGTTTAGGTAATAAGAGTTTGCACTTTTCTATTTCAAGGTTTATTCATTCTTGGTTCTTATTCTTGCTTGCAAGTGAATTGGGAGAGGATCTCGTGATTTCATCTATTTATCTAATATCGGGAGAGTTAGATTCAAGAAACGAATGAATATGATCTTTATTCAATCTATTGATGGTGAAGATTAATCCGGCTTAGGAATAAGTTAAGGATTTCAACAGCTAAGAGGAGCGCAAGATTGGTTGTTGTTCACCCTTGATTCACGCAGGGATGTATTATCAAGGCATACACAAGTAGCTAGAGTTTCGACTTAGGCATACACAATTTCAACGACTTTGTTTTTATTTTCTTGCACTTTCTTTTTACTTTTCTTGTTTAAGATCCAAAGGGCTAACAAACTTTGGTTTTGCATTGGTATATGACCAGGGCGAGACCGACTACACCAGAATATCCCTTTGATCCAGAAATCGAACGAACCTTACAAAGACTTAGACGAAGGATAAGAGTAGCAATGGCTAATCAAGATGGCGATATGAATCAAGATGTTCGAGCAGGAGGAGGAATGATTCTTGCACGAAACAAAACTATTCGAGACTATCTTGAAGAAGATCTTGATGGACTTAACCCAGGAGTTGTCGCACCTGAAATTGAAGCCGACCACTTTGAGTTGAAACCGGTAATGTTTAATATGATCAACACAATAGGTCAATTTGGCGGCTCAGCAACTGAATATGCACGGCAACATCTGAAATCTTTCCTCGAGATTTGCAACTCGTTCAAAATACACGGAGTCACCCCCGATGTCTTACGATTAAGATTATTCCCCTATTCACTGAGGGATAGGGCGAAAGCATGGTTGAATAGCATTCCTGCCGGATCAATAGCATCTTGGACCGATCTTTGTCGTGATTTCCTTGCTCGGTTTAATCCTACAAATTTGACTGATAAGCTTCGTAACGACATTACTTCTTTTCGGCAGGCAGATGATGAATCCATGTACGAGGCTTGGGAGCGATATAGAGAACTTCTACACAAATGCCCCTTACACGGATTCCCGGTGTGGACTCAGGTAACAATGTTTTACAACGCCATGAATACACCAACAAGGATGATGCTAGATGCCTCAGCAAATGACATACTCCTAGATAAGTCACCGGAGGAAGAAATGCAAATTCTAAACAGGCTGGCCAAGAATGATTATCAATTCTCATCTACTAGAAGAGGAGGAGTTAGACGCCAAGCCACAATACATGAACTAGGATCATCAGATTGAATTTCGGCACAATTGGCCACTTTAACCAAGATGGTCCAGAACATGCAAATCCAAACAACACACATGAAGTCAAGGTAATGGATTCTTTTTGTGAGTTATGTGGTGATAACCATAATTCTTCTGAATGTATGCAGAATCCGGAATCCAGCTTCTATGTGGGGAATTACAATCGGAGCAACAACGTGATGTCCAATACATACAATCCAGCTTGGAAGAAGCACCCAAATTTTTCATGGAGTAATCCCAACAATGCTCTAAACCAGAACAATCAGAATGCACAAGCATCGGGATTCCAGCAGAATATGCCACGGCAACAGTTGCCACAACAATAACCGACGACATCTAGTTCTTTGGAAAATTCTCTAAATGCTTTTATGATGAAAACTGAATCTTATATGGCTGAGAATAGTAATTTCATAAAAAGAACTGATGCTTTTATTAACAGGACCGAGATGAGATTGCAAAACCAAGAGGCGGCAATCAAATCATTGAAAAATCAAGTCGGACAGTTTGCTCAAAATCTGAATACTAGACCGCAAGGAGGTTTACCTAGCGATACTGAAATCGCAAGATGAACTGGCCATGAGCAATGTAAGACGATCACCACTAGAAGTGGCCAACAACTTAGAGAGGCTCAAACACGCTCATCAAACAAAACTCCACAAAAAGATCAAGACGAACCTAGCGGCAAAGCCTCAGATGCTGAACCATGAATTGCCGCGGCAACCGGCAATAAGCATACCTCGGCAACCGACGATAAAGATGCCTCGGCAACTGGCGATGAGCATGCCTCGGCAACCCCAGTTGATAATGCCTCGGCAACTCCAGTTGTCCCGGCAATGCCGTCAATCAGGTTCCAAACCAATGAAAGGATCGAAGATATCCGACTTCCACCACCGTTCCCACCAAGGTTGAAGCGACAAAAGCAAGAATACCAATTCAAGAAGTTTCTTGATACCCTAAAGCAAGTCCACATCAACTTACCATTGGTGGAAGCAATTGAACAAATGCCAAACTATGCCCAGTTTCTTAAAGACATTGTGTCCAGGAGAACAAGGCTAGGAGAGTTTGAAACAGTTGCCGCAACAGAGGGATGCATGGCAATGTTGCACAATCGTATGCCACCCAAGTTGAAGGATCCCGGAAGTTTCACAATACCCTGTTCCATTGGAAATCACTATGTCGGGAAAGCATTATGCGACCTTGGGGCTAGCATAAACTTGATGCCTAAATCAGTTTTCCAGAAACTAGGAATCGGGAAGGCAAAACCTACAACAGTTATGCTACAGCTAGCCGATAGATCCTATGTGCATCCAGAGGGAAAAATCGAGGACATACTGGTAAAAGTTGATAAATTTATTTTTCCCGCTGACTTTATTATTTTGGATTGTGAAGCAGATGAGCATGCACCTATCATTCTCGGGAGACCATTCCTAGCAACAGGGAGAACCTTGATCGATGTTGAAAAGGAGAACTCACAATAAGGGTGAATGACCAACAAGTTAAACTAAATGTGTTCCAAACACTAAGGCATGCCGATGATCCAGAAGAATGCCAACTTCTTCATGCCACGGCAGAGTTTAACTTCGACAAGGAATTTAGTTGCCTCGGCAACTACATTGCCGATCAAGAGGAACCTGAGCAGTATGAAGAATCAGTCGATGAGGAACAACAAGAGGAGGTGAATTGGCTAGTCAATCGACCAGGTACATACTTTGAACCACTGGATTACTCAGGTAAGGAAGGTAAACTCGAAAAACCCTCTATTGAACAACCACCGATTCTTGAGTTGAAACAATTGCCAGAGCAACTAAAATATGCATATTTAGGAACCGATAATACATTGCCTGTAATTATTTCTTCTAAGTTACAGCCTGAGCAGGAAAAGAAGCTGATCAAGATGTTGAAGCTACACAAAAAGGCAATAGGGTGGACAATTGCCAACTTGAAGGGAATTAGCCCGACAGTATGCATGCACAAGATCTTGTTGAAAGATGATCATAAACCTTCAATTGAGGCCCAGAGGAGACTGAATCATGCCATGAAAGGGGTTATAATGAAAGAAATCATCAAGTGGCTTGACGTCGGCATTATGTACCCTATCTCCGATAGTACGTGGGTAAGTCCGGTACAATGTGTACCAAAAAAGGGAGGTATAACAGTGGTAAGCAATGAAAATAATGAACTTATCCCAACCAGGACTGTGACCGATTGGAGGGTTTGTATGGACTATCGAAAGCTAAACAAAGCCACTAGGAAAGATCACTTCCCATTACCTTTATTAATCAAATGCTTGATCGTCTTGCAGGTAAACCCTTTTATTATTTTCTTGATGGTTATTTAGGTTACAATCAAATTGCCATAGCACCAGAAGATCAAGAAAAGACAACCTTCACATGCCCATATGGTACTTATGCCTTTCGAAGGATGCCGTTCGGATTGTGTAATGCCCCGGCAACCTTCCAAAGATGCATGATGGCACTCATTTCAGACATGGTCGAAGACTTCCTTGAGATCTTCATGGATGATTTTTCTGGTTTTGGTAATGACTTCAACAGCTGTCTCGGCAAGTTAGAGAGGGTGTTAGCAAGATGCGAAGAAACGGATTTAGTCCTCAATTGGGAGAAATGCCATTTTATGGTAGATGAAGGAATAGTGCTCGACCACAAGATTTCATCCAAGGGAATTGAAGTAGACAAAGCCAAGGTGGACGTGATTGAGAGATTACTCCCACCAAGTTCGGTTAAAGGAATTCAAAGTTTTCTCGGACATACAGGTTTTTACAGAAGGTTCATTCATAATTTTTCTAAAATCACTAAACCCTTGTGTAATCTGCTTGAACAGGATAAAGTCTTCGATTTTGATGATTCTTGCAACCAAGCATTCGAAACCCTAAAGAAAAAGCTTACCTCAGCACCCATTGTCGTTCCACCAGATTGGACGCTACCTTTTGAGCTCATGTGTGATGCACGTGATTTCGCGGTAGGAGCAGTCCTAGGCCAACGCACAGGTAAGACCTTCCATGTGATATACTATGCTAGTAAAACTCTTAATGGTGCTCAAGTGAATTACACAACAACGGAGAAAGAGTTACTAGGTGTAGTTTTCGCATTTGACAAGTTCCGATCCTATTTAATTGGTACAAAGGTAATTGTTCATACGGACCATTCGGCAATCAAATACTTATTTGCTAAAAAGGATGCTAAACCTCGTTTAATTCGTTGGATATTACTTTTACAAGAATTTGATATTGAAATTAAGGATAGGAAAGGAACAGAAAATCAAGTGGCCAATCACTTATCACGTTTGGAACGCACTAGGGAGGAGGACGCAGATCTAGAGATATGCGATGCATTCCTGGATGACCAAATTTTAGTTGCCTCGGCAACCCTCGACGCCTCGGCAATCCTAGACGCCTCGGCAACCCTCGACGCCTCGGCAACCCACGACGCCTCAGAAACCATGGATGCACACGCCTCGGCAACTCTCGATGCCGCAACAGCCTTTGACGCGCACGCCTCAGCAATTTTGGGAGCAGTCGCCACGGTAGCACATGCCTCGGCAATACCCTGGTACGCGGATTTAGTTAATTTCCTTGTTTGTGGAATTGTTCGATGTATGGGGGATCGATTTTATGGGACCTTTCCCATCTTCATTCGGCAACCTCTACATTCTACTTGCCGTCGACTACATGTCTAAATGGGTTGAGGCAACTGCAGTTCCCAACAACGATTCCAAGACCGTGCAAAGATTCTTGCAGAAAAACATATTTACACGGTTTGGGATGCTGAGAGCAATTATTAGTGACGAAGGCAAGCATTTTGACAATAGACTAATCGCCAAGATGTTGCAACGCTTCGGCATATCACACAAGATCGCTACGGCATATCACCCACAAACCAACGGGCAAGCAGAAATTTCCAATCGGGAGTTGAAGGGAATACTAGAGAAAGTTGTAAATCCCTCTAGGAAGGATTGGTCATTAAGAATAGATGACGCACTTTGGGCATATCGCACTGCATTCAAAACACCCTTAGGTATGTCCCCCTTCCGACTTGTCTATGGTAAAACATGTCATCTACCAGTGGAAATCGAGCACAAGGCGTACTGGGCAATCAAGATTGTGAATATGGATTGGGAAAGTGCCGGACAAAAGCGTTTGATGGATCTCAATGAGATAGAAGAATTCTGTGCACTCGCCTATAACAATGTACGAATCTACAAGGAGAAAACAAAGCGATGGCATGACAAGAAACTATTGCCACGGCAATTCACGCCAGGGCAACTAGTTCTCCTATTCAATTCTCGGCTAAAACTTTTCCCGGGAAAGCTGAAATCAAGATGGTCGGGACCATTCGAAGTCGTCAAACCATTCTCCCATGGTGCTATGATAATCAAGTCCATATCTGACAACCATGGATTCAAAGTTAATGGACAAAGATTGAAACACTACAATGGTGCCCATGTGGAACGTAACAAGGAAGTGGTCAACTTAGGAGATGCATGAGCATGCTCTCCCTTTTGATTTATTTATTTTATTTTTATTTATTTATTTTTATTTTTATTTCTCGATTAATTAGTTATTTTATTTTTTTCAATTTTTTTTTTATTTTTTTATATTTCTGATTATTAGTAGTTTTTAGGATAGATTTTTTTTATTTAAGTTTAAGAATCCTATTACACATCTTTATTTATTTTCTTTATTAGTTTATCTTTAATTTTAATCCTTATTTGATTTGTCTTTGAATTGTAGGAAAAGAAGTTCAAGATAAAGAAGGAATTCTAAACCAAGCAGGAAAACATCTTCAACAAGGAAACTAATGGGCTGAATCTAAGGCTTATATAAAGCCTCCAATTCATCCTAACCAAAACCCCTTGTCGACAACTTCTACCAAACCCTAAACCCTTTTTCGTTTTCCCCTAATCCCACCCACCTATCTTTTCTATAAAACCCATCACCCTTAACCTATTCCTATTTTCTATCTTGCAACTTTTTAGTTTCTTTTCTTTTCTTTTCTTTGTTTTTACTCACAACCAAGATCATCCATGGCATCCAAGATTAAACTTTTAGTTCATCCAAGTTCCTCCAAAGAACCAAGATACAAGAAGTTTGCTACACCGGTGGTTCAAGAAAGATTTCAATCCAAGTTCGAAAGCTGGAATATTCATGAAGAACAAGGCTTTGAATAGTCCAACTCTCATCAAGATTTCAGCCTTGAACCATTCATCTTCAAGAGGATTGCACATCAAAAGTGGCAAATCTTTTGCCATCAACCGGAACCGGGTTACATCTCATGGGTAAGAGAATTCTATGCTCACTCGCCTAACCCAGATAATCCTTATGTTTTTGTTCGTGACAAGGCCATACTTATAAGTCCCAAAAGCATCAACACCTTTTACGGACTTTACATTGAGAAGGACGAGCATCAAGCCTTCGTTGACCAAATCAATCCCAAGAAACTCGACAAGGTGCTTCAAGAACACACTCAACCGGGAACTCATTGGAACGACGGTAAATACAAGGGCACGGTAAATCGCCTTCGGCTTAAACCCGAGGCAAAACTATGGAATAAGTTTCTTAAAACTTCTTTAATGCCCACCACACACAATACTACCGTTGATATACCACGTCTTTTGCTCATACATTCTATTTTGCATAATCACATCATTAACATTGGAAAAATTATTTGTGATGAGATTTTTGTATGCAGTTCAAAAGATAAGGGTTCTATTTTCTTCCCTTGCTTAATTTCTAATCTTTGCAAGGAGATGCATGTCCCGAGTGAGTCCACCGATGAAAAGGCCCTACCCAAGTCTGGTTGGAATCAAGCACTAATCCGAAAGCTAATGGGAGAGGCACCGGGAGATTCTTCAAGGCCTCCAATTGCCACGGCAACTCCTGCCGCTACGAAAATCCCTAATGCCCAAGCACCTAACGCCAGGGCAACTCGGCCATTACCCCCGGGACACTTTGAAGCACTTTTGCACCCATTGGCAAGCCACCTAAGGCAAATTGAAGACCGACAACTAATGTTCATGCGGTACATGAAGGAGCACAACAATGCCATCACCCAAGTCATCCTAGAAAAGTACCCAGACAATCGTGTGTCGTTCCCAATCTTTCCCGCCGAGATCCTTGCCCCGGCAACCAATGAAGCAGTCGCTGCGGCAACCTACATCGTGCACGCACAAGATGATGCCACGGCAACCAAAGCTAAAGACATCCCGGCAACCACTGCAAAAGCCAAAGGTAAAGCACCTATGCCCGAATCAACTCCTACGAAATCATTTTCTGATTTTTCAGATTCGGACGAGTCCTCCATTGAACCAATAAAGACCGCACCAATTGAATCCTCCAAGCGAAAAGCCATTGACATTGATGAAGAGGACGATGAGGACAACCCCGTACGAGGATCGATTCCACCACCGGCAACAAGAAAACAACCATCGCGTTCAAGCAAGAGAATCAAGACACTGACTAGAAGGAAACTAATCATCTACGGTGATAAACTCTCGGAGTAAGCCCTCGTATGCATTTTTATTTTTATTTTTTCGGTATTTTTATGTATACATTGAGGATAATGCCTCACTCGAGTTTGGGGGGACTGTTATTAGTAGTTACCATGTTTAGTTTCATTCATCTTAAGTATTACATTTAGAATACATAAATTGCTTGCCATGCCTTTAATTGGAACAAGATTTGCTTAGATTTGATGAATATCCGATGATGGCTTTGCCAATGCACTTAATTGATAGATTTTTTATTCTAGGATAACCATGGAAAAACTTAGAATTTTACTATGATGCTAAATTTGATGAAACACTGTTGTGGTTTGATTGATTTAAGCAATTCTAGTAAACTTAGGTTGATAATTAACAAATTGGGGGATTAGAATAAAAATTGGATGAATGTTAGAGGTGCCCGAAATTGGCTCTAGCATGTGCTAAAAAATTGATCACTAGAGGTGCCCGAAACTGGCTCTAGTATGTGTTAAAAATTGATTGCTAGAGGTGCCCAAAACCGGCTCTAGTCGAATAAATTAACTTAATAACAATAAAAACAAAACACTAGAGGTGCCCAACACTGGCTCTAGTTAAAACATGTTAAAAAGAACCCAATGAAGTAATTTGAAAACCTCTTGTTTGCATAGAATCTGAAAAATCAACTTGCACACAACTACGCACACACTCACAAGCATTATAGCTTGATTCCGAGTAACTCCTAAGTTTTCCGAAAAATAAAAAGCCAATCACACTGTGCCCCGGTTCAGAGAATTGAAATCAATTTCAAAGCTAAGTTTGTGAAATTTGAAGTCTTGGCATGTAATTATGAGTTTGCATTGCTTGAGGACAAGCAATAGTTCGAGTTTGGGGGTGTGATAAGTGTTCAAAAGTACTATTTTTCTTACCCTTTTTACTCATATTATTGTTAGACTTAGGCTCATATTAGTTGCATAGTTAGCCATTCATGCATTAATCCATGTTTCCTTCAATCGTTGAGCTTGATTACATAACTTGGTATTTTTGTGGAAAAGATGCTGCTTTGGTGTGCTTTGTGTGTGTATGTGCAGGATCACTTGCCAAAGCAATGCCGAGCTAGTTGCCAGGGCAATGCATGAAGGAGACGCCGAGCCAGTTGCCATGGCAATTGTCGACAAGAGTAAAGGTGATATGGTAGTCGAAATTGATGACTAGACAAGCCCAAGATGACGTGGAGCAAAGCCTAAACCCAAAGGAATTTGATTTCCATGCAGAGATTAAATAAGAATTAAATTCCAAGAAGATATGAGAAGTTCTAGTAGGAATACAATTATAATAAAGAATTATATTCTTTAAAGATAATTTAATTCCAACTTAAACTCCTCCTCAAAGAAGGACTTTGGCCTAGCCCTATAAAGAAGATGGAGATTTCGACAAGATGAAGAGGGAGAGCAATAGGGAAATTTTGACAAGTCCAAGGAGGGCAAAAGGAGAGAATTTTCGACAAGCATCAAGGGCAAGGAGGATTTCGACAAGCCTCCTCCTTCATCCTTTTCTTTCTTGTTCGATTGGGTTCATGCTAGGGATTGTTTATCTTGTGTTTCTTTGGAACCTAGCCATGGACTAAATTTACTTGGCTATGGTTATTGTGTTTTGTGGTTGTGAGAATCTATTGGTTTTTGTTTAGGTAATAAGAGTTTGCACTTTTCTATTTCAAGGTTTATTCATTCTTGGTTCTTATTCTTGTTTGCGAGTGAATTGGGAGAGGATCTCGTGATTTCATCTATTTATCTAATATCGGGAGAGTTAGATTCAAGAAACGAATGAATATGATCTTTATTCATTCTATTGCTGGTGAAGATTAATCCAGCTTAGGAATAAGTTAAGGATTTCAACGACTAAGAGGAGCGCAAGATTGGTTGTTGTTCACCCTTGATTCACGCAGGGATGTATTATCAAGGCATGCACAAGTAGCTAGAGTTTCGACTTAGGGATAAGAAGAAACCATTGAAGAACGCTCTGCCGAACCTTGAAGGTTGCTGCCCAGACGCCCAAGTAGTTGCCCAGGCAACCATCGATTAGTTGCCAAGGCAACCCCGTTGTGCAAGTTGCCACGGCAACTGAATTGCCCGTGCACTCTTTTACCAAAACAATCCAATCGGCTATCACACCTCAACTCACGATAACCTGGCCTATCTCTCTCTCATTTGAATTCATCTTTTCTTTTACTTTATTGCTTTCTATATTAGTCATTAGTTAAACTCCTATAATCCTTTACTTGTGTTTTTACTTTTTACAGTGCAAGAGACTAGATTCTTGAAGTGGCACCAATCCCTGTGGAGACGATATCTTTTATACTATAACTTGCGACGTGTATACTTGCACATTTGCGTACCACTTATTACGCGCAACAACATTAAGAACGAGCATACTACATGAAAACACTAAAAGTTAGCTATGGGCTCCAGGTGCAACGCTAGTGGCTCCAAGAATGTTCAAGTTCAAACTCTCTAAGTTTGCTCCCCAGTTTAGTGGTTACAATCAACATGATTCACAAGTTAGTAAAGTTACATTGCTTATGAGACATGCGGTTTCTTTCAGTTTCCTTATTTTCTTTTCTTCCAATTACTTACTGATTGTGGCATGAGAAACAACCGTGTCCAAATTATGATACTGTAGATAATAGGTGCTGTCTATATGTGTTTAGAATGGGGAATTACCGACATGGATTTGGAACAGAAAAGAGAGTATTCTCTATTTTTTCTTGTATTTAATTTACTGGAAAGAGCCTTTAAATAGGCAGATTTACAACAGTTCTATTAGGACTAACCTAGTCTAGTTACACTTCTATTTATACTCTTCTTTCGATAAGACAGAGTAAGAAGTAACCACTAACTAATACTAATACACAGTAATTAGTACTCTACTTAACTCTAATAACTAACACACTGCGATCTACAAAAACCACTAAATTCATTTTTAGTCATTCTAAAACGTAAACTTCCCAGTTCCTCTCACATAATATATAAGTAACAAAGGAAGAGCATGCATTGAGGGCCAAGTGTTCCTTGTTTCTCTGAAAACATGAAAGGAAAAGGTCTTGTCACAAACTTAAAAGGTTATCCTAATTTTAGCTATATTTCTTTAATTTCGTGGTTCCTTTTCCTCTGCCAACAGTGAGTTATATTTTATGGTTTTGATATAGGAATTTCTTGCTTTTCTACTGGATGGCCTTCATGAAGATTTGAATCGTGTAAAACACAAGCCATATATAGAAGCTGAGGATGCCGAGGCCCGTCCAGATGAAGAAGTGGCAGATGAATATTGGCAAAATCATTTGGCTCGCAATGATTCCATCATAGTTGATGTCTGCCAAGTGAGTCCATTGAAATTTATGTTGTCTTATAACTGTTTAATTATTGGAGAGTATGCTATTCATGCATAACTATTATAAAATTTTCGAGTATTCTACAGTTAAAACTTAAAAGCTTCCTCAAATAGCTGTTCATTAGTACCAAAAATAACTCAAGTTTCGGCTTTTAATTCTAATTAGTTTTTTAATATTTGACATAGCAATCCAATGATGCTTCATCTTGTTTCGTTTATTTGTTAGTAGGAGTTTTTCTTGATATTAACAATGACATGAAATCCTTTTTGGGTCATAACATGAACTTGCGTGTTTAAGCGAACCAAATTGTATTGCGTCTTTTCTTCAATTCTAGGGTCAGTACCGGTTAACAACTATGCGAACAATTACAGTGACTGTTTTCAGCACTGATGGGATTGCAATGCCAACTTCGTTTACTTTTACGGTTCCCAAGTGTGGTGTAGGTTAACACGTAAATAATAAGATTTGTAAGTCTATCCTAATTAAGTAGTTTAGTTGTAATCTAACTCTATCCGTGTGAGGGATAAGAGTCCTAACCTAGAGGATATCTATTAAATGTAAAACTCCTTGTAAAAATCTATAAGTAGACTTATTTTCTGTAAATTGAAATAAGAGAGTAGAAAACTTCTGCAACCCTATTTTTTACATGGTATTAGATTAGGGCGATTTTACCTATCCAACAGTTTTTTTCCTTTTTTTTCTTTGTCGATCAAAACCCTCTCTTTTAATGACTCATTCAGAACCCTCTGCGTCAGAGATTAGTTCTCAAAATAATCCTCGCCCCTCTGAGTTCCAGCTTTCAGATTCATCTCTTTCTTCAATTACATCCTACAAATTAAATGGAAACAACTATCTCCCTTGGTCTCAGTCAGTGAGGCTATATATTTACAGGAAGAAGGAAAGCTTCCTATCTCTTAGATTCAATGCCTATTCCAGAAGAATCTGATTCAGCCTATTCTAACTGGTTGAGTGAGTACAACATGATTATGTCATGGCTAATTAATTCCATGGTTCTCGAATTTGGGGAAAATTTCATGCTCTACCAGACTACAGCAGAGATATGGAGTGCAGCCAAGGATACATACTCCAGTGTAGATAATACACTAGAATTATTTGGCGTTGAAAATTAGATTAAAGATCTCAGACAAGATCTGTCCGTAGCACAGTATTTTGGAGTTCTCACTAAGTGCTGGCAACAAATTGATTTGTATGAGGCAAATGAGTGGAAGTGTCCTGATGATATTAGCTTAAATAGTAAAATAAAAAATTAAAGGAGAATCTTTCAATTTCTTTCTGGACATGATGGTGAGTTTGATGGGGCAAGTAGCAGAATTTTGGCTACAAAACCCCTTTCCTTGGCTCAGGAGGCCTTTTCAGAGATTAGGAGAAAAGAAAGCAAACTCTCCTTGATGGTACCAGCTGCTCAACAGACAGATGCTTCGACACTCATTACAAACTCCAATTCTGGGAGTAAACAAAGGAGGGGGAGACCATGGTGTGAGCACTGTAAAAAGGCTGGGCTTTTGATGGACCAGTGCTGGAAGCTACATGGAAAACCAGTAGACTGGAAACCTTCTAGATCCAGATTTCAGAAGAAAGCAAATGTTGCATCTCTAGAAAATTTTTCCAACAGCTTTAGTACACAATAGATTGCGGAACTCCAACAAATATTCAATCAACTATCGTCTAAGACTAATACTACTACCTTAACAACATTAGAAGGTAGAATTTTTTGTTTAGCAATAATTAATTCCTTACATTAGATAGTAGATTCGGGTGCCTCTGACCATATGACAGGAAATATTAGTCTGTTCAGAAAATATAGCAATCACAGATCTCCCTCCTCAATCAAGAAAGCAAATGGTTCCCTCTCAACAGTGAAAGGAAGTGGTTCTATTGAATTGAGCAAAAACATAGTATTATCTGATGTACTTTATGTTCCTAAATTAGCCTGTAATTTATTATCAGTAAGTTGATTAAGGATGTTCACTGTAATGCTAATTTTGGGGCTGCTGATTGTATTTTTCAGGCACAGGGCTCGAAGATGGTGATTGGCAGTGCTAGGCTATCTAACGGCTTATATATACTTGATGGAATATCCTACCAGAACTCCTTTATTCTCGGTTTCCTTCAGACATCAGTTTCCTCTACAAATTTAGGTTCAGATATTATGCTATGGCATCTTCGATTAGGACACCCAGTTTTTATTACCTTGCAAAGTTGTTCCCAAATTTATTTCTCAATAAAAATCCTTCTTCTTTTACTTGTGAAGTGTGTCAAATGGCAAAACATACCAGAAAACCATATGTTTCTTCTCCTTTTAAACCTACTTCACCATTTGCTATAATACACAGTGATATTTGGGCCCTTCTAAAGTTCAAAATATTTCTGGGTTTAGGTGGTTTGTGTCTTTTATTGATGATTTCTCTAGGACCACTTGGACATATTTAATGAGAGAAAAGTATGTGGTTGAAGTAATTTTTAAAACTTTTTATCAAAAGATAAAAACACAGTTCAATAGAAATATCACAGTGGTCAGGAGTGATAATGGGAGTGAATATCTTAGCAATTCTCTTAGGTGTTTCTTTCAAGAAAAGGGAATTGTTCATCTCACCTCATGTGTCAATACCCTTCAACAAAATGGAGTGGCTGAGAGGAAGAATAAACATCTAATGGAAGTAACTAGGCCCCTTTTGTTTTCAGCTAGTGCACCTAAATATCTTTGGGGGAAGCTCTTCTTATTGCAACTTATCTTATCAATAGGATGCCTAGCAAGACCCTAGGATTCAAAAAACCCACTAAAATTCTATTTCAACATTTTCCGCACTTTAAACCATTATCCTCAGTTCTTCCTCTTCGAGTCTTTGGATGCACATCTTTTCCTCATGTGCACAGCAACAATCGTAGTAAATTGGATCCTAAGTCATTAAGGTGTGTGTTTATAGGCTACTCCTCGAGTCAGAAGGGGTACAAATGTTACTGCCCCACTAATAGAAAACCTATATTTCTTTTGATGTTACCTTTTTTTGAAAATCAGCCTTACTTTGCAGGGCCTGACATTCAGGGGAAAGACCTAAAAAATCTCAGTCCATACAATTCATTATTCCTATGCCTATCCTTCCGGAGCCTGTCTTAGATATCATTGAAACTGCTGCCCCTAATTCTGTAGACACAACTTCTCCACAGTCCAATACACCTTATCCACAATCTAAACCTTTCAATCCTTATACAACACCTCCTCCAACACTCAGAACTATATCACACTCTGTGACTCCACAACCACCAGAGAAACAACTTAATGTCTACACAAGGAGGAAAAGAAATCAAACTGAAGATGTTGGTCAGCCTAGCACTTGCCAGGAACCAGTTTTGAGTTATGATGCTATGGAGACAGGAGGTAATGTTATTCCACAAGATTCTACTGTGAACTTAGATGACTTTCCTATTGCTATTAGAAAAGGGGTAAGGAAATGTACTGCTCATCCTACCAATAAATTTGTTGCCTATGAGAAGTTATTATTTGGTTTCAAAGCTTTTACAGCTAGCATTGATAGTGTGAAGATCCCTAAGACAGTAGAAAAGGCGTTCGAAAGTCATGAGTTGAGGAAGGCTGTTGAAGAAGAGGTCAAAGCACTACAAAAGAATAATACTTGGTGTTTGACTAATTTACCATAAGGGAAAAAGGCTGTTGGGTGCAAATGGGTATTCACAGTCCAGTATCACTCAGATGAGAGCATTGAGAGATACAAAGCAATGCTAGTAGCTAAAGGGTTTACTCAATTATATGGAGTAGATTATCAATAAACCTTTGCCCCAGTAGATAAATTGAATACCATTAGAGTGTTATTATCAGTAGCTGTTAACAAGGATTGGAAGTTGCACCAATTGGACATAAAAATGATTTCCTTAATGAAAGCCTTGAGGAAGAAGTAGACATGGAGGTTCCACCAGGTTTGTAGGAAAAGACCACGAAGATGACAATGTGAAAACTAAACAAATCATTGTACGGATTAAAGCAATCCCTTAGAGCATGGTTTGACAGATTTGCTAAGGCTATGGTTCATAATGGGTACAAGCAAAGTCAAGCAGACCATACATTGTTGCGAAAGGTTGCACCAGATGGTAAGATGACTCTTCTAATTGTCTATGTTGATGATATGATCATTACAGGGGATAATATTGAAGAAATAGAGATGTTGAAAACTGTTCTAGCAAAGGAGTTCGAGACTAAGGATTTGGGAAGCCTTGGGTACTTCTTAGGAATAGAAGTAGCAAGATCGAAGGAGGGGATTGTTATAAACCAAATAAAGTACATCCTAGATCTACTTATAGAAACTGGGATGCTTGGAAGTAGACCAGCTGAAACCAAAATGGAACCAGGTTTAAAGTTCTGTAAAGATGAAATGGGGAATCCAGTGAATAATCCTACCAAAGACTAGTTGGAAAACTAATCTATCTCTCACTTACTCGGCCCGATATTGCATACTTAGTGAGCATAATTAGTCAACGTATGAGTGATCTTCGAGAAGAGAACATGGATGCAGTCAATAGAATTTTGAGGTACTTGAAATTTATACCAGGATCTGGACTATTTTTCAGGAAACATCAGGATAGGACAGTAAGAGTCTACACGTACTCAAGCTGGGCAGGAGAACTGACAGATAGAAGATCTGTTAGTGGCTATTGCACATTTTTGTGGGGAAATTTGGTCACCTAGAGAAGCAAGAAGCAAGCCGTGGTTTATAGAAGCAGTGCAGAAGCAGAGTTTAGAGCTTTGGCTCTTGGGATATGTGAAAGAATGTGGATCAAGAAACTTCTCATGGAGTTAGAGCTGGATGAAAAGGCAAAATTTGAAGTTTACAGTGACATTCAGTCAACAATGAGCATTGCTAGAAACCCAGCAGAACATGACAGGACCAAACACATTGAGATTGATAGACACTTTATCTATGAGAAGGTCAACAACGGGGTTGTAAAGCTTCACTATTTTCCTACTAGGAACCAGCTAGCCGATATTTTCACCAAAGCACTTCCAAGAGTGAGCTTTGAAGAAATGTCATCCAAACTGGGTGTACATAACATATACACACTAGTTTGAGGTGGAGTGTAGGTTAACACGTAAATAATAAGAGTTGTAAGTCTATCCTAACTAAGTAGTTTAGTTGTAATCTAGCTCTATCCGTGTGAGGGATAAGAGTCCTATCCTAGAGGATATCTACTCAATCTAAAACTCCTTGTAAAAGTTTATAAGTAGATTTATTTTCTGTAAATTGAAATAAGAGAGTAAAAAACTTCTCTAACCCTATTTTCTACATGTGGGAGGCTAAAGGATCTCATCGACAAATTAAGTGTGGCATGTTCTTTAAGAAGTGATGAAACCCTGCTTGTGGCTGAGGTATGCAGCTAGGCTTTTCTTTTTATATGATAGTGAGTAATGGCTTCAACATCTCAGATGGCTTTTTTCCCTCAAGCATCTTCAGGGTCTTGAAGCACTTTGCATGCTCTATGTTACATATTTGGACTTTAGAACTGCAATTTAAAGATATTATTAAATTAACGGTCACAATGAAGAAATAAGTCTTTACATGCGACTAGAGAGCTCTGTATGCTAGGTTTCTCTGGGATCATCCCTTTAGGTCTTGAATATTAGTTCTCCATCCATCTTTAGGAAAGTTTAGGCCATGTAACTGTAAAGATCAATAGGTTTCTCTGGGATCATCCCTTGGGTCTTGCATAATGGTTCTCCATCTGTCTTTAGGAAACTTTAGGCGATGTAATTTGAGTACTTAGGCTCTTTACTTTTTATGACTAACTCAGAAAAATAAAATTTTCTCTTTTTTTACATGGATTGGACTACCATATTCGGGGTTTCACTTTTACCTCTCTGCTTTTCTTTCAAGAAAATCTTTGAGCAATATAGACAGCATATGAATTGCATCTATAGTTAGGTTTGTTTTGTTGTGAACACTGGCTTTTGAACTTATATGCATATATACAAAAGCCAAATTTTTTGTTTACTAGATGAGACATCTGATTCATTAGCCTTGATTAAAGATGATGACAGACTTGTTGCCTATCGGTTACCAAAAGTTAGTGAGACTTGCCCCTTAGTTGTGTTCTCCCATCAGCAGCTGGAAAGGTAAGTGTTTTCTTTACCCATATTGTCAAGATTCTTGTGGCATAGACTGTATTAGTTGGTCGGTTTGGCAAACAAGCTGCACTTGACCATACCCTATTTATTTTAGATTGAGCTTATCTTCTGACTCATATCCATTTATTGAAAATATCATTGGATTTTTTTGGTCGTATAACTTGTTCAAATCGGAAATTTCTGATAATTTTTTATCTACTTATATAGTTTTATCATGTTACTAGACCTTATAGTTTTGGTGTGATGGAATCAAACAGGAAGCCATTTGGTGTTCCTCTTGTATCAAGGATGAAAAATCTTTCGAGTGGATTTGAGATCCGTAATCAGTTTCTAAAGTTACTTAGTCCTTTTCTAATGTCAGTTGAAGATACATTGACTGATTATGATGGTGATGAGAGAGGAAATACTGTTAGTGGAACTTCTAAGATGGAGGATACTGTTAGCCCCTTAGATTCATATAGTGATGCAGGTTCAGAAAGTGTAGCGTAGAATGATTTTCATCTAAATACTACTTCAAATTCTACTTGGTTGATAAAATGGATCCAGTAGAGATAATGATGAATAAGCCTGTACAAGAATCAAGACTTACTAAGCAGTTGGATGTGAGCGTTCACTGGCCAGATAAGATGATTGAAAAGTATGACATATGCCTTTGTAGGTTTAGTCAGTTTATTAGAAGTATTATTGTAATTAAATTGTATTGTTAGAGTTATTATTTAAGCCTAGTACCGAAACCTAGAGTTAGAAGTTAATAGTTAGTAAGACTCCTAATTAATAGCCAGTAGGACTTCTACTGTAAATCAAAGTCATTTTCTATAAAAGGATGTAGTATATGTAAATCAAAGTGAGATAAATTCTTACTCATTATTCGAATAAACAGAACATAATTTTGTTTATCTTCATGGTATCAGTCTAATTCGATCCTATAACATTTTTTTTCTTTCCCTCTTCAATGGATAATCCGACTTCATCTAGAGGCTTCACCAAATAACAGATGGTACAAATGCAGCAACTGTTCGACAGATTTATTGGGAGCAGTGCAGGAAATCTGGCTTTCGCAGACAATGATGATTCACAAACCAATTTTTTTTTCACTGCATTTCTTTCTACTACGAATAAATCAGAATGGATTGTGGACTCTAGTGCTTCTGACCACATGACTGATAACAGGGAATTGTTTTTTCAATTTAGAAATTCCTCCTCTTAGAATTTATCAAATTAGCTGATGGTTCGTTATCCTCAATTGAAGACAGTGATTCTGTTTTTCTTACTGATGACTTAGTCCTTCGAGATGTGCTCTTTGTACCTAGTCTAAAGAGTAATTTGTTATCAGTTCGCAAGCTATGCAAAGATTCAAATTGTGTTTTCCAGTTCACTGATTCTGAGTGTTTTTTACAGGCACTAGACTTAAAAAAGAGGATTGGCAATGCTCGCTTGCAGAAAGGTTTATATGTTCTTCAAAGCACAGGAACTTTTAAACTTTCGCCTTCTAAATCTTGTTTTAATTTCCTAGGACAATTTGATGTTATGTTATGGCATTTTAGGTTATGCCGCCCAAATTTTTTCTATCTTGCAAAATTTTTTCCTCAATTATTTGTTAATCAAAAACCTTCTTCCTTTAAATGTCATATCTGTCAACTTGCAAAACAAACAAGAAAATCTTACTTACCCTCTACTTACAAACCCTCTAATCCTTTTTCTCTTATCCACAATGATGTTTGGGGTCTTTCTAAAGTGAAGAATATTACTGGCAGTAGATGGTTTGTGACCTTTATTGATGACCATAGTAGAATCACTTAGACTTACCTCTTGAAAGAAAATCTGAAGTGGCTACTGTTTTTGAGAGATTTTACAACATGCTCAAGACCTAATTTCATTATAAAATTCAAATCTGTAAATTAGATAATGGAGGGGAATTCTTTACTAAGTCTTTAGGTGATTTTTTCCAGAAAAAAGGAATAGTGCAAATTAGTTCTTGTGTTGATACACCCTAACAAAATGGGATAGTCGAAAGAAAAAATAGGCATCTGTTGGAAGTTACCCGAGCTCTTTTGTTTACCCATAATGTTCCTAAATATCTATAGGGAGAAGCCTTGTTAACTCCTACTTTTCTTATTAATCGTGTTTTTTAAAACACCTAGAGATGTTCTTTTATCCTCATTCCCTAATTTTAAACCTTTGTGATCATCTATTCCCTTAAAAGTATTTGGATGTATTGTGTTTGTTAAAAACTTAGATCCTTCTAGGTCTAAACTTGATCCTAAATCTCTCAAGTGTCTTCATAGGATATTCTTCACTAAAGATGGGCTACAAATGTTACCATCCACCTACTCGTAAATTTTGTTTTTTTGGACCTTAATTTCTTTGAATAGGAACCATATTTTTCGACGGTTGTCATTCAGGGGTAGAATTTCAATAACTTTCAACCTTCTCACAAACAGGTTCCTCTTTCTTCTTTCCCTTTAATACCTCTTTCCGATTCATTACCTCTTGAGCCTCAAACTTCTTTGATACCCTCCAATAATTTACCTATCTCTTCCCCTATTACTTTATCTGCACCGCACTCTTCTTGTCAACCTATGTCTATAGGAACTCAAACTTCAACCAAATCCTCTTCTCGGCCTCATAAACAACTGCAAGTTTATACTAGAAAAAGGATATTTACCCATTGCTAAAAGAAATTGGGTAAGACAATGTACTCAATATCCTATTCAGAGATATGTTGCTTATGGAAATTTGATGCCTTCTTTTAAAGCTTTTATAGCATCCTTAGATGTTGTACAAATTCCTAAAACAATTGAGGAAGCTCTACAGATTCCATAATGGAAGAAAGCTGTTGAAGAAGAAGTTGAGGCACTTGAGAAAAATGGTACTTGGACTATCACAAATCTTCCCCAAGGTAAGAAACCTGTTGGATGTAAATGGGTGTTCGCAACTAAGTATAATTCAGATGACATTATACAGAGATATAAAGCCAGATTGGTTGCTAAGGGTTTTACACAAACTTATGGCATTGATTATAAGGAAACTTTTGCTCCTGGTGCCAAACTAAATTCTGTTAGAGTTTTATTAAGCATTACTGTAAATTGTGATTGGAAATTACACCAACTTGATATTAAAATTGCTTTCCTTAATGATAACCTTGAGGAAGAGGTCCATATGCAGATTCCACCAGGGTTAGAAGGAGTAGGACAAAAATGGCAAGTTTGTAAGCTTAACAAGGCACTTTATGACCTAAAACAATCTCCTAGTGGTTTGACAGATTTACAAGGGTTATTCTGGAGAATGGATACAAACAGTCTGTTGCAGATCATACCTTGTTCTTTAAGGTAACTTTATTGAATAAAAGGGTTATTTTGATTGTTTATGTGGACGATATAATCCTAACAGGTGATGAAGAAGAAAAGTTGAATCGATTAAAGGCTCTGTTGAGTAGAGAATTTGAGACTAAAGACCTAGGGAAACTCAGATACTTTCTAGGCATGGAGGTAGCAAGGTCAAACATGGTTTTAGTCATCAATCAAAGGAAGTATGTTCTGGATTTACTCACTGAAACAAGGTTACTTGGATACAAACCAGCAGATACACCCATGGAGGCAGGTTTGAAATTCAGCAAAGATGATCATAGCCCTAAGGCAAATAAGGGTCTATATCAGAGATTGGTTGGTAAACTTATTTATCTATCACTAACAAGACCTGATATAGCTTTTTCTAGTAAACTTATTTATCTATCACTAACATGAAAGACCCAAGACAAGAACATATGGAAGCAGCAAAGAGGACTTTTCTATATTTGAAGGGAACACCAGGACATGGATTATTGTTCAAGAAGAGCACTGATAGAACTGTTAAAGTCTTTACAGATGCAAGTTGGGCCAGTGAACTAATAGACAGAAGATCAACTAGTGGTTACTGTTCTTTCGTATGGGGTAATTTGGTAACTTGGAAAAGTAAGAACAAACCGTGATCTCCAGAAGCAGTGCAGAAGCTGAATGCAGAGCACTGGCCTTGGGATTGTGTGAAGGTATCTGGTTAGTAAAATTACTTAAAGAACTTGGAATGACTCAGGGAGAAGGTTTCCAGGTTTTTTGCGATAACCAGTCAACCATTCAAATTGTTAAGAATCCTATTCAACATGACAGAACGAAACATGTTGAAATAGACACATTTCATAGCAGAGAAATTGACAAGTGGAGTTGCTTCATTAGAGTATGTACCAGTAGAAGAACAAATGATAGATATTTTCACAAAAGCTTTATCAAAAGCTTTTTTTCGAATTTTTTATTATCAAATTTAGGATTATACAATGTATACTCTCCAGATTGAGGGGGAGTGTAGGTTTAGTCAGTTTATTAGAAGTATTATTGTAATTAAATTGTACTGTTAGAGTTATTATTTAAGCCTTGTACCGAAACCTAGAGTTAGAAGTTAATAGTTAGTAAGCATCCTAATTAATAGTCAGTAGGACTTCTATTGTAAATCAAAGTCCTTTTCTATAAAAGGATGTAGTGTATGTAAATCAAAGTGAGAGAAATTCTTACTCATTATTCGAATAAACAGAACAAAATTCTCTTTATCTTCAGCTTTCTCAGTTAATTGCCTGACGTTTTCAAACCCCAGTTGTTTACAAGAAGTCCTCAAGAATCCATTTCATTGTATAAATGTCCGGAAGGTTTCTTGCAGGAGGAACCTTTAGGACCAGATGACATGTCTTCCGTCCTAATATATACTTAAGTCCATAGTATATATTCTTGACGAAGTAATCAAACTATTGTTGAATATAATTATGTGGTTTGTGATTGTATCTAGGTACTGCCCCAGGTGCAAGAAGCCTCAGCAAGCCAACAAAAAGTTAGATCTTTGGAGATTGCCTGAGATTTTGGTTATTCATTTAAAGAGATTCTCGTATAGCCGATTTTTCAAGATCAAACTAGAAACGTATGCGGACTTCCCAATTCATGATCTCAGCCTCTCCAATTACATTTCCCCTACTGATGGCCTATTCTCCAATTGTTACCAATGGTATGCAACGAGTAATCACTATGGAGGCATGGGAGGCGGTCATTATACTGCTTTTGTTGATGTAAGTGTTGCATCTTTTTGATCTTATGTTTCATGAGATTTTGTTAGAATTTACTGCTTTTTGGTCTTACTATTTAAGTGAGATGGAATTGCAACTAGTTAACATGGATAAACTTCTCTATTTGTTCTTTTTCTCCTGTTAGAATTTCAAAAAAACATGTAGTGGTAATAGTAGTATCGACAAATGAAATAGGTTCTCATGTTTATTTAGTGGCTTATTATTGATGTATGTGACTAGCATGTTGAATGTCATTTTAAACGTGGGGTATGCAATTATGGAGGATTGTTCTTTTTAGTCGATGACTAATGTGCATGTTATGATTAGTTTGGAATTCAGTCTTCCAAGAAGATTGAAAAACAAGTGGCTATTGCCTCAGAATTTTCTTAAAATTGTTTTATGCTTCTGTCTTTTGTTCTTCTTGGTAAATTGTTTTAAGTTTTCTTTGGTTTCTCTATTCATTTTTTAAATTCGGCATTATGTTATATAAAGAAGTTACATAAATATGTAACAGCTTTAACTTCTCTCTTGGATCCTTCCTACAATAATGGTTCAAATATTTTCTAGGATGTGAAACTAGAAATGAAAGGTTTAAAGATTTTTAGGGACTTCGAACTTTCAATTGCTCGTTACATACTTTTCTGCATGTTCCTGTGGAATCAGCAGTAGATGTCTCAGTTATACATAACTTCCGGTCTAATATGGGAATCCTTGTATATCTTTTTACATTTGCAGCTGGGCCATGGTAGGTGGTATGAGTTTGACGATGACAGAGTTTTCCCCGTCAGTGAAGACAGAATCAAGACATTTGCTACCTATGTTCTTTTAAATAAAAGAGTGAAGGAGGTGTAAGTTTACGTACTCAAACAGAAGCATTGACCCTTTTTAAAGCTGGAAGCAGGGGTTTTCAATGGCCCCAGCCAACCCGAGGAAGGAAATAGATATTTTAATTAAAGGTTAAGGGGCATTGAGAATGAGACTCTGTTTTGTTTACTGTCAAATACATGATGAATGGTTGTACAATTTCTGAATGCCACAATTGAAAGAGGTAAGTTATTACAATGATCATAGTTTTTCTTACATGTATAGCTTAATCCGAAGAAAGATTTGGTGGTATGCCAATTTTGTTGCCGAGGGGAATGCTACTACTCTTCACCCTGTCCATATACATTGTTTTAATGGTTCCGATTCTTGACTATAAATGATGAAGCTATCTCATTTGATGATCATGCGGCTGCTTCAGCTGTAGTCACCCGGATGATGCATGCTCATCCTCGAGGATGAAGTTGAGTTGCTTATGTTTCCCGATCGAAATTAAGTTACTCCAGATGATGACGATTAAGGTTTGCAAATGGGCTTGAATTATTGGAATAACTAAAGGGAAATGATATATGGAAATGGTGATGGAAGAAGGACTTGGAGTCTGTTAAGGGAACCAAGAGAGTACCAACACTATAGGTTAATGTAGATCCTAAACTTTTCTTAACTAATAACAAGGTAATAGGATCGTGACCAACTACTATTTATATGGAGATAGGAACCAATAATATCGAATGGGATAAGCGTCACACCAAGAATAATGATAAGGTTAAAAGAAATGAAATGACACCACAAGATATTCTTAATAAGTCACTTGAAGTTGAATTAAGAACAAAAGAAGATACATTTTCAAATTATACTAAAATCAAAGTTATATATGAGAAAGGTAAAATGAACCACTATTTATAGGTTTTACAATGTAGGAGGTAAAATGTCTTAAAGATTTCTAAAAGGTTCATGATCTTAATGTAAGTAAATTAAAGGATGTATGTAGACATATATTTGGTTCCATTCATTTGTCCCATTGATTGCCTCTTGAATGCCATCTAATTTGCGTTCTTGTAGTAATGCATTTGGCTTTTCATGTAATCACCATTTTGGTTGCAAGATGTTAAACCAATATTTTTTTTATTTTGATATAAATAAATTTTTAAGGAAATTGAAATTACTCACAAGTGACAAGCATTCGAATAAAATTGACTTGATTTAAAGCTAAAATTATTTATATGCCAATTTATTTTAAGTTTCAAAATTTCCCTAAGTGCTTTAGTACTCAAATAGACCATTTTAGTCAGTGAGTACCGATACGACTTTTTGCGCACCGGTATGGACTTTTGAATCTATTTTTTAAAATTATAAACGAGTACCGGTACGACCCTTAGTGTACCGATACAACCTTTTAATTTTTCCTTTACGAATTCTATGTGAGTATAGGTACGGTGAACCTCGTACCGATACGGTCTATTTCATGTTCATATAATTTTCACTATGAGTACTGATACGACCTTTCGAGTACTGGCACCTCTTACTCTGTACCGATCGTGCATCAGTACGCCCTGCAACACTAACAGCTATTTCTTCTTTAGGTAGGTACCATTACGGACCTTCCGGTACCGATACCCACTGTAACGCCCTAGTTTTGGGCCTAGTGGTTTTAAGGCTAGTTAGACGATCCAGTGGACCGGGTTAGAGATTCGAGTCGAATTCGGGAGCATGTATTTTTCTGAAAGATAAAATTATGGAAAAATGTTTAAAAATCCTATTTTAATATATTATAAATATTGGTGAAAGCAATTTTGGAAAATAAGCTATGGAATGGTGACATTTTGGTTAGTGACCAAAATGCAATTTTTGTAAACCTTTTTAAAAGGTGATTGTTTTGTAAAGAGTCAAAACTTTGAATCTTTAAGGAGATATTTTACCATTTGATCTAATCTGAGTTTTCTCTTAATTAGTATTATTTTTAAAAGGGTTTTAATTAAAAGAATTAAAAAGGAATTGAGTTAAAAGGTAGTTATTTTTCTAAAACACAAATTGACGTAACTTTTCTACTCTCACATTTTCTCTCAAAATACTCTCAGCCAAACACTCTTTTTCCAATCAGATTATCCTTGCCATTATCCTTGCAGTTTTATCACTATTCCTTTATTTCCCTTTTGTTAATCAAATTAACATAATATAACCCGGATTCATAAATCCTATTATTATCCTTGCCATTATCCGAGAGTTTACCCACTCTCTAAATTATTTATCATTTATTACCATTATCTGATGGTTCGCTTACTCTCTAATTTATTAACCATTTATTATCATTATCCGAGAGTTCACTTACTCTCTAATTTATTAACCATTTATTACCATTATCCAAGAGTTCACTTACTCTCTAATTTATTAACCATTTATTGCCATTACCTGAGACTTCACTTACTCTCTAATTTTTTAACCATTTATTGCCATTATCCGAGAGTTCGCTTACTCTTTAATTTATTAACCATTTATGACCATTATCCGAGAGTTCACTTACTCCCTAATTTATTAACCATTTATTGCCATTATCCGAGAGTCCACTTACTCTGTAATTTATTAACCATTTACTATCAAATAGATTATTGCCCAACATAGTTTGAGGACTTGAGTACACTAGTCAAAACCGCACCAAAGCGCTAATAAACCGCACCAAAGTTCTAAGAGACCACACATAAGTGGTAAAGAACCACACCTAAGTGTTAATAAACCGCACCGAAGTGCTAAACCGCTGGACTCTATGGCATGCCAACTATACTCTATACCTCAAATACTTATTTGGGCATACTTTCCAATTCCATATTCAATTCATCCATGGCAATATAATTAAATACTGGGCAGTTCATGCCATAAATATAACATAACCATACACACATGGTATATTTAGTGATCAAATGCATCATAGTTCTTCCTTTGACAATTCTCAATATGTCAAATATAAGTTCATGATATAAACATATAATTATCAAGTAATTATTAATAAGGTAGACTTATCACAAGTCTTCCAAATGATAATCATAATATTATCCATGCATAAAGATGCACTCACCTTGACACTTTATACTTTGTCAATATTCAACTAGCCTTGCTAAGCTTCAGCTTTGATTTATATCTTTTCCTCGATTGTTAACTCGATTTCGGTTTTGTGCATAGTCTACAAGTGTATTAAAAATACCATAAACACATTCCAAATTATATGTTAGTATCTTACTAACACATAATCAATATAGGAATAATTTTCCTAAAAACACCCTATTATTTTCCAAATATTAGTTTCATGACATAAGTCATTTCATCCTCAATACTTTGTATTTCTGTCAACCTTTACTCAAAGAATGATTTATAACTCATTTTAACCTTAATTCAGCATAATACTTCTATGAAAACAATTTTTCACTTTAGTCTTTAACTTTCTCCAAATGGCGAATTGGTCCCCAAACTTTCCAAGATTTTTGAATTGATCCTTATATTTTTACAAACTTCTAAAATGGCCCAAATGACATTTTAAAGCTTGTAAAATCATAATTTCATCATATCCAATCTTATGAAAAATTTTCCATAATTTATTCTAAGTTTTCTTCTTTGACCGAAATGGTCCTTTACTTTCTAATATTTCCATTTTGGTCCTAAATTATCAAAACAAGCTAATTTGATCAAAATCTCATCATTTCTAACACTAGAATAATTTTCACAATAATTTCCCCTTTATTTCCAATTCTAACCGAATTGGTCCATTATTCTTCCTAAGGGAAAATTTTTATTCTAACATCAAATTAAGGCTTCTAATATCACAAATCATTCATTTCCATCCTTTATTAAATTCCCTAACCAAATCCCCAAATTCTAGGGTTAGGGTTTATAACCTTGAACATAGAATTAAACTAAATTCAAGATTGTTTTTCATGTTTACAACACTTAAATTACTTAAATCAAGCCTTAATTCCAACATAGTTCATGAAATTCCAATTTCTCTCTCTTCAAGAACATGAACTATTCTTCATAATAGCATACAATATTACTATCAAAAGAAAGAGCATGAAGCATAGATCAATTTATTTCAAAGCAACATACCTTAATTCTAACTTTACAACCTTCAATTTTGCCAAAGAAAATTTTCTTCTCTTTTCCCCCTAAACCAAGGGCCAAGATTAAATCCATGTGTTTTTCATTTTCTAAAAATGCCCACAACATTTCAAAATATTTCAAAAATGCCATCCATGGCAAATGTCCAATTTGCCCTCCAACTATACTTTATTTACTTAGAAGGCTTGAAAATTGCCATTCCATCACCATCTAACTAAATATATTTAGAATCTAACCAAATGTAATAAAATATTCATAAAATAATATTTTATGAGTTTTCCATAATCCTTGGAACTGTTTTTAAAATTCCAATTCGATTCGATTACCCGATATTCACTTTCTACGATTTTTCCACTTTCCAACTATGTAAAACCTGAAATTCTCATAATTCTGATATCCATATGTAAATATTTTTGACATACAAAATATTCCATAATTTTGTAAAAATCAAAATCTTGAAATTTTGACTCGGTCCAATATACTGATAATTTGCCCAAAATCTTTATCGAATAAATTTCTCTAACTAATCCTTGATCAGATATCCATAAAATAAAATTTCAACTCGAACTCATTCCCCTTTTTATCAGTCTCAACTACTGACATGAGACCTTTCCATAAGGTCACCCATCCTAATGCTACTCTACTCTTAGCACGCTTAACAATTTTCATTTCGATCCAAATATCTGGAAATTTTCTGGAACTTGAACGCTTTATAGCTCTTAATACAAACTCCGTATCAAAAATTTGTGTATCACAAAAATGCCACTATTGGGGGTGAACTTTTCATTTACGGGACCAAATACATAACTTTTAAAATTACAATTTAGTCCCTAAACTTTTAAAATTTTACACTTTGACACTAAACTTTTCAAAATTTACATTTTGGTCACCAAACTTTCATTTTATTCATTTTGGTCACTAACCAAAATTTTGAGGTATTACAGAGTCAGTATGCCTCGGAGTTGGTTCCGGATGATCTTGAGAGGTGCAACAGGTTTCGCTATGGATTGGTGAAGAATATTAAAACATATCTGTTGGCTGTGGACTACACAGATTTTGATGTGCTTGTGAACCGTGCTAAGGATATTGAGCAGTCCTTGAGGGTAGCAGGACAAGGATTGGGCATGAGCTCGAACAAGAGTGGGGCTGATTTTGGTAATTTTGGGAAGCATAATAGAAGGTTTCATGATAAGAGGCATAAGGTGGATCAAAGACGAGGTGGCAGTGTTGGCCATGGTAACCAAGGTGTTCGTATTATATCTGAGTGTGAGCATTGTGGTATACGCCACACGGGTGAGTGTTGGGGAAATACCATGAGTTACTGGATGTGGATCCCCTGGTCACATGAAGCGTGACTATCCTCGAGCTATGGGTGATGCACCAGTTTGGGTTGCTGTACCTGCTAGGGGCCGAGGCCATGACAAGGGTAAATTTTAGAGGCGCGAGGATGGTCAGAGGGTTGTGGCTCGTGTTGTTGCAGTACAACCGGAGAATGGTGGGCCAACACGAATCTATGCTTATCGTGAGGGGCGCAACGACACTGATGTAATTGTAGGTACTTTCACCTTGCAATCTTTATCGTTGTTTTCTTTGATTGATTCAAGGTCTACTCATTTATATATTTTAAGCAAGCATGCATCATTGCTGAATGTTCCTGTTGAGATTTTGGATGTTGGCATGTTGGTAACTAGTTATTTTGGGGAAACAGTTACCACCAGAAGGTTGTATAGTGTTAGGATTTATTTTTTGATATAATAATTGTCTTTGATAAAAATTATGTGCCCCTAGATTTTTGAATGGAAAATTTTTATCAAAGACAATCTAGGGTCCCAAAAGGACTAATTACTTCAACTAAAAATGATGAAATTGAAAAATGGATTCCTAAGGGGACTAAATTATGTGCTACTAATGCCTATGGATCTAATGCAATTTGGATACCAAAAGTCAAATGATTGTCTTTTGTAGGTGTGATGGAACTTTGATCAACAAATGATAAGATCGAGGGGGAGCTCTATACACACAAAGGAGGGACACTTGAAGAAGGAAGGCTTCACATCCTCCCTTTGTTTCAAGTGTGGTAAATTTAGTTGAATTTTTGTTCTTTTTAATTTGATTTATTTATTTTTAATTCAACTAGTTAATCATACATGTTGGACTAACATTTGAATGATGCTTGAGTAAGGGGAGCCAAATTTTAAAACAAAACTTATTTTGTCAATTTTTTTTAACTCTCCATTGTTATTGATCTTTAAAGTTTGAACCATTTTTGATATAACAAAAAGGGGGAGAATGTTTTGAAAAATTGATTTTTCAAATGAATAAGGGGGAGCTTATATGATCATCAACAATTAATCTCTTATTCAAATTTTTATTTTTACTAAGGGGGAGAATCTCAAAAACAAATTTTCAAGTTGGTTTTATTATATAAAAAAGGGGGAGATTGTTAGGATTTATGTTTTGATATAATAATTGAAAATTAGTTTTCGACTAAATTGAAAAGATTTCAAAAATGGTCTTAAGTCCAAACAACTTGAAAATAAGTTTAAGAAGTTTTTGAGAGGTTTTGGAAATGTTTTAAAGTAGGTAAACTAACATTTTCAACACAAGCGTACTGATACGGTATACCCCGTATCGATATAGTCTAAGGGTTTCAGCTACAATATTTTTCCAGTAACAAAAAACCGTACTGATACACCCCTAAGCGTACCAATACGGAGTGGATCTTTTCGAAAGCCTATCAGCGTACCGATCCAGTTTTCAACTACCCCAATGTCTATTTGAATTGCAGGGCTATGGAAACGGACCAAGGTGTACTGATACTGCATACCGATACGACCCAAGGTGTTTCGATACGGATAACAAGACTAAGCATAATAGCTAGTAGCTGTACTGATACAGGTACACGTGTATCGATACGGATAGCTATAGAAATGCATTTATTGCGGGAAAAATAAGCCCCAACGGCTACAATTCAATCCCAATGGTCTCCAACGGCTAGAAACTCAATTGGGAGTTTTTAAGGACCCTTCAAGCTTCAGTAACAACTAATGCTTCTATTGTTAACAACATTATGATGCCAAAATTGTCTTAGGGATTTTAATTCTTATTCTTTGTATAGACAACACTTGTGAGCTTTAATTGTTATATTTGCTCAAGTGTTTAGGTTTGGGCGAGTGCTTAAAAGAGTGCAAACATATACCTTGTAGAAAGGATTTCTTGTTTGCTTATTTCTTTTGTTTGAGAGGATTCCCAAAGCTTGGGTTGTAAGCTTTGGATGCTAGACTTGGTAATTGAGTCTAGGTTATAAAGGTTGCCTCCTAAGCCTTGTTAAAAGGGGAAGAAATCTTAGTGGATTTGGGAAATCCTTAGTGGGAGCTAAGGTAGTGGATGTAGAGCTTGTTAGAAGCTTAAACCACTATAAATCCTTGTGTCAATTTTTTTATCTTTTGCTTCCACCACATACACCCAAAAATCAACTTCTCCACCACTTGGCAAGTATATCGGTTGAAGGAATTCGAGCTCAACATATAGGCGTTGTCCTTTGACAGTGCAAGGTCGTGAGTTTGTTGTAGATTTGATGGAGTTGCCATTTCATGGTTTTTGACATTATCTTGGGTATGGATTGGTTAAGTGAGCACAAGGCGGTGGTGGATTACGAGTCTAAAAGGATTTCTCTGAAGTTGGCCGATGATTATGAAGTTGTAGTGGTTGGTGAGAATGTGAAATTCTTGTCCAATGTTGTATCGGCTTCCGAGTGGAGAAAATGATGTTTGATGGTTGCCAAGCCTATTTGGTTATTGTTATGAATCTAGAAGCCAATGGTGTTCAGGTGCAGGCCATTCGGGCTTAATGTGATTATATAGAAGTTTATCCTGAAGAGTTGCCGGGTTTAACTCTGGATAGGGAGGTGGAATTTTGTAGTGAGACATACGAAGGTACAACTCCGGTGTCTATTGCTTCTTATCGTATGGCACCGAAGGAATTGAAAGAGTTAAAGTCACAGATCCAAGAGTTGCTAGATCGTGGGTTCATTTGGCCAAGTGTTTCTCCTTGGGGTGCTCCGGTTCTTTTTGTGAAGAAGAAGGATGGATCGATGCGTATGTGCATTGACTATTGCCGGTTGAATAAGTTGATGGCGAAGAACAAGTATTTGTTGCCGCGGATTGATGACTTATTCGATCAGTTTTGCGGGGTAGCGATGTTTTTGAAGATTGATTTAAGGTCGAAGTATTACCAGTTGAAGGTAAAGGATGTGGATGTGCATAAGACGATGTTTCTTACAAGGTATGGGCATTATGAGTTTTTGGTGATGCCGTTTGGTTTGAGAAATGCACCAGCAACTTTTATGGACATGATGAATAGGGCGTTCCTTGAGTACCTCGATCGGTTTGTGGTGGTCTTTATCAATGATATACTTGTGTACTCTCGTATAGAGGAGGAGCATGATCAACATTACAGATTGTGCTGCAAGTATTGAAGGATAACCAGTTGTATGCTAAGTTGAGCAAGTGCGAGTTTTGGCTCAAGGAGGTGATGTTTCTTTGACATGTTGTTTCCGCGGAGGGTATTCGTGTTGATCCACAGAAGATTGAGGCTATTCTCAATTGGAAACAATGTAAGACCGTATCGGAGATGCGTAGTTTTCTTGGCTTGGCTGGTATTATCGCCGTTTTGTGGAGGGGTTTTCTAGTATCGTAGCTCCGTTAAAAAAGTTGCTGCAGAAGAACGTTCCTTTTGTGTGGACAGAGAAGATCAACAGAGTTTTGAGAAGTTGAAGGAGGTTTTGACACATGCTCATGTGTTGATTCAACTGGAAGCTGGGAAGGAGTTTGTGGTTTATAGTGATGAATCGTATGTTGGCTTGGGTTGTGTGCTGATGCATGATGGTAAGGTTGTGGCCTATGCGTCGAGGAAGTTGAAGGTTCATGAGCGCAACTATCCAACTCATGATTTGGAGCTTGCAGCTGTGGTGTTTGCCTTGAAGATTTGGCGACACCACCTTTATGGTGAGAAATGTGTGGTTTTCACAAATCATAAGAGTTTGAAATATTTGATGTCTCAAAAAGATTTGAAATTTAGGCAACGAAGGTGGTGGGAGTTGCTTAAGGATTACGATTTGACAATTGAGTATCATCCTGGAAAGGCCAATGTTGTTGCAGATGCGTTGAGTCGTAAGATGGCGGTTGAACTTAGGGCAAAGTTCGCAAAGTTGTGTGTGACACGGGATGGTGGTTTGTTGGCTGAATTGCAGGTTAAGCCTGCATTGTCACAGTTGATTAAGGCTAAGCAACAGTTTGGTGATTCTTTGGTTCCTCGTGTTAAGGACATCGTGGATGGTAATCCAAAGGATTTCCATTTTGATGATGATGATGTTTTATGCTTTAAGGGTCGAATAGTGGTGCCGGAAGATCTGGAGCTCAGGCACACTATTTTGACGGAAGCACATTCTAGTCCTTTTGCTATGTATACGGGTAGTACCGAGATGTATCGTGATTTGAAGGAAAGGTACTACTGGGTTGGGTTGAAAAAGGATGTGGCTAAGTTTGTTTCCAAGTGTATGATGTGTTAGCAGGTCAAGGTTGGGCATCAGTTTCCATCCGAATTGTTGCAACCGCTAAAAAATTTAGAGTGGAAGTGGGAAAGAATCACTATGGATTTCGTGACAGGGTTGCCATTGACATCGGCTAAAAGGGATTCTATTTGGGTGATTGTTGACTGGTTTACAAAGTGTGCATATTTTATGCCAGTGCATAACTAGCGGATTTGTATATAGCTGAGATTGTACATTTACACGGGGTACCAAAGTCTATTGTTTTGGATAAAGATCCGAGGTTCACCTCAAGGTTTTGGAGATGTTTACATCAGGCTTTGGGTTCGAGGTTGAGTTTTAGTATCGTGTACCATCCTTAGACGGATGGGCAGTCTGAGCCTGGTATTCGTATCTTCGAGGATATGCTGAGGTGTTGTATTATTGAGTTCCAAGGAACCTGGGAGAAGCATTCACCATGGGTTGAATTTGCTTATAATAACAACTATCAAGTGAGTATTCAGATGGCACCCTATGAGGCGTTGTATGGCCGGAGGTGTCGTACGCCCTTGTATTGGGCCGAGATAGGGAAAAACCTGTTTCGTTGCCACACGTGTTGGAAGATACGAATGAGGAAGTTAAGCTTGTATGTGAATGCTTGAAAGCGGCTGCAGATCGGTAGAAATCTTACGCGAATTTGAAGCGTAGGGAAATTGAATACGCAGTAGGCGACCGTGTATTCTTGAAAGTGTCACCGTGGAAGAAGGTGATGCGGTTTGGACGTAGGGGTAAGCTTAGTCCGAGGTTTATTGGGCCATATGATATTGTGGAACGTATAGGTCCTGTGGCTTATCGGTTGAGGTTGCCTACCGAGCTTGAGAAGATACATGATGTGTTCCATGTATCTATGTTACGAAGGTATCGATCAGATTCTTCGCATGTTATGCTGGTGGAGATATTGAGTTGGGACCGAATTTATCCTTTGATGAGGAGGCGGTGGAAATCCTTGATTCCAGTAGCAAGGTTCTACGTGGTAAGACGATAGAACTGGTCAAAGTTTTGTGGCGACATCGAGGTGTCGAGGAAGCTACGTGGGAGAGTAAGGCGAATATGTTGGAGCAATTTCTGCATCTTTTTCCTCCAGGTAAATTTTGTGAGTGAAATTTCTTAAGAAGGGGAGAGTTATAACGCTTCGGTTTTGGGCCTAGTGGTTTTAACGCTAGTTAGACGGTCCAGTGGACCGGGTTAGAGATTTGAGTCGAATTTGGAAGTAGATATTTTTCTGAAAGCTAAAATCATGGAAAAATGTTCAAAAGTCCTATTTTAATATATTATAAATATTGGTGAAAACAATTTTGGGAAATAAGCTTTGGAAGGGTGACATTTTGGTTAGTGACCAAAATGCAATTTTTGTAAACTATTTTACAAGGTGACTATTTCGCAAAGAGTCGAAACTTTGAATCTTTAAGGAGCTATTTTACCATTTGGTCTAATCTTAGGTTTCTCTTAATTAGGATTATTTTTAAAAGGGTTTTAATTAAAAGAATTAAAAAGGAATTTAGTTAAAATGTAGTTATTTTTCTAAAACACAAATTGACATAACTTTTCTACTCTCACATTTTCTCTCAAAATACTCTCAGCCAAACACTCTTTTTCCAATCAGAAATTCAAGGCAATGATATTTTTTCTTTATCCATTGATTTTCTAAAAGATTCTTTAACTTGTTTTCTCAAAAATCTTATTGAATCTCATTATTTTTCAAGAGGAAAACATCAAATTAAGGGGAAACTCACTCATTTGAGGTAAGTTTCGTTCTTCTCCTCTAATGAAAGGTTCTTTATTGAAATTCCCAAGTTCTTGACTCTTTATATATGTTTTCTAATGGATTTTAATTGACTTATTATGGAAATTTGCTTAATTGGGGGTTAATTGATGGAATTTTGTGATTTTCGAAATGGATCTGTTTATTCAGTGTTACGGATTGATTTCAATCTTATTTTGGATGTGTTATATTGTGGATAAGTTGTTTTTAATAATGGAATCCCGAAATTGGTTGAATCTCTAATTGTTAGGTTGTTAGTTAATGGTTTTTGGGGTTGTTTTTGGAGTTTAATCATTGTTGGAAGTAAAATGATGTTGTAATAGGGTTTTTAGATGTTATTTGATGAAGTTTGATGCAGCTAATCGTTATATTATGGCTGAGTTAAGATTGGGAATGTTTGAGGTTGATTTCGGTAAATTTTGGATGAGTTTTTAGTGGGCATCTTGAGAGCTGCGAGATTTTGGTTTGAAACAAAGAGTTGGATGCATTTTGTAATGCCCCAGTATTTGCTTGGTGACTAAAATGTAAATAGGTAAAGATTGGTGGTTTTAGTTTAGTGACCAAAATGAAAATTTTGAAAGTTTAGGGGTTAAAGTATAAACTTTGGAAAAGTTTAGATACTAAATTGTAATTTCTAAAAGTTATGTAAGTTAACCCTGTAAATGAATAGTTCACCCCCAAGAGTGACACTTTCGTGTGACTCAGATTTTTCGTACAGAGTGTGTATTAGTGGCTATAAAGCTTTAAAGTTCGTAGGAAGAAAATTTGGAATTCGTATTGAGTGAAATCCCAATTTTTGGATTGAATAAATGCCATAAATAAAAATCTAAGATATATTGCCATGGATGAAATGATTATGGAATATGGAATATGAAATATGAAATACATGCCCAAGTAAGTTGTTAAGGGACATGATATAGTTGGCATGCCATAGAGTCCAGCAGTACGCTGAATATACGATTTATCATTATAGTGTATATAAATGACACTTAGTGCGAATGGTTAGCACAACCTTATGTGCAGATGGTAAGCACAACCTTATGTGAAGATGGTTAGCACAACCTTATAAACGTGCAGATGGTTAGCACAACCTTATAAACGTGCATATGGTTAGCACTGACATATATAAATGTGCAGATGGTTAGCATGGTCTTACGTACGAATGGTGGGCACGACCTTATGTGTCTATATGTTACTTGTAACCCCCTCGACCCGGCCTAGACGCCCAACAGAACGAAGAAGGCTACATTAGGTTTGCCGTAGCAAACCGAAGAGATACAACGAAACTTGGTATATTTTTTTCCTTTTATCTTATCTAGATGCCAATTATTAACCCTACATGTTCATGCAGACAACATGTGCAACCCCAACTTAATCGGGCATCAATTTCACATCTAATTGATCATACTAGCACAATAGGGACCAAATTGTAATACACAAAATTGTAGGATTTAAACTCACTTTTAAGTTACCAACCTCTAATTAGTCCAATTCCAAATTTTCATCTCAAATTTCAGCTCAATCCGTTAATTCTATCACATACAATTGCATTGGCAAGATTCAGGGACTAAAATGCAAAGAAAGCAAAACTGCCAGCTGTCCTTAACAGAAATCGGCCTTGAGTATCGGTACTGGTGTTACCGTACCGATACGCCTAAAATGCACACCACGGCCCGTACCGATACTCTCTTACCTGTATCGATACGCCAGCCTAAAATTGCATAGGCGTACCAGTACACACATACGCGTACCGATCCCCTCATGCCGAATGATGTCTAGACGTACTGATACGGTCCCAGTGTATCGGTACGTCTGGACCTGTAATGTCATAATTTGCTGGTTTTCACCCCAAAAGCATTACCAAACCATTCCTACATGCTTATAACACAACACCAACATGCCAAGCATATTACAAGCATTTAATCTTCAGAAGATCAACATCGCAACATAGCATCATGAGTCAAAAGATGATCTATAGGCATGCTCCTTATTATGCAACCAACCAACATATCAAAAGATAAACCAGCACCAAAACAAAACGTTTAAGGCCATTTACAACTTAAAAGCAACCAATGAAACATGCTCAAACAGGGCTTAGTGATGAATGCTCAGAACAACACCATCAATGAATTTAAAACCTTTTTCTTTACAATGATACATTAACAATTATATTGGCTCACAAGTGATCATTAAACAAGTCCATTAACAAAATAGTTCATCGGATACACGAATTCAACAAGTGTTAACCCAACACTTCAAGCCACCTCAACCAAAATAGCGATACGATTATAATCGCAGTACATTAACAACCGGGTACACTTTCAACCTACGGGGACACCAACCTCAATCATCGGTTAGACGCTTAGTCCACTAATAGGAGTTTTTGGTAGCATATAACCCCTCAACCGTTAGGGTACTTGGATGGAGTATTCAGTACGCTTTATAAACCCCTCAACATCCAAGGCGACTTATTTACAGTGCGCTCAATCCTATTGCCGGCCAACTATATTCGATAACAATTTTAAAACCACATCACTTGCCAATATAATTAACCAGATAACATTTACCTCACTGTTTTACCAAGCATTAAACCATTCCATTTCCAAAGCAACAACCATGCTTTAAAACACAAGTATAAACCATGCTTACCATGTGCATCCTTCAGCAAAACATGCTTAAAAACAGTATATCAAATACTTTAAAACATGCTTAAATAGTAGGTACATGAACATTAAAACCAAGTGCATAAAATCATTCAAACTAGCACGACCGAGAGAGTAAAACCACTTTATACTTACTTCCGAGTCTAGGTAAGCGTTTCAAGCTCTACCTTAACTCCCAAAACTCTGTTCCCAAAACACCAAAAAGCTTTAAACCACGTTTTCACTCACCGATACACGAAACCTCGGTTTGCCGACATGAAATCAAGTATCCGAACCCTCTAACACTTCTCCAAACACTTCTGGATAAACCTCCCTGTTTTTTACCACAAAACAACAGAGGATTAATGCATCATAATCCATTCTAAACACAGCAACCACAATCATTCTCGGATTTCCACAAAACCTTCACAACTAACCCTCCACAACAACCAAAAACATAACCAAAACACTTCGATACACAAACCAGCCAACATCTATCAATCCAACATCATTTTCATCATGAAAACACATCTAAAAATATATCCAAAACAACCTACCACCTCCAGCAACCTTACAAGCACAGAAACACCAAAAAAACCTCAAACCTAACAACCTAAACAAATAGAGATTCTTAAGTTTCGTGATTATATTGATAAAAATCACCTACAACATTATTAAACATCCAAAATATAAATCAAAGCATCCTTAATTACTAGAAATCAGATCCAATCCGTGAATTAACTCAATTTCCCCAAATAATTCAATTAAACAATAGAAAGTCATCAAAATCATATTAGAAACACAAAAACAAGGATCAAATGATTGGGAATTTCAGTAAAGAACCATACAATAGAGGAGATCTTGGACCTTACCCCTATTTTGAAGTTTCTCCCTCAATTGATTGGTGAAAAGCTAAGAAACACAAGGTTATTGTTTGGATGAGGAGAGAATGGAGAGAAAAAGTTGAGAGAAAATGACGTGATTTTTTTGGAAAGTAATAACTAACTTTTTAACAATATTCTCTTTAATTACTAATTAAACACATGTTAAAATAAGTAAAATTAAGGGAGAAATCATCAAAAACCAATTGGTAAAATATCTCCTTAAAGATTATAAGTATTTGACCCTTTTCAATTTAGTTACTAGGAAATCACAGTTTTCAAAACTTTTATTTTGGTCACTAATCAAAATGTCCATCTTCCAAAACTCGTTTTACAAAATCGATATCACCATTATTAAATACATAATTAATAATGATTTTAGAGCATTTTTCCATAATTTTTCCAACACCAAAAATATACGATCTCAAAACTGACTCAAATCTCTACTCCGGTTAACCGGACTGTCTAATAGACCACCAAACCGCTAAGCCCTAAAATTGAGGCGTTACAACTCTCCCCCACTTAATAAATTTCGTCCCCGAAATTTACCTGGAGGAAACAGGTGCAGAAACTGTTTTGCCACGTGGCCTCCTCAACACAGCGGTGCCTCTGCATCATCTTAACTAGCTCGACTGTTTTGCCACGTAGCACCTTACCTTTGAGAACCTCTACCGGTTCCTCATCGTAAGATAGATCCGGTCTCAACTCAATCTCCTCCACCCGCATAACATGTAATGGATCCGACCTATACCTCTACAACACCGAAACATGGAACACATCATGAATCTTTCCCAACTCTTGAGGTAACCTTAAGCGGTACGCAACAGGACCCACACCCTCAATGACCTCATATTGTCCAATAAACCTCGGGCTAAGCTCCTTTTTCCAAGGCAACACTTTCAAAAACACTTTATCAGCCACACCGTACTCTATATCCCTACGCTTCAATTCTGCATAGGATTTATGGCGATCTACAGTTGCTTTTAACCGCTCACATATCAACTTTACCTTTTCAGTTGTGCCTTTCAAAACATTGGGCATCGACACAAACTTTTTCCCCCGCTTCTGCCCAACACACGGGCGTACAACATTTCCTGCCATACAACGCCTCATAAGGTGCCATCTATATGCTAGCATAATAGCTGTTATTGTAAGAGGACTCCACCAACGACAACAACTTCTCCCACGATCCCTGGTACTCAATAACACTACACCTCAGCATATCCTCGAGAACCTGAATCACGCGCTCTGACTGGCCATCCATCTGAGGATGATACGAGGTACTGAAACTCAATCGGGTTCCCAAAATATGATGCAAACTCACCCAAAACCTTGCGGTGAACTGCAGATCCCTATATGATACTATGGATTTGGGCACTCCGTGCAAACACACAATCTTAGAAATGTACAGTTCAGCTAACTTGTCCAAGGTATACGTAGTATGCACTGGCACAAAATACGCACACTTCGTAAACCGATCCACAATCACCTAAATGGAATCCTTTTTTGTCGGCATCAAAGGAAGCCCAGACATGAAATCCATGGTGATTCTTTCCCACTTCCATTCCGGTATCCTCAACGGTTGTAACAACCAGAAGGAAACTGATGCTCAACCTTTACCCACTGACAAACCATACACCGTGCAACAAACTAAGCCACATCTTTCTTCAGTCTAACCCAATAGTACTCATCCTTCAACCCTCGATACATTTTAGTACTACCAGGATGCATAGGGAAAGGTCTAGCATGTGCCTCATTCAAAATAGTACGCCTGAACTCCTTGTCTTTAGGCACCACTATTCGATCTTTAAAGCACAACACTCTGCCATCATTGAAATAAAAATCTGTATGATTTCCATCCCTAATATCTTCCACATGAGATACTAAACTCCCATCATACGGTTGCTTCTCCTTAATCATCTGCGTCAAGGACGGCTTCACCTGCAACTCAGCCAACAAACCCCTGTCATTCATCACACTCAACCGAGCAAACATGGCTCTCAACTCCACAGTCACTTTTCTGCTCAAAGCATCCGCAACAACATTGGCTTTCCTTGGATGATACTCAATGGTTATATCATAATCCTTAAGCAACTCCAACCGTCTACGTTACCTCAGATTTTGCTCTTTCTGTGACATCAGATATTTCAAACTCTTATGATTCGTAAAAACCACACATTTCTCACAATAAAGATAATGCCTCCAAATCTTCAAGGCAAACACAACTGCGGCAAGCTCAAGATCGTGAGTAGGGTAGTTACGTTCATGCACCTTGAACTGCCTAGATGCGTATGCCACTACCTTACCCTCTTGCATCAACATGCAACCAAGCCCAACATACGACGCATCACTATAAACAACAAACTTCTTTCCCGATTTTGGTTAAACCAAGACGGGAGCTGGCATCAAAGCTTCCTTCAACCTTTCAAAAGCTCACTGCCTATCTTTCGTCCAATCAAACCGAACATTCTTCTGTAGCAATTTTGTTAACGGAGCTGCCAAACTGGAGAACCCTTCCATAAACCTTCGGTAGTAACCCGCCAAACCAAGGAAACTCCTAACCTCCGTCACAAACTTGGGCTCCTTCCAACTCATTACAGTCTCAACCTTATGTGGATCGACACGAATTCCTTCGCCCGACACAACATGCTTGAGAAACAAAACTTTCTTAAGCCAGAACTCACATTTACTTAACTTAGCATAAAGCTGATTAGCCAACAGCGTCTAAAGCACAATTCTCAAATGTCTATCATGGTCCTCCTCGGTACGGGAGTACACAAGGATATCATCGATAAACACAACCACAAACTGGCTAAAAACTCATAAAAAAACTTGGTTTATCATGTCCATAAAAGTAGCTGGTGCATTGGTCAAACCAAACGGCATCATAAGAAACTCGTAATGCCCGTACCTCGTAAGGAAGGCTGTTTTAGGAACGCCCACCTCCTTCACCTTTAACTGGTAGTACCCCAATCTCAAATCTATCTTAAAAGACATTGAGACACTCCTGAACTGATCAAACAGATCATCTATCCGCGATAAGGGATACTTGTTCTTTATGTCAACTTATTCAATTGCCGATAGTCTATACACATCCGCAACGTACCATCCTTCTTCTTTACAAACAACACCGGTGCACCCCACGATGAAATACTAGGCATAATGAACCCACGGTCAAGCAACTCCTGCAACTGCGTTTTCAACTCCTTCAGTTTCTTCGGAGCTATGCCGTACATAGCAATAGATACCAGTATCGTACTCGTAAAGACCTCGATGCCAAACTCTACCTCACGGTCAGGTGGCAACCTTGGTAATTCCTCCAAAAAAACACCCAATAACTCACATACGGTGCGAACATCCTGCACACTCAACTCCTTTGATCCAGGATTCATAACATATGCCAAATAAGCCTAACATCCCGAATCAAACATTCGACTTGCTTCCAAAGCCGAAACAACATTAGACAAAAACTTAGCATTTTTACCAACAACCACCACCTCATAATCATCCGGCAACCTCAAGGATATTCGTTTGGTCTCAAAATCCACCACAACCGGATGTTCAGTCAACCAATCTATACTCAGAATCACATCAAAACCATAGAATGGTAACTCCATCAAGTCCACGGCAAACAAATGTCCCTGAACCATCAGCAGACACCTACGATACAACCTCCTAACCACGACTGTCTCCCCAAGAGAACTAGTCACTTTAACTCCCACATTAAGAATTTCAACAGATATATCAAGCAACTCATCATGCTCACTCAAAATGTATGAATGAGTAGAACCAGAATCAACCAACGAATACAACGACAAAGACTGTAGGGTAAAAGTACCTGTAATCACAATAGTGTTATTGCGACCTTCACGGTGCGCATACACCCTAGCTGGTTCACCTCCCCAGGTTGGATAGCAACGGTATCAGCCACAGTTCTCTGCCCACCATCTCGACACTAAAACAGTCTGCGGCCACGACCACAACCTCGCTACGGAGCAATAATAGGTACAACACCGTGTCCACCTCGAGCAAACAATGGACAATCATGCCTCTAATTGTCGCCTGACCTACAACTCCAACAAGCATTAGGCACTATAGGTGCAGGTGCCTAACCCCCTGGACAAACATGGGCACTCACGCCTCAAATGATCTCGGGATCCACAAACCCAACAAGTGCTACACGGTGCTCTAACCTGGGCACCCTACCCCTGGACTCCACGTCCTACAACACCTCCGCCATGCCTCGACTCTAGGCAAAACCTCCTGTCACGGTGTCTCTTGGTCTGACCACAGCTATAACCTGCATCAGCAGCTCTCTTACCCGAGCTAGAACCTCGCAATCCAGAAGCCAAACCCAAATTTTGCTCCATATCCTTGACTTGTGAAACCAACACATCAAAATCTGTGTAATCAGCAGTGAGCATGTATGTCTTAACATCCTACACAAGCCCGTAGCGGAAACGATCACATTGCGTACGCTCGTCAAGAACCAACTTAGGTGCATACTGACTCAACCTCATGAACTGCACCTCATACTCCGCAATAGACATACTGCCCAGCACAAGATCTATGAACTCATGCTTCCTATCATTATGATATCGGACTCCCAAAAACTTCTCCTAGAAAGCTTCACATAAGAACTCCCAGGTCACATCATCCATCGCCATACTGGATATTATGGTAGTCCACCATGTATAGGCATCACCCTGGAGCAGGGAAATAGCACATCCCAACTTACGAGCATCGGTACACCCCATTTGGCCCAGTATCCTCTCAGTACTGGCCAACCAACCCTTAGAGGCCTCAGGTAAGAAACCTCAGAACTCAACTCCACCCAAACTATGAAGACGCTCAAGCGGCAACCCTTGCCCAACCACCGGTGGTGTTGGCACATGAACACCCACAACTACTGCTTGAAAAGCATCGGTCATGGCCAGTATCAATAGTGCCATATCACTTATCCTTGGTCCAGCCGGCGTAGGTGGTACTTGTTCCACTCCCTCAGGTGGAATACGCGAGGGCGGTGGCAACCCTCCAAGAGGTACAACATCTCCCTTAACACCCTGCCCAGTGGCAGCAGCAATCGCACTAGATCGCAACTCTATCCTCGGTCATATCGTGCTAAAATATATCTAAGGCATGATAATCATTTCAAAACTAAAATAGTCATGCCAGCCACAAGCAAGGATCCAAGACTTTCATTTCAAAAAATCAAAACTTTCCAAACTATAATAATAAGGCAATGGGTACCCCCAAAACTTCCCCAACATAGCATACAACAACCAACATTCATATATCAACACCGTGCATATCAACCAGCGTACATACAACAATCACCGTACAAATCAAACATGACAACAACACAACAACCTCCTAAACGTACCAAACCTGGCTCTGATACCACCAAATGTAACCCTCTCGACCCGGCCTAGACGCCCAACAGAACCAAGAAGGCTACATTAGGTTTGCCTTGGAAAATAAAGAGATACAACGAAACCCGGTCCATTTTTTTCCTTTTATCTTATCTAGATGCCAATTATTAACCCTACATGTTCATGCAGACAACAGGTGCAACCCCAACTTAATCAAGCATCAATTTGACATCCAATTGATCACACCAGTAACATAGGGACCAAATTGCAAATACAAAATATTGTAGGATTTAAACTCACTTTTAAGTTACCAACTGCGAATTAGTCCGGTTCCAAACTTTCATCTCAAATTTCAGCTCAATCTGTTTGTTCTATCACATATAATTGCATTGGCAAGATTCAGGGACTAAAATGTAAAGAAAGCAAAACTGCCCAGCTGTCCTTAATAGGAATCAGCCTCGAGTATCGGTACTGGTGATACCATACCGATACGCATAAAATGCACCGTATTGATATGCCACGGCCCGTACCGATACGCATTAACAAACTTACCTAACTTTTGAATTTTAAACATCCGTATCGGTACGCTGCGTAGGTATCGGTATACGGGTTTGGGTTGAAAAAGTGAAATTCCAAAGGCTAGAATGTGTAAAGATACTCTCTTACCTATATTAGTACGCTAGGCTAAAATTGACTAGGCGTACCGGTACACACATACGCATACCTATCCCCCCATGCCGAATAATGTCTAGACGTACTGATATGGTCCCCAGCGTATCGGTATGCATGGACCTATAATGTCATAATTTGCTGGTTTTTCACCCCAAAAGCATTCCCAAACCATTCCTACATGCTTATAACACAACACCAACAAGCCAAGCATATTACAAGCATTCAAGCTTCACAAGATCAACATCGCAACATAGCATCACAAGCCAAAAGATGATATATAGGCATGCTCCCTATTATGCAACCAACCAATATATCAAAAGATAAACCAGCACCAAAACCAAACGTTTAAGGCCATTCACAACTTAAGAGCAACCAATGAAACATGCTCAAGCAGGGAGTTCCATAAAACATCTGTCAAAACACAACAAGTACCCCATTGCCCTTATTCATTATAGTCTAGTCTCTAACATACTTTGGAAACAAGTCTTGCCAAGATCCCCTTGCTTCTTGCTGCCTTTCGGGACTTTATTTCTCTGCATTGATGGACAAAGAGAGAGTAAGCACACATGGCCTAGTGAGGAATGCTCAGAACAACACCATCAATGCATTTAAAACCGTTTTCTTTACATCATCCTTTAAAACATCATGCCCTTTTAAAACATGCACTTTACATCTTTTAAACCAACATATTAAACCTTATGCAACATGTATCATTATTCAACTGCAAGTCACGTTGCTAACCCTCTACTTATGCCTTACCATGCATTACTACCAAATGCAAAGCTCAAGGAGAAACATGTATAAATCACATTATACAACATAAAACATTTCAATGATACATTAACAATTATATTGGCTTACAAGTGATCATTAAACAAGTCCATTAACAAAAGAGTTCATCGGATACACGGATTCAACAAGTGTTAACCCAACACTTCAAGTCATCTCAACCGGAGTAACGACACAAACACAATCGCGGTACATTAACAACCAGGTACACTTTCAACACACGGGGACACCAACCCCAATCACCAGTTAGACGCTTAATCCACTAATAAGAGTTTTCGGTACCACATAACCCCTCAACCATTAGGGTACTTGGATGGAGTATTCGGTACACCGTATAAACCCCTCAATATCCAGGGCGACTTATTTATAGTGCACTCAATCCTATGGCCAGCCAACTATATCCGATAGCATTTTTAAAACCACATCACTTGCCAATAAAATTATCCAAATAACATTTACTTGACTGTTTTACTAAGCATTAAACCATGGCATTTCGAAAGCAACAATCATGCTTTAAAACACAAGTATAAACCATACTTACAAGGATTACTTACCATGTGCATCCTTCAGCAAAACATGCTTAAAACATTATATCAAATACTTTAAAATATGCTTAAATAGTAGGTACATGAACATTAAAACCAAGTGCATAAAATTATTCGAACGAGTACGACCGAGAGAGTAAAACCACTTTATACTTACTTATGAGTCTAGGTAAGCGTTTCAAGCTCTACCTTAACTCCCAAAACTCCTTTCCCAAAACACCAAAATGCTTTAAACCATGTTTTCACTCACCGATATGTGAAACCTCGATTTATTGACTCGAAATCAAGTATCTAAAGCCTCCAACGCTCCTCCAAACACTTCCGGATCAACCTCCCCTATTTTTACCAAAAAACAAAAGAGGATTAATGCATCATAATGCATTCTAAACACATCAACCACAATCCTTCCTAGATTTCCATAAAACCTTCACAACTAACCCTCCACAACAACCGAAAACATGACCAAAACACTTCGATACACAACCCAACCAACATCTATCAATCCAACATAATTTTCATCATAAAAACACATCTAAAAATAGATCCAAAGAAACCTACCACCTCCAGCAACCTTACAACCACAAAACCTAAAAACTAACAACCTAAACAAATAGAGATTCTTAAGTTTTGGGATTCTATTGATGAAAATCACTTATCAACATTATTAAACATCCAAAATATAAATCAAATCATCCTTAATTACTGGAAATCAGATCCAATCCATGAATTATCTCATTTTCCCCAAATAATTCAATTAAAACAATAGAAAGTCATCAAAATCAGATTAGAAACATAAAAACAATGATCAAATGGTTGGGAATTTTAGCAAAGTACCATACAATAGAGGAGATCTCAGACCTTACCCCTATTGTGAAGTTTCTCCCTCAATTAATTAGTGAAAAGCTAAGAAAACACAAGGTTATTGTAAGATTTTGTATAAACAATCTTTATAAAATAGTTTGAAACCATAAAATCAAGTTAGAAACCACCTCACCTCTGGAAATTTGATGAAAACCTGAGTGTTTGGCTGAGGAGAGAATGGAGAGAAAAAGTTGAGAGAAAATGATGTGATTTTGTTTTGGAAAGTAATAACTAACTTTTTAACAAAATTCTCTTTAATTACTAATTAAAAAACATGTCAAAATAAGTCAAATTAAGGGAGAAACCATCAGAAACCAATTGGTAAAATAGCTCCTTAAAGATTCTAAGTATTTGACCCTTTTCAATTTAGTCACTAGGAAATCACAATTTCCAAAACTTTCATTTTGGTCACTAACCAAAATGTCTATCTTCTAAAAGTCATTTTACAAAATCGATATCACCATTATTAAATACATAATTAATAATGATTTTAGAGCATTTTCCATAATTTTCCAACACAAAAAATAGATGATCCCAAAACTGACTCGAATCTCTACTCCGGTATACCGGACCGTTTAATAGACCACCAAACCACTAAGCCCTAAAACTGTGGCGTTACATTACCGTCACTTTATGTGTCCATATGTTTATCATCACTTCGGTGACTAGTACTCTGGGAAGTTATTTTAAATTTTTTTAAATTACCCCGATTTTTAAGTTAAAAGATGTTTTTAAAAGCCCGTGACATCTCTGACTCATGTTCAATGTACATATACGGGAATGGGTGTTACATTTATTGGTATCAAAGCTACAGGTTTAGCCGGTTCTTGAATTAAAATTAAATTTGATAGAAGTGTTAAAGTATGTACATGCCACTAGGATGTCGTATTTACTTGAAAATGATATTTGTTTGATTGATGCAATTGCTTATTAGTTTAAGTGTATGTTATGAGTATAGATGTTAGAGGGAGTCAGATCCTGACATGCTACTCGAGTATACAAGTCAAGTAATATGTTCAAGTAATCAAGTTTGCATGTCAAGCAATTCAAGCAAACCAATCAAGTAAACATTAGCTCAAGTGAGACCATAAGCCATTCCAAGTAGCAAATCATACAATACAAGGTCTAAGCACAGGAAATTATCATTTCAAGAGTTTCATGTCAATAATCAAGCATTACATGTCAAGCCATTCGAGTATATCAAGGATTCATGTCAAGTGATTCAAGTGTTCAAGATTTCTTGTCAAGTTATTTAAGTATTTCAAGATATAATTCAAGTATTCAAGATTTTCTTTCGAATTTCTTATTCAATTCTCAATAAGGTTCATATATTTTTAACATGTTTGCCTTGGATCACAATTGGTCATGAATAACATTGGTCCGTGTTTTACCATAAAGGTCCAAGAGATACTTAGCTCAAAGCACATAGCAATCGCTAATATCAGAAACATGTAATCCTATACTTCTCACTATCCAACCAATTGTCTCCAATCTCCGTACAACTCCCCTGTTACCTCCAACTGTCACCAATATCATAATTCATGTAATGGGGGCATTCCCCGAGCCGTGTCTCATGGACCGTAGTTCCAAGTATACCAAGCATCCTACCATTGTATCCAAGGACTTCCATTTTAGGCAACTTAAGTATTTTAGCTCATATTAAAAGTTGGAGTGTATTTTATACTTTAAAGTTTGTTGTTGTTTCTTATGTTCCATGCTTTCATGTTCAAGGCAAGACAATTCATGTTCAAGGATTATATTCAAGCAAGTATTTCAAGATCAAGCTTATCCCTTAGGCTAGTTGAGCCTTAGCTCTACAATCACCAGTTACTTATCTTTCAAGCAAGTATTTACATTACCATCTTAGGTATCAAGTAAGCATTTGAGTGAATTGCATTAATGATACAAGGATCTAGCATCATATATCATTATAATACATACATGCCACTACTCGAATAGGCACAATCAAGAACAAGAAATCAAGCATGTACATCCATAGTGTAACTCAAGCAAGCAATTCGAATGGAATCATTCAAGGCATGGAATCACACAATGTTTACACATTTCTTTCTAAATAATTTAACTTATCCATTTCCATGCTATTACTTAATCACAAATTTAAGCTTAGTCTGATCTTCCCTTTTAATTCATATTCAAGTTTATTTAAGCTCATTATCATGGCATATCAATAGCAAGAAGATAGACAAGAAAATTTTGGTTAGGACCTAAGTCCTAACTCTACCAAAACTACACTCACCTCTTATCCTGAAGTTACGGGATAATTGAATCCTTATTCTTATCTTGTTACTGATTTAAACTCCTTTCAGCTTCCTACTAACTTGATCAGCCCCATCTTTATCTATTTTTATGAACATTATAACTATGCATTAGAGCTAAATTTGTTATCCAAAAATTCATTTAACCAAACAAATTAGTCCATAACACATGCACATCCATTTAAAAATCACAACAATCCAGCTTGCAATTGTATTTATACTGAACAGTTCACTAACTCATAAAAAATTCAAAGCATCCCTTAATGTACAAAAATATTCCCTATACTTCCATTATAGGCATCAAACAAATTCAGTTATATATGCTCACATATAACACATATAAAACAATCCCAAATGCACTTATGTGACTTAAAATAATCCATAATTAATACAAGCAGCCCCTATTAAATTTACAAAATTGCAAAACAGTCACATATTTATATAATTACACATATACAGGTTCAAATCAGCCCAAATTACATGTATACATATAAATTCTCACACAATAGGCCACGATGTTCATTTTTATAACAAGGACAGTTCCTAACACATATATGTGTTCATCAAACAGCCCCTACTTGATCAGTTAAATCCAATACCATCTTTAAAATCATAAAAAATAGTTTCCTATGGATTCAAATTTGTCCCCATACATTTTCAAACAGTCCCCTGATTTTCGGATTTGTGTATACAGTCATATGCATCAAAATTTCATTACAAGACAGCTTACATATTCTCACAATGTTCTAAACAGTCCTTAATTGTTCAATGTAGTCCAACATTCTTATAAGAACAATTTCTACAAATACAGAACAACCCTTAAGATTGTATAATTACAGTTTGGTGTCCTATTTCCATGTATATACATTTATTACAAAACATTCCATTTAAGTTTTTGTATAAACATATATATGTTCCAAAGAGTCCAGCATGTATTTACATCTACTCGAAACAGTCCAAAACAACATGTATTCCTACATGTACGAAAATAATCTTGTTTTTTTCAGTTTACAATTAAATTGAAATCACTAAAACCATCCAAATTACATATCTTCTTATTTATTCATATTCAAGAAATCAATCAAATGTTATATGCTTACAAAACATGATCTTGCTAGCATTCGATTCATTCACAATTTCCCCCAAATATGTAAACCCATCCATGTAATACTCCCACATACATATACCGAATAATCAAGCACAATCTTCACATAAATAGAAGAGTAGGATAGTTACCTTCCTACCAAGAGTCTAGGTGCATAAGGTCCACAATTTTAAGCTAAACTAGTTCCAAAATTGAGCTCTCTCTCACTACTCTACATGGTTTCGGGTTTTAGTCTTGGAAGAGAGACGAAGAGGAAATCTTTGTATAATTTAATTTCAATTGTCGGTTCATTCTTCTTCCCCCTTACACATGCATTCATTTTGCATGACATATGTTTATGCCCTTCATCAATTAAGGATTTTGCATGCAACCTTTAAATCTTATCATGGATTCTTTTGAGTCCTTTTAATAAGGTTAATGAATTATTTAATAATCCTATTGAGTCCTAAAGCCCTCAATTGATTATTTTTAAGAAATATTTCAATCAATTCGGATCAAAATCGAATCACATCAAAAATCTTAATTCACATTTTGAGGTTTTACAGTAACTCCATATTTTATATTCCAATCGATTTAGTCACTCTCCCAAAGAGTCATCTTTCTTTAATTAATTCCAATTAGGTCCTAATAACTTCACTAGATTTATTTATATAATATTTATAACAATCTAACATAATGTTTGAATGTCATAATCTCCTAGGTTAAGATTTGGGGTATTATAATTCCTCCCCCTTAAAAGAAATTCACCCTCGAATTTCTTCGATGATGAAGATCTGTCGTTATCAATTTCAAAATATTTTTTTAGATACTCTGAATTTTTCATAAACAAAGAAAACAACATGTATTGGTTACAAGCTACCCATACGAACAAGAACTCGAACTCCTAGGTGGCACACTAGACTTATGATGATGCAAGGAGTCCATGTTTAGTCCGAGAATCAACTAAACCATGCTCTGATACCAATAAATGTAACAGCCCCACCCAGTTTAGTAGTAAATCGGTTGAGGAACGTTACGGGGAACATTGGAAACATGAATAATTTAAAACTTTTCAAGAACTCATCCCTAATAGGCGAGTTGAGTGATTAGCAAGCAAGCAACTTAGACAATTACATTTGATCATACAAGCAAGATATGTTTATCATTCTTGTTCATTAAATGCCAACCCTTGATTAGTCATTTTCAAGTTACATTCAAAGATTAATAACTACTTAGTCATGTAGGCATATGTAGCATTCAAATGGCATTCTTAACTAGCAAGGCATTCACAATCAAGTATACAAGCATGGCCATCTTATTATTCATTTAGGGTTACCACTTAGATTATTCATTTTTAAATCTACATTCATGCGATCGTATAAACCTTTCAATCAGCATACCTAGACTAGCATGTTTCATTTTAACTCAATCTCTTTACATTTAACACATGTAAATATTTCATATAAATTTCACTAAACACGATCATATGTACATGAAATCGAACATATCTTAAGCAAGCATATCATGTTACATAGCCATTATAGGTCATTCATGTGATTGGTTACCTTCAATTGTTCATTCAAGGTTAACTGCTATTTAGGCATGTGAACAAGCAAAGCGTGTACATTTGATCCCTTCCTATTCGGCAATAGCAAGTTTTAGCATATCATAAAACAATTTCCTCTTTCATCGAGTCTTAATGTCATGTATAGCATTAGGCAAAAATGTATTCATTTCATTTCAATTTCCATATACTCGCAGCAAATAAAATTCATGTGAGCATTTATTCGAATCATACTTCAAGTAGCATGCATGGTTTCATTCTTTATCCATTTGGCAATTCAAGTTCATGTATACATGAATTATTTATAATATTTATTCAAGCATTTATATGTTCATACAAGGCATTCGATTAGCATACTTGACTAGGACATATTGATTCGCCCTAGTTCTGGGCCTAGCGGTTTTGAGGTTTGTTAGGCAATTCGATGGACCGGGTTAGAGATTCGAGTCAGATTTGGGACTGTATATTTTTCGGTGAGATAAAAATATGGAAAAATGCTTAAAAATAATTTTTTAATATGTGATTAATATTGGTGGAATTAATTTTGTAAAATGAGATTTGGAGGTATGACATTTTGGCCAGTGACCAAAATGCAATTTTTGAAAACTATTTTTAAATTGACTAAAAAGAAAAGGGTCAAATTATTAGAATCCTTAAGGAGCTATTTTACCAAGTTTTTTATGGTGATTTTTCCCTTCAATTAAATCATTTTAACAAGTGTTTTAAAAGTGAATTAAAAGGGATTTTAGATATTAAAGTTAGTTAACTGGTTTTAATGAAAATCGACGTAACTTTTCTCTCAACTTTTCTCTCCACTTCTTTTCTGCCAAACACTCATATTTCATCAAAAACCAGAGGTGAGAGATCAATTTTACTTACAATCTTGATCTAGAATTGATTATTTAACTTTGATTTGCAAAACCATATTGAAATCTTATGTTTTCCTAGCTTTAAACAAGCCAATTGAGGGAGAAATCACACGATAGGGGTAAGGTCTGTGATCTCCTCTGTTGAATGGTTCCTTATTGATATTCCCAAGTATTTGATCATTGATTTATGGTTTATAATATGATTTTGTGTTTTATATTGAATTAATTGATTTAATTGGGTAAAATTGATGAAATAGAAAAAGATCCGAATTGGATCTATTTTCCAGTGATGTAGATTGATTTTAAACATATTATGGATGTATAATAATGTTGATAATTCGTTTTTAACAATGGAATCCCAAAACTCTTGAATCTCTAATTGTTTAGGTTGTTAGAATTGTGTTTTTGGGGAGTTGTGGTGGCTGTTTCGTTGCTGGAGGTGTTAGGTTGTTTTGATTCTATTTTTAGATGTTATTTGATTATAAAAGTGGTGTTAGATTGATAGGTTGTGGCTGGGTTTTTTTTTTGGAAAGGATTAGATGGTGTTTTTGGTTGTTGTGATTGGGTAATTGTGAGGTGAATGTGTGAATCCATGAGGATCTGTTGTTGCAGTGTTTTAAATGCATTGAGATGCATTAATCCTCTGTTTTAATGTGGTTAAAATAGGGGAGATGGATCTAGAAGTGATCGAGGAAGCTTTGGAGGTTTCAGACGCTTGTTTTCGCTCTGGCAAATTGAGGTTTCACGTATCAGTGAGTGAAAACATGGTTTAAAGCATTTTGATGTTTTGGAACAGAGTTTTGGGGAGTTAAGGTAGAGCTTGAAATGCTTACCTAGACTCGAAAGTAAGTATAAAGTGGTTTTCTCGCTCGGTCATGCTAGTTTGAAATGGTTTTATGCACTTGTTTTAATTTACATGTTACTTACTGTTTAAACATGTTTTAAAATATTTGATATACTATTTTTAAGCAATAATTGCTGAAGGATGCACATGGTAAGTGACCCTTGTAAGTATGTGGTTCATACTTGTGTTTTAAAGCATGGTTGTTGCTTTGAAAATGGCTTGGTTTAATGCTTGTTAAAAACAGTGAGGTAAATGTTATTTGGTTAATTATATTGGCAAGTGATGTGGTTTTAAAATTGTTATCGAATATAGTTAGTTGGCTATAGGATTGAGTGCACTATAAATAAGTCGCCTTGGATGTTGAGGGGTTTATATTATGTACCAAATACTCCATCCAAGTACCCTAACGGTAGAGGGGTTTAATGGTACCGAATACTCCCGTTAAACCCCTCTACCATTAGGGTACTTGGATGGAGTATTTGGTATACTTTTTTTAAGCATGAAATGCTAAAGGATTTATGCACTTGTTAAAATCCCTCTACCGCTAGTTTGAAATGGTTTTATGCACTTGTCTTAATTTACATGTTACCTACTCTTTAAGCATGTTTTAAAGTATTTGATATACTTTTTTTAAGCATGAAATGCTAAAGGATGTACATGGTAAGTGATCCTTGTAAGTATGTGGTTTATACTTGTGTTTTAAAGCATGGTTGTTGCTTTGGAAATGGCATGGTTTAATGCTTGTTAAAAACAGTGAGGTAAACGTTATTTGGTTAATTATATTGGCAAGTAATGTGGTTTTAAAATTGTTATCGGATATAGTTGGCCGGCCATAGGATTGAGTGCACTGTAAATAAGTCGCCTTAGATGTTGAGGGGTTTATATTTTGTACCAAATACTCTATCCAAGTACCCTAACGGTAGAGGAGTTTAACGGTACTGAATACTCCCGTTAGTGGGTTAATCATCTAACCGATGAGAGGGATTGGTATCCCTATGGGTTGAGAGTGTACCCAGTTGTTATAGTACTGCAATTGTGATTGTATTGCTATTCCGGTTGAGTTGTCTTTAAGTGTTGGGTTAACACTTGTTGAATCCGTGTATCCGATGAACTTTTTTGTTATTGGACTTGTTTAATAATCACTTGTAAGCCAATATAATTGATAATGTATCATTGAAAGGTTTATGTTGTATAATGTGATTTATACATGTTTACGCTTTAAGCTTTGCATATGGTGTTATGCATGGGAAGACTTAAATTGAGGTTAGCAATGACATTTGTTGTTGGTTAATGGTACATGTTGCATATGGTTTAATATGCTGGTTTTGAAAGTGTTATAGTGCATGGTTTTAAAGGCATGATGTTTTATATGATGATAAATATGGTTTGAAATGGGAATTTCATATTGTTGATGGAAAATGGTTTTAAATGCATTGATGGTGTGTTGTTTTTGAGCACTTCTCACTAAGCCTAGTGTTCTTATGCTCCCTTTGTCCATCAATGCAGAGAATTAAAGGTTTGGGATGTAGCGGGAAGCAAGGGATCTCAATAAGACTTGGTAATCAAAGTATGTTTTTGGAATTGGACTATAAGTAATAAGGGCAATAGGGTTTCCGTTGATGTTTCGGGAGATGGTTGTTAAACTCTCTGTTCGAGCAAGTTTGTTTAGTTGCTCTTGAATTGAAAATGGCCATTATAAAGTGTTTTTGGTGATGGTTTGGAGTTTCATGCGTGGCTTGATTGGTTTGTAGGAAGCATGCCTATAGATTTTCATTTGATGCAAGATGCCATGAATCGATGTTGAATTTTTGATGCTTTGATGTGGTTCAATGCTTGAATATGTGGGATATATGTTTAAAGTATGTTTGAGTGTTTTAGAAATCATAAATAGATGAAAAACCAGTTAAAATTCTTATTCCAGGCCAGAGGTTTCGAAACTTGGCCCCTGGTTTCGAAACATGTATTCCAAATTTGGCTATGGGGTGTGGTATGCGTTTCAAGTTCTGGAGGCCTGGCTTCAAAACCTGTAGGGGTGGTTTCGAAATCTCTAATATAATTTGGCCCCGTATCGATCCGAAAACCGGTGTACTAAATCCAAGGACCGTTATTTCAGTTATATGTTAGATTTAAGCTTTGAAATCTTGCAGTTTGGTTCCTAGATGTTGTGTGTGCAATTGAATGAGTTTGGATGGTTGTTTTAAGCTAAAATTTGACATGTTTTCATGAAACATAACTAATTGAAGATTGGTAAATCAAATTTTAGGTAAGTTCTTTTAGTTTGAATGATAAATTGAGGGTGTTGTGGTGATCTAATTGTGATGAAATTTTACGAGATTGTATGAAATGAACTTAATTGTGGATTGTTAAACTTATTTTGTTAGTTGAACCCTTAACTTATGGAAATTACATTTTCGTCCCTATTTTGTAATAGTGATCAATTGGATGTCAATTCGATGCCCGATTGAGTTGAGCTTATTCTTATGATCAGTATGTACATGTAGGTTAATAACTATACCTCTAGATAAGATAAAAGAAAAAAATGGTCGTGTTTTGAGTTTTATCTTCACGGTTTACCTCAGTAAACCTAATGTAGCTTGCTCGGTTCGGTCTTGCGACTAGGCTGGGTCGAGGGGGTTACATTTAGTGGTATTAGAGCCAGGTTTGCGAAAGGTTGGGATGTTGTATTTGGCCGTTTACTGTTGCTTGTCATGCACGGTGCTTGTCTGCTATGTTCGGTGATAATTGGAAGATTGATATGATTATTGTGATGTTGCTATGAGCTATAATATAATATTAATATGCACGGTAGTTGAAATATGCACACTGAGTGTTTATGTTATGTTGGGGGAAATTTGGGAAAACCCATTGCCTTATTATTATAGTCTGAAATGTATGGTTTTGAAATAAAAGTCTTGGATCCTTGCTTGAAGCTGGCCTGATTCAATTTTGTTTTGAAATGATTATCATGCCTTAGAAAATGTGTTATTTTACGACCGAGATGAGAAATGAGATCTAGCGTGATGTTGTTGCCTTTGGCTAGTTAGTTGAGGAGAGTATTGTGTCTCTTGGGGGTTTGTCACCTTGAAGTATGTACCACTTGTGCCGGTTGAGCCTGAGTTGGGTGATCTGATTCCTTGTTATAGGCGATATTTTGAGCTTGTAAGCTGTTGTTGCTGGAGTGTGTGTGTTTGTAATAGCCGTTGGGCAAACGAGGTTGCCATTGTAATATCTCTATAGTTTGGGAGGAGTTGAGTACCGTGGGTTGTCACCCGAGGCATCCGAGACATGGATGGCAGTGTTGTTCAGGTTTTGGATCAAATGGGGTGTATTGGCGCCCATAAGTTGGGATGTGTTGAATCCCTATTGCAAGGTGATGTTTTTAGTTGGTGGACAACTGTATCTATAGGTATGGAACCCAATAATGTGGATTGGGAGTTTTTCCATGCTGTTTTTAAGAAGAAGTATTTGGGGTTTAGATAGTTGGATGAAAAGAGATGAGAGTTCATGGTTGGGATCAGAGTCGCATGTATGTGGTCAAGTTAGGATACATATTTTTCAGTTAAGCCGGTATGCTTTTGAACTGGTTTTGGTAGGGAAGTGTCATTGTGACCGAATCTGATATGAGTTGGTACATGATGTTAGGGTGTACGTGTTGGCTTCCGATTACACCATTTTTGATGTGTTGGTACACGGGCGAAGTGCATTGAGCAGAACCTGAGTTTATCGATTTCGTGTGGGAGGTTTTAGCTCTGGAAAGAGACTTATGAAATATAGTTTCGGCAGTGTTCAGTTAAAAGGAATCGTGATAAAAGATATCGCCCTGAGTTGAGGCGAGGTGATGATGGTGCTGGGTGAGGACCACGGGGTTATAGTATCTAGACTAAACTAGTATTTAATACACATTGAGTATGTGGATTGTGTGATCTCATGAGGCGGGATTATCTACATTTTTTATGTGGAGTGTAAACTCATGTGCTTGTCACTGATAACGTTTGTGGGAGCTGTGGTTTGAACGACCATCTCGTAAGTTTTGGTTGCGGGAATATAGGTGGCTAGTTCTTCTGGTGAGACGGTTGTTGCGAGAAGGATGTTTGGAAATGATCATCGATGCTTTAAGATCTTAAGGTTATGGTTGTTTTGTTGGAGTTGTCACTCTACATTTTTTGATGTAATCGTGGGTTTGGATAAGTGGCTAGAACACAGAGCAATGGTTGATTTTGAATCAGAGCGAGTTGCCTTAAAACTTGCTGATAGTTACAAGGTAGTAATCACAGGCGAGAATGTTAAATTCTTGTATAATGCTATTTTGGCAATGGAAGCGAGTTGTTTGATGGATTTGGGTTGCAAGGCATCCCTAGCCTATGTTATGAATCCAGGGTCATAAGAAGTGCGAGCTCAGGATAGTCATGCGGCATGTGAGTTTCTGGGTGTTTTCGATGGAATGACCGGGTTTGCCATTAGATTAGGAGGTTGAGTTTGGCATTGAGTTGTATGAAAACACATCACCGATGTTTATTGCTCTTTGTGCATGGCTCGAGGGAGTTAAAGAGGTTAAAGACGCAACTTCAGGAGTTGCGTGATAAAGGGTTTATCAAGCTTAGTGTTTCGTTGGGGGTTACGCTGGTGTTATTGTGTAAAAGGAGGATAGCATTATGCGAATGTGCTTGGGTTCTAGGTAGTTGAACAAGTTGACATTTTGTTGATCAGTTCAGGGGTGCTTCAGTGGTTGTAAGTATGAGCTAAGGTCTGGGTGGTATCTGTGTAGGTAAAGGATGTGGTTGTGTTTAGATTTGCCATTGGTAAGGGGGATGGCGATGGGAGTTCTTGTTGATGTCGTTTGGTTTGATCAATACATCGGTTGCGTTCATAGTTTTGTTGAATCGGGTAGACTGAGTTTTTGGGACAGTTGGTTGTTGTGTTTATTGATGGGTTTTTTTTATGTGTAGAAGCACCGGTAAGGGCTTTGACCGATAAGTATAGTTGGTTTAGTAGATTTTTGGGGAGAGGTGAATGTTGCTCTTTGTTTGGGAGGTGTGAGTTCTGGGTATGTTGCTAAGAATTCTGGTTCTGAGGATGTTATTAGTAAGTGTGAACGGATAAACATGCACAGTGCAAAAACACTTATATGTATATGTAAGTATGTCTGTACATCCATACATTCGAGCATAACATTAGAGTTTTGCTTACAAACACGTAGACATCTATGGGGGCATATAAGTGATCATGCATACATATGTTCACACTTACGGATGACTAATCATAAATCAATGGTGTGATGGTATAAGTAAGGTAGCGTAAGAATGTGGTTTTGGTGTTATGGTTTTTGGGAGTTTGGCTGGCACTAGTTTTTGAGCGACCAAAGTTAGAGTTGGCAGGTTGTAGATTTGCTAGATCCAGTTCTTAGCATCGAGGTTTGTTGAGGCTGCAGTGTTGCAAGTGAAGTTGTAGCTTATGCATTTAGATAGTTAAAGGTGCATTAGCGCTTTTGTCCTACGCCTGATGTAAAGCTTGCCACGTTGGTGGTTGTTTAAATGTTTTAGAGACATCAATTCTATGATGAGGAGTGTGTTGTGTACACGGATCGCGCATGGTTAAAAAATGGAAAGATTGATGTTTTGAGTTTTTGATAACCTGGATGATAGGAGTTGTTTAGGAGTTATAGTTTGGTGATTGAATATCATTCGAGCTAAGTTTATAGTTGATGCTTGGGTTGTGAGAGTTGCGGCGAAGTTGAGGATATTATTTACGATGTTGGATGTGATGTGTGATAGAGACTTGATGTCAAGTTGCAAGTGAATTCATTCAAGCCACAGTTGAATAATAGAAAGGTAATGGCGTGATTATGTATCAGTATCGCATGTTCATGTTATTAGGAGGAGGAAATTCGGTGGATTTTCACATTAAAGATTATAGGGTGTTGTGTTTTAAAGGTCGGAAGGTGGTGTCCCTTGATGTTGGGTTGAGGTGTAAGGTTTGATGGAGGCGCATGCCAGTTCTTGCGAACTGCATTCCGGTAATGCCAAGATATATCGAGGTTTGAAAAGGGATTGCTATTGGGTTGGTTTAAAGGAAGATATGGTTGATTTTGTTGTTTGATGCATGGTATGTCAGCAAGTGGAAGCTAAGCATCGGTTTTCTTTCAGGTTGTTGTAATCGTTGAGGATACCAGAATAGAAATAGAAATAGGATACTGGCATAGTGATTTAAAGTGTTTTGTGATGGTCGGATGATCACGATGGTATCGCCTTGGAAGAAGGTGATGCATTTTAAGGACTATACAATTTTGTTGAGTATTGTGGGTCCTGTTGCTTATTGTTGAGGTTATCTCATGTGTTGGAGGGGTTCCATGATGTGTTTCATGTGATGATGTTGCGAAGGTATCGGTTAGATTCCTTGCATGTTGTGCCGGTGTAAGGCATTGTGTTGAGATTTGAGTTATCTTGTATGAAGGACCTGGTGGAGATCCTTGTTTCCAACGATAGAGTTTTGGGTGATATATTGGTTGGCCTTGTTAAGTTGTTGCGGAGACACCGGGGTGTTAGGAACCCGCGTGAGAATGTAAGTCGGAGATGTTGGAGCAGTTTTTACTTTAGCTTCTTTCGGGTAAATTTCGGGGACAAAACTTCTTAAGTGGGGGAGAGTTCTAACGCCCTGGTTTTGGGCGTAGCGGTTTTGAGGTTTTTTAGACGGTCCGATGGATCAGGTTAGAGATTCGAGTCGGATTCGGGACCGTATATTTTTCGGTGAGATAAAAATATGGAAAAATGGTTAAAAAGCATGTTTTAATATATGATTAATATTGGTGGAATTAATTTTGGAAAATGAGATTTGGAGGTATGAAATGTTGGTAGTGACCAAAATGCAATTTTTGAAAACTATTTTTAAAGTGACTAAAAAGAAAAGGGTCAAATTCTTACAATCCTTAAGGAGCTATTTTTCCAAGTTTTTGATGGTGATTTCTCCCTTCAATTAAATCATTTTAACATGTGTTTTAAAAGTTAATTAAAGGTGATTTTAGATATTAAAGTTAGTTATTTGGTTTTAATGAAAATTGACGAAACTTTTCTCTTAACTTTTCTCTCAACTTCTTTTCTTCCAAACACTCGAATTTCATCAAAAACCAGAGGTGAGAGATCATTTTTACTTAGAATCTTGGTCTATAATTGATTATTTAACTTTGATTTACAAAACTTATTGAAATATTATGTTTTCCTAGCTTTAAACAAGCCAATTGAGGGAGAAATCACACAATAGGGGTAAGGTCCGCGATCTCCTCTATTGAATGGTTCTTTATTGATATTCCCAAGTATTTAATCCTTGGTTTATGGTTTATAATCTGATTTTGTGTTTTTATATTGAATTAATTGATTTAATTGGGTAAAATTGATGAAATAGCAAAAGATCTTAATTGGATCTGTTTTCCAGTGATGTAGATTGATTTTAAACATATTATGGATGTATAATAATGTTGATAAGTCGTTTTTAACAATGGAATTCCAAAGCTCTTGAATCTCTAATTGTTTAGGTTGTTAGAATTGTGTTTTTGTGGAGTTGTGGTGGCTGTTTGGTTGCCGGAGGTGTTAGGTTGTTTTGATTCTACTTTTAGATGTTATTTGATTATAAAAGTCGTGTTAGATTGATAGTTTGTGGCTAGGTTGTGTTTGCAAAGGATTAGATGGTGTTTTCGGTTGTTGTGATTGGGTAATTGTGAGGTGAATGTGTGAATCCGTGAGGATCTTTTGTTGCAGTGTTTTAAATGCATAGAGATGCATTAATCCTCTGTTCTAATGTTGTTAAAACAGGGGAGATGGATCCGGAAGTGATTGAGGAAGCTTTGGAGGCTTCAAACGCTTATTTTCTCGTCGACAAATCGAGGTTTGGCGTATCAGTGAGTGAAAACGTGGTTTAAAGCGTTTTGATGTTTTGGAACAGAGTTTGGGGAGTTAAGGTAGAGCTTGAAACGCTTACCTAGACTCGAAAGCAAGTATAAAGTGGCTTTCTCTCTCGGTCGTGCTAGTTTGAAATGGTTTTATGCACTTGTCTTAATTTACATGTTACCTACTGTTAAGCATGTTTTAAAGTACTTGATATACTTTTTTTAAGCATGAAATGCTAAAGGATGTACATGGTAAGTGATCCTTGTAAGTATGTGGTTTATACTTGTGTTTTAAAGCATGGTTGTTGCTTTGGAAATAGTGGTTTAATGCTTGTTAAAAATAGTGAGGTAAATGTTATTTGGTTAATTATATTGGCAAGTGATGTGGTTTTAAAATTGTTATCGGATATAGTTGGCCCGCCATAGGATTGAGTGCACTGTAAATAAGTCGCCTTAGATGTTGAGGGGTTTATATTTTGTACCAAATACTCCATCCAAGTACCCTAACGGTAGAGGGGTTTAACGGTACCGAATACTCCCGTTAGTGGGTTAAGCATCTAACCGATGAGAGGGATTGGTATCCCTGTGGGTTGAGAGTGTACCCAGTTGTTATAGTACCACGATTGTGATTGTATTGCTATTCCGGTTGAGATGGCTTGAAGTGTTGGGTTAACACTTGTTGAATCCGTGTATCCGATGAACTTTTTTGTTATTGGACTTGTTTAATGATCACTTGTAAGCCAATATAATTGGTAATGTATCATTGAAAGGTTTATGTTGTATAATGTGATTTATACATGTTTACGCTTTAAGCTTTGCATATGGTGTTATACATGGGAAGGCTTAAATTGAGGTTAGCAATGAGATTTGTTGTTGGTTAATGGTACATGTTCATATGGTTTAATATGCTGGTTTTGAAAGTGTTAAAGTGCATGGTTTTAAAGGCATGGTGTTTTATATGATGATAAATATGGTTTTAAATGTATTGATGGTGTGCTGTTTTTGAGCACTCCTCACTAAGCCTAGTGTTGTTACGCTCCCTTTGTCCATCAATGCAGAGAATTAAAGGTTTGGGAGGCAGCGGGAAGCAAGGGATCTCAACAAGACTTGGTAATCAAAGTATGTTTTTGGAATTGGACTTTAAGTAATAAGGGCAATGGGGTTTCCATTGATGTTTCGGGAGATGGTTGTTAAACTGTCTGTTCGAGCAAGTTTGTTTAGCTGCTCTTGAATTAAAAATGGCCATTATAAAGTGTTTTTGGTGATGGTTTGGAGTTTCATGTGTTTCTTGATTGTTTTCTACCAAGCATGCCTATATATTTTTATTTGAAGCAAGATGTCGTGAATCGATGTTGAATCTGTGATGCTTTGATGTGGTTCGATCCTTGAATATGTTGGATATATGTTTGAAGTATGTTTGAGTGTTTTAGAAATCATAAATGGATGAAAAACCAGTTAAAATTCTCATTCCAGGCCCAAAGGTTTCGAAACCTGGCCCCTAGTTTTGAAACCTGTAGGCCAAATTTGGCTATGGGGTGTGGTACGCGGGGAGTCGTACTAGTACACGTTTCAAGTTTTGGAGGCCTGGTTTCGAAACATGTAGGGGTGGTTTCAAAACCTATAATATAATTTGGCCCGTATCGATCAGAAAACCCGTGTACCAAAACCAAGGACTGTTATTTCAGTTATATGTTCGATTTAAGCTTTGAAATCTTGCAGTTTGGTCCCTAGATGTTGTGTATACAATTGAATGAGTTTGGATGGTTGTTTTAAGCTGAAATTTGACATGTATGCATGAAACATGACTAATTGAAGATTGGTAAATCGAATTTTTGGTAAGTCCTTATAGTTTTGTAGATTTACAATTTGGTCCCTAAATGTTTGAATGATAAATTGAGGGTGTTGTGGTGATCTAATTGCGATGAAATTTCATGAGCTTGCATGAAATGAACTTAATTATGGATTAGTAAACTTAATTTTTTAATTGAACCTTTAACTTATGGAAATTACATTTATGTCCCTATTTTGTAATAGTGTTCACTTAGATGTCAATTCGATGCCCGATTGAGTTGAGTTTACTCTTATGATCAGTATGTACATGTAGGTTAATAATTATGCCTCTAGATTAGATAAAAGAAAAAAAAGGTCGTGCTTTGAGTTTTATCTTCACGGTTTACCTCAATAAACCTAATGTAGCTTGCTCTGTTCGGTCTTGCGACTAGGCCAGGTCGAGGGGGTTACACATACTCAATTCAAACTCATAACATATGCGCATCTTAATCCATTTAATCCACATGAGAATTATGTCATTACATACTAAAAGTTTAGCATTTAAGCCTTCGTGACATTATAGGCCAATTCAAGTTCATATATAAAACTTTCGAGTAACATAATGCATGTCCTAGCTTACTATATACAAGACTAGGTGCCACCAACCACTAGGAGCATTACAAATAAGTATGGATTCATACTTATGCTTTTGCTTGTGTCTCACTTCAAGCTCAAGAAATCTGACTTCGGGATTAAGCAAATCACCTTGAAGCACCTAACCTATGGTTTGGGAAGAGAGGAAGCGAGAGTGATAAGTACGATATGTACTTAGTGAGGTAGTACTAGTTCTAACTAATTATTAAGTCATGTCTCCATTAATCAAGTAGCCCTATTAAGGTTTATAGCATTCTAAGTCAAGCAAAAATCATGAATTCATGTATCATCATACTTATGGCAATCAAATGTCAAGGCAAGCAAATGTTAAGTAACCAATTTGTCGAGCAAATCAAGTAGCATGGTAAGCTTATCGAGTAATTATCAAGCAAACATTTTCTAGTATCATTCGAATAGCAAGATAGCATGACAAGCAAAATCATAAATCACAATTCAATCTTTAACCATTTCAAGTCAATTTATAGCATGTTTAAGGAAATCACAACATTTCCAAGTCAAGTAACATAATCACAATTTATTTCAAGCTTATCACTCAAGATATGTTCACAAGTTATACACATTGATTCAAGTGAGAGTATAAGTCCATTTCGAGTAGCATTTCATGTGACAAGTTTATCAAGTGTACAAGTATACATTTTAAGTAACATGTAAGCCTTAAGTCTTAATTATTGCTTGTTTACTTTCTTTAATTTAAGCCTTATTAATTAGCTGTCCATTATACATGTTTATACATTCTTGCAATGCAAAACAGTCCATATTTTCATTTAGTCTAGCCCATTCAATCATATAACATGTACACATAATTCACAATGCCAAAACAGTTCATATTTTCATTTAATATAGTCAATTGTGTCATATAACACGTACACATAATTCACAATGCCAAAACAGTCCATATTTTCATTTAGTCTAGCCAATTCAGTCATATAACGCGTACACATAATTCACAATGCCAAAACAATCCATATTTTCAATTAATCTAACCAATTTTAGTCATATATAACATGTACACATAATTCACAATGCCAAAACAGTCTATATTTTCATTTAGTCTAGCCAATTCAGTCATATAACATGTACATATATTTCACAATGCCAAAACAGTTCATATTTTCATTTAATATAGCCAATTCAGTCATATAACACGTACACATAATTCACAATGCCAAAATAGTCCATATTTTCATTTAGTCTAGCTAGTTCAGTCATATAACAATTACACATAATTCACAATGCCAAAATAATCCATATTTTCATTTAATCTAGCCAATTTCAGTCATATATAACACGTACACATAATTCATAATGCCAAAACATTCTATATTTTCATTTAGTCTAGTCAATTCAGTCATATAACATGTACACATAATTCACAATGCCAAAACAATCCATATTTTCATTTAATCTAGCCAATTTCAGTCATATAACACGTACGCATAATTCATAATGCCAAAACAGTTCATATTTTCATTTAGTCTAGCCAATTAAGTCATATAACATGTTCACATAATTCACAATGCCAAATCAGTCCATATTTTCATGCACAAGATGTACATGGCAGCAACACTCATTAATTCAAGTAAGATCGAGATCTTTTTCAAGTAACAATCATGTAACAAGAAGTTCGAGTATACAAGTCAAGTAATATGTTCAAGTAATCAAGTTTGCATGTCAAGCAATTCAAGCAAACCAATCAAGTAAACATTAGCTCAAGTGAGACCATAAGCCATTCCAAGTAGAAAATCATACAATACAAGGTCCAAGCATAGGCAATTATCATTTCAAGAGTTTCATGTCAAGAATCAAGCATTACATGTCAAGCCATTCAAGTATTTCAAGGATTCATGTCAAGTGATTCAATTGTTCAAGATTTCTTGTCAAGTCATTTAAGTATTTCAAGATATAATTCAAGTATTCATGATTTCTTTTGAATTTCTTATTCAATTTCTCAATAAGGTTCATATATTTTTAACATGTTTGCCTTGGATCACAATTGGTCATGAATAACATTGGTCCGTGTTTGACCATAGAGGTCCAAGAGATACTTAGCTCAAAGCACATACCAATCGCCAATATCGGAAACATGTAATCCTATACTTCTCACTATCCAACCAATTGCCACCAATCTCCGTACAACTCCCCCGTTACCTCCAACTGTCACCAATATCACATTTCATGTAATGGGGCATCCCCGAGTCGTGGCTCATGGACCGTAGTCCCAAGTATACCATGCATCATACAATTGTATCCAAGGACTTCCATTTTAGGCAACTTTAAGTATCTTAGCTCCTATTAAAAGTTGGAGTGCATTTTATACTTTAAAGATTTTTGTTGTTTCTTATGTTCCATGCTTTCATGTCCAAGGTAAGACAATTCATGTTCAAGGATTATATTCAAGCAAGTATTTCAAGATCAAGCTTAGCCCTTAGGCTAGTTGAGCCTTAGCTCTACAATCACCAATTACTTATCTTTCAAGCAAGTATTTACATTACCATCTTAGGTGTCAACTAAGCATTTGAGTGAATTGCATTCATGATACAAGGATCTAGCATCATATATCATTATAATACATACATGCCATGCTGAAATAGGCACAATCAAGAACAAGAAATCAAGCATTTACATCCATAGTGTATCTCAAGCAAGCAATTCGAATGGAATCATTCAAGGCATGGAATCACACAATGTTTTTCTAAATAATTTAACTTATCGATTTCCATGATATTACTTAATCACAAATTTAAGATTAGTCCGATCTTCCCTTTTAATTCATATTCAAGTTTAATTAAGCTCATTATCATGGCATATAAATTGCAAGAAGATAGACATGTAAATTTTGGTTAGGACCTAAGTCCTAACCCTACCAAAACTACACTCACCTCTTATCCCGAAGTTACGGGATAATTGAATCCTTATTCTTATATTATTACTGATTTAAACTCCTTTCGGCTTTCTACTAACTTGATCAGCCCCATCTTTATCTATTTTTATGAACATTATAACTATGCATTAGAACTAAATTTGTTATCCAAAAATTCATTTAACCAAACAAATCAGTCCATAACACATGCACATCCATTTAAAAATCACAACAATCCAATTTGCACTTGTATTTATACCGAATAGTTCACTAACTCATTAAATATTCAAAGCAACCCTTAATGTACAAAAACAGTCCCTATACTTCCATTATAGGCATCAAACAAATTCAGTTACATATGCTCACATATAAAATAGTCCACAAGCACTTATAAGTCGTGAAAAATAGTCCCAAATGCACTTATATGGCTTAAAATAGTCTATAATGAATACAAGTAGCCCCTATTAAATTTATATAATTGCAAAATAGTCACATATTTATATAATTACACATATACATGTTCAAATCATCCCAAATTACATGTATACATATAAATTTTCACACAACAGACCACCATGTTCATTTTTATAACAAGGATAGTCCCTAACACATATATATGTGCATCAAACAGCCCGTACTTGATCAATTAAATCCATTATCATCTTTAAAATCATAAAAACAATTTCCTATGGATTCAAAACTGTCCCCATGCATTTTCAAACAGCCCCCTGATTTTTGGATTCGTGAAAACAATCCTAAGCATCAAAATTTCATTACAAGACAACTTACATATTCTCACAATGTTCTAAATAGTCCTTAATTGTTCAATGCAGTCCGACATTCTTATAAGAACAATTCCTACAAATACAAAAAAGCCCTTAAGATTGTATAATTACATTTTGGTGTCCTATTTTCATGTATATACATTTATTACAAAATAGTCCATTTAAGTTATTGTATAAAAATATATTTGTTCCAAATAGTCCAACATGTATTTACATGTATTCAAAACGGTCCAAAACAATATACGTACAGAAATAATCTTGTTTTTTTTTCAGTTTACAATTAAATTGAAATCACTAAAACAATCCAAATTACATATCTTCTTATTTATTCATATTCAAGAAATCAATCAAATGTTATATGCTTACAAAACATGATCTTGCTAGCATTCGATTCATTCACTATTTTCCCCGAATATGCAAACCCATCCATGTAATACTCCCACATACATATACCGAATAATCAAGCACAATCTTCACATAAATAGAAGAAGAGTAGGATAGTTACCTTCCTACCAAGAGTCTATGCGCATGAGGTCCACAATTTTAAGCTAAACTAGTTCCAAAATTGAGCTCTCTGTCACTACTCTACTTGGTTTTGGGTTTTAGTCTTGGAAGAGTGAAGAAGATGAAATCTTTGTATAATTTAATTTCAATTGTCGGTTCATTCTTCTTCCCCCCTTACGCGTGCATTCATTTTGCATGACATATGTTCATGCCCTTTATCAATTAAGGATTTTGCATGCAACCTTTAAATCTTATCAAGGATTCTTTTGAGTCTTTTTAATAAGGTTCATGAATTATTTAATATCCTATTGAGGACTAAAGACCTCAATTGATTATTTTTAAGAAATATTTCAATCAATTCGAATCAAAATTAATCACATCAAATATCTTAATTCATATTTTGAGGTAATACAGTAACTCCATATTTTATATTCCAATCAGTTTAGTCACTCTCCCAAAGTGTCATCTTTCTTTAATTAATTCCAATTAGGTCCTAATAACTTCACTAGATTTATTTATATAATATTTATAACAATCTAACATAATGTTCGAATGTCATAATATCCTAGGCTAAGATTTGGGGTATTACAATGCGAGATTGTCCAAAACAAGATGATCGATCAATTCAGACTGAAAAATCTATTGGAATGCAAAGAGAAGAGGTCGTGGATCTGCTGGAACATCTAGAGTAGGTTCTCGAAAGGAGACTGAAGCTACTATGGGCCGAGATGATAGTTGTGTATATTGCATTGGATATTATTATTGCCTCACTAACTATATACTTAGTGTGTGATGGTTTTCACATGTAGGTAAAAAGAAAAAACCAGAGTAAGGAGCTGGCATCTTACTTATCAAGAATATAATCACGGTATCAGTAATAACATCTTTTGATGTGTTTTGGTGGTTCTAGATGGCATGCATATGTTAAAATTTGTCGGTTATATACTAGTTTATACATGGTTTGTAAGAACATATAAATTAGTTAATGTTTATAGCGAATAATGAATAGTTATATTATATTTAAAATCGGGTAATGATTAGAAAAAGTTAAACATAGTAATAGGGTAGATTTTTGTTTTAGGTAGTTTTTAGGCAGTTCTATTCCTTATATATCATAGGTAAGAACTATTAAGTTGCTTCCTGAAATTGGACTTTATTTGATGGGATAAAAAATTGAAATATGATTCTACGCTATAAATGGTAAAATTGGTAATTTATATTTTTTCTTATAAATATTAATTCGATATATTGGTATATTTGTTATGTGATATATTAATTAGTAATGGGTAAATATTATTGTTTAGCCTATTACATTTATTGGTATTAGAGCTACAGGTTTAGCCGGTTCTGGATACAAATCGGGTCTGTTAAGAGTTGGAATTATATACATGCTACTATGATGTCAAGATTACAGATATTTGTATGAAATTATTTTGATTCCAATTAATTAGTAATATGCTCCTTACTTATAAGGGATGTTTGTGACATTAACAGATGTCAGATCATCAAGAATCCCGCCAGGGAGCTGAGCATGATATTCCTGTACAATGTGAGAGTAATGAGGTGAATCAGAATCCGCCTCTTGCTCAGCAAAACGTAGAGGTACCCGCTTAGGAACAACGAAATATGCTTGTTCAAGATCAAGGCTTATTTCTTCAAGCATTGGATGCCAGTTTAAACCGGCGAGCACCAGTATCAGTTCCAAAGGAATTAAGAAAGATGAAAGCACCAGAATTTGGAGGCAATACTGATGCAGATCCAATGGCTGTTGATTTTCGGTTGAATGATATTAAAATCATGTTGGGTAGGATTCCTTGCGATGATTAAGGAAAGTTAGAAATAGTAGCATCCCTTCTGACAGAGCAAGTGAGCGTATGGTGGGATGTAATTACTGCACAAGTACCTCCGGAGTAGGTTACTTGGGAATACTTTCTAAAGGAATTCAAGGAAAAATATATTGGAGACGTATTCATTGACGAGATGAGACAACAGTTTTTGAATTTGAAATAGTATGGTAGATCAGTCTATGAATATGAATGTGAGTTCAATAGATTGAGTTGATTTGCAACCGAGTTTCTTCCAATGAAAAAAATAGAATTGATAGATTCATAGCCGGATTTGATTCTCAATATAAATGGATATTGGTTTCTCGCCACTTCACTGCTTTTCAAGAAGTGGTAAATTGAGCAAAGGCTATGGAAAAAGTGGATCTCGAAGACAAAGTAGAGAAACAGACTCAATCCGAAAAAGGTCTGGTAGTTCTTATACTACATCATGTTATAAACGCATTTAGGGGTTTTCACAGCAAAATCTAGTAGAATCAGCTTCTTCAGCTAAAAAGGGGTATCCTAGAGGAAAGTCAAAACAAGCTCAGACTGCTACAACAAGTACTGAGGCTCTAGATTTCGTCCTGTTTCAGAATGTGAACATTGTGGAAAGAGGCATTCTAGTCAATGCTGGTTTGCTGGCGGGACATGCTATCATTGTGGACAAGCTGGTTATTTCAAAAAGAATTGTCCATAGCTTCATTTTGATCAGTATACAGCGGCACCTTAGAAAACTAGAGGAAATCAAAGTGGCAAACTGGGAGCATCTGCAGCTACATCAAATCGAGAGAATAACACTACAGCTCGGGTCTGTAATGTCGAGACTATTATTGATCCAGATGATTCAAAGATCATAATAGGTATGATCGAACTCTTTGGAAAACCTATTTATACATTGACTGATCTAGGCTCTACCCATTCTTATATTAGTTCTAAAGTAATACTTGAAAGATATATCCCGGTAGAACCAATTTCGAGTGAGGTAGTTGTTATTAATCCAATATGACAAAGTGCCAAAGCAGGTCGAATATGCAAAACGTGTCCTTTAAAGATACAAGAAATTGAATTTCCAGCCAATCTTATGGAATTGCCTTTTCAAGAGTTTGAAGTCATTCTTGGAATGGATTGGCTATCGGCATATGATGCTACAGTTGAATGCCGATTGAAAAGGGTAGTCTTAAAAGGACCAGATGGTTCAAAAATAATATTTGTAGGAGAAAGGCAAAATTATTTGAGCAATGGGATTGCAGTTGTAACTTCTGGAATGCTATTATCACATGAGTATGAAGCTTATTTAGCTCATGTGATAAATATTCCAAAAACAAAGATAGATCTGGAAAATATACCTACGGTGCAAGAATTTTCAGATGTTTTCCCAGATGAATTACCGGGGTTACCTCCGGATCAAAAATTAGAATTTGGTATTGATGTTCTTCCTGGAACAACACCAATATCAATGGCACCTTATAGGATGGCTCCTACAGAACTTAGAGAGCTAAAGGCTCAATTGCAAGAATTACTAGATCAAGGTTTTATATGACCCAGTATATCAACTTGGGGAGCTCCAGTCCTATTTGTGAAAAAGAAAGATGGATCAATGAAGTTATGTGTGGACTACCGTCAACTTAATAAAGTGAAGGTGAAGAATAAATATCCTTTACCAAGGATTGAAGACCTCTTTGATCAACTTAAAGGACCAACAGGTTTTCTAAAATTGATCTTTGATCGGGGTATCATCAATTGAAGATCAAAGAAGCAGATAAACCAAAGACAACTTTTAGAACTAGGTACAGGCTTTATGAGTTTGTGGTAATGCCTTTTGGACTTACAAATGCACCGACAGATTTTATGGATCTGATGAATCAAATATTTCAGCCATATTTTGATCAATTTGTGGTGGTATTCATAGATGATATATTGGTTTATTCAAAAACCAAAGAATATCGTGATACTAATCTTCGAGTAGTTCTTCAGATCCTCTGAGAAAATAAATTATATGCAAAGCTGTCAAAGTGTGAATTCTGGTTATCTGAAGTAGCTTTCCTTGGACATATAGTTTCAGCTGAAGAAGTTCGAGTTGATTCTAAAAAGGTTCAAGCGATACTCGAATAGAAAGTTCATCACAATATCTCTGAAGTGAGAAGTTTCTTAGGATTAGCTGGTTATTATCAGCGGTTTGTGAAAGATTTTTCAATAATTGCCACTCCAATAACTAAGCTATTAAGAAAGGATGTGCCATTTGTTTGGGAAGAAAAATGTCAAGATAGTTTTGATAGATTGAAAAAGATATTAACAGAAGCTTCTGTCTTGGAACAACTAGAATCTGGGAAGGATTTAACAATATACAGTGATGCATCCCATAATGGTTTGGGGTGTGTATTGATGCAAGAAGGAAAGGTGGTAGCATATGCTTTGAAGATTTGACGTCACTACTTATATGGTGAAAAGTGCTATATCTTCACGGATCATAAAAGTTTGAAATATTTGTTGTCTCACAAGGAGCTTAGTTTGAGGCAAAGAAGATGAACATAATTGATCAAGGATTATGATGTAATTATTGATTACCATCTAGGAAGGGCTAATGTGGTAGCATATGCGCTCAGTCGAAAGACATTTTATGCCTTGAGAACACTGAATGCCTAGTTAAAGTTACAGGAAAATGGCGCGTTAATGGATGAACTTCAAGTTAAGTCTACTTTGATAGAAAGGATTAAAGAGTTACAATAAAATGATACAGAATGTTCAGAAAAGAAAAAGCAAGTTGAACAAGGTGAATCTAAAGATTTTGAAATAAGATCAAATGTATGTCTAAACTACAGGGAACGTGTGTATATTCCTAAACATGAGGATCTAAAGAGGGAAATACTTTCAGAAGCACATTATAGTCCTTTAACTATGTATCCTGGAGGCAACAAAATGTACCAAGATGTAAAGAGTCAATTTTGGTGGCCTGGCATCAAACGAACTATCACCGAGTTTGTTGCTAGATGCTTAACATGTCAACAAGTAAAGGCAGAACATCAAGTTCCATTGGAATTGCTTCAACCGATCTCAATTCCACAATGGAAGTGGGAAAAGGTCACTATGGATTTTGTAACAGGTTTACCATTGTTGCCAAGTAAGAAAGATTCAATCTAGGTGATTGTGGACCGATTGACTAAAACGGCACATTTTGTACCAGTTCAAACAGATTATACCTTGAACAAGTTGGCAGAATTATATATTAAGGAAATTGTTAGATTACATGGTGTTCCTATGTCTATTATATCCGATAGAGATCCAAGGTTCACTTAAAGGTTTTAAAGTGCATTACATGAAGCATTGGGAACCCGGTTACACTTCAGCACTACCTTCTATCCACAAACAGATGGACAATTAGAGAGAACTATTCAAATACTCAAGGATATGCTTAGAGCATGTATAATAAATTTTGCAGGTTCATGGGAATAATATCTTCCATTAGCTAAGTTTGCCTACGACAACAGTTATCAATCAAGTATAAAGATGGCACCTTATGAGGCATTATATAGAATAAAATGCCGAACACCATTGAATTGGTTCGAGTTAGAGGATAAAAAAATCATTGGACTAGATCTTGTTCAAGAAATGGAGAACAAGGTAAAGATAATTCAACATAATCTCAAGGCCACTTCTGATAGACAAAAGTCATATTCAGATCTTAAAAGGAAGGATATTGAGTTCAAAGTCTGGAAAAAGATATTATGCTTTGGACGAAAAGGAAAGCTTAGTCCAAGATTCATTGGTCCTTATGAAATTTTGAAAAGGGTTGGTCCGGTGGCGTATCAACAGCTTTACCACCTAAATTGAGTAAGGTCCAAGATGTTTTTCATGTGTCCATTCTTCGAAGATACCGATTAAGTCCTTCACATGTTATTACACCAGAAGAAATTGAGATTCAATCAGATTTGACCTATGATGAAGAACCTGTAAAAATTTTAGCTCGAGGAGAAAAGTAATTAAGAAATAAAAAGATTTCACTAGTTAAAGTCTTGTGGAGAAACCACAAAGTAGAAGAAGCTACTTGGGAAACAGAGGAAGCAATGAAAAAGTAGTATTCGTATCTTTTTGAACCAAATACATATTAAAAATTCAAGGATGAATTTTCTTAAGGGGAGAATTGTAGTACCTCAAAATTTTGGGTAGTGACCAAAATGAAAAATTTGAAAGTTTGGTGGTTAAAGTATAAACTTAGTAAACATTTATGGACTAAATTTTAATTTTCAAAAGTTGTGTATTTTAGTCCCGTAAATGAATTGTTTACACTCGAGAATGATGTTTTCGTGTTACACGGATTTTTCGTACGAAGTTTGTATTATTAGCTATAAAGCGATAAAGTTTAGAAAAATATTTGGATAATCTGATCGAATCAGATATTCAAGATATTTTAAAGGATGATAAGGCAAGGTTAAAATGTCATTTCCATGTCTTAAAATGGTAGGATTTAACATGGACCATTGGATTTAAAGTAGATTTTCCATGTTAAATATGAGCCATTGGATGAAAAATGGCAAGATGGTAATTTTGGAAAATTACAAGGGCAAAGTTGGTTATCACTAACTTATTGGTTTACTTTTGACCTTTGGATGAGTAGATTGTCAAGTGGCAAGATGTGGGACATTGGATTATAAGGGCAAAATGGTCATTTTGCTATAAAAGAGATTTTTATTTGGATTTTTATTAAAGATGACAAATGGACTAAAATTAAAGAATGGAAAAATCAAGAATTATCTTCATCTTTCTCCCCTTGTTCGAAACCCTACTCAAGGTAAGAGAAAATTTTTATTTTTGATTTTCAAGATTATTTAGTTGGATTTTGGATGAAAACATGAAATATGAAGTTTTATGATTTTCCTTGCTTGAAACCTTAGTTTTATGATTTTGATGGATAAAGGGGATGTTTAAATATGATGATTTAAGATGAGATTTTGATGAAGTTGTTGTTGTAGAATCATATCCAAGATTGTATTATGCTTGAAACTACATGAAAGTAGCTAAATCCTAATTTGGTTAAAGTTAGGGTTTTGATGTGAAGTTGAATTTGGATTGATTTTGATATGGAAAAGATTGTAAAAGCTTGGAAGTTGAATTCATGCTTGAATCAAGATGGAAATCTTAAGTGTTGTGACCTTTCATATCCGGCCTTAGGGGGAAAATTTAGGAAATTATGGAAAATTTTCCTAAGGCTAGGAATGATGTGAGAATGATTTTACAATGCTTAGAATGCTGTTTGGATTAATTTGGAAATTTAAAAAGTGTTGAGAACCAAATGACATATTAAGGAAAATTTGAGAGTGAAAAGGAAATTGATTAAAAATTAATGTGTTAAGCTTGAATGTATTCTTGGAATACTTGAATATGTTTTCTAATGATTAAAATTGAAGTTCAATGGCAAGAGACCATTTTGAATAATTTGGAAAGTTTAGGTGAATTCTAAAAGAATTCATTTTATGAGATTTGAGAATGTCTTGTGAATTTGTGATGGATATGAATAATAAAGGACTTTTAGGAATTTTATTCCTAATATGTGCCTATGTTAGAATGATATTAACATATGCTTTGAATTGTATGTGTTTGCTAAATGATGACTTTATAGATCGTGATCGAGATCAAGATCGTAATACGAGCAAGTTTAAGGATAAGGAAAAAGTTCAAGAGTAAAGTTAAGTCGACAGTAAAGTTACTAGTGAGGCTTCAGGTGAGTGCAATGCATACATAACATGATACATGGATGTTTTATACATCATTAGGAAGACTTGCGATGAGTTTAGCATGTTTATATATTGGCATGATATTTATGTCATTGATCAAATATTTGACATATTTTAAATATGTGAACTAGTTGAATATAAATGCATGGATCACTAGTTATATTATGAATGTTATTTCGGGTATGAACTGCCCAATGTTAAATTCTGTTAATATACATTGCCATGGATGAAATAAATATGGAAAATGCGCCCAAGTATGTCATTGAGGGACAGGGTATAGTTGGCATGCCATAGAGTCCAGCAGCGCACTGCATATCCAATTTAACACTATAGTGTATATAAAGGACATTTAGTGTATATGGTGTGCACAACCTTATGTGTATTATGTTGGGCACGACCTTATGTGTATTAGCACTTCGGTGCATATTTGACTCGCGTACTTAGGGTCCTTATAGAATTATATTTAGGCCATAAATTATTGAATAATAAATGGTAAACAGGCTAGGGAGTATATGAACTCTCAAAGTTATGGCAAGTATATTGGTAAGGAAATTTATATCCGGTTATATTATGCTAATATATGATTAACATGATGGTAATACGTATCTAGTGATTCACAATGCATGAATATTGTTACACGTTGTTAGTTATAGTTATGTATATTGCATTGGATATTATTATTGCCTCACTAAGTATATACTTAGCGTGTGGTGGTTTTCACGCGTAGGTAAAAAATAGAAACCGGAGTAAGGTGCTGGCATCTTACTTATCAAGAATATAATCATGATATTAGTAATAAAATCTTTTGATGTGTTTTGGTGTTTCTAGATGGCATGTATATGTTAAAATTTGTCGGTTATACACTAGTTTATACATGGTTTGTAAGAACATATAAATTAGTTAATGTTTATAGTGAATAATGAATAGTTATATTATATTTAAAATCGGGTATTAATTAGAAAAGGTTAAATAGAGTAATCAGGTAGATTTTTGTTTTAGGCAGTTATATTCCTTATATATCACCGGTAAGAACTGCTAAGTTTTTGCCTAAAATTGGACTTTATTCGATGGGATAAAAATTTGAAATATGATTCTACGTGATAAATGGAAAAATGGATAATTTATAATTTTTCTTATAAATATTAATATGATATATTGGTATATTCGTTATGTAATACATTAATTAGTAATGGGTAAAGATTACTAGTTAGGGTGTTGAAGAGTATATACATGTAGGACTAATAACTTGCATCTAAACAAGATAACAAAGAAAAAAATGGACCGACTTTTCGTAACCCTTCTCCGATTTGTTTCGGCATACCTAATGTAGCTCACTCAATTCGGTCGGGCGTCTAGGCAGGGTTGTGGGGGTTATACCTATAGTTGCCAAACAATTTTTGTTGCGGGAACAAAAATCCTCAATGTAACACCCCGGTTTCGGGCTTAGATGTTTTGAAGGTTGGTTCAAAGGTTCGGTGGACCGATATTAGAGTTTTAGGTTATTTTTGGGATTTAATTGGTTTAAATATTTTTAAAGGTGATAAAATTGAGGGAAAATATTCTAAAATCATTATTTATTATATTAAGGATATTGGTGAAATCAATTTTGGAAAATAAGATTTGGAAATCGGACATTTTGGCTAATGACCAAAATGCAATTTTTGAAAACTGCTTATAAAGGTGACTAAAATGAAAAGGGTCAAATTCTTAGAATCTTTAAGAATCTATTTTAACAAGTTTTTTTCTGATGATTTCTCCCTTAATTAAAGATAATTTAACATAAGTTTTTAAGTTAATTAAAAAGGGATTTTAGTTAAAAAGTTAGTTAAGCTTTTAAAAGAAAATTCACGTAACTTTTCTATCCACTCTCCCCTCAGCCAAACACTCAAGTTTCCATCAAAATCCAGAGTTGAGAAGTCTTTTTACTTGTATCTATGATTTGTAATTGATTAATTAACATTATTTTTATAAAATCTCATTTAAATCTTGTGTTTTCTTAGCTTTTATCCAAACAATTGAGGGAGAAATCTCACAATAGGGGTAAGGTCCGTGATGTCCTCTATTGTATGGTTCTTTATTGAAATTCCAAAGCATTTGGTCTTTGATTTATGAATTGTAAGTTGATTTTAACGATTTATCAATATTTGATTGAGTAAATTGGGTAAAAATTGATGTAAAAATGAAATATTCGAAGTGGATCTGATTTCCAGTGTTTAAGATTGATTTAATGTATATTTTGGATGTATTATGATTTTGATAAGTTATTTTTACCAATAGAGTCTCGAAACTCCTGGATCTCTAATTGTTTAGGTTGTTAGATTTGAGTTTTTGTGATGATATTCGAGTTTAATCTTTGCTGGAAGTAAAAGTTTGTTGGGAAAGATTTTTTGGATGTTAATTGATGAAGATGAATGGTTTGAATCGTTATATTTTGGCGGGGTTAAGTTTTGGAAGTGTTTGGGGATGTTTTTGGTTTGTTTCGGATGGTTTCTAAGTGGGCAATCTGAGAGTTGCGGAGTTTTACTTTGAGGCAGTAATTTTAATGCATAGTGATGCATTTATCCTCTGGTTTTATGTGTTTAAAATAGGGGATAATCAAGGCGACGAAGTTCGACATTGATTATTGCTTGTTGGGAGCTTGTATCGCGTTGGCAAGGAAGGCGAAGCGTATCGGTGAGCAAAAATTGGTTTTAAATTCTTTACAAAGGTTTGTAAAGGTTGTTGAGAGTTTATGGTAAGCGTGAGACACTTAACTAGGTTCGAAAGTAAGTTTCCTTTATTTTGCTCTTGAATATCAGCTTGGACATGAGCATGTTGTTTGCATGTTTTGGTGATAAACATGGTATGATTTACTTACTAGAAATGCAAGGTTTTGAAAGTAAATTAAATGCTATTGAGCATTAGTTTTCATTCCGGTTGGGAATGGTGTTATTGCATTGGTAATGAGATTTGCATATGTGATATTTTGTTTAATGCATTGTAAAGCAGTAAGTAAATGGCATATTTGCTATGTGACATGGTGACAAAACATCAAATATAGTTGGCATGCCATAGGATTAAAGTGCACTATAAAAATGAACAAAATCGATTGTGCCCAAGGGTTTTTGAGGTATGGCGGTTTAACAAGGCCACTCGAACTGTTGGGACATCATTTGGGGTGTGCGTTCTAACTAGGCAACCCAAATTGATGGTAATCTTGCGGTTTAACTAGGCAAGGAAGTAAAACTCGCAGTCTAACTAGGCGAGGCAATAAAATCTTGCGGTTTAACTAGGCAAGGAAGTAAAACTCGCAGTTTAACTAGGCGAGGTAATAACATCTTGCGGTTTAACTAGGCAAGGAGGTAAAACTCGAGGTTTAACTAGGTGAGGTTGTCAAATCTTGCAGTTTAGCAAGGCAAAGATGGAAAACATGCGGTGTAACTAGGCAAGGGTGTTAAGCTCACGGTTTAACTAGGTGAGGGTGTCAAATCTTGCGGTCTAACTAGGCAAGGTTTGGGATATCATGAGGTTTAACTAGGCATGATATGAGAGATTCGTGTATCTGATATATGTTGATACAGGGTAGTCTATCCGGGTCACTATAAATGCCAATGTATGCGGAGGTTCATGTGTTGAACTTATTTTTAATGCATTGAGATTTAAGCATGGTTTATTATTTAATGCTTTGAGATTTAAGCATGGTTTATGATTTAATACTTTGAGATTTAAGCATGGCTTTGGGATTTAAGCATGGAATGCACATGATGTTGCATAAAGGTTATTATGCTTTGATTCAGTTGGAATCATGGAAAAATGCTTTGGTTGTAAGTATGTTTTTCGAAAACAAGCATATGGTTCTCAAATGGTTTTAATGCATCATTTTTTATGAGCATCCTCACTAAGAAAGTGTGCTTACGCTCTCTTTTTCCTAATGATGAAGAACATTGAGGTTTGGGCAGCAAGAGGCAAGGCTAAGTGATCCAAAGACATTTACAAGTTTGAGTATGAATTCGGTTTAAGTTTCGATTAATAAGGCAATGTGTTCGTCATGGTTTTTGGGAGTTGTAATTTTGTTTCCTTATGGTTTTTGAGTATGTTTCTATGCTGGATTTTGAGGATGGTTTGATGTTGCTAAATTTGATGTTGATCCTTGCTTATAGTTGTGGATGAATGGTTGCTTAAGTATGCATCTAGAGCTTCCTTGTTTGTTGCCATGTGGTGATTGTTTGAGCAAGTATATTATGTTGTGCTAGTTGTGTTGATATGATGCTTAAGTTGAGTGTGGCCTATTTGTGCATTTTGGTATGTTTGGCGAAATGGTTTAAGAAGCATGCCTCTAGAGTGATATTTTAGAAATATGAGCTTGCTTTAGGGTGTTTAATCTTAGTATAGATGTGAGTTTATATATTTATGGTTGTTTGTATGCATGTATGCAAGTTGCTACGACCCAAATGCATCTAGATTCGAGTGAAAATAGCTAAATTTGACATTACAGGCTAGACGTACCGATACGGGGGGGACCGTATTGGTAGGCAAATTGGGGTAACTGTTTCAGTACGGGAGTGATGAATCGGTATAGTCTGTTGTTACTGGAAATCCTTCTTTTTGAAACCAAGCCCGTGTACCGAAACCCATACTTACCGTATCAGTAAGGTATTTAATAAATGTACTAGGGAATTTTGTGAACGAAAAGGCATACCGGTACGGTACATGGCATATCGAAACAAGGCTGCTACACTGTATCGATACTAACCATAGCGTATCGATACAAGGACCGTTAGTTCTGTTAATGTCATGGAAAGGCTATTTTGGGTTTCTTTTATTTTAGCCCTTGGGTATTGTTTTATCAATTAAATGAGCATGGTTGATCGTATTGAGCTAATTTTTGACATGTAAGCGTGAAATATATTTAATTAAAGGTTGGTAACTTAAAATTGGGAAAAGTCCTTGTATATTGTTGAAATTCGAATTTAGTCCCTAAATTGCGTTTGTGTCCAATTGGATATCGTTTTGATGCCCGATTGAGATGAGTTCTCACCTGTGAACAATATGTAAATGTAAGAAAGTAATAATGCATCTAGACAAGATAAAAGAAAAAATGATCATGTTTTTGGTTTCATATTTCTGGTTTACTTCGGTAAACCTAATGTAGCTTGCTCGATTCGGTCTTGCGTCTAGGCCATGTCGAGAGGGTTACACTTGGTGGTATCAGAGCCATGTTTGCAAAAATTTGGGATGTCATTTTTTGATTAGTTGTTGTTGTTTGAGTTGCATGGTGATTGTGGATATGTACGGTGATTGTTTAATATCTTGTCAGGGTATGGTTTGGGGAACACATTGCCTATTACCGAGGTTTTATAAAGTTATCTTGGATCCTTTGCCTAATGCTAACCTAACTTTAATGTGTTTTGATGTTCTTGTTAGCGTGGTTCAACATGTGTTTTGTGTAATGGCTGGTAGTGCCAGAGTTGGGCAAAATAGTGATGTGGAAGGGCATCTCTCTAATTTTTTTCCTTTTTTCTCCTTCGCTGGTTACTCCAATTGATGTTGGGGCAGGTGGTGTACCCTAGGCTCCTGTAGTGTCATCTTTTAGTGATCTGACCCCATTGGTCCAAGTAGTGATGACAGCTTTTTGAGTAGCAGTGGATGGAGTGCAAGTGCAAGCACCGATACCTGTTGTGGTGGTCGAACAAGGTTCGTCCTTAGTTTCCTCTAGGCAGGTAGTGAGTGGGCTCGGGTAAAAGAGCGGCAAATTTTGGCTATTTGGGAAAGTAGAATAGGAGGTCTTGTGACAAGAGGCATAAGTCGGGTAACAAGCGTGGGGGCAGTGTTGGCAAGGGTAACTAGGGAGTTCGTATTAAGGCAGAGTGTGAGCATTGTGGTAGACGTCAAATGGATGTATGTTGGGGAAATACCATGTGTTGCTGGAAATATGGATCTTCTGATCACCTAAAGCATGATTCTTCTCGTGCTGTAAGAATTACACCAGGTCAGGATGTTGTTGTATGACCAGAGAATAGTGGATCGACGCAGATCATTGTTCATCAAGAAGGTTGCAATGACACAGATGTGATTGTAGGTACCTTTGCTTTGCAATCCTTGTTATTGTTATCTTTGGTTAATTCGGGGTTTACAATTTTATATATATCAAGTGAGCATATCTTTGATGAATTCTCCTGTAGTGTTCGTGGAAGTAGGCATGTTAATTACCGAGTATGAGGTGAGGTTTGTTCGCTTGAGAGTTCTACCTGAGGTTTTAGTGTGGTTAGTGCTAGTTGGGTTTTAGACCGCTAGCTGTTATGGCTATGTGCGGAGGCATCAAATGTGCCAATGACGTTCAAGATGATGTCGTATTGGGTATTCTCTAAATACTTGTTTTTGGATAGTAGTCAGAGTAGTGGTGTTCTCGTGTACTATGGTATCAGGAATGAGTTTTGCTAGAGTGTTTTGTTGTGTTGGAGGAACTTCGATATGGGTAATGTTATAAGTGAGTGTGGATGTTAATCATGCACAGTGTAAAAATACTTATATATATTTAAATATGTCAGTACATGCATACACCTTTGGGCATGACATTAGAGGTTTTGCATCCATATGCATAGGCATCTAGGATGACATTTAAGAAATCATGCATACATATGTCCACACTTACGGATAATATTTTGGAGGCAGAGGTAATGATAGTAGCTAGTTCTTCTGGTGAGTTGGTTACGTTTAAAAGTTTGTATAGGCAGTATCCTTCGGTGGTGCAAGGATATGAGTTGCCGTAGATCTAATGGAGTTTCCATTCCATGGTTTTTAATGTGTTTTGGGTATGGGATGGTTGAGTGAGCACAAGGCAATTGTGGATGTGAATCCAAAAAGGGTTTTTTTAGATTAGTTGATGAGTATGAAGTTGTGGTGGTTGCGATAATTTAAAGTTCTTGTCCAATGTAGTGGCTGCTGCTCATACAAAAAGGATGTCAAAAGGAGGTTGCCAAGCTTATTTGGCTATTGTAGCGAGTCCCGAGGTTAGGGGTGTTCCATGAATATCTTGATCAGTTTGTGGTGGTGTCTTTAGATGATATTCTCATGTATTCTCGTACCGAGGAAGAATATGATCAGTATTTGCGGGATATGTTGCAAGAGTTGAAGGATAATTAGTTGTACACTGAGCTAGGCGAGTGTGAGTTTTGGCTTAGGGAAGTGATGCTCTTTGGTTGTGTGGTTTCCGTGGAAGGCATTACCTTTGATCCACAGAAAATTGAGGCTATTCTCAATTGGAAGCAACCTAAATTAGTGACGGTGGTGCGTAGTTTTCTTGGGTTGGCTGGTTATTATCGCAATTTCGTTGAAGGGTTTTTGATTGTTGCAGCACCGTTGACGAAGTTGTTGCAAAAGAATGTTCATTATGTGTGGACGTTGAAGCAACAACTTAGTTTTGAGAAGTTGAAGGAGGTTTTGACACATGCTCCTTTGTTGATTCGACCATAATTGGGGAAGGAGTTTGTGGTTTATAGTGATGCTACATACGTTGAGTTTGGTTGTATGCTGATGCATAATGATAAGGTTGTGGCCTAGGCATCGAGGTAGTTGAAGGTTCATGAGCGCAACTATCCAACTCATGATTTAAAGCTTGCGACTGTGTCTTTTTTTTGCCTTGAACATCTGGAGGCATTATCTTTATGGTGAAAAGTGTGTGGTTTTACGGATCACAATAGTTTGAAATTTTTGATGTCTCAAAAGGGATTTGAATCTTAGGCAACATAAATGGTTGGAGTTGCTTAAGGATTAAGGCTGGACGATCGAGTATCATCTAGGAAAAGTCAATGTGGTTGAGGATGCTTTGAGCTGTAAGGAGCCGATTGAGCTTAGAGCTATGTCTGCAAGATTGAGTGTGACACGGGAAGGTGGGTTGTTGGCCGAGTTGCAAGTTGAACCTACGTTGTCAAAGATGATTAAAGTAAAACAACCGTACGATGATTCTTTGGTTAAGCATGTTAAGGAAATATTGGACGGTAATCCGATAGATGTTTTTCATTTTGACGGTGATGGGGTTTTGTGTTTCAAGGGTCGAATAGTGGTACTGGATGATCCAGAGCTGAGGCATACTATTTTGATTGAGGTATATTTCAGTCATTTCGTTATGCATCCCGGTAGTGTTAAGATGTATCACGGGTTGAATGAGGCATACTATTGGGTTGGGTTGAAAAAAGATATGGCTGAGTTTGTTTACAAGTGTATGGTGTGTCAGCAGGTCAAGGCTGAACATTAGCTTCCATCCGGGTTGTTGCAACCACTGAAAATTCTTGAGTGGAAAAGGGAGAGAATCACCATGGATTTTGTGATGGGGCTGCCATTGACACCAGCTAAAAAGGATTCCATTTGGGTGATTGTTGATCGATTTACGAAGTGTGCGCATTTCTTGCCAGTGCACACGATGGATACTTTGGACAAACTGGAAAATCTGTACATTGTTGAGATTGTGCGCTTGCACGAGGTACCTATGTCCATTGTGTCTGATAGAGATCTAAGGTTTACGGCAAGGTTCTGGAGGAGTTTACACCAGGCTTTGGGTTAGAGGTTGAGTTTCAGCACTGCGTATCACCCTAGACGGATGGACAATCTGTGCGGGTTATCCAAGTTTAGGAGGATATGCTGAGGTGTTGTATTATTGAGTTTCGAGGAACCTGGGAGAAGCATTTATCTTTAGTTGAGTTTGCATAAAACAGTAGCTACCAAGCAAGTATGTAGATGGCACCATATGAGGCGTTGTATGTCTGGAGGTGTCGTACGCCCTTGTGTTGGGCTGAGGTAGGAGGAGAGCATGTTATCTTGCTGAATGTGTTGAAGGTCATGGATGAAAAGGTAAAGCTTGTGTGTGATCGCTTGAAAGCAGCTACGGATCGACAGAAGTCTTACGCAGATTTAAAGCGTGGGGAAATTAAAATGCGGTAGGCAATCGTGTATTCTTGAAAGTGTCACCATGGAAAAAGGTGATGAGGTTCGGATGTAAGGGTAATCTTAGTCCGAGGTTTATTGGACCGTACGAGGTTGTTGAGCGTGTAGGTTCGGTGGCTTATCGGTTGAGGTTGCCCTCCGAGCTGGAGAAAATACATGATGTGTTCCATGTATCTATGTTACGGAGGTATCGGTCAGATCCTTCACATGTTATGCCAGTGGAGCATATAGAGTTGAGGCCGGATTTATCCTACGATGAGGAATTGGTGGAAATCCTTGATTCCAGTAAGTAAAGTTCTTCGTGGTAAAACAATTGAGTTTGTGAAGGTGGACATGATGGAGCAATTTCTGCATTTGTTTTCTCCAGGTAATTTCAAGGATGAAATTTCTTAAGTGGGGGAGAGTTGTAACACCCCAGTTTTGGGCTTAGATGTTTTGAAGGTTGGCTCGAAGGTCCGGTGGTCCGGTATTAGAGTTCCGGGTCAGTTTCAGGATTTAATTGGTTTAAATATTTTTGAAGGTGATAAAATTGAGGAAAAATATTCTAAAATCATTGTTAATTATATTAAGGATATTGGTGGAATCAATTTTGGAAAATAAGATTTGGAAATCGAACATTTTGGATAGTGACCAAAATGTAATTTTTGAAAATTGCTTATAAAGGTGACTAAAATGAAAAGAGTCAAATTCTTAAAATCTTTAAGGAGCTATTTTAAATAGTTTTTTCTGATGATTTCTCCCGTAATTAAAGATATTTTAACATGAGTTTTAAAGTTAATTAAAAAGGGATTTTAGTTAAAAAGTTAGTTAAGCTTTTCAAAGAAAATTCACGTAACTTTTCTCTCAACTTTTCTCTCCACTCTCCCCTCAGCCAAACACTCAACTTTTCATCAAAATCCAGAGGTGAGAAGTCTTTTAACTTGTATATATAATTTGTAATTGATTAATTAACATTATTTTTATAAAATCTCATTTAAATCTTGTATTTTCTTAGCTTTTATCAAACCAATTGAGAAAGAAATCTCACAATAGGGGTAAGGTCCGTGATCTTCTATACTGTATGCTTCTTTATTGAAATTCCCAAGCATTTGATCCTTGATTTATGAATTGTAAGCTGATTTTAATGATTTATCAATGTTTGATTGAGTAAATTAGGTAAAAATTGATGTAACAAGGTAATATTCCAAGTGGATCTGATTTCCAGTGTTTAAGATTGATTTAATACATATTTTGGACATATTATGATGTTGATAAGTTTTTTAGCAATAGAATCCCGAAACTCTTGGATCTGTAATTGTTTTGGTTGTTAGATTTGAGTTTTTATGCTGATATTCGAGTTCAATCTTTGTTGGAAGTAAAAGTATGTTTGGAAAAGGTTTTTGGATGTTAATTGATGAAGCTTAATGGTTTGAATCGTTATATTATGGCTGAGTTAAGTTTTGGAAGTGTTTCGGGATGTTTTTAGTTTGTTTTATATGGTTTCTAAGTGGGCAACCTAAGAGTTACAGGGTTTTGCTTTGAGGATATGGTTTGAATGCATAATGATGCATTTATCCTCTGGTTTTATGTGTTTAAAACAGGGGATAATCAAGGTGACGGAGTTCGACATTGATTGCTTCTTGCCGGAGCTTGTATCACGTTGGCAAGGAAGGCGAAGCATATCGGTGAGTGGAAACTGGTTTTAAATGCTTTAAAAAGTTTGTAAAGGATGTTGGGAGTTTAGGATAAGCGTGAGACCCTTACCTAAGCTCAGAAGTATGTTTCCCTTATTTTTCTCTTGAATATCGGCTTGGACATGGGCATGTTGTTTGCATGTTTTGGTGATAAACAAGGTATGATTTACTTACTGGAAATGCATGGTTTTGAGTACATATGCATGGGTTTGAAAGTAAATTAAATGCTATTGAGAATTGGTTTTCATTACGGTTGGGAATGGAGTTATTGCATTGGCAATGAGATTTGCATATGTGATATTTTGTTTAATGCATTGTAAAGCAGTAAGTAAATGGTCTGTAAATTGTATATTGGCTATGTGACATGGTGAGAAAACAATTGGATATAATTGGCATGCTATAGGATTAAAGTGTACTATAAAATATGAACAAAATCGATTGTGGCCATGGGTCCTTGAGGTATGGCGGTTTAACAAGGCCACTCGGACTGTTGGGACGTCATTTGGGGCGTGCGGTCTAACTATGCAACCCAAATTGATAGTAATCTTGCGGTTTAACTAGGCAAGGAAGTAAAACTCGCGGTCTAACTAGGTGAGGTAAAAAAATCTTGCGGTTTAACTAGGCAAGGAAGTACAACTCATGGTTTAACTAGGCGAGGTAATAACATCTTGCGGTTAACTAGGCAAGGAGGTAAAAGTCACGATTTAACTAGGAGAGGTTGTCAAATCTTGTGGTTTAGCAAGGAAAAGATGGAAAACTTGCGGTGTAACTAGGCAAGGGTGTTAAGCTCGCGGTTTAACTAGGCGAGGGTGTCAAATCTTGTGGTCTAACTAGGCAAGGTTTGGGACATCATGAGGTTTAACTAGGCATGATATGAGAGATCTGTTTATCCAATATGTGTTGATATAGGGTAGTTTATCCGGGTCACTATAAATGCCAATATATGTGGAGTTTCATGTGTTGAACTTATTTTTAATGCTTTGAGATTTAAGCATGGTTTATTATTTAATGCTTTGAGATTTAATCATGGTTTATGATTTAATACTTTGAGATTTAAGCATGGTTTATGATTTAATACTTTGAGATTTAAGCATGGTTTATGATTTAATGCTTTGGGATTTAAGCATGGAATGTGCATGATGTTGCATAAAGGTTATTATGCTTTGATTCAGTTGGAATCATGGAAAAATGCTTTGGTTGTAAGATTTTTTTTTTGGAAAACAAGCATATGGTTTTCAAATGGTTTTAATGCAACATTGTTTTATGAGCATCCTCACTAAGCAAGTGTGCTTATGCTCTCTTTTTCCTAATGATGCAAAACATTGAGGTTTGGGCAGGAAGAGGCAAGGCTAAGTGATCCAAGGACATTTACAAGTTTGAGTATGAACTCGGTTTATGTTTCGGTTAATAAGGCAATGTGTTCGGCATGGTTTTTGAGAGTTGTAATTCTGTTTCCTTATGGTTTTTGAGTATGTTTCTATACTGGATTTTTAGGATGGTTTGATGTTTCTAAGTTTGATGTTGATCCTCGCTTATAGTTGTGGATAAATGGTTGCTTAAGTATGCATCTAGAGCTTCCTTGTTGGTTTCCATGTGGTGATGGTTTGAGCAATTATATTATGCTGTTCTGGTTGTGTTGATATGATGCTTAAGTTGAGTTTTGCCTATTTGTGCACTTTGATATGTTTGGCAAAGTGGTTTAAGAAGCATGCCTCTAGAGTGATCTTTTAGAAACATGAGTTTGCTTTAGGGTGTTTAATCTTAGTATAGATGTGAGTTTATATATTTATGGTTGTTTGTATGCATGTATGCAAATTGCTAGGACCCAAATGCATCTAGATTCGAGTGAAAAACTAGCTAAATTTGACATTACAGGCCAGTCGTACCGATACGTAGGGACCGTATCGGTACGAATAGGCAAATTGGGGCAACTATTTCAGTACAGGGGTGATGAATCGGAACAGTCTGTTGTTACTAGAAATCCTTCTTTTTGAAACCAAGCCCGCGTACTGAAACCCTTGCTTACCGTATCGGTACGGTATTTAATAAATGTACTAGGGAATTTTGTAAATAAAAAGGCGTACCGGTACAGTACACGGTGTTCCGAAACAAGGCTGCTACACCGTATCGATACGGACCATTGCATATTGATACGGGGACCATTAGTTCTATTAATGTCATGGAAAGGCTATTTTGGGTTTATTTCATTTTAGCCCATAAGTCTTGTTTTATCAATTGAATGATCATGGTTGATCGTATTGAGCTGATTTTTGGCATGTAAACATGAAATATATTTAATTAAACGTTGGTAACTTAAAATTGGGCAAAGTCCCTATATATTGTTGAAATTGCAATTTAGTCCCTAAATTGCATTTATGTCCAATTGGATATTATTTCGATGCTCGATTGAGATGAGTTCTCACCTGTGAATAGTATGTACATGTAGGAAAATAATAATGCATCTAGACAAGATAAAAGAAAAAAAAGGGTCATGTTTTTGGTTTCATCTTCCCGGTTTACTTCGGTAAACGTAATGTTGCTTGCTCGGTCCGGTCTTGCGTCTAGTCCAGGTCGAGGGGTTACACTCAACGATTATATTCAATTCCCCAACTATCCAAATGGTTAGAAATCAATGAGAGGGTATAAAAATAAATCTCCAAAGCTTTTTCAACAATAAGACAACTATCCAAAAGCATTCATGCAACATCCAAAGTCTACTTGAGCTTTATTTCATAGTTTTTCTTGTAAAAATACTTGAGTGTTCTTATTGTATTAAATCTCTATCAAGTGTTTGGGGTGTAAGAGAGAGTTTAGTTATTGCAAACATCTACCTACTGAGATTTTTTGAGTTTTCTTATTTGTTGTATCTTTGGGAAAAAGATATCACAAGATTCTAGGTATAAATCTTGATGAGTGTTGTAAGGTTTCTACTTTTCCTAAATGGAAAGATAAATTGAGTGAATTTGTGAAATCCTTACTGTTATAGTTAAGGCAGTGGATGTAGACTCCATTGAAGGAGGTGAAGCAGTCTAAATCTATCTTGCATTTTTTATCCTTGCACTTTTCTTCCAATTATTTTTAAATTTCCAATTCACCCCTCTTGCCCAATTTCGATTGTTCGGTCAACTCAACAATTGGCATCAGAATAAGACTCAATCGAAGTTCTTATGACCCATTGAGAATATCCTAGAAGAGTTGAACTGACATCAAGGTCATCTATGGCTTCCTCCTCAAATTTGAGTATTGGAGTGACTTTCAACCTACCAACAAGCCTCCTTTATTCAACGGAGCAAATTATGCTTATTGGAAGAATAGAATGAAACAGTTCATCCAAGCTTTTGATCTAGGTGTTTGGAAGAGCATCATAAAATTCTACAATACTCCATCTACCGAGATGGGGACTTGAAACGATGAAGAAAACAAAATGTTCCAAACCAATGCTAAAGCCATGCACATTATTTTGTGTACTTAGCCTGGACGAATACGGAAGGGTGTCATCTTACTCAAACGCCAAAGAGATATGGGATAAACTTGAAGTGACTCATTATGGAACAAATGAAGTAAGGAACCCAAGATCGGCCTCTTCAATCTTAGCTACGAGAACTTCAAGATGCATCCGGATGAAGACATCAAATCCATTTTTGATCAATTCTCTATTAGTGTCAATGGATTGAAGAGCTATGGGGAAGTGATTTCAGAGGAGAGGCTTGGAAGAAAGCTTATCTACTCTCTTCCCGAATTATAGGTATCGAAGAAGACGACCATCATCGAAGTAAAAAATCTCAAGGACTTCAAGCTAGATGAACTTATTTGATGTAACACCCTAAATCTGATGTCACATTGCCCAAACCCTTACCATAAAATTTCTCAACTTGGTTTAGCCCAAATAAAATATTTCTAAAAATATTTAAATCCAACAGTTGAAAATATAGATAAGTGGCTAAATCATTACAAAGGAACTCTAATTTAATTTAAAATATTTAAACATACGACTTGATCAATATAATTCCAAAATAAGAGCTACAGACTCGACCACGTAAGGTCATATGAATACATAACTCACTAAATACAAGTGTTGTACTCTGGTCATCACCGCTTGTTGGAATCCTGTACCGATAGTGCTCCTCAATCATGCGATCTAGCGATCAACCTGTGCACGAAAACAACGATTTTGAGTGTTAAGCTTACAAAGCTCAATGATACACATCTACTCTACTATGCTTCATGCTAATCATAAACATAAGTAAGCAAGCTAGTACGAGCAATAAGAAGAGAAAAGAAACACGTTGCGCTACCACTAGTTGCCTAAACACATGCTCAAAATTCATAGAAGTCTATCTTTGTGGCACACGAGGCCCAACTATACCTGATGTCTCAATAGACCATCAAGGCAAACATACCAGATGTCATTGGCACTCATCAAGCAATACAACCATATACAAACTTGGAGTGAAGCCCGAGGATACAAAGCATCAGGATGTAATCACTCGGAGGGTGGCCCGAGGACACAAAGCATCGGGACTCCACACCTCATTCTCAGAATTACTCCTTGAGTATCTTCGAACAAGGCCCAGTGACACAAAACATAGAGAATCCTCTGATCGGCATCACTTTGGACGAGGCTGGGGGACACAAAGCATCGAGATCATACATCCAGTATCTCTAACCGTGGTGTTGCAACACTCTTTCTCTGGGTATCCGGATCCCAACAATCATTGACTCAACCAATCAAATGCCTATGCGATATACGAGCAACACGATCCCAAGGATCCCCAAATATTGCTAATCGTCCACACGTCATTTATTTTACATTAACAAGTTGTTAATATATTATGGAGGAGTACATAATTATTCTCATTAATTATCTCCATTAATCCACGCTATTCCATTTTTAATTAGCATTATTGATTATTTAGCTTATCGGGTACCAATACTTGAACACAAGTATCAGTACAGTACTCATGTAACACCTTGAATTTGGGCCTCGGGGTTAACTAGGTAGATTAGACGGTTCAGGTGAACTGGATTAGACGGTTCAAATTAGTTTCGGGAGATAAATTCGAATAATTGGTTTTTGGCTAAAATAAAATATGAAAAAACAATCTAAAATGTTTAGTTAATATATTGAACATAGTTGAGTTGGTAATTTGATAAAATAAATTTGGATTAAGTGACATTTTGGTTTGGTGACTAAAATGTAATAATTTCAAATTTGTTTTGGTGACTAAATCGTAAAAGGGTCGAAACTTAGCATCTTTAAGGATCTATTATAACCACTTGGTTTGATCATATTTTCCTTAATTTTGGATATTTTATAATAGTTTTTAAAGGATTTAATAAAATGGAATAAAAGGATTTTAATTGGTTTTTATTTTAATTAGTTTAAAATATTTTATTACGTAACTACTTTCTCTAAATCATTTTCTCTAAAATTCTCAGCAACCAAACAACCTTTTTCTCTTTCAGAATTCCATGGATTCACCTTTTCAATTCTACTTTTGATTTCAACAATTGATTCCATTGTTTCTACATCAAATCTTTTACTTCAATCTTGGATATTTCTTCAAAATCAAGCCAATTAAGGAAGGATTCAATAATTAGATGTGATTTTCGTTTCTTTCCTCTAATCAAAGGTTCTTTACTGAAATTCCCAAGTTCTTGATCCTTTGTAATTGATTTTTTGATATGTGTTGATGATTAAATCAAGATTTAAAGGTTTAATGTTGGTTTAATTAAGAAATTGATATATCTTTGTTATGAATCTAAATCTTGGTGATCTTGATTGATTTAGATCACATCTAAAGTGCATTTTAATGACATGAGATGAGATTTACAAAAGAAATCCTGAAATTAATTGAGTTGCTAATTTTCTAGTTTTTAATAGTTAGTTTTTGAAGTAAGTAAATGGAAAATTTCTCTTGATATGTCAGTTTTTGACACATGAGTTTTAGCTATGTTTTGAATGCAAGCATGTTTTGTTACCTATTGTTTTATACATGATTTTCCATGAGAAATGCAACGCAAATGATGATACATATGAATGCCTACGAGGCTTAGCAAATGGTTTCCGAAAGGGAAATTTATATTGTTTCCAAATATGACTATTGCATTGGAAAATGGTTTATATGTTGTATATGGAATAACAGTGAGGTAACTTGTTTATAAAGTATATATTGGCTAAGTGGAAATGAAATAAATGTTATCGGATATAGTTGGCATGCCATAGGGTTTAAAGTGCACTGTAATAAGTTCCTTATGGTTGTAGAGGGGTGGGATGCCACCTTGTCCTCCGACCATTGAGAACCGCAACCGTTGAGGAGTAAGATGCCATCATGTACTCCGACTGTTGGATATAAGGTATGTCTAAAGGTACCACCAAGGTCAAGTTGTGTTTAAAGGTACCACTAGGAAATTCGAGTAATCTATGTGTTTTCATAAAATGAAATGATATGGTTTTGGTCACTCTATTGCCAATATATAAACTAATGTATCAAAATGGATATGAAAGATGGACATGTTGTGATATATGATGGTGAAGCTCTTTAAGCTATTCAAATGAAAGGATTATGCATGAGGAAGCTTAAATCGAGGTTTGCATATGTGAGTATGCATGTAATTCATGATACATTGTGAAGCATATGTTTTAATATGTCTTGAGAAATATTTGCAAATGTATTGAAAGTGTTAGCAAATGATCTTTTAGCCTCAAAGCTTGGCTTTATACATTTGTTTTAATTGCATTGATGAGTGTTTTGAGCATCTCTCACTAAGCATCTTGTGCTTACGCTCCATTCTCATCCTTGCTTATAAGTAACCTTTTGGAGGTAGCATGTGAGTACGTATGGTTTATATACATGAAACTTTGTAGCAATAAAGGGGCAATGTGGCCTTGGGGTTTTGGGAGACTTGTAATGTGTTGCTCCCTATTATTGAGCATGTTTCTATACAGCTATGGATGTGTTTTGTTATGTTTGAAGTTGTGTAATATCCCAAATTTTGGCTAGTGACTAAATTGTAAATTTTGAAAGTTTAGGGGGTTAAAGTATAAACCTTGGAAAAGTTTGGGGACTAAAGTGTAAATTTCCCCAATAAGTAATTTTGTTCAGTAGAACAGTGAATCAGATCGAAATAAGTACCTTGATATTGGTTTTAAGAGTTAAGATGCATAAAAGGTACCAAATTTGGATCGAATGAAATTGTCAAGAGTGCCCAGGCCAAGGAAAAACAAAGATGGGTGCCCTTCGGAAGGTCCCATAAAAGTGTTTTTGATCGATATTTTGGACTCAATAAAAGTAGAAAATATTCATATGGATTTCAAATAAAGAATTTCCACGAGAAACCTTATGTTATGAAGATTTTCAATAATTATCGGAATAATAGACTGAGTTAAAAAATTTCAGTCTAAGTCTTTATGAAAGGAAATTTTTAAGGTTTAAAAGTATCATGTGATAGATAGTGAGTTGTATTGGGTACTTTCAAAGTTTGTAAAAATCTGAGGAAAATTGAAGTGGGAATTGAAGTTCAGTGACCAAAATGAAAAATTTGAAAGTTTTATGGCAAAAGTATAAACTTTGGGAAAGTTTAGGGACCAAAGTGTAATTTCCAAAATTTATGTAAGTTAACCCCGTAAATGAATAGTTCACCCAAAGAGTGACACTTTCGTGTTACCCAGATTTTTCGTATGAAGCTTATAATAATGGTTATAAAGCTTTAAAGTTTGTAGGAAGAAAATTTGGAAACCATATTGAGTGAAATTCGAATATTTGGATCGAATAAATGCCATAAATAAAAATATAATATATTTTGGGACATGGCCGGTTGGATTGGAACCAATTTGGTTCAATTTTAATGGAATGGCAATTTTTAAGACTTGTTGTAAATAAAGAATAGTTGGAGGGCAAATTGGACATTTGCCATGGATGGCATTTTTGAAATATTTTGAAATTTTAAGGGCAATTTTGAAAGGCCAATTACACATGGATTTGATCTTGGCCATTGAGTTTTGATGATATTAAATCTTGGCCATTCGATAAAAAGGGCATTTTAGTAATTTCACTATTAAAATGAATTTAAAATTTATTTATACTTTACAAGTGGCTTAATTGGATGAAATAACAAAGATGAAGACAATTCTTCATCCCAAAAATTCGAAATTTGAGATGGGAGAAGAGAGAAATTTTTTCTAAGTTCGATTCAAGCCTCAAAACTCGATTTTCAGGTAATCTTTCGAACTACAAAGTTGTTCTACTCATCAAAGCTCTATCTTTTGGTGTAAATAATTTGTGGAAAACATGCTTGATTGATAAGAATTTTGTATGAGATGGAATTAGGGTTTATGGACTCAATTGGGGGTTTTCATATTTTATGATTCCATGTCGAAATTCAAGTTGAAATCAAGCTTTTGTGATGTTAAAATCATGTTATTGAGTTGGGATTTAAACTCTACATGTTTTGATTATTATGAAGATGATTAGGGTTTATGGATTCAAGTTTGATTTAGGGTTTGTGATGTTGGATAAATTATCTAATAAGCTTGATTTGTTGTTTGGAAGCAAAACCCTAATTTAAATGTTTAGGGGCCAATTCAGCAAGTTTAAAAGTTGAAGTACTAAATCTGATTTTTATGGAATTGGTTTGTATTTATGTTGTTAGGGATGTTGAAGATATGAAATTGAAGTTAAAATGCAAAACCGATGTTAAATCGAGTTAGTGACTATTTTGACAAATTGTCAAAGTTAAGTGACCAATTCGGAAATGAGGTTTTAGAACATGATTAAATATGATTTTTAGTTATAATGATGGAATTAAGATAGTAATGTTGATTTGAGGACTAAATTGCAAAGTTAAGAAGCTAGAATCCTTATCTTTGTATTTTAGTGGCTATTTCGGTTAAGACAGAAAATTAAGGGAAACTATTGTGAATAATTATTTATGAAGAAGGCAATAAGTTAAAGTCTTAAAGTAAATAATGGGACTAAATTGACAAATATCAAAGTAAGGAAAAATTAGTATAAAGTTTGAAGTTATTTATGGAAGTTGTGTAGGAAAACAAGATTTGGCAGTAAGTTTGAAAATTCACCATAAATTCTACAAAAATGGTTAGATGGTGAATTTTATACCAGTGTAAATATTTGTTTTTCTAGTTTCGCCTCCAACAAACGGAAACTGATTTTGAGTTTCGAGTAAAAAGATATGATTTTTTAAGTGGTAAAAGATCATAAAACAATATGGCAGTCTGTTACGAAATCAACACTGGAAATTGATTTTGAAAATTCGCCATAAATCGTACAAGTTGAATTTGGGCTATTAATTTATATGGGCAAAAATCTTATTGAATCTAGTTTAGTTCAGAACAAACGGAATCAAATTTTGAGTTTTAGATTATTTTATATAAATATTTCTTTGAAGGTAGTGCAAGCTGTTAGAAAATGAGAACTAAGATATTTTGTATCTAATGCTAATTAGCATGCTTGGAAGAATTATTTGAAGTTCAAAATGGTCATTAGGGACCAAAAGTGAATTTAGAACAGCATATGGAAGGAAGGGAAAAGTTTTGGAAATTTTTGTATATTCGATTAGTTCTGATAGCATGAAGAAAGTATTGTTAGATTTGAATCTAACAAGTGTTATTTATATTTATGTGGTTGATGAAGCCGAACACGAATCAAAGAGGATTCAAGATACTATAAAGGAAAAGATCGAGTAGTATTTAGTGAGGCATACTATTACATGGCCTAGGTGAGTGCATTCTACTTACTCTATTTATGAAATGAGAAAGAGTGGTAATAAGTCATTCTCAATTATTAAAATAAAAGGATTTGAATTTTATTAAATGATTTTGAAATGCTCTATGAATGATTTTCGGGTATGAATTGCCCGATGCATATTTTTACATATTTTTACATATTGAAGTGATTATCTTGATCCATTGATATTATCGAAAATGAATGAAATGTTCATAGTAGTAAATTATTGTATAATTATTGAGAGTCTTGGTATATTGGCATGCCAAAGAGGTGGAGTATATTAATATGATATTATTGTCAAGTACAGTAATGAGACAGTGATTTGTGCTCTACGGCTATGACCTATGGGTTAATACTGCTGTTAAGTTACGGCAGTGATATAGTGAGTTGTGTTCTACAACAATGACCTATTATTATTATTGATGTCGTTAAGTTGCGGTAGTGTTTACAGTGTTACACTGACATTGATACATTGGTATTGATGCATTGGTATCAATACATCGATACATTGTTTTATTAATGGCACAACTAAATAGTTGTTGTCGGGCACATGTGCATAGTCATCATTGACTCGCATATCATGTATTCTCATCCGTAGTACATTGGGCTATATTGAAATTGAAAGTACAATGGATCGTATTGATTTAACCTGTATTGTATATATATATATATATATATATATATATATATATATATATATGAATATATGAGATGTTGATTTTTACAGGTTACATGACAGAGGAACGACTTTGATAAGTCATTCTATACGATTTTAAATTCTTATATGTTATATTCAATATTTTATTTATTATGAAAATTTTATTAAAATTAAAGTGTTGTACTTTGATTTATAAATTTTGCCTCACTAAGTTCGTACTTAACGTGTGTTTGTTTCACACGTAGATTAAGATGGAGGATTTGAAGAGGAGTCGAGCATGCCGGTCAAGCTTCAATCTGCAAAACATCAGTAAGATATTTTAGCTTATGATATTCTCTAGTGGGCATGTAATTATTTAATCGCTAGTAGAGTATGATGCATCAAATTAGACTAAATGATAGATAAATAATTAGTTTTGATGATGAATCCTATATGGATAAAGCTAAATAAGGAATTAGCATTGTAACAGAATAAAGCTAAGGTAGAAAGGATAATTACTTTGCTAATAAGAATAATCGGTAATCGCGTAAAGTTTTTAGAGTCAAAAAAGTGCCTAGATAGCGAATCTAGTTTTCACCCTGAATTGAACTATTGTTTTTAATAATTGTCAAATATATTTTAAATTAATTAGTTTAGGGTTGAAACTAGCTAACTGCACATAGGTTGTGTTTTCAAGAAAATCGAGAAAGGGTTAGATTTACAGACTGAAATTTGTAAATACTTGTACAAATAAATTTATAAGTCAAGATTTCTTTAAACGACTCCGTAACATCTTTAGTGTATATTTGATTTACGAGTATACGTTATGGGTGTTACATTTAATGGCACCAGAGCAAAGATTTAGCCGGTTCTGGATGCTAAACCGAGTATGATATGATTTTTATTAGTAAATACATGCCCCTAGGATGTCATATTACCGATGTACTGATTGTATGACTTGATGCTGCTCCTCATTAGTATAAGGTGAAATGATACTAGAATAAGGAAAGTAAAACGATAATGGATTTCGTCAGTTGACGAATCTTAGAGGTTAAGAAAGGACACATAGAGGATATGATACAGTAATTATACGATACTCAGATATGAAGAAGTAAGAAGAAGAAGTATATTTACTTTAGAAATATACATGTTTGAAGATAACAATGTCACTAGATGCTGCAGATGTAATCTGGCGATATACTCAAGATAAATTAAGGATTGGAGTTATGATAGAAATAACTCAACGGTATCTTATTATAAGATGTTTGTACTGTCAATACATAAGGGGGAGTTGGAAAGTTAAGTAATGATACTACTGAGATGATTAGAAAAGAAACTAAGAAAGAAATTGATCTGTAAAGAGATTATATTTGAAGCTCAAAAAGAAGATGTTAGGAATGAATCAGTCAGAGGTTTTAACTTTTGGCATTTGTATATAATAATAAAGCATTGACTATGAAAAAGTTAAAGTTTTGTGAACCTTAAAGGTTATGACGAAAGAGGATTTATAACTACTTATTTGAAGACGAAAAATGACAAAACTTCTATAGAAGATTTGAGATATATTAATATTGAAAAGTTAGAAGAAGTAATGTTGATACGGAGGACGAAGTTTGGAAATCTTCTTAGAAAAGTGATAAAGAATTGGATATGGTGAATTGTTCATGAGGAAATTATTTCACTGGTTTCTGAACTTTGACAAGGTACTCACATTGTTTATGAGGAATAGTGTGAGATCAGTGGGTTAAGCCAATATGTCAAGGGCATATTAATGGATCTTATCTTCAGAAGTGAGCAAAAGTTTATAGTATATGTACTTATGTTTTGGGGGCATTGATTGAATTATTTACATGTCAACACTCCTGAATAAATTGAGATGCAATTAGATTTGATACATGAAGAGGAGTTAGTAGAAATATTAGTTTATGGAATTAAAGAATTAAGGAATAAGAAATTTCATTCAGTGAAGTTTTGAGGAAAAATCACAAGGTCGAATAGGCCACTTGTGATGCTGAGAAAAAAATAAGGAAGTAATATCCGTAAATGTTTAGAACAGGTACCCATTGAAAAATCGAGGACAAATTTTCTTAAGTGGGAAGAATTGTAATATCCCAAATTTCGGCTAGTGACTAAATTGTAAATTTTGAAAGTTTAGGGGGTTAAAGTATAAACCTTGAAAAAGTTTGGGGACTAAAGTGTAAATTTCCCCAACAAGTAATTTGTTCTGTAGAAGAGTGAATCGGATCGAAATAAGTTCCTTGATATCGGTTTTAAGAATTAAGATGCATAAAAAGGTACCAAATTTGGATCGAATAAAATTGTTAAGCGTGCTTAGGCCAAGGAAATACAAAGATGGGTGACTTATGGGAAGGTACCATAAAAGTGTTTCTGATCGATATTTTGGACTCAGTAAAAGTAGAAAATATTCCTATGGATTTTAAATAAAGGATTTCTATGAGAAATCTTGTGTTATGAAGATTTTCAATAATTATTAGAATAATAGACTGAGTTAAAAAAATTCAGTCTAAGTCTTTATAAAAGGAAATTTTTAAGGTTTAAAAGTATCATGTGATAGATAGTGAGTTGTATTGGGTACTTTCAAAGTTTGTAAAAATCTGAGGAAAATTTAAATGGGAATTGAAGTTCAGTGACCAAAATGAAAATTTTGAAAGTTTTGTGGCCAAAGTATAAACTTTGGGAAAGTTTAGGGACCAAAGTGTAATTTCCAAAAGTTATGCATGTTAACCCCGTAAATGAATAGTTCACCCCAAAAGTGACACTTTCGTGTTACCCGGATTTTCGTACGAAGCTTATAATAATTGTTATAAAGCTTTAAAGTTCATATAAGGAAATTTGGAAATCGTATTGAGTGAAATTCGAATATTTGGATCAAATAAATGCCATAAATAAAAATATAAGATATTTTGGGACATGGCCGGTTGGATTGGAACCATTTGGTTCAATTTTAATGGAATGGCAATTTTCAAGACTTGTTGTAAATAAAGAATAGTTGGAGGGCAAATTGGACATTTGCCATTGATGTCATTTTTGAAATATTTTGAAACTTTAATGGCAATTTTAAAACGCCAATTACACATGGATTTGATCTTGGCCATTGAGTTTTGATGAGATTAAATCTTGGTCATTCGATTAAAAGGGCATTTTAATAATTTCACTATTTAAATGAATTTAACATTCATTTATACATTACAAGTGGCTTAATTGGATGAAATAACAAAGAAGAAAACAATTATTCATCCCAAAAATTCGAAATTTGAGAGGGGAGAAGAGAGAAACTTTTTCTAAGTTCGATTCAAGCCTCGAAACTAGATTTTCAGGCAATCTTTCGAACTACAAAGTTGTTCTACTCGTCAAGCTCTATCTTTTGGTGTAAATAATTTTTGGAAAACATGCTTGATTGATGAGAATTTTGTATGAGAATGAATTAGGGTTTATGGACTAAATTGGGGGTTTTGAGATTTTATGATTCCATGTTGAAATCAAGCTTTTTTGATGTTAAAATCATGTTATTGAGTTGGGATTTAAAATCTACATGTTTTGATTATTATGAAGATGATTAGGGTTTATGGATTCAAGTTTGATTTAGGGTTTGTGATGTTGGATAAATGATCTACTAATCTTGATTTGTTGTTTGGAAGAAAAACCCTAATTTAAATGTTTAGGGACCTATTCAGCAAGTTTAAAAGTTGAAGGACTAAATTTGATTTTTATGGAATTGGTTTGTATTTATGTTATTAGGTATGTTGAAGATATGAAATTAGAAATGAGGTTTTAGACAAGGATTAAATCTGATTTTTAGTTATAATTATGGAATTAAGATAGTAATGTTGATTTGAGGACTAAATTGCAAAGTTAAGAAGCTAGAATCCTCATCTTTGTATTTTAGTGGCTATTTTGGTTAAGAAGGAAAATTAAGGGAAACTATTGCGAAAAATTATTTTATGAATAAGGTGATAAGTTGATGATTTAAAGTAAATAATGGGACTAAATTGACAAATATCAAAGTAAGGAAAAATTAGTATAAAGTTTGAAGTAATTTATGGAAGTTGTGTAGGAAAACTAGATTTTGCAATAAGTTTGAAAATTCACCATAAATTCTACAAAAATGGTTAGATGATGAATTTTATACTGATGTAAATATTTGTTTGTCTAGTTTCACCTCCAGCAAATGGAAACTGATTTCGAGTTCCGAGTAAAAAGATATGAATTTTTAACTGGTGGAAGGTCAGAAAATAGTCTGGTAGTCTGTTCCGAAATCAGCACTGGAAATTGAATTTGAAAATTCGCCCTAAATCGTACAATTTGAATTTGGGCTATTAATTTGTATGGGTGAAAATATTATTGAGTCTAGTTTGTTTTAGAATAAATGGAATTGAATTCCGAGTATTAGATTATTTTATAGAAATATTTCTTTGAAGGTAGTGCAAGCTGCCAAAAAATGGGAACTAAGATATTTTGTATCTAATGTTAATTAGCAAGCTTGGAAGAATTATTTGAAGTTCAAAATGGTCATTAGGGACCAAAAAAGAATTTAGAATAGTATATGGAAGGAAGGGAAAAGTTTTGGAAATTTTTGTATATTCGAATGATTAGTTTTGATAGCATGAAGAAAGTATTGTTAGATTTGAATCTAACAAGTGTTATTTATATTTATGTGGTTAATGAAGCCGAACACGAATCAAAGATGATTCAAGATACTTAAAGGAAAATATCGAGTAGTATTTAGTGAGGCATACTATTACATGGCCCAAGTGAGTGCACTCTACTTACTCTATTTATGAAATGAGAAAGACTGGTAATAAGTCATTCTCGATTATTAAAAGAAAAAGATTTGAATTTTATTAAATGATTTTGAAATGCACTATGAATGATTTTCGGGTATGAATTGCCCAATGCATATTTTTGCATATTGAAGTGATTTTCTTGATCCATTGATATTATTGAAAATGAATGAAATGTTCATAGTAGTAAATTATTTGAAAGCCCATCGTATAATTACTAAGAGTCTTGGTATATTGGCATGCCAAAGAGGTGGAGTATATTAATATGATATTACTGTCAAGTATAGTAATGAGACGGTGAGCTGTGTTCTACGGCTATGACCTATTGGTTAATACTGTTGTTAAGTTACGGCAGTGATATAGTGAGTTGTGTTCTACAACAATGACCTATTATTATTATTGATGTCGTTAAGTTACGGTAGTGTTTACAGTGTTACACTGACATTGATACATTGATATCAATAAATCGATACATTGTTTTATTAATGGCACAACTAAATAGTTGTTGTCGGGCAAATGTGCATACTCATCATTGACTCGCATATCATGTATTCTCATTCGTAGTACATTGGGCTATACTGAAATTGAAAGTACAATGGATCGTATTGATATAACCTGTATTGTATATATATATATATATATGAGATGTTGATTTTTACAGGTTACATGACAGAGAAACGACTTTGATAAGTCATTCTATACAATTTTAAATTCTTATATGTTATATTCAATATTTTATTTATTATGAAAATTTTATTAAAATTAAAGTGTTTTACTTTTATTTATAAGTTTTGCCTCACTAAGTTCGTACTTAGCGTGTGTTTGTTTCACACGTAGATTAAGATGGAGGATTTGAAGAGGAGTCGAGCATGCCGATCAAGCTTCAATCTTTAAAACATCAGTAAGATATTCTAGCTTATGATAATCTCTAGTGAGCATGTAATTATTTAATTGCTAGTAGAGTATGATGCATTAAATTAGACTAAATGATAGATAAGTAATCAGTTTTGATGATGAATCCTATATGGATAAAGCAAAATAAGGCATTAGCATTGTAACAGAATAAAGCTAAGGTAGAAAGGATAATTACTTTGCTAATAAGAATAATCGGTAATCGCGTAAATATTTTAAAGTTAAGAAAAGGCCTAGATAGCGAATCTAGTTTTCACCCTGAATTGAACTATTGTTTTTAATAATTGCCAGATATATTTTAAAATAATTAGTTCATGGTTGAAACTAGCTAATTACCCATAGGTTGTGTTTTCAAGAAAATCGAGAAAGGGTTAGATTTACAAACTAAAATTTGTAAATACTTGTACAAATAAATTTATAAGTCAAGATTTCTTTAAACGAATCCGTAACATCTTTAATGTATATTTTATTTACGAGTGTACATTAAGGGTGTTACAAGTTGGATTTGGGGCTTGTAATGGATTTTGCATGTATGGGCAGAGATCATGCCTATATGATTTTACTCATGCTTCGCATGCTTTGAATGTTGGCTTACATGTATGGTTTGGTGATGTTTTGATGCTAAATGGGTTGTATGGTGTTTAGATGATGATTGGATGTTGTGCCATTAAGCCAAAGAGTCATATGTTAGGCCAAGAGGTCATTATAGGTCCAATCGTACCGATACATGTCCCTTGGGATCGGTACACGAGGTCTTGAAAGGCTCAATTGATGAGATTTTGCACAAGGGTATTAGTACGCCTAGCCACTGTATCAATATGCCCTTTGAAATTCAAGCTAGGTATTGATACACAGGTAACCGTATCGGTACCAATTTTAGTTATTGAAATCCCTTGTTTCGACAATTCTTAACATGTATCGATACCTTGGGTATCATATAGATACCTGTTGCAAAAAGGGGATAGGTATCGATACGGGTACTATACGTATCAATACTGGGTCAGTTATTTCTATTAAATACTTGCTGAAGTTTGATTCTTTGCGAAATGGTCATTGTTTTATGCTATGCTCAATTTATGATGTTTATGTGAATCAATTTCAATGATATCTCTCCCAATGGCATGTAATAAACCTAACTAAAGGATGGTAACTTAAAATACAAGTCTGGCCATTAATTTTTTCAAATTATATTTTAGTCCCTAAGAATCGTATTCAATAATTGAATTACTAATTTGTGTGTATGCAAAGATGTAATCTCTCTACTGTTGCATCTTTCACCTTAGGGTTTAACTTGCTTCTAGATAAGATAAAAAGATAAAAAAAGGACTGGTTTAATAAGGATTAGTTCGAGTTTGCTTCAGCAAACCTAGTGTGGCTTTCGTAACCCGGTGTTAGTAGCTTGGTCGGGGTACGAGGGTTACAACTCACACATGTATCGATGATAAAATCACTTATTGGAAAATCTTACAATTTTCCAAGTATCGATATGGGTCAACCTATACCGATACATCGTTGAACATCGTACTTGTACACCTGAAAACCATATATATACCCTACACACTAACTTAAAATGTTTTAGCATATCATAAGACAACGAGGTTTTACTCGATCCTTAAAGCTTATAAAATTCATTAGGATTTGTTTACTAATGCATTTAATCATTTAATATCATTTATCGGCATTATGATTATTTAGTCGAATAATTCTGTTATTTATCATTTGCGCACCATTTCGATTAAACACATCAATTTCGTACTCCATCACCCAATCATCACAACATACAGTTCAAACAGTCATCACAGAAATGTACGAATATCTGAACGACCCTACACGGTCTTCAAAGTCTATACGAGTCAAGTCGTATCACTAAACATCATCATGCATCTCATAATTATCGAGTCTCATAATACCGGTCTTTAAACATGCTTATAATTATCTATCTATTTTACAAACACTAACACGCAAAGTAATCACATTTATGACTCTCAAGAAGCATTAGAAGTTTGAGGTCTACTAACCTCAAGCCATAGAGATAAATCCTCATCCAAGTTCCTCCAATCATCTTCTTAAATCCAATATTCGAGTCCACATAACCCTCGGATAAAACAAACACGAATCCATAAGCAAAATTGCATCATTAAACTACTTTAGAGGATAAAACACATAAAAAAACTTAATGGGTTCAATTTTGGCCAAAAGACTGTGCCAACGAACTCAAAACGTCAAAAAACCCCTGGGTAGGCTCCCCTAGAAAAGGTCAATCGCAGGTCAATGACAGGTCAGGCAGGGCGGCGCGGTCTAGTCCAGTTTAGCCCAACAGAACCGGCCTATTTAGCTGGCAGGGCACGCCAACGCGCAGGCGGTGAAGCGTGTAGTGGTTTTTGCTGGCTAGAGGTGACGGCGAGCTCCAGAATAACATTTTTTCTATCGGTGAATCCATTAGTGGCGATGGTTCTCGATGAAAGATGGTGGATCCTAGTGATTTGAGCTAGGCCATATATTTTTTCCTTTAGCTTAAAGGATGATGATGACGAAGATAATGGTCGAATCACCCTCAAATCGAAGCAAAACTCCCCTCTCTCTAAAACTCATTTTTCTTTCTCTCTTAACCTAACATTTCATCTCCCCCATTAATATTCCGATTCCCCCTTTCCATGCTAAAAATTAAACCATTTTAATTCCTACCAACAACCAATGGGTAAACTATACAAAAGACCATTTAACTATTTGAAAACTAACTTAATTGTCTTTCAACACACAACAACCTTGTATTTTAGTTCTTTTCCAATTAATACATTTTCTAGCTTAAAGACAAGGCAATTTACAACAATGGAAAGTTTGCACTGCCCCTAGTGTTTATTTTCTACAATTCATTCTACAATCTAGAATTCAATTCTGTTTTCTCCTAATGAATTTTGACATGCTAAAGCATTGCCCATAAAATTTCCAGCCTTAAATTCCTTTCATATAATTTATGGTGATTTTTCAAAGTTATTGCCCAGAATAGAGTTTTCTGGGCAGATTCCACCAAACTAGATTTTTAGCTTCATTACTCACTTAGATGATACTTCTAACATGTTAATTCAACTTATATACATACTCATACAAGTATAGGTTAATTCAATTCATCTATCAATGTGATCAAAATAGGGCATTATATAAAATCAAGCATCTTTACACATTTTCAGCTAGCAATGTGATCAAAATAGTTTAATTCCATGTTACATTCAAATCATACCAATTTAGTACCTAAATTTTCCAGCAATCATACTCATTTATATATGCTAATAACAACCCAGTAGGTGATCACATACATTCAAAACAATTTCATGACATCATGTATTCAAATATAATCAAAACAGGGCAGGTTACTTATTTATCAAAATCGATCAAATCCTATAGTTATACATTGGCCTATGAACAATTGCAACAACACATTATTCATACAATTCAAGCACCAAGATCATCAAGTTCTTTAACAAACAAATACCATGGATAATTCTCCCTCTCACTTTATTTCTATACTTTCGGTTCTAACAATTAAGAGAGCAAAAGAAGATACTCACCTTCTCCTAAGGTTAACCGAATAGATGATTGCAATATCACTTTAATTCTAAACTTATCTCTTCATTTTGATGGAAGAAAAAAGCTTTCTCTCATTCCATTTCTAGCTTTTAGTTGAAGAAGATGAAAACAATGTTTTCATTGATTTATTAATATCAATCTTGATGAATAATCAAGAGAAGAGAAGAAGAGTGGACTAGCCATGTGGCAGGAAACATCCATTCAGGTTTAATAACCATGCAACCACTCAACTTTTGGTTTCTATATATAATGGTCACTTTTAATTTGGCACTATATTTGTTGGCTATAACATCTTAGTCCTTTAGTTATTTCAATTTAGCTAGCAAACTATTCAAATTTCATAATAGGTCCTTAATTCATTTAATTATCTACTTCAAAGATTTATCCAATCAATTTAAAGCATACTCGAATTGGTTTCATACTCCTAGACCACATTTTGGAGTATTACAATCTTTAGGTACCTTAGAGATACTCCTAGTTTAGGCCTTTGGTATCTTAGAGGCTTGTAATATCCCAAACATAGGCTTAGAAGTATGTTACATTTTGATCTCTAGTTAGTTGTCATGTTCATATGTCATCTAATTTAGAACAACCAAGGGTAGAGTGTCCAAAATTAAAGAAACAAAAAGTGTGTGCTTAAATCTATAAGGATTGAATCGAGAATTTGGAAAGGTGGGAGTTTGCATGCTATAAAATGCTAGTTAGTGGTTCTTACACATGTCACTTAATTAGCTAAACATGTAGGATATTTTTGGGGAAAGTAGTTTCAATTTGGGGATGATGAATCATTCCAACTATCATTTTCTTTCTCCTTGTTAACCGAACCACATTCTTGAGAAAGAGAAAATTTGAGAGCTTTGATTTAAGCTCAAGTTAGTTGGTGGGGATCTTTGATTCAGATAGTTGGATTCAAAAGGGTAAGTAATTTCTTTTTTCCTCTTTAGAAACTGAAGTAATTTCAAGATATCTTAGCTTAATTCCTTGATTATAGAGTTAGTAAATCTTGAGAAGTTGAATTCTAGATTATATTCTCAAACTATGTGAATTGTATGTTAGATATTACTATAGACTTCCTATAGATCTTATTGTGATTAGATTCCTAGAAAATTTTCATATAGTATTTTCCCTTCTATAATTCCAAGAGTGTGATTGATAATTGCCATTGACTTGGTGAATTTGTAAGTATATTGGAATCGTACAGTGTTGATTTTGAATTCTATGAGTTATAGGATAGTTAAGTATTTGATTAAATTTTGATATGGCTAATTAATTCTATTAAAAACTTGTAACGGTCACTTTTATGTGACAGTAATGAAATCCAGATTTTCGTGAATCAAGATAATTCATGTAGAAGCTATTTTATTCGATTGAAAAAAACCAATGCCTGGATGTCATGGTAGTATTCTATTTTTTTGGACAAGTTCGGTAGTTTTGAAAGCTTAATCACATGTGTTGAATATAGTAGTTTGGCTGCTTTTAGTCACATTGCTTGTTAGTAAACAATTAAGAACCCTTATTATCTAGAATAAACTGTTTAGGGACTGTTTTAGCAAGAAAAAAATCTGAAGAATCTTAAAAAGCTAAGTAAAAAGTACATGTTTGACATAATTAAGATTAGAATGGAAGAAATTTTAATGATCGATTGTGCTATTGTTATGTTAGATCAAGAGTTAGTAGAAGAGGCAAGATCCAAAGCTAGTAGAGTTGTGGATAAGCCGTCAGGAATAATAATTCGGGATCAAACATAAACCTAGAAATACTGTGAGTGTAATTTAAAGTCTCGAGTTGGGCTTAAAACCCTCCCGAGTGCCTTTATTTGTTTTAAATATAATTTTTTTTGTTATTAAGCCGAGCTTGGCTCAAAATTTTGCTTGAAGCCAAGGTAAGTATCTATTTGATAAACAAAAATTTGTTATGCAAACAATTGGTAAGATATTTGTTAGAAATAAGATCCAAATATGATCTTCTTATGTGGATGTTATACTACTCATTGAGTTATGTTATATGAAATTCTAATTTGGAGTTATGCTCACTTTTGGTTCTGATATGAAGTAATTAAATAAAGCCTTGGATTCGAGTCAAACATAGGTATAGTTGGCATGCCATAGAGTCTATAGAGATCGTGTATGGGGTGGACGACGGTCTTGGACTAAGGTCCTTATGAGCCGACAATAGGATGGATTAACCGGCATTTTAAGTATTTTTAAGCTGGCGATAATTGGTTGGAGATTCGTGTACCTAGGCTACTTAATTCTCAAGGCTGTGTTTAGAATAATAATGAAATTTACAAGTAAATTAATGAATTGTCTTGATTAATCGAGTGATAAGTAACTTTGCTTATATGAATTCTGTCAATTTCTTGTATTTTATAAAAAGATTCAATGATCAAGTATGATACTACTGAATATCAGATGTTTAATCAATTATCTAAAACCTTGTATAATCTTGTTTGTTTTTGAGATGAAAGGATTGAAATACATATTGATATTATGTTCACTTTTAATGCTTTTATTCATTGTTTTTACCTCGTTAAGCATATACTTAATTCCATCCTTTTCACTACATTTCAGGGTAAAGCTAGCTTGCGGTTACCTTCTTAAGCTTGGAGCAGATCACAAGTACAAGAAGTATGTTTTGTAATTTTTCCTTAAGGACTCCTAGTTGGTGGCACATAGTTTGTGAATATATGCATAGTGCATTTTGATCACCATTTTGTTTTATGTGTAAGTAAGACTTAATAGTAGTTATCTATATGTAAAAAGGCACTATAATATTTTGTGGTTGCTTGAAAAACTTTGGTCGGTAGTTATGTTATTCGAATGGTTGTGATTATGGTTGAGTTGGAGTGGGGCTGGGCGAATGATTAGGGATAGAAATCCTTATGGTTTATGTTTTTGAGTAAGCTATAATATTAATATTCTAAATAAGGCAAAATAATTTTATATTATATTATGTATAATTAGACCTAAGTTTTAGGTTTCATTAAGCTTTTCATCCTTAGGTTATAAATAGTTAACCGAACGTTGTATCTGTTATTCTTTGTTGAATCTCTTATCCCCTTTGTTTTAAGCATTAATTTTTGAATTGAACAAAGAAAATCATGTATTTGACTTGAGTCATTAAACAATTTGTAAATTAGATGATTGTGGTTAGAAAATTAAAATTTTCTACAAATTCTCTTAATTGCTTTGAGATGTAATTGATTTTTATTAAGTTGTGATTTTGCTTTAAGCTATTAATATCCTTTTATCTTGTGTTTGATAAAAGTTGTTGGTTAGATAAAACATGTTAGCCCAATTTACTCTTAGACCGGATGGGGATGTTATAATTATTGGTATCAGAACTAGAATTTAGTCGATTCTAGGACTAAACCGAGTCTCTTTGCATCATCATTAGTTACATGTGCTACCTATGAGTTAAATTTGATAAGTACTTGTGATCTGTGTTTGATAGAAGCTCTCTTTTATGTGTTATTAAGTCTTTAGAATGTCTAGGATGCATTTGGGTCAGGACAACGAGAGCCCGGTTGCTTCCTCGAATGAAGGAGGAAGCGTAAGAATGAACCAGGAGCAACAAGAGCCTCAAAAGGCTATTGAACCTCAACAGGAAGCTGCTTCAGTTTATCCCGTTCAACGAGAATGTCTCCTCAGTTTGAAGAAGATGTTTGATCAACTAGTTACCTCGTTGAAGCAGAACCCCAACTCCCCCACTCCTCTCGTAGTGGTATCAACTAGGGCTCTGGTAGATAAACTGGCTCAGCACTGAGCTTACACCTTCACAGGTACTGATGATGAAAACCCATAAGTAGCTAAATATTGGCTGGAGACCACTATTATGTTTTTGACCAAGCAATTGCAATGTTCAGACGAACACAAAATCGAGTGTGCTATAGCCCTTTTAGGTGATGAGGCCCTAAGCTGCTGGGAAACTACAACCCTTACTGCTCCTTCTAATGCAGTCACTTGGGAATTCTTCCTCAAGGAATTTCGAAAGAAGTACACAAGTGAGCAATATCTTGCCGAACATAGAATACGATTCTTGTATCTGAAGCAAGGAGGCAAGCCAATAGAGCAGTATGTTAGTGATTTTTGCAAGTATTACAAATACGGGTCTGAGTATAATAAGAAGGAGGAAGAGCCAGATGTTTATTGATGGAATCAATGATGAATTAAGTCATATGTTTACAGCTCTATGGATCACCAATTTCCAAGAATTGGTAAACCGAGCTATTGCCACAAAAGCTAAGATGAAAACATTGGAGAAAAGGAAAGAGAATTACTCCCGAAATGAAAAAAGATCGAGAAATAATAACAAACCTCCATGGCCATCTAAGAAGCTGAAGAATCAAGGAGGAAGGTCTTTGAATTTTAATTCATCCTCGAAGAGTAATTTCTTACCTAAAATTTAGTCTGTAGTTAAGTCCTCTGCACCTTCAATCTCTATCAATAGTATGGGAAATACGGACAATGATTCACCAGCCCCTGTTTGCAATTTCTGTCAGAAAAACATTCGGGCCAGTGTAAAAGACAAGCAAATGCTTGCTTCATGTGTAGAGGGTCATATCATTAAATTAAAGATTGCCCACAGAATTCGAATAAGCTTCATGCTCGTGTTTCTTTGAACTACAATCCTGTACAATCACCTCGGGGCAAAGGACCTAAACAAGCTTAGTTTGGTAATTCTGGGAAGAACCAGGGACAGACTTCTAATGCTACGTGTCAAGAATCTCGGGCACTTGGTCGAGTGTATCATGTTCGAGGTCAGGAAGAAGAAGAGTCCTTTCATGTTATAGCAGGTACAATCTAATTGTATGCAAACCCTTTTTATGCTTTATTTGATTCTGGTTCAACTCATTCCTTTATCTGTGCACTTTAATTGAAAATTTTAATTCAAGTTTTGAACCCATAAACTGTATTTTGTTTGCCACAAATCCTTTAGGGGATAAAGTTATCATAAATCAAGTATGTAAGAATTGCCCTTTATTTATTCAAGGCATTCCATTTCCTACAGATCCATTAGCTTTATCTTTCAATTAATTTGATCTTATCCTGAGTTTAGACTGGTTAGGAAAACACCAAGCTTGGGTAGATTGTAATAAGAAAAGATTATTTCTTCATAGATTAGGAAAATAATCCATACCCTTGTTAGACAAGAAACCCTTTGAATCAGATTCTATGTTTGCTGCCATATATGAAGTCGATAAGACTAAGCTTACCCTTGAATCTATCCTAACAATTTCTGAATTTCCTAACGTATTTCTCGAGGAACTTTTGGGTTGACCTCCGACTTGAGAAGTTGAGTTCAAAATTGAAGTTCAACCAGGATCCAATCCAGTTTCTATCACTCCTTATCGGATGGCCTTGGTAGAACTTAAGGAACTCAAGAATCAATTACAAGATCTACAAAATAAAGGTTTTATCAGGCCCAGTTTGTCTCCTTGGGGAGCCCTAGTGTTGTTTGTAAAGAAGAAAGATGGAACGATGAGGCTTTGTATCGATCATCAGAAATTAAATAAGCTCACCATCAAGAATAAGTACCCGTTTCCAAGAATCAAAGACTTGTTTGATCAGCTTAAGGATGCTTTAGTATTCTCCAAGATCGACCATCGATCAGGATATTATCATATGAAGGTTAAGGAATTTGATGTACCTAAAACTGCATCTAGGAATCGATATGGTCACTATGAATTTATCGTAAAGCCTTTTGGCTTAACAAATGTCCCATATGCATTATGGATCTTATGAACCGAGTCTTTAAGACTTATTTGGACAAATTTGTGGTAGTTTTCATAGATGATATTCTTATCTATTCCAAAAAAGAGGAAAAACATTCGAAACATCTTCGAATTGTTTTACAAATTCTTAGAGACCGTCAACTCTATGCAAAGTTTAGTAAATGTGAGTTTTGGCTACCCGAAGTATCTTTTATGGGTCATATAATTTTTGTAGAAGAGATTAAAGTTGATCCTAAGAAGATTAAATTGATTGTAGATTGGAGACCTCCGATAAATGTTGGTGAAATTAGAAGTTTTTTGGGGTTAGCTGGATACTATCGGAGATTTGTTAAAAGGGTTCTTCATCTTAGCCATACCATTAACTAAACTCATTCGAAAGGATGTATCTTTTGTTTGGTCGGAGAGCTAACAACGAAGTTTTGATCAATTAAAGAAAGTGCTTACTCATGCTTCGATCTTGACACCACCCAAATTGGGAAAGGACTTCATAGTTTATAGCGATGCTTCTTATCTTGGATTAGGTTGTGTACTCATGCAGGAAGGAAAAGCGATACCTTATGCTTCCCGACAATTGAAACTTCACGAATTGAACTATCTGACTCATGTTATTGAGCTAGCTGCTGTTGTTTTTACTCTTAAGATTTGGCGACACTACCTTTTTAGAGAGAAGTGTTACTTGTTCACAGACCATAAAAGTATTAAATATCTCCTGACCCAAAAAGAATTAAACCTCAGACAAAGAAGATGGATAGAACTACTTAAAGATTATGATCTAGTTATCAACTATTAACTAGGAAAAGCGAATGTTGTGGCTGATGCACTCAGTCGTAAACATTCGATTGGTAAGATCTTAAACAAAGTATATTCTAATCTTAATTGAATTTTGTTTTAAATCTGCTATCTTAGGATGTTCGGTTATTTTGTAGCTCCTACTACAATCAATGCACATTTTAGATTATAGAAGGGTCAAAAGTTCCTAGCTGAACTTCAAATTTAGTCAAACCTGATCTCGAGAATCAAAACTCTACAACAATCCGATCCTGAGCTCCAGAACATCTTGCTTAAGCTGGAGGATGAACCTAATCTAGAAATTTCTTTGAAGTCTACTGGTTTACTATATTTTTGAGATAGAGTGTGTACCCAATGATAAAAACCTTAAAAAGGAAATGTTGCAAAAAGCTTATAGGAGTTTTTTTTCAATCCATCTTGGATCAGTTAAGCTGTTTAAAGACTTGAAAGAACTGTATTGGTGGTCAAGGATGACGTCTGCTATCACAGAATTTGTATCTAGATGTCTAACTTGTTAGAAGGTGAAAGCTAAACATCAGGTTCCTACGAGACTTTTACAAACCATCGAATTACCCTAGTGGAAATAGGATCGAATAGCTATGGATTTTGTAAGTAGCGTACCTTTATCACCAAGGAAGAATGATGCAGTTTGGGTAATAGTTGATAGATTTTCTAAGTCAGCTCACTTCATACCTATTCGAATGAGCTCAAGTTTAGATCTTTTAGCCGAACTATATGTTCGAGAAGTGATACGTTTGCACGGTGTTCCTACTTCTATAATCTCAGATCGAGATCCTCGGTTCACCTCTATATTCTGCAATTCTTTACAAATGGCATTGGGAACCAAGATAAATCTCACCACAGCTTTTCATCCCCAGTCGGATGGTCAATCTGAAAGAATTATCCAAACATTAGAAGATATGCTTCGTGCTTGTGTAATAGAATTTGCAAAAAATTGGGAGAAGTCTTTACCGCTGGCAGAATTTGCATACAATAATAGCTATTGTAATACCCCAAAATTTACATTACAATTTAAGGGTCATTTAGTGTTATGATAATTGCTTAAAAGCTTACTTAGTGACAAAAATGCAAAAGTTAGGATTTTCTCAATTATGGACTGTAGAAAAGAAATTTCTGAGGTTATAAGGTGTCATATGATAGAGAACGAGTAAAATAGGATGCTCGCAAAGTTTGGTTAAAATCCAAGGAAAATTGGAATGGGAATTCAAGTTTAAAGTTTAATGACCAAAACGATAAGTTTTCAAAACTTGGGTGGAACAAATCAAAATATAAAAAGTTGAAGGATTAAAGTTGTAATTTCCCAAAACATGGGTATCCAAATTCCATATAAACTTTGACTGCGATTTCCTAATAATTGAAATATAAAAAATTCTCAGCATTTATCGGTATATCAGATTAAGCTAAAATTTCAGAGATGATTCCATATACTTTGGAAGAGTTATAACATATTATTTTATGGATATTTGGAGAGTTAAATATTAGGATTAAATTTATTTGACTGAGATTGTCTAGAATGGAATTTTTTTTAAAGTTGATTGGTAAATGGTATTTTGGTCTTTTCACCCAAAAGGGACATGGAAGGAATTTTGAGATTTATTTAATGGATGAATAGTGGTTGGTTGGAATCCAAATAAGTTTAGTTAGAATTTTACAAAATGGTAAACTAGTAAATATGAATTCAGTTGGGGACATTTTGGTAAATTGGAATAAAATGAATTAAAAATTCATTTTTATTTATACGAGTGGCATAAATATATGATATATTAAGAGTTATCATCAAAAAAATCATCCCCAAACTGTGGAGAAAGAGTAGAAAGAAGAGGATATCTTACAAGCTCGATTTAAGCCTCGAAACTTGGTTTTTAGGTAATTTTCTGAACTACAAAGTTGTTCTTCTCTTCAATATCTATCTATTGACATAAAGTATTCTTGGATTTCATGCTTGATTGATGAGATTTTATATGAGAAAGAAATTATGGTTTATGTTCAAATTTGGAGGTTTTAAGATTTTATGAACCTATGTTCGATTTTATGTTGAAATCAAGCAAGAATGGTGTTGGATTCATTTTTTGAATTAGGATTTAAACCTAAACAATTTAGTAGCCTTGAAGAAGATTAGGGTTTAGGATCCAAGCTTTAATTAGGGTTTGTGATGATGAGTTAGTAATCTAGCAAGCTTGATTTGTTGTTTGAAATCAAAACCCTAAATTTAAACTCTAAACGACTAATTCAGCAAAGTGTTAAAGTTAGGGGTTCAATTTTGATTTTTGGAGTTTGAAATGTATTTACATTGTTAATGATGTTTGAGGCATGAAAATATAGTTAGAATGCTAAACTGATGATTATTTGAGCTAGTGACCATTTTGACAATTTGTCAAAAGTGGATAACCAATTCGATGTGTATAAGAAGAGGAGAAATTTTGTTTTTTTGTGTTAAGTGATGATTATGATGTATAGTTGATGATTGGGGGCCTAATTGCAAAATTCTAAAGCTAGAATCATTGAATTGTAAATAGGTGACTATTTTGACAAATTAGAGAACAAAGGGTTGAAATGTGACAATTAGGTATTTGAAGAGTACTATGTTGGAAAATTTTATTTTAGATGATTGTTGATTTTGATGTGAATAGAAGCTTGTATTCGCTTTGGGACCAAAACAACAATTTGTAGAATACAAGGGACCAATTCGTCTATTAAGAAAAAGTAAAGGAAAATTGTGGGAAAATAGGAAATGGTTTAATTGGATTAAAAATATTCCTTTGAGGACCAGGAAGACAAATCGGCTTGAGGTTTAGGGACCAAAAATGGAACTTTTCAAAGTTTAGGTCCTAAAGTGTAAAGGATGAAAAATGTAAGGATCAAGCTTAAATTAACTATTTGAAGCTTGAAAAAGTACTTAGGGACTAAAATAAGTATTTTAGTAAAGGTTGAAGGCTTAAGGTAAAATGTGAGAAAAATGTGATTCGAATATAAGAAACTTTATCGGATCAATTATATATTAATGGATAGTTATTTTATTTACTTTCTGATACGAATTGGGACCGTACTAGCAAAAATGAAAAGGAAAAAGGGTCGGAAGTGAGATCAAGTGATAAAGTCGACTTCATTACAAGGCCAATGTGAGCGCATTTTTACTTATTTTATATATGTGATATGAGGGAGACTTGCAAAAAATCGACATTGATATTAATGAAAATGTATGTTGATCACAGTTATGTAAATGACATGAGATATTAATTGGCATATGTGATACATTGTTATGGCATAATGATTTATCTAAGATAAATCAAAATTTAAATTTTGGGTATGAACTGCCCAATATCGAACTATGAGTGATAGTATTGACGGATTGGATATTTAATGTGAAATTATTATATTATTATGCCTGAGTACTAGCGTGAGAGTCCTTGGTATAACTGGATACCCATAGACTCTTAGTAACTGCATTCCAGCACTACGGTGCGTTCTAGAGGCTACGGCGTTGCAGACATTACGGTGTTGTTTAGACACTTCGGTGTTGACATCAGACGCTATGGCATTGTAGACACTACGGTGTTGGTTAGACACTTCGGTGTTGACATCAGACGCTACGGCGTTGCAGACACTACGGTGTTGTTTAGATACTTCAGTGTTGACATCAGACGCTACGGTGTTGCAAATACTACGGCGTTGTTTGGAAACTTCGGTGTTGACGATGCTACGACGTTGCAGACACTATAGTGTTGTTTAGACACTTCGGTGTTGACATCAGAAGCTACGGCGTTGCAGACACTACGGTGTTGTTTAGATGCTTCGGTGTCAACTAGCACAAAAAGTACGATAATGAGGAGCAAAGGGCGTCCTCGAGTACATACTCATCATTAGACGTTACGACGTTGTAAACATATGGTGTCGGTTATGATGACTCGTTTACTTGTCTCTTGATATTTATCTTGGGCCATAAGATTTTATAGTACAGTTACATGACTTTACAGTGCATAATTATTAAAGTACAAATTTCTTACATGATTATTCCTGCATTACAGACTATATGATTTATAGAGCAACCATGTTATATGACTTTTCAATAAATATTTAGTATAAAACAGATTTATTAAAATTCAGGTTCATTACATGAGTATCATGTTTTACCAAATATCATGCATAATTCAACTATTTCATACTACAAATAATTTTATACCGTATTTTACATGTTACATATTCCTATGCCTCACTGAGATATACTCAGCGTGTATTTATGTTATACACGTAGGTGATCGGGATTAGTGGATGACAGTCTTTGCTTCATCATCATTTTGTATATAATATAATCAACAGGTATTTCGGTAATCATGACATGCGTCTTTTGTATGTTTAATAATGGCATGCATTTAATAGATTTGTCTATTTTGTTAAAGTAATTATCGGGGCCTATAATAGTGGCGTAAACTGTTTTAAATTGATTATTATATCTACAGTTTGGTGTTAAATAGTCTAATTTGATATATTTTATACAAATTAGATATTAAATAATTTTATTAGAAACCCTTTTGTAAAATAAATTATTTTAGTATGTCGGTATATCTTATGTAAAAAGTTTTATAATCGAAACTCGAATAAATATTTTATATCCGTATTAATTAAAGTTAAGTGTGCTTGGGCTATAGAAATATTAAGATGGGCGACCATTGGAAAGTTTTTCCAAAATTTTTAAATCACCCCAGATTTTGGTTAAAATATCTGTTTTAAAAAGCTGTCAAATTTTCGGCTCGTGTCCGGTGTACGGTCACGTGAAGGGGGTGTTAAATTTATTGGTATCAGAGCTACAGGTTTAGCCAATTTTGGAGTTAAACCGAACTTGATAAAAGTGTTAAAGTGTGTACATGCCACTAGGATGTCATATTTACTGAAAAGAAATACTTGTATGATTGATGCAATTGTTTACTAGTCAAAGGGGTTACTGTAGGAATGAATGTCTGAATGAGAATGAATATCATTGAACAATTAAAAGAGGGAACATTATGAGTTCCCAGAAATGAGTAAGGAGGCTAACTAAGTCTAGTACCCGGTTTAAATTGGGTAATAACAAATGGAATGATATAGTAATGAAAGATGTTTAAAATGCAAGATACCTCTTTTCAAATGGTAATCGTAGATAGGGGTCGAATTTAGGGCTCCTGTCAGTAAAGGATTTATGAACTAATGGGTATATAAGAGACATAGAAGATGATCTGATGTCGGCAAATTGATGGTTAAGTGATAATGGTTGGAGTAAAGCCCTAAAATAATGGTTAAAAAAAACTTTAAAAAATAAAAATAGTAATATACTAAAATTAGTGTTGTGAAGTTATAAAGCCTTTACTATGAAAAGTGGATAGAGTATTGGGCACAGATGAGTATTTTGCTCAAAATATTTCAATGAAGTGCCGCTTAAATCGATTGATTGAAAAGAAGCAAGAGTGGTGTTTAGATCCTTTTATCAGGTAAAAAGGATTTCAAAATATTGGAATGGTGACTTTGGTAATAAAATGCAAAGATTGTTAAAGTAAGGGTTGAAGAATTATTTAGTCTTCGTAGTGAATACTACGATGAATAGTGGGGACATAAGTACAATTCTGATAGCTCAAGATTGATGTAATTCCCGGTAATGAGCCAGTGTCTATGTCTTCATACAAAATGCCTCCTATAGAACTGAGAGAGTTAAAGTCTCTGTTACAGGAATTACTAGATAGAGATAGTACTACAAATTTCTAAAAAAAAGGTTATATGCAAAACTCTCGAAATGTGAGTTTGGTTATCAGAAGTGGCTTTCTTGGATCATATTGTTTTAACCGAAAGAATCCACGTCGATCTTAAAAAGATACAATCCATTGTAGAAATGGAAGGTTCCCAATAATATTAACGAGGTTTGCAGTTTCTTGAGACTTGCTGGATATTATCGAAGGTTTGTGAACAACATTTCGATGATAACTGCTCCACCTACAAAGCTATTGAGAAAGAATATTCCATTCGTATGGACTGAGAAGTGTCAAGAAAGCTTTGATCAGTTAATTTTTTTTTAACAAAAGCTCCGGTTTTGGTACAACTAGAGTCATGAAAAGAGTTTACTCTGTACTGTAACGCATCCTATAATGGAATAAGGTGCGTGTTGATGCAATATGGGAAGGTGATCACGTATGCTTCCCGACAACTAAATCCACATGAAAGGAATTATCCAACTCATGACCTGGAACTTGCAGCTATAGTTTTTACTCTAGAAGTGTGGCGACATTATCTCTATGGTGAACGCTACCACGTGTATACTGATCATAAGAGTTTAAAATATTTGATGACACAGAAAGGGTTGAATCTATGGCAACAAAGATGGTTGGAACTAATAAAAGATTATGACCTGATCATTGATTACCATCCAGGGCGAGCAAATGTCGTAATCGATACCTTAAATCAAAAGACATTTATTACATTATGAACTTTAAATGCTCAACTGACATGAAAAGGATGGTTCGTTGCTACTAGAGATGCAATTAAGATCTTCATTGCCAAGTCGAAATAAAGAAAGCCAACAGCAAGATGAAGACTATTTACAAAGATGAAACAAGTGGAGTGTTAATATCTATAGTATCAGATCGAAATCCAAAGTTCACGTCAAGATTTTGGAATGCAATACATAGAGCTTTGGGGACATGATTGAACTTCAGTACTATGTTTCATCCTCAAATAGATGACCAATATGAAAGACCAATTCGAATACTAAAAGATATGCTAAGAGCTTGCGAGATTGAGTTTGTGGGATAATGGGAAAAATATTTATCACAATCAGAATTTGCCTACGATAATAGTTATTAGACAAGTATATAGATGGCACCCTATGAAACCCTCTATGGTCGAAAGTGCAAATCGCCATTAAATTGGTTTGAGTTATATGATCGCAAGCTGATTAAGCCAGCTTTGCTGCAAGAAATAGAAGGAAAAAAGTCAAGATTATACAAGACAATCTTAAAAAGGCCACTGATCAACAGAAGTCTGATGCAGACTTAAAAAGAAAAGACATTCAATTTAAGGCAGAAGAAATAATATTCTTAAAGGTCTCCCCTTGGAAGAAAATAATATATTTCGGGCACAAAGGAAAACTAAGTTCCAGGTGTATTGGACCTTATGAAATTCTAAAGAAAGTTGGCCTTGTGGCATATCAACTAGCTCTTCCACCGAAGATGAGTACAATCCATGATGTTTTCTAGGTCTCGATGCTCTAAAGATACAGATCGGATCCTTCACACGTGATTATACCGGAGGAGATAGATTTGTAATCAGATTTGACTTACGAAGAGGAACCAGTAAAGATACTGGCTTATGGTGTCAAAGAATTAAGGAACAACTAGATAGCGTAGGTGAAGGTCCTTTGGCACAACCACAAAGTTGAAGAGACAACATGGGAAGCTAAAGATATAATGGAAAAGCAGTACCCATATTTATTCGAAACGGGTACATCTTCAAAATTCAAGGGCGAGTTTTCTTAAACGGGTCATTTAGTGCTAAAATAATTGCTTAAAAGCTTACATAGTGACTAAAATGACAAAAATTCAAAAGTTAGGATTTTCTCAATTATGGACTGTAGAAAAGAAATTTATGAGGTTTTAAGGTGTTATGTGATAGAGAACAAGTAAAATAGGATACTCGCAAAATTTGGTTAAAATCCAAGGAAAATTGGAATGGTAATTCAAGGTTAAAGTTTAGTGACCAAAATGATAAGTTTTCAAAACTTGTGTAGTACAAGTCGAAATATGAAAAGCCGAAGGAAAAAAGTTGTAATTTCCCAAAAGTTAGGTGTTTTATTTCATAAATAGATATGGCACCTATTGGTATGGACCGAATGTGGAATTACTGGTTTGATCCGATATTTCGATTATTGGGAAGTCGCATTCAAAGTTTAAGTGGAATTCGGATACCCGGATTGAACTGAAAAATTATGAAGTTTTACCATATGATAAAGAAAGGTTATAAAATTCATTTCCAAGTTTTGGAAATATTTTAGTTTGATTCAGGAAGAATCCAATGATTTATTTTGATTAAGGAATTTATTTAGTAACCGACAAAATTCTCGGCATTTATCGGTAAATCGGATTAAGCTAAAATTTTAGAGATGATTCCATATACTTCGGAAGAGTTATAAAATATTATTTTATGGATATTTGGAGAGTTAAATGTTTGGATTAAATTTATTTGATTGAAATTGCTTAGAATGGCAATTTTTTAACAAAATTTGATTGGTAAAGGGTATTTTGGTCTTTTCACCCTAAAGGGTCATTGAAGGAATTTTGAGATTTCTTTAATGGAAGAATAGTGTTTGGTTGGAATATAAATAAGTTTAGTTAGAATTTTACAAAATGGTAAACTAGTAAATATGAATTCAGGTAGGGACATTTTGGTAAATTAGAATCAAATGAATTAAAAATTCATTTTTATTTATACAAGTGGCATAAATATATGATATATGAAGATTTGTAATCAAAAAATTCACTCCCAAACCGTGGACAAAGCGGAGAAAGAAGAGGAAATCTTACAAGCTCGATTTAAGCCTCGAAACTCAGTTTTTAGGTAATTTTCTGAACTACAAAGTTGTTCTTCTCTTTATGTTTAAATCAAGCAAGAATGATGTTGGATTCATTCTTTTGAATTAGGATTTAAACCCTAAACAATTTAGTAGCCTTGAAAAAAATTAGGGTTTAGGGATCCAACCTTGAATTAGGGTTTGTGATGATGAGTTAGTAATCTAGCAAACTTGATTTGTTGTTTAAAATCAAAACCCCAGATTTAAACCCTAAAGGACTAATTTAGAAAAGTGTTAAAGTTATGGGTTCGATTCTTATTTTTGGAGTTTGAAATGTATTTATGTTGTTAATGATGTTTGAGGCATGAAAATGAAGTTAGAATGCTAAATTGATGATTATTCGAGCTAGTGACCATTTTGACAATTTATCAAAAGTGGATAACCAAATCGGCAATGGTGTATAAGAAGAGGACAAATTCTGATTCTTTTTGTTCTAAGTGATGATTATGATGTATAGTTGATGATTGAGGGCCTAATTGCAAAGTTTTAAAGCTAGAATCCTTGAATTGTAAATTGGTGACTATTTCGACAAATTAGAGAACAAAGGGTTGAAATGTGACAATTAGGTATTTGAAGAGTACTATGTTGGAAAACATTTATTTGAGTGATTTAGATGTTGATTTTAAAGTGAATAGAAGCTTGTATTCACTTAGGGACCAAAACGGAAATTTGTAGAATACAAGGGACCAATTCGGCTATTATGCAAAATTAAAGGAAAAAGTATGGAAAATAGGAAATGGATTAATTGGATCAAAAACATTCCTTTGAGGACCAAGAAGACAAATCGGCTTGAGGTTTAGGGACCAAAAATGGAACTTTTCAAAGTTCAGGTCATAAAGTATAAAGGATGAAAAATGTAATTATCAAGCTTAAATTAACTATTTGAAGCTTGAAAAAGTCCTTAGGGACAAAAATAAATATTTTAGTAAAGGTTGAAGGCTTAAGGTAAAATGTGAGAAAAATGTGATTCGAATATAAGAAACTTTAATGGATCAATTATATATTTAATGGATAATTATTTTATTTACTTCCCATTATTGTATTTAGAGTGAATATGTTCTAACATATACTTGAAATGGTATATGTTATTTTATAATGTAGCTTCCAATACGAATTGGGACCGTACTAACAAAAATGAAAATGAAAAATGGTCGGGTGTGAGATCAAGTGATAAAGTCAACTTCATTACAAGGCCAAGGTTAGTGCATTTTTACTTATTTTATATATGTGATATGAGGGAGACTTGCGAAAAACTGACCTTGATATTAATAAAAATGTATGTTTATCAAAGTTATGTAAATGACATGAGATATTAATTAGCATATGTAATACATTGATATGGGATAATGATTTATCTAAGATAAATCGAATTTTAGATTTTGGGTATGAACTGCCCAATATCAAACTATGAATGATAGTATTGATGGATTGGATATTGAAGTGAAAGTATTATATTATTATGCCCGAGTACTAGTGTGAGAGTCTTTGGCATAATTGGACATCCATAGAGTCTTAGTAACTGCATTCCAGCACTACGGTGTGTTCCAGATGCTACGACATTGTAGACACTACGGCGTTGTTTAGAACTTCGGTGTTGACATCAGACGCTATGGCGTTGCAGACACTACGATGTTGTTTAGACACTTCGGTGTTGACATCAGATGCTAGTGTTGACATCAGCCGCTGCGGCATTGTAGACACTACGCTGTTGTTTAGATACTTCGGTGTTGACATCAGATGCTATGACATTGCAGACACTACGATGTTGTTTAGACACTTCGGTGTTGACATCAGATGCTACGGCATTGCAGACACTACGGTGTTGTTTAGACACTTCGGTGTCAACTAGCGCAAAAGGTGCGATAATGAGGAGCAAAGGGCATCCTCGAGTACGTACTCATCATTAGATGTTGTGGCATTGTAAACATACGGTGTCGGTTATGATGACTCCTTTACTTGTCTCTTGATATTTATCTTGGGCCATAAGATTTTACAGTACAGTTACCTAATTTTACAGTACATAATTATTACAGTACAAATTTCTTACATGATTATTCCTGCATTACAGACTATATGATTTATAGAGCAACCTTGCTATATGATTTTTCAGTAAAAATTTAATACAACACAGATTTATTACAGTACAGGTTCATTACATGAGTATCATGCTTTACCAAATATCATGCCTAATACAGCTATTTCATACTACAAATAATTTTATACCATATTTTACATGTTACATATTTCTATGCCTCATTGAGATATACACAGTGTGTATTTATATTATAGACGTAGGTGATTGGGATTAGTAGATGACAGCCTTTGCTTCATCAACATTCTATATAGAAGATAATCGACAGGTATTTTGGTAATCATGACATCCGTCTTTTGTATGATTAATAGTGGCATGTATTTAATAAATCTGTCTATTTTGTTAAAACAATTACCATGGCCTAAAATAGTGGTGTAAACTGTTTTAAATTGATTATTATATCTACAGTTTGGTGTTAAATAATCTGATTTTATATATTTTATACTAATTAGATATTGAATAATTTTATTAGAAACTCTTTTGTAAAATTAATTATTTTAGTACGTCTGTATACTTTATGTAAAAAAAATTATAATCGGAACTTGAATAAATATTTTTATATTGGTATTAATTAATGTTAAGTGTGCTTGGGTTATAGAAATATTAAGATGGTTGACCACTGGGATGTTTTCCAAAAAATTTTAAATCACCCCAAATTTTGGTTAAAAATATGTTTTTAAAAAATAGTGAAATTTCCGACTCGTGTCCGGCGTACGGTTACTGGAAAGGGGTGTTACAGTTATCAAGCATATATTCAAATGGCTCCATTTGAAGTTTTATATGGAAGAAAATGCAGGACCCCCTTGTGTTGGTCAGAATTAGGTTAGAACAAGGCCTTAGGGCCCGATCTACTTAGAGAAACAGAGAAGCAAGTGCATGTTATCCATAGTAGACTAAAAGAGGCATTTGATAGACAAAAAATGTATGTTGATATTAAAAGAAGATATTCAGTATGCTATGGGAGATCATGTGTTTTAAAAGTTTCTCCATGGAAAAAAATATTTAGACTTGGAAAGAAAGGAAAACTAGTCCTCGTTTTATTAGACCTTTTAAGGTTATTGAAAGGATTGGCCCTATGGCTCATCGGCTAGCTCTCCCTATTGAATTCGACAAGGTTCACAATGTATTTCATGTCTCTATGCTACGTAAATACCGATCAGATCCCTCTCATATTCTTGAACCTGAAGATGTAGAAATCAATTTAGATCTAACCTATGAAGAACAACTAGTTCAAATCCTAGATCATGAAGTCAGAAGACTTCGAAACAAATCGATTCCTCTAGTAAAAGTATTATGGATAAATCACAAGACTAAAGAGGCAACTTGGGAACCTGAAGCTGCTACAAAAGATCATTATCCTCATCTGTTAATCTCAGGCAAATTCGAGGACTAATTCCTTTTAAGGGGTGGAGAATTGTAATATCCCAAACATAGGCTTAGAAGTATGTTACATTTTGATCACTAGTTAGTTGTCATGTTCATATGTCATCTAATTTAGAATAACCAAGGGTAGATTGACCAAAATTCAAGAAACGAAAAGTGTGTGCTTAAATCTATAGGGATTGAACCGAGAATTTGGAAAGGTGGGAGTTTGCGTGCTACAAAAATTCTAGTTAGTGGTTCTTACACATGTCTCTTAATTAGCTAAACATGTAAGACAATTTTGGGGAACGTAGTTTCGGTTTGGGGATGATGAATCATTCCAACTATCATCTTCTTTCTCCTTGTTAACCGAACCACATTCTTGACAAAGAGAAAATTTGAAAGCTTCGGTTTAAGCTCAAGTTAGTTGTTGGGGATATTTGATTAGGGTAATTGGATTCAAAAGGGTAAGCAATTTCCTTTTTCCTCTTTAGAAATTGAAGTAATTTCAAGATATCTTAGCTTAATTCCTTGATTATAGAGTTAGTAAATTTTGAGAAGTTGAATTCTAGATTATATGCTCAAACTATGTGAATTGTATGTTACATATTACTATAGACTTCCTATAGATCTTATTATGATTAGATTCCTAGAACATTTTCATATGGTATTTTCCCTTCCATAATTCGAATAGTGTGATTGATAATTGTCATTGACTTGGTGAATTTGTAAGTATATTGGAATCGTAGAGTGTTGATTTTGAATTCTATGATATATAGGGACAATTAAGTATTCGATTAAATTTTGATATGGCTAACTAATTCTATTAAAAACTTGTAATGGTCACTTTTATGTGACGGTAATGAAATCGAGATTTTTATGAATCAAGATAATTCATGTAGAAGCTATTTTATTCGATTGAAAAAACCAATATCATCAAATGCACCGACAGAAAATGTGCACACTTCGTAAACCGATCCACAATCACCCAAATGGAATCCTTTTTAGTCGGTGTCAAAGGTAGCCCCGACACAAAATCCATAGAGATTCTCTCCCATTTCCATTCTGGTAACCTCATCGGTTGCAACAACCTGGAAGGAAATTGATGCTCAGCTTTAACACGCTGACACACCATGCATCTAGCAACAAAATCAGCCACATCCTTCTTCAAGCCAACCCAATAATACTCCTCCTTCAAAACCCGATACATCTTGGTACTACCGGGATGCATAGTAAAAGGGCTAGAATGAGCCTCGATCAAGATGATAGTCTCAACTCCTCATCCTATGGCACTACTACCCGGTCCTTAAAACACAACACCCCATCATCATTGAAATGAAAACCCATTGGTTTCCCATTCAAGATATCCCTACATGAGGTACCAACTCATCATCATACGGTTGTTTCTCCTTTATCATTTGCGACAGCGATGGCTTCACCTGTAACTCGACTAACAAGCCTCCATCACGGGTTTCACTCAACCGAGCAAACATAGCTCTCAACTCAACCACAGCTTTTTTACACAAAGCATATGCTACCACATTTGCTTTACCCGGATGATACTCAATGGTCAAATCAAAATCCTTAAGCAACTCTAGCCATCGACGCTGCCTAAGATTCAACTCTTTTTGCATCATCAAATAGTTCAAACTTTTTCATCCGTGTACACTACACAATTCTCACTATAAAGGTGATGCCTCCAAATCTTTAAAGCAAACACCACCGCAGCAAGCTCAAGATCATGAATAGGATAGTTATGCTCGTGCACCTTCAATTGCCAATATGCATAAGCCACCACCTTCCCACCTTGCATCAACACGCACACTAAACCCACATAGGATGCATCACTATATACCACAAACTCTTTTATCGACTCAGGTTGAATCAAGATTGGATCTTGCGTCAAAGCTTCCTTTAACTTTTCAAAAGCTTGTTGACGATCCTCCGCCCACTCAAAATGAACGTTCTTCTGCAACAACTTGGTTAAAAGAGCAGCAATCTTCAAAAAACCAACTACAAGCCGGCGATAATATCCAGTCAACCCAAGGAAACTACACACCTCCGTCACTGACCTAGGTGGCTTCCAACTCACTACAACCTCAATCTTTTGTAGATCCACACGAATTCCCTCAGCCGACAGCATATGTCCAAGGAAAACTACTTCTTTCAACCAAAATTCACATTTACTCAGCTTGGCATATAACTGATTATCTAATAATCTCTTAAGCACAATCCGCAAATGCTCATCATGATCTTTCTCTACACGAGAGTACACAAGAATATCATCAATAAACATTACCACAAATTGGTCCAAGAACTTATGAAACACCCAATTCATCATATCCATAAACGCAGTTGGTACATTGGTCAACCCAAACAGCATCACTAATAACTCGTAATGCCCATACCTCGTACGAAAGGTAGTATTTGGCACATCCTCACCCTTCACCTTCAACTGATAATATCTCACCTTCAACTGATAATATCTCGATCTCAAGTCGATCTTAGAAAATACCGATGCACCTCGAAATTGATCAAACAAATTATCAATTTATGGCAAGGGGTATTTGTTCTTAACCGTCAACTTATTTAGTTGCCAATAATCGATACACATCCTCATTGTGCCATCTTTCTTCTTCACGAATAACACCGGCGCACCCCAGGGTGAAACACTGGTCTAATAAACCCCCGATCAAGCAACTCTTGGAGTTGTGTCTTTAACTCTTTCAACTCCTTAGGTGCCATGGATACGACACAATTGACACCGTTTCTGTATCAACATACGTCTCAATTTTAAACTCCACCTCCCTATCTGGTGGCAACCCCGATAACTCTTCAGGAAAAACTCCTGGAAAATCATAAACTATGCAGATGTCCTGCACACGCACATCCTTTGATCCAAGATTCATAACATAGGCCAAATACGTCTGACATCCGTGTTCCAACATTCGACTTGTTTCCAAAGCTGAAACAACATTAGACAGGAACCTTGTGTTCTTGCCAGCCACCACAATTTCATAATCATCGGCAAGATGCAAGGATTTTCGTTTGATTTCAAAATCCACAACCGTCCTATGCTCGGATAGCCAGTCCATCCCCAAAATCACATCAAAACCATGGAATGGCAATTCCATCAGATCCACAATGAACACATGGTCTTGTACCATCAAAGGACACCTTCGATATAACTTTCTAACCACAACAATCTCACCCAAAGAACTAGTTACTCAAACCCCAACATTTAAAATATCCATAGGTATATCAAGCAAATGTGCATGCTTAGTAAGAATATACGAATGGGTGAAACCAGAATCAACCAAAGAAAATAACAAAAAAGAATGCAAAGTAATGGTACCTACAATCACATTAGTATCGTTACGTCTTTCGCAATGCGCATACACCCTCGCGGGACATCCTTTCTCAGGCGGGATAGCAATTGTGTGTGCCACAGTCCTACATCCTCGTCCATGCCCTCGACCTCTCTGGGCAGCCACAACAGGTGCAGGAACAAGCGCACCTCTAGCTAACACAGGGCAGTCACGCCTCACAAGATCATCCGACCCACAACTCCAGCAAGCATTAGCTACAATAGGCGCAAGAACTGGCCCAACTCATCCAATATGAGGACAATCGCGTCTAACATGGTCTCGAGATCCAAAACCCCAGAAAACTCTATCCGACCTTTAGCAAACCCCCGAATGCTTCTTCCTACACTGAACACACTCGGGTATCCCACCTACGAAACTCTGCCCTAGCTAACCTCTTCTCCCAAGTTCAGGTTGATATCTCCGATCATGGTGCCTTTTATATCAGCCACCCCCGGTATTAGCATCAACAACTCTCTTACCATGACTAGATCTGTAACCCCCTTAACCCGGTCTAGCCACCAGACCAAACCAAAGAAGCTACATTAGGTTTGTCGAAGCAAACCGGAGAGTTACATCGAAGCCCAATCCGTTTTTTTCTTTTTATCTTGTCTATATACCAATTTTTAACCCTACGTGTACATGCAACACTCAGATATAACCCATACTCAATCGGGCATCATTTTGACATCCAATTGATCACATTTGAAATTTAGGGACCAAATTTAGGAAATTTGCAGGATTTAAAGCCACTTTTTAAATACCAATCTTTAATTAGTCAGGTTCTGAACATTCATCTCAAATTTCATCTCAATTTGATCATTCAAGCTCATACATCACATGGACAAGTTTCAGGGACTAAAATGCAATGAAAGCAAAACTGCCAAGCTAAAATTACAGAAAACAGCCTCAGGTATCGGTACGGTGTCACTTTATCAATACATATCAAACTGTCTCATACTGATACGCCAAGGCAGGTATCGATATGCTATAACAAACTTGCTTAACTTTTGATTTTTTTTACATACGTACCGGTATTCTTACATGGGTATCGGTACATGGGTTTGGATTGGAAAATGAAATTCCAGAGGCTTGAGCGTGTACCGATACACCATTGCCCCTATCAATACACCAAGCCCAAAATGTTTGGCATACCGATACTCCCTTTCGTGTACCGATTCCCCAGACCAGAAAATGTCCAACCGTACTGATACGGTCCCCCGCGTATCGATACGCCTGGAACTGTAATGTCACAAACTGCAGGTTTTTCATTCCAAAAGCATTCTCAAACCATTCTAACATACTTATAACATAACCCTAGCATACCAAGCATACCACAAGCATTCAAGCTTCACAGATTGAACACCGGAATATGACATCGTCCATCAAAGAGATCTATAGGCATGCTTCCTAATTTCCATCCAAGCAACATGTCAAAAAGGTAAACCAGCATCAAAACAATCTTTAAAGGCCATGCACAACCCAAAAGCAACTAAAGAAACATGTTCAAATAGGGAGTTCCACAAAATATCTCCCAAAACACAATAGGTACCCCATTGCCCTTATTCATTATAGTCTATACCAATACATACTTTGGAAACAAGTCTTGCCAAGATCCCTTTGCTTCTTGCTACCTTCCAAGACCTCAGTTATCTGCATTGATGGACAACAAGAGCGTAAGCACACAAGGCTTAGTGAGGAATGCTCAAAACAACCACCATCAATGCATTTAAAACCATTTATTTAACATCATCCTTTAAAAACATCATCATCATCGTCATCATCAACATGCCCCTTTTGAAAACATGCACTTTATATCATTAAAATCAACATAATAAACCATATGCTACATGTATCATTAATCAACAGTAAATCCCATTGCTAACCCTCCACTTAGGCCTTCCCATGCATTACTACCAAATGCAAAGCTTAAGGAGAAACATGTATAAATCACATTATACAACATAAAACATATTAATGATACATTAACAATTATATTGGCTTTCAAGTGATCAATAACAAGTCCATTAAAAAAAGAGTTCATCGGATACACATATTCAACAAGTGTTAACCCAACACTTCAAGCCATCTCAACCGGAATAGCAATACAATCACAATCGCGGTACAATAACAATCAGGTACAATAAGAACCGGGTACACTTTCAACCCACAGGGAAACCCATCCCTCTCATCGGTTAGATGCTTAACACCACTAACGGGAGTATTCGGTACCGTTAAACCCCTCAACCGTTAGGGTACTTGGATGGAGTATTCGGTACACAATATAAACCCCTCAACATCCAAGGCGACTTATTTTACAATGCACTCAAACCTATGGCCAGCCAACTCTATCTGATAACAATTTTAAAACCACATCACTTGCCAATAAAATTAACCATTTTCCATTTACCTGGTTGTTTTAACAAGCATTCACCAAACCATTTTTCCAAAGAAACATCACATGCTTTAAACACAAGTATAAACCACATACTTACAAGGATCACTTAACATGTGCATCCTTTAGCATTTCATGCTTAAAAACAGTATATCAAATACTTTAAAACATGCTTAAACAGTAGGTAACATGGAAATTAAAACAAGTGCATAAAACCATTTCAAACTAGCACGACCGAGAGAGAAAATGACTTTATACTTACTTCTAAGTCATGTAGGCATTTCAAGCTCTACCTTAACTCCCAAAACTCTGTTCTAAAACATCAAAATACTTTAAACCACGTTTTCACTCATCGATACGTGAAACCTTGATTTGCCGACGCGAAATCAAGCGTCTGAAGCCTCCAAAGCTTCCCCGATCATTTCCGGATCCATCTCTGTTTTAACCATATTACAACAGAGGATTAATGCATCTCCATGCATTTAAAACACTGCAACAACAGATCCTCACGGATTCACACATTCACCTCACAATTACCCAATCACAACAACCGAAAACACCATCTAATCTTTTCCAAACACAACCCAGCCACATCCTATCAATCTAACATCACTTTTATCATCAAATAACATCTAAAAACAGAATCAAAACAACCTAACACCTCCAGCAAACAAACAACCACCACAACTCCACAAGAACACAATTCTAACAACCTAAATAATTAGAGATTCAAGAGTTTCGGGATTCTATTGTTAAAAAATACTTATCAACATTATTATACATCCATAATATGCTTAAAATCAATCTAAATTGCTGGAAAACAGATCCAATTTGGATCTTTTGCTATTCCATCAATTTTACCCAATTAAATCAATTAATTCAATATAAAAACACAAAATCAGATTATAAACGATAAATCAAGGATCAAATACTTGGGAATATCAATAAAGAACCATTTAATAGAGGATATCACAGACCTTATCCCTATTGTGTGATTTCTCCCTCATTTGGCTTGTTTAAAGCTAGGAAAACACAAGATTTCAATGAGGTTTTGTAAATCAAAGTCAATAATCAATTGTAGATCAAGAATCTAAGTAGAAAGGATCCATCACCTCTGGTTTTTGATGAAAACTTAGGTGTTTGGTAGAAAAGAAGTGGAGAGAAAAGTTACGTCAATTTTCATTAAAACCAAATAACTAACTTTAATATCTAAAATCACTTTTAATTAACTTTTAAAACACATGTTAAAATGATTTAATTGAAGGGAGAAATCACTAGCAAAAACTTGGTAAATTAGCTCCTTAAGGATTCTAAGAATTTGACCCTTTTCATTTTAGTCACTTTAAAAACAGTTTTCAAACATAGCATTTTGGTCACTAGCCAAAATGTCATACCTCCAAATCTCATTTTCCAAAATTGATTCCACCAATATTAATAATATGTTTAAAAAATATTTTTAACCATTTTTCCATATTTTTATCTCACCGAAAAATATACGGTCCTGAATCCAACTCGAATCTCTGACCTGGTCCATCAGACAGTATAACAAACCTCAAAACCGCTACGCCCAAAACCAGGGCGCTACAACTCTCCCCCACTCAAGAAATTTCATCCCCAAAATTTACCCGGAAGAAACAAAAGCATAAACTGGACCAACATCTTCGACTTACATTCGCACACGGCTTCCTAACACTGTGGTGTCTCCGCAACACCTTAACAAGGCCAACCAATATATCATCCAGAACTCTACCGTTGGCAACAAGGATCTCCACCAGGTCCTTCACACAAGATAACTCAGATCTAAACACAATGCCTTACACCAGTACAACATGCAAGGAATCCAGCCGATACATTCGCAACATCATCACATGAAACACATCAAGGAACCCCTCCAACACAGGAGATAACCTCAACAATAAGTAACAAGACCCACACACTCAACAAAATCGTATGGTCCTCAAAACGCATCACCTTCTTCCAAGGCGATGCCATCATGATCATCTGACCATCACAACACACTTTAAATCACTACGCCTTAGATTCGCGTAGAATTTCTGACGGTCCAAAACTGCTCGCAAGTGCCCACATAACAACTTCACCTTCTCACTAGTGCCTTTCCACACATCATACATAGGAATGTACTTTTCCCTAATTTCAGCCCAACACACGGGCGTACAGCTCCTCCAACCGCACAACACCCCATACAGTGCCACTTGTATACTTGCCTGATAACTGCCATTAAAGAAAACTCTACCAAAGGCATGTGGCCTTCTCACTTTCCCAAAAAGTTCGTGATTTACAACCCAACTCATCTTTCAAAACCTGAATTTCATGCTCTAACCCGCCATCCAACTGGGATAGATATGAAGTACATACACTTAAGCTCATGCAACACCGTCAAAACCTCACTGTAACCCACGAATCTTCATCTAGAACTATGAACTCAGGCACACAGCGTAAATGCACTAACCCGACAATATACAAATCTGCCACATATTGCAAAACATACATCACAAGCATAGCCACGAGAGTGCACACACTTTGCAACTCAATCAACAACCACCCAAATGGAATCCTTTCAGTCGATGCTAAAGGCAACCCAAACACAAAATCCATGGTGATTCTTCCCTATTTCCATTCTGGTATCCTCAACGGTTACAACAACTCAAAAGAAAACTGATGCTGAGCTTCCATACGCTGACATACCATGCATCGAACGGCAAAATCAACCATATATCCCTTTAAACCAACCCAACAGCAATCCCTTTTCAAACCTCGATATATCTTGGCATTACCGGAATGCATTTCGTAAGAACTGACATGCGCCTCCATCAAACCATACACCTCAACTCAACATCAAGGAACACCACCTTCTAATCTTTAAAACACAACACCCTATAACCTTTAACATGAAAATCCACCGAATTTCCTCCTCCCAATAACCTGAACATGCGATACTGATGCATAATTGTTGCGCGTATTGAGTGCTACGTAAACGGTGCAAGTATACACGTCGCAAGTAATAAAGTGATAAGTATTCAAAGTCTCCATTTTTATTGGTTTGGACCACTTTGCTGTTAGTTATAGCATTGGAAAAGAACACAATTAGGTGATTGTGCAGGAATTATAACTAATTCCACCGTTAGAGCAATAAACTAAAAGAATAGATGAAATTTGTGAGAGGAAATATGCTGGTTATCGTGTGTTTTTGTGTGATAGCCGATTGGATTGTCTTGGTAAAAAGTGCAAGAAACAACTCGGTTGTCGTGGCAAGGAGATGCCGGCGTAGTTGCCTTGGCAATGCAATCGAAGGAGATGCCGGGCAACTAGCAAAGGCAATTTTCGATAAGGGATAAGATGATATGGTAGTCAAAATTGATGACTAGATATTCTTCAATGGTTTCCTCTTAAATTTAAATCCTAAAACTTTGATTTGTGCATGCCTTGACAATACAAATTAAATCCCAAAAAGATAGAAGAAGAACAACAACCAATTTAAATATAATAAAGAATTATATTCTTTGAAATCCTTAACTTATTCCTAAGCCTCCTTAATCTTCACCTAGCCATCTAGATTGAATAAAGACAATACTCATTCATTTCTTGAATCTAACTCTCTCTCGATATTAGATAAATAGATAGAATTATGAGATCCTCTCCAAATTCACTTTCGCATGGGGAGAATAAAAATCATGAATGAGTAAACCTTGAATTGAAAGCGCAAACTCTTTTACCTAAACAAAATTCAATTGTTTCTCATTATTCTTTGTATATAATAACCCAAACCAATCAACTTAGTTCATTGGTTGGGTTCAAAAGATATACAAAGAATAATTCCCAAACCATGAATCTAATGGAAGCAAAGAAGAAGAAGAAGAAATCAATTCAAGGTTTACTCATTCTTGGTTTTTATTCTTGTTTGCGAATTCCCTCCAAGCTTTCTCCCAATTGAACTCTATTTATCTAATATCTCTTTTTTTGAGATTTTGAAAACGAATGAGTATGGTCTTTATTTAAATAGGAGATGGCTGAAGTCAAGGTCCTTCTTTGGAGGAAATTAAGTTAGAATTAAATACTTTAAAAGAATATAATTGGTTTTGTCATATTTAAATTCCTTCTACATCTTTGTCCTATCTTTTTGGGATTGAATTTCTCTTTGACCTCTTCATGAAATCAAACTCCTTTGGGAACACTAACTTTGCTCCACGTCATCTTGGGCTTATCTAGTCATCAATTTCGATTGCCATATCATCTTATCCCTTATCAACATTTGCCCTTGCAACTTTTACAAAGATCTCCTTCATGCATTGCCCCAACTCACGCAAACCTGCCTACATCTCCTTCTTGTTTGCCCATTCAACTCTATTCCATCCTTTAGTGCTAATTAGTTTTCACACAAAAACACACCAAAGTAGTAACTAACTATAATATGAGTAAAAAGGGTAACAAAAATAGTACTTTTGAACACATAACAATAATCACACCATTACCTTCCTCTAATCAATTGTGTCCTGAATGAATTCACTTGTAACTTAACATCAAGTCTCCATCACGCATCACACCCAACCGCGTAAATAATATCCTCAACTTCACCACAACTCTCACAACCCAACCATCGACTATAAGCTTAGCTCGAACGATATTCAATCACCAAACTATAACTCCAAAACAATTCCAACCATCCAAGATATCAAAAAACTCAAAACATTAATCTTTTCATTTTTAACCACGCGCGATCCGTGTACACAACTCACTCCTCATCATAGAATTAATGTCTCTAAAACATTTAACCATCCACCAACGTGGCAAGCTTCACATCATGTGTAGGACAAAAGCGCTCGTGCACCTTTAATTATCTAGATGCATAAGCCACAACTTCACTTGCAGCACTACAGCCTCAACAAACCTTGATGCTACGAACTGGATCTAGCAAACCCACAACATGCCAACTCTAACTTTGGTCGCTCAAAAACTAGCACCAGCCAGACCCCCAAGAACCATAACACCAAAACCACCTTCATACGCTACCTTACTTATACCATCACACCATTGATTTCTGATTAGTCATCCATAAGAGTGAACATATGTATGCATGATCACTTATATGCCCTCATACATGTCTATGAGTATGTATGCAAAACCTCTAATGTTATGCCCGAATGTATGCATGTACTGACATATTTACGCATATATATATATATATAAGTGTTTTTGCACTATGCATGTTTATCCGTTCACACTTACTAATAACATCCTCAGAACCATAATTCTTAGCAACATACCCAGAACTCACACCTCCCAAACAAAGAGCAATATTCACCTCTCCCCAAAAATCTACTAAACCAACTATACTTATCGATCAAAGCCCTTCCCGGTGCTTCTGTACACAAAAAGAAAAACCATCAATAAACACAACAACCAACTGCCCCAAAAACTCAGTCTACCCAATTCAACAAAACTATGAATGCAACCTATGCATCGATCAAACGAAACGGCATCAACAAGAGCTCACCTCACCGTCCCCCTTACCAAAGGCAAATCTAAACACAACCACATCCTTTACCTACATAGATACCACCCGAACCTCAACTCATACTTACAACCACTGAAGCACCCCTAAACTGATCAACAAAACATCAACTTGTACAGCTACCTACAACCCAAGCACATTCGCATCATGCTATCCTCCTTTTTCACAATGACACTAGCACAACCCCCCGACGAAACACTAAGCCTGGTGAACCCTTTATCACTCAACTCCTAAAGTTGCGTCTTTATCCTATTCAACTCCTTCGAGCAATACACAAAGAGCAACAGACACCGGAGCTGTGTCTTCATACAACTTCAATGCGAATCTTAACCTCCCAATCCAATGGCAAACTTGACCATTCCCTCAAAAACACCCATAAACTCACATACCGCACGACAATCCTAAGCTCACACTTCCTATGACCCTAGATTCATAACATAGGCTAGGGATGCCTTGCAACCAAAATCCATCAAACAACTCACTTCCATTGCCAAAATAGCATTAGACAAGAATTTAACATTCTCGCTCATGATTACCACCTTGTAACTATCAACAAGTTTTAAGGTTACTCACTAGGATTCAAAATCAACCACTACTCTGTGATCCAACCACTTATCCAAACCCAGGATTATATCAAAAACTGTAAAGCGGCAACTCCAACAAAACAACCGTAACCTCAAGATCTTAAAGCATCAATGATCATTTCTAAACATCCTTCTCGCAACAACTGTCTCACCAAAAGAACTAGCCACCTGTATTCCCGTAACCAACACTTACGAGAAGATCATTCAAACCACAGCTCCCACAAACGTTATCAATGACAAGCACATGATTTTACACTCCACATAACAAATGCAGATAATCCTGCCTCATGAGATCACACAATCCACATACTCAACGTGTATTAAAAATTGTTTTAGTCTGGATACTCTAACCCTGCGGTCCTCACCCAGCACCATCATCACCTCGCCTCAACTCAAGGCGATATCTTTTATCACAATTCCTTTTAACTGAACAAAGCCGAAACTAGATTTTGCAACTCTCTTTCCAGAGTCAGAACCTCCCACACAAAACTGATAAACTTAGGTTCTGCTCAATGCACTTCGCCCGTGTACCAACACGTCAAAAATGGTGCAATCGAAAGCCAACATGTACACCCTAACATCTTGTACCAACTCACATTAGATTTGGTCACAATGACACTTCCCTACCAAAACCAATTTAGGAGCATACTGGCTCAACCGAACAATCTGTATCCTAACTCGACAACATACACGTGACCCTGATCCCAACCATGAACTCTCGTCTCATTTCATCCAAGTATCTAAACCCAAGATACTTTTTCTTAAAAATAGCATGAAAAAAACTCATAATCCACATCATTGGGTTTCACACCCGCAGATACAGTTGTCCACCAACTAAAAACATCACCTTGCAACAGGGATTCAGTACATCCCAACTTACGAGCACCAATACACCCCATTTGATCCAAAACCTGAACAACACTGGTCATCCATGTCTCGAATTCCTCGGGTGACAACCCACAGTACTCAACTCCTCCCAAAATATAGAGATATTCCACCGACAACCTCGTTTGCCCAACGGCTGGTGCAAATACACGCACTCCAGTAACAATAGCTTACAAGCTCAAAACATCAACAAGGTATCAAATCACCCAACTCTGGCTCAAACGACACAGGTGGTACATACTTCAAGGTGACAAACCCATAGGAAACGCAACACTTTTCTCAACTCACTGCCCAAAGGTAACAACATCTCGCTAGATCTTATTTTTCCTCTCGATTGTAACATAACATATTTTCTAATGCATGATAATCATTTCAAAACAAAATTGAATCAGGCTAGCTTCAAGCAAGGATCCAAGACATTTATTTCAAAACCATACATTTCAGACTATAATAATAAGGCAATGGGTACCCCCAGCTTCCCCAACATAGCATAAAACAATCAACATACATATATCAACCACCGTGCATAGCAATCAGCGTACCAATAACAATCACCGTGCAAATCAAGCAACATGTATAACTCACAACAACACAAAAACCTCCCAAACGAACCAAACCTGGCTTTGATGCCACCAAATGTAACCCCTTAACCCAGCCTAGCCGCCAGACCAAACCAAGAAAGCTACATTAGTTTTGCTGAAGCAAATCAGAGAGTTACATCGAAACCCAATCAATTTTTTTCTTTTTATCTTGTATAGATGCCAATTATTAATCATGTGTGTACATGCAACACTTAGGTATAACCCTTACTCAATCGGGCATCATTTTGACATCCAATTGATCACATTTGTAATTTAGGGACCAAATTACAAATACAGGAAATTTGCAGGATTTAAGCCACTTTTTAAAATACCAATCTTTAATTAGTCAGGTTCTAAACATTTATCTCAAATTTCATCTCAATTTGATCATTCAAGCTCATACAATCACATGGACAAGTTCCGGGGACTAAAATACAATGAAAGCAAAACTGCCAAGCTAAAATTACAGAAAACGGCCTCGGGTATCGGTACGAGTGTTGCGCGTAATAAGTTCTCCACAATTTTGCAAGTGTACACATCGCAAGTTATTGTATAAAAGATATTGTCTCCGCAGGGATCGGTGTCACTTCAAGAATCTAATCTCTTACAGTGTAAAGTAAAAGACCACAAGTAAAAGATTGTAGCAGTTTAACTAACAACTAAACTAGAAAGAAAATAAGTAAAAGAAGATGTAATCAAATGAGAGAGAATATGCCAGGTTATCGTGAGTTGAGGAGTGATAGCCAATTGGATCGTCTTGGTAAAAGGGTGCAAGGGCAACTCAGTTGCCATGGCAACTTGCGCAGTGGGGTTGCCTTGGCAACTAATCGACGGTTGTCTGGGCAACTGGCTAGGCAACTGTTTGGGGGGCTGGGCAGCAACTTTAAGGTTCGGCAGAGCGTTCTTCAATGGTTTCTTCTTATCCCTAGTTAAAACTCTAGCTAATTGTGCATGCCTTGATAATACATCACTGCGTGAATCAAGGGTGAACAACAACCAATCTTGCGCTCCTCTTAGCCGTTGAAATCCTTAACTTATTCCTAAGACGAATTAATCTTCACCATCAATAGATTGAATAAAGACCATACTCATTCGTTTCTTGAATCTAACTCTACCGATATTAGATAAATAGATAAAGTTGCAAGATCCTCTCCCAATTCACTCGCAAACAAGAATAAAAAACAAGAATGAGTAAACCTTGAATTGAAAGTGCAAACTGTTATTACCTAAACAAAATCCAATTGTTTCTCACCACCACAAAACACGATAACCTTAGCCAAATAGATTTAGTTCATGGCTAGGTTCCAAAGAAACACAAGACAAAGAATTCCTAACATAAACCTAATTGAACAAGAAAGAAAGAGATGAAGAATGGTTGAAGCCTTATCGAAATCTCTCCCTCCTTGCTCTTGTCGAAATCTCTCCCCTTGAGTTTGACGGCTTGGTCTCCTTTAAATAGGAGATTGCTAGGTCAAATCCTTCTTGAGGAGGAAGTTATGTTGGAATTAAATACTTTAAAAGAATATAATTATTTATTATATTTAAATTCCTTCTAGATATTCTCCTATCTTTTTGGGATTTAATTTCTCTTTGACATTTTCATGGAAATCAAACTCCTTTGGAATTTAACTTTGCTCCACGTCATCTTGGGCTTATCTAGTTATCAATTTTGACTACCATATCATCTTATCCCTTATCAAAAATTGCCCTGGCAACTAGCTCAGCATCTCCTTCATGCATTGTACTGGCAACTAGCTCGGCATCTCCTTCATACATTGCCCTGGCAACTGGTTCCAGCCTTGCTTTCGCAAGTGATTCTACACACACAAAAAAACACACCAAAGCAATATCTTTTTCCACAAAATTAAGCAAAAATATGAAATCAAGCTTGTCCACCAAGGAAACAATGCAAACATGCATGAATGGCTAATAATGCAAATAATATGAGCCTAAGTCTAGCAATAATATGAATAAAAAGGGTAATAAAATAGTACTTTTGAACACTTAACACACCCCCAAACTCGAACTATTGCTTATCCTCAAGCAATGCAAACTAATAATCACCCATCAAGATTTCAATTTTCACAAACTTAGCTTTGAACTTGATTTCAATTCTCAGAACTGTGGCACAAAGTATGGTTGGCTTTTATTTTTTCAAAAAACTTAGGAGTTACTCGGAATCAAACTATAATGCTTGTGAGTTTGTGCGGAGTGGTGTGCAAGTTGATTTTTCGAATTCTATACAAACAAGAGGTTTTCAAATTACTTCATTGGGTTCTTTTAACATGTTTTAACTAGAGCCGGTTTCGGGCACCTCTAGTGTTTTGTTTTTAGTTTTCTTAATTAATTTATTCGATTAGAGCCAGTTTCGGGCACCTTTAGTAATCCATTTTTTTTGCACATACTAGAGCCAATTTCGGGCACCTCTAGTATTCATCTAATTTTTATTCCAATCCCCCAACTTTTTAACTATCAACCTAAGTTTGCTATAATTCTTTAAATCAATCAAGCCACACAGTGTTTCATCCAGTTTAGCATCATAGTATGATTCTAAGTGTTTCCATGTTTATCCTAGAATAAAAAGTTCTATCAATTAAGTACATTGGAAAAGTCATCATCAGATATTCATCAAATATAGGCAATTCATGTTCCAACTAAAGGCATGGCAAGAAATTTATGTATCCTAAATGCAATACTTAAGACGAATGCAACTAAACATGGTAACTAATTAATAACAATCCCCCCAAACTCGAGTGAGGCATTGTCCTCAATGCATGCAACAAAGAAAAATAAAAATAAAGAAAAGTAAAATGCAAATCAGGACTTACTCTGAGAGTTCGTGGTCATGGATGATTAGTTTCCTTTTCGTGTACCGATTCCCTAGACCAGAAAATGTCCAACCGTACCGATACGGTCCCCCGCGTATCGCTACGCCTGGACCTGTAATGTCACAAACTGAAGGGTTTTCATTCCAAAAGCATTCTGAAACCATTCTAACATACTCATAACATAACCTAAGCATACCACAAGCATTCAGGCTTCACAGTTTCTACATCGTAATATGACATCATCCATCAAAGAGATTATATAGGCATGCTTCCTAATTTCCATCCAAGCAACATGTCAAAAAGGTAAACCAGCATCAAAACAATCTTTAAAGGACATTTACAACCCAAAAGCAACTAAAGAAACATGCTCAAACGGGGAGTTCCATAAAACATATCCCAAAACACAATAGGTACCCCATTGCCCTTATTCATTATAGTCTAAACCAAGACATACTTTGGAAACAAGTCTTGCCAAGATCCCCATGCTTCTTGCTGCCTTCCAAGACCTCAATTATATGCATTAATGGACAACAAGAGCGTAAGCACACAAGGATTAGTGAGGAATGCCAAGATACACCTTTATGTATATCGATATACTATGCCTAAAACCGTAGACCTGTATCGATACGGTCACTCGTGTACCGATACGTTAATCCTAAAAATGTGCTTACCCGTATCAATATGGTCCCTCGTGTATCGATACGCCCTGACCTGTAACGTCAAAATTTGCTGGTTTTTAACCTTGTTTTGGAACTCCAACACTTAAGCATGCTTCTAACAATCAAATAACATCATCATTGGTCATTTACCATCAACTACCATAAACAAAACATCAAGAAACAATCATCATGCTTTAAAGGTAAACTATAGGCATGCATCATAATACTCAAGCAACCAAAGCATGAACCATGTGCAAAATCCAACAAACCAAGCTCATCACAAGTCCAAAGCAGCAATATAAACCTTCTCAAATGGAGAAGTAACCACTCAAACCCTCCCAACAACATTAAAGCTACATTGCCTTTATTACTACTTAAACTCAAACATATTTTCGTAATCCAAGTCTTGGAATTCCCTCCTTGCTTGCCAGGCCACCTGCATTCTGTTAATCTGCATTGATGATAAAAGAGAGCATAAGCAATCATTGCTTAGTGAGGAGTGCTCCAGAACATAAAACATCATCCAATGCAATTTCAAACCATTTAAGAACAATCATGTCATTCTTTCAAAGCATGCACTTAGTCTTTATAAAATCAGCATATTAAACCATATGCAACATGTATCATGGATTCCACAGCATAATCTCATATGCATTTCCCTCTACTTAAGCCTTTCCCATGCATAACATCTCATATGCAAAGCTTAAGGAGTAAAACATGTGTAAACACTTTATTCCAAATCAAACCATCAACATGATACATTTAAAACATTATATTGGCTTGCAAGTGATCCATCTCAACAACAACATTTCCATAAAACCATCATTAACATCGGTAACATCGGATACACGGATTTCCCAAGAGATCTCACAATCTCTTACAGCTCAATGGCATGGAGTCGTGCAACACATACACCACCTCTACACTACCAAGGCTAATCCTCCAACTTGGAGTAAACACATTCGACGAATTAACCTCTACAGCTCTTGGCTGGAGTAAATGCCATCTAAATGTCATGTCAACAACATTGGGGTTCACATGGTCGGAGTAAGTACCTCCCGTACCACCTTTACAACCACATACGACTTATTATAGTGCACTTTAAACCCTATTGCTGACCAGTTATATCCGATAACATTTCCATAACATTTTCAATTCATCACTTGCCAATATAATCCACTTTTATAAACATACCTCATTGTTTTCATATGCATGATTCAAAACAACTCAACATGCATTAAACCATGCACAAACCATGTTCATAAACATTCTTTTAAAATCATGCATTACTTTCCAAATGCATCTAATATCATTTCACATCAGTTTCCAGCATTAAACCATGCCTATTTCATGCATAAAACATGAGGCAAACATTCATCAAACAAGTGCATTCATAAAACATTTGCCAACCGAAAACGAGAGAGAAAAAACAATTCACTTACTTTTGAGTCTTAGACCAGCGTATCAAGCCTATTCTAGACTCCCATATACCTTTTCAAACCATTGAAAAGCCATTCTTGTCTGTTTCACTCACCGACAAAGCAACACCTCCTTTACCGATGTCAAATCAAGCCTTTGGCAACTCCTCAACACCAAGATTTACTTCTGAACTACTTTCCCCTGCTTCAAACACATCATAATAGAGAATCCAATGCATTACAATGCATCCAAACTCATAGCAATAAAACAATTATTAGCACCCAACTATAATCTTTCACAACACTCTATGTTAACAATCGAAAACATCATCGATTCCCCAAAAACCTCAACCCAGCCCACAACTACGAATCTCAACCTTCAAATAACATCAGTTAACATCCAAACAACAACCTAAAACAACATTATACCTCTAGCAAGCAATAATCAACCACAACACCTCAAAATCTCTTAACTAACAACCTAACAAATTAGAGATTCATTAGATTACGGGATTCTATCATCAAAATCACTTCATAATCATTTTAGACATCAAAATCAAGTTATAAACCAATTCTTGACTCAGCAAAAATAGATCACTACAAATTTCCATAATTTTTCATCATAAGTCATCAATTAAATTATAAATCCGAGTTTAATTTATCAAAACCCAATACAAATCATATAAAATGGATCAAGAACTTAGGAATTTCAATAAAAAAACCTTTCATTAGAGGAGAAGAACGAATCCTTACCTCCAATGTTGATTTCTCTGCTTAATTGCTTTATAAACCATGAAAATCAAGGTAGAAATAATAAGTATTTGATATAAAAGCTTTAGAAATCAATTGGAAATCAAAAACTCTTTGAAATCCTAATTTTACCTGAAGAAATTGAAGCTGGAAAATATGTTTGGCTAGAGAGAATTTGGGAGAAAAGAAATAACAAAATTAGTTACATAAAATTCTTTTAAAAGCCTTCATTGTGTTTAATTAATTCTCTTCTTATTTATACCTCTTAAAACTTAATTAAAAATAGTTAATTAAAGGGAGAAATCTGATGAAACCCTTTTGGATTAATAGCTCCTTAAAGATTCAAAGTTTTGACCCATTTCCAAAACAGTCACTAAAAACAGTTTTGCAAACTTGCATTTTGGTCACTAACCCGAAATGTCCCGTTTCTGAATTTCATTTTCCAAAATTGTTTTTACCAAAATCATTTATACATTTAATAATGATTTTAAACTATTTTCCATATTTTTATCTTCAATAAAAATATTTAATCCAACTTAAATCCCAAATCTGACTTGAATCTCTAATCTCAGTCCACCGGACAAACTAAATCGTTCCCCAAAACTCCTAAGCTGGGTTGTGTTGTGTCCCTATTAAAGGGTGATGCGTATACGTGATGGACTACCACGGTATCTAGTATAGTGACTGAGGATGTAACCTAGGAGTTCTTTTGTGGTGCTTTCTGAAAGAAGTACCTAGGAGTTTGATATCAGGATGATAGAAAGCGTGAGTATATGGCTTTAGTGCAGGGCAGTATGTCTGTTGTTGAGTACAAGGTGCAGTTTGTAAGGATAAGCCAGAATGCTCCTGAGTTAGTTCTTGACGAGTGTACGCGATATGATCGTTTCCGCTACAGGCTTGTGCAGGAGGTCAAGAGATACATGCTCCTTCTGATTACACATATTTTAATGTGTTGGTTTCGCAAGCTAAGGATGTTGAGACGAATTTGGTATGGCTTCTGGGTCCCAGTGATTTATCTCTAGTAATAGAGCGGCTGATTCTAGTTTTTGCGTAGTCAGACCAAGAGACACCGTGATCGGAGGTTTTTCCTAGAGCTGAGGTACGACAGATGAGTTATTGGACGTGGAGTCTAGGGGCAGGGTGCCCAAGTTAGAGCTCTGTTTAACAACTATTAGGTTTGATGATCCTGAGATTATCTGAGGTAAGGTTATTCACATTTGGGCAGGGAGGGTTAGACACTTGTACATGTTGTGGCCAATTCTTGTTGGAGTTGTGGGTTTGGCGACCATTTGAGACGTGATTGTCCTTTGTTGGTTGGAGGTGGGCAGGGTGTTGCACCTGTTGTTGCTTTGCAAAAAGGTCATGGTCGTGGTCGTGGACTGTTTCATTGTAGAGATGGTGGGCAGAGGACTGTGGCTCATACCATTGCTACCCAGCTTGAGAGAGGTAGACCGGCTAGGGTGTATGCACACCGAGAGGGTCGCAATGACACCGATGTGATTATAGGTACATTCTCTTTACAATATTTGTCATTTTATTCGTTGGTTGATTCTGGTTCTACCCATTCATACATCTTGAGTGAGGATGCACAGTTGCTTGATATACCTGTTGAAATTTTTAATGTGGGTGTTAGAGTGACTAGTTCTTTTGGGGAGATGGTCGTGGTTAGGAAGTTGTATCGTAGGTGTTCGCTGATGGTTCAGGGATATGAGTTTGCCATGGACTTGATGGAGTTGCCATTCTATAGTTTTGATATGATTTTCGGCATGGATTGGTTAACTGGACATAGAGTTGTGGTGGATTTTGAGACCAAATAGATATCCTTGAGGTTATCAGATGATTTTGAGGTGGTAGTTGTTGGTGAGAATGCTAAGTTCTTGTCTAATGTTGTTTCAGCTTTGGAAGCGAGTCGAATGATAGATTTTGGATGTTAGGCTTTCTTGACCTACATTATTAATCCTGGTTTGAAGGACTTGAGGGTGCAAGAAACTCGCACCGTATGTGAGTTTTCGGGTGTTTTTTTGGAAGAGTTGTTGGGGTTGCCACTAGACTGTGAGGTTGAGTTTGGCATCGAGGTCTTTGCGGATACGGTGTCAATGTCTATTACTATGTATCGCATGGCCCTGAAGAAGTTAAAGAAGTTGAAGACACAACTACAGGAGTTGCTTGATCGAGGTTTTATTAGACCTAGTATTTCACTGTGGGGTGCAGTGGTGTTGTTTGTAAAAAAAAAGGATGGTACGTTGTAGATGTGTATAGACTACCGACAACTGAACAAGTTGACGTTAAAGATCAAGTATCCTTTTCCGAAGATAGACGATTTGTTTGATTAGTTCAGGGGTGCCTTAGTGTTTTCTAAGATAGATTTGAGATCGGGATACTATCAGTTCAAAGTGAAGGATGTAGTTGTGCCCAAGATAGCTTTTCGTACGAGGTATGGGCATTATGAGTTTTTGGTGATGTTGTTTGGTTTGACCAATGCGCTGGCTGCTTTCATGGATATGATGAATCGTGTGTTCCATGAGTTTTTTGGACCAGCTTGTGGTTGTGTTTATCGACGATATCCTTGTGTACTCTCGTACTGAGGAAGATCATGATAAACATTTTTAGATTGTGCTTCAGACGTTGTTGGCTAATCAGTTGTATGCCAAGTTAAGCAAATGCAAGTTTTGGCTCAGGGACGTAAGCATGGTTTGAAAACAAGTGTTGGATTACAAGAGTTTTAATGCATCACTATTTTAGGAGCATCCTCACAAAGCAAGAGTGCTTACGCTCTCTTTTTCTAATGATGCAGAGCATTAAAGGCTTGGGAAAGTAAAGGCAAAGTGTAGTGATCCAAGAGGCAAAGCAATTTTGAGTATGAATTGGGTTTCTGATTTTAGTTAATAAGGCAATGTGTTCGCCATGGTTTTTGGGAGTTGTAATTCTATTTCCTTATGGATTTTAAGAATGTTTCTATGCTGGGTTTTGAGGATGGTTTGATGTTGCTAAGTTTGAAGTTAACCATTGCTTGTAGTTGTGGATGATTGGTTGCTTAGGTATGTGTAACCTCCTTGACCCGGCCTAGTCGCAAGACCGAACCGCGCGAGCTACATTAGGTTTACCGAAGTAAACCGTGAAGAGAACTCTGGAAGAACGTCCATTTTTTCTTTTTTTCTTATCTAGATGTTGGTTATTACCCTACATGTACATACAAACAACGAGTGACAACTTAACCCAATCAGTCATTAATTTGATATCCAATTGGTCACTTTACAATAATAGGGACCAAAACGTAAATCTACAAATCTATAAGGGTAAACTTGTAATTTGCTTTACCAATCTTCGATTAGTTAGGTTACAAGCATAGAAGCCAAATTTCAACTTAAAATGATCATCCAACCTCATCCAATTGCATACAAAACACCCAGGGACCCAACTATAATTTCCATTATTTTGAAGGACCAATTTCGCAATTAAAGTTACCAATCCTAAATTGAACCAATTACATGCATACTGGTGAAATTTCAAATCAAAACAATCGTTTAAACTCATTTAATTGCATGTATATCACTCAGGGACTAAAACGAGAGAAAACAGAAACCTTAAAACATACTTTCAACTAACTTAACTACCACCCGTAACGATACGCGGACAAGTGTATCGATACGCCTGAGCCATTACAAAATTCCAGATTCCAGTAGCTCAAAACCGTATCGATACACCTTCACGTGTATCAATACACTATGCCTAAAACCGTAGACCCGTATCGATACGGTCACCTGTGTACCGATATGCTAAGCCTGAAAATGTGCTTACCTATATCGATACGGTCCCCCGTGTATCGATACATTGTGTCTGGAAACACTTACCTGTATTGATGCAGGCACAGGCATATCGATATGCCCTACCCTGTAACATCAAAATTTGCTGGTTTTTAGCCTCGTTTTGGAATTCTAACACTTAAGCATGCTTATAACATTCAAATAACATCATCATTGGTCATTTACCATCAACTACCATAAGCCAAACATCAAGAAACAACATCATGCTTTAAAGGTAAACTATAGGCATGCTTCCTAATACTCAAGCAACCCAAGCATGAACAATGTGCAAAATCCAATGAACCAAGATTATCACAAGTCCAAAACAACAATATAAACTTGCTCAAATGGAGAAGTAACCACTCAAACCCTCCCAAAAACATTTAAGCCGCATTGCCTTTATTACTACTTAAACCCAAACATACTGGTAATCCAAGTCTTGGAAATTCCCTCCTTGCTTGCTAGGACACTTGCACTCAATCAATCTGCATTGATGATAAAAGAGAGCGTAAGCAATCATTGCTTAGTGAGGAACGCTCAAAATACAAACCATCATCCAATGCAATTAAAAACCATTCCAAAACAATCATGCCATTCTTTCATAACATGCACTTAGTATTTACAAAATCAACATATTAAACCATATGCAACATGTATCATGGATTCCACAGCATAATCTCATAGGCAATTCCCTCTACTTAAGCCTTTCCCATGCATAACATCCCATATGCAAAGCTTAAGGAGTAAAACATGTATAAACACTTTATTCCAAATCAATCCATCAATATGATACATTTAAAACATTATATTAGCTTACAAGTGATCCATCTCAACAACAACATTTCCATAAAACCATGATTAACATCGGTAACTTTGGATACACGGATTTCCTAAGAGATCTCGCAATCTCTTGCAGCTCAATGGCATGGAGTCGTGCAACACATACACCACCTCTACACTACCAAGGCTAATCCTCAAACTTGGAGTAAACACATTCGACGCATCAACCTCTATAGCTCTTGACTGGAGTAAATTCCATCTAAATGTAACCTGAAAAACATTGGGGTTCACATTGTCAGAGTAAGTACCTCCCGTACCACCTCTACAACCACGGGCGACTTATTATAGTGCACTTTAAACCCTATGGCCGGCCAATTATATCCGATAACATTTCCATAACATTTTCAATTCATCACTTGCCAATATAATCCACTTTTATAAACATACCTCACTATTTTCATATGCACTATTCAAAACACCTCAACATGCATTAAACCATGCATAAACCATGTTCACAAACATTCTTTAAAATCATGCATTTTTTCCAAATGCATCTAATATCATTTCACATCAGTTTCCAGCATTAAACCATGCTCATTTCATGCATAAAATAGGAGGTAAACATTCATCAAACAAGTCCATTCATAAAGCATTTGCCAACCGAAAACGAGACAGAAAAACCAATTCACTTACTTTCGAGTCTTAGACTAGCGTATCAAGCCTAGTCTAGACTCCCATAAACCTTTTCAAACCATTGAAAAACTATCATTATCCGTTTCACTGACCGACAAAGCAACGCCTCCTTGACCGATGTCAAATCAAGCCTTCGACAACTCCTCAACACCAAGATTCACTTCTGAACTACTTTCCCCTGTTTCAAACACATCATAATAGAGAATCCAATGCAGTACAATGCACCCAAACTCACAGCAACACAACAATTATTAGCACCCAACTATAATCCTCCACAACACTCTATCTTAACAACGAAAAACATCATCGATTCCCCAAAAGCCTCAACCCAGCCCATAACTACGAATCTCAACATTCAAATAACACCAATTAACATCCAAACAACAACCTAAAACAACATTATACCTCCAGTAAGCAATAATCAACCACAACATCCCTAAAAAATTAGAGATTCATTAGATTGCGGGATTCTATCATCAACACTCACTTCATAATCATTTTAGACATCAAAATCAAGTTATAAACCAATCCTTAACTCAGCAAAACAGATCACTACGAATTTCCACAATTTTGACCATAAATCATCAATTAAACCATAAATCCGAGTTTAATTTATCAAAACCCAATACAAAACATATAAAATGGATCAATAACTTAGGAATTTCAATAAAGAACCTTTCATTAGAGGAGAAGAACGAATCCTTACCTCCAATGCTGATTTCTCCCCTTAATTACTTTATAAACCATGAAAATCAAGGTAGAAATAATAAGTATTTGATTTAAAAGCTTTAGAAATCAATTGGAAATCAATTACTCTTTGAAATCCTAATTTTACCTGAAGAAATTGAAGCTGGAAAATATATTTGGCTGGAGAGAGTATGGGATAAAAGAAGTTACAAAATTAGTTACGTGAAGTTCTTTTAAAAGCCTTCAGTGTGTTTAATTAATTCTCTCCTTATTTATAGCTCTTAAAACTTAATTAAAAATAGTTAATTAAAGGGAGAAATCTGATGAAAGCATTTTGGATTAATAGCTCCTTAAAGATTCAAAGTTTTGACCCATTTCCAAAATAGTCACTAAAAATAGTTTTGCAAACTTGCATTTTGGTCACTAACCCAAAATGTCCCATTTCTGAATTTCATTTTCCAAAATTGTTTTTACATAAATCATTTATACATTTAATAATGATTTTAGACTATTTTCCATATTTTTATCTTCAATAAAAATATTTAATCCAATTTAAATCCTGAATCCAACTTGAATCTCTAATCCCGGTATCAAGGACCTTACTGCTGGTATCAAGGATCTCTACTGGTTCCTCATCATAAGTCAGATCCGGCTTCAACTCAACATCCTCAATCGGCATAACATGAGAGGGATCCTACCGATACCTCCGCACATCGAAACGTGAAACACATTATGAATCTTTTCCAACTCGTGAGGCAACCTCAATCGATAAGCTACGGGACCCACACAATCCAAAATCTCATACGGCTCGATAAACCTTGGACTCAATTTCCCTTTACGCCCAAAGCGCATCACCTTCTTCCAAGGTGAAACCTTCAAAAACACTTTTTCACCAACAGCACACTCCACTTCCCTACGCTTCAAATCCATGTAGGATTTTTGTCGATCGAATTATGCTTTCAAGCGTTAGGACACAAGCTTCACTTTCTCATTAATGTCTTTCAAAACATGGGGCATAGAAATATACTTCTCCCCAACTTCCGCCAAACACAAAGGCGTACGACACCTCCTACCATATAAGGTCTCATACAGTGCCATTTGAATACTTGCTTGATAGCTATTATTATAAGCAAACTCCACCATCGACAACTGCTTTTCCCAGGTTCCTTGGAACTCTATAATGTGACACCTCAGCATATCCTCCAAGACCTGATCATGCGCTCGGAGTGTCCATCTGTCTGAGGATGATACAAAGTGCTAAAGTGCAATCGAGTACCCAGGGCCTGATACAAACATTCACAGAACCTTGTTGTAAACCTCGGATATCTATCCGACACAATTGACTTAGGAACTCCATCCAACCTCACGACCTCTGCGATGTAAAGATCAGCCAATTTATACAAAGTATACGTCGAATGCACCGGCAGAAAATGTGCATACTTCGTAAATGATCCACAGTCACCCAAATGGAATCCTTTTTAGTCGGTGTCAAAGGTAGCCCCAACACAAAATCCATGGTCATTATCTCGCATTTCCATTTTGGTAACCTCAACGGTTGCAACAACCTAGAAGGAAATTGATGCTCAACTTTAACACACTGACACACCATGCATCTAGCAACAAAATCAGCCACATTTTTCTTCAAAACAACCTAGTATTACTCCTCCTTCAAACCTCGATACATCTTGGTACTACCAGGATGCATAGCAAAAATGCTAGAATGAGCCTCAGTCAAGATGATACGTCTCAACTCCTCATCCTATGGCACCACTACCCAGTCCTTAAAACACAACACCCCATCATCATTAAAATGAAAACCCGATGGTTTTCCCATCCAAGATATCCCTAACATGAGGTACCAACTCATCATCATACGGTTGTTTCTCCTTTATCATTTGTGACAGCGATGGCTTCACCTGCAACTCGGCTAACAAGCCTCTATCACGGGTTACACTCAACCGAACAAACATAGCTCTCAACTCAACCACAAGTTTTCTACTCAAAGTATCTACTACCACATTTTCTTTACCCGAATGATACTCAATGGTCAAATCATAATCCTTAAGTAACTCTAGCCATCGATGCTGCCTAAGATTCAACTCTTTCTGCAATATCAAATACTTCAAACTTTTGTGATCTATGTACACTACACACTTTTCACCATAAAGATGATGCCTCAAAATCTTTAACGCAAACACCACCACGGCAAGATCAAGATCATGAATATGATAGTTATGCTCGTGCACCTTCAATTGCATAGATGCATAAGCCACCACCTTCCCACATTTCATCAACACGCACCCTAAACCTACATAGGATGCATCACTATAAACCACAAACTCTTTTCCTGACTCAGGTTGAATCAAGATTGGAGCTTGCGTCAAAGCTTCCTTTAACTTTTCAAAAGCTTGCTGACGATCCTCCGTCCACTCAAAATGAACGTTCTTCTATAACAACTTGGTTAAAGGATCAACAATCTTTGAAAAACCATCTACAAACCGGCAATAATATCCAGCCAACCCAAGGAAACGACGCACCTCTGTCACTGACCTAGGTGGCTTCCAACTCACTACAACCTCAGTCTTTTATGGATCCACACGGATTCCCTTAGCCGACATCATATGTCCAAGGAAAACTGCTTCTTTCAACCAAAATTCACATTTACTTAGCTTGGCATATAACTGATTATCTAATAATCTCTGAAGCACAATTTGCAAATGCTCATCGTGATCTTTCTCGGTACGAGAGTACACAAGAATATCATCAATAAACACTACTACAAATTGGCCCAAGAACTCATGAAACACCCGATTCATCATATCCATAAATGCAGCTGGTGTATTGGTCAACCCAAACAACATCACTAACAACTCGTAATGCCCATACCTCGTACGAAAGGTAGTCTTTGGGACATCCTCTCCCTTTACCTTCAACTGATAATATCCCGATCTCAAGTCGATCTTAGAAAATACCAATGCACCTCAGAATTGATCAAACAAATCGTCAATCCACGGTAAGGGATATTTGTTTTTAATAGTCAAATTATTCAATTGTCGATAATCGATACACATCCTTATTGTACCGTCTTTCTTCTTCACGAATAGCACTGGTGCACACCAGGGTGAAACACTGGTCTAATAAACCCCGGATCAAGCAACTCCTAGAGTTGTGTCTTTAACTCTTTCAACTCCTTAGGTGCCATGCGATACGGCGTAATGGACATCAATGCCATCTTAACATACGTCTCAATTTTAAACTCCACCTCCCTATTTGGCGGCAACCCCAGTAACTCTTCAGGAAAAACTCTCAAAAAATCACAAACTGTGCGGATGTCCTGCACACGCATATCCTTGGATCCAGGATTCATAACATAGGTCAGATACGCCTGACATCCGTGTTCCAACATTCGACTTGTTTCCAAAGCTAAAACAACATTAGACAGGAACTTTGTGTTCTCACCAACCACCACAACTTCATAATCTTCGGCAAGACGCAAGGATATCTGTTTGGTTTCAAAATCCACAACCTCCCTATGCTCGGATAGCCAGTCCATCCCCCCCAAAATCACATCAAAACCATGGAATGGAAATTCCATTAGATCCACGGCGAACACATGGTCTTGTACCATCAAAGGACACCTTCGATATAACTTCATAACCACAACCATCTAACCCAAAAAACTAGTTACATGAACCTCAACATTCAAAATCTCCACAGGTATATCAAGCAACTGTGCATGCTCACTAAGAATATACGAATGGGTGGAACCAGAATTAACCAAAGAAAACAACAACAAAGATTACAAAGTAAAGGTACCTACAATCACATCGGTATCGTTGCACCCTTCACGATGCGCATACACCCTCGCGGGACCTCCTCCCTCCGGTTGGATAGCAACGGTGTATGCCACAGTCTTACGCCCACCATCTCTCGACTGGAAATGTCCTCGTCCACACCCTCGACCTCTCTGGGCAATGACAACAGGTGCAGGAACATGCGCACCTCTAGCTAACACAGGGTAGTCACGCCTCACATGATCAGCCAACCCACAACTCCAGCAAGCATTAGCTGCAATAGGCATAAGAACTGGCCCAGCTCGTCCAATCAGAGGACAATCGCGTCTGACATGGTCTCGAGATCCACTACCCTAGCAAACTCTATCCGACCTCCAGTAAACCCCCGAATGCTTCTTCCCACGCTAAACACACTCGGGTATCCCACCTCCAGAACTCTACCCTAGCTGACCACTTCTCCCAAACTCGGGTCGATATCTCTGATCACGGTACCTCTTATATCGGCCACCCCCGACATTAGCATCAGCAGCTCTCTTACTATGACCGAATCCTCCAGCATGGGATGTCAAACCCAAACTCTGCTCAATATCCTTGGCTCTCGAAACCAATACATCAAAATCAACATACTCAGCAGCCAACATATATGTTTTAACCTCCTGCATCAATCCATAATGGAAGCAGTCACAACGGCTCCTCTCATCAGGCATCAACTCAGAAGCACACTGACTCAGCCTTACAAATTGTATCTCATACTCAGATACCAACATATCCACCTGCACCAAAGCCATGAACTTGTGTTTCTTTTCATCTTGGTATCTAGCTCTGAGATACTTCTTCCGAAAGGTAGACCGGGAGGTTTCCCAAGTTACATTGTCAGCCTCCATACTTGCAATCACCGTAGTCCACCAGCTATACAAATCCCCCTGCAATAGAGATACAACACATCCCAGCATACGAGTATCAGAACAACCCATATGATCCAAAATACGATTCGTATTGGTAAACCACTTCTCAGAAGCCTCAGGTGACAACCCTCTAAACTCGACCCTTCCCAGGCCACGTAAACGCTCTAAGGGTAATCTTGAATTAGCATAAACAACCGGTGCTGGTGCATACACCTGCACTCCAACCATCGCGGCCTAGAACACTCCCGTCATTTCCTATATCAAAGGCGTCATATCACCCAGTGCTGACCCAGCTTGCACAGGTGGTACTTGTTCCACACCCGCAGGTGGATTCGGTGGAAGAGGTGGCAACCCCTCAGGCACAACATTATTCTCATCATCTTGCCTCCCCCCATTTGCATTAAAACGTAATTCTCTCCTCGGTGGCATTGTAAACAAATAATTTATGGCATGATAACTCCAAAATAAAAATGATTAGGCCATGTTCAAGAAAGGGTCCAAGACTTCCATTTCAAATCAAAAATATTTTTCATTAGTAGTAATAAGGCAATGTGTCCCAATGGCGCCATTGCCTGGGATTGCAACGTAGTTGGTTGTTTTTAAATTTTTACTTGTCTTTCTTTTATTTCTTATTTTACTTTTTGTTTTTATCAGTGTATGACCATAAGCCATCCTGTGGTGGACGAGTGGCCATACCATCTGAAAATTGAGAAAACCTTGTGGAGGTTAAAGAGAAGATTTTGAGAGATGAATAATCAAGGTAATAGAGGGAATAGTGTGGTGAACAATGAAGGAAATGCACTTAACAATGTGATGCTATCGCCACCAGTTAATGAAGAAAGACCCATTATAGAATATTCAATACCAACCATTGATAATCTAATGCTAGGACTGGTTGGCATAAAGGTAAATACTGTTAATTTTGAACTTAAGCCGGTAATGATTCAAAATCTTTTGAATGTAAGTCAGTTTGATGGAGCATTTACTGGAGACATGAGGCAACATTTGAAGCAGTTCATGGAGATTTGCTAGTTATTTCAACAAAATAGAGTATCTGAAGATACCGTGAAGCTGAAGTTATTCACTTTCCCCTTGAGAGATAGAGCTAAGGCTTGGCTCAATTCCTTACCACATGGTTTAGTCACTTCATGGGCAGACCTATGCCAGATGTTCTTGACAAGATTCCAGCCGCCAAGACTCATTCCCAAGCTGCGGGGTGAGATTATTACATTCAGGCAGCCCAAGGAAGAGACCTTATATGATGCTTGGGAAAGATTTAAAGATTTGTTAAGGTGTCTTATGCAAGGATTCCTAAATTGGACCCAAATATAAACTTTTTACAATGGATAGAATGCACAAACGATGACTGTTGTTGATGCTTCAGCAGCCGGTTCATTGCTTGACAAAACGTATACCGAGGCTATTGACATTCTTGAAACAATTGTAATCAATTACTTTGAATATCCTGTTGCTAAAACCTAAATCCCTCTAAATTTTCCATTTTTCTTTTCTCCAAGCAAGAACCAAAACTCCAAATCATTTTTCTTTTTCTTCATCTTGTTCAACACCGTTTCAAAATTTTCAACGATTTCAATGGCTTTTTCCTCTACCCCTTTTAAGCGATTCTTCAATGAGGTTAAGAAAAAAGTTCGAAACCAACTTTGCCTCGAGAAGTTTTTGCTATGAAAAGCACTTCGACCTCAAAACAAAGGCGAATAATGGCTTCCCTCCAGAAGTCATGTCAACTATTAGCTTGCTCAAATAGAGTTTGTTCTGCCAGCAAAAAGGGTAGATTTATGCCACCATCGTTCAAGAATTCTATACAATATTAGAGGTAAGTGTGTTCATTTCGCTGAAGGGTATATTAACACTATGTTTCAGTTGGACGGTGTAGAGGATGAATATTTTGAGTACGCTGATTTGATGAATGCTGCCAAGAGAAAGAGGCTGCTGGCAGACCTATGTGAGCCTAGCATGGCATGGACAATGTCATCCAAGGGGCACCATACGGTGAAGAGGTTGGCATTGAAACTCTAATGGAGAGGATGGAATCACTTTTTCAAGGCAAATTTGATGCCTACATCCCATAACGAGACCGTGTGAGAAGAAAGGTTGATCCTATTGCACTCCATTGTTATGGGGCGCAAGATTAATGTGAGAAAACTTATTATTGATGAAACTTATAAGTGTGCAGCAAAAGGTAATGGCAGCTTGTTCTTTCCTTTGTTGATTTCTAACATTTGCATGCTTCATGGTGTGACCAAGCTTGATACAAATAAGGGACAAACAATCAAGGAACAACAATTACAGCTACTATATGGAGAAATCTCATTGATGTCAAGCCAAAGGATAAGGGCAAGGGAAAGGCAAAAGTGCCCATGCTAAGACCGATAATGTCAAAGGCAGAGCCAACAACCATGCTAGAAACCGTACCAGACATTTCACTGGCAATGCTATCCCAAATTTACCATCACTAGGAGATCATTCTTCAAAAGATAGAAAGAGCATAAGAGCTTAATGTCAAGCTAAAACATTACACACAGGACAGAGATGTTGTAATCATGGAGGTTCTTAAAAAATTGTCCCCTGACTTTATGCTAGAATTCCCAGATTTCCTTGTCGAGCCCTCTGCTGGCGATGAGGCCATGCCAGCAAGTCCATTTCATACCCCATCTAATGCCATAGTCCCATTGTCTCCATTACAAGCTAATTCTGCCAGTTCTGATTAATTATCTGAATCAAAGGAAACCAAAACAAGTAACCAATGACACCTACTATACAAACACCATCTGATGTAGCCAATGCACCTGTCGCGTCGGAACCTACCAAGAAAAAGGAGGAAGTTGGAGCCTTCACTACCGTTTCACAGCCAATCATGAAAGGAAAGAAACGAATGGCCCTTGCTCATGACCAATTTCTGAAGGGAGTCCTCTTCTATCTAAACTCCTTTACATTTCATTTCATTGCATTTCCATGATCATGCATTTTTATTTTTTTCCTTTTTTTCTTGTATATATGTGTTGTTTCATGCATTGAGGGCAATGCACATCTTGGGTTTGGAGGTGTGTGTTTCCTCACATTTATGCCATGCCATGCATTATATGTTTAATTTATGTTGCCATGCCATCTAGTTCGTTTAGAATAGATGCATACTTAACCACTAAAAATGAAAAAGAAAATTTTGCCTCGGTTTAATCTTGAAAAATGTTAACACTTGTTAGGCAAGTTTAATTTGATCTAGGTGTCTACCCAATGAGGAAATTATAATCTCTAGTTGTCATGTCATTCCGGGTTAGCTTGGCAATTGATCTCTAGTTTAGGGAACAGAAACTTCACTTTACACATAGTATGTATCTAGTTACTTAGCAAACTTAGACTCTTTGAAACTATGGTCAGTTTAAAAAAATATCAAATGATGCCAGGGTAAAAGAAATAAATAAGGCAACAATGTTCTGCCAGGGCAAGGAAAAAATGAACTTTCATCTACTTAGGGATAATAAGTTACTTGGGGCTTCATGGTTTGCTCCCTCTTAGTTCTCAAGTCCAAAACCTTAGAGTATGAGTTGAAGAGAAAGCCTAGTGATGTCTAAATTAAGGTGGGGATTCATGGTATGCTCTCTCTTATCTCTCACGCTAAATAGTGTCACGAAGCAAGCTTAAATTATTGCCAACAGAAACCCTTGGCAAAGAAAGAAAAGAAAAGAAATGATAAAAATAAGAATCTGAGTTTAGGTAGTAAAATTGGCTAAGGGAGTGAAAGGATACTCAATGCATATTGCCTACATATCATGCACTCTTCATGAAGTTAGACTAGAGTTATATTGCTGCACTTGAATTACTACATGCTTTGCATTATTGCACTGAGATACTGAGGACAGAAATAGAGCCAAATTCTACTTGCCAGCATGTGTTGGTATTCAACCAAAATTTTGTCGAGGTAACATTTTCATAGTTTTTTTTATTTTTTGCATTACTTGAGGACAAGCAATGGGTTAAGTTTGGGGGTGTGTTACCTCTCCAAAAGTACTATCTTTAATGGCAATCTTACGATGCTTTTGCTTGTTTTTAGGTACATTTAGTTGCATTAGGATGTTAAAACATGCATTTTCATAAGAAGTTTTGAATTCTGTCTATGCCAGTGTGAAGGGTTGTTTTGTTGCAATTTTGCAGGTTTGGCATAGTATTTGGCCCAAGAAAGCAACACAGGAAGGAATGCCAGATAGAATGCCGAGTGCGGTTGGCACAGATGGACCAGACAATGCAAAGCACCAGTTGGCAGAGAAGTGAACTTGATGCCATGCCAATAAGCTGTTGGACCCTGAAAAATAGTATAAGATTAGACTGCGAAAAGATAGCAATTGGATCAATCTTCGAAAAAATAGCGGATAAGATGGTGCCAAGATTGATTGGCAGATTCATGCCAAGCTTGGATGCCAAGGCAACATTGGCAGTATAACATCAGCTTTAGCCTAATCAGCTCTCATTCAAATTTGGATAAGATAATTATCTCTTATCCCTTCAGCATTTAAAATTCAAATGAGGAGCTTATCCTATCCCTTCCTTGCACGCCTATCTAAACACAAACCAAGAAGGACATTGAGTCTGCATTGATAGACGATCGAAGTGAGGAGTTGGAGTGCAAGGTGATTGACAACTGACTGCACCTTGGAAGGGTGGTTCGACTAGCTTGGCTGAGAACCTGGATCTTGAAGGGCTATATCGAGAGAACCCTTCTCGTCTATTCTCTGTTTTAAGTTATTTTATCTTATTTTTAATGATGATGTATTTTGAAAACGTTTATGGTTTTTTGGTAAAATCCCTCACCATTAACTAATTTAATAGTTGGTTGGGGATGTTTGCATTGAACACTATTTTATGTTTTAGTTTTTAATAATAAATCTGCCTTTAGCATTATTTTATCTATTCGACATACTTTAATGTTTTTTAAATACTATGCCAAGCGAGGCTGGCACTATTGGCCTATTGCTCTTCAATATCTTAACTAACTTGGGGTGGCAATGATTAAGTTGTTGAATACTGAGGAGAGAAGCTTTGAGAGAAGTCGTTCAAGTAGATGAACTTATTTTGGCAGTGAAATCTACCCCTTAGGAGTATAGATTAGACCTTAAACAAATTGGTTTATTTAAAAGCATGCACTATAGAGATATAGGGGTTTTTACATGATCAATTTAGGCACGACATAAATAGCGTGAAAACCAGGCATTCCTTGCCAATAATCATCATTCATTAAAGCACCTTCCTTGCCAACGTCTTACTTTATTTTATTTTCATTTATTTTATTTTATTTTAATTATTTTCGAAACCACTTTAAAACACATAACTTTTTCTCAAGGCAAGTAACAATCAAAGACAATTAGATTCCAAGTCAATCTCTATCGGATCGATACTCAGCTTAACTGCTGTATTACTTGCAGACCGTGCATACTTGTACGCAAAAGACTCATCTTGGCACTATTTTATACTTTTCCAATACATATTTTCTGACCCTTTTACTAGCATTCACTTAGAGAGTCTACAACGGTAAAGAACAAGTATCCCTTACCTCAGATAGATGATTTGTTTGATTAGTTCAGGGGTGCCTTAGTGTTTTCTAAGATAGATTTGAGGTCTGGGTACTATCAGGTGAAGGTGAAGGATGTGGATATGCCCAAGATAGATTTTCACACGAGGAACGAGCATTATGAGTTTTTGGTGATGTTTGGTTTGACCAACGCACCGGCTACTTTCATGGACATGATGAACCGTGTGTTCCATGAGTTTTTGGACCAGTTTTCGGTTGTGTTTATTGACAATATCCTTGTGTACTCTCGTACCGAGGAGGATCATGATAGACATTTTCGGATTGTGCATCAGATGTTGTTGGCTAATCAGTTGTATGCCAAGTTAAGAAAATGTGAGTTTTGGCTTAAGGAGGTCATTTTCCTTGGGCATGTTGTGTCGGCCGAGGGAATTCGTGTTGATCCACATAAGGTTGAGGCTGTAATGGGTTGGAAGGTGCCTAAGTCTGTGACAAAAGTTAGGAGTTTCCTTAGGTTGGCTGGCTATTACCGTAGGTTCGTGGAAGGGTTCTTCAGTTTGGCGGCTCTTTTAACCAAGTTGTTGCAAAAGAATGTTCGGTTTGAGTGGATGGGGGATAGGCAGCGAGCCTTCGAAAGGTTGAAGGAAGCTTTGACACAAGCTCCAGTCTTGGTTCAACCTGAATCGGGAAAGGAGTTCATTGTTTATAGTGACGCGTCTTATGTTGGGCTTGGTTGCCTGTTGATGCAAGAAAGTAAGGTAGTTACGTATGTATCTAGGTAGTTGAAGGTGCATGACCATAATTACCCTACTCATGATCTTGAGCTTGCCTCAGTTGTGTTTTCCTTGAAGATCTGGAGGCATTACCTTTATGGTGAGAAGTGTGTAGTTTATATGGATCATAAAAGTCTAAAGTATTTGATGTCCCTGAAGGAGTTGAACCTTAGGCAACGGAGGTGGTTGGAGTTTCTTAAGGATTATGATTTAATCATTGAGTATCATCCGAGTAAAGCTAACGTTGTAGCAGATGCTTTGAGTAGGAAGGATATCATCCGGGTAAAGCTAACGAGTGACGCTGAATTGTTGGCTGAGTTACAATTAAAACCGTTCTTGTCGCAATTGATCAAAGAGAGGCAACTACATAATGAGAGTTTGGTTTCCCATGTGAAGGATATCATGGATAGGAATCCTACAGATTTTTCATTTTAATGATAATGGGGTGTTGTGTTTTAAAGATCGAATTGTAGTGCCTGAAGATGATGAGCTGAGGCGTACCATTCTGACCGAAGCACATTGCTGCGCATAATAAGTGCTACGCAATTGTGCAAGTATACACGGTGCAAGTTATAGTATAAAAGATATCGTCTCCACAGGGATTGGTGCCACTTCAAGAATCTAGTCTCTTGCACTGTAAAAAGTAAAAACACAAATAGAATATTATAGGAGTTTAACTAATAACTAAACTAGAAGGCAATAAAGTAAAAGAATAAATGAGATCAAATGAGAGTGATAGGCCATGTTATCGTGAGTTGAGGTGTGATAGCCGATTGGATCGTCTTGGTGAAAGAGTGCACGGGCAACTCAGTTGCCGTGGCAACTTGCACAACGGGGTTGCCTTGGCAACTAATTGATGGTTGCCTGGGCGACTAGTTGGGCAACTACTTGGGCGTCTGAGAAGCAACCTTCAAGGTTCGGTAGAGCGTTCTTCAATGGTTTCTTCTTATCCCTAAGTCAAAACTCTAGCTACTTGTGCATCCCTTGATAATACATCTCTGCGTGAAACAAGGGTGAATAACAGCCAATCTTGCACTCCTCTTAGCCGTTGAAATCCTTAACTTATTCCTAAGCCGGATTAATCTTCACCACCAATAGATTGAATAAAGATCATATTCATTTGTTCCTTGAATCTAACTCTCCCGATATTAGATAAAGAGATGAAGTCACGAGATCCTCTCCCAATTCACTCGCAAACAAGAATAATAACCAAGAATGGATAAACCTTGAATAGAAAAGTGCAAACTCTTATTACCTAAACAAAATCTAATAGTTTCTCACAACCACAAGACACAATAACCATAGACAAATAGATTTAGTTCATGGCTAGGTTCCAAAGAAACACAAGATAAAGAATCCCTAGCATGAACCTAATTGAACAAGAAAGAAAAAGATGAAGGATGAAGCTTTTCGAAATCCTTCTTGCCCTAGATGCTTGTCGAAAATTCTCTCCTCCCTCTCTCCTTTGGAGTTGTCGAAATTTTCCCTCTCCTCTGGAGTTGATGGCATGGACTCTAATTTATAGGGCTAGGTCAAAGTCCTTCTTTGAGGAGGAAGTTAAGCTGGAATTAAATCATCTTTAAAGAATATAATTCTTTATTATAATTATATTCCTTCTAGAACTTCTCCTATCTTCTTGGAATTTAATTCTTCTTTAATCTCTTCATGGAAATCAAATTCCTTTGGGATTTAGCTTTGCTCCACGTCATCTTAGGCTTGTCTAGTCATCAATTTCAACTACCATATCACCTTATTCTTTGTCGACAATTGCCCTGGCAACTGGCTCGGCCTCTCCTTCATGCATTGCCCTGGCAACTAGCTCAACATCTCCTTCATGCATTGCCCTGACAACTAGCTCTAGCCTTGTTTTGGCAAGTGATCCTGCACATACACACAAAACACACCAAAGCAACATCTTTTCCCACAAAAACAACCAAGTTATGTAATCAAGCTCAACGATGGAAGGAAACATGGATTAATGCATGAATGGCTAACTATGCAACTAATATGAGCCTAAGTCTTCAAAACAGTATGTTTGAACACTTATCACACCCCCAAACTCGAACTATTGCTTGTCCTCAAGCAATGCAAACTAATAATTACCTGCCAAGACTTCAATTTTCACAAACTTAGCTTTGAACTTGATTTCAATTCTCAGAACTGGGGCACAAAGTATGATTGGCTTTTCATTTTTTGAAAAACTTAGGAGTTACTCGGAATCAAACTATAATGCTTGGAGTGTGTGTGGAGTTGTGTGCAAGTTGATTTTTCGGATTCTATGCAAACACGAGGTTTTCAAATTACTTCATTGGGTTCTTTTTAACATGTTTTAACTAGAGCCAGATTTGGGCACCTCTAGTGTTTTGTTTTTAGTTTTGTTAAGTTAATTAATTTATTCGACTAAAGCTGATTTTGGGCACCTCTAGTGATCGATTTTTTTAGCACATACTAGAGCAGGTTTCGGGCACCTCTAGCGTTCAATTTTTTAGCACATGCTAGAGCCAATTTCGAGCACCTCTAGCATTCATCCAATTTTTATTCTAATCCCCCAATTTGTTTAATTATCAAACTAAGTTCACTAGAATTCCTTAAATCAATCAAACCTCAACAGTGTTTCATCAAATTTAGCATCATAGTAAAATTCTAAGTTTTTTCCATTGTTATCCTAGAATAAAAATTCTATCAATTAAGTGCATTGGCAAATTCATCATCAGATATTCATCAAACCTCAACAATGTAGGTTGCCGCAGCATCATCTGTTGCGGTTGTCGTCGCGACTGCTTCATTGGTTGCCGAGGTAAGGATCTCGGTAGGAAAGATTGGGAATAGCACGCGATTTTCCAGGTACTTTTTTAGGATAACTTGGGTGATGGCATTGTTGTGCTTCTTCATGTACCGCATGAACATTAGTTGTCAGTCTTCAATTTGCTCCAGGTGGCTCGCCAATGGTTGCAAGAGTGCTTCAAAGTGTTCCAGGGTTGATGGTCGAGTTGCCCAGGCGTTAGGTGCTTGGGCATTAGGGATTGCCGGGGCGGTAGGAGTTGTTGCATCAATTTGAGGCCTTAAGGATTTTTCTGGTGCCTCTCCCATTAGCTTTCAGATTTGTGCTTGATTCCCACCGGACTTTGGTAGGGCCTTTACATTGGTTAACTCACTTGGGACATGCATCTCCTTGCAAAGATTATAAATTAAGCAAGGGAGGAAAAGATAACCCTTATCTTTTGAGCTACATACAAAAATCTCATCACAAATAATTTTTCCAATGTTAATGATGTGATTATGCAATATAGAATGTATGAGCAAAAGACATGGTATATCAACGGTAGTATTGTGTGTGGTAGGCATTAAAAAGTTTTAACAAACTTATTCCATAGTTTTGCCTCGGGTTTAAGTCGAAGGCGATTTACCGTGCCCTTGTATTTACCGTTGTTCCAATGAGTTCCCGGTTGAGTGAGTTCTTGAAGCACCTTGTCAAGTTGCTTGGGCATGATTTGATCAACAAAGGCTTGATGCTCCTCATTCTCAATGTAGAGTTCGTAAAAGGTGTTGACGTTTTCAGGGCTTATGAGTATGGCCTTGTCACGAACAAAAACATAAAGATTATACGGGTTAGGTGAGTGAGCATAGAATTCTCTTACCCATGAGATGTTACCCAGTTCTGATTGATGGCAAAAGATTTGACACTTTTGATGTGCAATCCTCTCGAAGATGAATGGATCAAGGCCGAAATCTTGATGAGAGTTGGAGTATTCAAAGCCTCGTTCTTCATAAATCTTGCAGCTTTCGAACTTGGAGTGAAATCTTTCTCGAACCATCGGTGTAGCAAACTTCTTGTATCTTGGTTCTTTGGAGGAACTTGGATAAACTAAAAATTTAATTTTGGATGCCATAGATGATCTTGGTTGTGAGTTATGTAAAAAAAAGTAAAAGAAAATAAAAGAAACTAAACAGTTGCAAGATAAAAAGTAGGAATAGGTTAAGGGTGATAGGTTTTATAGAAAAGATAGGTGGTAAATATGGTGGGTAGGATTAGGGGAATATGAAAAAGAGGGTTTTGGTTTAGGGGAAGGGTGACGGCAAGGGGGGTTTAATTAGGGTAAGTTGCAGGCTTTATATAAGCCTTAGATTCAGCCCATTAATTTCCTTGTTGAAGATGTTTTCCTTCTTGGATGAAAATTCCTCTTTATCTTGAACTATTTTCCTACGATTCAAATACAAATCCAACAAGGATTAAAATTAAAGATAAACTAATAAATGAAAATAAATAAAGATGTGTAAAGGTATTCTTAAACTTAAAGAAAGATAAAACAAAAGAAAATATATCTATCCTAAAAAAGCAAATAATCGAAAGTAATAAAAAAATTAAATAGTTCGACAAAATTAAAAATAAAAAAAATAAAATAAAATATCGAAAGGAGAGCATGCTCATGCATCTCCTAAGGTGACCACTTCTTTGTTACGTTCCACATGGGCACTATTGTAGTGCTTCAATCTTTGTCCATTAACTTTTAATTAATGTTTGTCAGTGATGGACTTGATTATCACAGCACCATGGGAGAATGGTTTGACAACTTCGAATGGTCCCGACCATCTTGATTTCAGCTTTCCCAGGAAAAGTTTTAGCCGATAATTGAATAAGAGAACTAGTTTCCCTGGCATGAATTGTCACGACAATAGTTTCTTTTCATGCCATTGCTTTGTTTTCTCCTTGTAGATTCGTGCATTGTTATAGGCGAGTGCACAAAATTCTTCTATCTCGTTGAGGTCCAATAAACGCTTTTGTCCGGCACTTTCCCAATCCATATTCACGGTCTTTCTTCGTTGTTGTGTAATTCACTTGAGCACTATTAAGAGTTTTACTAGCATAGTATATCACATGGAAGGTCTTGCCTGTGCGTTGGCCTAGGACTGCTCCTACCGCGAAATCACTTGCATCACACATGAGCAAAAAAGGTAGTGTCCAATCTGGTGGAACGACAATGGGTACCGAGGCAAGCTTTTCCTTTAGGGTTTCAAATGCTTGGGTGCAAGAATCATCAAAATCGAAGACTTTATCCTGTTCAAGCAAATTGCACAAGGGTTTAGTGATTTTAGAAAAATTATGAATGCACCTCCTGTAAAAAACCTACATGTCCAAGAAAGCTTTGAAATCCTTTAACCGAACTTGGTGGGGGTAATTTCTCGATCACGTCCACCTTGGCTTTGTCTACTTCAATTCCCTTGGATGAAATCTTGTGGCCGAGCACTATTCCTTCTTCTACCATAAAATGGCACTTCTCCTAATTGAGGACTAAATCAGTTTCTTCACATCTTGCCAACACCTTTTCTAAATTGCCGAGACAGTTGTTGAAGTCATTACCAAAAATAGAAAAATCATCCTTGAAGATCTTAAGAAAGTCTTCGACCATGTCCGAAAAGAGTGCCATCATGCATCTTTGGAAGGTTGCTGAGGCGTTACACAATCCGAACGGCATCCTTCGGAAAGCATAAGTACCGTATGGGCATGTGAAGGTTGTTTTTTCTTGATCTTCTGGTGCTATGGCAATTTGATTGTAACCTGAATAAACATCAAGAAAATAATAAAAGGGTTTACCTGCAAGACGGTCAAGCATTTGATCAATAAAGGGTAATGGGAAGTGATCTTTCCTAGTGGCTTTGTTTAGCTTTCGATAATCCATACAAACCCTCCAACCGGTCACAGTCCTGGTTGGAATGAGTTTATTGTTTTCATTACTTACCACCATTATGCCTCCCTTTTTCGGTACACATTGTACTGGACTTACCCATGTACTATCAGAGATAGGGTATATAATGTCGGCGTCAAGCCACTTGATGATTTCTTTCATTACATCCCCTTTCATGGCATGATTCAGTCTCCTCTGGGCCTCAATTGAAGGTTTGTGATCATCTTCCAACAAAATATTGTGCATGCACACTGCCGGGCTAATTCCCTTCAAGTCGGCAATTGTCCATCCTATTGCCTTTTTGTGTAGCTTCAACATTTTGATCAGCTTCTTTTCCTGCTCAGGCTGTAACTTAGAAGAAATAATTACAGGCAATGTATTATCGATTCCTAAGTATACATATTTCAGTTGCTCTAGCAATTGATTCAACTCAAGAATCGGTGGTTGTTCAATAGAGGGCTTTTCGAGCTTACCTTTCTTACCTGAGTAATCTAGTGGTTCAAAGTATGTACCTGGTAGATTGACTAGCCAATTTGCCTTTTCTTGTTGTTCCTCATCGACCGGTTCTTCATACTCCCCAGGTTCCTCTTGATCGGCAATGTAGTTGCCGAGGCAACTAAATTCCTCGTCGAAGTTAAACTCTGTGGCATGAAGAAGTTGGCATTCTTATGGATCATCGGCATGCCTTAGTGTTTGGAACGTATTTAGTTTAACTTGCTGGTCATTCACCCTCATTGTGAGTTATCATTTTTCAACATCGATCATGGTTCTCCCTCTTGCTAGGAATGGTCTCCCGATAATTATAGGTGCATGCTTATCTGCTTCACAATCCAAAACAATAAAGTCAGCGGGAAAATAAATTTATCAACTTTTACCAGTATGTCTTCTATTTTTCCCTCTAGATGCACATAGGATCTGTCGGCTAGCTATAGCATAACTGTTGTAGGTCTTGCCTTCCCGATTCCTAGTTTCTGGAAAATCGATTTAGGCATCAAATTTATGCTAGCCCCAAGGTCGCATAATGCTTTCCTAACGTAGTGGTTTCCAATAGAATAGGGTATTGTGAAACTTCAAGGATCCTTCAACTTAGGTGGCATACGATTGTCCAACATGGCCATGCATCCCTCTGTTGCGGCAACTGTTTCAAACTCTCCTAGCCATGTTCTCTTGGACACAATGTCTTTAAGAAACTTGGCATAGTTCGGCATTTGTTCAATTGCTTCCACCAATGGCAAGTTGATGTGGACTTGCTTTAGGATATCAAGAAACTTCTTGAATTGATATTCTTGCTTTTGTCGCTTCAACCTTTGTAGGAATGGTGGTGGAAGTCGGATATCTTTGATCCTTTCATTGGTTTGGAACCTGATTGACGGCATTGCCGGGACAACTGGAGTTGCCGAGGCATTATCAACTGGGGTTGCCAAGGCATGCTTATCACAAGTTGCCGAAGCATCCTTATCGTCGGTTGCCGAGGCATGCTTATTGTCGGTTGCCGCGGCAATTCCTAGTTCAGTATTTGAGGCTTTGCCGCTAGGTTCGTCTTGATCTTTTTGTGGAGTTTTGTTTGATGAGCGGGCTTGAGCCACTTTAAGTTGTTGACCACTTCTAGTGGTGATCGCCTCACACTGCTCATGGCCAGTTCCTCTTGTGACTTTAGTATCGCTAGGTAAACCTCCTTGAGGTCTAGTATTCAGGTTTTGAGCAAACAGTCCAACTTGATTTTCTAATGATTTGATTGCCGCCTCTTGGTTTTAGAATCTCATCTCAGTCCTATTAAAAAAACAATCAGTTATTTTTATGAAGTTACTATTCTCAGCCATATAAGATTTAGTTTTCATCATAAAAGCATTTAGAGAAATTTCCAAATAACTAGATGTTGTCGGTTGTTGCTGTGCCAACTGTTGCCATGGCAGATTCTACTGGAATCCCGATGCTTGTACATTCTGATTGTTGGGATTACTCCATGAAAAATTTGGGTGCTTCTTCCAAGCTAGATTGTATGTATTGGACATCACATTGTTGTTCCGATTGTAACTCCCCACATAGAAGCTGGATTCTGGATTCTGCATACATTCAAAAGAATCATGGTTATCACCACATAACTCACAAAAAGAATCCATTACCTTGACCTCATGTGTGTTGTTTGGATTTTGCATGTTCTAGACCATCTTGGTTAAAGTGGCCAATTGTGCCAAAATTGAATCTGATGATCATAGTTCATGTATTGTGGCTTGGCGTCTAACTCCTCCTCTTCTAGTAGAGGGGAATTGATAATCATTCTTGGCCAGCCTGTTTAGAATTTGCATTGCTTCCTCCGGTGACTTATCTAGATGTATGACGTTTGCCGAGGCATCTAGCATCATCCTTGTTGGTGTATTCACGGTGTTGTAAAACATTGTTACTTGAGTCCACACCAGGAATCCGTGTAGGGGCATTTGTGTAGAAGTTCTCTATATCGCTCCCAAGCCTCGTACATGGATTCATTATCTGCCTGCCGAAAAGAAGTAATGTCGTTACAAAGCTTATCAGTCAAATTTGTAGGATTAAACCGAGCAAGGAAATCACGACAAAGATCGGTCCAAGATCCTATTGATCCGGCATGAATGCTATTCAACCATGCTTTCGCCCTATCCCTCAGTGAATAGGGGAATAATCTTAATCGTAAAACCTCGGGGGTGACTGTGTATTTTGAACGAGTTGCAAATCTTGAGGAAAGATTTAAGATGTTGTCGTACATCTTCGGTTGCTGAGCCGCCAAATTGACCAATTGTGTTGATCATATTAAACATTACCGGTTTCAACTCAAAGTGGCCGGCTTCAATTTCAGGTGCGACAACTCCTGGATTAAGTCCATCATGATCTTCTTCAAGATAGTCTCGAATAGTTCTGTTTCGTGCAAGAATCACTCCTCCTCCTGTTGGAACATCTTGATTCATATTGCCGTCTTGATTAGCCATTGCTACTCTTATCCTTCGTCTAAGTCTTTGAAAGGTTCATTCGATTTTTTGATCAAAGGGATATTCTGGTGTAATCGGTTTCGCACTGGTCATATACCAATGCAAAACCAAAGTTTGTTAGCCCTTTGAATCTTAAACAAGAAAAGTAAAAAGAAAGTGCAAGAAAATAAAAACAAAGTCGCTATTGCCAATCCCCGGCAACGGCTCCAAAAACTTGTTGCGCGTAATAATTGCTACGCAATTGTGCAAGTATACACGTTGCAAGTTATAGTATAAAAGATATTGTCTCCACAGGGATTGGTGCCACTTCAAGAATCTAGTCTCTTGCACTGTAAAAAGTAAAAACACAAATAGAAGATTATAGGAGTTTAACTAATAACTAAACTAGAAGGCAATAAAGTAAAAGTATAAATGAGATCAAATGAGAGAGATAGGCCAGGTTATCATGAGTTGAGGTGTGATAGCCGATTAGATCGTCTTGGTAAAAGAGTACACGGGCAACTCAGTTGTCGTGGCAACTTGCATAATGGGGTTTCCTTGGCAACTAATTGATGGTTGCCTGGGTGACTAGTTGGGTAACTACTTGGGCGTCTAAGAAGCAACCTTCAAGGTTCGGCAGAGCGTTCTTCAATGGTTTCTTCTTATCCCTAAGTCGAAACTCTAGCTACTTGTGCATGCCTTGATAATACATCCCTACGTGATCAAGGGTGAACAACAACCAATCTTGCGCTCCTCTTAGCCGTTGAAATCCTTAACTTATTCCTAAGCCAGATTAATCTTCACCATCAATAGATTGAATAAAGATCATATTCATTCATTTCTTGAATCTAACTCTCCCGATATTAGATAAATAGATGAAGTCACGAGATCCTCTCCCAATTCACTCGCAAACAAGAATAAGAACCAAGAATGAATAAACTTTGAATAGAAAAGTGCAAACTCTTATTACCTAAACAAGATCCAATAGTTTCTTACAACAACAAGACACAATAACCATATCCAAATAGATTTAGTTCATGGCTAGGTTCCAAAGAAACACAAGATAAAGAATCCCTAGCATGAACCTAATTGAACAAGAAAGAAAAAGATGAAGGATGAAGCTTGTCGAAATCCTCCTTGGCCTAGATGCTTGTCAAAAATTCTCTCATCGCTCTCTCTCTCTCTCCCCTTTGGAGTTGTCAAAATTTTCCCTCTCCCCTAGAGTTGACTGCATGGCCTCTAATTTATAGGGCAATGTCAAAGTCCTTCTTTAAGGAGGAAGTTAAGTTGGAATTAAATTATCTTTAAAGAATATAATTCTTTATTATAATTATATTCCTTCTAGAACTTCTCCTATCTTCTTGGAATTTAATTCATCTTTAATCTCTTCATGGAAATCAAATTCCTTTGGGATTTAGCTTTGTTCCACGTCATCTTGGGCTTGTCTAGTCATCAATTTCGACTACCATATCACCTTATTCTTTGTCGACAATTGCCCTGGGAACTGGCTCGGCATCTCCTTCATGCATTGCCCCGACAACTAGCTTGACATCTCCTTCATACATTGACCTAGCAACTAGCTCTAGCCTTGCTTTGGCAAGTGATCCTGCACATACACACAAAACACACCAAAGCAACATCTTTTCCCACAAAAACTACCAAGTTATGTAATCAAGCTCAACGATGGAAGGAAACATGGATTAATGCATGAATGGCTAATTATGCAACTAATATGAGCCTAAGTCTAACAATAATATGAGTAAAAAGAGTAAGAAAAATAGTACTTTTGAACACTTATCACACATGCTAGTCCTTTTGCTATGCATCCCGATAGTACTAAGATGTATCGTGGGTTAAAGGAAGAGTACTATTGGGTTGGGCTGAAGAAAGGTGTGGCTGATTTTGTTTCTCGATGCATGGTATGTCAGAGAGTGGAGGCTAAACATCAGTTTCTTTTCGGGTTGTTGCAACCGTTGAAGATACCAAAATAGAAGTAGGAAAGAATCACCGAGGATTTTGTGTCTGGGCTGTCTTTGATGCCGACCAAAAAGGATTCCATTTGGGTGATTATTGATCGGTTTACGAAGTGTGCGTATTTTGTGCCAGTGCATACTACGTATAACTTAGGTAGGTTGGACGATATGTACATTTCCAAGATTGTGTGTTTGCATGGGGTGCCTAAATCCATAGTTTTGGATAGAGATTTGCATTTCACGGTAAGGTTTTAGATATGTTTGCATCATGCTATAGGAACAAGACTGAATTTTAGCACTTCGTATCATCCTTAGTTGGATGGACAGTCGGAGCGCGTGATTCAGGTTTTCGAGGATATGTTGAGGTGTTGTATTATTGAGTTCTAGGGAACGCGAGGGAAGAAATTGTCATTGGTAGAGTTTGCTTATAATAACAGTTGCCAGGCTAGTGTACAGATGGCACCGTATGAGGCGTTGTATGGAAAGAGGTGTTGTACGCCCTTTGTGTTGGGCTGAGGTTGGGGAGAAGCATCTTTCCTTTCCTGATGTATTAAAAGAAACGAAAGAAAAAAAGTAAAGTTGGTATGTAAGCGATTGAAAACGGCTTCATACTGTCAGAAATCCTACACGAATTTGAGGTGTATGGATATAGAGTATATTGTTGGTGACCGAGTGTTTTTGAAGGTATCGCCTTGGAAAAAGGTGATGCGGTTTGGGCGAAAAGGGAAGCTTTGCATGAGGTTTATTGGACCATACGAGGTTGTTGAGCGTGTGGATCCTATCGCTTACCCTTTGAGGTTACCTTCTGAGTTGGAGAGGATTCATGGTGTGTTTCATGTTTGGATGTTGCGGAGGTATCAGTCGAATCCCTCGCATGTTATGCCAGTGGAGGATATTGAGTTGAGGCCAGATCTATCTTTTGATGAAGAACCAATGGAGGTTCTTGATACCAGCAGTAAGGTTTTGCGAGGTAAGACGGTTGAGCTTGTGAAGGTGTTGTGGAAGCACCGCGGTGTTGAGGAGGCCACATGTGAACACAAGTCGGATATGTTGGAGCAGTTTCTGCATCTATTTTCTCCAGGTAAAATTTTGAGGATGAAATTTCTTAAGTGAGGGGGAGTTGTAACACCCCGATTTTGGGTCTAGCAGTTTGTGGCTTTTTAGATGGTCCTGTGGACTCAGTTAGAGATTGGAGTCAAATTCGGGACCCTATATTTTTTTATAAGAAAAAAATGTGGAAAATGTCTAAAAATCATACATTAATATATGATTATTATTGTGAAACAATTTTGGAAAATGGGTTTTGGAAATGTGACATTTTGGTTAGTGACCAAAATGTAATTTTTGAAAACTATTTTTAAAGTGACTAAAATGAAAAGGGTCAAACTCTTAGTTATTTGCTTTTAAAGAAAATTCACGTAACTTTTTCCTAAACTTTTTCTCTCAACTTCTTTTCTGCCAAACCCTAAGAATTTCATCAAAATCCAGAGGTGAGAGATCCTTTTTACTCAGTTTATTTATTTAAACTTGATTCTTTAACTTTGTTTTACAAAATTTCATTGAAATCTTATGTTTTCTTATCTTTAAACAAGCCAATTGAGGGAGAAATCACACAATAGGGGTAAGGTCTGTGATCTCCTCTATTGAATGGTTCATTTTTGATATTCCCAAGTGTTTGATCCTTGATTTATGGTTTACAATCTGATTTGATGTTTTTATATTGAGTTAATTGATTTAAATGGGTGAAATTGGTGAAATAGATAAAGATTCGAAGTGAATCTAATTTCCAGTGTTATGGATTGATTTTAAACAAATTTTGGATGTATAATAATGTTGATAAGTCGATTTTGTCAATTGAATACCGGAACTCTTGAATCTCTAATTGTTTAGGTTGCTAGAAGTGTGTTTTTGTGGTGTTGCAGTAGCTGTTTAGTTGCTGGAAGTATTTGGATGTGTTAATCCTGTTTTTGAATGTTAATTGATGATTATGGAAGTGTTAGATTGTTAGGTTGTGGCTGGTTTGTGTTTGAAAAGGATTAGATGATGATTTCGGTTGTTGTGGTTGGGTAATTTTGAGAGGATTGTGGAAGTCCGTGAGGATTTGTTGTTGTAGTGTTTTGAATGCATTGAGATGCATTAATCCTCTTTTGTGATGTGGTTAAAACATGGGAGATTGATCCATAAGTGATTGGTGAAGCTTTGGAGGCTTTGGACGCTTGATTTTGCGTCAGCAAATTGAGGTTTCGCGTATCGGTGTGTGGGAACATGGGTTTCAGCTTTGGAATGTTTTAAAGGTGGTTTATGGGAGTTTAAACTTAGCTTGAAATGCTGGTTTAAACTCGGAAGTAAGTAAATATGGTTTATCTCTCTTGGTCGTGCTAGATTGAAATAGTTTTATGCACTTGTTTTGGATTACAAGTTACCTACTATTTAAGCATGTTTTGAAGTATTTGAGATACTATTTTTAAGCATGAAATGCTGAAGGATGCTCATGGTAAGTGATCCTTGTAAGTATATGGTTTATGCTTGTATTTTAAAGCATGGTTGTTGCTTTAGGAAATTGGGTTGGTTAATGCTTGTTGAAAATAGGGAGGTAAATGGTTAATTATATTGGCAATTGATGTGGTTTTAAAATTGTTATCGGATATAGTTGGTCGGCCATAGGATTGATAGTGCACTATAATAAGTCGCCTTGGATGTTGATGGGTTTAGATCCGTGTACCGAAAACTCTATCCAAGTACCCTAACGGTAGAGGAGTTTTACAATACCGTATACTCTCGTTAGTGGATTAAGCATCTAAACGAGGTAAGGGGTTGGTGTCCTTGTGGGTTGAAAGTGTACTCAGTTTTTTAGGTACCGCGATTGTGATTGTATCGCTATTTTTGATTGAGATGGCTTGAAGTGTGGGTAAGCACTTGTTGAATCCGTGTATCCGATGAACTCTTTTGGTAAATGAACTTGGTTAACGATCACTTGTGAGCCAATATAATTGTTGATGTATCATTGGAAGGTTTATGTTGTATAATGTGCTTTGTACATGTTTACTCTTTAAGCTTTGCATATGGTTGTTAGCATGGGAAGGCTTAAATTGTGGTTGAGCATTGGGACTTGTTGTTGGTTAATTATACATGTTGCATATGGTTAATATGCTAGTTTTAAAATGTTAAGTGCATGTTTTAAAGGCATGTTAATGTTTTAAAGGATGTTTGAAATGATTTTTAATGTAATGTTGAGAAATGGTTTTAAAGCATTGATGGTGTTTTGTTTATGAGCACTCCTCACTAAGCCTAGTGTGCTTACGCTCTCTTTGTCCATCAATGCAGAGAACTAAAAGCTTGGGAAGGCAGCGAGAAGCAAGCGATCGGTACAAGACTTGGTAACCAAAGTATGTTTGAACTAGACTATAAGTAATAAGGGCAATGTGGGTTTCGTTGTTGTTTTCGGAGAGGTTTTGTTAAACTCCATGTTTGAGCAAGTTTGTTTAGCTGCTCTTGAATTTTAAATGGCCTTTATGGTTTGATTTTGGTGATGGTTTGGAGTTTCATGTTTTACTTGGTTGGTTAACTAGGTTGCATGCCTATAGAATTACATTTGATGCAAAATGCCATGAAATGTTGTTGAATTTGTGATGTAATGTTGTGGTTGGATTTTACAATATGTTGGCAGTATGTTAGGGGCATGTTAAAATGTTTTGGTATGGTTGAAAGCTTGTTAAACCAACAAAAATGGACATTGCAGGTCCAGGCGTATCAGTACGGGTGTCTCTGTTTCGGTAATGGTATGCCATTTCAGGCTTAGCATACCGGTACGCAGGCAAGTGTTTCAGTACGGGTCAAGGCGAGTTTGGCCAGCATTTCAATATGATGTGAGGTGTTTTGATACAGACTAAAGGTTTTGAGTGGTGCATTTTGATATGCGTGGGTGTATCAGAACGGGAAATGACTACTGGATTTCTAGGGTTTAAAATTAGCAAAGGTGTATCGAAACACCCTTGACCGTACCGATACGGGGTTAGTTATTTCAATTATCGTGGTGTATTCTGAAGTTATGTTTCCTTGTGTTTTGGTCATTGAATATTGTGGATACAATTGTATAAGATCGGATGAACGTTTTGAGCTGAATTTTGATGTGTAAGCATGTAACCTTTCTAATTAAAGGATGGTAACTTAAAATTGGGCTAAGTCCTTGTAATCTTCAAGATTTACAATTTCGTCCCTATATCGTTGTTATATTCAATTGGATGTCAATTCGATGCCCGATTGAATTGAGGTTTCACCTGTTGTACGATTTAATTTGCATCTAGATAAGATAAAAAGAAAAAAATGGGCGCGGTTTGAGTTTCTTCTTTGCGGTTTACTTCGGTAAACCCAATGTAGCTCGTTCAGTTTGGTCTTGCGACTAGGCCGGGTCAAGGGGGTCACAACATTTCGATACAGGCTTTAGTTATGCTACTAGAAACTGCTTTTTGGAATATAACCTGTGTACCGAAACACCTCCATATAGTATCGGTACGGGTGTTAAGAAAATTTAAACTGAACCTTGTTCCAGCTAGGTGTATCGAAACGATATACGTCGTATTGAAATGGGGCAGTTTTATGTGAGACACCGTATTCATACAGTTTCCCGCGTATCGATACGGTTGTCTGTTAATTCAGTTAATGTCATGGAAGTGAAGTTTTGTTTTCTTTCGTTTTGGTCCCTGAATCTTGTGAATGCAATTAGATGAGTATGGATGATCGTTTTGAGCTGATTTTGACATGTAAGCATGAAACATATTTAATTAAATGTTGATAACTTAAAATTGGGAAAAGTTCTTGTATATTGCTAAAATTGCAATTTGGTCCCTAAATTGCGTTTGTGTTCAATTGGATATCGATTCGATGCCCGATTGGGATGTGTTATCACCTGTGAATAGTATGTACATGTAGGAAAGTAATAATGCATCTAGACAAGATAAAAGGAAAAAAATAGACGTGTTTTAGGTTTCATCTTCCCGGTTTACTTCAGTAAACTAAATATGGCTTGCTCGGTTATGTCTTGCGACTAGGCCGGGTCGAGGGGGTTACATTTGGTGGTATCAGAGCCAGGTTTGCGATAATTGGGAGTTAGTATGATTGATGTGATATTATTGTGAGTTGAACTCTATTGTCTGCTATGCACGGTGATTGTAAAATGCACGTTGATTGCTTTATGCATGTTAGGCAAAAATTTGGGAAATCCATTGCCTTATTATTATAATTTGAAATGTTATGATTTTAAAATGAAAGTCTTGGATCCTTGCGTGAAGCTGGCCTGATTATTTTTGTTTCGAAATGATTATCATGCCTTAGAAAATGTGTTATGTTATGATTGAGAGGAGAAATAAGAACTAGAATGGTGTTGTTGCCTTTAGGTAGTGAGTTGAGGAGAGTGTTTTGTCTCATGGGGGTTTGTCACCCTGAAGCATGTACCACCTATGTCGGTTGTTCTAGTATTGGGTGATATGATGCCTCGATATAGGTGATATTTTGAGCTTTTAAGCTGTTGCTGCTAGAGTGCGTGTGTTTACACCAATAGTTGGGCAAACGAGGTTGCCGTTAGAATATCCTTGCAGTTCGGGAGTAGTTGAGTACTGTGGGTTGTCACTCGAGGCATCCCAGATAAGGATGGCCAATGTTATCCAGGTTTGGACTAAATGGGCTGTATTGGTACCCGTGAGTTGGGATGTGTTGAATCCATGTTGCAAGGTGATGTTTTTAGTTGGTGGACAATTGTATCTGCGGACATGAAACCCAATGATGTGGTTGAGAGTTCATGGCTTGAGTTTTGTGCTTGGCTCGAGGGAGTTACTTGACCAAGGGGTTATCAGGATTAGTGTTTTGCAGGGGTTGCGTCAGTGTTTTTGTGGAAAAAGGAGGATGGCATAATGCAGATGTGCATGGTGATTTCGCAGCTGAATAAGTTGATGTTCTGTTGATCTTTTTAGAGGTGCTTTGGTGGCTGGTAAGATTGGTTTGAGTCCGAGTGCTATCTGTTGAAGGTAAAGGATGTGTTTGTGTTTAGATTTGCCTTATGTGATGGGGTGCAACAGTATGTATTTTTGGTTATGCCATTTTGGGTTGACCAATGCATGGGTTGTTTTCATAGTTATGATGAGTCGGGCAGCCCTTGAGTTTTTTTATCAGTCGGTTGTGGTGTTTGTTGTTGGTCTTTCCGTGTACAGAAGCACCCATAAGGGTTTTGATCGATAAGTATGGATGGTTAGTAGATTCTTGGAGAGAAGTGAATGTTGCTCTTTAGTTGGGAAGCACGAGTTTTGTAACCCCCTAGACCCAGCCTAGACTCCCGACCGAACCGAGAGTGTTACATTAGGTTTACCGAAGCAGACTAGAGAAAGGTTACAAAAACTCGGTCCATTTTTTTACTTTTATCATGTCTAAAAGAAAATTATTGTTCCTACATGTTCATACTCACAGCGGGTAATTTCTTGAACGAAATGAATCACAAACATATAATTAATTGCATCTTAACCAAGATTGAGGGCTAAAATGTAAATAATTTAAATTACAAAACCAAAGTTGAATTTAAGATTATCAATCCTCAATTACTCCATTTATATGCCCACATAACAAATTTCACGTCAAAATGATCATCCATGCGCATTCAATTACATTTTCTAAACTTATGGACTAAAATGCAAGAAACCAAAAAATTGACTTCTATGACATTACCTGTAAAAACTACCTCGCATACCCTGTACCAATACGAAGCAGTCATGCATACCGATACACAATGTACCGTACGGTACGCCATATCAGCATGTACAATATTAAATCCGTACCGGTACGAACCCCTTGGTGTATCGGTACATGGGTTTTCCTTCAAAAAGTGGTTTTGCAGTAACGAATCCCTATACCGGTACAAATCTATCCTGTACTAGTATGCCAAGCTTGAATTTTTTAACCGTACCGGTACTCATTTACTCGTACTGATGCTGCCTGCCTTGGTTTGCCTTTGCGTACCAATACGGTCCCTTGCGTATCGGTACTCAGAGGCCTATAATATCATTTTCTACAGTTTTTCACCCAAATCTAGATACATTTAGATCCCAGCAACTTGCATATTTGAATATAAACATTCAATAATACATACATAAACCCTAGTACCATGGTTTAACCACAATACAAGCTCAGGTTACCAAAAGATTCAATCTAAAGGCATGCTCTCTAGAGCACATTACCAAACATACCAAAATGTCCAAATAAGCAATTAACAACAAGAACACCATACCAACAACACATCAATACCACACTCAACAGGATTAGCATATCAAAGCATACCATCAAAGCAAGACCATCTAGATGCATACCTAGAAGACCTCACAACGTCAATCATAGGTAACAACACACAACAAACTTAACAATACCAATCAAACTTCGAAATCATAGCACTACACATGCTTAGAACTAGGGAAAATAGAATTACAATTCCCAAAATCCTTGGCGAACACATTGCCTTATTAACCGGAAACTAAATTCGAATCCATACTCAAAAGTTTTGTCTTTGGATCACTTAATCCTTGTCTTTGCTGCCTCCAAGCTTTCATGCTCTGCATCATTAGAGAAAAGAAAGCGTAAGCACACTTGCTTAGTGAGGATGCTCTTAAAATATGATGCATTTAAAACCCTTGAAAACCAACTCATGTTTTCAAACCATGCTTACGACCTAAGCAAGTTCCAATAGTTTCAAATCAAAACATGCATATCAACCATATGCAAAACAATATATATATATATACAGCATGCTTAATCCCAAAGCATTAAATACAAAACCATGCTTAAACTCCAAAGCATAAATAAATAGATTCAACAAAAGAACTTTCATATATTGGCAATTATAATGACCCCAGATAATCGACCACTATCCTAGATTAGTCGATCGCTAATCTTTAGTTAACCGACCATTAACTTTACACATTTGATACAAGGATCTCCCTTAATGACCGACCATCATTAAGACTACCCCATGCCGACCGCATGATTTAACAACCTTTCCGACCGCAAGTTTTACATCAACAAGGGAAACCGACCGTTCAACCCGAGTGATAACAACATAGTTTGAGTTTCCAACAACTATATGTAAACCCCAAAAATTTGTTAAGCATTATTAAGGTTATTTGGTACCAAGTTAGTAGCTTAAAAGCTAACTTAGTGACTAAAATGAAAAAAAATGGAAAAGTTAGGATTTCTTTAATTGGAGCTTTAGAAAAGAAATTTCTGGGGTTTAAAGGTATCATGAGATAGAGGATAAGAAAATTAGGGTACATGCAAAAATTTGGTTGAAATTTGATAAAAAATTGAAGGTTAAATTTAGTGACCAAAATGATATTTTTCAAAAGTTGGTTGCTAAATCATAAAGAAAGGAAAAGTTTAAATCCTTAATAAAGAATTTTCCCAATAACTAAATTTTATTATGTAGATGGATAAATTTGATCACTGAGTAAAATCTAACATAGGTCCCGGGAATGAAAATGCAGTATAAGGTATCAAATTTGGATCGAATAAAATTATTAAGTGTGCTCAGACCAGGAAAACACTAGGATGAGTGACCTTCGGGAATGTCCCATAAAAGTGTTTCTGATCGATATTTTGGACTCATTAAGAGTAGATAACATTAACATGGATTTCCGATAAAGGATTTCTAAGAGAAATTTTACTCAATGAGGATTTTCTATAATTATCAGAATAATAGACTGAGTTAGGAAAATTCAGTCTAAGTCCTTAGGAAAGGAAGTTTTTTTATGAGATAATAATATTAATTTCTGAATATGGAAATATAAAATTTTTGGAATAAATCCGATAGCTCGATAAAGGTAAAGTAATCATCATATTTTCCCATTCATTTCGTGGGAAAGAAGCAATGAGAGGAATAAGAGACATTTATTTTTTCATGCTAAATTTTAAGGCTTTAAAGCTTTATTCAAGGAAAATAAATTAAGGTAAAGTGATCCACATCCAATTCTCTTTTTTTGATATTAGTATCGCATGGTGCTAAAGCTAAGAGAAGCATGTCTTTTTGACGAAGATGTTGATGACTATTTTGAATACTAGTTATGTTCAAGGTATGATTTGAATAGATTTGATGTTGAAGACATCAAAACAAGCTTGTTATGGAATTAAATCCCATGTTCAAGACATAAACCCTAAAGCCTAGAATTTGTGGTTTGAATTGAGGATGAAATTGATGAGATTATGATGTTATAAGTATGAAAATGATATTAGAATGATTGAATTTATTTTTTATATTAAAGTGACCAATTTGGCTTGATGAAGGAACTTAGGGGATCGACTTTGCAATTTATTTTTGTGATGTATTTGATGAGAATAATAATGTACAAGCTTGATTATGATAATGGAATACAAAATCCTTCATTAGAAATTCAAGTGACCATTTCGGTAATTGGAGAAAAGAAGAAGAATGATTCTTGAAATTTTTTTATTAGTTATGACTCCGAAAGAGTTAATGCATTTCAAACTCAACTAGGTAATTGGGATCAAAATGGAATTCTTGAAAAGCATTAGGGACTCATGTGGCATGTATAAACCAATTTGGGAGTTGATGTGTTAATTATGGAATTAATGAGTACATGTTATGAAAATTTATTCAAGCATGTAATAATGTTGTTTGAATGCAAACCAAACTTTAAAGGATTTGGTGACCATTTCGGTCACATGGATTTTTGGCAAGGACCTATTCTGCCATGCTTGATAGTGAGAAGAATTTTTAAAAAAAATAAAAAAAATAGAAATGTTGGATTAATTATTCGATACAAGTTTGCAAGTTTATGTGTAAAATTAGTGACTAAAATGTCACTTTGGAAAAAGTTAGTGGATGAAGGGTATTGAATAAAAGTTCGTGAAAATGATGGAATTAAGGCAGTAATGTTAATTTGAGGACTATTTTGCAAAGTTAAGAAGCTTGAATCTTTATATTATAAAATTTGGTGGCCATTTTGACAAATCAAAAGAAATTAGAGGAGTAAAGGTTTAAGCTTATTTTGATAAAGGAGGTAAAGAGAACATATGAATATAAGCTTTATCCTACCTATTTGAAGTAAAGTGATAGGACTAAATTGACAAGTAGAGAAATAAGGAGAAGTTGGTGTAAATTAGAAATTATTCGTGGAAAGCTATGTTGGAATTTAAATTATGGCAGTAAGTTTAGAAATTCACCATAAATTCTATAAAAATAGTTAGATGGTGAATTTCATACCGGTAAAAAGGTATGTCAATCTAGTTTTGTTTCCAACAAACAGAGACTGATTATGAGTTATGTGTTAAAAGATATGAATTCTTAATCGAGTGAAGGTCAGAAAAATTACAGAACAGTTTCTGCCTGGAAAGTTTGTGACGTGAATTCAGTGAATTTTCATAATTTGTGTAGATTTTATTAATTTATGTGGCTTATACCGTTAGAACCGTTATCGAATCTAGTTTCTCCAGTATATAGTAAATTAAGATCCAGTGTGTATTTTTCCCTATACGAATAAATCTCTGAAGGTAGTACAAGCTGTCAAAAAATGGAATTTTAAACATTTTGTATTTAGAAGTTAGTTAGCAAGCTCGGAAGAGTTAATGGAAGTTTAAATTGGTCACTAAGGACCATAACGAGTTTTTTAATAGTACAAGGAAGAAAAGAAAATAATTGGAAATTTTATTTTTGAATGATTATGTTAAAAAGCAAGATTAAGGTATTGTTAGAATTGAGTCTAACAAATATTTTACTGTAGTTAAGTGATTAATGAAGCCGATTCTGAATCAGAGAAGGTTCGAGTTACTATGAAAGAAAGGACCGAACTAGGACTTAGTGAGGCATCATGTTAAGTGGCCAAGGTGAGTGTATTTTTACTTATTATATATATATGATATAAGGAAGACTTGCGACAAGTTGACCTTGATATTAATGAAATATATGTTGATCAAAGTTATGCAAATGGCATGAAATATTAAGTGGCATATGTGATACATTGATATGGCATAAAGATTTATCTAAGATAAATCAGATTTTAGATATTGGGAATGAACTGCCTAATATCGACTATATGATTTACATTGATGCATAATACAATAATGGCAAGTACATATGAAAAATTATGATGAAATATGGGATGTAAATTGCCCGTTTACATGAATGATAAGGATTGATTGATAATGAAATGAAATGCCCGAGTATTATGATATGAGAGTTAATGGTATAGTTGGACATGTTTCATGTTTTGTGACTACTACGATGTCACATACACCTTGGGGACCCAAGCCCTTGGTGTGCACCCTGGGGATCCAAGCCCATAGTGCTAATGGCACTAACGAGGTGCTTTAATGAGGAGCAAAGAGCGTCCTCGAATACGTACTCATGTGTCATATTTAAGTTAGGCACTACAGTGTCACTTCCACCTTGGGGACCCAAGCCCTTTGTGTGCACCCTAGGGATCCAAGCCCACATTGCTAATGGCATTGACGAGTTGCTTTTATGAGGAGCAAAGAGCATCCTAGAGTACGTACTCATGTTCACGTTATGTTAGACACTATGGTGTCTTATCAAGATGACTCACGTACCCTGATCTCATATTATATACTTTGGTCTATCTATAAAGGAAGGTTATATTGCAAATGATTACATGATGACTGATAAATACTGAGAACATGATATTTATACTTGTTTTATGATATGATATAAGTTGTACTGGAATCACTTGCCATTTTGCATAAAATGTATTGCACTATTATATGACAGGGGAATGACTTAATAAATCTATTTTATATGATTCTTTACATTGAAATTATTTACTTTAAATTATAGTTGCCTCACTAAGTGAATACTTAGCGTGTGTTGTTTCACATGTAGGTTATTGGAAACTTACCGGAAGAGGAGTCAAGCATGTTGATTAAGCTGTAATCTGCCAAACATTAGTAAGACATTCTAAATTATGATATTCTCTAGTGGGCATGTATCAATTTATTCGTTAGTTGTTTTAAAGGTATAAGTTTGACTAATAGTAAAATAAATATGAATTATTTGTGTGGTTAAAAAAATTACAAGTCTGAAATTTCTATCAGAAAATGTAGTGACATCCTTAATGTGTATTCGTACTACGAGTATACGTTAAGGGTGTTACACTATACCTCAAGGACTCTTAACCACGATCGATTTTTAAACATATTATAGTGCACTTTATCCTATGGCATGCCAACTATATCCGAATGTTTTCTCACCTTGTCACATAGCCAATATATCTTTCAGAAAACCATTTACTCATTGTTTTACAATGCATTACACAAAATTCACACATATGCAAATCACATTTCCATAGCAATATCACATTCCCGACCGTAATAAAAAAACCAATGCTCACTAGCATTAAATATACCCTCAAGCCACTGCATATCTACTTTAAAATCATGCATTAACAGTATGTAAAGCAAACCATGTTTACGACTAAAACATGAATCACACATGCTCATATCCGAACCGATATTGAAGAGAAAAAGAGGGAAACTTACTTCTGAGCTTAGGTAAGTCTTTCAAACTTATCCTAAACTCCCAAAACCACTTTCAAACCTTTGAAAGACTTTTAAGGCCGTTTCCACTCACCAATTTCACTTCGCCTTGTTTGCTACCGTGAAACAAGCTCCTGGCAAGTCTTGGACCACCTCAAGATGCTACGCCTTGATTATCCCCTATTTTGGCCACATAAAACCAGAGGAAACATGCATTAAAATGCATCCAATACTCTGTTTCAACCCAAAATCCCGTAGCTCTCAAGATGCCCACTCAAAACTCATCTCAAACTTACCGAAACTAACCTCAAACACTACTAAATCTTAACCCAGCCATATAATCATGATCTTAAACATCAAGCTTCATCAATTGATATCTAAAAACTCATTCCCAACATCTTTTTACTTCCAGCAATGATTAAACACCTTAAACATCCCAAAAACTCTTAACTAACAACCTAACAATTAGAGGTTCAACAAATTTCGGGATTCCATTATTAAAACAACTTATCCACATTAGAATACATCCAAAATAAGATTGAAATCAATCTACAACACTGGAAAAATAGATCCAAATCGAAAATCACAAGATTCTTTGATAAAACCTCAACAAAGATAAAATCCATAATTAATTACTCAAATCCTATTGAAAATTATATGTAAAGAGCCAATAACTTGGGAATTTCAGTAAAGAACCTTTCATTAGAGGAGAAGAACGAAACTTACCTCCAATGAATGAGTTTTCCCTTAATTGGATGGTTTCTCCTCTTGAAAAGCAAAGAAATTCAATAAGATTTGTGGAAAACAATTTAAGAAATCATTTAGCAAATCAGGAAGTTAATAAATTAAGATCATTACCTTAAATCTCTGATGGAAAAAGAGTGTTTGGCTGAGAGTGTTTTGAGAGAAAACATGAGAAAAGAAAAGTTACGTCAAATTGTGTTTTAGAAAAATAACTACCTTTTTAACTAAATCCTTTTTAATTATTTTAATTAAAACCATTTTAAAATAATCCTAATTAAGGGAATACTTTGATTAGACCAAATGGTAAAATAGCTCCTTAAAGATTCTATGTTTTGACTATTTACAAAACAACCACCTTTTTAAATTGTTTTCAAAAATTGCATTTTAGTCACTAGCCAAAATGTCACCCTTCTAAAGCTCGTTTTTCAAAATTGCTTTCACCAAATTTTTTAATATAAGAAAATATGATTTTTAAATATTTTCCATAATTTTATCTTTTAAAAAAATATCTGCTCCCAAATTTGACTTGAATCTCTAACCCAGTCCACTAGGTCGTCTAACTAGCCCCAAAACCGCTAGCCCAAAATCGGGTCGTTAAAACTCTCCCCCTCTTAAGAAAATTTGCCCTCAAAATTTACCCGGAGGAAAAAGATGCAGAAATTGTTCCAACATATCCGCCTTGCTTTCCCAAGTGGCTTTCTCGACACCTCGATGACGCCACAAGACTTTAACCAGTTCTATCGTCTTACCCCGTAGAACCTTGCTGCTGGAATCAAGTATTCCACCAGCTCCTCATCAAAAGATAAATCCGGTCTCAACTCAATATGCTCCATCGGCATAACATGCGAAGGATCCGACCGATACCTCCGTAACGTGGAGACATGGAACACATCATGTATTTTCTCAAGCTCGGGAGGCAACCTCAACCGATAATCCACAAGACCAACTCGCTCCACAATCTCATATGGTCCAAAAAAAACCTCAGACTAAGCTTACCCTTACGTCCGAACCGCATCACTTTTTTCCATGGTGACACCTTCAAGAACACACGATCGCCCACCGCATATGCAATTTCCCTACGCTTTAAATCCGCGTAAGACTTATGTCGATTCACAGCCGCTTTCCAGCATTCACACACAAGCTTAACTTTCTCATCCGTGTCTTTCAACACTTATGGCAAGGAAATATGCTTTTTCCCTACCTCTGCCCAACACAAGGGTGTACAACACCTCCAACCATACAATGCCTCAAATGGTGCCATCTGTATACTCGCTTAATAGTTGTTATTATAAGCAAATTCCACCAACGGAAAATGCTTCTCCCAGGTTCCTTGAAACTCAATAATACAACTCCTTAGCATATCCTCCAAGACCTAGATAACACACTCAAACTGTCTGAGGATGATACGCAGTGTTGAAACTCAACCTCGAACCCAAAGGCTGATGTAAACATTTCCAAAACTTTGATGTGAATCTCAGATCTCTATCCGAAATGATCGACTTTGGTACTCCGTGCACACGCACAATCTCATAGATAAAAAAATCTACCAACCTATCCAAGGTGTGCGTCGTATGCACTAACAGAAAATGTGCACACTTTGACAACCACCCAAATGGAATCCTTTCTAGCCGGTGTCATCGCAACCCTGACACGAAATCTATGGTGATTCTCTCCTATTTCAACTCTAGAATTCTCAATGGTTGCAACAATCCAGATGGAAACTAATGTTCAGCTTTAACTCGCTGACACACCATACACTTTGACACAAAACTTCGCAACATCCTTCTTCAAACCAACCCAATAGTACCTTTCCTTCAAATCACGATACATTTTGGTACTACCAGGATGCATAGCAAAAGGACTAGAATACGCTTCCTCCAAAATTGTATGCCTAAGCTCCGAGACCTCCAACACCACTATTCGACCCTTGAAGCATAAAGCCCCATCATCATCAAAATGTAAATATGTCAGATTACCATCTACTATGTCTTTAACACGAGGAACCAAAGAATCATCATAAGGTTGCTTAGCCTTAATAAACCGTGACAACATAGGCTTAACTTGTAATTCAGCCAACAACCTACCTTCCCGCGTCATACTCAACCTCGCAAATATTGCCCTAAGCTCAACTGCGACCCTACAACTCAACGCATCTGCAACAACATTGGCATTTCCATGATGATACTCAATTGTCAAGTCGTAATCCTTAAGCAACTCCAACCACCTTTGTTGCCTAAGGTTCAAATCCTTTTGAGACATTAAATATTTCAAACTCTTATGATCCGTAAAGACCACACACTTCTCTCCATAAAGGCAGTGTTGCCAAATCTTCAAGGCAAACACCATAGCAACAAGCTCCAAATCATGAGTTGGGTAATTGCGCCCATGAACCTTCAAATGCCTCGACGCATAAGCCACAACCTTTCCATCCTACATCAGCACACAACCCAAACCCACATGCGATGCATCACTATAAACCACAAACTCCTTCCCATATTTCGGTTGAATCAACACAAAAGCATGTGTCAAAACCTCATTCAACTTCTCAAAACCCTGTTGTTGCTTCTCCGTCCAAATGAAAGGAACATTCTTTCGCAACAACTTTGTCAACAATGGCGTGATACTAGAAAACCCTTCCACAAAACGAGGATAATATCTTGCCAACCTAAGAAAACTACGCACTTCCAACACGGTCCTAGGTTGTTTCCAATTGAAAATAACCTCAATTTTCTGTGGATCAACACAAATTCCTCTGCGGATACCACATGTCCAAGAAACATCACCTCTTTAAGCCAAAACTCAACTTGCTCAACTTGGCAAATAATTAATTATCCTTCAAGACTTGCAACACAACCCGCAAATGCTGACCATGCTCCTCCTCGGTACGAGAGTACACGAGTATATCATCAATAAAAACTACTACAAACCGATCCAGGTACTCATGAAACACTCTATTCATCATGTCCATGAAAGTTGTCGGGGTATTTGTCAAACCAAACAGCATCACCAAAAACTCTAATGCCCATACCTCGCATGAATTATCGTCTTATGAACATCCACCTCTTTAACTTTCAAAGGGTAATATCCCAACCCTAAATCTATCTTCGAAAACACTGCTACCCCGTGAAATTGATTAAACAAGTCATCAATCCGCAGTAACGGATAATTGTTCTTCACTGTCAACTTATTCAACTGACGATAATCAATGCACACACGCATCGATGCATCCTTCTTTTTCCCAAAGAGCACTAGAGTACCCCAAGAAGAAATACTCGGTCGAACGACCAACAACTCCTGAAACTGCGATTTAAACTCCTTTAACTCCTTCAGTGCCATCTGATAAGGAGCAATGGACATTAGAGTTGTACCTTCATAAGTTTCAATACGAAACTCCACCTCCATATCTGGAGGTAAACCAGGCAACTCTTTAGGAAAAACTTTCGAATAATCACAAACAACTCGAATGTCCTGCACCCGGACACCCTTGGCTTCCTAATTCATAACAATAGCCAAATAAGCGTGGCAACCATCAAACATCATCTTCTCCACTCGGGTAGCTAAAACAATATTGGACAATAATTTTACATTCCCACCCACCACCATGACTTTATAATCATCGACCAACTTCAGAGAAATGCTTTTGGATTCGCAATCCACCACCGCCTTGTGCTTACTTAACCAATCTATACCCAAGATATCGTCAAAACAATGAAATAGCAACTCCATCAAATCCGCGTAAAACTCATGACCTTGCATCGCCAAAGAACAATGCCTATACAACCTTCTAGTTGTAACCGTCTCCCCAAAAGAACTAGTTACTAATAGTTCATCGGCCTCTAACAAAATACCCCTAAGTGTGGACTTATGTATGCATGATTCCTTATATGTCACCTTAAATGCCTATGCATATGGATGCAAAACCTCTAATGTCATGCTCAAAGACGTATACATGTACTGACATATATAGATATATACATATAAGTGTTTTTGCACTATGCATGCTCGTATCCACACTTGCTCATAACATTCCTGGTGCCAATATTCCTTCCAACTCTTCAAAAACACACTAGCAACCCTCAAAAGCTAGTCAACACTCCTTCTCGGTACCACAATACACGAGAACACCACTAGACCGATTACTACCTGAACCAGCTATTTCAGAAATACACAATATGACATCTTTTCGATTGTCACTAGCACATTCGACGCCTCCAAAAATGGCTATATCAACCTACGGTCTAAAACTTAACTCGCTCAAACCATGTCGGAGCCTCAGGAAAGGACTCTCAGGCGAACAAACTTCACCTCACTCAGCAACTACTATGCCAGCATTCGAGACCGTAGCCAAGATATTTAGTAAAATGCACACTCACTCAAGATATACAACTTGCACTCCAGCCACTACTGCCCGAAAAGCTTTCATCACCGCTTGGACCAACAGGGTCAAATCACCAAACATTGGCACTTGATGAGCTTGGGGTATACCACCAGCCCCAACCTCAACAGGAGGAACCAACAGAGGAGGAGGAGGTAAAATGCTAGTGGGATTTTCTTCCTCAACGTTATTCTACCCTATTCCGGCATTACCAGCCATAAAATGTGTCTCACGTCAAGCCATGCTAATAAAAGCAACAAAACACATTAAATTCAGCCTAACACAAGGCAAAGAATCCAAGACCATCTCATAAAACATTTTAAAACCTCGGTAATAGGCAATATGTTCCTAATTCATACCCCAGCCTGACGCAAATCAATCACCGTACATGTACACAATCATCGTGCATAACCAACAATGATATACAACCAAACAACAACATCCTAGCCTTTCGTAGCCTGGTTCTGATACCAACAAATGTAACCCCTCAACCCGGCCTAGAAGCCTGACCGAATCGAGAGTGCTACATTAGGTTTGTCGAAGCAAACCAGAGAAAGGTTAGGAAAAGTCGGTTTATTTTTTTACTTTTAGCTTGTCTAAATACAAATTATTGTTCCTACATGTTCATACCTGCAGCAGGTAATTTCTTGAACGAAACGAATCACAAACAGATAATTAATTGCATCTTAACCAAAATTGAGGGTAAAACATAAATACTTTAAATTACAAAACCAAAAATGAATTTAAGATTACCAATCTTCAATTAGTCCATTTACATGCCCACATAACAAATTTTAGGTCAAAATGATCATCCATGCGCATTCAATTACATTTTCTAAACTTATGGACTAAAATGCAAGAAACCAAAAACTGACTTCCATGACATTACCTGTAAAATCTGCCTTGCATACCGATACGTATGTAGCCGTACCGATGCAGAGCAGCCATGCGTACCGATACACAATGTACCATATCGGTACGCCACATCAGCATGTATAGTATTAAATCTGTATCGGTACGAACCCCTTGGTGTATCGGTATATGGGTTTGCCTTTAAAAAGTGGTTTTCTAGTAACGAATCCCCGTACTGGTACACTTTATTCTGTACCGGTACGCCAAGCTTGAATTGCTTAACTGTATCAATACTCCTTTACCCGTATCGATGTTGCTTGCCTTAGTTTGCCTTTGCATACTAATACGGTCCTTTGCGTATCGATACTCAGAGGCCTGTAATGTTATTTTCTATAGGTTTTCACCAAATCTAGATACATTTAGATCCCAGCAGCTGGCATACTTGAATATAAACATTCAATAATACATACATCAACCCTTGTACCATGGTTTAACCACAATACAAACTTATATTACCAAAAGATTCAATCTAAAGGCATGCTCATTAGAGCACCTCACCAAAACATACCAAAATGTCCAAATAAGCAATTAACATCAAGAATACCATACCAACAACACATCAGTACCACACTCATCAAGATTAGCATAATAAAGCATACCATCAAAGCAAGACCATCTAGATGCATACCTAGAAGACCTCACAACATCAATCATAGGTAACAACGCACAACGAAATTAACAATACCAATCAAACATCGAAATCACAGCACTGCACATGCATAGAACTAGGGGAAAATAGAATTACAATTCCCAAAATCCTTGGCAAACACATTGCCGTATTAACCAGAAACTAAAACCGAGTCCATACTCAAAAGTCTTATCTTTGGATCACTTAATCCTTGCCTTTGTTGTCTTCAAGCTTTAATGCTCTCCATCATTAGAGAAAGGAGACCGTAAGCACACTTGCTTAGTGAGGATGCTCTTAAAAGATGATGCATTTAAAACCCTTGAAAACCAACTCTTGTTTTCAAACCATTCTTACGACCTAAGAAAGTTCCAATAGCTTCAAATCAAAACATGCATATCAACCATATGCAAAACAATATATATATATACCACATGCTTAATCCTAAAGCAGCAAATACAAAACCATGCTTAAACTCCAAAGCATAAATAAATAGATTCAACAAAAGAACTCTCATAAATTGGCAATTATAGTGACCTTGGATAGTCCACCACTATCCTTGATTAGTCGATCGCTAATATTTAGTTAACCAACCATTAACTTATACATCGGATACACGGATCTCCCTTAATGACCGACCATCATTAAGACTACCCCATGTCGTCCGCATGATTTAACAACCTTGTCGACCGCAAGTTTTACATCATCAAGACTACACCATGCTGACCGCATGATTTAACAACCTTGTCGATTGGAAGTTTTACATCAATAAGGGAAACCAACCGTTCAACCTGAGTGATAACAACAAAGTTCGAGTAGCCGACTGCTATACCTCAAGGACTCTTAACCACGGTCGATTTTTAAACATATTAAAGTGCACTTTATCCTATGGCATGCCAACTATATCTGAATGTTTTCTCACCTTGTCCCATAGCCAATATATCATTTACAAAACCATTTACTCACTGTTTTACAATGAATTACACAAAATCCCAGATATGCAAATTACATTGCCATAGCAATATCACATTCCCAACTGGAATAAAAAACCAGTGCTCACTAGAATTAACTATACCCTCAAGCCATTGCATATGTACTTTAAAATCATGCATTAATAGAAGGTAAAGAAAACCGTGTTTACGACTAAAACATGAATCACACATGCTCATATCCGAATGATATTGAAGAGCAAAAGAGGAAAACTTACTTTCGAGTTTAGGTAAGTGCTTGAATCTTATCCTAAACTCCCAAAACCACTTTCAAACCTTTGAAAGACTTTTAAGACCGTTTCCACTCACCAATTTCACTTCGCCTTGTTTGCTACCGCGAAACAAGCTCCCAACAAGTCTAGGACCACCTCAAGATGGTACGCCTTGATTATCCCCTATTTCGGAGACATAAAACCAGAGGAAACATGCATTAAAATGCACCCAATACTCTATTTCAACCCAAAATCCCGTAGCTCTCAAGATGCCCACTCAAAACTCATCCAAAACTTACCGAAACCAACCTCAAACATTACTCAATCTTAACCCAACCATATAATAACGATCTTAAACATCAAGCTTCATCAATTGATATCTAAAAACTCTTTCCCAACATCCTTTTACTTTCAGCAATTATTAAACACCTTAAACATCCCAAAAACTCTTAACTAACAACCTAACAATTAGAGATTCAACAAATTTTAGGATTCCATTATTAAAACAACTTATTCACATTATAATACCTCCAAAATAAGATTGAAATCAATGGGCTTTCAAATAATTTACTGCTATGAACATTTCATTCATTTTCGATAATATCAATGGATCAAGATAACCACTTCAATATGTAAAAATATGCATTGGGCAGTTCATACCCGAAAAGCATTCGTAAAGCATTTCAAAATTATTTAATAAAATTCAAATCTTTTTCTTTCAATAATCGAGAATAACTTATCACCAATCTTTCTCATTTCATAAATAGAATAAGTAGAATGCACTCACCCTTGCCTCACTAGTAACTTAGCAAGCTGTACAATCACCTTCGACCTTATTCTTGAACTTTTTCCTTATCAACTGCTTTATTCAAATCACGAGTCTGATCACGATTACGATCTACACAACATTACAACAACACATATCATTCAAAATACATGTTAGTATCTTACTAACATTAATACACATTAGGAAGAATATTTCTAATAATTCTTCAAAATTCCCAAAATATCCATTCCAGTCCTAAAGACTCTTTTTAAGCTTCCAACCATTATTTCCAACTCTAAACCTCACATTCTTCATTCTTTACACTTGAGGACCCAAACTTTAAAAATTTACATTTAATCCTTAAATTTACCGAAATCACAATTTGGCCCCCAAATGCTATCTAAACTTCATAGTCAACCTTTTAATCGGTAAACTTGATTTTCCATCACAATACACTTCAACAACAAGTTTAACAACTAAGTCCTTAAACTTTCTAAAATTTACAACTTAGTCCTTATTACTTCACAACCTTCCATATTAGTCCAAATGACTTTCCAAAGCTTACAAAATCATCCTTACATCATTTCCAAGCTTAGGAAAATTTTCCATAATTTTCATCCAAATTTCTTCACTTAGCCGAATACAAATGGTCACTTTGACCTAACTTTCCAACTTGATTCAAGCATAAATTCAACCTCCTAACATCATATTCAAGCTTCTCACATCATTTCTAATTCAATTAAAAATTTTGCAAGAGTTTCCCCTGATTTTTCAATTTTCCCAATTTCAACCTACATCACAATTCATGGAATTTTCACTATTTGCAATCTTAGAACAAACTCACAACGTCATATTAGATCAAAAGAATCCATAAAACATGAAAATCCAACTTGTTCTTCATAAACCCTAATTCCCAAACTCAACATATAGACATGGAAACTACTCAAAAATTATACCAAATGAAAGAGAATTTGATGGAGAACAATTTTCTATTTCATGTCTTGAACCAAAAATCAACTAGATCAAGCTAAAAATTGAATCAAAGATTTCCTCACCTTTGCTATGTTGAATTCAGCCAAGGGAGAAAGACGAGAGAATTCTCTAGCTTTTTCTATCATTAATTTACATTACAAATGGCATTTTAATCCTTTAATATCCAATTTAAAAATCTCTATCAATAGAAAAATTACCATTTTACCCCTCCATTATGACCAATTAGGTGTTGACACCTAACCTTATCACTTTTCCATAATCATTTTTAATAAAAAAGTAAGGGTAAAATGACCAAAATGCCATTAATGAACCTTGGTATTTTCAAAAATGCCATTAACCCCTATTTACTCAAATATTGTACAGAATAGAATCCAAATCGAATCAAAATGATCCCAAAACTTAACACCATCTTCTTTTAGTCTATCTAAGACTCCCATAATAATTTCATAATTTTCTGAGCACGAATGATAATCTGGATTAATTTCCGAAACTTATCCCCTTTATAGCTTTTTACACAATTTCCGTACCAAAAATCTGATTCCCACAAAAAATCTTATATCGGGATAAACTATTCATTTTTTCCATAAAAATAATTATTGGGGAAATTACCATGTTGGTCCCTAAACTTTTCCCAACTTTTCACTTTTGCCACCAAACTTTGAATTTTTACATGTAGTCACTCAACTAAAACCACCAACTTTTAAATCTTTGCAATTTAGTCACTAACCACAAATTGGGTATTACAATTTACAACCCAAGAGCAGCAAAAGAAACTTGCTCAAATAGGGAGTTTAGCAAAACACCTCCCAAAACAACAACGGAAGCCCCATTGCCCTTTTTACTTATAGTCTAGTCCAAAAACATACTTTTGACCTCAATTCGTTGACGCGAAATCAAGCGTCCGAAGCCTCCAAAGCTTCACCGATCACTTCTGGATCAACCTCCCCTGTTTTAACCACATTAAAACAGAGGATTAATGCATATCAATGCATTCAAAACACTGTAACAACAATTCCTCACGGACTTCCATAATCCTTTCACAATTACCCAACCACAACAACCAAAATCATCTTCTTACTTTTTCCAAACACAACCCATCAACAATCTATCAATCTAACACTTGAATCAACATCAAATAACATCTAAAAACAAGATTAATTTATCCATAAATTTCCAGCAACTACACAGCCACCACAACTCCACAAAAACTCAAATTTAACAACCTAATAATCAAGGATTCAAGGAGTTTCCAAATTCTAATGTTAAAAACAACTTATTGACATTATAAATCATCCAAAATATGTTTAAAATCAATCATCAACACTGGAAACAGATCCAATACGAATCTTCCATAATTTCACCAATTAAACCCAATTAAATCAATTATTCATTATAAAAACATAAAATCAGATTATAAATCATAAATCAAGGATCAAATACTTGGGAACATCAATAATGAACCATCAATAGAGGAGAAGAACGAACCTTACCTCTATTATGTGATTTCTCCCTAAATTGATTGATTGAAGATAGAAAAACATAAGATCTCAATGAGGTTTTGTAAATCAAAGATAAAGAATCAATTATAAATCAAGAATCCAAGTATAAGGATCTCTTACCTCTGGATTTTGATGAAAACAATAGTGTTTGGCAGAAAAGAAGTGGAGAGAAAAGTTCAGAGAAAAGTTACGTCAAATTTCTCTAAAATGATAATTAACTTTAATATCCAAAATCCATTTTAATTATCTCTTAAAACACATGTTAAAATTTTCTTAACTCTATTGAAGGGAGAAATCACTAGCAAACACTTGGTAAAATAGCTCCTTAAAGATTCTAAGAATTTGACCCTTTTCAATTTAGTCACCTTTAAAAATAGTTTTCAAAAAAATACATTTTGGTCACTAACCAAAATGTCACTCTTTCAAATCTAATTTTCCAAAATTGATTTCACCAATATTAATCATAGATTTAAATATGATTTTTAACCATTTTTCCATTTTTCATCTCACTGAAAAATATTTACTCCCGGATTCGATTCGAATCCTTAACCAAGTCTACTAATCTGCCTAATAAACCTCAAAACCGCTAGGCCCAAAACCGGGGCGTTACAACTCTCCCCCACATAAGAAATTTTGTCCTTGAAATTTACCTGGAGGAAACAAATGCGGAAACTATTCCAACATGTCCGCCTTGCGTTCCCACGTGGCCTCCTCAACTCCGCGGTGCCTCCAACACACCTTAACAAGCTCAACCGTTTTGCCACGCAGAACCTTACTACTGGTGTCAAGAACCTCCACCGGTTCTTCATCATAAGATAGATTTGGCCTTAACTCAATATCCTCTACCGGCATAACATGCGATGAATCCGATCGATACCTCCGCAACATCGAAACGTGAGACACGTCATGAATCCTCTCAAACTCAGGAGGTAACCTCAACCGATAAGCAACATGACCCACATGCTCAACCACCTCGTATGGTCCAATAAACGTCGAGCTAAGCTTTCCTTTCCGCCCAAAACGCATCACCTTCTTCCAAGGGGACACCTTCAAAAACATTCAATCACCAATAGCATACTCCACATTTTCAAATCTGCGTAGGATTTTTGACGATCCGAAGCCGCTCTCAAGCGCTCACATACCAACTTTACCTTTTCATTGGTGTATTTCAACACATCAGGCATGGAAACATGTTTTCCCCAACTTCAGCCCAACACAACGGTGTACGACACTTTCTACCATACAATGCCTCATAAGGTGCCATCTGAATACTAGCATGATAACTGTGATTATAAGCAAACTCCACCAAAGGCAATTGCTTTTCCCACATTCCCTGGAACTCAATGATACTACATCTCAACATATCCTCCAAAACCTGTATCACACGTTCTGACTGACCATCCGTCTGAGGATGATACGAAGTACTAAAATTCAGCCGAGTTCTAGGAGCACGATGCAAGCACACGCAAAACCTTGCTCTAAAATGCGGATCTCTATTCAAAACTATGGACTTGGGCAACCCGAGTAATCACATAATCTCAGATATGTACAGATCGGCCAACCTATCCAAGGTATACGTCGTATGTACTAGCACCAAATGCGCACACTTTGTAAATCGATCAACAATCACCCAAATGGAATCCTTTTTGGTCGATTTCAAAGGCAACCCATACACAAAATCCATGGTGATTCTTTCCCATTTCCATTCTAGTATCCTCAACGGTTGCAACAACCCAGAAGGAAACTGATGCTCAACTTTCACTCAGTGATATACCATGCATCGAGCAACAAAATCAGCCACATCTTTCTTCAAACCAACCCAATAGTACTCGTCCTTCAAACCTCGATACATCCTAGTACTACCAGGATGCATAGCAAAAGGACTAGCATGCGCTTTTGTCAAAATGGTATGCCTCAACTCCTCGTCTTTGGGCACCACATCCCGACCTTTAAAACACAACACCCCATCATCATTAAAATGAAAATCCGTAGGATTCCCATCCATGATATCCTTCACATGCGGTACCAAACTCTTATCATGTGGTTGCTTCTCCTTAATCAACTACGACAAGGATAGTTTCACTTGCAACTCAACTAGCAACCCGTCGTTGCAAGTCACACTTAATTGAGCAAACATAGCTCTCAACTCCACATCAGCTTTACTACTCAAAGCATCAGCTACAACGTTAGCTTTGACTAGATGATACTCAATAGACAGATCATAATCTTTAAGCAACTCCAACCATCTTCGTTGCCTAAGATTTAACTCCTTCTGCGACATTAGATACTTCAGACTCTTATGATCCGTAAAAACCACACACTTCTCACCGTAAAGGTAATGCCTCCAGATTTTCAAGGCAAACACAACTGTGGCAAGCTCAATCATGAGTAGGGTAATTACGTTCATGCACCTTCAACTGTCTAGACGCATACGCAACTACCTTACCCTCCTACATCAACATGCAACCAAGCCCAACATAAGACGCATCACTATAAACGATGAATTCTTTTCCTGATATAGGCTAAACCAAGACCGGAGCTCGCATCAAAGCTTCCTTCAACCTTTCAAAAGCCCTCTATCTATCCTCCGACCACTCAAAATGAACATTCTTTTGTAACAACTTGGTCAACGGAGCAGCTATACAAGAAAACCCTTCAACAAACCTATGGTAATAACCAGCCAAACCAAGGAAACTCCAAACTTCTGTCACAGATTTAACACCTTCCAACTCATCACGGGATCAATCTTGTGCGGATCAACATGAATCCCCTCGATCGATACCACATACCCAAGGAATACAACCTCCTTAAGCTAGAACTCACACTTGCTTAACTTGGTATAAAGCTGATTTGCCAACAACATCTGAAGCACAATTCCTAAATGTCTATCATAATCTTTCTTGGTATAAGAGTACACAAGGATATCATCGATAAACACGACCACAAACTGATCTAAAAACTCATTGAACACCTAATTCATCATGTCCATGAAAGCAGCAGGTACATTGGTCAAACCAAATGGCATCACCAGAAACTCATAATGCTCATACCTCGTACGAAAAGCTGTCTTGGGCACACCCACATCCTTCACCTTCAACTGATAGTACCCAAACCTCAAATCTATTTTAGAAAACACTGAGGCACCCCTGAACTAATCAACAAGTCATCTATTTGTGGCAAAGAATACTTGTTCAGTTGACGATCTATACACATTCGCAACGTGCCATCCTTCTTCTTTACAAACAACACCGGTGCACCACACGGTGAAATACTAGGTCTAATGAAACCTTGATCAAGACCGCGATTGTGATTGTATCACTATTCCGGTTGAGATGGCTTGATGTGTTGAGAGGACACTTGTTTGAATCTGTGTATCCGATGAACTATTTTGGTAAAAGAACTTGGTTATGATCACTTGTAAGCCAATATAATTGTTAATGTATCATTGAAAGGTTTATGTTGTATAATGTGATTTATACATGTTTACTTTTTAAACTTTGCATATGGATTGATATGCATGGAAAGGCTTAATTTGAGGTTTAGCAATGGGATTTGTTGTTGGTTACTGATACATGTTGCATATGGTTTAATATGCTGGTTTTTAAAGATGTTAAGTGCATGTTTTCAAGGCATGATAATAATTTAAATGATGTTTAAAAGATTATTGAAATGGGAATTCAATGTGTTGTTGAGAAATGGTTTTAATGCATTGATGGTTTGTTGTTTTGGAACACTCCTCACTAAGCCTAGTATGCTTACACTCTCTTTGTCCATCAATGCAGATAATTAAAGGCTTGGAAGGCAGGGAGAAGCAAGGGATCACAAAAAGACTTGATAACAAAAGTATGTTTTTAGATTACACTATAAGTAATAAGGGCAATGAGAGTTTCGTTGTTGTTCTGGGAGGTGTTTTGCTAAACTCCCTATTTGAGCAAGTTTGTTTTGCTTCTCTTGGGTTTGGATTGGTTGGGGTGATGGTTTGAGATTTCATGTTTTGCTTGCTTTGTTTATAGGAAGCATGCCTCTAGATTTACATTTGAAGCATGTTGCCCTGAATTAATGTTGAAACTAGGTTGTTTTGAGGTGGTTTGATCCTAGAATATGTTGGATGTATGTTGGAGTGATTTGGTATGTTTGAAAGCATGTCAAACCAGCAAAATTAGACATTACATGTCTAGGCGTACCGGTACGGGTGTCCCTGTTTCTGTACGAGTAAGCTATTTCAGGCTTAGCGTACCGGTATGCAGGCAACTATTTCGGTACGGGCTAAGGCAAAATTAGCTTGTGTTTTGGTACTCAAGGAGGTGTTTTGATAAAGTACAATGACTGTTTGAAGAGTGTTTCAATACGCATAGGCGTATCGAAACTAATATTGGCTACTAGAATTTTGGAGTTTGAATTAATAAAGGTGTATCGATACACCCCTCGCTTGTACCGATACAGTGGTAGTTAAATGAGTTATTTGGAATGTTCTAATGTTTTGATTTCTTACACTTTAGTCCCTGAATGTTGTGGATGCAATTCAATGAGTATGGATGATCTTTTTGAGCTGATCTTTGTCATGTGTGCATGAAATTGGACTAATTTAGGGTTGGTAACATTAAAATGAGCTAGGTCCCTATATTTTTCCAAAATTGCAATTTGGTCCCTATAATGTAATCGTGTTCAATGGAATGTCAATTCGATACCCTATTGAGTTGAGTTTTCACTTGTGATCAGCATGTGCACGTAGGATAATAATTGTACATCTAGACAAGATAAAAGAAAAAATGGTCGTGTTTTGAGTCTTATTTTCACGGTTTACTTTGGTAAACCTAATATATCTTGCTCGATTCAGTCTTGCGACTAGGCCAGGTCGAGGGGGTTATATTTGGTGGTATCAGAGCCAGGTTTGCAATAATTAGGAGTTGGTATGAATGTTGTGATGTTGTTGTGAGTTGTAATATGTTGTTTAATATGCACGATGATTGTAATATGCACGTTGATTGCTTTATGCCAAGTTGAGGGGGAATTTTGAAAACCCATTGCCTTATTATTATAGTTTGAAATGTTAAGATTTTGAAATGAAAGTCTTGGATCCTTGCTTGAAGCTAGCCTAACTATTTGTTTTGAAATGATTATCATGCCTTAGATATATTTTTAGCATGACAGGACCGAGGATAGAGTTAGATATGGTACGATTGCTGCTACTGTTGGGCAGGAAAATAAGGAGGATGGTGTACCTCTTGAGGGTTTGCCACCACCCCCAACTAATCAACCTATGAATATGGAGCAAGTACCACCGTGCCAGCTGGACCAGGGATAGGTGACATGACGCCTTTGATTCAGGCCATGATTGGTGTGTTCCAGGCAACAGTTGTGGGTGTTCATGTGTCGGCACCAGTGGTTGGACAAGGTTTGCCATTAGAGCGTCTTCATTGTCTGGCGGAGTTGAGTTTCATGGTTTGGCACCTAAGGCTTTCGAGGATTGGTTGGCCAGTACTGAGAGAATACTGGGCCAGATGGGTTATTCTAATCCTTGTAAGCTGGGTTGTGCTGTGTCCTTGTTACAAGGTGATGCTTATAGTTGGTGGACAGCTACAATAGCTGGGATGGTACTGGGGATGTAACCTGGGAGTTTTTTTGTGCCGCTTTTCAGAAGAAGTACCTGGGAGTTCGGTATCAAGATGAAAATAAGTGAAAGTTTATGGCTCTTATGCAGGGCAATATGTCTGTTTCTGAGTACGAGGTGCAATTCGTAAGGTAGAGTTAGTACGCACCTGAGTTGGTCCCTAACGAGCGTCAACGATGTGATCATTTCTGTTACGGGCTTGTACAAGAGGTTAAACATACATGCTTCATGCTGATTATACAGATTTTGATGTCCTGGTTACACGAGCCAAGACCTTGGGTTGGCTTATGGATCTCGAGGCTTTAGCTTTAATAAGAGAATGGCTGATTCCAGTTTTTATAGTGGTCAGGCCAAGAGACACCGTGATAGGAGGTATCGCCTTTAGCCGAGGCATGGAGGAGGTGTTGTTGGTCATGGATTGCAAGGTTAGGGTACCCAGGTTAGTGCTTTGAATAATAACTGTTGGGCTTGTGGATCACGTGATCATTTGAGGCGAGATTACCCTCGTTTGGCCAGAGAGGGTCAGACACCTGTGACTTTTTTGGCCAATACTTGTTGGAGTTGTGGGTCTGGCAACCATCTGAGACGTGATTGTCCTTTGTTGGTTGGAGGTGGGCAGGGTGTTGCACCTATTGTTTCTCCGCAGAGAGGTTGTGGTCGTGACCGTGGCCCGTTTTAACGCAGAGATGGTGGGTAGAGGACTGTGGCTCATACCTCTTTATAGTCATTGTTGTTGTATTCGTTGATTGATTATGATTCTACCTATTCATACATATTGAGTGAGCATGCACAATTGCTTGATATACCTGTTGAAATTCTTAATGTGGATTGGTTGACCAAGCGCAGGGCTGTAGTTGATTTTGAGACCAAACAGATATCCCTAAACTTTTTTGATGATTTTAAAGTGGTGGTTGTAGGCGAGAATGCTGAGTTCTTGTCTAATGTTTTTTCGGCTTTGGAAGCGAGACGGTTGTTGGATTCTGGATGCCATGCTTTCTTGGCCTATGTGATGAAGAAAAGCTAGGTTTGATATGCTATGACACTAGCCATTGCTTTGTGCCTTGTGCTATGTATAATACAGACCAATAAGGTCAAACACGAACCAATGCTACTTATGTTCAAATGTGATCCAAGGAAAATATTCTAAAAGTTATTAACTCATATATGAATTTCCGACTTGAACTCAGATATGTACTCTGAAAGATTTTGATAAGATTCTGATAAGCCATTAAGATCAACTTATGAAATCAATCAAGCTATGATGTGAACTCCGATAAGCTTTAATAAAGCAAATGTGATCAAAACATGAAAGGAATATACTAGTCTTGTTATAAATAAGAGATGAAAGGATGAGAACTCTTATAAATTTTATAAGTCAAAACCTAAGATAAAACAAAGACATATTGTAGTAATTCTAATGCATGCTTGGTTTATTATGATTTATGTCAAATACCATCATCGACTTATGTTATGTTCATGCATGTTCACTACCTCACTTAGGTTATGGAAGCCTAATGCATTCATTTCATGCATTTGCAGGTTGTATATTTATGATGGGATTGATCGTATTGGAAAGTTGCAAGTTATATCTTAAATACCTTGTAATTTGTCTAAGTTCCACGTTGACACTCCTACAATGGTGGCATATTGCATTGGATTAAATATTTGTAAATTAAGTTGATATTGGTTAATTGTAAATTTTTGGTTTGTAATAACTATCAAATCTTTAGCGAATACGTGGTGTTTATAGTCTTTTCCTATATCATAATATTTGGTGGTTTTGCTATGCTTGTTTATAATGTTAGAATAGCATCATGATTTGTAAATGGCCTTTATTTAACTTTAATAGGTTATATTCTTTTGAAATTAAAAGTGTAATAACTGATTGGTAGTAATTTTTATTTAGATAGAAAAGCTTGTTAATGGCTAATCTTCACTTGACTATTTGTTAGAATAAATGTCATTGTTTGATCAGCAGTATTTGTTGTTTTTGGTGTGTTTAATGAGAAATTGAATTGACCTATAAGTCTTACGGTTGCTTAGTAAAGAATACAAATATGATGTCATGATTAGAAATGCATAAATTACTAAGTTTTATCTTAGTTATAATGATTGGTGTTTTTAATCCAAGATAGTTAAGATAATGTTCTAACGCACAATGTATGTTATGGTCAAGCTAAAAACCTCAATGTTATGTTCTAAGCTTAAATTGAGATTGGATTTAAGTTTTTAAAAAGAAATAATGGTAGTAATCGAAGAATAAAGTTATGATATGATCCTTGTATTGTTTTATGCTTAAAAGGTATAATTATAAATTGATAGAAGTTAAAAAAAAATTTGTAAGCCCGTTTTTGAATTAAGCATATTTTTTTGTTTGATTTATGTTTTGTCTTGCTGACGTCCTTAATTCCGGTCTTTTCCAGGCTGGGTTGAGGGTGCTACAGTTAAGGATTGATTTTAAATATATTTTGGATGATTTATAATGTTGATAAGTTGTTTTTAACATTGGAATTCCGAAACTCCTTGAATCCTTGATTATTAGGTGGTTAGATTTGTGTTTTTGTGGAGTTGTGGTGGTTATGTAGTTGCTGGAAGTTTATGGATTAATTAATATTGTTTTTAGATGTTATTAGATGTCTATTGAATTGTTAGATTGTGGCTCGATTGTGTTTGGAAAGAGTTAGATGATGATTTTGGTTGTTGTGGTTAGGTAATTGTGAAAGGATTATGGAAGTCCGTGAGGAATTGTTGTTACAGTGTTTTGAATGCATTGAGATGCATTAATCCTCTGTTGTAATGCAGTTAAAATAGGGGAGGTTAATCCGGAAGTGATCGGTGAAGCTTTGGAGGCTTCAGACGCTTGATTTCGCGTTGGCGAATTGAGGTTTCGCGTATCGGTGAGTGAGAACGTTGATTTCAGCTTTGAAATGATTTAAAGGTGATTTATGGGAGTTTAAACTGAGCTTGAAATGCCGGTTTAAACTTGTAAGTAAGGATGATGTGGTATTCTCTCTCGGTCATGCTTTTATGAAATGGTTTATGCACTTGTTTTGATTTACATTGAACCTACTATTAAGCATGTTTTAAAGTATGTGAAGTACTGTTTTTAATCATGAAATGATGATGGATACATGTGGTAAGTGATCTATGTAAGTATATGGTTTATACTTGAGTTTTAAGCATGTGTTGTTGCTTGGAAAACGGTTTGGTATAATACTTGTAAAAAAACAGTGAGGTAATTGGAAAATGGTTAATTATATTAGAAAGTGATGTTTTAAAATTGTTATTGGATATAGTTGCCCGACCATAGGATTGATAGTGAACTATAATAAGTCATCTTGGATGTTGAGGGGTTTCCAGCCAACTGTCGCCAATCTCCTTTTCATCTCCCCTGTTACCTACTATTGTCGCCATTAATCACATATATGGGGTCGTCACCCCTGATCCGTAGCTCATGGACCGTAGTCCCAATATACAAAGTACCATGCCAAAGTGTCTAAGGGCTTCCATTGTAGGCAAGTTATAGCATTTGATGCTTTAACATTAGGAGTGTAATCTTATGGCATAAGTGAGATTTTAGCTCCAAAAAACTTAAGAGTTTATTACTTAAGCATTAAAGCTTGAAGAACATTATTTGGTGTCTTATGGTAAGTGAGCATTTGGCTGCAATTTGGAATTCATTGATGATTCAAGCTTATTACAGGGTTCAAATCTATCTTTTGAATTTAACAGAGAATATCATAGCATAGCAAGATAAAATATGCATATGTAATGCCAACATAATCAAGATACTTACAAAATGTGCTATGCCTTATGCCATTCCCCATTGTGCTCTATTTGAGCCTTATGCAAAATGAGTATGATTTAAACATAAAAAAAAAATCAAGTAAACAAGATCTGGATGACACCATGTCATTCCGAATGCATAAACTACACTCACATGATATCTTGAAGTTACGGAATATATTGAATCACTAAATCCATCTTGCTCTTTCTTGGTTTCCATCCTAATCCTCAACTAACAATATCTTCTAATGTATATACCTCACATAAAATAATAAATCATGAGAAATAAATCAAACTGGTCACACAACTAGTTTTCATATCTTATCACAAATATCTAGACCAAACACAACAACCTATGACACGCCAATGTTTCATTCCAAATCATAAATCCTAAACATTCTTTCATGCCTTTTAATCATCAATTACATGACATACTAATAACACTAAAATTCCATTTAATTCCAAATTATTTTTAACACATGCAAACAACATGCAAATTGTATTCTTAATTGCATACATATTGCATTTTTACAATACAAGACTACATAATTTATACATGCCTACTGCTTAACTATTAAAACTAAAATCTGCAGCATTCCAAACTGCATTTCTGCAATTTGCACTGCGTTTAAAGAAACATTTCTATAAAACGTTCTATAACTCGGAATTCCATTCCGTTTGTTTTAAAATATAGTATACTGAATAAGCTTTCTAACCATATGAATTACAAATTCTAGATCTTCTTATACGATTTTTAGTGAATTTTCAAAGTTGCTGCATATGCAGTTTACAAACTGTTATCCTGTTTTACTGACCTCTATTAATTCAAAAAATTCATATCTTTAGATCTAAAAATTGAAATTGATCATTGTTTATTTTAAATGAAACTAGACACACACATGATTATGCTTATATAAGGCTCACTCTCTAGTTTAACTTATAGAATTAATCATGAATTACTGAAGTTACTGCTAATGCATAAATTGTGGGCATATTTATCATTTTTCATTCTAACTAGTCTAGATACTCCAAATTTATTCCAAAACATTATAAACACCTCTATTCCTTTCAAAAACTAATCAAACTTAGTCCAACAATTAGCAATTCAATCTTTTTAAAATACATGCTCATGGTCTCCAAACAGTCTCACCACTATCAATACGAGTCACTAAATAAATTCCACCCCTTCCTCTGTTTCGAGCAGAACAAAGACCCACATTACATTAGTTCACAATTCTCATCTCTTTATCCCAAAACTAAGACTAATTGGTTGCCGCCATCTCCCACCAGACATAAGAAGTTGAAGACACTAATTTAAGGTGACCACAACCATTTCTACTGCTATTCACCTACCATGCTGCCACATAGCAACCCCCACCGCCAACATTATAAACATATGTATTTTATTTTCTTGTTTTTGCTTCTATCCCCTACAGGGGAAACCCTTGTCCAAGGTTTACTTTCCTTATAAACATGTATATCTCCACATATTCTCATTATACAATAAAACTTCAATAACCATCTCATTACTTAACCCAATATGAACATACCTATATTGCTAACAATTTGATTCCAATCTACCCTCAACATTACTAATTCTACTCAAGAATTCTAAGAAATTTTAGCATGAAATTATAAGTGATGATTGGGCTTACCAAGCTTTAGAAATATGATGAAAATATGAAGGTCAATTGGCTCATTCTCCCTCCTTAAGCAATCGATATTCCAAGGTTAACAATGGGGTCTTTCTGTGGTTGAGAGTTTGGAAAAGATAATCTAATGCATGCAAGAATTGTTATCTTTCTTATTCTTCTTTTTGTTCCGAACTACCCCTATTCCATCTCTTTTTATTTCTTTTTATTTCTATTTTTTTAATGAATAAATCATTAATCACCACCTATCAATAGTATGGAGAGAACACCTGGATTCCATTTAAAACAATCGGTCAAATGACACATGCAATCATGAATGCTTTGTTTTCAATTCAATTTGGTCCTTTGCAAGGTTCTAATCTTTACAATTTCATCCTTACCAATCAACCTCAATTCAATACTTTTCAATCACTTCAATTTAAAAATCTAATTCAAATCAAAAGTTTTAGATTACTCTTAAAAGTTCAAAAAGAGTGTTCTAAATTATTAAAATTATTGGTAACAATTTTAGCCAATTTTAGGGGTATTACAAATCCTCTCCCCTAAAAAGAAAATTTGTCCCTGAAATTTCTCCAGAACTAAGAAATTGAGTTTATTGTTCTATTACAAATTGTTTTAAACCGTAGAACACTATATCATTTAAAACAACGTTAGTTCACAAGCTTCAATATACACTATCCTTAATTTTTTTTCATGCCTGACATAGTAACTATCTCATTTTAATCACAAGAGCCGACCTTATAAGCATTTTCATACACGGTTCATGCTAATTTCATTTATTTTCCTAGTTACCATCTTAACTGTTGTTTCTTTGATTAACATTTGCTAAGTATTCATGTTTCCATACATACCCAAATTCAAATTCTTTATATCAAACATCAAAAACAGTCCCCAAAGAGCATTTCTTTTTTTTTTAACTCCATTCAAACATATATCTTAATTTACAGCCTCTCAGCTAAAGAAATACCACTCTAGCAATGAGCATTACAAGATTCATCTTAAACAATACCTAGCCTCAAACACAAATTATCAAACAACATGTTTAAACAATCAAAACTGATTGCACTATAAATCAAACAGTTTTTTTTTTCATACATATAAACTCTATTATTAAGCATTCAAACAACATGCATAAACTGCATACATAATCTGCATGCATACTTCATACATTCTGCATCTGTAAACTGCATGCATACTTACTACATTTATACCGCATTTTACTTCATACTACATTCAAAATTATGCATGTATATTACATTTTTTTGCACTGTACAATACCCCATCCTTGGTGTTCATTTGGCCAAATCATTTTCCTTTAACTATATTTCACAAACAACATGCATCTCCATTGATCAAACTAAGATTCATGAAATAACAATAGAAACTATTCGAATTATTCCGTCTTCTTCTAATCTGAGATTTCAAAACCAAAATTGTAATCTTTCAAGTGTCAAAATAGATTATATTATTATTATTTCTATTGTTAACTATGCAAGTCTATCATCTTATTAAATCTTTAGCCATTCTTAAACTTCAAACTAGATTGAATTTAAACATCAAACAATGGATAACCATTCTGCATTGTCCTTCGAAATACTCCACATGAAGGATAGATTTTCTCTTTTAGCCATCTAGTTCTATTAACTAACAGCTGCAAATTATTTTTAAGTAACCATACCATACTCATGAGTTTACCCAATCTTCAATTCAATCCATAAACCAAACAGCACTAGTTCATTACCTTATGAAATTTCACTCAATTACATTAATTCGGTTAACTCCAAAAGTTCTCATTTTCATGATAACGTTTCATTAATATTAGCTCTACTCAACCGATTATGATCATTTACAAAGAAATAGATTTCAATTTTCCTGCTTACCTTAATCTCATATCACTCTATTTACAATCGGTAATAATAACACATTTCAAGATCCCATTCATCTAACTACCGATTCAATCAGAAGAATTTAGTAATCTAGAATTTTTAACTTACCATATTCCACCTTCACTAAAACATACTTTAATCTTTTATTGATAAAGATGACACACTTCAATCTGTTATTGATCTTAAAATTCAATACAAACAATGGTCGAACTCTAGTTGAACTCAAACAATTTTACTCATATAACCATTAACAATCTTTTCACCAATACTTAAACTATTAACAATGGGAATAAACTATTTTGTAGCAGTTTACACTGCTTAGCAAGCTACCTTGCAGTAGTTTTACACTGCTAACAAGTTGCTTTGCAGCAGTAAACTTATTAACAACCAATATTTCAATCACATTCACAAGAATTTCAGATTGTTCAAACTACCAGAATTCCTTAATTTATTTTAATCACTTAAAATGAAAGTCTCCTTTTTGACAAATTGCTCGTATTAAGCTTCTTCATCAATACTAACAATGATTTACATAATCTAATTCCATAATATCCTTTTATATTCTGGCTATCACAACAAAGTAAGCAGATCGTATTAGTTGCAAGTCACACTTACTAAACAGAAATTAAACTCCTAGGTGGCATACGCAAAATGTAGACATACAATAAGCTTCGATTTTGTCCAGAATCGACCAAACTCTTGCTCTGATACTAAAATGTAACACCCTCAACCCGGTCTGGAAGAAGACCGGAGTTAAGGATGTCAGCAAGACACAAAACATAAATCGAACAAAAAAATCTGCTTAATTCAAAAGCGAGCTTACAAAAATTTTCTTTAACTTCTATCAATTTATAATTATACTCTTTAAGCATACAACGATACAAGGATCATATCATAACTTTATTCTTCGATTACTACTATTATTTCTTTTTAATAACTTAAATCCAATCTCAATTTAAGCTTAGAACATAACATTGAGGTTTTTAGCTTGACCATAACATACATTGTCCGTTAAAACATTATCTTAACTATCTTGGATTAAAAACACCAATCATTGTAGCTAAGATAAAACTTAGTAATTTATGCATTTCTAATCATGACATCATATTTGTATTCTTTACTAAGCAACCGTAAGACTTATAGGTCAATTCAATTTCTCATTAAACACACCAAAAATAACAAATACTCATGATCAAACAATGACATTTATGATAACAAATAGTCAAATGAAAATTAGCCATTAACAAGCTTTTCTATCTGAATAAAAATTACTACCAATCAGTTTTTACCCTTTTAATTTCAAAAGAATATAACCTATTAAGGTTAAATAAAGGCCATTTGCAAATCATAATGTTATTCTAACATTATAAGCAAGCATACCAAAACCACCAAATATTATGATATAGGAAATGACTATAACACCATAGATTCACTAAAGGTTTGATAGTTATTACAAACCAAAACTTTACAATTAATCAATATCAACTTAATTTACAAATGTTTAATCCTATGCAATATGCCACCATTCTAGGAGTGTCAACGCAGAACTTAAACAAATTACAAGGTATTTAAGATATAACTTGCAACTTTCCAATACGATCAATCCCATCATAAATATGCAACCTGCAAATGCATGATATGAATGCATTAGGCCTCCATAGCCTAAGTGAGGTAGTGAACATGTATGAACATAACTTAAGGTCGATGTTGGTATTTGACATAAATCATAATAAACCAAGCATACTTTAGAATTACAACAATATGTCTTAGTTTTAGCTTAGGTTTTGACTTATAAAATTTATAGGAGTTCTCATCCTTTCATCTCTTATTTATAACAAGACAACTATTTTCCTTTCATGTTTTGATCACATTTGCTTTATTAAAGCTTTTCGGATTACACATCATAGCTTGGCTGATTTCATAAGTTGATCTTACTACTTATCAGAATCTTATCAAAATCTTTCAGAGTTCATATCCGAGTTCATGTCGGAAATTCATATCTGAGTTAATAACTTTTAGAGTATTTGCCTTGGATCACATTTGAACATAAGTAGCATTGCTCCGTGTATGAACTTATTGGTCCGTATTACACATAGCAGAAGGCACAAAGAATGGCTAGTGTTATAGCATATCAAACATAGCTTTTCTTCTCTATCCAGCCAATTGTAGCTAATCTCCTTATCATCTCCCTCGTTACCTCCTACTATCGCCATTAATCACATATATGGGGTCGTCACCCCTGAGCCGTAGCTTGTGGACCGTAGTCCCAATATACCAAATACCATGCCAAAGTGTCCAAGGGCTTCCATTATAGGCAACTTATAACATTTTATGCTTTAACATTAGGAGTGTAATCTTATGTCATAAGTGAGATTTTAGCTCCAAACAACTTAAGAGTTTATTACTTAACCATTAAAGCTTGAGGAACATTATTTGGTGTCTTATGGTAAGAGAGCATTTAGATGCTATAATCACTCATTTTTATCTGTTTTTGTTAATATTTTAATGTACTAATATGATAATTAATTAGTATTGTTATTGCATGCTTACATGCAAGCATGTGTGTTATTAATATGCATGTAATATATGTGTGATGTGTGTAAATGCATGTGTAGTATGTATGTTATGTGGTGTATGTGTACTATGTGTGTATTGTTTGTATATATGTCAATGTGTGCATAGTCATATTAAGTATGTTTGATTAAACCAATATATATAAGTTGGTATGTTATATTAATTATGTATGTTATAGGTGCTATTTTACATGTGTATCTATATGTCATGTGTATGTGTGCGCTTGCATGTACGTATATTAAAAAACCCAAATGTGTATCAGTATCCAGTCCATAGTTACAAATCCAACAAATAAATTACAAGGCCCTAGTCGAATAGCTCATTAGTCCAGGTAACCCTAAAATTATCTAACCCTAATTGCCCCTGTTACATGGTTTTATAGATTGAAAATAAAAAGATTTTGGTCTAATAATATCATAAATCCTTCTACATATTGGGTAGTTTCAAAACTATCTCGCCCATTGGTCTAATTACAGATATGATCCTCCTTTCTTCTAAAGCTCTTTCAATCTGGTCCCCAAATTAAACCGAATCAGCATTTCATTGGTGAAATCTTCGCCCTAGTCCTTCCGTGTTTGGGTTTTTTTCAGTTTGGGCTTGCCCCTTGGGTATATTACACGTTCGGTCCCTTCAGGCTTTGTTTAGTCTTCAATTTCATCCCAAAAATCAGTTTTTTGTTTGTTTTAATTTCTGTTTCTTCTTTTATTTTATGTCATTTTAGTCCTTTTTATTATTTTAAATATTATGTCATTTACTTCCTTTTTTGTATGTTTGCATTTGTTTTTAGTATGTTTTCATATTTATGATATCATGTTTTATGTTAATTTAATTGTTCGTGTTATATGTTTTTTTACATGTTGTGTTTAATTTAATTCGTATGTTCATGTCCATGTTAGCATGCTTTTTTTGTTCATTCATTTTGTACATTATGACATATGTTAGCTAATGTCCATGTTATATGCTTTTTAATTGTTCATTCATTCATTTTGTACATTATGACATATGTTAGCATGCTTTGTTTGACCACGATAAATAAGTGTTAGTTTATTTTATGCTCATGTTATTTTTAGGTTATAGGTTAGTGGGGTGTTATTTATCACCTTTAAATGTCATGTTAAGTTGTGGGTGTAAATTATGTTATATGATAGAAGTCAAGTTTTAGTTTTTTATGTTAGCATGTTGTTATGTAAGTTTAGCATTACATTTCATGAATGTCATGCATATATTATATTTCTGTTTTAATGTGTTTAAGCATGTTAGAATTGATTAATTTAGTTTTGGGAGCATGTTTTGTTCTTGTTCATGTCTATATTTTGTTTTTTATTACTATGGTATGTTATGATTTTCATGATTCGTGCATTTTATTATTTTTGCTTAATAGTGTAATATTCACGTGTTTATGTTCATATTTAGGTTTAGTTTTGATTCTTGATATATGTTTTTATTTATGGTCATGTTGTCTTTCTTTTTAAATGTAATGTTAATTTAAATATGTTCTTTTATATGTTTGTTAGGATTGCATAGTGGAATACTATCGGTGCCCTTTTATTCGAGCGTAAACGTGGCCAGTATCAAGCGCAGTGATAGTGGTTTATCAGTTTACTCTCGAATAACGGGGCCCTTACAATTTACTCGCACTTATAACCAAATTTTAATTCAATCGTCACTTTAATCTGGAAAGTTTAATATTAATAAAGCGGTAATTATTAGAGTACCAATTTTGGGCGGTGTGGGGTGCTAATCCTTCCCAATCCGTAACCGACTCCTGAACCCAACATTTTCATAATCTCTGGTTTATGGTTTCCGGCCTACCTTAGTGGCCGGTGGCGACTCCATTTTTAAATAAAACATGGTTTTTATGAAAACCCCGCGGAATACATATTTTAAATACCCGAAAGACCCTAAACACCTTAAAACCTCGATTTTTAGCGAAAACACTCGTAAGAGAAAAAAGGGATATCGCTATAGATGGCGACTCTGCTGAGGACCCATTTTTTGTTTTTCAAAAAAAAAGGGAGTCAAGCTTTTTAAATAATAACCGTTTACTAGTATCGGAAAATCCAGATTAAAATGACTATTAAATTAACATTTGGTTATAATTGCGCGTTTATTTTAACGCATTTAAAATTTGGCGTATAAACCCGTCCTTTTTAAGTGAGGGGAAAACGCTAGTGCTTTCATGAGGATATCGTTCCTCCACATGGGCCTAGCCAAAGTACCTTCGGGGCTCAAGTACCTTATGCTTTTGTGAGGATATCATTCCTTCGTAGGGGCATAAGCGAATGGGTCCCCCTGAATTAAACCCAGTTGAAAAAAGCCTATATTGGATGATGATCGGGGGCCTTGCTACTTTTAGTAGGGGACAACAAGGACAGTTCGGGTACCTCTTAGCACCAAAACTGCATGTAGAGAATATAGAAAGCCCACCCTTTTAGAGCCATGCGGATAACCTAGGTGTTTTAGACGAGATGTAAATAGGTTTGTTTTGTGTTCACCTTATTTAATTTGTCCTTTTATTTATGTATTTATTTTATCTCGTATTGACTCATTTTCTTTTTTTTCATATATCAATTCATTTGCATTACATAAAGGTACTGGATCAAGTGGTTTGCCCGATCATAAAATCTTTCATCATGGAAAAAGGTATCTTAAGAAGGACGAACACAACTCAGCCGTCAGACATTGGTCAGAAGTCAATCAGAGGACCCAAGGTAATAGCTTGCCGAGTGAGCGCATAGTGTCAGGGTATACTTATGTGAGCCTCCAAACAGAATGACCTATGGGAGCTTAAAAATATTTTTGAAGGATGGGATCGAAGACTACAAGATTTATTATGTGATAGTTACGGCGACATAGCTCAGTTAATGTATGTCCTAGTCAACCAACCTTTACTCCGAGCCATCTTCCAATTCTAGAATCCTGCTTTTTGATGCTTCACTTTCAACGGTCAATATATGATGCCTACGGTAGAAGAATACACAGCCCTACTTAATCAGAAGAATGTCCAGCAAGATTGGATCTACGTGAAGCCACCGAGGAACCAAAATTACTCTTCGAAGCTCAAAACTTTTGTCGGGATGAACGATGATTGGGTTAATAGCCTGATCCAGGTCCGAGGAGACAACCTAGCCTTTACATGAGAGAGTATCCGAGACATCATACCTGCGCTCCCATATGAGGTAAAGAAGATAGACCTATTTGCCTTAGAAATATATGGTTTGGTCATCTTTCTGAGGGTCCTTGGAAACATCGATGTAGCCATCCTAGATTTATTTGAGCGCATGAAGCGAAAGGCGAATCCAGTACCGGCCATTTTGACTGAAACTTTCATTTCTCTGAACGCAAGCCGAAAACATGAAGAGGGACGTGTCAGAGGGTGTGCACAGCTACTACAGGTTTGGATCCAGAGCCATATGTGGAAGACGCCAACGAGGGTTTTACCAGGAATATCATTCTGAGACTTTTCACCTCTGCGAGAGTATTTAGCGAGGGAATGGCAAGAAGACTGGAAGACGAAGAAATGGTCCCATATCTTTAGGAACATTCAAGATTTAGACATAATGTGGAAAGTTTCATGACTCGGCAGGGTTAGTTACTTCTTATACAACTGTGGCGATTATGACTGGCTGATGATGTTAGGGCTATATGGTGGGATTGCTTGTGCTCCACTTCTGGTGTTCAGACAATTCGAATTACGACAGTTTATTTTCGTCACTATCGGTCTAAGTCAAAGTGAGTTTCCTTTCAAGGGCGAGTTCAGGACGAAGTTTCAGACCATCATGAGATCTTGGGATCACTGTTACCAGATTAGGGTAGAAGGAGATACCGAGCCCATGATACCCCGGATTACGATTTTTGGAGATGCCTGAGGATTAATGACAAGATTCTAGAACCTGACCAAGGACCAACCATGTCACTTGAGGAACATATGAGGATAATACCGTCCGAGGCTGACATTTTGCGATATGAACTTGAGGAGGTCAAGAAGAAGATAGAGGCTTTACAGACTCAACATATAGCTGAGCTCTACAAGGCAAGTTTAGAGGTCAATGAACGAGATGGGACCATCAGACAACTGAAGAAGCTGAATGCAGATCTGAGTGAGAAAAATGCTCTTTATCAGAAAGATACTCTCAAGCTTCAAGAAAAGGTGCAGAATGCCGGCCGAAGCCAATTCCTAGCCGTGGAGAAGGAAAGGATGGACGATATGTGTTTAGTCGAAGAAGAATGAGAGAAAGGCAAGCGAGCAATCGAGAAAGAGGTAGAAAGTTGCAAGTTAGCCATCGAGAGTGAAAGACGGTCTTTTAGGGATGCCATTAACCAAGAGAAAGAAAGAGCTAGACAAGAGATCGACAAAGGCAAGCAAGCAATCATCTACAAAAGGGAGAAAACTGCCGTTTGGAAGAGGAAATCCATGGGGAGCAAGAACAGACTACTGGAGATGCAAAGCTTATACAATGACACTATCCAAAGCCTAAATTAGAGCCAAGATCAGAATGTCGAGTTAGAATGGAGACTGTCAGAGTTTGAGCAGTCCTTTCAGGATTATCGTTAGAGGAATGGCTTCATCAAACTACAAGAAAGGGAGCGTGAAATTTGTAGTTACAAGCCCGCATTGAGTCACTCGAAGCAATTGTTCAAGATTGTAGAGGAAGAATTAGGGTATTCGAAGAAGCTGCAGTATGTAGGGCCAATTATTGGCAGCAAAGACTTCGTGATGCCTCTCAGATGATTCAAGACAGACACCAGTTTTACAAGACCTTGATGGTAGAGATACAACGAGTCACGAGACATGTGACAGATTTAGCTGCAGAAGCCGAAGCTCTTCGACCCTTCATACCCTCTATCATGGAAGAAGCGCCTAGGTTCATCAAGCTGCTCAGGGCTATCGAGAAGTTAGGAGATAGGGCTAGGGCTTATGTGTAGAACTCTACTTTAATATTTTGTAATCTGGACCCTTTAATTCCTATAAAAGTAGTTCAAGAGGGTGATTACTAGTGGAATCAGTACCTTTATTTGCATACATTTTTACATTGCATCATGACATTTGCATCATTATACATATATTCATCTATCTTTGCAAAAATATTAATAGTGTAAATATTATGGCAGTTAAACTAAAAGTTAAGCCGCAACCATTCAGCATCCATACTTTCCTCGGTTCCAAAGCAAATTAATGGAGGACAGAATAGTTAGTTTGGAAAATGGGCAGAAAGATTTGGAAGCACGTTTCGATGAAGCCAAACAGAGCCTCAACGGGCAGATCACTCAATCACAAGCTACAATAGTATCCGACACAACTGCATTACTGGCAAAAAGCCCTGGGAAAGAAAAAGTTGCAGACAAAGTTGCCCAGGAGCCAGAAGGTATTACATCTCATAGCAAAGTTCAACCAACGATGCCAAGTATGGCAAGAAGAGTATACATTGACCCCATTGGGATATCTTCTAGTCTCCAGGCAAGAGCATCTGAAAGCCAACACATTGATACAGAGGCATTCTACGAAAAAGTGGTGCAAGATCTGAATCTGGTCGAGAAAATCAGAATAGAGGTAGAAAATAAGTGGAAAGAAAGGTTTCGTCTCATGGAGGAAAAGTTTAGAGCGCTGAAAACTCCAAATGAACCAGGGAATGAGGCAAGTGATATGAGCCTCGTATCCGACCTTATTCTACCACCATAATTCAAATCTCCAGAATTTGACAAGTATGATGGAACTACATGTCCATATGTGCATGTGACCATGTATTATCGGAAGATGACAGCCTACGTCAAGGGTGAAAAGCTTTTGATCCATTGTTTCTAGGATAGTCCGACTGGAGTAGCGACCCGGTGGTACACCCAATTAAGCCGGGCAAATATCAAGTCTTGGAAGGATCTTTCAAAGGCATCCATTGAGCAGTACAATCATGTGACAAATATGACCCCTAGCAGAATTATGTTAGAGAACATGGGACAAAAGTCTAACGAGAGTCCGTGATAGTACGCCTAGAGGTGGCGAGAGGTGGTCGCTTAGATCCAGCCACCAATTTCGGAACATGAGATTATGCCCCTGTTCGTGAATACTCTAAAGGGAACACTATTCAATCGCCTCATCAATAATATGACTCAGAGCTTTGCCGATTTGATAATGACTGGGGAGTCTCTCGAATTGGCAATCAAGAGTGGTAGGATTGATGGTGAGGATAGCTATAGGAAATACAACAAGAAGAGGGAGAATGAAGTAAATACTACGAGTACCTACATGGCTCCGAAGAACTTCACGGTCTCTCAGCCGCAGACATCTACAAGAAAGGCTCAAAACCAGAGAGAAGGGAGAGCTCCAAGAAAGGAAAAAGAGAAAATAGCCTTTACCCTGTTGCCAGTTTCGTACTCAGAGCTTTACTCTCAGTTGCACAAAGCTGATTTAGTCTGCCCGTACTATGTTACTCTATTTCCGTCATGGTATGATCCAAATGCTTATTGCGATTATCATGGTCGTGCCCCTGGTCATCCCACAGAGAATTTCCTCGTATTCAAGAAACTCGTATATAGTCTGATTAATTTCAGGGTATTGAAATTTGAGGACCCGAATGTGGTTGCTAACCCATTGCCTAATCACGGGAACCGTGGAGTGAACGTTATCAAAGAGTACTCTGCTAGGAAAGCCAAGGAGGATGTGACAAAAATTAAGTCTCCCTTACGTGGGTGTTCCAGCAATTATGCATGGCCCACCTGATTGATAGAGGTGCAAAAGGGATGTAGAGCTTATTGCGAATTCATCCAGGATAGAGGGCACGACATCCAACAATGTGACGAATTCAAGAGATTTATTCATCAGCTGATGGACAGCAAGAAGATAGAGTTCTTTGAGAAGGTTGCAGGAAAGAAAAGGGTTAGATGTATGTGCGTCGGATAGCCCTAACATCAAGTATGGGAGACACATGCCTTTTGTCATCTTCTCCAGATCAAAGGGAGCAAGTTCATCTCATGGAGAAACTACAAAGGTGGCTCCCAAAATCATTATCTCAGCACCGTCCCCGTTCCTGTTCAAGGACATGCAACAAACTCCTTGGAATTATGTCACAAACGTGACCATACTAAAGAGGCCGGAATCTGGTGAGGGGAAGGAACAAGAGGTAGAAGAAGAGCCAACACAGAAAGATGAACAGACAAAGAAGGATAAAAGTGTCAGCGAGGTAGGCCACTTTATGAGGAGAGGCAGGTGTTACTCTTCGGAAGCTTTGAAATCTGCTGAGGCTACAAAGGATAAAGGAAAAGGTACATCAACCGGTCCTGCTTAGATATTTGGTGAGGAAGCCCCTCCAAAGATTAATGAGTCGGTAACTGAGGCTCAGGCACATGAATTTTTAAAGTTCTTAAGACACAGTGAGTATAATGTGGTAGAGCAGCTACGAAAGCAACCAGCAAGAATTATAGTGTTGGAGTTGCTTCTGAGTTTGGAGAAGCATCGTGAGGCATTGTTAAAGGTGCTGAATCAAACATTTGTGCCCAGTGAAATTTTTGTATCTAAGCTGGACAAGATAGTGGGGCATATCAACGCATACAACCACATCACATTCTGCGATAACGAGATCCCGGATGGAGGTATAGGGTCCACCAAAGCTCTCAACATCACGAGCCATTGCAAAGGGTATGTGTTGCCGGAGTATTGATTGATAATGGGTCGATATTAAACGTACTACCTATGATGACTCTACAAAAGCTACCGATGGATGACTCCCACATGAAACCCTATCATAACTCTGTAAGAGCCTTTGACGGTACTCAAAGTGTAGCACTAGGAAAAATTGAGGTACCTTTGTTGATCGGGCCGATCGAGTACACAATCGACTTTGTAGTGATGGACATAAAACCAACCTACAACTGTTTATTGGGAAGACCATGGATTCACTCTGTAGGAGCTGTTCCTTCATCACTCCATCAGAAATTGAAGTTTGTGATTAAAGGCAAGTTGGTAACTGTAGAGGCCGAACAGGAAATCATCACCTCCATAATGTCAGATGCCTCCTACATCCAAAATGATGAAGATGCCGCAGAATGCTCTTTCCGAGCAATGGAACTGGTAAATGCTACATTTTTCACGGAGGGTAATAGGATCCCTAGTCCCAGATTATCCAACTGCACTAAAATGACCGTGTCTAAAACTTTAGGCTGAGGAGCCAAGACCGAAAAAGGGCTAGGAAGAAGATTGCAAGGAAGTCTAAGAGCCAGAAGCGTCATCACCAAGAAAGATCATTTTGAGCTCGGTTACAAACCAAGTATCCAACAAAGGAGAGAGGAGTATAGAAGGGAGGAAGAACAAAGGAGGGCTAGACTCAAAGGAGAAGACATTCCATAGAGACCGATGTCTTTCCCTCATATAAATGATGTTTTTGTCTTTGAAGGAATTAACCGTACATGATAGAAAGTCAAGGAAGCAATTCGAGAAAATGACACACTTACTCAGAAGGAGATGTTCAGCGAATCGCTTGAAGGGATGTCCATCAACATGATAGCTGAAGATGACAATGGCAGCAACGTGTTGACCAGCATCAACCCTTGCTGTCCTGGGGAAACTCTCGATAACTAGAGCTACATTGATTTACTTGTAGTCTTTAGGGCCAGATCAGTGTAATTCTCTGAATTAACCCTTTTTGTTTTTGCCCATAAGCAATGAGGATCTTTTGTATAGGGCACCCATGTTAACTTTTTGTTTGCAATAAAATAATATCTTCCCCATTTTCTCAAATGGAAAACATTTCATTTAATCCATTCATTCATTTCTTACTCATATTCATTCACTTCATTTAAAATTATTCTCTTCCCAATACATTCATTCTCATTTCATGCAGAGTTCCCATACTTAACTGTATGAATGATTTTGAATCCAATCCCGAGGTAGATTTTGAATGCCTTGAGGTCTTAGCAGAAATTGAAGTTGAGGATGACGAGGCAGAATACGAGGTTCCTGTGGAGTTGGTAAGGATGATGGCCAATGAAGAAAGGCAAATCATGCCCAACCAAGAAGAAACATAAATTGTGAACTTAGGAATCGATGAAGAGAGAAAAGAAATGAAAATAGGGACTATGTTTTCCTTAGAAACCAGGAAAACTGATAGCCCTACTTCAAGAGTTCAGGGACGTCTTTGCTTGGACTTATCAAGATATGCCGAGTTTAAATATAGACATAGTGGTGCACAAGCTACCAACTAGGCCAGAATGTAAACCAGTCCAGCAGAATCTCAGTGAGGACTGACATGCTATTAAAGATCAGAGAAGAGGTAAAAAAGTAGTTTGATGCTGGCTTTCTGGAAGTTTCCAAATAGCCTGAATGGGTTGCAAATATCGTACCGATGCCGAAGAAGGATTGGAAGGTCCGCATGTGTGTAGATTATAGGGATCTCAATCGGGCAAGCCTTAAAGACAATTTCCCTTTGTCACATATTGACACATTGGTTGACAATACCGCAGGACATTCATGGTTCTCATTCATGGATGGTTTCTCGGGATACAATCAGATAAAGATGTACCCAGAAGATATGGAGAAGACCACATTTGTAACCATGTGGGGCACGTTTTGCTACAAGGTCATGCCCTTCGGACTCAAAAACATAGAGGCGACCTACCAAAGAACGATGGTGACTCTTTTCTATGACATGATGCACAAAGATATAGATGTATACGTGGATAATATGGTCACTAACTCCCGAACCGAGGAAGAGCATCTTTGAAATTTGAGAAAACTATTCCAAAGACTACGAAGTACCAGCTGAAGCTTAACCCGGCTAAATGTACCTTCTCAGTCACATCTGGAAAACTCTTAGGGGTTTGTAGTAAGCAGGAAAGGGATTGAGATCAATCCAAAAAAAGTAAAGGCTATCCAAGACCTCCCACCACCTCATACTCAAAAAGAAGTTCAAGGTTTCTTGGGAAGGTTGAACTATATCTCCCGTTTCATCTCCCAATTGACAGATAAGTATGACCTTGTCTTCATATTACTTAGGAAGAATAACCCAAGAGTCTGGGATGAAGAATGTCAAGAAGCTCCAGAGAAGATTAAGAAGTACTTAACGAATGCCCCGATTCTAGTTACACCGGTACAAGGCAGGCCTTTGATCCTTTACTTGACAGTTTTTAAAAACTCGATGCGTTGCGTGTTGGGGCAACATGATGAGTCTGGAAAGAATGAAAGAGCCATCTACTACTTAAGCAAGAGGTTCATTGATTGTGAAATAAGGTACCCGCCAATTCAGAAGCTATGTTTGTGATTTGGTTTGGGCTACCAAAAGGCTTAGACAATACATGTTGTACTATACCACCTGGTTGAAATCCAAATTGGACCCCTTGATGTTTCTAATGGAAGCAACAGCATTAACGGGGAGGATGGCCCGCTGGCAAATACTGTTATCCGAGTTCGACATTGTGTATGTGAGCCAAAAAGCTATGAAAGGAAGTGCTATAGCGAATTTCTTAGCTAGCCGTGCTTCAGGTGATTATGAATCGTTGAACTTCAATTTCCTGGATGAGGACTTGATATGCATTACAACTGGGGAAGATGTTGTTTCAGATGACGGCTCGTGGAAGGTGTACTTTGATAGAGCCTCCAATGCCCTTGGCCACGGGATAGGAGCCGTGCTAATTTCTCCGAAAGATGTTTACTATCCTTTCACCAGTAGAATGGAATTCTTTTGAACAAACAACATAGCCGAATACGAAACCTATGTCATGGGACTGAATGCAGCCATTGAAAGAAAGATCAAGGAACTTCGAGTATTCAGAGATTCATCCTCAGTGATCTACTAGTTGGGAGGATACTGGGAAACTAGGGATCCGAAGCTTGTCAAATACTACGAGTTGATCCAGGAACTCATCAAAGAATTTGAAAAGATCAGTTTTAGCTACCTTCCTAGAGAGGACAACTAGATGGCAGACACCTTGACAACCCTGGCCTCTATGTTCAAAGCAAATACGAGAGCATAAATGAAGCCAATTAAGATGCAGACTTTTGAAAGGCTAGGTCACTATTGTAATGTGCAAGAAAAAATAGACGGCAACCCTTGGTATTACGACATCTTGCAATATATCATGTTTCAAAAGTATCCCAAATGGGAAAATAAAAATGATCGAAAAATAGACGGCAACCCTGGATTAAACTGAAATCAGTTTTTAAATGGTGAAATTACCTCCCCAGTCCCACCGTATTTTTTAAATTTTCACTCTGAGCTTGCCCCTTGGTCCAATTACATGTATGGTCCTTTTAAGTTTCATTAGGCTTGTAATTGCGTCCTTAAATCAAGTTTTATTTCCTTTTAATTTTCGCCTTTCTATTTTATTTCTTAGCGTTTCAGTCCCTATTTTGTGTTCTAAATATTCATTGCTTATTTGTGTTTTTATTTGTTTTTAGCATGTTCTATTACTCGTTGTATTCGTACATGTCATGTTTTACCGTGTCTACTTATATTTTGGATGTGTTGTTTTCTTTTTAGCTTTTGTCCATATTCATTTTTATATCATACTTTAGTTTGGTTTTCATGGTGTTTGTATATGTTAGTATGAGTTTTATGCTTTTAGGTTACATGTTAGTGTGTTTTTAGTCATGTATAATGACATGTTTTTATCTATTTGTGTATGTAGATTATGTCATATGTTATGCACTAGGTATTAGTTTCTTTGTTAGCATGTTGTTTGAGATTAACGTCATAATAAACCATGTCATGCATATGTTACATTGTGTTTTCTATTTTTTAATGTGTATGTATTCTTGAAGTATGTGTTTCTTATTTCCCACATGTTTTTATTTATGCCCCATTATTATTATAATATGCTATGTTCGTGTTTTTATCATATTTGTTTAATTTTGTGATATCCATGTTTTTCATTATTTATTTTGACCTTTACCATGTAAATGCAAATGTATGTATCCGGTTATTTCTCTAAGATTGCATATCAAGATATATAATGTCAGTGCAGTGCCCTTTTATCCGAGCGTAAATGGGGCCAGTATCAGGCGTAGTGATAGTGGTTGGGCGTTTACTCTCAGATAACGGGGCCTTTAAAATCCACTCGCACTTATAACTGAATCTTATCTTAATCGTCACTTTAATCCAGAAAGTTTAATATTAATAAAGCGGTAATTATTAAAGTACCAATTTTGGGCGGTGTGGGGGTGCTAATCCTTCCCCATCCGTAACTGACTCCCGAACCCAATAGTTTTTAAATCTCTGGTTTTATGGTGTCCGACCTACCTAAGTGGCTGGTGGTGACTCCAATTTCTAAATAAAACGCGGTTTTTTTAAAACCCCCGCGGAATAAACATTTTATGTCCGAAAAACCACAAACAATTCAAAAACCCTTTTTTCTCGTTTTTTAGCGAAACATACATCGCTACAGATGGCGACTCCGGTGGGGACATTTTTTATTTTTTAACAAAATAAAAAGAGTCAAGCCTTTTCAAATAATTACCGCTTTAATAATATTAGAAGTTCCGGATTATAGTCACTATTAAATTAATATTCGGTTGTAATTGCGCGTTTATATTAATGCATTTAAAATTTGGTATATAAACCTATTTTTAAGTGGGGGAAAACGCTAATGCTTTCGTGGAAATATCGTTCTCCCGTGTAGGCCTAGCAAGTACCTTCGGGGCTCGAGTACCTTATGCTTTCGTAAGGATATCGTTCCTTCGTGCAGGCATAAGCGAATGGGTCCCCCTGAATTGAGCCCGATTGAAAGGAGCCTATAATGGGTGATGATCGGGGGCCTTGCTACCCTTAGTAGGGGACAACAAGGACAATTCGGGTACCTCCTAGCACCAACATTGCATATAGAGAACATAGAAACCCACCCTTAGAGCCATGCGGATAACCTTAGGTGCTTTAGACAGGATAAATAGAGTTGTTTTGTATGTTTACCTTATTCGTCTTTTATTTATGTATTCATTAATTCTATCCGGTACTGACTTATTTTCTTTTTTGCTTTTGTTTTTTCTTCTTTTTCATACATTATTGCATTTGCATTACATAAAGGTACTGGATCAAGTGGTTTGCCCAATCAGAAAGTCTTTCAATATGGAAAAAAGGTGTCTTAGGAAAGAATAACTTAACTTGTCAGTCAGGCATTGGTCAAAAGTCAACCAGAAGGCCCAAGGGGACAGTTTATCAACCAAATGCGTAGTAGCAGGGTACACCTACGTGAGTCTTCAGTAGAACAACTTATGGGATCTTCAATGTATCTGGGAAGGATGGGACCAAAGACTACAAGACAGGTTCTGTGATAGTTATGGCGACATTGCACAATTGTTATACGCTCGGGTCAACCAGCCCCTACTCCGAGCTATTTTTCAGTTATGGAATCCGGCCTTTTGCTGCTTCACCTTCAATGGACAGGACATGATGCCTACAACAGAAGAGTACACCGTCTTACTTAATTAGAAGAATGTTCAGGAAGATTGGATCTACGTAAAACCTCCGAGGAATCAGAATTACACTTCGAAGCTTAAAACCTTTATCGGGATGAGTGATGATTGGGTTAATAGCCTGATCCGACTTCGAGGAGACAATACAATCTTTGCATGGGAGAATATTCGAGACATCCTACCTGCACATCCAGATGAGGGGAAAAAGATAGACATGTTTGCCTTGGGAACATATGGGTTGGTGATCTTTCCAAGAACTCTTGGAAACATTGATGTAGCCATTCTAGATATGTTCGAGCGTATGAAATGGTGGGCAAATCCAGTACCAGCAATCTTGGCTGAGACCTTCATTTCTTTAAATGCCAGTCGAAAGCACGAAGAAGGATGTTTCAGGGGGTGTGCACAGCTGTTACATGTATGGGTTCAGAGCCACATGTGGAAGACACCGACAAGGGTCATACCGGGGATATCCTTCCAAGGTTTTTCTCCCTTACGGGAGTACTTAGCAAAAGAGTGGCGAGAGAACTTGAAAACGAAAAATGGTCTAGTTTCTTCAGGAACATTCAAGACGAAGACATAGTAAGGAGGGTCCCGTGGCTCGGTAGAGTTAATTACTTTTTGTACAGTTGCGGTGATTTCGACTGGCTGATGATGTTGGGACTGCATGGAGGGATTTCTTGTGCTCTGCTTTTGGTGTCCCGACAATTCAGATCACGACAGTTCATTCCCAATACCGCTGGGTTAAGCCAAACTGAATTTCCATTCAAAGGTGAGTTTAAGGAAAAAGTCTAGACTATTATGAGGTCTTGGGACCATTGTTACCGGATCAGGGTGGAAGGAGACATCGAGCACATGACCACCCTAGACTACGATCTTTGGAGACGTTTGAGGGTTAATGATGTGATTCCTGAATCCGATCAGGAACCGGTTGTGTCACTTGAGGAACTTACAAAGGAGGTACGGTCTGAAACTGATATCTTACGGAATGAACTCGAAGAAATTAAGAGGAAAATGGACACCCAACAGACTCAACATGCGAGTGAGCTCTATAAAGTGAGCTTAGAGGTCGACGAACGGGATGGGATCATTAGGCAATTGAATAAATTAAATGCAAATTTGAGCGAGAAGAACGCTCTTTACCAAAAGGATACCCTCCTACTCCAAGCGAAAATACAGAAAGCAGCCGAAGTCAGTTCATAGCCGCGGAAAAGGAAAGAATGAATGGTATCTGTTTGGTGGAAGAAGAACGAGAAATCAGCAAGAGAGCAATCGAGAAGGAGATGGAAAGCTGCCGGTTGGCTATTGAGAAAGAAAGGCAGTCCTTCAAGGAGGCCATTGACCAAGAAAAGGAAAGAACTAGGCAAGAGATTAGCAAAGGAAAACAAGCAGTCAACTACGAGAGAGAAAATGTTGCCGCTTGGAAAAGAAGGTCCATGAGTAGCCGGAATAGACTGTTAGAGATGCAAAGGTTCTACGACGACACTATCCAAAGTTTGGATCAGAGCCGAAGTTAGAATGTCGAGTTAGAAGAAAAAGTGGCAGAAGTAGAACAGTCCTTTCGAATTTACTGTCAGAGGAATGGCTTCACTGAGCTACAAGAAAGAGAGCGTGAAGTAGGCACGTTACAAACCCAAATTGAGTCCCTTGAAGCAACTGTTCAGGATTATAAGGAAAGAATCAGTGTATTCCAAGAGGCTACAGCCGGAGGGGACATTTATTGGCAAAGAAGACTGCGTGACGCTGCCCGGATGGTGCAGGATAGGGACCAATATTACGCAAACCTAATGGTGGACATACAGCGAGTCGCCAGGCATGTGAATGATTTGGCCATCGAAGCTGAAACACTCCGACCTTTCGTAGCCCCAGAAATGGAAGAAGCTCCCAGGTTTATAAAGCTGCTCAGGGCTATTGGAAAATTAGGAGATAGAGCTAGGGCTTATCTGTAGGGCTCGATATTGTAATTAGGACTCTTTTGTATTAGGGACCTTCATTTTGTAATATGAACTCTATTGTAATCTAGATCCTTTAATTCCCGTGGAAGTAGTTCTAAAGGGTGATTACCAGCGGAATCAGTACCTTTATCTGCATACATTCTTGCATTGCATCATGACATTCGCATCATTATACATGCATTTATTTTCCTTGAAACCATATTAATGTTATAAGTATTGTGGCAGTGTGAAAATAGAAGTTAAGCCGCAATCATTCATCATCCATATCTTACCCGACTACAAAGCAAGCTCATGGAAGACAGAATAATCAGTCTAGAAAAAGGGACAAAGAGAGCTCGAGGCAAGATTTGACGAGGCCCAAAGAAGCCTCAGTGACCATATTGCCCAGTCACAAGCGTCGATAGTGTCTGACATAACCGCATTGTTGGCTAAGAGTCTCGGAAAGAGAGTTGAAGGAAGAACTGCTCAAGAATCGGAAAGTACCCCAGTTCACAGTCAGGTTCAACTGGCTGCGCCGAATTCGACTAGAAAGGATATATCAACCCTGCTGGGATGTCGGCTAACCTTTAGGTAGGGGCATCTGAAACTCAACCCCTTGACACTGAAGCACTCTATGAAGAGGAGGTGCCAGACCTGAACTTGGTCGAAAGGATCAGGACATAGGTAGAAAAGAAGTGGGAAGAGAGGTTTCGCCTCATGGAGGAAAGATTTAAAGCCTTGCAAACTATGGAAGAATCAAGAAATGATGCTAGTGACTTGAGTATGGTATCCGTCCTTGTTCTGCCACCAAAATTTAAAACACCAGAGTTCGACAAGTATGATGGAACCACCTGTCCTTCCGCGCATGTAACAATGTACTGCCGGAAGATGGCGGCCTACCTTAAGGATGAGAAACTATTATTTCACTATTTCCATGACAGCCTAACTGGGTCGGCGTTACGGTGGTACACCCAGTTGAGCAGGGTAAATATTAAAACATGGAAAGATCTTTCAAGAGCATTCATCAAGCAATACAAGCACATAACAAATATGACCCGAGTAGAATTATGTCAGAAAATATGGGGCAGAAGTCCAACGAAAGTTTACGATAGTATGCTCAGAGGTGGCGGAAAGTGGCCGCCCAAATTTAGCCACCCCTCCAAAACATGAAATTACGCCATTATTCGTTAATACTTTGAAGGGGACATTGTTCGATCGCCTCATTAATAACACGACACAGAGTTTTGCTGATTTGATTAGGACTGGGGAGTCCCTTGAATTGGCAATTAAGAGCGGTATAATTGATAGCGGGGAAGGATCTCCAAAATACAGCAAGAAGAATAAAGTAAACACCGCCAGTACTTACACTACCCTGAAGAATTTTGCAGTCTCACAACCACAAGCACCTACGGGGAAAGCGCAAAACTTGAATCAAAGAGAGGAGAGAATCCCGAGAAAAGAGAAAGAGAGGCAAACTTTTACTCCACTACCCGTTTTGTACTCGGAGCTTTACTCTCAGTTGTATGAAGCAGACCTGGTCCGGCCATATTACGTTACTCCGTTCAAACTGCCGTTCCCGTCCTGGTATAACCCGAATGCGCATTGCGAATATCACGGTGGTGCCCATGCTCATCCCACCGAGAACTGCCTTGCTTTCAAAAAGCTTGTGCAGAACTTAATCAATTCTGGGATATTGAAGTTTGAAGAACCAAGTGTAGCTACTAACCCATTGCCTAATCATGGGAACAGGGGAGTAAATGTTATTGAGGAATGCTTTACCAGGAAGATTAAGGATGATGTGTCAGAAATCAAATCTCTTTTGCGGTGGGTATTTCAGCAATTGTGCATGGCCCACGTGATCGAAAAAGGCATGGTAGTAATGCAGAAGGAATGTGAAGTGTATTGCGAATTCCATCAGGACGAAGGACACGGCATCCAAAAGAGCAAAGAGTTTAAGAGATTGGTACAAAAATTGATGAATGACAAGCAAATAGAATTCTTCGAAGAGCCCACAGGAAAGAAGGGGTCAGACGTACATATGACGGACAACCCCAACGTTAAATACGAGAGAGATAGACCTCTTATCATCTCCTCTAGGCCGGGGATTGCAGGTGCCTCCCAAAGAGAAACCACTAAGATAAATCCCAAGATCAGCATCTCAGCACCATCCCCGTTCCCATTCAAGAATATGCGGCAAACTCCATGGAACTATGCTGTAAATGTGACCATGCCAGAAAAGCCAAAATCTGTTGAGGTAAAAGAGCTTACACCGAAAGACAAGCAAGGCAAGAGTGATGCGAATGTCGGCGAGGTGGGCCATTTCACGAGGAGCGACAGATGTTACTCCTCTGAGACCTTGAGGGCTGCTGAAGCGACCAAAGATAAAGGAAAGGATACATTGGTTACCCCCACACAGATATTGGAAGAACCTCTTCCAAAGATAAATGAACTAGTAACCGAGGCTTAGGCCAAAGAATTTCTAAAGTTCCTGAGACATAGCGAGTACAGCGTAGTGGAACAACTACGAAAGCAACCGGCTAGGATCACAGTTCTAGAGTTGCTCTTGAGTTCAGAAAGACACCGTAAGGCACAATTAAAAGTACTAAACCAGACTTTTGTGCCTAGGACATTTCTGTATCAAAACTGGACAGGATAGTGGGCCATATCACTGCCTATAACTATATAACATTCAGTGATGATGAGATCCCCAAGGGCGGAATGGGGTCCACCAAAGCTCTTAACATCACAAACCACTGTAAAGGGTATGTGTTACCAGGGGTATTGATTGACAACGGGTCAGCACTGAACATGCTGCCTATGGTGACCTTGCAAAAGCTACCAATAGATAGTTCTCACCTAAAGCCCTGCCATAACTCCGTGAGAGCCTTTAACGGTACACAAAGAGGAACACTGGAAAAAATTGAGGTGCCTCTATTGATTGGGCCAATTGAGTACGTGATTGATTTCGTGGTGATGGACATAAAACCATCTTACAGCTGCTTATTGGGAAGGCCATGGATCCACTCTGCAGGAGTTATCCCCTCATCACTACACCAGAAATTAAAATTCATGATCGAAGGCAAGTTGGTCACAGTAGAGGCCGAGCAGGAAATTATTGCTTCAGTGACATCAGATGGCCCCTACATTCAAAATGACGAGGATGCTGCAGAATTCTCTTTTCGAGCATTAGAGCTAGTGAATGCCACATTCGTCGTGGAGGGAAGTCAGATCCCCTATCCCAAGTTATCTAATTGTGCCAAGATGACCGTTGCTGAAACTTTGGGCCGAGGAGCCGAAGCAGGAAGAGGGCTAGGGAAAAGATTGCAAGGGAGCCTACAAGCCAAAAGTATGATAACCAAGAAGGACCGTTTTGGGTTGGGTTACAAACCAAGTGTCCAACAAAGAAAAGAAGAATACAAGAGAAAAGAAGAACAGAGAAAAGCCAGATTTAAGGGAGAAGACATTCCATGGAGACCAATGTCCTTCCCTAGTTTGAAAACCATTTTTGTCTCCGAAGGATTATGCCAACCAGGACAGGAGGTTGAAGAGGCAATTAAGGAAAATGACATACTCAACAAGGAAGAAATATTTAATGAATCACTTGAGGGGATGTCCATCAACATGATAGCTGGAAATGACCAAGTCAGCAATATGTTGACCAACATCCGCCCCTGACATCCCGGGGAAACTCTTGATAACTGGAGCCACATTGATATACCTGTGGTATTTAGGACTAGATCAGAGTAATGCTCCGAATCAACCTTTTTTGTTTTCCCCATAAACAATGGGGATCTCTTGTATAGGGCACCTATGTTAACTTTTTGTTGAAATAAAAATATCTTCCTCGTTTTCTTAAATGACAAACGTTTCATTTATTTCATTCATTCATTCATTCATTCTCATTCACTTCACATAAAACCATTATCTTCCCAATACATTCATTCTCATTTAATGCAGGTCTCCCATGATTGACAGTATGAATGATGTCAGACCCAATCCCGGAGCAAATTTTGAATGCCCCGAGATCTCAGAAGGAATTGGGGAAGAAGATGATGAGATAGAATGTGAGGTCCCTGTAGAGTGGAGGAGAATGGTGGCCAACGAGGAAAGGCAAATCATGCCCCACCAAGAAGAAACAGAAGTTGTAAACTTGGGGACTGAAGAAGAGAGAAAAGAAGTAAAAATAGGGACGACGTTTTCCTCAAAAACCAGGCACAAACTGATAACTCTACTTCAAGAATTCAAGGATGTTTTCACCTGGATTTATCAAGATATGCTAGGTTTGAATACCGACATAGTGATGCACAAACTGCCGACGATGCCGGAATGCAAACCAATAGAGCAAAAACTCCAGAGAATGAGACCATACATGTTGTTAAAGATTAAAGAAGAGGTAAAAAAACAATTTGATGCTGGCTTCTTGGAGGTGGCCAAATACCCCGAATGGGTTGCAAACATTGTACCAATACCGAAGAAGGACGGGAAAGTCCGTATGTGTGTAGATTACAGGGATCTCAACTGAGCCAGTCCTAAAGACAACTTCCCTCTGCCACATATCGACATGCTGGTTGACAATACCGCGGGACACTCATGGTTTTCATTCATGGACGGCTTTTCAGGATACAACCAGATAAAGATGGACTCGAACGATATGGAGAAAACTACATTCATAACCATGTGGGGAACGTTTTGTTACCGGGTGATGCCTTTCGGGCTCAAGAACGCAGTGCCAACTTACCAAAGAGCAATGGTGACTCTTTTCCATGACATGATGCACAAAGAAATAGAAGTATACATGGACGACATGATCGCTAAGTCCAGAACAGAAGAGGAGCACCTACAGAACTTAAGAAAACTATTCCAAAGACTATGGAAATACCAGTTGAGGCTTAACCCTGCCAAATGCACCTTTGTCGTTACTTCTAGAAAACTCTTGGGGTTCATGGTGAGCAGAAGAGGGATTGAGATCGATCCAGATAAAGTGAAAGCCATCCAGGATCTCTCACCACCCCACACACAAAAGGAGGTCCGTGGCTTCCTAGGGAGGCTAAATTATATCTCTCGTTTCATTTCACAATTAACTGATCTGTGTGACCCAGTCTTCGGACTTCTTAGAAAGAATAATCCCGGTGTGTGGGATGAGGAATGTCAAGGAGCCCTAGAGAAGATCAAAAGGTACCTGACAAATGCTCCAATTTTAGTCGCGCCGGTACCAGACAAGCCTTTAATCCTCTACCTGACAGTCTTTGAGAATTCAATTGGTTGTGTATTGGGGCAACACAATGAGTCAGGGAAAACGGAGCGAGCCTTCTATTACCAAGCGGCTTAGGCAGTACAAGCTATACCATACTACGTGGTTGATATCCAAGCTAGACCCCTTGAAGTTCCTAATGGAAGCGCCAGCACTGACGGGGAGGATGGCCCGCTGGCAGATGCTTATATCCGAATTCGACATTGTGTATGTAAGCCAGAAAGCCGTAAAGGGAAGCGCCGTAGCAGATTTCCTAGCTAGTCGTGCTTCGGACGATTATGAGGCATTGAACTTTAATTTCCCGGATGAAGACTTGATATGCATTAAAACTGAGGAAAAGGTTTCAGATGATAATTCATGGAAGCTTTACTTTGATGGAGCCTCCAATGCCCTCGGAAATGGGATAGGGGCCGTGCTGATTTCTCCCGAGAATGTCTACTATTCCTTCACTAGCAGACTATAATTCTTCTGCACCAACAATATAGCTGAATATGAAGCCTACGTTATGGGACTGAACTCAGCTATTGAAAGAAAGATTAAGGAACTTCGAGTATTCGAAGATTCATCCTTAGTGATTTACCAGTTGCGTGGGGAATGGGAAACCAGGGACTCGAAGCTGGTCAAATATTATGAATTAAACCAAGAGCTCACCAAGGAGTTCGAAAAGATCAGCTTCAATTACCTTCCCAGATAACAAAATCAGATGGTTGACGCCTTGGCAACCTTGGCTTCCATGTTCAAAACGAACACGGGGCATAAATGAAGCCCATTGAGATGAAGACTTTTGAAAGGCCGGCTCATTGTTGTAATGTGCAGGAAGAGATTGATGGCAACCCATGGTACTATGACATCTTGCAATATGTCAAGCTTCAAAAGTATCCTGAAGGAGCAAATGACAATGATAGAAAAACACTCAGAAAAATGGCAACATGATACATCCTAGATGGGGAGATCCTATATAAAAGAGGCCATGATCAGACATTGTTGAGATGTGTGGATGTTCGAGAGGCGAAGGAGATTTTAGTCGAGGTACATGACGGTCTATGTGGGACGCATGCCAACGGGCTGTCTATAGGTCGAAAAATTATGAGGTATGGCTATTTCTGGTCGACCATGGAGGGAGATTGTATCGATTACGCCAGGAAATGCCACAAATGCCAAATTTATGCTGACAAGATTCACGCTCATCCGTTACCTTTACACACCATGAATTCTCTATGGCCTTTTGTAGCATGGGCATGGACGTCATCGAGAAAATTCACCCGAAGGCTTCCAACGAACATCGTTTTATTTTGGTCGCCATAGACTATTTCACTAAATGGGTGGAGGCAGCGTCTTACGCCAACATCACAAGGACTACAGTATGTAAATCCCTAAAGAAGGAGATCATTTGTCGATACGGTTTGCCAGAAAGGGCCATCACTGACATACCTACAAGGATTGGCACGAAAAGCTGCCATTTGCCCTTTTCACCTATATGACGTCCTATTCTCACATCGTCAGGGGCAACACCCTATTCTTTAGTGTATGGTACCGAAGTAGTACTCCCCATTGAGGTGGAGATTTCGTCGCTCCGGGTCTTAAATGAAGTAAAATTGGAAGAATCCGAATGGTTGCAAGCCAGACTCGACCAGCTAAATCCCATTGAAGAAAAGACAAATGATGCGGGCATACAACAAGAAAGTGCGCCCAAGAGAATTCAGAGAGGGAGATCTGGTACTTAAGAAGATCCTCCCGATTCAGAAAGATTCTCGAGGAAAGTGGATGCCCAATTGGGAAAGGCCATACGTAGTAAAAAAGGCTTTTTCAAGAGGAGCCTTAATCTTAACTGAAATGGATAGAGACGAGCTGAAAAGCCTTGTAAATTTCGATGTTGTTAAGAAATACTACGTTTGAAAAAGAAAAAGAAAGAAAAAAACAACCAAAAAAGAAAAAAAAAATAGAGAATTCAGGGCGAAAACCCGAAGTAGGGCGCCTTGAAGCAAAGGAAGGATCCGAGTCAAAAACCCGCAAATGGCGGCTCGGGTAAATTGAGAGGTTGGATATCCAGAGAGAAGGATCGTCCCCATGAACCCTGTTGATAAGTGTTCAAAAGTACTATTTTTCTTACCCTTTTTACTCATATTATTGTTAGACTTAGGCTCATATTAGTTGCATAATTAGCCATTCATGCATTAATCCATGTTTCCTTCCATCGTTGAACTTGATTACATAGCTTGGTAGTTTTTGTGGGAAAATATGCTACTTTGGTGTGTTTTGTGTGTATGTGAAGGATCACTTGCCAAAGCAAGGCTAGAGCTAGTTGCTAGGGCAGTGCATGAAGGAGATGCTGAGCTAGTTGCCAGGGTAATGCATGAAGGAGACGCCGAGCCAGTTGCCAGGGCAATTGTCGACAAAGAATAAGGTGATATGGTAGTCAAAATTGATGACTAGACAAGCCCAAGATGACGTGGAGCAAAGCTAAATCCCAAAGGAATTTGATTTCCATGAAGAGATTAAAGAAGAATTAAATTCCAAGAAGATAGTAGAAGTTCTAGAAGGAATATAATTATAATAAAGAATTATATTCTTTAAAGATAATTTAATTCCAACTTAACTTCCTCCTCAAAGAAGGACTTTGACCTAGCCCTATAAATTAAAGGCCATGCCGTCAACTCCAAGGAGAGAGCAAGAGGAGAGAATTTTCGACAAGCATCTAGGGCAAGGAGATTTCGACAAGCTTCATTCTTCATCTTTTTCTTTCTTGTTCAATTAGGTTCATGCTAGGGATTATTTATCTTGTGTTTCTTTGGAACCTAGCCATGAACTAAATCTATTTGGCTATGGTTATTGTGTTTTGTGGTTGTGAGAAACTATTGGATTTTGTTTAGGTAATAAGAGTTTGCACTATTCTATTCAAGGTTTATTCATTATTGGTTCTTATTCTTGTTTGCGAGTGAATTGGGAGAGGATCTCGTAACTTCATCTATTTATCTAATATCGGGAGAGTTAGATTCAAGAAACGAATGAATATGATCTTTATTCAAACTATTGATGGTGAAGATTAATCCGGCTTAGGAATAAGTTAAGGATTTCAACGGCTAAGAGGAGCGCAATATTGGTTGTTGTTCACCCTTGATTCACGCAGGGATGTATTATCAAGGCATGCACAAGTAACTAGAGTTTCGACTTAGGGATAAGAAGAAACCATTGAAGAACGCTCTACCGAACCTTGAAGGTTGCTACCCAGATGCCCAAGTAGTTGCCCAACTAGTCGCCCAGGCAACCATCGATTAGTTGCCAAGGCAACCCCGTTGTGCAAGTTGCCACGGCAACTGAGTTGCCCGTGCACTCTTTTACCAAGATGATCCAATCGGCTATCACACCTCAACTTACGATAACCTGGCCTATCTCTCTCATTTAATTACATCGCCTTTTACTTATTTGATTTCTAGATTAGTTATTAGTTAAAACTCCTATAATCCTTTATTTGTGTTTTTACTTTTTTCAGTGCAAGAGACTAGATTATTGAAGTGGCACCAATCCCTGTGTAGACGATATCTTTTATACTATAACTTGCAACATGTATACTTTCACAATTGCGTAGCACTTATTACAAGCAACAAGTTTTTGGCGCCGTTGCCGGGGATTGGCAATAGCGACTTTGTTTTTATTTTCTTGCACTTTCTTTTTAGTTTTCTTGTTTAAGATTCAAAGGGCTAACAAACTTTGGTTTTGCATTGGTATATGACCAGGGCGAGACCGATTACACCAGAATATCCCTTTGATCCAAAAATCGAACGAACCTTACAAAGACTTAGACGAAGGATAAGAGTAGCATGGCTAATCAATACGATAATATGAATCAAGATGTTCCAGCACGAGGAGGAGTGATTCTTGCACGAAACAGAACTATTCAAGACTATCTTGATGGACTTAACCAAGGAGTTGTCGCACCTGAAATTGAAGCCGACCACTTTGAGTTGAAACCGGTTATGTTTAATATGATCAACACAATTGGTCAATTTGGCAGCTCGGCAACTGAAGATGCACGACAACATCTTAAATCTGTCCTCGAGATTTGTAACTCGTTCAAAATACACGGAGTCACCCCCGATGATTTACGATTAAAATTATTCCCCTATTACTAAGGGATAGGGCGAAAGCATGGTTAAATAGCATTCCTTTCGGATCAATAGGATCTTGGACCGATCTTTGTCGTGATTTCCTTGCTCGGTTTAATCCTACAAATTTGACTGATAAGCTTAATACGACATTACTTCTTTTCGGCAGACAAATGATGAATCAATGTACGAGGCTTGGGAGCGATACAGAGAACTTCTACACAAATGCCCCTACACGGATTCCCGGTGTGGACTCAAGTAACAATGTTTTACAACACCGTGAATACACCAACAAGGATGATGCTAGATTCCTCGGTAAACGGCATACTCCTATATAAGTCGCCGCAGGAAGCAATGCAAATTCTAAACAGGCTGCCCAAGAATGATTATCAATTCCCCTCTACTAGAAGAGGAGGAGTTAGACGCCAAGCCACAATACATGAACTAGGATCATCGGATTCAATATCGGCACAATTGGCCACTTTAACCAAGATGGTCCAGAACATGCAAAAACCAAACAACACACATGAGGTCAAGGTAATGGATTCTTTTTGTGAGTTATGTGGTGATAACCATGATTCTTCTAAATGTATGTAGAATTCAGAATCCAGCTTCTATGTGGGGAATTACAATCAGAACAACAATGTGATGTACAATACATACAATCCAGCTTGGAAGAAGCACCCTAATTTTTCATGGAGTAATCCCAACAATGCTCTAAACCAGAACAATCAGAATGCACAAGCATCGGGATTCTAGCAGAATATGCCACGGCAACAGTTGCCGCAGCAACAACCGACAACATCTAGTTCTTTGGAAAATTCTCTAAATGCTTTTATGATGAAAATTGGATCTTATATGGCTGAGAATAGTAACTTCATAAAAAGAACTGATGCTTTTATTAATAGGACCGAGATGAGATTGCAAAACCAAGAGGCGGTAATCAAATCATTAGAAAATCAAGTCGGACAGTTTGCTCAAAACCTGAATACTAGACCGCAAGGAGGTTTACCTAGTGATACTGAACTCGCAAGAGGAACTGGCCATGAGCAATGTAAGGCAATCACCAATAGAAGTGGCTAACAACTTAGAGAGACTCAAGCCCGCTCATCAAATAAAACTCCACAAAAAGATCAAGACGAACCTAGCGGTAAAACCTGAAATGATGAACTAGGAATTGTCGCGGCAACCAGCAATAAGCATGCCTCGGCAACCGACGATAAGGATGCTTCGGCAACTTGTGATAAGCATGCCTCGACAACCCCAATTGATAATGCCTCAGCAACTCCAGTTGTCCCGGCAATGCCGTCAATCAGGATCCAAACCAATAAAAGGATCGAAGATATCCGACTTCCGCCACCATTCCCACAAAGTTGAAGCGACAAAAGCAAGAATATCAATTCAAGAAGTTTCTTGATATCCTAAAGCAAGTCCACATCAACTTGCCATTGGTGGAAGCAATTGAACAAATGCCAAACTATGCCAAGTTTCTTAAAGACATTGTGTCCAAGAGAACAAGGCTAGGAGAGTTTGAAACAGTTGCCGCAACAGAGGGATGCATGGCAATGTTGCACAATCGTATGCCACCTAAGTTGAAGGATCCTGAAAGTTTCACAATACCCTGTTCCATTGGAAACGACTATATCGGGAAAGCATTATGCGACCTTGGGGCTAGCATAAACTTGATGCATAAATCAGTTTTCCAGAAACTAGGAATCAGGAAGGAAAGACCTACAACAGTTATGCTACAGCTAGCCAAAATATTCGACATCCAAAACTCATTTTCCAAAATTGATTCCACCAAAAACCATTATATATTAAAAGATGATTTTTAACTATTTCCCATATTTTTAACTCATCAAAAAATATACTGTCATGAATCTGACTCGAATCTTTAACCCGGTCCACCGGACATTCTAATAACCTCTAAAACTACTAGGCCTAAAAATCAAGGCGTTAGAAGACATGTCACCCTGAGTCAGCGCCATGAACTAGCGCTTCTTCATATCCAAATATTGGGTACCAAGGTACTTCCTCTTGAAAGCTTTTCGAAAGAACTCCCAAGTAACATCTACATCCGGGACGCCAGCAGTTGTGGTCACCCACCAGTGATATGCATCACCCTGCAACAATGACATGGGGCAACCCAACTTGTGCTCCTTATTGAATCACATCTGATTCATGATGCGAATCGTTTTTTTCAGCCAGCCCTCGCCCGCCTTAGGTGTCAAACCTTAAAATTCCTCACCTCTTAAACTCTTTAAATGCTCTAAGGGTAACCCCTGATTTGCCACCACGGCCGGTGTCGGTGCTAGTGCCTGCACTCCAACTACCGCTGCTTGGAAAGCTCTCGTTATTGCTTAAACCAACGGAGTCAAATCACCATATATAGGCACCTGGTAAACCTAAGGTACTTCACCCGCCCCAACATCATCTAGAGGAACACCCAGAGGAGGAGGAGGTAAAACATTAGGATATTCTCTTCCATCTCGTTATTATGTCTTACCCTAGCAATATTAGCCATCGATCGTGTCTCACATCGAGCCATGCTATCAAAAGCATCAAAACACATTAAAGTTAGGCTAGCATCACGCAAAGATCCAAGACAACTTTAAAACGCATTTTAAAACATCGATAATAGGTAATGTGTCCCCAATTCATACCCCAGCATGATATTAAACAATCACTGAATATATACCCAATCAACGTACAAATCAAACAAAATCAGCTAATCAAACAACGACATTCCAACTTTTCGCAAGCCTGGCTCTGATACCACCAGATGTAAATCCCTCGACCAGTCTAGTCGCAAGACTGAACCAAGCAAGCTATATTGGGATTATCAAAGTAAAATGGGAAGATTAAACCAAAACGCAGCCATTTTTTTCTTTTATCTTGTCTAGATGCATTAGTACTTTCCTACATGTACATACTATTCACAAGTGAGAACCCGTCTCAATTGGGCATCAAAACGATATCTAATTGGACACAAAAGTAATTTAGGGACTAAATTGCAATTTTAGCAATATTCAGGGACTTTTCACAATTTTAAGTTACAAACCTTTAATTAAATATATTTCATGCTTACATGCCAAAAATCAGCTCAATACGATCAACCATGCTCATTCAGTTGATAAAACAAGACCTAGTGACTAAAATGAAAGAAACCCAAAATAGCCTTTCCATGACATTAACAAAATTAACTGCCTCTGTATCGATACGCTATGTCCCGTATTGATACGGTATTGCAACATGTTTTGGTACACCAAGCACTGTACTGGCATGCCACTTCGAATACAAGAATACCATTTAATTTTTATAAACACCGTATCGATACGGTCATCAAGTGCTTCGGAACGTGGGCTCGTTCCAAAAGGTGAAATTCTCGTAGCCATAAAGCATATCGAAACGCCCACCCCCGTACCCAAACACCCTAGCCTTACTGATACGGTCCCTTGCGTATCGGTACGCTTCATGTAATGTCAAATTTAGCTGGTTTCCACTCAAATCTAGATGCATTTGGGTCCTAGTAACTTGCATACATGCATACAAAGAACTATAAATATATAAACTCATATCTATGCTAAAATTAAACAACCAAAACAATCTCATGTTACCAAAGGATCACTCTAAATGCATGTTGTTGCGCGTAATAAGTGCTACGCAAATGTGCAAGTATACACGTCGCAAGTTATAATATAAAAGATATCGTCTCCACAGGGATTGGTGCTACTTCAAGAATCTAGTCTCTTGCACTCCAAAAAAAAGTAAAAACACAAGTAAAGGATTATAGGAGTTTAACTAATGACTAATCTAGAAAGCAATAAAGTAAAAGAAAAGATGAATTCAAATGAGAGAGAGATAGGCTAGGTTAGCATGAGTTGAGGTGTGATAGCCGATTGGATCGTCTTGGTAAAAGAGTGCACGGGCAACTCAGTTGCCGTGGCAATTTGCACAACGGTGTTGCCTTGGCAACTAATCGATGGTTGTCTGGGCAACTAGTTGGGCAACTACTTGGGCGTCTGGGCACCAACCTTTAAGGTTCGGCAGAGCGTTCTTCAATGGTTTCTTCTTATCCCTAAGTCGAAACTCTAGCTACTTGTGCATGCCTTGATAATACATCCCTGCGTGAATCAAGGGTGAACAACAACCAATCTTGCGCTCCTCTTAGCCGTTGAAATCCTTAACTTATTCCTAAGCCGAATTAATCTTCACCATCAATAGATTGGATAAAGATCATATTCATTCGTTTCTTGAATATAACTCTCCCGATATTAGATAAATAGATGAAATCACGAGATCCTCTCCCAATTCACTCACAAACAAGAATAAGAACCAAGAATGAATAAACCTTGAAATAGAAAAGTGCAAACTCTTATTACCTAAACAAAAACCAATAGTTTCTCACAACCACAAAACACAATAACCATAGCCAAGTAGATTTAGTTCATGGCTAGGTTCCAAAGAAACACAAGATAAACAATCCCTAGCCTGAACCCAATCGAACAAGAAAAAAAGGATGAAGAAGGAGGCTTGTCGAAATCCTCCTTGCCCTAGATGCTTGTCGAAAATTCTCTCCACTTGCCCTCCTTGGACTTGTCGAAATTTCCCTATTGCTCTCTCCCCAAGTTGTCGAAATCTCCATCCTATTTATAGAGCTAGGCCAAAGTCCTTCTTTGAGGAGAAGTTTAAGTTGGAATTAAATTATCTTTAAAGAATATAATTCTTTATTATAATTGTATTCCTACTAGAACTTCTCCTATTTTCTTGGAATTTAATTCTTCTTTAATCTCTGCATGGCAATCAAATTCCTTTGGGTTTGGGCTTTGCTCCACGTCATCTTGGGCTTGTCTAGTCATCAATTTCGACTACCATATCACATTTGGTCTTTTCGACAATTGCCATGGCAATTGGCTCGGCGTCTCCTTCATGCATTGCCCTGGCAACTAGCTCGGCGTCTCCTTCATGCATTGCCCTGCAACTAGCTCGGCAATGCTTTGGCAAGTGATCCTGCACATACACACACAAAGCACACCAAAGCAGCATCTTTTCCACAAAAACTACCAAGTTACGTAATCAAGCTCAACAATTGAAGGAAACATGGATTAATGCATTAATGGCTAACTATGCAACTAATATGAGCCTAAGTCTAACAATAATATGAGTAAAAAGGGTAAGAAAAATAGTACTTTTGAGCACTTATCACACCCCAAACTCGAACTATTGCTTGTCCTCAAGCAATGCAAACTCATAATTACCTGCAAAGACTTCAATTTTCACAAACTTAGCTTTGAACTTGATTTCAATTCTCTGAACCGGAGCACAAAGTATGATTGGCTTTTTATTTTTCGGAAAACTCAGGAGTTTCTTGGAATCAAACTATAATGCTTGTGAGTTTGTGCAGAGTTGTGTGCAAGTTGATTTTTCGGATTCTATGCAAACAAGAGGTTTTCAAATTACTTCATTGGGTTCTTTTTAACATTTTTGAACTAGAGCCAGTGTTGGGCACCTCTAGTGTTTTGTTTTTAGTTTTATTAAGTTAATTTATTCGACTAGAGCCAGTTTCGGGCACCTCTAGCGATCAAAAAAATTTTTTTAACACATACTAGAGCCAGTTTCGGGCACCTCTAGTGATAAATTTTTTAGCACATGCTAGAGCCAATTTCGGGCACCTCTAACATTCATCCAATTTTTATTCTAATCCCCCAATTTGTTAATTATCAACCCAAGTTTACTAGAATTCCTTAAATCAATCAAACCACAACAGTGTTTCATCAAAATTAGCATCATAGTAAAATTCTAAGTTTTTCCATGGTTATCCTAGAATAAAAATTATATCAATTAAGTGCATTGGCAAAGTCATCATCGGATATTCATCAAATCTAAGCAATTCTTGTTCCAATTAAAGGCATGGCAAGCAATTTATGTATCCTAAATGTAATACTTAAGATTACTGTAACTAAACATGGTAACTACTAATAACAATCCCCCCCAAACTCGAGCGAGGCATTGTCCTCAATGCATGCATAAAAATAACAAAAAATAAAAATAAAAATAAAAATGCATATGAGAACTTACTCCGAGAGTTCATCATAGTAGATGAGTAGTTTCCTTTTGGTCGGTGTCTTGATTTTCTTGCTTGAACGCAATGATTGTTTTCTTGTTGCCGAGATGTCTTTAGCTTTGGTTACCATGGCATCTTCAGGGCTGGTTGCCGTGGCATCAGCTTGTGCAGGCACGATGTAGGTTGCCGCGACATCTTCTTTATTGGTTGCCGGGGTAAGGATCTCGGCAATAAATTTCCTTAGCATAGTAGTTGTGAGTCTTGTTGTGAAAAAGAAAACAAAGAAAACCTGAAAACTAAAGATAATGAAGAAAAATAAAATATCTCCTAAAAATAAAAATGAAAATAAAAAGAAAAAGAAAAAGAAAATATTGAAAGCAGATCATGCTCATGCATCTCCTAAGTTGACCACTTCTTTGTTACGTTCCACATGGGCACCATTGTAGTGCTTCAATCTTTGTCCATTAACTTTGAATTCATGGTTGTCAGAGATGGACTTGATTATCACAGCACCATGGGAGAATGGTTTGACAACTTCAAATGGTCCCGACCATCTTGATTTCAGCTTTCCCGGGAAAAGTTTTAGCCGAGAATTGAATAGGAGAACTAGTTGCCCTGGCATGAATTGTCGTGGCAATAGTTTCTTGACGTGCCATCGCTTTGTTTTCTCCTTATAGATTCGTGCATTGTTATAGGCGAGTGCACGGAATTCTCCTATCTCGTTGAGGTCCAACAAATGCTTTTGTCCGGCACTTTCCCAATCCATATTCACGGTCTTGATTGCCCAGTATGCCTTGTGTTCGATTTCCACTGGTAGATGACATGTTTTGCCATAGACAAGTCGGAAGGGGGACATACCTAAGGGTGTTTTGAATGCAGTGCGATATGCCCAAAGTGCGTCATCTAGTCTTAATGACCAATCCTTCCTTGAGGGATTTACGACTTTCTCGAGTATACCCTTCAATTCCCGGTTGGAAATTTCTGCTTGCCCGTTGGTTTGTGGGTGATATGTCGTGGAGATCTTGTGTGATATGCCAAAGCGTTGCAACATCTTGGAAATTAGACTGTTGTCAAAATGCTTGCCTTTGTCGCTGATAATTGCTCTCGGCATCCCAAACCGTGTAAATATGTTTTTCTGCAAGAATCTTTGCACGGTCTTGGAATCGTTGTTGGGAACTGCAGCGCCTCAACCCATTTAGACACGTAGTCGACGGCAAGTAGAATGTAGAGGTTGCCGAATGAAGATGGGAAAGGTCCCATAAAACCGGTCCCCCATACATCGAATAATTCCACCTCGATGATGTTTGGAGTGGCATCTCATGTCGTCTAGAGATATTGCCCGTCCTCTGGCAACGATCACATTGATTGTAAAAGTCTTGGGAATCTTTGTACAATGTTGGCCAATACAAACCGGATTGCAACACTTTGGCCGCGGTACGAGGTCCTCCAAAATGTCCTCCATAGGGTGAAGAATGGCATTGCCGGAGTACATTTTGTTGCTCTTCTTCAGGGACACATCGGCGTATAACCTGATATGCACATTGTTTAAACAAAAGAGGCTCGTCCCAAAAGTAATGCTTAGCATCATGGTAGAACCGCTTCTTCCCTTGGTGAGTAATGCCATAAGGAAAAATACCACAAACAAGGAAATTAACTAAATCCGCGTACCAGGGTATTGCCGAGGCATGTGCTGCCATGGCGACTGCTCCCAAAATTGCCGAGGCATGCGCGTCAAAGACTGTTGCGGCGTTGAGAGTTACCGAGGCGTGTGCATCCATGGTTGTCGAGGCGTCGAGGGTTGCCGAGGCGTCGAGGGTTGCCGATGCGTGCGCATCCATGGTTTCCGAGGCAACTAAAAGTTGTTCATCCGGGAATGCATCACATATCTCTAGATCCGCGTCCTCCTCCTTATTGTATTCCAAACGTGATAAGTGATTGGCCACTTGATTTTCTATTCCTTTCCTGTCCTTAATTTCGATATCAAATTCTTGTAAAAGTAATATCCAACGAATCAAACGAGGTTTAGCATCCTTTTTAGCAAATAAGTATTTGATTGCCGAATGGTCCTTATGAACAATTACCTTTGTACCAATTAAATAGGATCGGAACTTTTCAAATACGAAAACTACAGCTAGTAACTCTTTCTCCGTTGTTGTGTAATTCACTTGAGCACTATTAAGGGTTTTACTAGCGTAGTATATCATATGGAAGGTCTTACCTGTGCGTTGGCCTAGGACTGCTCCTACCGCGAAATCACTTGCATCACACATGAGCTCCAAAGGTAGCGTCCAATCTGGTGGAACGACAATGGGTGCTGAGGCAAGCTTTTTCTTTAGGGTTTCAAATGCTTGGTTGCAAGAATCATCAAAATCGAAGACTTTATCCTGTTCAAGCATATTACACAAGGGTTTAGTGATTTTAGAAAAATTATGAACGAACCTCATGTAAAAACCTGCATGTCCGAGAAAACTTCGAATTCTTTTAACCGAACTTGGTGGGGGTAATCTCTCGATCACATCCACCTTGGCTTTGTCTACTTCAATTCCCTTTGATGAAATCTTGTGGCCGAGCACTATTCCTTCATCTACCATAAAATGGCATTTCTCCCAATTGAGGACTAAATCCGTTTCTTCGCATCTTGCCAACACCCTCTCTAAATTGCCGAGACAGCCGTCGAAGTCATTACAAAAAACTGAAAAATCATCCATGAAGATCTCAAGGAAGTCTTCGACCATGTCTGAAAAGAGTGCCATCATGCATCTTCGGAAGGTTGCCGGGGCGTTACACAATCCGAACGGCATCCTTCGGAAGGCATAAGTACCGTATAGGCATGTGAAGGTTGTCTTTTCTTGATCTTCTGGTGCTATGGCAATTTGATTGTAACCTGAATAACCATCAAGAAAACAATAAAAGGGTTTACCTGCAAGACGGTCATGCATTTGATCAATAAAGGGTAATGGGAAGTGATCTTTCCTAGTGGCTTTGTTTAGCTTTCGATAGTCCATACAAACCCTCCAACCGGTCACAGTCTTCGTTGGGATAAGTTCATTATTTTCAATGCTTACCACTGTTATACCTTCCTTTTTCAGTACACATTGTAGCAGACTTACCCACGTACTATCGAAGATAGGGTATATAATGCCGGCGTCAAGCCACTTGATGATTTCTTTTATTACAACCCCTTTCATGGCATGATTCAGTCTCCTCTGGGCCTCAATTGAAGGTTTGTGATCATCTTCCAATAGAATCTTGTGCATGCACACTGTCGGGCTAATTCCCTTCAAGTCGGCAATTGTCCACCCTATTGCCTTTTTGTGTAGCTTCAACATCTTGATCAGCTTCTTTTCATGCTCAGGCTGTAACTTAGAAGAAATAATTACAGGCAATGTATTATCGGTTCCTAAGTATGCATATTTTAGTTGCTCTGGCAATTATTTAAACTCAAGAATCAGTGGTTGTTCAACAGAGGGTTTTTCGAGTTTACCTTCCTGACCTGAGTAATCCAGTGGTTCAAAGTATGTACCTGGTCGGTTGACTAGCCAATTTGCCTCTTCTTGTTGTTCCACATCGACCGGTTCTTCATACTCCTTAGGTTCCTCTTGATCGGCAATGTAGTTGCCGAGGCAACTAAATTCCTCATCGAAGTTAAACTCTGTCGTGGCATGAAGTAGTTGGCATTCTTCTGGATCATCGACATGCCTTAGTGTTTGGAACACATTTAGTTTGACCTGCTGGTCATTCACCGTCATTGTGAGTTCTCCCTTTTCAACGTCGATCAAGGTTCTCCCTGTTGCTAGGAATGGTCTCCCGAGAATGATAGGTGCATGCTCATCTGCTTCACAATCCAAAACAATAAAGTCAGCGGGAAAAATAAATTTATCAACTTTTACCAGTATGTCCTAGATTTTTCCCTCTGGATGCACATAGGATCTGTCGGCTAGCTGTAGCATAACTGTTGTAGGTCTTGCCTTCCCGATTCCTAGTTTCTGGAAAACTGATTTAGGCATCAAGTTTATGCTAGCCCTAAGGTCGCATAGTGCTTTCCCAACATAGTGATTTCCAATAGAACAAGGTATTGTGAAACTTCCGGGATCCTTCAACTTGGGTGGCACACGATTGTGCAACATTGCCATGCATCCCTCTGTTGCGGCAACTGTTTCAAACTCTCCTAGCCTTGTTCTCTTGGACACAATGTCTTTAAGAAACTTGGCATAGTTTGGCATTTGTTCAATTGCTTCCACCAATGGCAAGTTGATGTGGACTTGCTTTATGATATCAAGAAACTTCTTGAATTGGTATTCTTGCTTTTGTCGCTTCAACCTTTGTGGGAATGGTGGTGGAAGTCGGATATCTTCGATCCTTTCATTGGTTTGAAACTTGATTGACGGTATTACCGGGACATCTGGAGTTGCCGAGGTGGTATCAACTGGGGTTGCCGAGGCATACTTTTCACAAGTTGCCGAGGCATACTTTTCACAAGTTGCCGAGGCGTCTTAATCGTCGGTTGCCGAGGTATGCTTATTGCCAGTTGCCGCGGCAATTTCCTGGTTCAGCATCTGTGGCTTTGCCACTAGGTTCATCTTGATCTTTTTGTGGAGTTTTGTTTGATGAGCGGGTTTGAGCCTCTCTAAGTTGTTGGCCACTTCTAGTGGTGATTGCCTTACATTGCTCATGGCCAGTTCCTCTTGCGACTTCAGTATCGCTAGGTAAACCTCCTTGCGGTCTAGTATTCAGATTTTGAGCAAACTGTCCGACTTGATTTTTCAATGATTTGATTGCCGCCTCTTGGTTTTGCAATCTCATATCGGTCCTGTTAATAAAAGCATAAGTTCTTTTTATGAAATTACTATTCTCAGCCATATAAGATTCAGTTTTCATCATAAAAGCATTTAGAGAATTTTCCAAAGAACTAGATGTTGTAGGTTGTTGCGGCGGCATCTGTTGCCGTGGCATATTTTGTTGGAATCCCGATGCTTGTGCATTCTAATTGTTCTGGTTTAGAGCATTGTTGGGATTACTCCATGAAAAATTCGGGTGCTTCTTCCAAGCTGGATTGTATGTATTGGACATCACATTGTTGTTCCGATTGTAATTCCCCACATAGAAGCTGGATTCTGGATTCTGCATACATTCAGAAGAATTATGGTTATCACCACATAACTCACAAAAAGAATCCATTACCTTGACTTCATGTGTGTTGTTTGTTTTTTGCATGTTCTGGACCATCTTGGTTAAAGTGGCCAATTGTGCCGAAATTGAATCTGATGATCCTAGTTCATGTATTGTGGCTTGGCATCTAACTCCTCCTCTTCTAGTAGATGGGAATTGATAATCATTCTTGACCAGCCCTTTTAAAATTTGCATTGCTTCTTCCGGTGACTTATCTAGGAGTATGCCGTTTGCCGAGGCATCTAGCATCATCCTTGTTGGTGTATTCACGGCGTTGTCAAACATTGTTACTTGAGTCCACACCGGGAATCCGTGTAGGGGGCATTTGTGTAGAAGTTCTCTATATCGCTCCCAAGCCTCGTACATGGATTCATCATATGCCTGCCGAAAAGAAGTAATGTCATTACGAAGCTTATCAATCAAATTTGTAGGATTAAATCTAGCAAGGAAAATACGACAAAGATCAGTCCAAGATGCTATAGATCCAGCAGGAATGCTATTCAACCATGCTTTCGCCCTATCCCTCAGTGAACAGGGGAATAATCTTAATCGTAATACATCGGGGCTGACTCCGTGAATCTTGAACGAGTTGCAAATCTTGAGGAAAGATTTCAGATGTTGTCGTGCATCTTCAGTTGCTGAGCCGCCAAATTGACCGATTGTGTTGATCATATTAAACATTACCGGTTTCAACTCAAAGTGGTCGGCTTCAATTTCAGGTGCAACAACTCCTGGGTTAAGTCCATCAAGATCTTCTTCAAGATAGTCTCGAATAGTTCTGTTTCGTGCAAGAATCACTCATCCTCCTGCTCGAACATCTTGATTCATATTACCGTCTTGATTTGCCATTGCTTCTCTTATCCTTCTTCTAAGTCTTTGTAAGGTTCGTTCGATTTCTGGATCAAAGGGATATTCTGGTGAAGTCGGTCTCGCCCTGGTCATATACCAATGCAAAACCAAAGCTTGTTAGCCCTTTGAATTTTAAACAAGAAAAATAAAAAAGAAAGTGCAAGAAAATAAAAACAAAGTCGCTATTGCCAATCCCCGGCAACGACGCCAAAAACTTGTTGCGCGTAATAAGTGCTACGCAAATGTGCAAGTATACACATCGCAAGTTATAGTATAAAAGATATCGTCTCCACATGGATTGGTGCTACTTCAAGAATCTAGTCTCTTGCACTGTAAAAAAAAGTAAAAACACAAGTAAAGGATTATAGGAGTTTAACTAATGACTAATCTAGAAAGCAATAAAGTAAAAGAAAAGATGAATTCAAATGAGAGAGAGATAGGCTAGGTTATCGTGAGTTGAGGTGTGATAGCCGATTGGATCGTCTTGGTAAAAGAGTGCACAGGCAACTCAGTTGCCGTGGCAATTTGCACAACGGGGTTGCCTTGGCAACTAATCGATGGTTGCCTGGGCAACTAGTTGGGTAACTACTTGGGTGTCTGGGCAGCAACCTTCAAGGTTCGGCAGAGCGTTCTTCAATGGTTTCTTCTTATCCCTAAGTCGAAACTCTAGCTACTTGTGCATGCCTTGATAATACATCCCTGCGTGAATCAAGGGTGAACAACAACCAATCTTGCGCTCCTCTTAGCCGTTGAAATCCTTAACTTATTCCTAAGCTGGATTAATCTTCACCATCAATAGATTAAATAAAGATCATATTCATTCGTTTATTGAATCTAACTCTCCCGATATTAGATAAATAGATGAAGTCACGAGATCCTCTCCCAATTCACTCGCAAACAAGAATAAGAACCAAGAATGAATAAACCTTGAAATAGAAAAGTGCAAACTCTTATTACCTAAACAAAAACCAATAGTTTCTCACAACCACAAAACACAATAACCATAGCCAAGTAGATTTAGTTCATGGCTAGGTTCCAAAGAAACACAAGATAAACAATCCCTAGCATGAACCCAATCGAACAAGAAAGAAAAGGATTAAGAAGGAGGCTTGTCGAAATCCTCCTTGCCCTAGATGCTTGTCGAAAATTCTCTCCTCTTGCCCTCCTTGGACTTGTGGAAATTTCCCTATTGCTCTCTGCCCAAGTTGTCGAAATCTCCATTCTATTTATAGGGCTAGGACAAAGTCCTTCTTTGAGGAGGAGTTTAAGTTGGAATTAAATTATCCCTAAAGAATATAATTCTTTATTATAATTGTATTCCTACTAGAACTTCTCCTATCTTCTTCTAATTTAATTCTTCTTTAATCTCTGCATGGCAATCAAATTCCTTTGGGTTTGGGCTTTGCTCCACGTCATCTTGGGCTTGTCTAGTCATCAATTTTGACTACCATATCACCTTTGCTCTTGTCGACAATTGCCATGGCAACTGGCTCGGCGTCTCCTTCATGCATTGCCCTGGCAACTAGTTCGGCGTCTCCTTGATGCATTGCCCTGACAACTAGCTCGGCATTGCTTTGGCAAGTGATCTTGCACATACACACACAAAGCACACCAAAGCAGCATATTTTCCACAAAAACTACCAAGTTATGTAATCAAGCTCAACGATTGAAGGAAACATGGATTAATGCATGAATGGCTAACTATGCAACTAATATGAGCCTAAGTCTAACAATAATATGAGTAAAAAGGGTAAGAAAAATAGTACTTTTGAGCACTTATCACATGCTTCCTAAACCATTTTTCCAAACATACCAAAATACACAAATAGGTCAATCTCAGCATAAGCATCATAACAACACAACCCACACAACATATTAAACTTGCTCAAACCATCACAACATGGCAACCATCAAGGAAACTCTTGATGCATACCTAAACAACCAATCATCCACAACTATAAGCAATGATTAACATCAAGCTTAGCAACATCAAACCATCCCCAAAATCCAGCATAGAAACATACTTAAAATCCATAACGAAACCGAATTACAATTCCCAAAAACCATGGCGAACACATTGCATTATTAACCGAAATGTAAACCGAGCTCATACTCAAACTTGTAAATGTCCTTGGATCACTTAGACTTGCCTCTTGCTTCCCCCAAACCTTAATACACTGCACCATTAGGAAAAAAAGAGCATAAGCACACTTGCTTAGCTAGGATGCTCATACAACAATGATGCATTAAAACCATTTGAAAACCATATGCTTGTTTTCCAAAAACATGCTTACAACCAAAGCATTTTTCCATGATTCCAAACGAATCAGAGTATAATAACCATTATGCAACATCATGTACATTCCATGCTTAAATCTCCAAAGCATTCAATCATAAACCAAGCTTAAATCCCAAAGCATTAAAATAGGTTCAACACATGAACTTTCTCATATATTGGAACTCGTAGTGACCGGATAGACTACCTCTATCCTATACTTATCGGATACACAGATCTCTCATACCATGCCTAGTTAAACTACATGATATCCCAAACCTTGCCTACTGAAACCGTAAGATTTGACACCCTCGCCTAGTTAAACTGCGAGATTCCACCCTTGCCTCGTTAAACCGCAAGTGTACCGACCTTGCCTAGTTAAACCGCAAGATTACCATCAATTTAGGTTGCCTAGTTAAACCGCATACCCCAAATGAGGTACCAACAGTCCGAGTGGCCTTGTTAAACTGCCATACCTCAAGGACCCATGGCCACGATCAATTTTGTTCATATTTTATAGTGTACTTTTAATCTTATGGCATGTCAACCATATCCGATTTTTTTTCTCACCATGTCATATAGCCAATATACCATTTACAAACCATTTACTTACTTCTTTACAATGCATTAAACAAAACATCACAGATGCAAATCTCATTGCCAATGGAATAACACTATTCCCAACCAGAATGAAAACCAATGATCGTTAGCATTTAATATACTTTTAAACCCCTGCATATGTACTCAAAATCATACATTTCTAGTAAGTAAATCATACCATGTTTATCACCAAAACATGCAAACAACCTGCTCATATCCAAGCTGATATTCAAGAGCAAAATAAGAGAAACTTAGTTCCGAACTTAGTAAGTGTCTCACGCTTACCCTAAACTCCCAACAACCTTTACAAACCTTTGTAAAGCTTTTAAGCCAGTTTCCACTCACCGATACGCTTTGCCTTCCTTGCTAACGCAATACATGCTCCCGGCAAGCAACAAACAATGTCAGGCTTTGTCGCCTTGATTATCCCCTATTTTAAACACATAAAACCAGAGGAAAAATGCATCATTATGCATTTAAACCACTGCCTCAAAGCAAAACCCCGCATCTCTCAGGTTGCCCACTTAGAAACCATCCGAAACAAACCGAAATAATCATCAAACATTTTCGAAACTTAACTCAACCATAAAACAACGATTCAACCCATCAGTCAACATCAATTAACATCCAAAAACCCTTTCCCAACATCCTTTTTACTTCTAGCAAAGATTAAACTCAAAAATCATCACAAAAACTCAAATCTATCAACCTAAACAATTAGAGATCCAAGAGTTTCGGGATTCTATTGGTAAAAACAACTTATCAACATCATAATAAATCCAATATATGTATTAAATCAATCTTAAACACTGGAAATCAGATCCACTTCGAAAATTACCTTGTTACATCAATTTTAAATAAATCATTAAAATTAGTTTACGATCAATAAATCAAGGATCAAATACTTGGGAATTTCAGTAAATATCCATACAATAGAGGAGATCATAGACCTTACCCCTATTATGAGATTTCTCCCTCAACTGGTTTGATAAAAGCTAAGAAAATATAAGATTTAGATGATATTTTGTAAAAACAATATTAATTAATCAATTACAAATCATAAATACAAGTTAAAAGACTTCTCACCTCTGGATTTTGATGAAATCTTGAGTGTTTGGCTGAGGAGAGAGTGGAGAGAAAGGTTACGTGAATTTTCTTTAAAAAAAGCTTAACTAACTTTTTAACTAAAATCCCTTTTTAATTAACTTTAAAAAACATGTTAAAATATCTTTAATTAAGGGAGAAATCATCAGAAAAAACTTGGTAGAATTGCTCCTTAAAGATTCTAAGAATTTGACCCTTTCCATCTTAGTCACCTTTAAAAGTAGTTTTTAAAACTTGCATTTTGGTCACCAGCCAAAATGTCCAATTTGCAAATCTTATTTTCCAAAATTGATTTCACCATTATCCTTAATATAATTAATAATGATTTTTAAATTTTTTTCCTCATTTTTATCACCTTTAAAAACATTTAAATCAATTTAATCCCAAAATTTACCCGAAACACTAATACCAGTCCACCAGACCTTCGAACCAAAATGTAAAAAACATCCAAGCCCAAAACTAGGGTGTTACAAACTGATAGTACCCAGACCTCAAATCTATCTTAGAAAACACTGAGGAACCCTTGAACTGATCAACAGGTCATCTAATTGCGACAAAGGATGCTTGTTCTTTATCGTTAACTTGTTCAATTGCCGATAATCTATACACATCCGCAACGTACCGTTCTTCTTCTTCCCAAACAACATCGGTGCACCCCATGGTGAAATAATAGGTCTAATGAAACCTCAATCAAGCAACTCCTGCAGTTGCGTTTTCAACTCCTTCAACTCATTCGGGGCCATGCGATACGGAGCAATTGACACTGGTGTCGTATCTGCAAAGATCTCAATGTCAAACTCTACCTCACAGTCAGGTGGCAGCCCCGATAACTCTTCTAGAAAAACACCTGAAAACTCGCATACCGTACAAATATCCTACACCCTCAACTCCATTGAACCAGGATTCATCACATAGGCTAAGAAAGCCTGGCATCAAGAATCCAAAAACCGCCTTGCTTCCAAAGCCGAAATATCATTAGACAAGAACTTAGCATTCTCGCCTACAACCAACACTTCAAAATCACCAGACAACTTCAGGGATATCTGTTTGGTCTCAAAATCAACTACAACCCTATGCTAGTTTAACCAATTTGTAACCCCCTCGACCCAGCCTAGTCGTAAGACTGAACCGAGCAAGATACATTAGGTTTACCGAAGTAAATCTAAAAGATAAAACCTAAAACACGTCCAATTTTTTGTCTTTATCTTGTCTAGATGCATTTATTCTTTCCTACATTTTCATACTATCCACAGATGAGCACTAATCTCAATCGGGCATCATAAGGACATCTAATTGGCCATAAACACAAATTAGGGACCAGAACATAATTCCAACAATATAAAAGGGCTTTTCTAAACTTTAAGTTACCAACCTTTAATTAAATACATTTCATGCTTATATGTCAAAAATCAGTCCGGAAATGATCATCCATGCTCAAATAATTGGCAAAACAAGATTCAGGGACTAAAACAAAAGAAACCAGAATTGCCTTTCCAAGACATTAACAGAAACAACGGTATCTGTATGAATACGTTGAGTCCCGTATCGATATGTTTGTGAACCCATCATTTTGATATGGTAAGACTCGTACTGGTACACCACTTCGAGTATAAAATACTTTTTTTTTAAAAATCCTTTAACACCGTACTGATACGGTCACCTAGTATTTTGGTACGCGGCCTCATTCCAAAAAGTAAAATTCCAATAACCATTAGGCGTGTCAAAACACCCATACCTGTACTAAAACACCCTATCCTTGTTTGCCTAGCCATACCGATACGGTTTGTAACCCCCTTAACCCGATCTATCCGCCAGACCAAACCAAGGAAGCTACATTAGGTTTGCCGAAGAAAACCGGAGAGTTACATCAAAACCAGTCCATTTTTTTCCTTTTTATCTTGTCTAGATGCCAATTATTAATCCTACATGTACATGCAACACTCAAGTACAACCCCAACTCAATCGGGCATCATTTTAACATCCAATTGATCACATTTGCAATTCAGGCACCAAATTGCAAATACATGAAATTTGCAGGATTTAAGCCACTTTTTAAAATACCAATCTTTAATTAGTCAGGTTCTGAACATTCATCTCAAATTTCATCTCAATTTGATTATTCAAGCTCATACAATCACATGGACAAGTTTCAGGGACTAAAATGAAATGAAAGCAAAACTGCCTAGCTAAAATTACAGAAAACAGCCTCAGGTATCGGTACAAGTGTCACCGTACCGATACGCCAAGGAAAGTATCGATACGCCATAATGAACTTACCTAACTTTTGAATTTTTTTAACATATGTACCAGTATGCTTACATGGGTATCGATACACGGGTTTGGATTGAAAAAGTGAAATTCTAGAGGATAGAACCTGTACCGATACACCATTGCCCATATCGATACTCCAAGCCAAAAATGCCCTGGCATACCGATACTCCCTTGCGTGTACCAATTCCTCATACCAGAAAATGTCCAACCATACCAATACGATCCCCCACGTATCGGTACGCTTGGATCTGTAATGTCACAAACTACGGGTTTTTCATTCCAAAAGCATTCTCAAACCATTCTAACATACTAATAACATAACCCTAGCATACCAAGCATTCAGGCTTCACAGATTCAACATCGTAATATGACATCGTCTATTAAAGAGATTCTATAGGCATGATTCCTAAGTTCCATCCAAACAACATGTAAAAAAGGTAAAGCGGCATCAAAACAATCTTTAAGGGCCATTTACAACCCAAAAGCAACTAAAGAAACATGCTCAAACAGGGAGTTCCACAAAACCTCTCCCAAAACACAATAGGTACCCCATTGCCCTTATTCATTATAGTCTAAACCAAGACATACTTTGGAAACAAGTCTTGCCAAGATCCCCTTGCTTCTTGTTTCCTTCCAAGACCTCAATTATCTACATTGATGGACAACAAGAGCGTATGCACACAAGGCTTAGGGAGGAATGCTCAAAGCAACCACCATCAATGCATAATAAACCATATGCTACATGTATCTTTAATCAACAGCAAATCCCATTGCTAACCCTCCACTTAAGCCTTCCCATGCATTACTACCAAATGCAAATCTTAAGGAGAAACATGTATAAATCACATTATACAACATAAAACATTCCAATGATACATTAACAATTATATTGACTTACAAGTGATCAATAACAAGTCCATTAACAAAAGAGTTCATCGGATACACATATTCAACAAGTGTTAACCCAACACTTCAAGCCATCTCAACCGGAATAGCGATACAATCACAATCGCGGTACAATAACAACTGGTACAATAACAACTGAGTACACTTTCAACCCACAGTGAAACCCATCCCTCTCATCGGTTAGATGCTTAACCCCACTAACGGGAGTATTCAGTACTGTTAAACCCTCTACCATTAGGGTACTTGGATGAAGCATTTGGTACACAATATAAACCCCTCAACATCCAAGGCGACTTATTTTACAGTGCACTCTATCCTATGGCCGACCAACAATATCCGATAACAATTTTAAAACCACATCACTTTCCAATATAATTAACCATTTCAACATTTACCTCACTGTTTTTAACAAGCATTAAACCATAAGTGTAAACCATACTTACAAGGATCACTTACCATGTGCATCCTGCAGCAGTTAATGCTTGAAAATAGTGTATCAAATACTTTAAAACATGATTTAACAATAGGTAACATGTAATTAAAACAAGTGCATAAAACTGTCAAACGCTAGCACGACTGAGAGAGTAAAACCACTTTATACTTACTTCTAAGTCTAGGTAAGCATTTCAAACTCTACCATAACTCCCAAACTCAATTCTCAAAACAACGAAACGCTATAAACCACATTTTCACTCACCGATACGCGAAACTTCGATTCGCTGACGCACAAACAAGCATCATAAGTCTCCTACGCTTCTCCAAACACCTCCAGATCAACCTCCCCTATTTTTACCACACAACAACAGAGGATTAATTCATCACAATGCATTCTAAACACAACAAACACAATCCTTCTCAGATTTCCACAACACCCTCACAATTAACCCTCCACAACAACCGAGATCAAGACTAAAGCACTTCGATTCAACACATTTTCAACACCAAAATACATCTAAAAATAGATCCAAGACAACCTACCACCTCCAACAACCTTACAACCATAGATTCAACACAAAACCTCAAAACTAAAAACCTAAACAAATAGAGACCTATGTTTCAGGATTCCATTGATAAAAATCACTTATCAACATTGTTAAACATCCAAAATATGAGTCAAATCACCATTACATACCGAAAATCAGATTTAATTCGCGAATCAACACATTTTCCCCAAAGATCTCATTAAATCATTAGAAAATCATCAAAATCAGATTAGAAATACAAAAGCAAGGATCAAATGATTGGGAATTTCAATAAAGAACCATACAATAGAGGAGATCTCGGACCTTACCCCTATTGTGAAGTTTCTCCCTCAATTGATTTGTGAAAAGCTAAGAAATCACATGATTAATGTGAGATTTTGTATAAACAATCTTTGTAAAACAATTTGAAACAACAAAATCAAGTCAGAAACGTTGAGAGAAAAGTGACATGATTTTTGTTTAAGAAAAGATAACCACCTTTTAAACAAAATCCACTTTAATTATTAATTAAAGCACATATTTAAATTAATTAAATTAAGGGAGAAACCTCCAGAATCAATTTGGTAAAATAGCTCCTTAAAGATTCTAAGTATTTGACCCTTTTCATTTTAGTCACTAGAAAATCACAGTTTTCAAAACTTTCATTTCGGTCACTAACCGAAATGTCCATCTTCCAAAACTAATTTTTCAAAATTGATTCCACCATTATTAAATATAATTAATAATGATTTTTAAACATTTTCCCATAATTTTTCCTACACCAAAAATATATGATCCAAAACTGACTCGAATCTCTACTCTAGTCCACCAAACCGTCTAATAACCCACTAAACCACTAAGCCCTAAAACCAGGGCGTTACACGGTCCCCCACTTATCGGTATGCTTGGGACGATAATGTCAAAATTAACTGGTTTTTCACACAATTCTAGATGCAATTGGCCCCTAGCAACTTGCATACATGCACACTAACATTTGAATATACATAAACTATCATTTATACCAAGGTTAGGCAAACAAAACAACCTCATGCATCCAAAGGACCACTCTAGAGGCATGCTTCTTAGACCACTTTGCCAAACTTACCAAAATGCACAATTTGACCATTCTCAGCAAAAGCAACATGCCAACACACTCAACATAGCATATTAAACCTGGTCAAACCAACACGACATAGCAATCCACAGGGGAACTCTATAAGCATACATAATCACTCATTCAAACTCAACTATAGGCAAATATTAACATCAAGCTGAGCAACATCAAACCTTCATAAAAAACCAGCATAGAATTATTCTAAAATCCACAATGCAACAGACTTACAACTCTCAAAAACCATGGCGAATACATTGCCTTATTAACCAGAAACATAAACCGAGTTCATACTCAAAGTAGTTTATCTCTTGGATTCTTGCAAACCTTGCCCTTTGCTGCCCCGAACTTTATTGCTCTGCATCATTAAGAAAAAAATAGCGTAAGCACACATGCTTAGTGAGGATGCTCATAAAACAATGATGCATTAAAACCATTTGAAAATTATATGTTTGTTCTCCAAAACATGCTTACAACCAAAGCCTTTCCTTGATTCCAACTGAATCAAAGCATAACAACCTTTATATATCAGCATATACAATTCATGCTTAATTCCCAAAGCATTTTAAACAAACCCATGCTTAAATCCCAAAGCATTATAAACAAGGTTCAACACATGAACTTTCACATATATTGGCATTTATAGTGACCCAAATAGTCTACCTCTATCCTATACACATCAGATACACAGATCTCTCATACCATGCCTAGTTAAACCGCAAGTGTACCGACCTTGCCTAGTTAATCTGCAAGATCACCATCAATTTGGGTTGCCTAGTTAAACCGCATACCCCAAATTAGGTCCCCAATAGTCCCAGTGGCCTTGTTAAACTGCCATACCTCAAGGACCCATGGCCACGATCAATTTTGTTCATATTTTCTTGTGCACTTTTAATCCTATGGCATGCCAACTATATCCAATTGTTTTCTCACCTTGTCACATAGCCAATATATCATTTAAAAACCATTTACTTACTGTTTTACAATGCATTAAACAAAACATCACATATGCAAATCTCATTTCCAATGCAATAACACCATTCCCAACCGGAATGAAAACCAATACCCAATATCATTTAATATGCTTTCAATCCCCTACATATGTACTCAAAGTCATGCATTTCCAGTAAGTAAATCATACTATTTTAACACCAAAACATGCAAACAACATGATCATATCCAAGCTGATATTCAAGAGCAAAATAAGGGAAACTTATTTCCGAGTGTAGGTAAGTGTCTCGCGCTTACCCTAAACTCCCAAAAACCTTTATAAACCGTTGTAAAGAATTAAAAACCAGTTTCCACTCACCGATAGACTTTGCCTTTCTTGCCAACGCGATACAAGCTCCCGGCAAGCCACCAAAACAACGTCAAGCTTCATCACCTTGATTATCCCCTATTTTAAACACATAAAACCAGAGGATAAATGCATCAGTATGCATTCAAACCACTTCCTCAGAGCAAAACCCTGCAACTCTCAGGTTGCCCACTAAGAAACCATCCGAAACAAACTAAAATCATCATCAAATGTTTCTGAAACTTAACCCAGCCATAAAAACATTTCAACCCATCAACCAACATCTATTAACCTCCAAAAACCCTTTTCCTAACATCATTTTATTTCCAACAAAGATTAAACTCGATTATCTCCACAATAACTCAAATCTAGCAACCTAAACAATTAGAGATTCAAGAGTTTTGGGATTCTATTGATAAAAATAACTTATCAACATCAAAACACCTCAAAAATATATATTAAATCAATCTCAAATACTAAAAATTATATCCACTTCGAAAATTACCATGTTTCATCAATATTTTCAAAATAACTCAATTAAACATTGATAAAACATTAAAATCACATTACAACTTATAAATCAGTGATCAAATACTTAAGAATATCAATAAAGAATCATTTAATAGAGGAGATCACAGACCTTACCCCTGTTATGTGATTTCTCCCTCAATTTGCTTGTTTAAAGCTAAGGAAACGTAAATTTTTAATGAGATTTTGCAAAACAAAGTTAAAGAATCAAGTTAAAATCAATAATCTGAGTGAAAAGAATCCCTCACCTCTGTATTTTGATGAAATTGTAAGTGTTTGGAAGAAAAGAAGTTGAGAGAAAAGGTTTAGGAAAAAGTAACGTGCATTTCTTTTAAAAGCTAATAACTAACTTTAGATATTTAATCCTTCTTAACACCCTTTTAAAACACATGTTTAAAATGATTTAATTGAAGGGATAAACCACCAACAAACACTTGGTAGATTAGCTCCTTAAGGATTCTAAGAATTTGACCCTTTTGATTGTAGTCAATTTAAAGCATATTTCAAAAATCACATTTTGGTCACCAACCAAAATGTTATATTTCCAAATTTCCTTTTCTAAAATTGAATCCACAAAAAATCAATACATAATAAAAGATAATTTTTAACTATTTTCCATATTTTTATCTTACCAAAAAATATACGGTCTCGAATTCGACCTGGTCCACCAGACCGTCTAATAAACCTCAAAACTGCTAGGCCCAAAACCGGGGTGTTACAACTCTCCCCCACTTAAGAAATTCTATCCCCAAAATTACCTGAAGGAAACAGATGCAGAAATTGCTCCTTTATATTCGCCTTGCTTTCCCAAGTAACTTCTTCAACACCTCGGTGTCGCCATAAAACCTTCACGAGTTCTATCATCTTACCATGTAGGACTATCTTGCTGGTATCGAGGATCTCTACAGGTTCCTAATCAAAGGATAGAACCAGCCTCAACTCCACATCCTCCACCGGCATAACATGCGATGGATCTGATCGATATCTCCTCAACATCGAAACATGGAACAAATTATGAATTTTCTCCAACTCGAGAGGCAACTCCAATCGGTATGCCATAGGACCCACACGCTCAATAACCTCGTATGGTGAACCTCGGACTAAGCTTACCCTTATGTCCGAATCTCATCACCTTTCTCCATGGTGACACTTTCAAGAATACGCGACCGCCTACCACGTATTCTACTTCCTTACGCTTCAAATCCGCGTAATATTTATGTCGTTCTACAGCCGCTTTCAACCGGTCGCATACAAGCTTAACCTTCTCATATGTGTCTTTCAACAAATCCGGCAGAGTAACATGCTTTCCCCCCACCTCAGCCTAGCATAAGGGCATACGACACATCCGGCCATATAACGCCTCATAAGGTTCCATATGTATACTCGCCTGATAACTGTTGTTGTAAGCAAACTGAACTAAAGGCAAATGCTTCTCCCAGATTCCTTGGAACTCAATAATACAGCACCTCAACATATCCTCCAGAACCTGGATAACCCGCTTAGACTGCCCATCCGACTAAGGATGATACGCAGTGCTAAAACTTAACCTCAAATCCAAGGCCTGGTGCAAACTCCTCCAAAACCTTACCGCAATCCTCGAATCCCTAATAGAAACAATGGATATAGGTACACCATGCAAGTTCCCAATCTCATCTATATACAAATATGCCAACTTGTCCAAGGTGTATGTTGTATGCACTGGCAGGAAATATACACATTTTGTAAATCGATCAACAATCACCCAAACGAAATCCTTTTTAGCCAGTGTAAACGGCAAACCTATTACAAAATCCATGGTGATTCTCTCCCATTTCCACTCCAAAATTCTCAATGATTGCAACAACTCAGATGGAAATTGATGTTCAGCCTTGACCCACTAACATACCATACACTTGGAAACAAACTCAGCCACATCCTTTTTAACCCAACCCAATAGTATGCCTTCTTCAAATCACGATACATCTTAACACTACCAGGATGCATAGCAAAAGGACTAGAGTGTGCCTCAATTTTGGATCATTCAGCACCACTATTCGATCCTTGAAACACAAAACTCCATCATCATCAATATGAAATTCCGTCGGGTTACCATCTGCTATGTCCTTAACATGCTCAACCAACGAATCATCACACGGTTGCTTAGCTTTAATCAACTATGATAACGCAGGCTTAACTTGCAATTCAGCCAGCAAACTGCCCTCTCGTGTCATACTCAACCTTGCAAACATAGCTCGAAGCTCAACCGCAACCTTATGACTTAATTCATCTGCCACTACATTGGCTTTACCAGGATGGTACTCAATTGTCAAGTCATAATCCTTAAGCAATTCCAACCATCTATGTTGACTAAGATTCAAATCTTTCTGAGACATCAAATACTTCAAGCTCTTGTGATCCATAAATACCATACACTTCTCACCATATAGGTAATGTCGCCAAAGTTTCAAAGTGAATACCACATCCGCAAGCTTCAAATCATGAGTTAGATAATTGCGCTCATGAACTTTCAACTGCCTCGATGCAAAGGCCACAAGCTTCCCATCTTGCATTAGCACACAACCCAATCCAACATACGACGCATCACTATAAATCACAAACTCCTTCCCAGACTGAGGCTGAGTTAACACATGAGCATGTATCAGAATTTTCTTCAACTTTTTAAAACTGTGCTGCTGCTTCCCTGTCCACACATAAGGAATGTTCTTGTGTAACAACTTGGTTAATGGTGCTGCAATAATTGAGAACATCTCAACAAAACGGCGATAATAACCAACCAACCCAAGAAAACTACGCACCTCTGATACAGACTTAGGTGGCTTCCAATTGAGAATAGCCTCAATCATCTGTGGATCAACATGAATACCCTTCGTAGAAACAACATGACCAAGGAATATCACTTCCTTAATCCAAAATTAGCACTTGCTTAACTTAGCATATAACTGATTATCCTTCAACACTTGCAACACTATCTGTAAATGTCGATCATGTTCTTCCTTGGTACGGGAGTACATAAGAATATCATCTATGAACACAACCACAAACTGATCAAGATATTTATAGAACACTCTATTCATCATATCCATAAATGCAGCTGGGGCATTTGTCAAATCGAAAGGCATGACCAGAAACTCATAATGCCCATACCTCGTACGTAACGTGGCTTTATGCACATCCACATCCTTAACCATCAACTGGTAATACCCCAAACTTATATCTATCTTGGAAAATAGCTGCTCCACAAAACTGATCGAACAAGTCATCAATCTGCAGCAACGAGTACCTATTCTTTACCGTCAACTTGTTCAACTAACGATAATCAATGTATATACACATTGTACCATCTTTCTTTTTCACGAAGAGAACAGGTGCACCCAATGGAGAAACACTTGGTTGAATGAACCCATGGTCCAACAACTCCTAAAGCTGTGACTTCAACTCCTTCAATTCTTTCGGTGCCATCCTATAAAGAGAAATAAACATCGGTGTTGTACCCTAATATGTCTCAATACGAAACTTCACCTCCCTATCCAGAGGTAAACCCGACAACTGCTCAAGAAAAACCTTAGGGAAGTCGCACGCGGTCCGAATGTCCTCACTCGGACACCCTTGGCTTCCGGATTCATAACAATAGCCAAATAAGCTTGGCAGCCATCAAACATCATCTTCTCACTCTAACAGCTGAAATCACATTGGACAAAAACTTTACATTCTCACCAACCACCACAACTTCAAAATCGTTAGCCAACCTCAAGGAAATTCTCTTGGATTCGCAATCCACAACTGCTCTATGCTCACTCAACCAATATATACCCAAAATGATATCAAACCATGGAATGGCAATTCCATCAGATCTGCGGCAAACTCATGACCTTGCACCACCAAAGGACAATGCTGGTACAACTTTCTTGTTGTAACTGTCTCCCCAAAGGAACTTGTGACTAACATGCCAACATCTAAGATCTCAACAGGAATATTCAGCATAGATGCATGTTCACTCAAGATATATGAATGCGTAGACCCCGGATCAATCAAAGATAACAATGACAAGGATTGCAAAGTAAAAGTCCCTGCGATCACATCTGTGTCATTACCCCTCTGACCATCCTCGCGCCTCTAAAAATTACCGCTGCCACGGCCTCGACCCCTAGTAGGTGTAGCAACCTGTGTTGGTGCATCTCTCGCAGCTCGAGGATAATAACACTTCAAGTGATCAGATGAATCGCAAATCCAACAAGCTCCAGCATTACCCCAGGATATACCCGCGTGGCGCCTACCACATCGCTCACACTCTGGTGTAACACGGGCTTCTTGAGCACCTTGGCCAACTCTACCACCACGCCTGTGATCTGGCTTATGTCTCTTGTCCCTGAACTTTCTATTATGCCTCCCAAAATAGCTAGAGTCAGCCACTCCTTTACCCAAGTTCACACCTACAGCTTGAACTGGTGCACCCAAAGACTGTTCAATATCCTTGGCCCGATTGACCAACACATCAAAATCCGTGTAATTTGCAGCTAGGAGATACATCTTAATGTCCTTAACAAGACCATAACAAAACCTGTCACATCTCTACTGGTCATCCAGAACCAACTCCAGAGCATACTAACTCATCTGGACAAACTTTACCTCGTATTCAGTAAAAGACATGCCTCCTTGAGATAGCGACATAAACTCGCCCTTCTTCATACCCAAATGTTGGGTACCAAGATACTTTATCTTGAAAGCTCTCTGGAAGAACTCCAAAGTAACGTTTGCCTCAGTAACGCCAGCAATTATGGTAACCCACCAATGATATGTATCTCTTGCAGCAGAGATACAGTGCAACCCAACTTGCGCTCCATATTACATCCCATCTGATTCATGATGTGAACCATCTTTTCTAGCCAACCCTCGGCTACCTTAGGGCTCAAACCCTGAAACTCCCTACCTCCTAAACTCCTCAAACACTCTAAGGGTAAACCTTGATTTGCCACCACAACAGGTGCCGGTGCCTGCACTCCAGCCATCGCTGCCTGGAAAGCTCCCGTTATTGCCTAAACTAAAGGAGTCAAATCGCCATACACATGCACTTGGTGAACACGGGGTGCTTCACCCACCCCAACGTCAACTAGAAGAACCACTAGAGGAGAGGAGGTAAAACATGAGGGAGATTCTCTTCTGTCTCATTATTTTGCCCAACCCCGGCAATATTAGCCATTGATCGTGTCTCACGTCAAGCCATGCTAACAAAAGCATCAAAACACATTAAAGTTAGGCTAGCGTCAGGAAAAGGATCTAAGTTAACTTTAAAACGCATTTAAAATCCTAGGTAATAGGCAATGTGTTCCTAAACATACCCCAATAGAATATTAAACAACCACCGAACATATACACAATCACCGTAGAGTTCAAACAACATCAGCTAGTCAATCAACAACATCCCAACTTTTCGCAAACCTAGCTCTGATACCAACAAATGTAACCCCCTCGACCCGGCCTAGTCATAAGACCAAACCGAGCAAGCTACATTAGGTTTACCGAAGTAAAACAGAAAGATAAAACCTAAAACACGTCCAATTTTTTCTTTATCTTGTCTAGATGCATTAATTCTTTCCTACATTTTCATACAGTCCACAGGTGAGCACTCATCTCAATCGGGCATCGTAACAACATCCAATTGGCCATAAACACAAATTAGGAACCAAAACATAATTTTAGCAATATAAAAGGGCTTTTCTAAATTTTAAGTTACCAACCTTTAATTAAATACATTTCATGCTTATATGTCAAAAATCAGCCTCAAACGATCATCTATGCTCAAATAACTGGCAAAACAAGATCTAGGGACTAAAACAAAAAAACTAGAACTGTCTTTCCAAGACATTAACAGAAATAATGGTATCCGTATTGATACACTGAGTCTCGTATCGATGCGGTTGTGAACCCATCATTTCGATACGGCAAGACCCGTACCGGTACGCCACTTCAAGTATAACTACTTTTTTTAAAAAAAAATCCTTTAACACCTTACCGATACGATCACCTAGTGTTTCGGTACGCGGCTTCATTCCAAAAACTAAAATTCCAGTAACCATTAGGCGTATCAAAACACCCATACATGTACTGAAGCACCCTATCCTTATTTGACTAGCGTACCGATACGGTCCCCCGCATATCGGTACGCCTGGGTCTGTACTGCCAAGATTAACTGGATTTTCACACAATTCCATATGCAATTGGCCCCTAACAACTTGCATACTTGCACACTAACATTTGAATATACATAAACTATCATTTGTACCAAGGTTAGGCAAATAAAACAACCTCATACATCCAAAGGACCACTCTAGAGGCATGCTTCTTAGAACACTTTGCAAAGCTTACCAAAATGCACAATTAGACCATTCTCAGCATAAACAACATGCCAACACACTCAACATAGCATATTAAACCTAGTTAAACCAGTACAACATAGCAATCCCCAAGGGAACTCTAGATGAATACCTAAACACTTATTTAACATCAACTATAGGCAAATATTAACATCAAGCCGAGCAACATCAAACCTTTATCAAAAACCAGCATAAAATCATTCTAAAATCCACAATGCAACAGATTTACAACTCGGAAAAACCATGGCGAACACCTTGCCTTATTAACCGGAAACATAAACCGAGTTCATACTCAAAGTAGTTTATCACTTGGATCCTTGCAAACCTTGCCCTTTGCTGCCCCAAACTTTATTACTCAACAACATTATAAAAAAAGAGCGTAAGCACACATGCTTAGTAAGGATGCTCATAAAACTATGATGCATTAAAACCATTTGAAAATTATTTGTTTGTTCTCCAAGACATGCTTACAACCAAAGCCTTTCCTTGATTCCAACCGAATAAAAACATAACAGCCTTTATTTAACAACATATACAATCCATGCTTAATTCCCAAAGCATTTTAAACAAACCCATGCTTAAATCCCAAAGCATTATAAACAAGGTTCAACACATGAACTTTCACATATATTGGCATTTATAGTGACCCGGATAGTCTACCTCTATCCTATACACATCGGATACATGGATCTCTCATACCATGCCTAGTAAAACTCCTGATACCCCAAACCTTGCCTAGTTAAACTGCAAGATTTGACACCCTCGCCTAGTTAAACCGCGAGATTTCACCCTTGCCTAGTTAAACCGCAAGTGTACCGACCCTGCCTAGTTAATCCGCAAGATCAACATCAATTTGGGTTGCCTAGTTAAAACACATGCCCAAAATGAGGTCCCCAACATTCTGAGTGGCCTTGTTAAACCATCATACCTCAAGGACCCATGGCCACGATCGATTTTATTCATATTTTATAGTACACTTTTAATCCTATGGCATGACAACTATATCCGATTATTTTCTCACCTTGTCACATAGTCAATATATCATTTACAAACCATTTACAACCATTTACTTAGTGTTTTACAATGCATTAAACAAAACATCACGTATGCAAAATCTCATTACCAATGCAATAACACCATTCCCAACCGAAATGAAAACCAATGCTCAATAGCATTTAATATGCTTTCAGTCCCCTGCATATGTTCTCAAAGTCATGCATTTCCAGTAAGTAAACCATACCATGTTTAACACCAAAACATGCAAACAACATGCTCATATCCAAGCTGATGTTCAAGAGCAAAATAAGAGAAACTTACTTCCGAGCTTAGTTAAGTGTCTCACGCTTACCCTAAACTCCCAAAAACCTTTAGAACCCTTTGTAAAGCATTAAAAACCAGTTCCCACTCACCGATATGCTTTGCCTTTCTTGCTAACGCGATACAAGCTCTCGACGAGTGACCAAAACAATGTCAAGCTTCATCACCTTGATTATCCCATGTTTTAAACACATAAAACCAAAGGATAAATGCACCATTATGCATTCAAACCACTGCCTCAGAGCAAAACCCCGCAACCCTCAAGTTGCCCATGAAGAAACCATCCGAAACAAATCGAAATCATCATCAAACATTTTTGAAACTTAACCCAGCCATAAAACAACAATTCAACCCATCAACCAACATCTATTAACCCCCCAAAACCTTTTCCTAACATCCTTTTATTTCCAGTAAATATTAAACTCAATTATCTCTACAACAACTCAAATCTAGCAACCTAAACAATTAGAGGTTCAATAATTTTGGGATTCTATTGATAAAAACAACTTATCAGCATCAAAACACCTCCAAAACATATATTAAATCAATCTCAAATACTAGAAATCAGATCCACTTTTGAAATTACCATGTTTCATCAATATTTCTAAAATAACTCAATTAAACATTGATAAAACAATAAAATCACATTACTACTTATAAATCAAGGATCAAATACTTGGGAATATTAATAAAGAATATTTAATAGAGGAGATCACGACCTTACCCCTTTTATGTGATTTCTCCTTTAATTGGCTTGTTTAAAGCTAAGAAAACATAAAATTTCAATGAGATTTTGCAAAAAAAAAAGTTAAAGAATTAAGTTAAAATCAATAATATGAGTGAAAAGAATCTCTCACCTATGGATTTTGATGAAATTCTAAGCGTTTGGAAGAAAAGAAGTTGAGAGAAAAGGTTTAGGGAAAAGTTACATAAATTTCTTTTAAAAGCTAATAACTAACTTTAGATATTTAACCCTTTTTGACACCCTTTTAAAACACATGTTTAAAATGATTTAATTGAAGGGAGAAACCACTAGCAAAAACTTGGTAGATTAGCTCCTTAAGGATTCTAAGGATTTGACCCTTTTGATTTTTAGTCACTTAAAAATAGTTTTCAAAAGTCGCATTTTGGTCACTAACCAAAATGTCATATTTCCAAATCCCCCTTTTCTAAAATTGATTCCACCAAAAATCAATGCATATTAAAATATGATTTTTAACTATTTTCCCATATTTTTATATTAAAAGATGATTTTTAACTATTTTCCATATTTTTCCAAGATGATTTTTAACTATTTTTATCAAATTCCCTTCAACTCGTTCGGGGCCATGTGATACAGAGCAATTGACACTGGTGCCGTATTCACAAAGATCTCAATGCCAAACTCCACCTCACGTCAGGTGGCAACCCCGATAACTCTTCCAAAAAATACCCGAAAACTCGCATACCGTGCAAATAACCTACACCCTCGACTCCTTTGAACTAGGATTCATCACATAGGAGAAGAAAGCCTTGCATCCGGAATCCAACAATCATCTCGCTTCCAAAGCCAAAACATCATTAGACAAGAACTTAGCATTCTCGCTTCCAAAGCCAAAACATCATTAGACAAGAACTTAGCATCCTGAGGTTGTGGTTGTTTTATTAGAGTTGTCGCTTCATGATTTTTAATATAATCTTGGGTTGGATTTGTGGCTGGACCAGAGTTGTGGTTGATTTTTGAATCCTAGCGAGTTGTCTTGGAACTTGCTGATGTTTATGGGTAGTATCCCGAGCGAGAATGTTAAATTCTTGTTTAATGTTGTTTTGGTGTTGAAAGTGAGTTGTTTGATGGATTTTTGGTGGCAAGGTATTCGTAGCTTATGTTATGACTCCAGAGTCAAAGGAAGTGCGTGTGTAGGTTATGCATATGGTATGTAGGCTTCTAGTTGTTTCGAGGGAATAGCTGGGTTTGCCATTGGATTGAAAGGCTGAGTTTGGCATTAAATTGTATGAAAACACATTTCTAGTTTCTATCGCTCTTTGTGCGGGGCTCGATAGAGGTGAGGGGTTTAAGACGCAACTTTGGGAGTTGCTTGTGTAAGGCTTTATTAGGCAGTGTTTGGATACATTTTGATGCATGTTTTCTCTAGTTTTGTGTGATCAAAACATGGGATAATCAAGGCGAAGTAGCTTGAGGTGCATCGTTGCTTGCCGGGAGCTCGATTTACGTTGGCGAGCAAGGTGAGGTGTAATCGGTGAGTGGAAACTGGTTTTAAATGCCTTTAAAGGGTTTACAAATGATGTTGGGAGTTTAGGATAAGTTTGAAACACTTACCTAAGCTCAGAAGTAAGTTTCCCTCTTTTGCTCTTTAATATCGGATTGGATATAAGCACTTTTGATTACATGTTTTGGTATTAAACATGGTTTGAATTACTTAATGTAAATGCATGGTTTTGAAGTATATGCAATGGCTTTAAAGTATATGAAATGCTAGTGAGCATTGGTTTTCATTATGGTTGGGAATGTGGTATTGCTTTGGCAATGTTATTTGCATATGTAGTGATTTTGTATAATGCATTGTAAAACAGTGAGTAAATGGTTTTGAAAATGATATATAAGCTATGTAACAACGTGAAAAAACTATCGGATATAGTTGGCATGCCATAGGATGAAGTGCACTATAATATATATACAAAAATCGGTTATGGCCATGGGCCCTTGAGGTATGGCCGTTTAACTAGGTCACTTGGACTATTGGGACATCTCTTGGGGTATGCGGTTTAACTAGGCAGCCAAAGATGATGGTGATCTTGTAGTTTAACTAGGCAATGTCGGTAAAGCCCGTGGTTTAATTAGGCCAGGCTGTAAAATCTTGCGGTTTAACTAGGCAAGGTTTGGGATATCTTGCGGTTTAACTAGGCATGGTATGTGTAGCGATGTCCCTTTAATTTTCATCGCTAAAATAAAAACGATTGTGTTTTCGAAGGATTTTTGAAAGGTGCTTGGATATAAAATATTTATTCCGTGGGGTTTACAAAAACCTCAAAAAAAATGGAGTCGCCACCGGCCACTTAGGTAGGCCGGACACCATAAAACCAGAGATTCAAAAAGACAGGGTTCGGGAGTCGGTTACGGATGGGGAAGGATTAGCACCCCCACACCGCCCAAAATTGGTACTTTAATAATTACCGCTTTATTAATATTGGATTTCCCGAATTAGAGTGACGATTATTTTAAAATTCAGTCATAATTGCGAATTAATTTTAAGGGTCCCGTTATCCGAGAGTAAACGCCCAACCACTATCACTACGCCTGATACTGGCCCCGTTTACGCTCGGATAAAAGGACACCGCATTAACAATTTATATATCATATGCAATCTTAGTGGTAAAAAATATAAAACATGGCAAAATATTTAAATGCAATAAATATTGACATAACAGAATACTAATCTAACATAAATGATATACTAGACTAAAACATGCATATAAACATATTAATCTAACTCATAAATAAAAACATATCTAGCATAAACAAAATACTAATACTCATAAATATTAATCTAACATAAAAACAAATTCATAAAATACTATTCTAAAACATACATACATAAATATTAATCTGACTCATAAATAAAAACATATCTAACATAAATAAAATATTAATATAAAACACAAATTTAAAACATATTAAATATTAATCTAAAACATAAACATAAAAAATAAGACTAAAATTTTAAAATAACTAATACTTCATTAATATATAAAAATTACAACACTAATAAAAAAGGAAGAAAATATACCTAACTAGGAGCTCGAACGACGAACTCCGCCGAGATCTACCGCGACCCCTCCAAAAATTTAACTAGATCGGACCTAAAATAGGACCCCGATCGAACTGGTTAAGACCGAGGATATTACCCCGATCCTGGGCTAGCCGAATTGGCCTGCCCTTTGCCGATTTCAATTGTTGCAATTGCAATTGCCAAAATTTCTCTTCAATTGGCGTGTCTTTCTCTTCAATTGGGGTGCCTATTTATAGGCAAATGTGATGGAAAATGGGTGACGTGGAGCACCCTGCTCCACGCAAATTTCCCTCTTTTTTTTGATTTTTTTATTAATTATTATTATTTATTTTTTTTGATTTTTTTTTACTTTTTTATATATATAATTTTACTATTATAATAACACTAATAACACTAAAACACGGTAAAAAATGAGTGATTACAGTTGCCCCTCTTTGCTTGTTCTTGTGAAACGAGGACAAAGCAAAGATCAAAAGCACTCATTTTATCAGACTTCCCTGTTTGTAGCCTTGGAAAAACGAATTCTTTTGGACATCTCCGCTCTTCCTTGGCTGAATCTTCGGGCTCATAAGTTCTTCCTATATATAGAGCTTCGTCACCTTCCGATCTTGGAGTTTTATCAGACTTCCCTGTTTGGTTTGTAGCCTTGGAAAAGCGAATTTTTTTGGACATCTCCGCTCTTCCTTGGTTGAGTCCTTAGGCTCGTAAGTTCTTCTTATATAGAACTTCATCACCTTCCGATCTTGGAGCTACAGGCTCTTTTCGACGCAGAACCCTTCGCTCTCATTGTAGCTTTGGAAAAACGAATTCTTTTGGACATCTCCGTTCTTCCTTGGCTGAATCTTCAGGCTCGTAAGTTCTTCCTATATAGAACTTCGTCACCTTCCGACCTTGGAGCTACAGGCTCTTTTCGACACAGAACCCTTCGCTCTCATTGTAGCTTTGGAAAAACGAATTCTTTTGGACATCTCCGTTCCTCCTTGGCTGAATCTTCAGGCTCGTAAATTCTTCCTATATAGAGCTTCGTCACCTTCCGACCTTGGAGCTACAGGCTCTTTTCGACACAGAACCCTTCGCTCTCATTGTAGCTTTGGAAAAATGAATTCTTTGGGATATCTCCGTTCTTCCTTGGCTGAATTTTCAGGCATGTAAGTTCTTCCTATATAGAACTCTTGACGTCTGAAGTCTCAGAGCTGCAGGTTCTTTTCGACACAGAACCCTTCACCCTAAGACAATGAAGCTCAGAGTCTTTCCTATATAAGACTTTTTGCTTTTGACACAACAGGTTTCCTATATAACCTTGTGTCATAGGTGAATTGCTTTGACTGGGAGTTCTTCCTATATAGAACTGCGAGGCCTCACCTTGGAGCCATCAGTTCCTCCTATATAGAACTTTTTTGGCGTCTGGAATCTCAGAGCTACAGGTTCTTTTCGACACAGAACCCTTCACCCTACGACAATAAAGCTCGGAGTCTTTCCTATATAAGACTCTTTGCTTTTGACACAACAGGTTTCCTATATAACCCTGTGTCATAGGTGAATTGCTTTGACTGGGAGTTCTTCCTATATAGAATCATGAAGTCTTCACCCTAGAGTCATCAGTCCTTCCTATATAGAACTTTCAGCTTCTGAAGCCTTGGAGAGGTAGATTCTTCCTATATAGAAACTCTCTCTAGAGCTTGAAAACATGTGCCTTTATGTAAAAACATTGCCTTCTCATTTGGGATTCACATCGCGATGACCCTCGATGTCTCTTTGGATCTGTAGATACCTGTTCGAGATGAAAACAAAATGCTACGACAAATGAATGAATTGACATGCTCCTAATCCTAGTGATGTCTGACTATTCATGATGCATGAGATTCAATATCTCGATGGGCTTGTTTTGGTCCTTATTTGACGTTCGCTTTCTCCTTTCTTACGGGCATCGATACCCCGCTTCACTATCAAGTTCAACCATCTCGACCTTTCTCTTTTTTCAATTCCGACTTGGAATTCTAGAGTGCCCTTTCGGGTTTTCACTTTAGAGAGAGATTTTTTTTGAGATAGTATTTCTTGACGGCATTAGAATTTACGGGATTTTTCAGCTCGTCCCCGTCCATTTCTGTTAGGATCAGGGCTCCTCTTGAGAAGGCCTTTTTTATGACGTATGGTCCTTCCCAGTTGGGCATCCATTTTCCTCGAGAATCTTTCTGGATAGGGAGGATTCTTTTGAGTACCAGATCCCCTTCTTTGAATTCTCTTGGGTGCACCTTTTTGTTGTAAGCCTGCACCATCCACTTTTGGTACATCTGACCATGACAAATGGCTTTTAGTCTTTTTTCGTCAATGAGATTTAGTTGGTCGAGTCTGGGCTGTACCCATTCAGCTTCTTCCAGTTTTACTTCATTTAAGACCCGGAGGGACGGAATCTCTACCTCAATTGGGAGTACTGCTTCGGTACCATACACCAAGGAGTAAGGCGTTGCCCCCGTTGATGTGCGGATGGACGTTCTATAGGCGAAAAGGGCAAAAGGCAACTTCTCATGCCAATCCTTGTAGGTATCCGTAGTCTTCGCTATGATTTTCTTTATATTTTTGTTTGCTGCTTCCACAGCTCCATTCATTTTAGGACGATAGACTGTGGAATTATGGTGTGTTATTTTGAATTGAGTGTACACGTCCTTTATCATTTTGTTGTTCAGATTGGAAGCATTGTCGGTGATGATCCTCTCTGGCAATCCGTATCGACAAATAATTTCCTTCTTTAAGAACTTACAAACTGTAGTCCTGGTGATATTGGCATAAGATGCTGCCTCTACCCATTTAGTGAAGTAGTCTATGGCGACCAAAATGAAACGATGCCCATTGGAAGCTTTCGGATGGATCTGCCTGATAACGTCCATGCCCCACGCTACGAAAGGCCACGGAGAATTCATGGTGTGTAGAGGTGATGGGGGTGCATGAATTTTGTCAGCGTAAATTTGGCATTTGTGGCATTTCCTGGCGTAATCGATGCAATCTCCCTCCATGGTCAACCAGAAATAACCGTATCTCATAATTTTTCGGGCTATAGACAACCCGTTGGCGTGCGTTCCACAGATCCCGTCATGCACTTCGGCTAAGATTTCCTTCACCTCCCGGGCATCCACACATCTCAGCAATGTTTGATCATGACTTTTCCTATATAGGATCTCCCCATCTAGGACATATTTCGTTGCCATTTTTCTGAGCGCTTTTCTGTCATTGTCGTTTGCCCCTTCTGGATACTTTCGAAGCTTGACATATTGCAGGATATCATAGTACCATGGATTCCCGTCAATCTCTTCCTGCACATTACAACAATGAGCAGGCTTTTCAAACGTCTGCATCTCAATGGGTCTCATTTCTGCCCAGGTGTTTGTTTTAAACATGGACGCCAAGGTTGCCAATGCATCTGCCATCTGATTTTCTTCTCGGGGCAGGTAATTGAAGCTGACCTTTTCGAACTCTTTGACGAGCTCTTGGATTAATTCGTGATATTTGACCAACTTCGGGTCTCTGGTTTCCCACTCCCCGCGCAATTGGTAAATGACTAAGGACGAATCTCCGAACACTCGAAGTTCCTTAACCTTTCTCTCGATGGCTGAGTTTAGTCCCATGATGCAAGCTTCGTATTCAGCTATATTGTTTGTGTAGAAGAATTCCAATCTGCTGGTGAAAGGATAATAGACGTCCTCAGGTGAAATTAGCACTGCCCCTATCCCATGTCCGAGGGTGTTGGAGGCTCCATCGAAGTAAAGTTTCCATGACTTATCATCTGAAATCTCTTCTTCGGTTGTAATGCACATCAAGTCTTCGTCTGGGAAACTAAAGTTCAATGTCTCATAGTCATCCGAAGCACGACTAGCTAGGAAGTCCGCTACGGCACTCCCCTTTACGGCTGCGAAAGGCCACGGAGAATTCATGGTGTGTAGAGGTGATGGGGGTGCATGAATTTTGTCAGCGTAAATTTGGCATTTGTGGCATTTCCTGGCGTAATCGATGCAATCTCCCTCCATGGTCAACCATAAATAACCGTATCTCATAATTTTTCGGGCTATAGACAACCTGTTGGCGTGCGTTCCACAGATCCCGTCATGCACTTCGGCTAAGATTTCCTTCGCCTCCCGGGCATCCACACATCTCAGCAATGTTTGATCATGACTTTGCCTATATAGGATCTCCCCATCTAGGACATATTTCGTTGCCATTTTTCTGAGCGCTTTTCTGTCATTGTCATTTGCCCCTTCTGGATACTTTCGAAGCTTGACATATTGCAGGATATCATAGTACCATGGATTCCCGTCAATCTCTTCCTGCACATTACAACAATGAGCAGGCTTTTCAAACGTCTGCATCTCAATGGGTCTCATTTCTGCCCAGGTGTTTGTTTTAAACATGGACGCCAAGGTTGCCAATGCATCTGCCATTTGATTTTCTTCTCGGGGAAGGTAATTGAAGCTGACCTTTTCGAACTCTTTGACGAGCTCTTGGATTAATTCGTGATATTTGACCAACTTCGGTCTCTCTGTTTCCCTCTCCCGCGCAATTGGTAAATGACTAAGGACGAATCTCTGAACACTCGAAGTTCCTTAACCTTTCTCTCGATGGCTGAGTTTAGTCCCATGATGCAAGCTTCGTATTCAGCTATATTGTTTGTGCAGAAGAATTCCAATCTGCTGGTGAAAGGATAATAGACGTCCTCAGGTGAAATTAGCACTGCCCCTATCCCATGTCCGAGGGCGTTGGAGGCTCCATCGAAGTAAAGTTTCCATGACTTATCATCTGAAATCTCATCTTCGGTTGTAATGCACATCAAGTCTTCGTCTGGGAAACTAAAGTTCAATGTCTCATAGTCATCCGAAGCACGACTAGCTAGGAAGTCCGCTACGGCACTCCCCTTTACGGCTTTTTGATTAACATATACGATGTCGAATTCGGATAAGAGCATCTGCCATCGAGCCATCCTTCCCGTTAGTGCTGGCGCTTCCATTAGGAACTTTAATGGGTCTAGCTTGGATATCAACCAGGTAGTATGGTACAACATGTACTGTCTGAGCCGCTTGGTAGCCCAAACTAGAGCACAACACAGCTTCTGACCAAGCGGGTACCGTGTTTTCGCAATCATTGAATTTCCCGCTTAGGTAGTAGATGGCCTGCTCCTTTTTTTTCTTGACTCATTGTGTTGCCGCCGCAGCACACATCCCATTGAATTCTCGAAGATCATTTAGTGGTCGACCCGAGGGCGGTGCGACTAAAATTGGAGCATTTGTCAGGTACTTTTTGTGCAAAAGGCTTTCTTGTCTTTAGAGTTATCACCCGCCATCATAAATGATCATCTGGTTCTTATATTATTCTTATATGAACCCTTGTCATCTTCTTGGCTTGGCGTTGCCCCATTCAACCACGGGCTCCACTGCTTTGAATTTTCTGGCCTATCATATAGAGCCTTGATCTATTTCTAGTCACCAGGGTGGGCCAAGATGCTTCCATCCCTTAAGCTCTTCCTTGATCTTCTCGTAGCATTTCGACGGGAACTAACTCTCGGTCCCTATGCTTTAAATCTCATCATCATTCATTTTTAAAGTAAAGTAAAAGGTAATTTACTTGTGTATATTTCAAAAAAAATAATGATTGTTTGAAAAGATAACAGTCATTTCGAAAATCACAACTTGGACATTTTGAAAACATTGTTTGGAACAAATGGTAAACATCATAACTTTGGGAGAAAATGTCAACCTTTTTAAAACATGTTTGCCCCGAAATATCAAACACCATAGCACATTTGTTTCAAGTTGCCAGAGACCAACTCTAATGAAGCGCATATTTAGAAGATCTTGACCATTGTGGAGATATATGCCAATGTATAGTTTCTTCTGGTCTAATAGGCTTTTGAGAGGAACAACCCTACCTAGTTTCTACCCCGTTTAAGGTGGCTCTCTTAATCTCACTATCTCACCATGCCCCATCCTTCCCTTATTTGGGTGTCGATCAAGCACTTCGAAGTTTGACGTTCCTTGAAGAAAAGTTAACCTTTATAGGCGGAATGAAATCTGAAGACATTCTCATTCAACTTGGATATCTATGGATGACCAGAATGGTCTTTGGGGCTTGTAATGTAGGCCTTTGGTTTATGGTTAAGTGAAACAGTATTTCTGTACTTGTGTAACTTGGATATGCCCATTAACCCTTCCTTCCTCTCTAGACTGCCCGTTTTCGGGTTTTCACCCTAGAGTTCATTTCCTTTCTTTTTATTGTATGCTGCCTTGCATTCTGGCTATATACTGATGTTCGTTTTCTGTCCAAGAATGTTTGATCCTCCAGAACTCCTCGGAACTGAGATTTCTTGAAGGACTACGAATACATTTCTGGGAATTCTTGTGATTGGCACGCCCAGATGAAATGTTATTCTTGCTTTCTTTTTTTTTTCTCTCTTTTTTCTTTTTCACTTTTTCTCTTGGATCGCTCTAGACTGCCCATTTTTGGGTTTTCACCCTAGAGGTCACTTCCTTCTTTTGTACCTTCGGATCAATGTATTTTGGCTGGATATTGATGCCAGCAGGCTCAGGTGGACTACTCTTTTTCTTCATTTTCAGGATCACTCTAGACTGCCCATTTTTTTTTCACACCCTAGAGGTCATTTCCTTTTTCAAAATTGGCAATCTTCGGGCTGACTTGTCTTGACTTGGCTTCAATTCGAGCTTCTATACTAATTTTCAAAACTGATGTTTACTTGAAATGTGGATTCCTTGTGTCTCTTGCACATAGTTGAAGTCTCGTTCTTGTATTGTTTGATCTGTGTGTGAAACATAGACTGTATTCTTTTTTTCTTTCTTTTTTTTTTCCTTTTTTCTTATTCGAGTCTATGAATGTATCCTTGAATCAACACAGATCTATACTGGGTATTGATGCGATCTTCCGTTCGGAGTTAATTGCCTCTCTACAGCCCTTCTGATATTTACTCGATCTGGATTGCTTTGTCCTTCTAATTACCATTTATATTTTTTTGGTTTTTCATTTGGACATATCCATGTTTTCAACCACTTTCTTCTGATGATTTTCTGATCTTCGTACCCAATCTGTATGGTCTCATCTGTGTCTTCTGGTAAAGTAAAAGAACACCATTCGTTGACATATTCACAAATGTCCTGAGAATGCCTTCAGGAGGTAGAGGTTTAGGGTCAACTTTCGTTTCAAGGATCTAAAACGACAAGTGCCCGAGAAGATAAATTCTTAAAATGGGAATTGCCCATTGTCTAAACACTCTCTTTTGTTCCTCTATTGGCCTAAGTAAACTAGCAGATACTCACATTTACAGTATCACCACAACATTCAATCTCTTCTAAATATATGCAACTTAGAGTTGATCTTTGGATCTGAAGCAAATATACTGTTGCATTCAAAATTCGAGGACCTGGCATAGAAATGATATATACATATGTCCATTCAAAAATGTGTGTATATGCATATGGGAAAACTACCCCATAAAAATGAAATGTTTAAAGAATCAAGAATGTAAAAATGCTTTTCTAAATGGAAATGTGATTTTTAATTCTAATAAACAATGATTTTTTTGAGAATTTCTTTGTGAAATGATGAGAAAACCGTATGGACCTTTGGATTATCTCCAGGGTGCTAACTTATTCTGCCCCTTCCAAGGTAGTGTAGGCTTGCCTCTTCTCTTGTTTTTCCACCGCTGGATGACTATTTTGTCACGACTCCCTTATCGACCAGCTTTTTAACGACCCCAAATTTCTTAGTATCATGCCCGAGTGCCTCAATGTTTTGAAAGTGATACACATTTATCTCTTTGTTTCCTTTTGCTCCTAGGCAGGTCTGGTCTTTAAACTAAGGTCCCGGAGTGCATGTTTGTTTCTCGCTCTGACTGTCATTAAGTCCTCAAAGCTGACCTTCATTTTCTCGAGCATCTTATTAAAGAAGAAATAAGAAAAATGGCATGGAATTCACTTTTCTCTTCATCTACGGGAGGCTGCACTTGGGTCGCTAAACACATACACCTCAAAGCACATTCCTTGAAGCTTTCATCAGGTTTCATCTTCGTACCCTGGAGATACCGACGACTTAGTGCTAGGTCCAAAGCACATCATATCACGGTAAGTCCTGCTAGACTGTCGGGGAAGTAGTGGATTGGTAATTTTTAATGCATCCCTCTATCTTTTGCAGAATATGGCCGCGTGAATCTTGAGGCATCTTGTTCCATCATCATGTGCAAATCTGAGAATCTTTGGAATTCAGAGGAACGACCAACCCAGGGTTCAAACAGAGTTTTCTTGCATTAAAGACATCAAACTTCTTGTTTTCTATTTTTTCCTCGAGCCCATCTTTTAACTGCTCGGATCTGGATTTTTGAGTGTCTTCAATTATTCATGATAAAACTCTAATTGTTATTTGGATTACCCCCCAAAAATTTTATGCAATGTAGTGATAGTGTTATGTAAAATATGTCATGATTGTACAATGTAATGCAATGCAATGCATGAATGCAAATGCGGTGTTGATTCTCGAACAGTCCTTAAAAGACTTTCAATCAATAGAAAAATGTCTGGTTGCAAGAAACTAATAATGAATTACAGGTGACACTTAGCTTCCTTCTGGAGATCTTGACTTCGGGAAGCAAAACCTGTGCTCCACGTCTCGACGTCGTCTTCAGGATGATGGATGACTTCGCCTTCTCTTCTTATTCTATTCTATGGACTCGTGACGTCATGATCTTTATTTTTGTGGCTTCTAAAAATGACATCAACAAGTGCAGGCATAATGCAGATAAGATCTTTTCTGGGTGCAAACGAATAATACGTCTAAACATGGATGGATTCTATCGGTCCTAAAGGAGTACTTTTTTAAAAAAAATTTAGGGTTTAAATTAAAATTCTCAAAGATCATTTGGTTTAAAAATTTCCCTATTTTTATTATAAAATTTTTTAACTTACTTAAAAATGAAACTTTTAGGTTTTTTGTTATTATTATTATTCTGAAAGTTTTATGAGAGAAGAAATTTCAAAGCATAATAATAATATATTCAATTTTTTTAATGAGTTAAATTAAAATCTGAGAATTTTAAAAAATGGTCAAATGTGAAGATTTAAAATTGGGGTTCTGCGGCCATGACTGAATCTTCTGCGTCGCACGTGCCTTATTGTCGTACCGTCTTCTTTCGCGATTGGTCTTTGCTCGGCCTAACTTGATATTGTAATATTATCGTTCCCGGCAAAGCAGACTTTTTCTATTTTGAAAGCCTTTTAATGAACTGTTCTTGAATCAACACCATGTCATGATATGCAACATGAATGCAAATAAAGGCGTTGATTCCGCTGGTAATCACCCTTTCGAACGACTTTCATGGGAATTAAAGGGTCCAGATTACAAAAAGATCCATATTACAAAAGGAGTCCCTATTACAAAAAGAGTCTATTACAAAGTCTTAATAAAATTCTACACATAAACTCTAGCTCTACCTCCTACCTCCTCGACAGCTCTGAGCAACTTGATAAACCTTAGTGCTTCTTCCATGTCCGGGGTTATGAAAGGTCGGAGAGTCGTGGCTTCGGTAGCTAAGTCATTCACACACCTTGTAGCTCGTTGTATGTCCACCATTAGGTCTCGTGTGTATACTTTGGCACTACACGCTCATTCGGCAAATTGTTACGTCGGATCTGTTGAGTAATCTCTGACCGATGTCACGCGACTGGATCGATGCTGTCCTTCCTAAGACACCTTTTTTCCATGATGAAAGATTTTCTAATCGGGCAAACCACTTGAATCAACGCCTCTATGTAATGTGGATGCAATGATAATGCAACAAAAATATGTGTAAAAATAAAATAAAACACAAAAAGAAATGAGTTAGTACCGGATAAAAATAATAAATACATAAATAAAAGGATAAATTAAATAAGGTAAATAAACAAAACGACCCTATTTATCTAGTCCAAAACACCTAAGGTTATCCGCATGGCTCTAACAGGGTGGGTTTCTATGTTCTCTACATGCAGTGTTGGTGCTAGGAGGTACCCGAATTGTCCTTGCTGTCCCCTACTAAGGGTAGCAAGGCCCCCGATCATCACCCATTATAGGCTCCTTTGAACCGGGTTCAATTCAGGGGGACCCATTCGCTTATGCCCGTACGAAGGAACGATATCCTTACGAAAGCATAAGGTACTCGAGCCCCGAAGGTACTTGCTAGGCCCATACGGGAGAACGATATCTCCACGAAAGCATTAGCGTTTTCCCCCACTTAAAAAGACGGGTTTATATGCCATATTTTAAATGCGTTAAAATAAACGCGCAATTATGACCGAATGTTAATTTAATAGTCACTTTAATCTAGAACTTCCAATATTAGTAAAGCGGTAATTATTTTAAAAGCTTGACTCTCATTTGTTTTTTTTTCGAAAAAAAAAAACAAAAGATGTCCCCAGCGGAGTCGCCATCTGTAGCGATGTCCCTTTAATTTTCATCGCTAAAATAAAAACGATTGTGTTTTCGAAGGATTTTTGAAAGGTGTTTGGATATAAAATATTTATTCCGTGGGGTTTACAAAAACCTCAAAAAAAATGGAGTCGCCACCGGCCACTTAGGTAGGCCGGACACCATAAAACTAGAGATTCAAAAAGACAGGGTTCGGGAGTCGGTTACGGATGGGGAAGGATTAGCACCCCCACACCGCCCAAAATTGGTACTTTAATAATTACCGCTTTATTAATATTGGATTTTCCGAATTAGAGTGACAATTATTTTAAAATTCAGTCATAATTGCGAATTAATTTTAAGGGTCCCGTTATCCGAGAGTAAACGCCCAACCACTATCACTACGCCGATCATCGGCCCCGTTTACGCTCGGATAAAAGGACACCGCATTAACAATTTATATATCATATGCAATCTTAGTGGTAAAAATATAAAACATGGCAAAATATTTAAATGCAATAAATATTGACATAATGTAATACTAATCTAACATAAATGATATACTAGACTAAAACATGCATATAAACATATTAATCTAACTCATAAATAAAAACATATCTAGCATAAACAAAATACTAATATTCATAAATATTAATCTAACATAAAAACAAATTCATAAAATACTATTCTAAAACATACATACATAAATATTAATCTGACTCATAAATAAAAACATATCTAACATAAATAAAATATTAATATAAAACACAAATTTAAAACATATTAAATATTAATCTAAAACATAAACATAAAAATAAGACTACAATTTTAAAATAACTAATACTTCATTAATTTATAAAAATTACAACACTAATAAAAAAATGAAGAAAATATACCTAACTAGGAGCTCGAACGACGAACTCCGTCGAGATCTACCGCGACCCCTCCAAAAATGTAACTAGATCGGACCTAAAATAGGACCCCGATCGAACCGGTTAAGACCGAGGATATTACCCCGGTCCTGGGCTAGCCGAATTGGCCTGCCCTTTGCCGATTCCAATTGTTGCAATTGCAATTGCCAAAATTTCTCTTCAATTGGGGTGCCTATTTATAGGCAAATGTGATGGAAAATGGGTGACGTGGAGCACCCTGCTCCACGCAAATTTCCCTTTTTTTCTTTTTTTTTGATTTTTTTTATTAATTATTATTATTTATTTTTTTGATTTTTTTTTACTTTTTTATATATATAATTTTACTATTATAATAACACTAAAACCCGGTCAAAAATGAGTGATTACAGTATGAGAGATCCGTGTCTCCGATATGTAAGGTTAACTGTTGGTTAACCAATGATTAGCGGTTGGCTTATCGGGGATAGTGGTCGACTATCCGGGGTCCCTATAATTGCCAATTTATGAAAGTTCATGTGTTGAACCTATTTTATAATGCTTTGGGATTTAACCATGGTATAATGATTTAATGCTTTGGGATTTAAGCATGAGATGATTCAATGCTTGGGGATTTAAGCATGTGATTTGTAAATGTTTTTGCATAAGGATGATATGCATGTTTTGATTTGGAATCAATGAAAATGCTTTGGTCGCAAGCATGGTTTGAAAAAAAAGTGTTTTGTTTTCAAAGGAATTTAAATGCATCATTGTTTTATGAGCATCCTCACTAAGCATGTGTTCGCCATGTTTTTGGGATTTGTAATTATGTTTTCCCTGTTTTTTGAGCATGTTTAATGCTATGTTTTGGAGTTGGATTGATGTTGATAAGTATGTTGTTAATCCCTGCTTATAGTTAATGCTAGGTGGTTGCTTAGGTATGTATCTAGATAGCCTTGGTTGAATGTCATGTTTTGATGACTCTAGCACGTTGATTTTGGTGTTATAGATATGTGTGAAAGTGGCATATGCTAGTAAATGTTCAATTTAGTGTTTTGGCATGTTTGGTAAAGTGGTATAGGGAGCATGACTATAGGTTGGTCTTTTGGAAGCTCATATTTTGTTGTGGTTGGTAAATCTTAGTGCAAGTGTTGGAATATGAATAGATGGTTGTTTGTATGCATGAGTATGAGTTGCTAGAATCTGAATGCATCTAGATTTGAATGAAAACTAGCTAAAAAATGACATTTTGGGTCCAGGCGTATCCAAACGTGTTTCGTCGTACCGGTACAACTAGGCCTTTTCAGGCTTAGCATTTTGATATGTGGGAGAGGTGTTTCGATATGGTAAAGCCCTTTTAGGCATAGCGTTTCGATGCACGGGGAGGTATTTCAATGCGGGTAAGAGCAAACTTGCTTATTGTTTTGATACACGATGCCGTATCAGTACGATTTTGAGTTACTAGAATCTGAGCTTTGAAAATCGGGCAAGGTATACCGATACGGGCTATAGTTGAATCAGTTATTGGGGTGTTTGAAAGTTTTTTTTTCTTTCATTTTGGTCCCTGATTGTTGTGAATGCAATTGCTTGAGTTTGGATGGTCGGATTAAGTCAAGAACTGACATGCAAGCATGTAATTTGACTAATTGAGGATTGGTAACCCTAAATTTAGTGTCCCTAAAATGTATCGTATGCCATTCGTTGCCTTTTGGTGGTCCGTTTTCTTTGTAAATTCACCCCTTGCAAGCATGATCACTTAGGGTTAATAAAACGCATCTAGACAAGATAAAAGGAAAAAATGGACCGGTTTTCATAATCTTTTTTTCTGGTTTGCTTTCGACAAACCTAATGTAGCTCACTCAGTTCGGTCGGGCATCTAGGCCGGGTCGAGGGGGTTACATTGGTTGCTGGAGGTTTGTGTTACAGAGATGTGTTTTAATCCTCTGTTTTTGATTGGGTAAAGCAGGGGAGTTGAATCCTTTGGCTTTTGAATAAGGTACGGAAGCTTGATTCTTGCATCATCAAGAAAGTGTTGGATTCTTTGTGAGTGGAAAAGTGTTTTACTGCTCTTAAAAGGTTTTAAAAGGAGTTGTGGGAGTTTAGATAAAGTTTGATAAACTTATCTAAGCTCGGAAATAAGTATCGATTGAGCTTTCTCTCGATTTTGGTTTTGCAAAATCAAATCTCATGCATATGTTTATTCCAAAGGGTCCATGATACTTTCCATGAAATCAATCACTTGTTCCATGTTCAATGACATATCAATGAGTTTAATGATCATGTTTTCAATGTTATAAACTTACCAACCTTACCATACACAATTTTCATGAAGTTTCCATGTAGTCTTAGCTTGGAGCAATATTTGTCAATGAAAAAGACAAATGAAAAATGGCATAGGGAAAGTACCTATCCATTCCCATGACTTAACTACACTCACCTAGCCCTTTTAAGGATTTCTTGGCTCTTTGATGATGATTCCTTTGTTGCTAGCTCTTGGAGGAGATGATGGAGCCTCGATCTCCCTTACTTGAACTAGACAAAAATCAAAGGAAATCAGTTACAATGATTTCAATGGATTCAATGGCATTTACTAACTTTATAGCAAACTTTAGCTATGAAAATAACAAAAAGAGAGAACTAAGAAGCCATGGAGAATATTTTGGGTTTCCTCTAAACTTTCCTTGTGAAATTCCTCAAAGTTATCATGGAATTTTAGAATTGATAGAGGGTCTTGCCTTACCCACAAGAGAACTATAATTTAGTAATAAGAAACTTGAGAAAATTCAAGCTTTCAAGGATGTCAATGGAGGTGCTTGCTTAAGTTGAAGATGGAGAGGTGCTTGCTCAAATTTTGAAGAGAAAGATGAAGGTAGGTTGAGAGTGAAGCCTCGGTTAAAGGTATAAAAAGAAAAACAAAGTTTAAAACACTTCTTTAACACTCCCTATTCAATCTGATGGCTTTCCCTTCGAATGAGGAAACCTATTTTTAATTATTAACTTATTAGGTAAGGGATATGATTTCTAGGATAGCTTTTATGTCATCTCTATGACAAGCTAATCGAAGTCTTACAATCTCCATGTGAAGGTGGCCAGGAAAGGAGGTGACTCGCACCTCGAAATGGGTTATTTACCAGGGTGGTCCTTCATCTATTCAAGTTTCATACTTTCACCCCCTAAACTTTCAATTTCCATAATTTGGTTACTAATCAATTCTTTAAATTGCATTTAGGTCCTTAATAAGAAATTGGCCTTAGTTGTACCCAAGGATCACACAATTGACCATTTGGCAAAAGTTAATATTAGGTTTTGACTTACTGGTGTTGGATTTCTGATTGCCAGGAATCCGACTTACAACTAGGTCAGTTTTTGGGGTGTTATAGATACATTACAAAGTATGGTTTTATATACGCTAAGTAGTAATAAGAAGGCAATGTGACCAGGTTGTTTGGGAGATGTATTTTGAGTTACTCCCTATTGTATAAGTTTGGATTAATGTTTTAGACTTGTACGATGCTTCGATACTTGGTTATGAGGGGTTGGGAGACAATAAGCGTGCTTGGGTATAAATCATGCTCCTAGGTGATTGTTTGATTATGCCATGCTTAGTATAGTCTCAATCGATACTGCTATGTGTGATGATTGAATGTTTGTGAAGCCATATGATGTTTAGGGGATGAATGGAGGATGTTAGATTGAGCCAAAATGTCATATGTTAGACTTAGAGGTCAATACAGGTCTCACCGGACTGGTACAGTCCCCTCAAGTTTCATATGTAGCTCTCTGGGTTCTATCTTGCGGCTAAACCAGGTCAAGAGGGTTACACAACTGTGATCTCTTACCCCCTATAATCCATGAGAGTTATACTCTCCTTGCCAAGACCTATAAGGTACAATTTCTTCTTCGAACAACGCACCCAGGCTTAATGCTTTCAGAGCTAGTCAAGCCCCAAAATTACATCAAACTCATGAACAGGCCATAAAATTGGTCAGGGAAGGTATCCCTTGTATAACGAGAGGACAATTCTTACATACTAGTCCAATTACGACACTATCACCTAAAGGATCGGTTACAGTGATTTTGGAGGATATAGGCCCAGATATTAAGTTAAATCTTCTAATGAATACAATACTTATAAAGGAATAAGTAGATCCAGGATCAATCAATGCATAAACAGGATGGGTATATAGTTCAACAGTACCTACTATAATGTCTGGATCCTCATCCTCCTCCCTACTCCTTATGTGATAAACTTGAGCTGAAGTTTTAGATTCTTGTCGGTTAGGAGTTCTTGTAGAGCCACCAAGTCTTCTAAAAGTTCCCGATGCAACTTGTTTCTATCCCTTACCCTTGAAAGACTGAGCAGGGGACGCTGGAATTACCGGCGCAGAAGACTTAGAAGTATTCATTAGACAATCCTTAATGCAGTGACCTTGCTCGCCATAGAAGAAATATGCTCCGAATTATCTACGACATTGCCCTTTAGGATGCCTTCTCTAAAATAAATTACAAAAAAGATACTGTGACTCTTGGCCCGAACCTCATGTGCTCTCAAAGAAGGTTGTTATTGCAGCAGACTGAGACATAGCTTGTGGCTTGGTAAAATTGCATGATCGAGAAGGTTATTGGTGGTATGGTTTCTTGTATCGTTGTTGCTTACCCTTCTTATACGAAAAAAGTGGGTGAGAATCATCTCGAGGCCTCTTCTCAGATCGGGTGTGCCCACTAAACCTCTACGACTTCTGAGTAGCTTCAGTAGAGATCGCTCGATTCATGAGCTCTTGCAAGTATTTAATCTCTAAAAAGATGAAAAAAGGCCGAAGCTCATCACTCAAGCCTGCAACAAACATTATGCACTTCTCTTCCTCTTTCTTTATATACTCAGCTCCGTACTTGCAGTACTTGCAGAAATTATGAATGTATTATTCCACTAGCCTCCTGCCTTGTTTAAGATGAAAGAAAATATCTCGTTTTTATGCCAAATAGTATTCATTGATGTACTTCTTCCTGAACTCACGTAGGAAGAGCTCCCAGGTCACAGCCTCCTCGAGAGTGATAAGTACAGTGGTTTCCCACCAATGCAAAGCCTCGTCTGCCAACAAGGCTAGGGAACATCAAGCTTATGTTCATCTGAACACTATAACTGCTTGGTAAAAATCTTATCGTGCTATCCAACCAGCATTTCGCTGCTTTATGATCCTTACCAGCCTTACTCGTGAAGGTAGTAGGTCAGTGTTGAGCTAATTTATCGATAAGGGCTTGACTTACAGGAGTAGCGGCTAAAGAGGATTGTGTAGACAACTCAGACTTAAGAGTAGCCATAAACTACTTAAACATCTTCATCATGTTCTTGTAACACTCGAATTGAGCAGTCTACAGTATGGGTTTAGGATTTAATAGCTTTTGTAGAGGAATTTGGGGGTTCAGAGGGTTCTTCCCCCTTTTCTCCTCGCCATTAGTCGAGGAGCCAATGGTATGCTCAACTTCTTCATGATCTTTATCGGAGTCAGACACCATGTACTATAAAAGGGAAAAAGGATCAGATCAATAGCAAGTACAATATAGACAAAATATACCCCTAGGTGGCATATGCAATGCAATAACAACACCATAGACTTCAGTTTAGTCCTAGGGGACTAAACTCTAGCTCTAATACTACAAATGTAACACCCTTTCCCGGTCTGGTAGGATTCCAGGTCGGAAAGCGTTACCAATGAACTATATGGTGATTAGTGTACCAAAGTCGATGACTTAGACTATAAATAGTGAATTAATGATATTCAATTGATGCAATGCTTGACTATAATCAATATAAATTATTCGAATTAATGTTAGGGACCAATCTATACCTTAAACAAGTTTAAGGACTAAATTGTAAATCTTGCATGTTTTAAGGACTTATCGATAATTATACTTATCAATATAGAATTCCATACTTGATTATATTATATATAAAATTTCCCTACTTTTAGAGCCCAATAACACTATCAATTTACTTATATTCGAATCAGTGACCAATTTGCAAAATTTCAAAACCAATTAACTAACCTACTTGTACAGGTACCGGTACTCGAGAGGCCGTACCAGTACTCCCCCTTAATATTCTTTTTTCGAACGTAAATCTTGTATCGGTACTCATCTTATAGTACCGATACGAGGATTCAATGCCCTCGTATCGGTACGGGCTCATTACCGTACCGGTACAAAATCTCTAGTTCCCAATTTGGGACGTGAATGGGTATCTGTATGCCATCACCCGTACCGATACCCGTGCTATAGTAAAATTCCAATATTGATTCGGCGTATCGGTACCACTATATTTGTATCAGTACACCCTAATATCTTATATGATTATTGCATGACTGTACCAGTAAGACATCACCTGTATCGGTATGCACAAATCAACTTCACTCTATAATAGATTATCAGTACAGGTACGCCTATACTAGTAACCTTAATATCATCAAAACTACATGCATGTCAAGTTTTACATCAAAATGAATCCATTTACCCAGTTTTCCCTTATTAGTGTATTTAGGGCCATATTTCCAATTTTACCAAACCATAAACATATCATACTTCATGCTTTAACCTGTTCAACATAGTGGACCATATGTAAATACAAAATGGGGCTAAACTAACTTGTCTATACCCTATGCCACCTTTCTAGGAGTTTAAGGACAAAGTTTACATTACTTGTAATTTGATGACTTGTTTAAAAAATGTCCTTGCTCTGATCCTTGATCCGTCTAATCCTTAACCTAAAATTATGTGGAAATGAGATGCATGAGGCTTATTTAGCCTAGTGAGTTAGTCAATAACAATAATATATATGGCAATGAAAACAATAACATGTATAACGATGTAAATGCATCTCAAATCATGTTTTAACAATACTTGTTTATTTTCCTTGGATCGACATGTAGTGTGGATACGCAAATTCCCAACAAACAACGCCAATAAGACCAATATCAACACATCCTGCCAACATCGCCAAATAAAGCCTTAGTTCAATGACCCTATTCTACTTCGTACCAATGAGCTCATGAATTCTATGGTATGCAAATTGTATCCCATGTCCATTCGTATCCAAGGATTCAATACTTAGGCCAATATTAATAACATTAACAATATCAATAGCAATAACAATAACTTTGATGATAACCATGACAATATCAATATAGTTTTAACAATATAACATGATCAATATGGCCTTTCTTAATGTATACATGATATCAATGACAATGCAATGACTCAATAATCGTCTGGACAATGTAATAAGCTTATCGATGATCAATTGGTATTTTTTATTAATCTTCGTTATGAAACTATTTTGCTGGGCTATTGACTTGATTAGATCATAATAATGATGTTTCATAATGTTAATAAGTTGATTTTAACATTGGAATCCCGAAACGAAGTGAATCTCTACTTTTATAGGTTGTTAGTTGTGAGTTTTTGAGGAGTTGTGGATGTTTAATGAATGCTAGAGGTATAAGGATGATGATAATGTGTTTTTGGACGTTAATTGATATTAATTGATGGATTAAAACATTAGGTTTTGGTTGGGTTATGTTTGGAAGTTGTTTGATGTTGTTTTTGGTTGTTGTGGGGTGAAATTGAGTAGAATTTGATGAGGATTTGTGTGAATTGATGTTTCTGGTCTGTTGAATGCATTTTCATTCATTGAAACCTTTGATTCTGTGTGGTTAAAGTAGGGGAGGTCGATCCTCAAGCTTGAGGTGAGGTATCGAAAGTCGTAGAGGCTTGTATTCGCATCAACGATCAAAGTTTTATGTGTAGGTGAGTGAGAACGTGGTTATAGCCTTTCAAAGGTTTGAAAGTTGTGTTTGGGAGTTTAGATTAAGCTTGAAAAGCTGGTCTAATCTTAGATGTAAGTAAAGGATGATTTATCTCTCGATCTCGGTTTGACAATTGGTTTTGATGCACTTGTTTTGATAACTTGATTGGTCATTGTATATGCATGATTTGAGCATGGTTTAATGTTGGAAAATGGTTATCTAAAGACGTTGATGCATTTGGAACTAATGCATGTTTTGATAATATTTTTGAACATAAAAAATGCATGGTTGAATGCATTGAATAAATGGTTTTGATCGATGTATATAAAAACAGTGAGTTAATGATAAAGAAACGAATTATATTGGCAAGTGATGGTATGAAAAGGTTATGAAAATGTTATCGGATATAGTTGGCCAATCATAGGATTGATAGTGCACTATAAAAAGTCGTCTTGGATGTTGAGGGGTTTATTCCTACCAAATACTCCATCCAAGTACCCTAATGATTGAGGGGTTATATGGTACTGAAGACTCCCGTTAGTGGATTATACATCTAGCCAATGAGTGGTGTTGAGGGGTTTATGTGTACCAAAAACTCCACTACGAGTACCACAATGGTGGAGGGGTTTATGTGTACTGAAAACTCCCGTTGGTGGACCTTGGGTGATTCAAATTGAGATTCTATGAAGTGTTGAGAGGACACTTGTTGAATCCATGTATCCGATGTTATATTTTGAAAAGTTAAACTTGGATGATGATCACTTGTAAGCTAATATAATTGATAATGCATCATGTTGATGGATTTTGGTTGTATAATGTTGGTTTATACATGTTTTACTCTTTAAGCCTTATATTAGTAGTATGCATGGGAAAGCTTAAATTGAGGGTAGTAAATAGGACTTTGCTGTTGGATCCATGATACATGTTGCATATGGTTTAATATGCATGTTTTGGAAATGTACGTGCATGGTTTACAAGGCATGATAATGTTAATGATGCTTTGAAATTTGATTTTAAAGTGATTTTCAAAGTGGATTGTTAAATGGTTTTAAATGCATTGATGTTGGGTTATTTTAGATCACTCCTCACTAAGCCAAGCATGTTTAGGCTCTCTTTTTCCATCAATACAGAGAATTAAAGGTTGGAGGCAACAGTCAATCGAAGGAAATTCCAAAGACTTGTGTTTAAGAAAGTAAGGTTTTGATTTAAACTAGTAGTAATAAAGGCAATAAGGTCAATTGTTGTTTGGGAGGGTTGATTGCTAAACTCCCTATTCGTGCAAGTTTTAAATGTTGTTTTCAACTTGTATGTGGCTTTATATGTTTGACATGTACTTGGATTTATGTTTTGGATGTTGAGTCGGAAGCATGCCTATAGTTGTTGTGGATGTTTGAGTTAGGTTGGTATGAGCTGGTTTAAAATGATGGTATGATTGAGTAAAGTATGCCTTTTTTGATGTGTGATGATTGAGTAACTCTTGGATGTGTTTAGAGTGTGCCAAAGTGTCATATGTTGGACCTAGAGGTCATCATAGGCCTTCAGCTCTATTTTGAGGAAAAATGCACAGGGGTACCATTACAGTTAGCGGAGTATCGGTACACCCATCGAGATTTGTACATTAGATTCGATACACAAGTTTGAGTACCAGTACGACTCTCTTCATTTTACAGCATTGTACCGATATGCTGGGTACCGTATCGTTATGCATTATGGCCACTGGAATTTGTGGTTTTGAAGGAAAAATGGGGATTGGTACGAGAACTATGTTGTACCGGTACAAGTTGCTTTACATACTATATCAGTACGGTGGCTAATGTATCGGTATGCATAGCAGTTAAGTCTGTTGAGCCGTATCGATTCGGGCTTGCCTGTATCAGTACGCACTGTTGTTTTCTTTGTGTATTTGCCTGTTGAAGTTTGGAAATGTGCAATCTAGTCCCCGAATGTTATATATGTAATTAAATGAGCTTGGATGATTATTTTAAGTTGAAAATTTAACCTGGATGTATGAAAAATGACTAATTGAGAGTTGGTAACTTTGGTTTTAAAGAAGTCCTTATAATTTTTAGAAATTACAATGTGGTCTCTAAAGTATGTTATTGATCTATTAGATGTTCATTCGACACCTGATTGGGTTGTAAATTTCCCTGCTGCCAGTATGATCACCTTAGGATTTAATTATGCATTTAGAAAAGATAAAAAGAAAAAAGGACCCAGTTTATGTAATTAGTTAAGTTTTGCTTCTTAAACCTAATGTAGTCCTTTTAACTCGGTTTCAGCTAGACCAGGTTAAGGGGTTACAATAAAGGATCAAGAACTTGGGAATTTTAGTAAAGAACCTTTAATTAGAGGAGTGAAACGAAAATCATCTATAATAGATGACTCATTCCTTAATTGGCTTGATTTGAAGAAAACGCCAATGTAGAAATAGAAGATTGAAGAAGAACCATTGTTGAAATCAAGTATAGAATTGAAAAGATGAATCCATAGAATATTTGGAGAGAAAATAGTAGTTTGGTTGCTGAGAATTTGAGAGAAAATAATTTGGAGAAGATAGTTACGGAAGAAAAATCTATTCATCTATTTTAACAAAACTAATTTAAAGTCTTTTAATTTCCTTTATTGTATCCCTTAAAATCTATTTTAAAAATAGCTAAAATTAAGTGGAAAATCTTATAAAACAAAAGGGTTTAATAGATCCTTAACGATTCTAAGTTCTGACCCCTTTACAATTTAGTCACCAAAATAGTTTTAAAAACTTTATATTTTGGTCACCAAACCAAAATGTCTTTTAATCTGAAATAATTTCATTAAATTGGCAAATCCCATAAGTTCAATATATTAATTAAATATTTAAGATAATTTTTTCATATTTTATTTTAGCCAAAAGCCATCTAAACACCATAGCTAACTCTTAGGCCCAAATTTGGGGCATTACAACTTTCCCCCACTTAAGAAATTTCATGTCCAAAATTTACCTAAAGGAAAGAGATGAGGAAATTGCTTTTCCATATCCACATTTGCTTCCCACGTAGCCTCCTCAACTCCTGGGTGTCGCCACAACACCTTAACCAATTCAATGGTCTTACCACGGAGAACCTTAGAACTCGAATCCAGTATCCTTATTGTCTCTTCATCATATGCTAACTCTAGCCGCAACTGAATCTCCTCATCTGCACAACATGTAACGAATTCAATATATACTTCTAAAGAATTGAAACATGGAAAATATCATGTATCCTCTCAAGCTCAACAAGTATTTTCAACATATACGCAATAGGATCAACACGCTTAATTACCTCGTAAGGTCCAATAAATCTAGAGCTTAACTTACCCTTGCGCCCAAATCTCATCACCTTTTTCCAAGGTGAAACCTTCAAGAACACTTTATCACCCACTTCGTATTCATTTTCCTTACGCTTCAAATCCGCATAAGACTTTTGCCGACTCGAAGCTGCCTTAAGAATAGCACAAATGATTTTTCACCTTCTTATTTGTATCCTTAAGCAAATCGGGCCCCAAAACAAACTTTTCACCCTATTTCACCCAACAAAAAGGTGTATGACGCTTACGACCAAAAATAGCCTTATAGAGAGCCATCTAAATGCTCGATTGATAACTATTGCTAAGCGAACTCCACCAAGTGTAGTTGCTTCTCCCACGTCCCTTGAAACTCAATAACATAAAATCTCATCATATCCTCTAAAATTTGAATAACTCGCTCAGACTAGACATTCGTCTGAGGATGATAGGATGTACTAAAATTAATCCTTGTACCCAAAGCTATCTACAGTCTTCCCCAAAACCTCAATGTAAAACGCGGATCCCTATCCAATATAATAGATTTAGGAACTCCTTGCAACCTTATAATCTTAGTGACATACAATTCCACCAACTTGTCTAACATATACGTTGCATGTACGACAAGAAAATGCGTACACTTCCTAAAATAATCAACAATCACCCATATCGAATCCTTTTTGGACGATGTCAAAGGTAAACTCATCAAAAAATCCATAGTGATTCTCTCCCATTTCCATTTTAGAATCTAAATAGGTTGTAACAACCTAGAAGAAAATTAATGTTCAGCCTTAGCACGCTGACGCACCATGAAACGAGAAACAAACTCGGCCATATCCTTCTTCAAACCAACCCAATAATACAATTCCTTTACATCCCGATACATCTTTATACTTCTAGGATGCATAGCAAAAGGAATAGAGTGAGCTTCTATCAAAATAGTGCACCTCAATTTCAAATCTTCCGGCACGACTATTAGACCCTTAAAGAACAAAACTCCATCATTATCAAAATGAAAATCGATGGGATTTCCATCTAAAAAGTCTTTAACATACGGAACCAATGAGCCATCATACAGTTGCCTCTTCTTAATCAATTGCGACATGTAGGCTTAACTTGTAACTCAACTGACAAGCCACCATCATGCGTCATGCTCAACCTTGCGAACATCGCTCTAAGCTCAACAACAACTTTACGACTTAACACATCTGCCACCATAATGGCTTTCCCGAGATTATACTTAATTGTCAAATCAGAATCCCTAAAAACTCAAGCCACCTGTGTTGCCTAAGGTTGAATTCCTTTTGAGACATCAGATACCTCAAACTCTCGTGATTGGTGTAAACAACAAACTTCTCACCATAAAAGGTAATATCTCCAAATTTTTAAGGCAAACACCACCGGCGCAAGCTCTAAATCATGAGTTGGGTAGTTGCATTCATGAAATTTCAACTGCCTTGATGCATAAGCTACAACTTTCATGTCTTGTAATAACACATATCGCAACCCAACATAGGATGCATCACATAGACTACGAACTCCTTGCCAGACTCAAGTTGAATAAGGATATGAGCATGAGTCAACACCTCCTTCAACTTCTCAAAACTATACTACTGACTCTCCGTTCATACATAAGAAACATTCTTTTGCATCAACCTCATCAACAGAGTAGCAATACTAGAAAATCTATCCACGAAACAGCGATAGCACCAGGCTAGTCCAAGGAAACTATGAACCTCAGATACCGATTTAGGTTGTTTCCAATTAATAATAGCCTCAATCTTCTACATATCAACACGAATACCCTCCACTGAAACTACATGACCAAGAAACATCACTTCCTTAAGCCATAATTCACACTTACTTAGCTCAGCAAATAACTGATTTTCCTTCAAAACTTGAAGCACAATCTGCAAATGTCGATCGTAGTCCTCCTCGGTATGAGAGTACACAAGGATATTATTAATAAACACAACCACAAACTGGTCAAGATATTCATGGAACACCCTATTCATCATGTCCATGAAAGCCACTGGGGCATTCGTCAAACCAAACGGCATCTCCAAAATTTCATAATGCCCGTACCTTGTACGAAAATTAGTTTTTGGCACATCTGTGTCCTTAACCTTAAGCTGATGCTACCCTGATCTCAGATTAATCTTTGAAAACACCACTATAATTCCCCATCTTTGGGTCTAGTTATTTTGGGATTTGTTTAAGGGTCTGATAGACTGGTATTAGGGATTCGAGTCAGTTTTGGGGTTAAATTGGATTAAATATTTTTGAAGGTGATAAAAATATAGAAAAATGTTCTAAAATAATTATATAATATATTAATGGTTGTGGTGAAATCAATTTTGTAAAATGAGTTTCGGAAATTAGACATTTTGGACTAGTGCCCAAAATGTAAACTTTGAAAACTATTTTTAGTGACTGTTTTGTAAAGAGTCAAAACTTTGAATCTTTTAGGAGCTAATTGCCCAAAAGTCTAATATCAGACTTTATCCCTTAATTGGCTATTTTAAGAGTGTTTTGGAAAATATAAATAGGTTGGGGAGAATTAATTTGATATTAAATCTTTAAAACAAAAATCACGCAACTAACTTTCTCTCAAAATCTTTTCTTCAATCATTTGATTTGCATATGATTTCTTGTTGTTTATTTATCAAAACCTTATTTTTTTAACATTGTTTTCTCGTGTAAATCCTCCAATTAAGGGAGAAAGCATCCATTAGAGGTAATATTCGTCCTTCTCCTCTAATGAAAGGTTCTTTACTGAAATTCCCAAGTTATTGACTTTTTACAATTGTTTTCTAATGTGTTTTGGCAGTTTAATTAAGGAAAATTGGTTTAACCGTGTTGTGATTGAGTAAATTGATATATTTTCAAATTGGATCTATTTTGTTGGGTTTTTTTTTTCAGATTAGATAATGATTTTTTTGTTTCATATTGTTGAAGGCTTGATTTTATCAATATAACCCCGAAACTAGTTGAATCCCTAATGTTAATGGTTGTTATTTAAGGATTTTTGTAATGTTAATGAAGTTTAACCATTGCTAGAAGTAAAAGGATGTTGAAAAAGGGTTTTTAGATGTTAATTGTTGAGGTTTGATGTATTAAATCATTGTATTGTGCCTGGGTTAAGGTTGGAAGGTGTTTGGGTTGATTTTGATAAGTTTCAGATGGTTTTTGAGTGGGCAACCTGTGAGTTCCGGGTAATTGCTTTGAGGCAGTGGTTTGAATGCATTTTTATGCATGTTTCCTCTGGTTTTGTCTGAACAAAGCAAGGGATAATCAAGGAAAAGTATCTTGATGTGGATCGTTGCTTGTCGGGAGCTCGATTTGCGTTGGCGAGCAAGGTAATGTGTACTCGGTGAGTGGAAACTAGTTTTAAATGCCTTTAAAGGGTTTGAAAATAATGTTGGGAGTTTAGGATAAATTTGAAATACTTACCTAATCTCGTGAGTAAGTTTCCCTCTCTTGCTCTTTAATATTAGATTGGATATGAGCATGGTTAATTACATGTTTTTGTATTAAACATGGTTTGAATTACTTACTGTAAATGAATGGTTTTGAATACATATGTAATGGTTTTAAAGTATATGAAATGCTAGTGAGCATTGACTTTCATTCCGGTTGGGAATGTGGTATTGCATTGGCAATGTTGTTTGCATATGTGGTGATTTTGTATAATGCATTGTAAAACAGTGAGTAAATGGTTTTGGAAATGATATGTTGGCTATGTGACAAGTTGAAAAGCAATCAGATATAGTTGGCATGCCATAGGATGAAGTGCACTATAATATATATACAAAAATTGTTCATGGCCATGGGTCCTTGAGGTATGGCGGTTTAACTAGGCCACTCTGACTATTGGTGTAACCCCCTCGACCTGGCCTAGTCGCAAGACCGAACCGAGCAAGCTACATTAGGTTTACCGAAGTAAACTGGGGAGATGAAACCAAAAACCCGGCCATTTTTTTCTTTTATCTTGTGTAGATGCATTGTTACTTTCCTACATGTACATATTGTTCACAGGTGAGAACTCAACTCAATCGGGCATCAAATCGATATCCAATTGGACACAAATGCAAATTAGGGACTAAATTGTAATTTTAGCAATCTACAGGGACTATGCCCAATTTTACGTTACCAACCTCTAATTAAATATATTTCATGCTTACATGTTGAAAATCAACTTAATAAGATCATCCATGCTCGTTCATTTGATAAAAAACACTAGGGACTAAAATGAAAGAAACCAAAATTGTCTTTCCATGACATTAACAAAATTAACTACCTCCGTATCAATACGCTAAGGCTCGTATCGATACGGTATTGCAACTCATTTCGGTACACCAAGTACCATACTGGTACGCCACCTCGAATACAAAATCCCATTTAAATTCTTAAAACACCGTACCGATACGGTCATCTTGTGTTTCGGTACGTGGGCTTGTTCCAAAATGGTGAGATTCCAGTAACCATAAAGCGTATCGAAACGCCTACACCCGTGCCGAAATACCCTACCCAAAATTGCCTAGCCGTACCGATACGGTCCCCTGCGTATCTGCATGCCTAAGCCTGTAATGTCAAATTTAGCTGATTTTTTGCTCGAGTCTAGATGCATTTGGGACCTAGCAACTTGCATACATGCAATCAACCATAAATACCAAAGCTCACATTTATGCCAGGGTTAAACAACCAAATCAATTCATGCTATCAAAAGATCACTCTAACGGCATGCTTCCTAAGCCATTTTGCCAAACATACTAAAATTCACAAATAGGCCACTCTCAGCATAAACATCATAACAACACAACCCACACAACATAATAAACTTGCTCAAACCATCACAACATGGCAATCATGAAGGAGACTCTAGATGCATACCTAAAAAACCAATCATCCACAACTATAAGCAAGGATTAACATCAAACCATCCCTGAAATCCAGCATAGAAACATACATAAAATCCGTAAGGAAACATAATTACAACTCTCAAAAACCATGGTGAACACATTGCCTTATTAACCGAAATACAAACCGAGTTCATACTCAAACTTGTAAATGTTCTTGGATCACTTAGCCTTGCCTCTTGTTGCCCCCAAACCTTAATGCTCTGCATCATTAGGAAAAAGATAGCGTATGCACACTTGCTAGTAGGATGCTCATGCAACAATGATGCATTAAAACCATTTGAAAACCATATACTTGTTTTCCAAAACATGCTTACAACCAAAGCATTTCTCCATGATTCCAACCGAATCAAGCATAATAACCTTATGCAACATCATGTACATTCCATGTTTAAATCCCAAAGCATTAAAAAATAGGTTCAAGACATGAACTTTCTGATATATTGGCATTTATAGTGGCCCGTATAGACTACCTCTATCCTATACATTTCAGATACACGGATCTCTCATACCATGCCTAGTTAAACCACATGATATCCCAAACCTTGCCTAATGAAACCACAAGATTTGACACCCTCGCCTAGTTAAACCGCGAGATTCCACCCTTGCCTAGTTAAACCGCAAGTGTGCCGACCTTGCCTAGTTAAACCGCAAGATCGCCATCAATTTGGGTTGCCTAGTTGAACCACATGCCCCAAATATTGTCCGAGTGGCCTTGTTAAACAGCCATACCTCAAGGACCCATGGCCACGATAGATTTTGTTCATATTTTATAGTGCACTTTGAATCCTATAGCATGCCAACTATATCTGATTGTTTTCTCAACATGTCACATAGCCAATATACCTTTTAGAAACCATTTAGCTACTTCTTTACAATGCATTAAACAAAACATCACATATGGAAATCTCATTGCCAAAGCAATAACACCATTCCCAACCAGAATGAAAACCAATGCTCAGTAGCATTTAATATACTTTCAAACCCCTGCATATGTACTCAAAATCATGCATTTCCAGTAAGTAAATCATACCATGTTTATTACCAAAACATGCAAACAACATGCTCATATCCAAGCCGATATTCAAGAGCAAAATAAGGGAAACTTACTTCCGAGCTTAGGTAAGCGTCTCACGCTTACCCTAAACTCCCAACAACCTTTACAAACCTTTGTAATTCATTTTATCGTTGCCCTGATTATTCCTTGTTTTAAACACATAAAACTAGAGGATAAATTCATCATTATGCATTCAAACCACTGCCTCAAAGCAAAACCCCGCAACTCTCAGGTTGCCCACTTAGAAACCATCCAAAAGAAACTGAAATCATCATCAAACATTTTAGAAACGTAACCCAGCCATAAAACAACGATTCAACCCATCAATAAACATCAATTAACATCCAAAAACCCTTTCCCAACATCCTTTTACTTCCAGCAAAGATTAAACTCGAAAATCATCACAAAAACTCAAATCTAACAACCTAATCAATTAGGGATCCAAGAGTTTCAGAATTCTATTGGTAAAAACAACTTATCAATGCCATAATATATCCAAAATATGTATTAAATCAATCTTAAGCACTGGAAATCAGATCCACTTCGAAAATTACCTTGTTTCATCAATTTAACCCAATTTACCCAATCAAACATTGATAAATCATTAAAATCATTTTACAATCAATAAATCAAGGATCAAATACTTGGGAATTTCAGTAAAGAACAATACAATAGTGGAGATCATGGACCTTACCCCTATTGTGAGATTTTCCCCTCAATTGGTTTGATAAAACATATGGATTTTGATGAAAACTTTTGTGTTTGGTTGAGGAGAGAGTGGAGAGAAAAGTTACGTGAATTTTCTTTAAAAAGCTTAACTAACCTTTTTTTAACTAAAATCCCTTTTTAATTAACTTAAAAAACATGTTAAAAATCTTTAATTAAGGGAGAAGTCATCAGAAAAAACTTGGTAAAATAGCTCCTTAATGATTCTAAGAATTTGACCCTTTTCATTTTAGTCACCTTTAAAAGCATTTTTCAAAACTTGCATTTTGGTCACCAGCCAAAATGTTTGATTTCCAAATCTTATTTTCCAAAATTAAATTCACCATTATCCTTAATATAATTAATAATGATTTTAGAAAAAATTTCCTCAATTTTATCACCTTCAAAAACATTTAAAACAATTTAATCCTGAAATCGATCTAAAACTCTAATACCGGTCCACCAGACCTTCGAACCACCTTTAAAACATCTAAGCCCAAAACCAAAGTGTTACAACTCTCCCCACTTAAGAAATTTCATCCTTGAAATTACCTGGAAGAAACAAATGCAAAAATTGCTCCATCATATCTGCCTTACTTTCTCAAATGGCTTCCTCAATACCTCGGTGTCACCGCAAGACCTTCACAAGCTCAATCATCTTACCACAAAGACCTTTACTGCTGGAATCAAGGATCTCCACTGGTTCCTCATCATAGGATAAATCTGTCCTCAACTCTATATGCTCCACCAGCATAACATGCGAAGGATCCGACCGATACCTCCGTAACATAGATACACGGAACATATCATGTATTTTCTCTAGCTCGGGAGGCAACCTCAACCGATAAGCCATAAGACCTTCACACTCAAAAACCTCGTACGGTCCAATAAACCTCAAACTAAGCTTACCTTTACGTCCAAATCTCATCACCTTTTTTCATGGTGACACTTTCAATAATACACGATCGCCTACCGCATATTCAATTTCTCTACGCTTCAAATCCGCGTAAGACTTCTGCAGCTGATTTCAAGCAGTCACACAAAAGCTTTACCTTTTCATCCTTGTCCTTCAACACATTTAGTAAGGTAACATACCTTTCTCCTACCTTAGCCCAACACAAGGGCGTACGACACCTCCAGCCATACGACGCCTCATATGGTGCCATCTGTATACTTGCTTGGTAGCTATTGTTATAAGAAAAGTCAACTAAAGGTAATTGCTTATCTTAGGTTCCTTGAAACTCGATAATACAACACCTTAGCGTACCCTCCAAAACCTAGATAACCCGCTCAAACTATCCATTCATCTGGGGTGATACGCGGTGTTGAAACTCAACCTCGAACCCAAAGCCTGGTGTAAAATTCTCCAGAACCTTGGCATAAACCTCTGATCCCTATCAGACACAATGTACTTAGGTACCTCATGCAAGCGCATAATCTCAGCAATGTACAGATTTGCCAGTTTGTCCAAAGTATCCATCGTGTGTACTGACAAGAAATGTTCACACTTTGTAAACCAATCAACAATCACCTAAATGGAAATTGATGTTCAGCCTTGACCCGCTGACATACCATACACGTGGAAACAAACTCAGCCACATACTTTTTCAGCCCAACCCAGTAGTATGCCTCTTTTAACCCGCGATACTTCTTAACACTATCGGGATGCATAGCAAAAAGACTAGAATGTGCCTCCGTCAAATAGTGCGCCTCAACTCTAGATCATCCAGAACCACCATTCGACCCTTAAAACACAAAACTCATTCATCATCAAAATGAAAATTCGTCGGATTACCCTCCGTTATGTCCATAACATGCTCAATCAAAGAATCATCGTACGGTTGTTTAGCTTTGATCAAATGTGACAATGTAGGCTTAACTTGCAACTCGGCCAACAAACCACCTTCCCGTGTCACACTCAACCTTGCAAACATAGCTTTAAGCTCAACCACAACCTTACGACTCAATGCATCCGAAACCACATTGGCTTTACCAGGATGATACTCAATTTTCAAGTGGTAATCCTTAAGCAACTCCAACCATCTACGTTGCCTAAGATTCAAATCCTTCTGAGTCATCAAATACTTCAAACTCTTGTGATCCGTAAAAACCACACACTTTTTGCCATAAAGATAATGCCTCCAGATTTTCAAGGCAAAAACCATAGCTACAAGCTTCAAATCATGAGTTGGATAGTTGCGCTCATGAACCTTCAACTGTCTCGATGCATAGGCCACAACCTTATCATCTTGCATCAACACACAACCCAATCCAACATATGACGTGTCACTATAAACCACAAACTCCTTCCCCAATTCTGGTTGAATCAACATAGGAGGATGTGTCAAAACCTCCTTCAACTTCTCAAAACTATGTTGCTGCCTCTCCCTCCATACATAAGGAACATTCTTTTGCAACAGCTTTGTCAATGGTGCCGCAATACTCGAAAACCCCTCAACAAAACGATGATAATAACCAGCCGACCCAAGAAAACTACGCACCTCCGATACAGACTTAGGTTGCTTACAATTAAGGATAGCCTCAATTTTTTGTGGATCAACACGAATACCCTCCTCGGAAACTACATGACCAAGGAACTTTACTTCCTTAAGCCAAAACTTGCACTTGCTCAACTTAGCATACAACTGATTATCCTTCAACGCTTGCAAAATAATCCGTAAATGCCGATCATGTTCCTTCTCGGTACGCGAGTACATGAACACCACAACAAATTGGTCAAGATATTCATGGAACACCCTATTCATCATATCCACGAACGTAGCCGGGGCATTTGTCAAACCAAAAGGCATGACCAGAAACTCATAATGCCCATACCTTGTACGAAACGCGGTCTTACGCATATCCTCATCCTTAACCTTCAGTTGATAATACCCCGATCTCAAATCTATCTTGGAAAACACCGCAGCTCTACGAAACTGATCAAACAAGTCATCAGTTCACGACAACTGATACTTGTTCTTCACCGTTAACTTATTCAACTATCGGTAATCAATGCACATACGCATTGTACCATCCTTTTTTTCATAAAGAAAACAGGAGCACCCCAAGGAGAAACACTCGGTCGAATGAACCCATGATCCAACAACTCCTGAAGTTGTGATTTCAACTCCTTTAGTGCTATCCTATAAGCAGCAATAGACACTGGTGTCGTACCCGCAAACATTTCGATGGCGATCTCTACCTCTATTTGGAAGTAAACCCGACAACTCTTTAAGAAAAACCTCCAGAAAATCACAAACAACTCGAATGTCCTGCACTCGAACACCCTTGGCTTCAAGATTCATCACAATAGCCAAATAAGCTTGGCAACAACCTTGCATCATCTTTTCCACCTGAGAAGCCGATACAACATTAGACAAGAACTTTACATTCTCGCCAACCACCACAACATCATAATTGTCAGCTAACCTCAAAGAAATCCTTTTGGCTTTACAGTCCACAACTGCCTTGTGCTCACTCAGCCAAACCATACCCAAAATGATATCAAAACCATGGAATAGCAACTCCATCAGATCTGCAGAAAACTCATAACCTTTCACAACCAAAGGACACCGCCTATACAGCTTTCTAGTAGTAACCGTCTCACCAAAAGAACTAGTTACTGGCATACCAATATCAAGGATCTCAACAAGAACATTCAACAATAATTCATGTTCACTCGAGATATATGAATGAGTAGACCCTGAATCAATCAACGATGGCAATGACAAGTATTGCAAAGTAAAGGTACCTACGATCACATCCGTGTCATTATGACCCTCATGATGAGCAAAGACTCGAGCCGGTCCACCTCCCTCTAGTCTCACCGCTACGGCATGAGCCATACCCATCTGATTATCCTTGCGCCTCTGAAAATTACCCCTGCCAATGCCTCGGCCCCTAGCAGGTGCAGCAACCTACGGTGGTGCATCCTCACAGCTTTAGGATAATTACGCTTCAAATGATTAAACGATCCACAAATCCAACAACCTGCAGCTTTACCCCAGCACATACCCGCGTGGCGCCTACTGCATCGCTCACACTCCACTACAATACGAGCTCCCTAGGCACCTTGGCCAACTCCACCACCACGCCTGTGATCTGACCTATGTCTATTGTCCCTGAACTTCCTATTCTTCCTCCTAGAATAGCTAGAGTCAGCCACTCTGTTACCCAATCTCGCAGCTGCAATCTGAACTGGTGCACCCAAGGACTAGTCTATATTCTTGGTCCAGTTAACCAACACATCAAAATCCGTGTAATCTATAGCCAGGAGATACGTCTTAATGTCCTTAACAAGACCATAACGGAACCTTTCACATCTCTGTTGGTCATCAAGAACCAACTTCGGAGCATACTAACTCAAGCAGACAAACTTTACTTCGTATTCAGAAACAAACATGCCACCCTGAGTCAACACCATGAACTCGCGCTTTTTCATATCCAAATACTGAGTACCAAGGTACTTCCTCTTGAAAGCACTTTGAAAGAACTCCCAACTACCATCTGCCTCCAGAACACCAGCAATTGTGGTCACCCACCAATGATATGCAGCACCCTGCAACAATGACATGCTGCAACCCAACTTGCGCTCCTCGTTGCATCCCATCTGATTCATGATGTGAATTGTCTTTTTCTAGCCAACCCTCGACTTCTTCAAGGATCAAACCATGAAATTCATCACCTCCCAAACTCCTTAAATTCTCCAAGGGTAACCCCTGATTTGCCACCATAGCCGGTGCTGGTGCTTGTACCTGCACTCCAGCCACCGCTACATAGAATGCTCCCGTTATTGCTTGAACTAACAAAGTCAAATCACCATATACAGGCACCCGTATCGAAGTGCCTACACCCTTACTAAAATAACCTGCCCAAAATTGCCTAGCCGTACCGATATGGTCTCCTGCATATCGGTATGCATAGGCCTATAATGTCAAATTTAGCTAATTTTTTGGTCGAGTCTAGATGCATTTGGGTCCTAGCAACTTGCATACATGCATACAATCAACCATAAATACCAAAGTTCACATTTATGCCAGGGTTAAACAACCAAATCAATTCATCCTACCAAAAGATCACTCTAAAGGAATGCATCCTAAACCATTTTGCCAAACATACTAAAATACACAAATAGGCCAATCTTAGCATAAGCATCATAACAACACAACCCACACATCATAATAAACTTGCTCAAACCATCACACCATGGCAGTCATCAAGGAGACTCTAGATGCATACCTAAACAACCAATCATCCACAACTATAAGCAAGGATTAACATCAAGCTTAGCAACATCAAACCATCCCCGAAATCTAGCATAGAAACATACTTAAAATCCATAAGGAAACAGAATTACATCTCTCAAAAACCATGGTGAACACATTGCCTTATTAACCGAAATATAAACTGAGTTCATACTCAAACTTGTAAATATTCTTGGATCACTTAGCCTTGCCTCTTGCTGCCCCCAAACCTTAATGTTCTGCATCATTAGGAAAAAGAGAGCGTAAGCACACTTGCTTAGTGAGGATGCTCATGCAACAATGATGCATTAAAACCATTTGAAAACAATATACATGTTTTCCAAAAAATGCTTACAACCAAAGCATTTCTCCATGATTCCAACCGAATCAAGCATAATAACCTTATGCAACATCATGTACATTCCATGCTTAAATCCCAAAGCATTAAAAAATAGGTTCAACACATGAACTTTCTCATATATTGGCATTTATAGTGACCTGGATAGACTACCTCTATCCTATACATATCGGATACATGGATCTCTCATACCATGCCTAGTTAACCGTATGATATCCCAAACCTTGCCTAGATAAACCGCAAGATTTGACACCCTCGCCTAGTTAAACTGTGAGATTCCACCATTGCCTAGTTAAACCGTAAGTGTGCTGACCTTGCCTAGTTAAACTGCAAGATCACCATCAATTTGGGTTGCCTAGTTAAACCGCATGCCCCAAATGAGGTCTCCAACAGTCTGAGTGGCCTTGTTAAACTACCATACCTCAAGGACCCATGGCCACGATCGGTTTTGTTCACATTTTATAGTGAACTTTTAATCCTATGGCATGCCAACTATATCCGATTGTTTTCTCACCATGTCAAATAGCCAATATACCATTTACAAACCATTTACTTACTGCTTTACAATGCATTAAACAAAACATCACATATGCAAATGTCATTGCCAATGCAATAACACCATTCCCAACGGGAATGAAAACCAATGCTCAATAGCATTTAATATACTTTTAGACCCCCTGCAAATATACTCAAAATCATGCATTTCCAGTAAGTAAATCATACCATGTTTACCACCAAAACATGCAGACAACATGCTCATATCCAAGCCGATATTCAAGGGCAAAATAAGGGAAACTTGCTTCCGAGCTTAGGTAAGCGTCTCACGCTTACCCTAAACTCCAAACATCGTTTACAAACCTTTGTAAAGCATTTTAAACCAGTTTCCACTCACTGATACGCTTTGCCTTCCTTGCCAAGCAATACAAGCTCCCAGCAAGTAACAAAACAACATCAAGCTTCGTCGCCTTGATTATCCCTTATTTTAAACACATAAAATAAGAGGATAAATGCATCATTATGCATTCAAACCATTTCCTCAAAGCAAAACCCCGCAACTCTCAAGTTTCCCACTTAGAAACCATCTGAAACAAACCGAAATCATCTTCAAACGTTTTTGAAAACTAACCCAACCATAAAACAACGATTCAACCCATCAATCAACATCAATTAACATCCAAAAACCCTTTCCCAAAGTCATTTTGCTTCTAGCAAAGATTAAACTATAAGCAACAAACCATCACAACATGGCAATCAACAAGGAGGCTCTAGATGCATACCTAAGCAACAAATCATCCACAACTATAATAAAGGGTTAACATCAAACTTAGCAACATCAAACCATCCTCAAAACCAGCATAGAAACATTCCTAAAATCCATAAGGAAACAGAATTACAACTCCTAAAAACCATGGCGAACACATTGCCTTATTAACCGAAAACACAAACCGAGTTTATACTCAAAATTGCTTTGCCTCTTGGATCATTGCACTTTGCCTTTGCTGCCCCAAGCCTTTAATGCTCTGCATCATTAGGAAAAAGAGAGCGTAAGCACACTTGCTTAGAGAGGATGCTCCTAAAACAATGATGTATTAAAACTCTTGTAAGCCAACACTTATTTTCAAACCATGCTTACGACCTAAGCAAGTTCCAATGGCTCTAAATCAAAGCATGCTCATCGACCATATGCAAAACAATATATATTCCACATGCTTAAATCCCAAACATTAAATACAAAACCATGCTTAAATCCCAAAGCATTAAAAATATACTCAACAATAGAATTCCCATGTACTGGTAATTATAGTGACCGCGGATAGTCGACCACTATCCTTGATTAGCCAACTGGTAATCTTTATTTAACCGACCGTTAACTTTACACATCAGATACACGGATCCCCCTTAATGACAGACCATCATCAAGACTACCCCATGCCAACAGCATGACTTTACAACCTTGTCGACCGCAAGCATTACATCAACAATGGGAACCGACCACTCAACCCAAGTGATAACAGCATAGTCTGAATAGCCGATCGCTATACCTTATGGACTCTTAACCATGATCAAGTTTTAAACATATTATAGTGTACTTTATCCTATGGCATGCCAACTATATCCAAATGTTTTCTCACCTTGTCACATAGCGAATATATCATTTACAAAACCATTTACTCACTATTTTACAATGCATTACACAAAATCCCCACATATGCAAATCACATTGCCATAGCAACATCTCATTCCCGACCGGAATAAAAACCAATGCTCACTTGCATTTAACATACTTTTCAAACACTGCATATGTACTTAAAAATCATGCATTTATAGTAAGTTAAACCAACCATGTTTACGACTAAAACATGAATTACACATGCTCATATACGAACCGATATTAAAGAGCAATGGAGGGAAAGTCTCTCCCAAGCTTAGGTAAGTGTTTCAAACTTATCCTAAACTTCCAAAACCACTTTCAAACCTTGAAAGACTTTTAAAACCATTTCCACTCACCGATTTCACTTCTTCTTGCTTGCTACCGCGAAGCAAGCTCCCGACAAGCCACAAACCACCTCAAGATGCTACGCCTTGATTATCCCCTGTTTTGGCCAAACAAAACCAGAGGAACACATGCATTAAATTGCATCCAACTCTCTACTTCAAACCAAAATCCCGTAGCTCTCAAGATGCCCTCTCAAAACTCATCCAAAATTTACCAAAATCAACCTCAAACACTTTTCAATCTTAACCCAGCCATAATATAACGATTCAATACCTCAAACGTCATCAAATAACATCTAAGAACCCTTTTACAACATCCTTTACTTCCAGCAATGATTAAACTCCAAAAACAACCCAAAAACCATTAACTAACAACCTAACAATTAGAGATTCAACCAATTTCAGGATTCCATTGTTAAAAACAACTTATCCACAATATAACACATCCAAAATAAGATTGAAATCAATCCTTAACACTGAAAAAATAGATCTACTTCAAAAATCTCAAGATTCCATCAATTAACTTTCAATTAATCAAAATTCCATAATTAATCAATTAAAATCCATTAGAAAATATATATAAAGAGTCAAGAACTTGGGAATTTCAGTAAAGAACCTTTCATTTGAGGAGAAGAATGGAACTTACCTCCAATGAGTGATTTTCCCCTTAATTGGGTGTTTTCCTCTTGAAAAATAATGAGATTCAGTAAGATTTTTGAGAAAACAAGTTAAAGAATCATTTAGAAAATCAAAGGATAAAGAAACGAGATTATTACCTTGAATCTCTAATAGGAAAAAGAATGTTTATCTGAGAGTATTTTGAGAGAAAATATGAGAGAAAGAAAGTTACGTCAAATTATGATTTGGAAAAATAACTACTTTTTAACTAAATCATTATTAATTCCCTTAATTAAAACCATTTTAAAAATAATCCCAATTAAGAGAAAAATCATATTAGACCAAATGGTAAAATAACTCATTAAAGATTCAAAGTTTTGACTCTTTACAAAATAGTCACCTTTTAAAAACAGTTTTTAAAAATTGCATTTTGGTCACTAGCCAAAATGTCACCCTTCCAAAGCTTATTTTCCAAAATTGCTTTCACCAATATTTTTAATATATTAAAATAGGATTTTAAACATGTTTCCATATTTTTTATCTTTCAAAAAATATCTACTTCCGAATCTGACTCAAATCTCTAACCCGGTCCACCAGACTATCTAACTAGCCTTAAAACTACTAGGCCCAAAACGGGGGCGTTACAACTCTCCCCTTTTTAAGAAATTTCATCCAAAAAATTTACTTGGTGGAAAAAGATGGGGGAATTGCTCCAACACATCCGCCTTACTCTCCCATGTGGCTTCCTCGACACCTCATTGTCGCCACAAGACTTTCACCAGTTCTATCGTCTTACCACGTAGAACCTTGCTGTTGGAATCAAGGATTTCCACTGGCTCCTCATCAAAGGATAAATTCAAAGGATCCGACTGATACCTCTGTAGCATAGATACATGGAACACATCATGAATTTTCTCAAGCTTGTAAACCCCTCGACCCGGCCTAGACGCTCGACCGAACCGAGAGTGCTACATTAGGTTTGCCGAAGCAAACCAGAGAAAGGTCACGAAAAGTCAGTCCTTGTTTACTTTTAGCTTGTCTAAATGCAAATTATTGTTCCTATATGTTCAAACTCGCAGCGGGTAATTTCTCGAACGAAACAAATCACAAACAGATAATTGATTGCATCTTAACCAAGATTGAGGGCTAAAATGTACATACTTTAAATTACAAAACCAAAATTGAATTTAAGATTACCAATCCTAAATTAGTCCATTTACATGCCCACATCACAAATTTCAGGTCAAAATGATCATTCATGCGCATTCAATTACATTTTCTAAACTGAGGGACTAAAATACAAGAAACCAAAAACTTATTTTTATGACATGACTTGTAAAAACTGCTTCGCGTTCCGATACGTACATAGCTGTACTGATACGGAGCAGCCATGCATACCGATACACAATGTACCGTATCGGTACGCCATATCAGCATGTACAATATTAAATGCGTACCGGTACGAACCCCTCAGTGTATCGGTACACGGGTTTTCCTTCAAAAAGTGATTTTCCAGTAATGAATCCCCGTACCGGTACACTCTATCCTGTACCGCTATGCCAAGCTTGAATTGCTTAACTATACCAGTACTCGTATGCCCATACAGATGCTGCCTGCCTTAGATTGCCTTTGCGTATCGATACGGACCTTTGCGTATCGGCACTCAGAGGCCTGTAATGTCATTTTCTCCACATTTTCACCTAAATCTAGATGCATTTAGATCCTAGCAACTTGCACATTTGGATACAAACATTAGACAATACCTATATCAACCCTTGTACCATGGTTTAACCACCATACAAGCTCACGTTACCAAAAGAATCAATCTAAAGGTAGCTCCCTAAAGCATTTCACCAAACATACCAAAATGTCCAAATAAGCAATTAACAGCAAGAACACCATACCAACAACACATCAATACCACACTAAACAGGATTAGCATATCAAAGCATACCATCAAAGCAAGACCATCTAGATGCATACCTAGAAGTCCTCACAACATCAATCATAGGTAACAACGCACAACGAACTTAACAATATCAATCAAACTTCGAAATCATAGCATTACACATGCTTAGAACAAGGGAAAAATAGAATTACAATTCCCAAAATCCTTGGTGAACACATTGCCTTATTAACCAGAAACTAAAGTCGAGTCCATACTCAAAAGTCTTGTCTTTGGATCACTTAATCCTTGCCTTTGATGCCTCCAAGCTTTAATGCTCTGCATCATTTGAGAAAAGAGATCGTAAGCACACTTGTTTAGTGAGGATGCTCTTAAAGATGATGCATTAAAAACCATTGAAAACCAACTTTTGATTCAAACCATGATTACGACCTAAGCAAGTTCCAATAGTTTCAATTCAAAACATGCATATCAACCTTGCAACACATTATATATATAATCCACATGTTTAAACCTAAAGCATCCAATAAAAAACCATGCTTAATTCCCAAAGCATTATATACAAACCATGCTTAAGTCCCAAAGCATTATAAAATAGGTTCCACATTAGAATTCCCATATATTGGCTATTATAGTGACCCCGGATAGTCGACCACTATCTTTGATTAGCCGACCGCTAACCTTTAGTTAACCAACCGTTAACTCTACACTCGGATACATAGATCTCCCTTAATGGCCGACCATCATCAAGACTACCCCATGCCGACCGCATGACTTTACAACCTTGCCAACCGCAAGCTTTACATCAACAAGGGGAACCGACCACTCAACCTAAGTGATAACAACATAGTCCGGGTAGCCGACCACTATAACTCAAAGGCTCTTAATCCCACGATCGATTTTTAACCATAATATAGTGCACTTTATCCTATAGCATGCCAACTATATCTGAATGTTTTCTCACCTTGTCACATAGCCAATATATCATTTACAAAACCATTTACTAACTATTTTACAATGACTTACACAAAATCCCTACATATGCAAATCACATTGCCATAGAAATATCACATTCCTGAGCGGAATAAAAACCAATGCTCACTAGCATTAAATATACCCTTAAGCCACTACATATGTACTTTAAAATCATGCATTAACAGTACGTAAAGAAAATCGTGTTTACGACTAAAACATGAATCACGCATGCTCATATCCGAACCGATATTGAAGAGGGAAACATACTTCCGAGCTTAGGTAAGTGTTTCAAACTTATCCTAAACTCCCAAAACCACTTTCAAACATTTGAAAGACTTTTAAGACCGTTTCCACTAACCAATTCACTTTGCCTTATTTGCTACCGCGAAACAAGCTCCCAGCAAGTCTAGAACCACATCAAGATGCTACGCCTTGATTATCCCCTGTTTTGGCCACATAAAACTAGAGGAAACATGCATTAAAATGCATCCAATAATCTGTTACAACTCAAAATTCTGTAGCTCTCAAGATGCCTACTCAAAACTCATCCGAAATCAACCTCAAACACTACTTAATCTTAACCCAACCACACTATAACGATTCAAAACATCAAACTTCATCCACTAATATCTAAAAACTCATTCCCAACATTCTTTTACTTCCAGCAATTATTAAACACCTTAGACACCCCAAAAACTCCTAACTAACAACCTAACAATTAGAGATTCGAAAAATTTCGGGATTCCATTATTAAAAGCAACTTATCCACATTATAATACATCCAAAATAAGATTGAAATCAATCTACAATACTGGAAAAACATATCCAAATCGAAAATCACAAGATTCTTCAATAAAGCCTCAACAAAGCTAAAATCCATAATTAATTACTCAAATTCTATTGAAAAACATATGTAAAGAGCCAAGAACTTGGGAATTTCAGTAAAGAACCTTTCATTAGAGGGGAAGAACGAAACCTGCCTCCAATGAATGAGTTTTCCCTTAATTGGATGGTTTCTCCTCTTGAAAAGCAAAGAAATTCAATAAGATTTTTGGAAAACAATTTAAGAAATCATTTAGCAAATCAATAAGTTAAAAAATTATGATCATTACCTTAAATCTCTGATGGAAAAAGAGTGTTTGGCTAAGATTGTTTTGAGAGAAAATGTGAGAAAAGAAACGTTGCGTCAAAATGTATTTTAGAAAAATAACTACCTTTTTAACTAAATCCTTTTTAATTCTTTTAATTAAAACCATTTTAAAATAATCCTAATTAAGAGAATATTAAGATTAGACCAAATGGTAAAATAGCTCTTTAAAGATTCTTAAGTTTTGACTCTTTACAAAATAGCTGCCTTTTTAAACAGTTTTCAAAAATTGCATTTTAGTCACTAACCAAAATGTCACCCTTCCGAAGTTCGTTTTTCAAAATTGCTTTCACCAATATTTTTAATATAATAAAATAAAATTTTTAAACATTTTTCCATAATTTTATCTTTTAGAAAAATATCTGCTCCCAAATTCGACTCGAATCTCTAACCCAGTCCAGTAGACCGTTTAACTATCCCCAAAACCACTAGGCCAAAAACCGGGGCGTTACAACTCCCCTCTTAAGAAATTTCGCCCTCGAAATTTACCTGGAGGAAAAAGATGCGGAAATTGGTCCAACATATCTGCCTTGCTTTCCCAAGTGGCTTCCTCAACACCTCGATGTCACCACAAGACTTTAACCAATTCTATCGTCTTACCCCGTAGAACCTTACTATTGGAATCAAGTATTTCCACCGGCTCCTCATCAAAAGATAAATTCGGTCTCAACTCAATATGGTCCACCGGTATAACATGCGAAGGATCTGACTGACACCTCCGTAACATGGATACATAGAACACATCATGTATTTCCTAAAGCTCGGGAGACAACCTCAACCGATAAGCCACAGGACCAATTTGTTCCACAATCTCTTATGGTCCAATAAACCTTGGACTAAGCTTACCTTTATGTCTGAACTGCATCACCTTTTTCCACGGTGACATCTTCAAGAACACACGATCGCCCACCGCATATTCAATTTCCCTACCTCTAAATCCGCATATGACTTCTGCCAATCTGCAGCCGCTTTCAAGCGTTCACACACAAGCCTAACTTTCTCATATGTGTCTTTCAACACATGTGGCAAGGAAATATGCTTTTCCCCTACCTCTGCCCAACACAAGGGCGTACTACACCAACAGCAAATTCTTCTCCTAGGTTCCTTTAAACTCAATAATACAACACCTTAGCATATCCTCCAATACATCGATAACATGCTCAGACTGTCCATCCGTCTATGGATGATACGCGGTGCTGAAACTCAACCTCGAACCCAAAGCCTAATATAAACATTTCCAAAACCTTAACGTAAACCTCAGATCTCTATCCGAAACGATTGACTTTGGTACTCCGTGCAAAGGCATAATCTCAGAGATAAAAAAATTTGCTAGCTTGTCCAAAGGGTACATCGTATGCACTGGCAGAAAATGTGCACACTTTGTAAACTGATCGACAACCATCCAATTGGAATCCTTTTTAGCCGGTGTCACTGGCAACCCTGACACAAAATCCATGGTGATTCTCTCCCATTTCCACTTTGGAATTCTCAATGGTTGCAACAATCCAGATGGAAACTAATGTTCAGCTTTAACCCGTTGACACACCAAGTACACCCTTCTTCAAACCAACCCAATAGTACATTTCCTTCAAATCACAATACATTTTGGTACTACCAGGATGCATAGCAAAAGGACTAGAATGTGCTTCCACCAAAATAGTATGCCTAAGCTCTGGGACTTCCGACACCACTGTTCAACCCTTGAAGCACAAAACTCTATCATCATCAAAATGAAAATTTGTCGGATTACCATCCGCTATGTCCTTAACATGAGGAACCAAAGAATCATCATATGGTTGCTTAGCCTTAATCAACTGCGATAGCGTAGGCTTAACTTGCAATTCAGCCAACAACCCACCTTCCCGCGTTACACTCAACCTCACAAACATTGCCCTAAGCTCAACCGCCACCCTACTACTCAACTCATCTGCAACAACATTGGATTTTCCATGATGATACTCAATTGTCAAGTCGTAATCCTTAAGCAGCTCCAACCACCTTCGTTGCCTAAGGTTCAAATCCTTTTGATACATTAAATACTTCAAACTCTTATGATCTGTAAAGACTACACACTTCTCTCTATAAAGGTAATGTCGCTAAATCTTCAAGGCAAACACCATAGCAGCAAGCTCCAAATCATGGGTTGGATGATTGCACTCATGAACCTTCAACTGTCTCGATGCATAGCCCACAACCTTTCCATCTTGCATCAGCACCATAACCCCCTTAACCCGGCCTAGTCGCAAGATCAAATCGCACGAGCTACAATAGGTTTACTGAAGTAAACCGTGCTTGGGTGACACCACCATATGATCCAAAATACGTATCCTTTTCCCTACTGTTCTGCTTTGCCTAAGCTTGCAAAGTAAAGGTACCTGCAATCACATCGGTATTGTTGTGTCCTTCGCGGTGTGCATACACCCTCGCGGGACCACCACCCTCCGACTGAATTGCAACGGTGTGTGCCACAATCTTACGCCTACCATCTTTCGGCTGAAAATGTCCTCGTCCATGCCCTCGACCTCTCGGGGCAGCCACAACAAGTACAGGAACATGCACACCTCTAGCTAACACAGGGAAGTCATGCCTCACATGATCAGCCGACCCACAACTCCAGCAAGTATTAGCTGCAACAGGCGCAAGAACTGGCCTAGCTCATCCAATCTGAGGACAATCGTATTTAACATGGTCTCGAGATCCACAACCCCAGCAAACTCTATCCGACCTCTAGCAAACCTCCGAATGCTTCTTCCCACACTAAACACACTAGGTATCCTTCCTCCGAAACTCTGCCCCAGCTGACCTCTTCTCCCAAGCTCGAGTTGATATCTTTGATCACGGTGTCTTTTATATCGGCCACCCACAGTATCAACATCAGCAGCTCTGCTACCATGATCGAATCCTCCAGCACAGGATGTCAAACCCAAACTCTGCTTAATATCCTCGGCTCTCGAAACCAATACATCAAAATCAACATACTCAGCAGCTAACATATATGTCTTAACCTCCTGCATCAATCTGTAACGGAAGCAGTCACAATGGCTCCTCTCATCAGGCATCAGCTCAAAAGTATACTGACTCAGCCTCACAAACTGTATCTCATACTCAGATACCGACATATCTCTATGCATCAAAGCCATGAACTCGCGTTTCTTTTCATCTTGGTATCTACCTCCAAGATACTTCTCCCGGAAGGCAGACCGGAAGGTTTCCCATGTTACATTGTTGGCCTCCAAACTAGCAATCACTGTAGTCCACCAACTATACGCATCTCCCTGTAGCAAAGATATAGCACATCCCAGCTTACAAGCATCAGAACAACCCATCTGGTACAAAATACGATTTGTACTGGCAAACTACTCCTCATAAGCCTCAGGTGACAACCCTCTAAACTTGACCCCTCGCAGGCCACGTAAACGCTCTAAGGGTAATCCCGAATTAGCAACAGCAACCGATGCTGGTGCAGGCACCTACGCTCCAACCATCGCAGCCTGGAACGCTCCCATCATTGCCTGTATCAAAGGCATCATATCACCCAGTGCTGGCCCAGCTTGCATAGGTGGTACTTGTTCTACACCCGCAAGTGGATTAAGTGCAGGAGGTTGCAACCTCTCAGGCACAACATTATTTTCATCATCTTGCCTCCCCCCATTCGTATTAAAACGTAATTCTCTCCTCGGTGGCATTGTAAACAAAGAATTTATTGCATGATAACACCAAAATAAAACGGTTTGGCCATTTTCAAGCAAAGGTCCAAGACTTCCATTTCAAATCAAAACATTTCCCATCGATAGTAATATGGCAATGTGTCCCAAATCATACCCGAACATGGCATATAACATACAATCCATCACTGTCTATAGCAATCAAGTTAATTCAATCAACATACATTTCAAACAACTTCCCAACATACATAACCAACCATAACCTACCCCCAACAATCCTAACCTGGCTCTGATACCACCAAATGTAACCCCCTTGACCCGATCTAGTCGTAAGACCGAACCGCACGAGCTATATTAGGTTCACCGAAGTAAACTATGGAGAAAAACTCTGGAAACATGTCTATTTTTTTTCTTTTTATCTTATTTAGATATTGGTTATTACCTTACATGTACATGTATACAATGGAAGAAAACCTAACTCAATCGGGCATCAAATCGATATCCAATTGACCGTGGTACAATAATAGGGACCAAAGCGCAAGTCTACAAATCTATAAAGGTTTACTTATAATTTGCTTTACCAATCTTCAATTAGTCGAGTTACAAGCATACATGCCAAATTTCAACTTAATACAATCATCCTTACCCATCCATTTGCATACATAACACCTAGGGACCAACTGTAATTTCCATTATTTCGAAGACTAATTTCGTAATTAAAGTTAACAATCCTCAAATAAACCAATTACATGCATACTGGAGAAATTTCAAGTCAAAACGATCATTCAAACTCATTTAATTGCATGTATATCACTTAGGAACTAAAACAAGAGAAAATATAAACCTTAAAACATACTTTTAACTAACTTAACTGCCATATGTATCGATACGCCTGAGCCTTTACAAAATTTTGGATAAAACCATATAGATACACCTCTTCGAGTATCGATACACTATGCTTAAAATTGAAGACCCGTTGTGACCGCTTGGAGTAAACACATTCATACCTCTACACTACCAAGGCTAATCCTCAAACTTGGAGTAAACACATTCGACGCATTAACCTCTACAGCACTTGGCTAGAGTAAATGCCATCTAAATGTCACCTGAACAACATTGGGGTTCACATGGTCAGAGTAAGTACCTCACGTACCACCTCTACAACCACGTGCAACTTATTATTGTGCACTTTAAACTCTATGGCCGGCCAATTATATCCGATAACATTTCCATAACATTTCTATTTTAGCAGTTGCCAATATAATTCACTTTTATAAACATACCACGTTGTTTTCTTATGCATTAATCATATCACTTTAACATGCACTAAACCATGCATAAACCATGTTCATAATATTCTTTAAAATCATGCATTACTTTCCAAACACATTTATCATCATTTCATATCAATTTCCAGCATTAAACCATGCTCATTCCATGCATAAAACAAGAGGTAAACATTCACTTAACCAGTGCATTTCACAAATCATTTTCCAACCAAAATCGAGAGAGAAAACCACTTTACTTACTTCCGTGTCTTAGACCAGTGTACCGAGCTTAGTCTAGACTCCCATTAAACCTTTTCAAACCTTTGAAAAGCTATTCCTAGCCGTTTCACTCACCGACAAAGCAACGCCTCCCTTGCCGATCTCAAATCAATCCTTCGGCAACCCCTCAACACCAAGATTCGCTTCCAAACTATTTTCCCCTGTTTCAAACACATAATAACAGAGATTTCAATGCATCCAAACTCACAACAATTCAACAATTAACAACACCCAACTATAGTCCTCCACAACACTCTATCTTAACAACCGAAAACATCATCAATTCAGCAAAAACCTCAACCCAGCCCACAACTACAAATCTCAACCTTCAAATAACATCAATTAATATCTAATCAACAACCTAAAACAATCTTATACCTCCAACAACCAATAATCAACCACAACATATAAAACATCTCTTAACTATCAACCTAACTAATTAGAGATTCATTAGATTCCGGGATTCTATCATCAAAACTCAATTCATAATCATTTTAAACATCAAAATCAAGTTATAAACCAATCCTTAACTTAGTAAAAACAAATCACTACGAATTTCCATGATTTTTCATCATAAATCATCAATTAAACCATAAATCTGAGTTTAATTTATCAAAACCCAATACAATTCATATAAAATAGATCAAGAACTTAGGAATTTCAATAAAGAACCTTTCATTGGAGGAGAAGAACGAATCCTTACCTCCAATGTTGATTTCTCCCCTTAATTGCTTTATAAACCATGAAAATCAAGGTAGAAATAATAAGTATTTGATGTAAAAGCTTTAGAAATAAAAAAACTCTTTGAAATCCTAATTTTACCCGAAGAAATTGAAGCTGGAAATATGTTTGGTTGGAGAGAATTTGAGAGAATGGAGTTACAAAGTTAGTTATGTGAAATTCTTTTTAAAAGCCTTAATTGTGTTTAATTAATTCTCTCCCTATTTATACCTCCTAAAACTTAATAAAAATAATTAATTAAAGGGAGAAATTTGAAGAAACCCGTTTTGGATTAATAGCTCCTTAAGGATTCAAAGTTTTGACGCATTTTCAAAACAGTCACTAAAAACAGTTTTGCAAACTTGCATTTTGGTCACTAACCCAAAATGTCCTATTTCCCAATTCCATTTTCCAAAATTGTTTTTACCAAAATCATTTATATATTTAATAATGATTTTAGTCTATTTTTTCATATTTTTATCTTCGATAAAAATATTTAATCCAATCTAAATCTTGAATCTGACTCGAATCTCTAATCCCGGTCCAACAAACCAACTAAACCGTTCCCCAAAACTCCTAAGCCCAAAATCGAGGCGTTACAACTCTCCCCCTCTTAAGAAATTTCATCCTCGAAATTTACCTGGAGGAAAAAGATGCGGGAACTACTTTTTCATGTCCAACTTACTCTCCCAAGTACTCTCCTCAACTCCTCGATGCCGCCATAACACTTTAACGAGCTCTATCATATTCCCACGCAGAACCTTACTATTGCCATCAAGGATCTCTACTGGTTCCTTATCATAAGTCAGATCCGACCTCAACTCAACATCCTCAATCCGCATAACATGAGAAAGATCCGACCAATACCTCCGCAACATCGAAACGTGAAACACATTATGAATCTTTTCCAACTCGGGAGGCAACCTCAACCGATAAGCTACGGGACCCACACGATCCAAAATCTCATACGGCCCGATAAACCTCAGACTCAACTTTCCTTTACGCCCAAAGCGCATCACCTTCTTCCAAGGTGAAACCTTCAAAAACACTTTGTCACCAATAGCGTACTCCACTTCTCTACGCTTCAAATTCGCATGGGATTTCTATCGATCGAATGCCGTTTTCAAGCGATCAAATAAAAGCTTCACCTTCTCACAAGTGTCTTTCAACACATGGGGCATAGAAATATACTTCTCCCCAACCTACGCCAATCACAAAGGCGTACGATACCTCCTACCATATAAGGCCTCAAACGGTGCCATTTGAATACTCTCTTGATAGCTATTATTATAAGCGAACTCCACCATCGGCAACTAATTTTCCTAGGTTCCTTGGAACTCGATAATACAACACCTCAACATATCCTCCAAGACCTTGATCACACGCTCAGACTATCCATCTGTTTGAGGATAATACGAAGAGCTAAAATGCAACCGGGTACCCAGGGCTCGATGCAAATATTCCCAGAACCTTGTTGTAAACCTCAGATCTCTATCCGACACAATCGACTTCGGCACTCCATACAACCTCACAACCTCTACAATGTAAATATCAGCCAATTTATCCAAAGTATACGTCGTATGCACCGGCAGAAAATGTGCACACTTCATAAATCGATCCACAATCACCCAAATGGAATCCTTTTTACTCGGTGTCGAAGATAGCCCCAACACGAAATCCATGGTGATTCTCTCTCATTTCCATTCTGGTATTCTCAACTGTTGCAACAACCCAGAAGGAAATTGATGCTCAGCTTTAACACGCTGACACACCATGCATCTAGCAACAAAATCAACAATATCCTTCTTCAAACCAACCCAATAATACTCCTCATTCAAACCCCGTTACATCTTGGTACTACCGGATGCATAGCAAAAGGGCTAGAATAAGCCTCGGTGAAAATGATACGTCTCAACTCCTCATCATGCGGCACCACTACCAGGTCCTTAACACACAACACCCCATCATCATTAAAATGAAAATTTGATGGTTTCCCATCCAATATATCCCTAACATGAGGAACCAACTCATCATTATACGGTTGTTTCTCCTGTATCATTTGCGACAGCGGTGGCTTCACCTGCAAATCGTTTAACAAGCCTCCATCACGGGTTACACTCAACCGAACAAACATATCTCTCAACTCAACCATAGTTTTTCTACTCAAAGCATCCGCTACCGTATTTGCTTTACCTAGATGATACTCAATGGTCAAGTCATAATCTTTAAGTAACTTCAACCACCGTCCTTGCCTAAGATTCAACTCTTTCTGCGACATCAAATACTTCAAACTTTTGTGATCCGTATACACTACACACTTCTCACCATAAAGATGATGCCTCCAAATCTTTAACGCAAACACCATCGCGGCATGCTCAAGATCATGAATAGGATAGTTATACGCATGCACCTTCAATTGCCTAGATGCATAAGCCACAACCTTCCTATCTTGCATCAACACGCACCCTAAACCAACATATGATGCATTACTATATACCACAAACTCTTTTCCTGACTCGGGTTGAATCAAGATTGGAGCTTGCGTCAAAGCTTCTTTTAACTTTTCAAAAGCTTGCTGACGATCCTCCGTCAACTCAAAATGAACGTTCTTCTGTAACAACTTGGTTAAAGGTGCAGCAATCTTCAAAAATCCATCTACAAACTAGCGATAATATCCAGCCAACCCAAGAAAACTACGCACCTCCGTCACTGACCTAGGTGGCTTCCAACTCACCACAACCTCAACCTTTTGTGTATCAACACGGATTTCCTCAGCCGACACCATATGTCCAAGAAAAAATACTTCCTTCAACCAAAATTCACATTTAATCAACATAGCATATAATTGATTATCTAGAAATCTCTGAAGCACAATCCGCAAGTGCTCATCATGGTCTTTTTTAGTACGAGAGTATAAAAGAATATCATCAATAAACACTACCACTAATTGGTCCAAGTACTCATGAAACACCCGATTCATCATATCCATAAATGCAGCTAGTGCATTGGTAAACCCAAACGGCATTACTAAGAACTCGTAATGCCCATACCTCATACGAAAGGCTGTCTTAGGCATATCCTCACCCTTCACCTTCAATTGATAATATCCCGATCTCAAGTTGATCTTAGAAAATACTGATGTACCTCGAAATTGATCAAACAAATCATCAATCCGCGGTAAGGGATATTTATTCTTAATCGTCAACGTATTTAGCTGCTGATAATCGATACACATCCTCATTGTGCCATCTTTCTTATTCACGAATAACATCAACACACCTCATGGTGAAACACTGGTCTAATAAACCCTCGATCAAGAAACTCCTATAGTTGTCTTTAACTCTTTCGACTCGTTAGGTGCCATACGATACGATGCACTGGACACCGGTGCCGAATCAACATACGTCTCGATTTTAAACTCTACCTCCCTATCTGGGGGCAACCCCGGTAACTCTTCAAGGAAAACTCCTGGAAAATCACAAACTATGCGGATGTCCTACACACAAACATCCTTGGATCCAGGATTCATGACATAGGCCAAATACTCCTAACATCCGTGTTTCAACATCCGACTTGTGTCCAAAGCTGAAACAACATTAGGAATGAACTTTGTGTTCTCACCAACCACCACAACTTCATAATCATCGGCAAGACGCAAGGTTATCCGTTTGGTTTCAAAATCCACAATTGCCTTATGCTCGGATAGCCAATCCATCCCCAATATTACAACAAAACCATGGAATGGTAATTCCATCAGATCCACAATGAACACATGGTCTTGCACCATCAAAGGACACCTCAGGTATAACTTCCTAACCACAACCATCTCACCCAAAGAACTAGTTACTCGAACCCCAACATTCAAAATTTTCACAAGTATATCAAGCAACTGCGCATGCTCACTAAGAATATACAAATGGGTGGAACCAGAATCAACCAAAGAAAATAACGGCAAAGATTGCAAAGTAAAGGTACCTACAATTACATCAATATCGTTGCGTCATTTGCGGTGTGCATACACCCTCGCAGGACCACCACCCTCTGGCTGAATAGCAACGGTGTGTGCCACAGTCCTACGCCCACCATCTCTTGGCTGAAAATGTCCTTGTCCACGCCCTCGACCTCTCGGGGCAGCCACAATAGGTGCAGGAACATGTGCAACTCTAGCTAACACAAGGCAGTCACACCTCACATGATCAGCTGACGCACAACTCCAGCAAGCATTAGATGCAACAGGTGCAAGAACTGGCCCAGCTCGTCCAATTTGAGGACAATCGCGTCTAACATGGTCTCAATATCCACAACGCCAGCAAAGTCTATCCGACCTCCAACAAACCCCCGAATGCTTCTTCCCACACTGAACACACTCGGGTATCCTACCTCCAAAACTCTGCCCTAGCTGACCTCTTCTCCCAAGCTCGGGTCGATATCTTTGATCACGGTGCTTCTTATATTAGCCACCCTAGTGTTAGCATCAACAGCTATCTTACCATGACCGAATCCTCCAGCACGAGATGTCAAACCCAAACTTTGCTCAATATCCTTATCTATCGAAACCAATACATCAAAATCAACATACTTAGGAGCCAACATATATGTCTTAACCTCTTGCGTCAATCCATAATGGAAGCGGCACCTGAACTCCAGCCATCGTGGCTTGGAACGCTCCCGTCATTGCCTGTATCAAAGGCGTCATATTACCCAGTTCTGGCCAGCTTGCATAGCTGGTACTTGTTCTACACCCGCAGATGGATTTGGTGTAGGAGGTTGCAACCCCTCAAGCACAACATTATTCTCATTATCTTACCTCATCCCATTCTTATTAAAATGTAATTCTCTCATCAGTGGCATTGTAAACAAATAATTTATGGCATGATAACACCAAAATAAAAATGGTTAGGCCATCTTCAAGCAAGGGTCCAAGACTTCCATTTCAAATAAAAACATTTTCCATCGATAGTAATAAGGCAATGTGTCCCAAATCATACCCCAACATGGCATATAACATACAATCAATCACTGTGTATAGCAATCAAGTCAATTAAATCAACATACATTTCAAACAACTTCCCAACATACATAACCAACCATAACCTACCCCCAACAATCCTAACCTGGCTCTGATACCACGAAATGTAACCCTCTTGAGTCGGCCTAGTCGTAAGACCAAACCGCATGAGCTATATTAGGTTTACCGAAGTAAACCGTGAAGAAAAACCCTAGAAACACGTCTATTTTTTATCTTATCTAGATGCTAGTTATTACCCTACATGTACATGTATACAACGGAAGAAAACCCAACTCAGTCGGGCATCAAATGGATATCCAATTGATTGTAGTAAAAGAATAGGGACCAAAGCACAAGTCTGCAAATCTATAAAGGTTTAGTTATAATTTGCTTTACCAATCTTCAATTAGTCGAGTTACAAGCATACAAGCCAAATTTCAATTGAATACAATAATCCGTACCCATCCATTTGCATACATAACACCTAGGGACCCAACTATATTTTCCATTATTTTGAAGACTAATTTCGTAATTAAAGTTACCAATCCTCAATTAAACCAATTACATGCATACTGGTGAAATTTCAAGTCAAAATGATCATTCAAAATCATTTAATTGCATGTATATCACTTAGGGACTAAAACGAGAAAAAATAGAAACCTTAAAACATACTTTTAACTAACTTAACCGCCACCCATATCGATACGCGGGAAAGTATTGATACGCCTGAGCCTTTACAAAATTCTAGAAGCTCAAAACCATATCGGTACACCTCCTTGAGTATAGATACACTATGCTTAAAACTGAAGATTTGTATCGATACAGTAACCCGTGTATCGATACGCTTTGCCTGGAAACACTTACCAGTATCGATACGAGCATAAGCGTATCGATACGCCCTAACCTGAATTGTCAAAATCTGTTGTTTTAACACACATTTAAGGATTCTAAATGTTCTAACATGCCTCTAACACTCAAGTAACATCATCATAGATCATTTACCATCAAACTACCATAGATCAATTATCAAAAGATGATCGACATGCTTCAAAGGTAACTAAAGGCATTCTTCCTAATACTCAAGCAACCCAAAACATAAACCATATGTAAAATCCAGCAAACCAAGTTTATCGCAAGTCCAAAGCAACAATATAAACTTGCTCAATCAGAGAAATAACCACTTAAACCCTCCCAACAACATTTAAGCCACATTGCCTTTATTACTACTTAAAACTCAAATATACTTTGGTAATTCAAGTCTTGGGAATTCCCTCCTTGCGTGCTAGGCCACTTGCACGCAATCAATCTGCATTGATGATAAAAGAGAGCGTAAGCTATCATTGCTTAGTGAGGAACGCTCGAAATACAAACCATCATCCAATGCAATTAAAAACCATTCCAAAACAATCATGCCATTCTTTCAAAACATGCACTCAATCTTTACAAAATCAACATATTAAACCACATGCAACATGTATCATTGATTCCACAGCATAATCTCATATGCAATTCCCTCTACTTAAGCCTTTCCCATGCATAACATCTCATATGCAAAGCTTAAGGAGTAAAACATGTGTAAACACTTTATTCCAAATCAATCCATTAATATGATATATTTAAAACATTATATTGGCTTACAAGTGATCTATCTCAACAACAACATTTCCATAAAACCATCATTAACATCGGTAACATCAGATACACGGATTTCCCAAGAGTTCTCGCAATCTCTTACAGCTCAACGACATGGAGTCCTGTAACACATACACCACCTCTACACTACCAAGGCTAATCCTCCAACTTGGAGTAAACACATTGACGCATCAACCTCTACTGCTCTTAGATGGAGTAAATGCCATCTAAATGTCACCCCAACAACATTGGGTTCACATGGTCAGAGTAAGTACCTCCCGTACCACCTCTACAACCACGAGCGACTTATTATAGTGCACTTTAAACCCTATGGCTAGCCAAATACATCCGATAACATTTCCATTTCATCACTTGCCAGTATAATTCAATTTTATAAACATACCTCATTGTTTTCTTATGCATTAATCAAATCACTTTAACATGCACTAAACCATACATAAACCATGCTCATAATATTCTTTGAAATCATGCATTACTTTCCAAACGCATTTATCATTATTTCATATCAATTTCCAACATTAAACCATGCTCATTCCATGCATAAAACATGAGGTAAACATTCACTTAACCAGTGCATTTCACAAATCACTTGCCAACCAAAATTGAGAGAAAAAATCACTTTACTTACTTCCAAGTCTTAGACCAGCGTATCGAGCTTAGTCTAGACTCCCATTAAACCTTTTCAAACCTTTGAAAAGATATTCTTAGGCATTTCACTCACCGATAAAGCAACGCCTCCCTTGCTGATGTCAAATCAAACCTTCGGTAAGCCCTCAACACCAAGATTCACTTCTGAACTATTTTCCCCTATTTCAAACACATAATACCAGAGATTTCAATGCATTACAATGCATCCAAACTCACAACAATTAACAGCACCAAACTATAGTCCTCCACATCTCTCTATCTTAACAGCCGAAAACATCATCGATTCACCAAAAACCTCAACCCAACCAACAACTACGAATCTCAACCTTCAAATAACATCAATTAATATCTAATCAACAACCTAAAGCAATCGTATACCTTCAGTAACCAATAATCAACCACAACATCTCAAAAATCTCTTAACTATCAACCTAACAAATTACAGATTCACTAGATTTCGGGATTCTATCATCAAAACTCACTTCATAATCATTTTAAACATCAAAATCAAGTTATAAACCAATCCTTAACTCAACAAAACAGATCAATGCCTATTTCCTCAATTTTTCATCATAAATCATCAATTAAACCATAAATTCGAGTTTAATTTATCAAAACCCAATACAATTAATGTAGAATGGATCAAGAACTTAGGAATTTCAATAAAGAACCTTTCATTAGTGGAGAATAACGAATCCTTACCTCCAATGCTGATTTCTCTCCTTAATTGCGTTATAAACCATGAAAATCAAGGTAGAAATGATAAGTATTTGATGTAAAAGTATTAGAAATCAATTGGAAATCAAAAACTCTTTGAAATCCTAATTTTACCGAAGAAATTGGTGCTAGAAATATGATTGGCTTGAGAGAATTTGAGGGAAAGGAGTTACAAAGTTAGTTATGTGAAATTCTTTTTAAAAGCCTTGATTGTGTTTAATTAATTCTCTCCCCTATTTATACCTCCTAAAACTTAATTAAAAATAATTAATTAAAGGGAGAAATCTGATGAAACCCTTTTTGGATTAATAGCTCCTTAAAGATTTAAAGTTTTGACCTATTTTCAAAACAACCACTAAAAATAATTTTGCAAACTTGCATTTTGGTCACTAACCCAAAATGTCCCATTTCCCAATTCCATTTTCCAAAATTGTTTTTACCAAAATCATTTATATATTTAATAATGATTTTAGACTATTTTCTATATTTTTATCTTCAATAAAATTTTTTAATCCAATTTAAATCCCAAATCCGACTCGAATTTCTAATCTCGGTCTAACAAACCTACTAAACCATTCCCCAAAACTCCTAAGCGCAAAATTGGTCTGTTACAAGCACACAACCCAAACCCACATGCGATGCATCACTATAAACCACAAACTTCTTCCCAGATTCCGGTTGAACCAACATAGGAGCATGTGTCAAAACCTCCTTCAACTTCTCAAAACCCTACTATTGCTTCTCCGTCCAAACGAAAGGAACATTCTTTTGCAACAACTTTGTCAATGGTGTCGCTATACTAGAAAACCCTTCCATAAATTAACGATAATATCCTATCAACCTGAGAAAACTACGCACTTCTGACACGGTCCTAGATTGTTTCCAATTAAGAATACCCTCAATTTTCTGTGGATCAACACGAATTCCCTCCGTGGATACCACATGTCCAAGAAAAATCACCTCCTTGAGCCAAAACTCGCACTTGCTCAACTTGGCATACAACCGATTATCCTTCAAGACTTGCATCACAATTCGCAAATGTTGATCATGCTCCTCCTCGGTACGAGAGTGCACGAGTATATCATCGATAAAACCACCACAAACTAATCAAGGTACTCATGAAACACTCTATTCATCATATCCATGAAAGCCGACAGGTATTTGTCAAACCAAACAGCATCACCAAAAACTCATAATGCCCGTACCTCCTACGAAATGTCGTCTTATGAACATCCACATCCTTAACTTTTAATTGATAATACCCCGACCTTAAATCTATCTTCGAAAACAATGCTGCCCCACGAAACTGATCGAACAAGTCATCAATCCGCGACAACGGATACTTGTTATTCACTGTCAACTTATTCAACTAACGATAATCAATGCACATACCCAGTGATGCATCCTTCTTTTTCAGAAAGAGGACCAGAGCACCCCAAGGAGAAACACTCAGTCGAATAAACCCATGATCCAACAACTCTTAAAGCTACGATTTAAACTCTGAAGCTGTGATTTCAACTCCTTTAACTCCTTCGGTGCCATCCGATAAGGAGCAATAGACACCAGATTTGTACCTTCATAAGTTTCAATGGGAAACTCCACCTCCCTACCTGAAGGTAAACCATGAAACTCTTCAGGAAAAACTTTCGGATAATAAAAAATAGCTCGAATGTCCTGCACCCAAACACTCTTGGCTTATGGATTCATAACAATAGCCAATAAACTTAGAAACCATCAAACATCATCTTCTCTACTTGGGTAGCCGAAATAACATTAGACAAGAATTTAACATTCTCACCCACCACTACGACTTCATAATCATTGGCAAACTTTAGAGAATCCTTTTGGACTTACAATCCACCATCGCCTTGTACTCACTTAACCAATCCATGCCCAAGATAACGTTAAAACCATGGAATGGAAACTCCATCTAATCCACGACAAACTCATGACCTTGCAGCGCAAAAGGACGGGGCCTATACAACCTTCTAGTTGTAACCGTCTCCCCAAAAGAACTAGTTACCAACATGCCAACATCCAAGATCTCAACAGGAACATTTAACAATGATGCATGCTCACTTAGGATGTATGAATGAGTAGACCCCGAATCAATCAAAGAAAACAACGACAAAGATTGCAAGGTGAAAGTACCTGCGATCATATTCGTGTTGTTGCACCCCTCATGATGAGCACATATCCATGACGGTCCCCCATTATTCGGTTGTACCGCAATAGCCTGAGCCACAAATCTATGACCATCCTCGCGCCTCTAAAAGTTACCCCTGTCACAGCCTCGACCCCTAGCAGGTATAACAGCCCGAACCGGTGCATCACCCACAGCATAAGGACAATCATGCTTCATATGACTAGGAGATCTACATATCCAGCAACTCATGGTATATCCCCAACACTCACCGTGTGGCATCTACAGCAACGCTCATACTCGGCTACAAAATGAACACCTTGGTTACCATGGCCACCACCACGCCTGTAATCTGGCTTGTGCCTCTTATCTCGAAACCTCTTATTTTGCCTCCTAGAATAGGCAGAGTTAGCTCCTCACTTATTTGAGACAATGCCCGAACCTTGTCCCGACACCTTCAAGGATTGCTCAATATCCTTAGCACAGTTTACAAGCACATCAAAATCTATATAGTCCACCACCAACATGTATGTTTTGATATCCTTCACTAGCCCATAGCAAAACCTGTTGCACCTCTCAAGATCATCTGGAACTAACTTCGAAGCGTACTAACTCAAATGGATAAATTTTACTTCATATTCTGCCACAAACATGCCTCCCTAAATCGAAGACATAAACTCCCGTTTCCTCGCATCCAGATACTAATGACCAAGATACTTCTTGAAAGCTCTTCGAAAGAACTCCCAAGTTACATCCACCTCTGGGACACTAGCAATTATGGTCACCCACCAATGATATGCATCTCCATGCAACAACGACATAGTACAACGCAGTTTATGCTCGTCATTACAGCCCATTTGATCCAAAATATAGATCGTACTCTCCAACCAACCCTCGGCTACCTCAGGGCTCAAACCTCTAAACTCAACACCTCCCAAACTGTGGAGATGCTCCAAAGGTAATATTAGGTTAACCGCCACAGTAGGTGCTGGATCTTGTGCATGTACTCCATCCATCGCTACTTGAAAAGCTCCCGTTATCATTGGGACTAACAGAGTCAGATCACCAAATACCGGCACTTGATAAGCCTGGGACACACCACCAACTCCAACATTGACTAGCGGAACCAACAGAGGAGGAGGAGGTAAAACATTAGTGGGATTCTCTTTCTCAACGTTTTTCTGCCCGATTCTGACATTACCAACCATAGAACGTGTCTCAAGTCGAGCCATGCTAACAAAAGCAACAAAACACATTAAAGTTAGACTACGCAAGGTAAAGGATCCAAGACCACCTTATAAAACTTTTTAAAATCTCGGCAATAGGCAATATGTTGGCAGTTCATACCCCAACATAATCTAAATCAATCACCGTACATGTACACAATCACCGTACATAACCTACAATGATATACATTCAAACAACAACATCCCAACCATTCGTAACCTAGCTCTGATACCAACAAATGCAACTCCCTTAACCCAGCCTAAAGGCTCAACCGAGCTGAGAGTGCTACATTAGGTTTGCCGAAGCAAATTGGAGAAAGGTCATGAAAAGTCGGTCTACTGCCAAATTTTTTAATGTTAAAATAATAGATTAATAAAAGGAATCCTGAAACTAGGTGAATTGCTATTTTTCTAGGTTGTAAATAGTTAGATTTTGAAGTGATTTTGGTGTTGAAAGGTTGCTGGAGATATAAGGTTGTTATAAAGATGTTTTTGGATGTTAATTGATTATTTTAAAGTGTTAAAATCAATAGGTTTTGGCTGGGCTTTGTGTAGATGGAGTTTGGTTGTGATTTCGATTGTTTTAGAGAAGCATTTGGTGGTTTTTAGTTTGGCAAGTTGAGGATATGTGCTGTTGTGTTTAGAGATGCATGAAAATGCAATAATCCTCTGTTTTTGTTTGGGCAAAGTAGGGGAGATGGATCATATATCTTTTGGAGAGGTTGTAGAGATTTCGGAAGCTTGATTTTCACTTCGGCTAGAAGAGCGTGGTGTTCTCGGTGAGTGGAAACATGGTTTACTTTTTTTAAAAAGGTTTGAAGATGATTTTTGGGAGTTTAGATTAAATCCAAAACACTTGTCTAAACTCAAAAGTAAGTATTGGTTGTTCTTACTCTCTTTTTCAGTTTGGCAAAGTTGATTTTCTCATGCCTATGTTTATGATTTGATACTATTGTTTTGTGCATGATTTTGAAATGGAATATAATGCAAATGATCTTATACTGATGACATTTGAGTATGGAAAATGGTTTGTGAAATGGATTTTGAGGTTTTGTAAATGCATGTTTTATTGCATTGGAATTGGTTTGAATGATGCATATGAAAACAAGGAGGTATCATATTTAAAATGGAATATATTTGGCATGCCATAGGTTTAAAGTGCACTATAATAAGTCTCCTCATGTGTGTCGAGGGGTTAATTTTTTCGTTTTCACCACCATGGGAACCGCAACGGTTGAGGGTTTAATTGTGTCGTATTCTCCCACTGGAGGATTGAGTATCACAATGGTCGTGGGGTTAAATGTGTCATTGCTCCCATTGTAGATATTATACATCATAACCGTCGATGGGTTAATTGTGTTGTTTGCTTCAGTTCTCTGATGTTAAGTGGTGAAGGAAGCACTTGGGAAATCCGTGCATCCTATGTGCATTTATTAAGGAAATATTCTATTTTTGGGTCACCTGAAAGTCAATATATGTGAATTAATGTATCATGAGGAATTTTGTTTTGTATAATGGGATTTATACATGTTTTGCTCTTTAAACATTGCTATTGGATGAATAAGCATGTGAAGACTTAAATTGAGGTTTGTATATGGGATTATGCATGAGATCCATGATACATGTTTTGCATATGGTTTAATATGCATGTTTTATAATGGTAACAAAGGGCATGAGATGCTTAAGCATGGTGTACAAAGAGTGTTTTGAATATGTGATTTTAAATGCATTGATGAGTGTTTTTAGAGTGGCCCTCACTAGACATTATTTGCTTTGCTTTCCTTTCTCATCAATGTTGAGAAGTATACCTTCTGGAAAGCAAGGGGCAATCCAAGAGCAAAGTAATTTCAAGATGGTTTGCGTGAATACTATGTAGTAATAAGAGGCAATGTAACCAAGTTGTATTTGGGAGGGTTGTTTTGGTTACTCCCTAGTTTGGACAAGTTACATTTGATATTTTGAACTTGTATAATGTTTAATATGTAACACCCCAGTTTTGGGCCTAGCGGTTTTGTGGCTTGATAGTCGGTCTAGTATACCGGATTAAGGATTCGAGTCGGATTTGGGAGTAAATATTTTTTTGTGAGATAAAAATATGGGAAAATGGTTAAAAATAATATTTTAATATATGATTATTATTGGTGAAATCATTTTTTGAAAATGGGTTTTGGAAGGGTGACATTTTGGTTAGTGACCAAAATGTAATTTTTGAAAACTATTTTTAAAAGTGACTAAAATGAAAAGGATCAAATTCTTAGAATCCTTAAAGAGATATTTTACCAAGATTTTGTTGGTGATTTCTCCCTTCAATTAAGTCATTTTAACATGTGTTTTAAAAGATAATTAAAAGAGATTTTAGATATTAAAGTTAGTTATCACTTTTAAAGAAATTTGACGTAACTTTTCTCTCCACTTCTTTTCTGCCAAACACTCTTATTTTCATCAAATCACAGAGGTGAGAGACTTGTTTTCTTAATTTCTTGATTTGCAATTGATTCTTTATCTTTGATTTACAAAACCTTATTGAATTCTTGTGTTTTAAAGCTTTAAACAAGCAATTGAGGGAGAAATCACACAATAGAGGTAAGGTTCATTCTTTCCCTCTATTGATGGTTCTTTATTGATATTCCCAAGTATTTGATCCTTCATTTATGATTTATAAACTGCTTTTGTGTTTTATAATGATTAATTGATTTAATTGGGTAAAATTGATGAAATAGTGGAAGATCGAAATTGGATTTATTTTCCAGTGTTGAGGATTGATTTTAAACTTATTTTGGATGTTTTATATTGTTGATAAGTTGATTTTTAACAATGGAATCTCGAAACTCTTGAATCCCTAGTTGTTATGGTTGTTAGATTTGTGTTTTTGTGGAGTTGTAGTGGTTGTGTGATTGCTAGAAGTATAAATTAATCCTATTTTTAAGTGTTAATTGATGATTATGGAAGTGTTAGATTGTTAGATTGTGGTTGGCTTATGTTTGGAAAGAGTTAGATGATGTTTTCGGTTGTTGTGGTTGGGTAATTATAAGAGGATGGTGGAAGTTCGTGTGGAATTGTTATTGTGGTGTTTTGAATGCATTGAGATGCACTAATCCTTTGTTGTAATATGGTTAAAATAGGGCAGGTGGATCCGAAAGTGATCGATGAAGCTTTCGAGGCTTCGGCGCTTGATTCTGCATCAGCAAATTGAGGTTTTGCGTATTAGTGAGTGAGAACGTGGATTCTAGCTTGGGAATGTTTTAAAAGTGGTTTATGGGAGTTTAAACTGAGCTTGAAACTCTGGTTTAAACTCAGAAGTAAGTATAATATGGTTTTCTCTCTCGGTCGTGCTATAATGAAATGGTTTTATGCTCTTGTTTTGATTTACATTGAGCCTACTGTTTAAGCATGATTTAAAGTATATGAGATACTATTTTCGACCATGAAATGCTGAAGGATGCACATGGTAAGTGATCCTCGTAAGTATATGGTTTATACTTGTGTTTAAAACATGGTTTGTTGCATTGGAAAATGATTTGGTTAAATACTTGTAAAAATAGTGAGGTTTATGGTAAATGGTGAATTATATTGGCAACTGATGTGTTTTAAAAATTGTTATCATATATAGTTGACCGGCCATAGGATTGATAGTGCACTATAATAAGTCACCTTGGATGTTGTGGGGTTTTAATTTGGTGTACCGAAAACTCCATCCAAGTACCCTCATGATCGAGGGGTTAAATGGTATCGTAAACTCTCGTTAGTCGGTTAAGCATCTAACCAATGAGTGGGGTTGGTTTCCCTGTGGGTTGAAAGTGTACCCGGTTGTAATGTACCGCGATTGTGATTGTATCGCTATTCCAGTTGAGATGGCTTGAAGTGTTGGGAGAACACTTGTTGAATCTATCCAATGAACTATTTTGGTAAAGGAACTTGGTTAATGATCACTTGTAAGCCAATATAATTGTTGATGAAATGGTTTATGTTGTATAATGGGATTTATACATGTTTACTCTTTAAGCTTTGCATATGGTCGTTATGCATGGGAAGGCTTAAATTCAGGTTTAGCAATGGGATTTGCTATAGGTTAATGATGGTTTTAATGTCGTCTAAACATGTATAGAAATGGGATTTCAATGTGTTGTTGAGAAATGGTTTTAAATGCAATGATGGTGCTTTGTTTTTTAGCACTCCTCACTAAGCCTAGTGTGCTTACGCTCTCTCTGTCCATCAATGCAAAGAATTAGAGGCTAGAAAGGCAGAGGGAAGCAAGGGGTCACAACAAGACTTGGTAACCAAAGTATGTTTTTGGATTATACTATAAGGAATAAGAGCAATAGGATTTCGCTGTTGTTTTGGGAGGTGTTTTGTTAAACTCCCTGTTTGAGCAAGTTTGTTTGGTTGCTCTTGGATTGAAAATGGCCATTATAGACTGTTTGTGGTGATGGTTTAAAGCTTCATGCTTTGCTTGATTGGTTTTGTAGGAAGCATGCCTCTAGATTTACGTTTAAAGTATGATGCATTGAATTGATGTTGAAACTGAGTTGTTTTGCTGTGGATTGATCCTTAAGTATGTTGGATGTATGTTAGAAGCATGTTAGGGTGTTTTGGTATGGTCAAAAGCATGTTAAACCAGCAAGAATGGGCATTATAGGTCTAAGCGTACTAGTATGGGTGTCACTATTTCGGTACGGGCCTAGGCAAAATTGGCCAGTGTTTCAGTACTCGGAGAGGCGTTTTGATACGAAACAATATTTTCATGAAGGGTATTTCGATACGTGAAAGCGTATCGGAACGAGTTTTGGCTACTAGAATTTTGGTGCTTGAAATAATGAAGGCGTATCGAAACACCCCTTGTCCGTACCGGTACGGTGGCAGTTAAATTGGTTATTTGGAATATTTTGAAGTTCTATTTTCTTAACTTTGGTCCATGAATGTTGTGGATGCAATTGAATGAGTTGGATTACCTTTTTGATTTGAATTTTGACATGTAAGCAGGAAACATGCATAATTCAAGATTGGTAATATAAAAATGAGCTAAGACCCTACAGTTTTCTAAATTTGCAATTTGGTCCCTAATTTGCAATTATAATCAATTGGATGTCAATTCGACACCCGATTGAGTTGGGTTTTCACCTAAGATAAGTATGTACATGTAGGGTAATAATTATGCATCTAGACAAGATAAAGAAAAAAGACGTGTTTCGGGTTCAATTCTTCACGGTTTACTTCGATAAACCTAATGTAGCTCGCTCGGTTCGGTCTTACGACTAAGCCAGGTTGAGGCGGTTACATTTGGTGGCATCCGGGCCAGGTTTACGATAATTGGGAGTTAGTATGGTTGTTGTAATGTTGTTGTGATTTGTAATCCGTTGTTTGATTTGCACGGTGGCTACTTTATGCCATGTTGGGGGGAAATTCGGGAAACCATTGCCTTATTATTATACTTTAAAATGTGATGATTTTGAAATGGAAGTCTTAGATCCTTGCTTGAAGCTGGCCTGACTTTTTTTGTTTGGAAATGATTATCTTGACTTAGATATATTTTTAGCACGATGGGACCGAGGAGAGAGTTGCGATTTGGTACGATTACTGTTGCCGTTGGGCAAGGAAATGAGGGGATGATGTATCTTCTGAGGGGTTGCCACCGCCCCCACCTAATACACATGTGAACGTGAAACAAGTACCACCTGTGCTAGTTGGGCCAGGGATGGGTGACATGGCACCTCTGATTCAGGCTATGACTGGTGTGTTCCAAGCAGCAGTTGTGGATGTTCATGTGCCGGCACCAATGGTTGGGCAGGGTTTGCCGTTAGAGCGCCTTCGTAGTCTGGGCGGAGTTGAGTTTCTTAGTTTAGCATCTGAGGCTTCCAAGGATTTGTTGGCCAGTACGGAGAGGATACTGGGCCAGAAGGGTTGTTATGATGCCCGTAAGCTGGGTTGTTTTGTGTCCCTATTATAGGGTGATGCATATACATGGTTGACTACCACGATATTCGAGATGGTAACCGAGGATGTAACATGGGAGTTCTTTTGTGGTACTTTTTAGAAGAAGTACCTAAAAGTTCGGTAGCAGGATGAGAGGAAATGTGACTTTATGACTTTGGTGCAAGGCAGTTTGTGTTAATTTCTGCTATAGACTCGTGCAGGAGGTTAAGACATACATGCTCGCTGCTGATTATGCAGATTTTGATGTGTTGGTTATAAGAGCCAAGGATGTTGAGCAAAGACTTGGTTTGGATTTTAGGTCTCGAGGTTATAACTCTAGTAAAAGAGCGGCTAATTCCAGTTTTGGCGGTGGTCAGGAAAAGAGACACCGTGATAGGAGGTATCGCCCTCAACTGAGGCGTGATGGAGGTATCAGTCGGATCCATCACATGTTATGCCAGTGGAGGATATTGAGTTGAGGCCAGATCTATCTTATGATGAGGAACCGGTAAAGGTTCTTGACACCAGCAGTAAGGTTCTTCATGGTAAGACGGTCGAGCTTGTTAAGGTGTTGTGGAGGCACCGCGGTGTTGAGGAGGCCACATGGGAACGCAAGTCATAAATGCTGGACACGTTTCTGCACTTGTTTCCTTCAGGTAAATTTCAAGGATGAAATTTTGTAAGTGGGGGAGAGTTGTAACGCCTCAGCTTTGGGCCTAGCGGTTTTGTGGCTTGTTAGGCGGACTAGTGGACTGTATTAGGGAATCGGGAGTAAATATATTTTGGTGAGATAAAAATATGGAAAAATGGTTAAAAACATATTTTAATATATGATTAATACTGGTGAAATCAATTTTGTAAAATGGGTTTTAGAAGGGTGACATTTTGGTTAGTGACCAAAATGTAATTTTTGAAAATTGTTTTTAAAGGTGACTAAAATGAAAAGGATCAAATTCTTAGAATCCTTAAGGATCTATTATACCAAGTTTTTGCTGGTGATTTCTCCCTTCAATTATGTCATTTTAACATGTGTTTTAAAAGATAATTAAAAGGGATTTTAGATATTAAAGTTAGTTATCACTTTTAAAGAAATTTGACATAACTTCTCTCTCAACTTTTCTCTCCATTTCTTTTCTGCTAAACACTCTTATTTTAATCAAATCATAGAGGTGAGAGACTTGTTTTCTTAATTTCTTGATTTTTAATTGATTCTTTATCTTTGATTTACAAAACCTTATTAAATTCTTGCGTTTTTCAAGCTATAAACAAGCAATTGAGGGATAAATCACACAATAGAGGTAAGGTTCATTCTTCTAATTTATTGACGGTTATTTATTGATATTCCCAAGTATTTGATTTGTAACGCCCCAGTTTTGGGCTTAGATGTTTTAAAGGTTGGTTCAAAGGTCCGGTGGACCGTATTAGAGTTTCGGGTCGGTTTCGAGATTTAATTGGTTTAAATGTTTTTGAAGCTGATAAAATTGGGGGAAAATGTTCTAAAATCATTATTAATTATATTAAGGATAATGGTGAAATCAAATTTGGAAAATAAGATTTGGAAATCAGACATTTTGGTTGGTGACCAAAATTAAAGCTTTGGAAACTACTTTTAAAGGTGACTTGGAAACTGCTTTTAAATGCTTTAGAAAGGTTTGTAAAGGTTGTTGGGAGTTTAGGGTAAGCGTGAGACGCTTACCTAAGCTCAGAAGTAAGTTCCCCTTATTTTACTCTTGAATATCGGCTTGGATATGAGCATGTTGTTTGCATGTTCTGGTGATAAAAATTGTATGATTTACTTACTGAAAATGCATGATTTTGAGTACATATACATGGGTTTAAAAGTATATTAAATGCTAATGAGCATTGGTTTTCATTCTAGTTTGGAATGATGTTATTGCATTGGCAATGAGATTTGCATATGTGATGTTTTGTTTAATGCATTGTAAAGCAGTAAGTAAATGGTTTGTAAATGTTATATTGGCTATGTGACATGGTGAGAAAACAATAAGATATAGTTGGCATGCCACAGGATTAAAAGTGCACTATAAAGTATGAACAAAGTCGATTGTGGCTATGGGTCCTTGAGGTATGGCGGTTTAACAAGGCCACTCGGACTGTTGGGGACCTCATTTGGGGCATGCAGTTTAACTAGGCAACCCAAATTGATGGCAATCTTGCAATTTAACTAGGAAAGGTTGGTACACTTGCGGTTTAACTAGGCAAGGGTGGAATCTTGCGGTTTAACTAGGCGATGGTGTCAAATCTTGCAGTGTAACTAGGCAAGGTTTGGGATATCATGAGGTTTAACTAGGCATGGTATAAGAGATTCCTGTATCCGATATTTATAGGATAGAGATAGTCTTTCCGGTCACTATAAATGCAATATATGAGAAAGTTCATGTGTTGAACCTATTTTAATGCTTTAGGATTTAAGCATGGTTTATGATCTAATGCTTTGGGATTTAAGCATGGTTTATGATTTAATGATTTGGAGATTTAAGCATGGAATGTACGTGATGTTGCATAACGGTTATTATGATTTGATTCGGTTGGAATCATGGAAAAATGCTTTGGTTGTAAGCATGTTTTTGGAAAACAAGCATATGGTTTTCAAATGGTTTTAATGCATCATTGTTGTATGAGCATCCTCACTAAGCAAGTGTGCTTAGCTCTCTTTTTCCTAATGATGCAGAGTATTAAGGTTTGGGGAAAGCAAAAGGCAAGGCTAAGTGATCCAAAGACATTTACAAGTTTGAGTATGAACTCGGTTTACATTTCGGTTAATAAGGCAATGTGTTCGCCATGGTTTTTGGGAGTTGTAATTCTATTTCCATATGGATACTAAGTATGTTTCTATGCTAGATTTTGGGGATGGTTTGATGTTAATAAGATTGATGTTAATCCTTGCTTGTAGTTGTGAATGAACGGTTCTTTAGGTATGCATCTAGAGCCTCCTTGATGATTCCCATGTTATGACGTTTGAGCAAGTTTATTATGATGTGTGGGTTGTGTTGTTATGATGCATATGCTGAGTTTGGCCTATTTGTGTATTTTTGTATATTTGGCAAAATGGTTTAGGAAGCATGCCTTTAGAGTGATACTTTGGTAACACGAGATTGATTTGGTTGTTTAATTTTAGCATAGATGTGAGTTTATATATTTATGGTTGTTTGTATGTATGCAAGTTGCTAGGACCCAAATGCATCTAGATTCGAGTGAAAAACTAGCTAAATTTGACATTACAATCCCAGACGTACAGATACGCAGGGGACCGTATCGGTACGGCTAGTCAATTTTGGGCAGGGTGTTTCAGTATGGGGTAGGCATTTCGATACGATTTATTGCTACTGGAATCTCACCTTTTGGAACGAGCCTGCGTACCGAAACACTGGATGCTCGTATCGATACGGTGTTTAAAGTAATTAAATGGGATTTTTGTATTCGAAGTGGCATACAGGTATGGTGCTCGGTTTACCGAAGCAAGTTGCAATACCGTATCAATACGAGACTTAGCGTATCGATACAGATGCAGTTAATTCTGTTAATGTCATGGAAATGCTATTTTGGGTTTCTTTCATTTTAGTCCCTGGTGTTGTTTTATCAATTGAGTGAGCCTTGTTGATCGTATTGAGCTGATTTTGACATGTAGGCATGAGATATATTTAATTAAAGGTTGGTAACTTAAAATTGGAAAACGTTCCCTGTATATTGCTGAAATTGCAATTTAGTCCCTAAATTGTGTTTGTGTCCAATTAGATATCGTTTCGATCCCCGATTGAAATAGGTTCTCACCTGTGAACAGTATGTACATGTAGGAAAGTAATAATGCATGTAACGCCCCTGTTTTAGGGCTTAGCGGTTTAGTGGGTTATTAGACGGTTTGGTGGACCAAAGTAGAGATTCAAGTCAGTTTCAAGACCGTATATTTTCGCTGTTGGAAAAATTATGGAAAAATGTTTAAAATCATTATTAATTATATATTTAATAATGATGGAATCAATTTTGAAAAATTAGTTTTGGAAGGTGGACATTTTGGTTAGTGACCAAAATGAAAGTTTTGAAAATTATGATTTTCTAGTGACTAAAATGAAAAGCGTCAAATACTTAGAATCTTTAAGGAGCTATTTTACCAATTTGTTTCTGAGGGTTTCTCCCTTCATTTAATTAATTTAAACATGTGCATTAATTAATAATTAAAGTGGATTTTGTTAAAAAGGTAGTTATCTTTTCTTAAACAAAATCACGTCATTTTTCTCTCAACTTTTTCTCTCTATTCTCTCCTCAGTCAAACACTCAGATTTCAACAAATTTCTAGATGTGATGTGGTTTCTAACTTGATTTTATTGTTCCAAATTGTTTTACAAAGATTGTTTATACAAGATCTCACATTAATCTTGTGATTTCTTAGCTTTTCACAAATCAATTGAGAGAGAAACTTCACAATAGGGGTAAGGTCCGAGATCTCCTCTATCGTATGGTTCCTCAATGAAATTACCAAGCATTTGATCCTTGCTTTTGCATTTCTAATTTGATTTTGATGATTTTTTAATGATTTAATGAGATCTTTGGGGAAAATGTGTTGATTCGCGAATTGAATCTGATTTCCAGTATGTAATGGTGATTTGACTCATATTTTGGATGTTTAACAATGTTGATAAGTTATTTTTAACAATGGAATCCCGAAACATAAGAGTCTCTATTTGTTTAGGTTGTTAGTTTTGAGGTTTTGTGTTGAAATTATGGTTGTTAGGTTGCTGGAGGTGGTAGGTTGTCTTGGATCTGTTTTAGATGTGTTTTGGTGTTAAAAATGATGTTAGGTTGATATATGTTGGCTGGGTTGTGAATCAAAGTGCTTTGGTCTTGATTTTAGTTGTTGTGGAGGGTTAATTGTGAGGGTGTTGTGGAAATTCGAAAAGGATTGTGTTTGTTGTGTTTAGAATGCATTATGATGCATTAATCCTCTCTTGTTGTGTGGAAAAAATAGGGGAGGTTGATCCGGAGGTGTTTGGAGAAGCGTAGGAGACATTAGATGCTTGTTTGTGCGTCGGCGAATCGAAGTTTTGCGTATCAGTGAGTGAAAACATGGCTTAAAGCATTTTGATATGTAGGAACAGAGTTATGGGAATTAAGGAAGAGCTTGAAACGCTTACCTAGACTCAAAAGTAAGTAAAGTGGTTTTACTCTCTTGGTCGTGCTAGTTTGAAATGGTTTTATGCACTTGTTTTAATTTACATGTTACCTACTATTTAAGCATGTTTTAAAGTACTTGAGATACTGTTTTTAAGCATGTTTTTCTGAAGGATGCACATGGTAAGTGATCCTTGTAATTATGGTTTATACTTGTGTTTTAAAGCATGGTTGTTGCTTTGGATAAATGGCATGGTTTAATGCTTTTTAAAACTAGTGAGGTAAATGTTGAAATGGTTAATTATATTGGCAAGTGATGTGGTTTTAAAATGGTTATCGGATATAGTTGGCTGGCCATAGGATTGAGTGCACTGTAAAATAAGTCGCCTTGGATGTTGATGGGTTTATATTGTGTACCGAATACTTCATCCAAGTACCCTAATGGTAGAGGGGTTTAACGGTACCGAATACTCCCGTTAGTGGATTAAGCGTCTAACCGATGGTTGGGGTGGATGTTCCCGTGGGTTGTTATTGTACCCGGTTGTTAATGTACTGTGATTGTAATTGTATTGCTATTTCGGTTGATATGGCTTTAAGTGTTGGGTTAATAGTTGTTGAATCCGTGTATCCGACGAACTCTTTTGTTAATGGACTTGTTATTAATCACTTGAAAGCCAATATAATTGTTAATGCATCATTGAAATGTCTTATGTTGTATAATGTGATTTATACATGTTTCTCCTTAAGCTTTGCATTTGGTAGTAATGCATGGGAAGGCTTAAGTGGAGGGTTAGCAATGGGATTTTCTATTGATTAATGATACATGTAGCATACGGTTTATTATGTTGGTTTTAATGATATAAAGTGCATGTTTTCAAAAGGGGCATGATGATGATGTTTTTAAAGGATGATGTTAAATAAATGGTTTTAAACGCATTGATGGTGGTTGTTCTGAGCATTCCTCACTAAGCCTTGTGTGCTTACGCTCTTGTTGTCCATCAATGCAGATAATTGAGGTCTTGGAAGGCAGCAAGAAGCAAGGGGATCTTGGCAAGACTTGTTTCCAAAGTATGTCTTGGTTTAAACTATAATGAATAAAGGCAATGTGGGTACCTATTGTGTTTTGGGAAATGTTTTGTGGAACTCCATGTTCAAGCATATTTCTTTAGTGGCTCTTGGGTTGTAAATGACCTTTAAAGTTTGTTTTGATGCTGGTTTACCTTTTTGACATGTTTCTTGAATGGACATTAGGAAGCATGCCTATAGATTCCCTTTTGATGCTTGATACTTGTTGTGCTGTAGTAATGAAGTTGCTAGTTGGCTTGTGATACGTATGGCATGTTGGTATGGTGTTATAAGCATGTTGGAATGGTTTGATAATGTTATTGATATGAAAAACCAGCAAATTGTGGCATTACAGGTCCAGACGTACCGATACGCGGGTGGAGGGGGAGTATCGGTACGGGTAGGCATTTTCTAGCTTGAGGGATCAGTACGCGTTAGGGATTACTGGTACGCCTAGGTGATTTTTGGCCTGGCGTACCGATACGGGTAATGGTGTATCAATACACGTTCTAGCCTCTAAAATATCACTTTTTCAATCCAAACCTGTGTACCGATACCCATGTAAGCGTACCGGTACGTATAATAAAAAGATTCAAAAGTTAGGTAAGTTTGTTATGGCGTATAGATACCTGCTGTAGTGTATCGCTACGGTGACACCCATACCGATACCCAGGCCGTTTTCTATAATGTTGGCTTGGCAGTTTTGCTTTCTTTGCATTCTAGTCTCTGAATCTTGTCCATGCGATTGTATGAGCTTGAATGATCAATTTGAGATAAATTTGAGATGAATGATCAGAACCTGACTAATTAAAGATTGGTATACTACAAGTGGCTTAAATCCTGTAAATTTTATGTATTTGCAATTTGGTCCCTAAATTGCAAATAAGATCAATTTGATGTCAAAATGATGCCCGATTGAGGTGGGGTTATACTTGAGTGATGCATGTACACGTAGGACTAATAATTGGCGTATAGACAAGATAAAGAAAAAATATGGACCGGGTTTTGTTGAATCTCTTCGGTTTGTTGCGGCAAACCTAATGTAGCTTCCTCGATTTGGTCTGGCGGCTAGACCGGGTCAAGGGGGTTACAATGCATCTAAACAAGATAAAAGAAAAAAAAGTGGTCGCATTTTTGGTTTCATCTTCCCAGTTTACTTCGGCAAACCTAATGTTGCTTGCTCGGTTCGGTCTTGCGACTAGGCCGGTTCGGTTAGATATTAATGTTAGTTATCACTTTTAAAGAAATTTGACGTAACTTTTCTCTCCATATCTTTTCTACCAAACACTCTTATTTTCATCAGATCACAGAGGTGAGAGACTTGTTTTCTTAATTTCTTGATTTATAATTGATTCTTTATCTTTGATTTACAAAATCTTATTGAATTCTTGTGTTTTTCAAGCTTTAAACAATCAACTGAGGGAGAAATCACATAATTGAGGTAAGGTTCGTTCTCCTCCTCTATTGATGGTTCTTTATTGATATTCCCAAGTATTTGATCCTTGATTTACGATTTATAAACTAATTTTGTGTTTTTATAATGATTAATTGATTTAATTGGGTAAAATTGATGAAAAAGTGGAATATCCAAAGTATTTCCTTGTTTTCAACCGAAACAATGCACAACAACCTTTAAACAACATCATATACATATTCCATGCTTATATCCCAAAGCATTAAACCATTTTACCATTATTAAATCCCAAAGCATTAAATCATAACCCATGCTTAAATCCCAAAGCATTAAAATAGGTTCAACACATGAACTTTAACATATTTTGGCATTTATAGAGACCCGAATAGACTACCCTCTATCTACACATATCTGATACACATATCTCTCATACCATGCCTAGTTAAACCGCATGATATCCCAAACCTTGCCTAGTTAAACCGCAAGATTTTTCACTATCGCCTAGCTAAACCGCGAGCTTAACACTCTTGCCTAGTTACACCGCAAGTTTTCCAACCTTGCCTAGTTAAACTACAAGTTTACAACCTTGCCTAGTTAAACCGCAAGTTTACCATCCTTGCCTTGTTAAACTGCATGATTTGACAACCTCGCCTAATTAAACCACAAGTTTTACCTCCTTGCCTAGTTAAACCTCAAGATTACCATCAATTTGGGTTGCCTCATTAAACCACACGCCCCAAATGATGTCCCAACAGTCCGAGTGACCTTGTAAACCGCCATACCTCAAGGACCCATGGCCTCGATCGATTTTGTTAATTTTTTATAGTGCAATTTTAATCTTATGGCATGCCAACTATATTCGATTGTTTTCTCACCATGTCACATAGCCAATATATCATTTACAAGACCATTTACTTACTATTTTACAATGATTATACAAAAACACCACATATACAAATCACATTGCCAAAGCAATAACACCATATTCCCAATCGGAATGAAAACCAATGGTCACTAGCATTTATCATACTTTTAAACCCCTGCATATGTACTTAAAATCATGCATTTCCAGTAAGTAAAAAAACCATGCTTAACACCAAAATATGAAATCAACATGTTCATATCCAAACCGATATTCAAGAGCAAAAAAAGGAAAACTTACTTCCGAGCTTAGGTAAGTGTTTCAAGCTTATCCTAAACTCCCAACACCATTCGCAAACCTTTTAAAGACATTTAAAACCAGTTTCCACTCACAGATACCCCTCGCATTTCTTGCCAGCGCAAATCGATCTCCCGGCAAGCAACAAACAATGTCACGTTTTGCCGCCTTGACTATGCCATGTTTTAATCTCATAAAAATAGAGGATAAATGCATCATTATGCATTTAAACCTTTTCCTACAAGCAATTACCCGCAACTCTCAAGTTACCCACTTAAAAACCATCTGAAACATATCTAAAACATCATCAAACACTTCCAAAACTCAACCCAGCCATAATATAACGATTCAAACCATCAAACATAATCAATTAACATCTAAAAATCCTTTCCTAACATCCTTTTACTTCCAGCAATGATTAAACTCAACTATCACCCCAAAATCTCTTGATTAACAACCTTAAACATTAGAGATTCAACTTATTTCGGGATTACAATATTAAAACAAAGTTATCAACTCAATTAAACATCAAAATCATGATCTATTCTGATAAAAATCCAAACAAAACTAAACAAGTACGAAGATCCACAAATTTCATCTATCAAAACACAATTAAACCAATTTTCCTTAATTAATTTATCAAAACACATTAGAAAACAATTGTAAAGAGTTAACAACTTGGGAATTTCAGTAAAGAACATTTCATTAGAGGAGGAGAACGAACCTTACCTCTAATGGATGCTTTCTCCCTTAATTGGATGATTTACATGAGAAAACAAAGTTAAAACAATAATGTTTTGGTAGATTAACAACAAGAAATCATTTTCAAACAAAAGATTTAAGAAAATAAAGGTTTACCTGAAGATTTAGAAGAAGAAATTGATGTTTGGCTAGAGAGATTTAATAACCAAATTAATTCTCTCCCATCTATTTTTATTTCCCAAAACACTTTAAAAATTGCCAATTAAGGGATAAAGTCTAATATTAGACTTTTTAGGCAATTAGCTCCTTAAAGATTCAAAGTTTTGACTCTTTATAAAACAATCACTAAAATAGTTTTCAAAGTTTGCATTTTGGTCACCATTCCAAAATGTCCAATTTCCAAAACTCGTTTTCCAAAATTAATTTGACCCAATTTGTTAATATATTTAATAACGATTTTAGAATATTTTCCAGAATTTTATCACTTTCAAAAATATTTAATTCGATTTAATCCCAAAATCGACTCAAATCTCTAATACCTGTCCACTGGACCTTCGAACCAACCTTTAAACATGTAAGCCCAAAAGTGGGGTGTTACACCCTAACGGTCGAGGGGTTAAATGGTACCGTAAACTCCCATTAGTGGGTTAAGTATCTAACCGATGAGTAGGGTTGGTATCCCCATGGGTTGAAAGTGTACCCGATTGTAATGTACTGTGATTGTGATTGTATCGCTATTCCGGTTGAGATTGCTTTAAGTGTTGGGAGAACACTTGTTGAATCCGTGTATCCGATGAACTATTTTGGTAAAGGATCTTGGTTAATGATAACTTGTAAGCCAATATAATTGTTGATGCATCATTGAAATGGTTTATGTTGTATATTGGGATTTATACATGTTTACTCTTTAAGCTTTGCATATGGTCGTTATGCATGGGAAGGGTTAAATTGAGGCTTAGCAATGGGATTTGATGTTGGTTAGTGATACATGTTGCACATAGTTTAATATGTTGGTTTTTAAAGATGTTAAGTGTATGGTTTTCAAGGCATAATGGTTTTAATGTTGTCTAAACATGGATTGAAATGGGATTTCAAAGTGTTGTTGAGAAATGGTTTTAAATGCATTGTGGTGTTTTGCTTGTGAGCACTCATTACTAAGCCTAGTGTGCTTACGCTCTCTTCGTCCATCAATGCAGAGAATTAAAGGCTAGAAAGGCAGCGGGAAGCAAGGGGTCTGTAACCCCCTTGACCCGGTCTAGCTGCCAGACCAAGTTGAGGAAGCTACATTAGGTTTGCCACAACAAACCGAAGAGATTCAACAAAACCCGGTCCATTTTTTTATCTTGTCTAGATGCCAATTATTAGTCCTATGTGTACATGCATCACTCAGGTATAACCCCACCTCAATCGGGCATTATTTTGACATCCAATTGATCACATTTGCAATTTAGTGACCAAATTGCAAATATAGGAAATTTGCAGGATTTAAGCCACTTTTAGTATACCAATCTTTAATTAGTCAGGTTCTGATCATTCATCTCAAATTTCATCTCAAATTGATCATTTAAGCTCATACAATCGCATGGACAAGATTTAGGGACTAGAATGCAAAGAAAGCAAAATTGCCAAGCCAACATTACAAAAAGTGGCCTCGAGTATCGGCATGGTTGTCACCGTACTGATACGCATAAAATGGCCATACCGATACACCACGGTAGGTATCGATACACCATAACGAATTTACCTAACTTTTGAATATTTTTAATATACGTACCGGTACGCTTACATGGGTATCGGTACACGGGTTTTGATTGAAAAAGTGAAATTCCAGAGGCTATAACGTGCACCGATACACCATTACCCGTATCGGTACGCCAGGCCAAAAATCACCTAGGCGTACTGGTAGTCCCTTACGCGTTCCGATCTCTCAAGCAAGAAAATGCCTAGCCATACCGATACGGTCCCCCACGTATCGATACGATTGGATCTGTAATGCCACAATTTGTTGGTTTTTCATCTCAATAACATTCTCAAACCATTCCAATATGCTTATAACACCATACCAACATGCCATACATATCACAAGCCAACTAGCAACTTCATTCCTACAGTACAACAAGTATCAAGCATCAAAAGGGAATCTATAGGCATGTTTCCTAATGTCCATTCAAGCAACATGTCAAAAAGGTAAACCAGCATCAAAACAAAATTTAAAGGCTATTTACAACCCAAGAGCAACTAAAGAAATATGTTCAAACAGGGAGTTCTACAAAACATCTCCCAAAACACAATAGGTATGTCATTGCCCTTATTCATTATAGTCTAAACCAAGACATATTTTGGAAACAAGTCTTGCCAAGATCCCCTTGCTTCTTGCTGCCTTGCAAGACCTCAATTATCTGCATTGATGGACAACAAGAGCGTAAGCACACAAGGCTTAGTGAGGAATGCTCAGAAAAACCACCATCAATGCATTTAAAACCATTTATTTAACATCATCCTTTAAAAACATCATCATCATGCACCTTTTGAAAACATGCACTTTATTTCATTAAAACCAGCATAATAAACCATATGCTACATGTATCATTAATCAACAGCAAAACCCATTGCTAACCCTCCACTTAAGCCTTCCCATGCACTACTACCAAATGAAAGCTTAAGGAGAAACATGTATAAATCACATTATACAACATAAGACATTTGAATGATACATTAACAATTATTTTGGCTTTCAGGTGATCAATAACAAGTCCATTAACAAAAGAGTTCATTGGATACACGAGTTCAACAAGTGTTAACCCAACACTTCAAGCCATCTGAACCAGAACAACGATACAATCACAATCGCGGTATAATAACAACCGGGTACAATAACAGCCGGGTACACATTCAACCCACTGGGAAACCCATCCCTCTCATTGGTTAGATGTTTAACCCCACTAACGGGAGTATTCGGTACCGTTAAACCCCTCTACCGTTAGGGTACTTGGATGGAGTATTCAGTATACAATATAAACCCCTCAACATCTAAGACGACTTCTTTTACAGTGCACTCAATCCTATGGCCGGCCAACTATATCCAATAACCATTTTAAAACCACATCACTTGCCAATATAATTAACCATTTCAACATTTACCTCACTTTTTTTAACAAGGATTAAACCATGCCAATTATCCAAAGCAACAACTATGCTTTAAAACACAAGTATAAACCATACTTACAAGGATCACTTACCATTTGCATCCTTCAGCAAAACATTCTTAAAACCAGTATGTCAAGTACTTTAAAACATGCTTAAACAGTAGGTAACATGTAAATTAAAACAAGTGCATAAAACCATCAAACACAAGCATGACCGAGAGAGTAAAACTACATTACTTACTTCCGAGTCTAGGTAAGCATTTCAAGCTCTACCTTAACTCCCAAAACTCTGTTCCAACATAACCAAATGCTTTAAAACACATTTTCACTCAACGATACGCGAAACTTCGATTCGTCGACGCGCAAATAAGCATCAGAAGTCTCATACGCTTCTCCAAACACCTCTGGATCAACCTTCATTGTTTTTACCACACAACAGAGGATTAATGCATCATAATGCATTCTAAACACAACGAACACAATCCTTCTCAGATTTCCACGACACCCTCATAAATAACCCTCCACAACAACCGAAATCAAGACCAAAGCACTTCGATTCACAACCCAGCCAAAATCTATCAAACTAGCATCATTTTCAACACCAAAACACTCTAAAAATAGATCCAAGACAACCTACCACCTCCAGCAACCTAACAACAATAATTTCAACACAAAACCTCAAAACTAACAACCTAAACAAATAGAGAATCATTAGAAAATCATCAAAATCAGATTAAAAATGCAAAAGGAAGGACCAAATGCTTGGGAATTTCAATAAAGAACCATACAATAGAGGAGATCTCGGACCTTTCCCCTATTGTGAAGTTTCTCCCTCATTTGATTTGTGAAAAGCTAAGAAATCACAAGATTAATGTGAGATTTTGTATAAACAATCTTTGTAAAACAATTTGGAACAATAAAATCAAGTTAGAAACCACCTCACCTCTAGAAATTTGATGAAATCTGAGTTTTTGGCTAAGGAGAGAATAAAGACAAAAAGTTGAGAGAAAAATGATGTGATTTTTGTTTAAGAAAAGATAACCACCTTTTTAACAAAATCCACTTTAATTATTAATTAAAGAACATGTTTAAATTAATTAAATTAAGGGAGAAACCTTCATAAACAAATTGGTAAAATAGCTCCTTAAAGATTCTAAGTATTGGACCATTTTTTTATTTTAGTCACTAGAAAATCATAGTTTTCAAAACATTCATTTTGGTCACTAACCAAAATGTCCACCTTCCAAAACTAATTTTTCAAAATTGATTCCACATTATTAAATATATAATTAATAATGATTTTTAAACATTTTCCATAATTTTCCAACACCGAAAATATACAATCCCGATACTGACTCGAATCTCTACTCTGAAGCAAACCCAATCTAATAACCTAAACTGAGCCTATTTTTTCTCGATTTTATCTTATCTAAATGAATTTTATTATTTTCCTAAGTGAACATGCTTTAGTGAAAACGTTACATTAAAATTAGATTGTGAAACAGGGCTCTTTTGCTCAACAATTCACATTCGGGACCAAAACATAAATTATGCACATTACAGAGTCTTTGTTACAATTTGTGTTACCAATCCTTAATTGTTACCAATCCTTAATTAGTCCCACTACATGTTCACATGTTAAAATCCAACACAAAACAATCATCCACATGAACTTCATTGCATCCCTAAAAATCAGGGACTAAATTGCAAGATTTCCAAACTTCAGCAAATAGGTTTATACAAAACCAATAGAGCGTACCAATATAGGCAAGCCAGTACCGATACGATATAACTAACATAACGGCTACCTATACCGATACATGTATAACCGTATCGATACGGTGTGTTGACCAACCCTTACCGATACGACCTTGACCCCGTACTGATCCCCTCTTTGTTCTCTAAAAACATAGAATTCCAATAGCTAAAGCTTGTACCTATACGGTACCCCGCGTATCGATATGGCATGTAAAAATCGAAGGGATTGTTTCGGTACGCTAACTCGTGTACCGACACCAGCGCATGCTTTTCCTTAAGGCGTACAAATATAATGGCTAAGTGTACTGGTACCCTATGCTTAATTCCAACGATTTGAGCCTCAACCAGACCTTGCGTACCGATCCTTGGGCACCCGTACTGGTATGCAAATGCCTGTAATGACCTATAGGTCCAATATATGACACTTTGGCTCATTCCAGACAACATCAACACATTACTAATGTCATATAACATCATTGACATGCTTAAAAATCAACATACTAGTATTTTAAGCCAACCTAGAAAGTCTAGCACAATCAACCACAAAGTCTATAAGCATGCTTCCTAGTCAACAACCAATTCATAAATCCAGCCACAACTCAAGCACTTCAAGTCACTTGCAAAAACAAACCAACAATTACAACTTGCACAAACAATGAGTTCATCAGAAACCCTCCCAAAACATCATTTTGACACATTTCCCTTATTACTACTATATAACATTCAAACCATACTTTGAAAACAAGTCCTTGGAAATCCTTCATTGCTTCATCGCTGCCCGCAACCTTTAGTTCTCTGCATTGATGGAAAAGAAGAGCGTAAGCACACTAGGCTTAGTGAGGAATGCTCAAAACCAACCACCATCAATGAATTTTAAACCATTTAACAATCCTTTTGAAAACCACTTTCCAAAATGCTTTTAAAGCAACATCACAACATCATTCCTTATCAAAACCATGCACTTAACATTTCCAAAACAACATATTAAACCATATGCAACATGTATCATGGATTCAACAGCAAAGTTCCATTTGCTAACCTCAATTTAAGCTTTCACATGCATACTACCAATGCAAGGCTTGAAGAGCAAAACATGTTTAAACCACATTAAACAATATAATTCACGACACATCATCAATTATATTGGCTTACAAGTGATCATTAACCAAGATTCCACTTTAAAAAACATAACATCGGAACACGAATTCAACAAGTGTTCCCAACACTTCATGCCATCACAACTGAAATCATTGGTACATTACAATCGGATATATTCACAACCCCACATATCGGTTGGATGCATAACCCACTAACGAGAATCTTCCGTACAAATATCTAAACCCCTCGACCATTCGGGTACTTGGATACGGATCAAAACCCCTCAACATCCAATACGACTTTTTATAGTGCACTATCAATCATATAGCCGGCCAACTATATCCGATAACATTTACAAAACATTTTCATACCATCATTTGCCAATATAATTCATTTCATTAACAACAACTCACTGTTTTCATATGCATCATCAAAATCATTTAACAAATGCAATAAACCTTGCATTACCAATGTTCATAAACATTAACAAAACATGCATTACTTCAAAATGCATCAACATCATTATGTAATCACTTTTCAGCACTAAACCATGCTCAAAACATGCATATAAAGTGAGTGATTAATCTATTTAAACAAGTGCATAAAAAACCATTGTCAAACCGAGTTTGAGAGAGAATTCATCATTTACTTACTTTAGAGCTTAGACCAACATTTCAAGATTGATCTAACCCCCAAACACAACTTTCAAACATTTGAAAAGCTGTTAAACACATTCTCACTCAGCGACACGCAATGCCCCGCTTACTGATACGGTAACCTCACCTCCAAAGCAATCGAAACAATCGTTGAAGCTTGAGGATCTACTTTCCCTATTTTATCCACACAAAAACAGATTATACATTGCATCGGAATGCAATCAACAGCACAGCAACACAAATCCTCAACATCTACTACACAACAACTGAAATCAACATCAATCTTCTTCCAAACTTAACCTAGCCACAATCTAACATCTTAACCCATCAATTAACATCAATTATCATCTAAAAAACAACAACAACATCCTTATACCTCCATCATTCATTAAACCACCACAACACCCCAAAAACTCACAACTAATAACCTAGAAAATTAGAGATTCACATAGTTTTGGGATTTCAATGTTAAAGCCCACTTATTAACATTAATAAACATCAAAATCATGATTATAATCAATCAATAACTCATCAAAACATAGACTATATGAAAAATCATCAATTAAACCAATTAAACCTCAATTTAACAAATCTTTCATAATTAAATCATCAAATTAGGTTAGAAAACATATGTAAAGGATCAATAACTTGGGAATTTCAATAAGGAACCTTGTATTACAGGAGAAGAACGAGCCTCACCTCTAATGGTTGCTTTTCCCCTTAATCGAAAGTATTTACATAGCAAAACAATAAGAAACCATTTAAATTTTGTTAGGAAATCATCATAATTCCATTAGAAATGAAAAGGTCAATTAAAATAAGATTTTACCTATGAATTTTTAAGAGAAAAAAAGTGTTTGGCTGGAGAGAATTGGAGAGAAAATCATTTTTGAGAAAAGTTAGTTACGTCAAAATTTTTAAAAACTTTTTAATTATCCAACCTTTTTATATAATTTTTAAATCATTAAAAATAACCCATTAAAGGAAAAAGTATGATATTAGACTTTAGCGTAAATAGCTCCTTAAATATTCAAGGTTTTGATCCTTTTTCAAAACAATTACTAAAAACAGTCTTGAAAACTTTACATTTTGGTCACTAACAAAAATGTCCAATTTCGAGACCTCTTTTTGTAAAATTTATTTTACCAAAATCAATTCTATATTAAGTAATGATTTTAGACTATTTTTCCAAATTAAATCTCAAAAGTGACTCTAATCCTCTAATCTGATCCAACGGACCGTCTAAACCACCTAGAAAACTCCGAGGCCAGAAACTGGGGTGTTACAACTCTCCCCCTTAAGAAATTTCATCCTCAAAATTTACCTGATGGGAACAGATGCGAAAACTAAGCAACCATGTCTGACTTACTCTCCCACGTAGCCTCCTCAACACCGCATGCCGCCACAACACCTTAACAAGTTCAATCATTTTGCCACGAAGAACTTTACTACTGGAGTCAAGTATCTCCATTAGTTCCACATCATAAGACAAATTTAGTCGCAACTCAACATCCTCAACTGGCATTACATGCGACGGGTCCGAACGATACCCCACAACTTGGATACATGAAACATATCATGAATCTTCTACAACTCATGAGGCAAACTCAACCAATAAGCCATAGGACCAATACATTATAACACCTCATACGGTCTAATAAGCCTCAGACTCAACTTTCCCTTGCACCTAAAATGCAACACCTTCTTCCAATGTGAGATTTCAAGAAAACCTTTTCACCAAAAGCGTACTCAACTTTTGTACACTTCAAATCCGCGTAGGATTTCCGCCTATCTGAGGCCTCTTACAAACGACCACGAATTATCTTTACTTTTTCATTTGTTTCTTTCAACACAACAGGCATGGAAACATACTTTCCCCAGCCTCCGCCCAACACAAGGATGTACGACACCTCCTACCATACAAGACTTCATACGGTGCCATCATTATAGTTGCTTGATGGCTATTATTGTACACAAACTCAACCAAAGGCAACAGCTTTTCCCAAGTTCCTTGGAACTCAATGATGCAACATCTCAACATATTGTCCAAAATCTGAGGATGATAAGAAGTATTGAAATTCAAGCAAGTACCCAAAGCTCCATGCAAACATCCCCAAAACCTTGTAAATTGCAGATCCCTATTCAAAACAATCAACTTAGGTACCCCGAGCAACCTCACGATCTCAGCAACATACTAATCAACCAACCTATCTAAAGTATACGTCGTATGCACTAGCAGAAAATGTGCATACTTCATAAACTGATCAACAATCACCCAAATGAAATCTTTTTTAGTCAGTGTCAAATGCAACCCTGCCACAAAATCCATGGTGATCCTTTCCTATTTCCACTCTAGAATTTTCAAAGATTGCAACAACCTAGATGGAAACTGATGTTCAGTCTTCACCCGCTGACACACCATACATCTTGCAACGAAATCAGGTACGTCCTTTTTCAAACCTACCCAATAGTACTCTTCCTTCAAATCCCGATACATTTTGGTACTACCATGATGCATAGCAAAAGGACTAACATGTGCCTCACTCAAAATCATCCGCTTCAACTCCTCATCACTAGGCACCACTATCTATCTTTAAAACACAACACCCGATCACCATTAAAGTAAAAATTCGTAGGATTCCCATCCATGATGTCCTTGACATGTGGTACCAATACCTCATCATAAGATTGCATTTCCTTAATCAACTACGATAAAGATGGTTTCACTTGCAACTCTACCAATAGACCTCCATCACGGGTCACACTCAATCTCGCAAACATGGCCCTCAACTCCACAACAGCTTTTCTATTCAAAGCATCAACCACAACATTTGCTTTGCCCGAATGATACTTAATTATCAAATCATAATCCTTAAGCAACTCCAGCATCTACGCTAACTCTTATGATCAGTGAATACAATACACTTTTCACCATAAAGGTAATGTCTCAAAATCATCTGTGCAAACACTACCGCAGCGAGTTCAAGATCTTGCGTAGGGTAATTGTGTTCGTGCACCTTCAACCGCCTTGATGTATAAGCTACAACTTTCCTATCCTGCACAACACACATCCCAAACCAACGCAGGATTCATCGCTATAAACCATAAACTCTCTCCTTAACTCAGGTTGAATCAAAATTAGAGCTTGCAACAAATCTTCCTTCAACTTTTTGAAAGCTTGCTGTCTAGCTTTCGTCCACTCAAACCGTACATCTTTTTGCAATAACTTGGTCAACAGAGCAAGCAACCATTGAAAACCCATCCACAAAGCGATGGTAATAACCCACCAAACCCAAGAAACTATGGACTTCTATCACCGACTTAGGCTGCTTCCAGTTCAAAACTGCCTCAACCTTTTTAGGATCCACCTGGATACCTTCAACTAAAACCACATGTCCAAGAAAGACCACTTCCTTAATCCAAAACTCACACTTGCTCAACTTGGCGTAAAGTTGTCTATCCAACAAAGTCTGCAACACAATCCGCAAGTATCGATCATGATCCTCCTGGTACGAGAGTACACAAGAATATCATCAATGAACACTACGATGAATTGATCCAAGAATTCATAGACCACCCGATTCATTATATCTATGAATTCTACAAGCACATTCGTCAACCCAAATGGTATCACCAAGAACTCATAATGACCATACATCGTACGAAAAGTAGTCTTCAACACATCTTTATCTTTAACCTTCAACTGATAATACCCAGATCTCAAATTGATATTGGAAAACAATGTAGCACCTTGGAATTGATCGAAAAAGTCATCAATTAGGGGAAAAGGATACTTGTTCTTCATCGTCAACTTGTTCAATTGTTGATAATCGATGCACATCTTTAAAGTGCCATCATTCTTTTTCGCAAAAAACACTGATGCTCCCTACGGTGAGACACTAGACAGGATAAAAACCAGGATACAAAAACTCCTGGAGTTGCATCTTTAACACTTTCAACTCTTTTGGTGCCATTTGATATGGTGCAATTGACACCAGAGCTGAATCGGTATACATCTCAATGCAAAACTCCACCTTTCTATATGGTGGCAAACAAGGTAACTCTTCTAGAAACACACCCAGAAAATCACAAACAGTACGGATATCTTTAGTCCATACTTCTTCAACATTTAGATTCGTACCATAAGCTACATATGCTTGGCACCCACATTCTAGCAACTTATGCGCTTCCATAGCTGAAACCACATTGGACAAGAACTTAACATTCTCACCCACAACTATCACCTCATAATCGTCAGCAAGTTTCAATAAAACCCCCTTGGTTTCAAAACCAACCATAGCCCGATGCTCGAATAACCAATCCATACCCAATATCATGTCAAACCCATAAAACGACAGCTCCATCAGATCAGCCACAAACATGTGACCTTTAACCATCAGTGGATATCTCTGATACAACTTTCACGTAATGACCGTCTCTCCAAAAGAACTCATTACTTGCATACCCACATCTAACATTTCTATTGGTATACCAAGCAAATGTCCATGCTCATGGAAGATATATGAATACGTAGAACCAAAATCTATCAAGGATAATAATGATATAGAATGCAAGGTAAATGTACCTGCTATCACATATGTGTTATTCCTCCTTTCGTGGTGAGCATAGATCCTTGTCGGTCCACCATCTTCAGGTCAAACCGCCACTGTATCCGCTATAGTCCTCTATCCCTCATCCCCCCATTAAAAGTTACCTCAACTATGCCTACGGCCTCTAGGTGGTGCAACAATAGGTGCAGGTTCCTGCCTACCCATAGAAAGCAAAGGACAATCACGTCTCATGTGCTCCACCGATCCTTAAGTCCAATAAGAATTCGTAGCCACAACTACAGAAGCTTGCCATTCTCTGGCCAAACGTCAGCAAACTCGCCTCAAATGGTCTCGCGATACACAAACATTATATGTTGACCTTACCTAGGTACTCTGTCCATACGATCATCGTCCAACACTATCTCTACCGCGTCTCGCATCCGGTCGAAACCTCTTATCATGGTGTCTCTTAGATTGACCACCACCAGAACCAAAATCTACAGCTCTCTTCCCCGAGCTAGAACCTCCAAAATGATGAGATAAACCCAAACTCTGCTCAATATATTTCGTCCGTGTAACCAGCACATCAAAATCTGTATAATCAATGGCCAACATGTAGGTCTTAACATCCTACTCTAAACCATAGCGAAATCGATCACAACAATGCCTCTCATCCAACACCAACTCAGACGTATACTGGCTAAGCCTTACAAACTGTACCTCATACTCTATTACGATTATACTATCCTGAACCAAGGCCATGAACTCATGTTTCTTTTCATCCAAGTATCTAACTCTTAAAACTTCCTTCTGAAGGCAGCTTGAAAGAATTCCCATGTCATATCACCGGGTTCCATGCATGTGATCATAGTGATCCACCAACTGTATACATCACCCTGCAATAGGGACACAACACATCCAGATTACGGTCATCACCACACCTCATCTGTATCAATATCCGCTCTATATTGGCAAACCACTCCTCAAGTGCCTCATATGCCAACCCTCTAAATTAAACTCTTCCAAGACTGCGCAGACACTCAAACGGCAACCCCGAATTAGCAGTAGTAAGTGCCGAAGCAGGTACATGAACTCCAGCCATCGTGGCCTAGAATTCTCCCGTCATCGTCTTAACCAAAGGCGTCATATCACCAAACACTGGACCAGGTGGTGCAGGTGGTACTTCTTCCACTCCCTCAGGCGGATTAGGCGGAGGAGGCGGCAATCCCTCAGGATGAACAATATCGCCCTCTACTCCCTGCCCTCCGACAACATCATTTCTGCTAGGTCATAATTCTCTCCTCGGTGGCATCCTATAAAAATGTATCTAAGGCAATGCGTCCCCAAAAATACCCTAACATGGCATATTTCAAACACTATACATATAAACAATCATCGTGCATAGCAATCAGCATTATGCAAACATCAACAACATCCTAATTTTTTGTAAACCTGGCTCTGATACCACCAAATGTAACCCTCTGAGCCTGACCTAACTAAAACAAACTAAAAGGATTATATTAGGTTTGCTGAATAAAACTCGATCTAATAACTTAAATTAACCTATTTTTTCTCGTTTTTATCTAGTTTAAATTCATTTTATTATTTTCCTAAGTGAACATGCTTCAGCAAAAATGATACATTAAAATTAGATTGCAGAACACAGCTCTTTTGCTCAACAATTCACACTAGGGACCAAAATGTAATTTTTGCACATTATAGGGTCTTTGTTACAATTTGTGTTGCTAATCCTTAATTAGTACCATTACATGCTCACATGTTAAAATTCATATTCACTCAATTGCATCCATAATAATCAAGGACTAAATTGCAAGATTTCAAAACTTCAACAAACACGTTTATACAAAATCAACAGAGCGTATTGATACAGGTAACCCAGTACCGATACGAAATAACTAACATAATGGCTACCTATACCGATACACGTATAATCGTATCGATACGGTGTGTTGACCAACCCGTACCGATATGGCCTTGACCCCGTACCGATCCCCCCTTTCTTATCTAAAAACTCAAAATTCCAGTAGCTAAAGCTCGTACCAATACGATATCCCATGTATCAGTACGACATATAAAAATCAAAGGAATTGTTTTGGTACGCTAACCCGTGTACCAACACCAGTGCATGTTTTTCCTTATGGCGTACCGATACGGTGGCTAAGTGTACAGGTACCCTATGCTTAATTCCAACAATTTGAGCCTCAACCAGAATCCACATACCAATCCTTGGGTACCTGTAACCCCCTAAGCTCGGCCTAACCTAAATCAGACTAAAAGAATCACATTAGGTTTGACGAAGCAAACCCAAACTATTAACCTAAACTGAGCTTATTTTTTTTCTTTTTATCTTGTCTACATGCTTATTAATTTTATCATATGTGTTCATCCTTCAGCGAAAACGTCACAATGAAAACAGCTTGCAAAACGAAATTAAATTGAGTAACAATTCACTTAAGGGACTAAGTTCTGCTTTACAAAACATAACATCAGATACACGGATTCAACAAGTGTTCCCTCAACACTTAATATACGATCTATCAGCATTACAAGGTTCACACACGGGCGTTTTCGGCACTCATAAACCCCCCACCGTGGTTGAATTTTTGGTACACATAAATCCCTCAACACCACTCATCAATCATATGTATAATCCACTAACAGAGTCTTCAATACGATTAAACCCCTCAACCGTTAGGGTAACTGGATGGAGTATTCGGTACACATAAACCCCTTAACATCCAAGGCAACTTTTTATAATGCGGTATCAATCCCATGGTCGGCTAACTATATCATCTAACATTTTCAAACCTTTTCATCTCATCACTTGCCGATATAATTCATTTTATTAACAAAAACTCATTGTTTTCATATGCATCATCGAAATCATCAAACCAATGCAACATAACCTTGCATTAAACAATGTTCATAAACATTAACGAAATGTGCATTCCTTCCAAATGTATCCTCATCATTTTGTAATCATTTTCCAGCATTAAATCATGCTCTAAACATGCATATTCAGTGAGTAATTAAACCATTTAAACAAGTGCATAAAATCAATTGCCAAATCGAGTTCGAGAGAGAAATTTCATCCTTTACTTTCGAGCTTAGACCAACATTTCAAGCCTGATCTAAACTCCCAAACACAACTTCCAAACCTTTGAATAGTTGTAAGACACGTTATCACTCACCGACACGCAAAGCCTCACTTTTCGCTATGGTATTCAAGCCTCCAAAGCTTCTGAAACCAAAGCTCAAGCTTGAAGACCAACCACCCCTTCTTTATCCACACGAAAACAGAGGGTACATTGCATCAAAATGCAATCAACAACACAACAATACAAATTCTCAACATCCGCCACTCAAATTTACTCCACAACAATTAACATCTAAAAACACGTCACTAATATCCTTATACCTCCAGCATTCATAAAACTTCCACATCTCCTCAAAAACACATAACTAGCAACCTAGAAAATTAGGAATTCAATTAGTTTCAGGATTCCTATGATTAAACCATATTATTAACATCATTCAATATCAAAATCATGATCTGTAACAATCCAAAACATGAGAAAACAAAACCATTGCGAGAGTGAACCAATTTCACCAACTAAACCTTGATTTAACCATTTTTCTTCAATTAAATCACTAAAACAAGTTAGAAATCATAATTAAAGGATCAAGAACTTGGAAATTACAATAAAGAACCTTGTATTAATGAATAAGAACGAACCTCGCCTCTAATGGCTGTTTTTCCCCTTAATTAGATGAGTTTCCATAGCAAAACATTGAAAAAACAAATTGATTTAGTTAAGAAATCATTACAATCTCAACTGAAATCAAAAGATTAATTAAAAGAAGATTTTACCTGAGAATTTTGAAGAGAAAAGAAGTTTTGGCTAGAGAGAATTGGAGAGAAAATTCTTTTGTGAAAAGTTAGTTACTCCAATTTTGTTTTAAACTTTTAATTAACCAATTTAATTCTCCAACATTTTTATATTATTTTAAACCATTAAAAATAGCTAATTAAGGGGAAAAGTCTGATATTAGACTTTAAGGTAAATAGCTCCTTAAAGATTCAAAGTTTTGACCCTTTTACAAAACAATCACCAAAAATAGTTTTAAAAACTTTATATTTTGGTCACTAACCAAAATGTCCACTCTCGAGACCACTTTTTGTAAAATTTATTTCACAAAAATCATTTTCATATTAAATAATGATTTTAGATAATTTTCTATTTTTTTATGCCTTCCGAAAATATTTAATCCAATTTAATTCCAGAAACTGACGCGAATCCACTAATCCGGTCCTACAGACCGTCTATGTAACCCCCTTGACCCAGTCATACCACAAGACCAAACTGAGTGAGCTACATTAGGGTTTACCAAAATAAACCCTGATAAAAATACATTTGAACCTATCCATTTTTTACTTTTATATTTTCTAGATGCAGTTTTAGGTCTACAGTGTACATACAAGTCATGGTTAAAATCTCAATTCAATTGGGCGTCATTTCGACATCCGATTGCTAGAATCTGTATTCTAAGGGCCAAAATGCAAAGATTCAAACATCAAGAAGCATTTTCAACTGAAATAACGTCCAGTGTTTCAGTAGAGGTGTCCACCGTATCGATACGATTCTGAAGAGCATTGGCGTACTGATACGATCCTCAAGCGTATCGATACGGCTTGTATAATTTTAAAAGACTAGTTTCCATTGTCTAAGGATTGTACCAAAATAGTGACTTGCGTACCGAAACCCTCCTTATTTCATAACTACGGATACGGTTACCAGTCGTATCGGTATGGTAAGCCAAAATTGCACAATTTGAGCCTATACAGGTCCTCGCGTACTAACACCCTAAGGTATTGTACCGGTACAGTGAGACCTGTAATGATCTCTAGGTCAAACATATGACACTTTGGCTCAATCTAACTCCCTTAATTCAACCTATAAACATCATATAGCATCATAGACACTTATTGATCATACATAGCAACATAACAAGAAAACACCCCAAGCATGACATACTCAAACATTTCCTAAGGGCATGTTCTCTACCCAAGAATGCTTAAAGCTTCTCAAACCCCTCAAACACAAGTAAAAAGTATCATACAAGTCCAAAACAATAATCCAAACTATTACATCAGGGAGTATCTCAAAACACAACTCCCAAAACCCTTTTGGTCACATTGCCTTCTTATTACTACTTAGAAAGTATTAAAACCATACTTTAAAAGGTATCAAATCCTTGGATCGTTCCTCGCTCATGTGCTGTCCAAGAAAGCTATTTCTCTGCATTGTTGAGGAAAAGAGAGCATAAGCAATAAGCTTAGTGAGGGAAACCACATAACACACATCAATGCATTTAAAACCATTTTGTTCAAATCTCATATAAATATCTCTTAGCAAAACATCTCATGCTTCTCATGACATCTCAAAGTTTGCACATTAAAATCATTTTCAACACATGTATCATGGATTCAATCTCTACCTTAATTTGAGCTTCACACCACAATTCCTTTACAACATGCTTAAAGACAACATATGTATAAATCACAATATACAAAATAATCCATTTTTCATGATACATTATCTCATATATTGGCTTTCAAGTGACTCAAAACCAGCAACCTTACGTTTCATAAAGCACATCGGATACACGGATTCTCAAGTTGTTCACACAAGCACTTCACATACATACCTCAACCAGAGTAACGACACACTTGCCGACCTCAACAGTTCAAACCGGAGTAACAGAAAATTTACCCACATCTACGGTTTGGATGTATTAATCCACCAGCAGGAGAAAACAGAACATTTACCCACCTCAACTGTTGCGGTTCTCATGATGGATATTACGGACACTTTAACACCGCTCGACACACATGCGGCGATTTTTTATAGTGCACTTTCAATCCTATGACCGGTCAACTATATCCAATAACATTTTAAACACAGCCACTTGCCAATATATTCAATAACCAACATTACCTCACTGTTTTACATATGCATCAAATCATTCCAAAACAATTACATTAAACCATGTATTTCTATAATCTCAAAACACTTGCATAAATCAAATGTTATTCTCAAAAGTCATTATTAAATATTATTTGCATCAGCTTTCCGTTTCAAAACGTGCATAATACAGTGAGTAACAAAGCCATAAACATGTGCACGAAATTTCATTGTAAAATACCGAAAACGAGAGATAGCTCAACTGATACTTACTTCCGAGCTTAGATAGGTGTATCAAACCTTATCTAAACTCCCTCAACACCCTTTTAAAACTTTTAACAGTAGTAAAATACTTTTCCACTCACCAACAACCCAACGCTCGATTGTCGATACGCGAATCAAGCCTTCACAACTCTCGCGCCAAGATCTAACGATTCTAACACATTACTAACATCAATTAACATCCATTAACAACCTAATCACATCCTTATATCTCCAGCAACAACACAACAACCAGATCGCACCAAAAACCAACTATAACAACCTAGAAACTAGCAATCCTTATAGTTTCAGGATTCCATTAATTAATCAATCATTTCAACATTAAAACACATCTAATATAAGATGTAAATCAATTAAACCCATCACCAAAATAGATCCAATTCATATTCCATTAATTTTCCAAGAAAAATCAATTAAATTAACAAATAAATGTTTAAATCACAATTCCACAATATAAATCAACAAAAAATGATCAAGAACTTGGGAATTTCATTAAAGAACCTTGAATTATAGGAGAGAAAATCACCTCTAATTTCTGATTTCTCCTTAATTGGCCAAGCTTTGATGAAATACAAATATAATTTGCTATGGTATTTGAAGAAATCAAATAGAAATCTAAAAGGAAATCAATAAAGATTGATTCATGGAGATTTAGAAGTAGAAATCTCAGTTTGGTTGATGAGAAAGTTGATAGAAAAGATTTCGAGAAAAGTATTTACTTGAGAAAGTGTTTTTAGAAAATAAAGATCCTTTTTAATTAAAACCTGATTTATCCAATTATTAATCATTTTAAAATGCTTTAAAAATAGCCTTAATTAAGAGAGAAATCTATAGAAAAAGAATGGTCAAATAGCTCCTTAAAGATTCTAAGTTTTGATCCTTTTTCGATTTAGTCGCCAAAACAATTTTAAAATCTTTCAATTTAGTCACTAGACTTAAATGTCCAAAAATTAGATTTAATTTCCTCAAATTGACTTCACCAATTTACTCAAAATATTAATTAAGTAATTTAGAGCATTTTTTCATAATTTATTTTACCTCAAAAATCATTTTTAACTTGTTTTCCTGAAACTATTCGAATTGCCTAAACTGGATCCCTCGAACCTTCGGTCCAACACGATTCACATCTAGGCCTATTTTCAGGGCGTTACAGCTCTCTCCCTCTTAAGAAATTTCATCCTCAAAATTTATCTGGCGGAAAAAGATGAGGGAACTGCTTCAACATATCCTTTTTGCTCCCCATGTAGCTTTCTCTACACTGCAGTGCCGCCACAACACCTTTTCCAACTTTATGGTCTTTCTGCGGAGAGCTTTACTACTTGAATCCAAAACCCTCATCGGTTCCTCATCGTAGGTCAAGTTCAGATTCAACTCAATCTCCTCAACAGGCATAACATGCGAAGGATACGGTCTATACCTCCGTAACATAGACACATAGAAAACATCATGTATCTTCTCTAACTCAATCGGCAACCTCAATCTATACGAAATAGGGCCAATAAACATAGGGCTCAACTTTTCCTTCCGCCCAAAACTCATCTTTTTTCCAAGGACCTTCTGAAAAACATGATCACCAATCGCATATTCAATTTCTATTCGATTCAAATCAGCATAAGACTTTTGTTGATCCGAAGCTTCCTTCAAACGATCACTATTAAGCTTCAATTTTTCATTGGTATCTTTTAACACGTCTGTCAAAGAAACATATTTCTCTCATGCCTCCGCCCTAGAAAGCGGCGTACGACATCTTCTACCATACAGAGCCTCGTATGGAGCCATCTGGATACTAGCTTGATAACTATTATTATAAGCGAACTCCACTAACATCAATTACTTCTCCCACGACCCTTGAAAAACTATGATACAACATCGCAACATATCCTCCAGCACTTAGATAACACGTTCCGACTGACAATCCGTTTGCGGATGATACGAAGTTTTAAAGTTCAACTGTGTACCAAATGCCCTATGTAAACATTCCCTATACCTTGCGGTGAAATGTGGATCTTTATCAGACACAATGGACTTCAACATCCCATGCAACCTCACGATCTCTGCAACATACAACTCCGCCAACTTATCCAGAGTATACGTCGTATGCACAGCCAGGAAATGTGCACACTTCGTAAACCTATCCACGATCACCCAAACAGAATTCTTCTTTGACGGTGTCAAAGGTAACCCAAACACAAAATCCATGGTAATCCTCTCCCATTTCCACTCAAGAACTCTCAACGGTTGCAACAACCCCGAAGGAAACTAATCTTTTTCCTTAACACGTTGGCAAACTATACAACGAGCCACAAACTCCGCAACATCCTTCTTCAAGCCAACCCAGAAATACTCTTTCTTCATATCTTAATACATCTTCGTACTCCCCAGATGCATAGCAAAAGGACTCGAATGTGCTTCAGTCAAGATAGTGTGTCTCAGCTCATTATCCGTTGACACCACCACTCGACCCTTAAAGCACAAAACCCTATCCTCACTAAAACCAAAATCCATTTGATTCCCATCCAAGATATCCTTAACATGAGGCACCAACGCATCATCATACGGCTGCTTCCCTTCAATCATCTACAACATTAAAGGCTTCACTTGCAACTCCGCTAACAACCCGCCATCTTGTGACACACTCAGCCACGCAAACATCGCCCTCAGATCTGCAATGACCTTTCTACTCAAAGCATCCGCTACCACATTCGCTTTTCCCGGATGGTACTCAATGGTTAGATTATAATCATTCAACAGCTCCAACCACCTTCGTTGCCTAATATTTAACTCTATTTGAGACATCAAGTATTTCAAACTTTTGTTATCAGTGTAAACAACATACTTCTCACCATAGAGATAGTGTCACCAAATCTTTAAGGCAAGCACCACAACAGTCAACTCAAGATCGTTCATAGGCTAATTGCGCTCATGCACCTTCAATTGCCTAGAAGAAGCTTGCTGCCTAACTTCCGTCCACTCAAAACTCACATCTTTTTGCAACAACTTCTTCAAAGGGGAAGCGATCCTCAAAAACTCATCCAAAAACCATCGACAATATCCTACCAACCCCAAAAAACTACGAACCTCCAAAATAGATTTCATTGGTTTCTAATTCACAATGGCCTTAACTTTATGCGGATCCACGCGAATACACTCGGCCAAAATAAAATGACCAAGGAAAACCATCTGCCAGATCCAAAATTCACATTTACTTAACTTGGCATAAAGCTTATTGTCCAACAGAACTTGCAACACAATTCAGAGTTGTTGATCGTGATCTTCCTCGATACGAGTATACACAAGAATGTCATCGATGAACACTACCATGAATTGGTCCAGGAATTCATGGAACACCCTATTCATCATAACTATAAACGTTGCCGGTGCAGTCGTCAAACCGAACGACATCACCAGGAAATTATTATTCCCATAGCGTGTGCGAAAAGCTATCTTCGGCACATCCTTATCTTTCACCTTCAACTAATAATATCCTAACCGCATATCAACCTTAAAAAACATTGTAGCACCTCAAAACTAGTGAAACAAATCATCAATCCTAGGCAAAGGATACTTGTTCTTGACCGTCAACTTGTTCAGTTGCCGATAATCTATGCACATTCTCATCGTGCCATCCTTCTTTTTCACAAACAGCACTGGAGTAACCCACGGTGATACACTCAGACGAATGAACCCATGATCCAACAACTCTTGCAATTGGGTCTTCAACTCCTTCAACTCTTTCGGTGCCATACGATACGGAGCAATAGACACTGGAGTCGTATCCGCATATGTTTCTATGCAAACTTTGCTTCCCTATCTGAATGCAAACCAGGCAACTCTTTTAGAAACACTCATGGAAAGTCGTAAACCGTGCGAATATCCTGGGCATGCGCTTCCTTCATATTCGGGTTCATAACATAGGCTAGGTATACTTGACCCCACATCCCAACAACTTCTGCGCTTCCAGCGCTGAAACCATTTTTGACATGAACTTGACATTCTCGCCCATAACCACAACTTCGTAATCCTCGATAAGTTTCAAAGAAACCCGCTTAGCCTCAAATCCACTACCACCTTGTGTTGAGGCAACCAATCCATACCCAGAATCACATCAAAACTGTAAAAAAATAACTCCATCAGATCAGCCTCAAACACATACCCTTAAACCATCAAAGGACAACTCCTATACAACTTTCTAGCCACAACCGTCTCACCAAAAGGATTGGTTACCCTCATACCAACTTCTAAAAACTCAACTGGTAAATCCAACAAACATGCATGATCGTGCAAAATGTAAGAATGCATGGAACCGAAATCAATCAAAGATAACAATAGTATTGACTGTAAGATAAAGGTACTTGCGATCACGTCAGTATCATTCTTCCTAACACGGTGAGCAAAAACCCTCATCGGTCCACCATCCTCTTGTTGAACTGCCACAGTATGCACAACCACTCTCTGTCCATCATCCCTACGCTGGAAATGTCCACGGTCGCGCCCACAACCTCTCTATGCTCCAGCAACAGGTACATTAGCCTGACCCGCTCTGGCTAACTGCAGACAATCCCTACAAAGATGATCCCTCGATCCACAACTCCAACAAGTTCCTATACCACCACAACACTCTCCCGAATGCCTTCGACCATATCTCCTAAACTTTAGCATGAGCATTCTAACCCTAAAATCCATTTCCAGCACCAAATCCTTCACACCTCTAATTGGAGCATTACCTCGTGTCTCTATTCCTCTTATAACGATCTCGGCGAGTATCAGACTCTACACTCCTCTTACCAGACGAAGAACCCCCAGAATGAACAGACAAACCCAGATTCTATTTTATGTCCTTTGCCCACAACACCAGCACATCAAACTCTGTATAATCAGTGGCCAACATGTACGTCTTCACTTCCTTGATTAACCTGAAACGAAATCGATCACACCTCTCTCGCTCGCCCAGAACCAACTTAGGAGCATATTTACTCAACAGAAAAACTAGATCTAATACTCGAAAATAGACATGTTTCCTTGCTCCAAATCCATGAACTCTCTTTTCTTTGCATCCTTGTATCGAGTTCCCAAATACTTCTTCTTAAAAGCCTCATAGAAGAATTCCCATGTAACATTAGCTGGTTACATACCCGCGATCACAGTTGTCCACCAACTGTATGCATCACCATAGAGCAAAGATACGATACATCCCAGCTTGCGTACATCGATACACTCCATCTGGCCAAGGATCCTTTCTATACCTGTAAACCATTCCTCGACTACTTCATTAACCAAACCTCTAAACTCAACACCATCCAGGCTAACAAATGCTCCAAAGGTAACACGGTGTTAACAATTGTAAGTGCCAGTGTAGGTACATGCACTCGAGCCATGGTCGTCTGGAAAGCTCTCATCTCTCGTATTGGTCTCATACTCAACAATATGAGTCTAAACATGCAATTCAACAAAAAATGAAATCTTTTTACTTAAGTAGTAATAAGGCAATGTGTCACAAGGTTTAACTCCCAAACATACACATATCGAATACAATTCTTCAAATTCAATCATCGTGCCTTTCAAACAACATATTCAAACATACAAACAACCATAACCCACCTCCCAACAATCATAATCTGGATCTGATACCACCAAATATAACCCCTTTGACCCTGTCTAACTGCAAGACTGAACTGAGTGAGCTACATTAGGCTGTAACAAAATAAACCCCAATAAAATTACATTCCAACCTATCCATTTTTTATCTTTTCTAGATGCATTTTTAGGTCCTACGATGTGCATATAAGTCATGGTTAAAGTCTCAACTCAATCGGGCGTCAATTCGACATCTGATTGCTAGAATTCGTATTTTAAGGGCCAAAATGCAAAGATTCAAACATAAAGCAGCATTTCCTACTGAAATAACGTGCAGTGTTTCGATTAAGGTGTCTACTATATCGATACGGTTCTGAAGAGCATTGGCGTACCGATGCGGTCCTTAAGCGTATCGGTACAGCTTGTATAATTTTAAAAGACTAGATTCTAGTAGCTAATGACCATACTAGAATAGTGACTCGCATACCGAAACCCTCCCTATTTCATAACTATGGGTACCGATATGGTTACCAAGCATATCGGTATGGTAAGGCAAAATTGCATAATTTGAGCCTATACAGGTCCTCGCGTACCGACACCCTGAGGTACTGTACCGGTACGGAGAGACTTGCAATGACCTCTAGGTCCAACATATGACACTTTGGCTCAATACAACTCCCTTAATTCAACCTATAAACATCATATAGTATAATAGACACTCATCTATCACACATAACAACATAACAAGAAAACACCCCAAGAATGGGATACTAAAACATTTCCTAAGGGCATGTTCTCTACCCAAGCATGCTTAAAGTTTCCTAAACCCCTCAAGCACAAGTAAAAAGCATCATACAAGTCCAAAATAATAATCCAAACTATTATATCAAAAAGTTTCTCAAAAATAACTCCCAAAGCCCTTTTGGTCAAATTGCCTTCTTATTACTACTTAGAACGTATTAAAACCATCCATTAAAAGTTATCAAATCCTTGGATCCTTCCTCGCTCGTGTGCTATCCAAGAAAGCTATTTCTCTGCATTGATGAGGAAGAGAGTGTAAGCATAAGCTTAGTGAGGGAAACCACATAACACTCATCAATGCATTTAAAACCATTTTGTTCAAATCAATGTAAACATCTCTTAGTAAAACATCACATGCTTCTCATGACATCCCAAAGTATGTACATTAAAATCATTTTCAGCGCATGTATCATGGATTCAATCTCTACCTCAATTTAAGCTTCACACCACAATTCATTTACAACATGCTTAAAGAGCAACACATGTATCAATCACAATATACAAAATAATCAATTTCTCATAATACAGTATCTCATGTATTAGCTTTGAAGTGACTCAAAACCAGCAACCTTTCCTTTCATAAACTACATCGGATACACGGATTCTCAAGTGGTTCACACAACCACTTCGCATACATACCTCAACTGGAGTAACCACACACTTGCCACCTCAACGGTTCAAACCAAAGTAACGAAACATTTACCCACCTCTACATTTTGGATGTATTAATCCACTGGCAGGAGAAAACAAAACATTTACCCACCTCAACTGCTGTGGTTCTCATGGTGGATATTACGATCACTTTAGCACCCCTCGACATACATAAGGCAACTTTTCATAGTGCACTTTCAATGCTATGATCGGTCAACTATATCCGATAACATTTTAAACACAGGCACTTGTCAATATATTCAATAACCAACATTACCTCACTATTTTACATATGCATCAAATTATTCCAACATAATTACATTAAACCATGTATTTCCATAATCTCAAAAAACTTGCATAAATCATATGTTATTCTCAAAAGTCGTCGTTAAAGATTATTTGCATCAACTTTCCGTTTCAAATCGTGCATAATACAATGAGTAACAAAACCATAAACATGTGCATGAAATTTCATTGTAAAATACCAAAAACGAGAGATAGTTCAACCGATACTTACTTCCGAGTTTAGATAGGTGTGTCAAACGTTATCTAAACTCCCTCAACACCCTTTTCAAACCTTTAACATGAGTAAAATACTTTTCCACTCACCAACAACCCAACGCTTGATTGCCGATGCGCGAATCAAGCCTTCGCAACTCCTGCACCAAGATCTAACGATTCTAACACATTACTAACATCAATTAACATCCAACAATAACCTAATCACATCTTTATATCTCCAGTAACAACACAACAAACATATCGTACCAAAAAACAACTATAACAACCTAAAAACTAGAAATCCTTATAGTTTCAGGATTCCATTAATTATTCAATCCTTTCAACATTAAAACACGTCCAATATAAGATGTAAATCAATTAAATCCTTCACCAACACAGATCCAATTCATCTTCCATTAATTTTCCAAGAAAACTCAATTAAACTAACAAATAAATGTTTAAATCACAATTCCATAATATAAATCAATGACAAAGGATCAAGAACTTGGGAATTTCATTAAAGAACCTTTAGTTAGAGGAGAGAAACAAAAATCACCTCTAATTGCAGATTTCTCCTTAATTAGCAAAGCTTTGATGAAACTTAAAGAGATTTTGCTAAGGTATTTGAAGAAATCAAATAGAAATCTAAAAGGAAATCAATAAAGATTTGATTCATGGAGATTTAGAAATAGAAATCTTAGTTTGGTTGCTGACAAAGTTGAGAGAAAAGATTTCGAGAAAAGTAGTTACGTGAGAAAGTGTTTTTAGAAAATAAAGATCCTTTTTAAATAAAACCTCGTTTATCCAATTATTAAACCTTTTAAAATACTTTTAAAATATCCTTAATTAAGAGAGAAATATGTAGAAAAATAATGGTCAAATAGCACCTTAAATATTCTAAGTTTTGATCCTTTTTCGATTTAGTCACCAAAATAATTTTAAAATTTTTCAATTTAGTCACTAGACTTAAATGTCCAAAAATCAGATTTAATTTCCTCAAATTGACTTCACCAATTTACTTAAAATATTAATTAAGTAATTTAGAACATTTTCCATATTTTATTTTACCTCAAAAATCATTTTTTAACTTATTTTCCTGAAATTATTCGAATTGCCTAAACCGGTTCCCTCGAACCTTCAGTCCAACATGATTCACATCTAGGCCCATTTTTAGGTCGTTACAACTCTCCCCCTCTTAAGAAATTTCATCTTCAAAATTTATCTGGCAGAAAAAGATGAGGGAACTACTTTAACATATCCTTTTTTCTCTTCCAGGTAGCTTCATCTACACCGCAGTGCCGCCACAACACCTTTACCAACTCTATGGTCTTTTCGCGGAGAACTTTACTGCTCGAATCCAGAACCCTCACTGGTTCGTCATCACAGGTCAAGTCTGAATTCAACTCAATCTCATCAATAGGCTTAACATGCGAAGGATCTGATCTATACCTCCGTAACATATACATATGGAAAACATCATGTATCTTCTCTAACTCAATTGGTAACCTCAATCTATACACAATAGGGCAACGCGCTCCAACACCTCATACGGTCCAATGAACCTAGGGCTCAACTTGCCCCTCTGCCCAAATCTCATCACTTTTTTCCAAGGTAAAACCTTTAGAAAAACACGAACACCAGCTCCATATTCAATTTCTCTTCGCTTAAAATCAGCATAAGTCTTTTGTCGATCTGAAGCTGCCTTTAAATGATCACTAATAAGCTTCACTTTTTTATTGGTATCTTTTAACACGTCCGGCAAAGAAACATATTTCTCTCCCGCCTTCGCCCAACAATGCGACATACGACATTTTCTACCATACAAAGCCTCATATGGAGCCATCTAGATACTAGCTTGATAACTGTTATTATAAGCGAACTCCACTAACGGCAACTACATCTGTTAGTTCCGCTGTTGGTTCTGCTGGTCGATGTTGGGGCTCATGGTGTACCCCATGCTTATCAAGTGCCGATATTTGGTGATCTGACTTCGTTAGTTTAGGCAATAACGGGAGCTTTTCAAGTAGCGATGGCTGGAGTGCATGCGCAGGCATCGACACCTACTGTGGTGGTTAACCCATGGTTACCTCTGGAGCTCATTCGCAGTTTAAGAGGTATTGAGTTTAAAGGTTTGAGCCCTGAGGTAGCCAAGGGTTGGCTGGATATTACAAATCGTATTATGAATTAAATGGGCTATAATGATGAGCTTAAGTTGGGTTGTACAGTGTCGCTGTCGCATGGTGATGCTTATCATTGGTGGGTGACCACAATTGCTAATGTCCCGGAGGTGAATGTAACTAGGGAATTCTTTCGAAGAGTTTCAATAAGAAGTATCTTGGTCCTCTGTATCTGGATACGAGGAAACGTGAATTTATGGCCTTAGTTCAGGGCGGTATATCTGTGGCAGAATATGAGGTGAAATTTGTCCGTTTGAGTCAGTATGCCACAGAGTTGGTTCTGGATGATCTTGAGAGGTGCAACAGGTTTCGCTATGGGTTAGTGAAGGATATAAAAACATACCTGTTGGCGGTGGACTACACAAATTTTGATGTGCTTGTAAACCGCGTTAAGGATATCGAGCTGTCCTTGAGGGTGTCGGGAAAAGGTTCTAGCATGGGCTCGAATAAGCAAGGAGCTAACTCTAGGTATTCTGGGAGGTTTCGAGATAAGAGGAATAAGTTGGATCACAAGCCTGGTGGTGACCATGGTAACCAAGGTGTTCGTATTGTAGCTGAGTCTGAGCGTTGCAGTAGACGCCACACGGGTGAGTGTTGGGGAAATACCATGAGTTATTGGATATGTGGATCTTCTTGTCACATGAAACATGACTGTCCTCTGTAATCACTCATTTTTATCTGAGTTGTAAATATTATATTATTTTATTATTGCATGTGTGTAATATATCTAAGTGTATTGGTATATTGTATGAGTATATATATGGGTGCGTGTATACCATATTTTTGCATGTATATGTTATTAGTGTCATGTATATGTCAATATGTGTGTGTATACGCGAATATGTGTAGGTATGCAAATGTACAATTATTAATATTGCATGTATTATAATCTATGTATGTATATTACGTATGTGTCTATGCATGTTAATGTCTTTGCATGTATGAATGTTATCTTATTAGTTATTAAGTATAAGTACGTATGCATATATGAATATATATTAATAAACGTGTGTATTACTTATGTGCGTGTTCAATTATATATATATGCATGTAGTAATATATATGTGTGTGTTTTAATTATTAACTTTATTATTGTAATACATATATATATATATAACAGATCTAAAATATATAAAGTCCATGTATGATATAAAAGTCCATTCCCTTTTACAGATTCAAAAGCCCAAAAATATTTACATAAGGCCCAAACCAACCCAAAACCAAATTCTAACTGAACACTAAGCCATCTGATGAACTAAACCCTAAATGCTCTTGTTTTAGGGCACAACTGATCTTGGGCTGTTGGATCAGATCTTGATCCAACGACCGTGATTGAGAGAAGAGCATCCTTCCAGCTGGCCGCGTGGAGCCACGCGCAGGTTGTCCATCTCCCACACGGGTGTGATGACCACGCACAAGGCCCCTTGGTTTCCCAGATACCACATGTCACCATCACAAGCATTCCCACCAATTCCCATATTGCATCAAGGGTGTCCCTTTTTCGTGAAAACCTAGCTGTTGGATCAGATCTGATCCAACGGCCAAGGATGCGTCCGCCAGGGGATCACCGCCATTATGCGTGCAAAAGACACAAAAAATAGGGGTTATCAGTACTAAAATCAGACAAATATGTATTTTTATATATTTTTGTTTCTACCTAAACAAATCGGATATCACAATTTATGTACCCAAAACAAAAAATATCTGTAACAATCAGTGATCAGTTCCCAGTATTCCAGAAATACGAAAAACAAAAATTCTTAGGGTAATCTCTCCTTCTTTTCTCATATCATACATGTATGTTGAAAATAAGTAAAAAAAGTGGAGTTTAGCTGAGGAAAAAAATCCTTCCTTGCCAGCGATAACCTCTTAGGAGTGAGCTGCTAAAGGGGATTTTATTTTCGAAACAACAGAGGTATAGGTGTTGTGACTTCAAAGTAGGAAGGTCGTAGTTTTTGGAAAGGGTTTTGATACGGACTTTTTAAAGGCAGGGAGGTTCTTTTTATTCTAGAGAGGAGTTGTGGATCGTTTTAGGACGGTGGCCGGAGTAGCCAGACCACCGCTAGCTTCTAGAAATCACGGCGGCCGAGGAGCGGGGCTTTGGTTTTAAGGGTTGTTTGTTTATGGAAAACATGAGGAAATGAGAGGGTCTCTCTTAGGGTTAAAAAATCAGAAAAGAAGGAGAAAGGGGCTGATCAGTTGGGTTTATAGGCTGAGAAATAAAAGGTTTTTGGTCTAATTACTCCATAAATTCCCCCTTGCTTTTCATATTTTCAAAACTGTCTCGCCCCTTGGGTTATTTACATTATCAGTCCCCCTTTCTTTTTGCTTTATTTTGATTTCCCCTAAATTAAACTGCCTTGTTTTTTTAAACTGGTAAAATTACGTCCTAAGGACCTCTGCATTCTTGAGTTTTTTATTTCAAGCATGTCGCATGGGTATATTACAGCTTTAGTCCTCATAGATTCTACCCTGTTTACAATCCTGTCCCCAAATGTTGTTTAATATGGTTGATTTTGGTCTTTCATTTTTTTTATCATTCCATTTTGGTCCTTTTTAATGTTTAAATATTTATGCATTTCTCATTATGTTTTTAGCATGTTCACATTGTTCATTTGATGTTGGTATATTTCCTTGTATAACATGTTAATTTATATCCTCATAATTTGTGTACTAAAATGTGTTATACCATGTTCCCATGTTTTATTTTAATTGTTCATGTCGTATTCATGTTTGTCTTACGTGCTATGTTTTAGTTTAGTTTGTATGTTATATTCGTATGTTTACATAAATTTTTTTTATCCTTTTTCGCATCTTAGGTTATATGATAGTGTGATCTAATTTGTCACATGTGTTGTCTTTTTAATTTATGCATATAGTTTGTGTTATATGTTAAGTATTAAATATTAGTTTTTTTTTATTCTAGCATGTTGATTTATTATTTTGGTAACATATTATGCCTTGTATAGATATCATGCACGTGTTATGGTTAGGGTTCGTTTTAATGTGTCTAAGCATGTTAGATTTAATTACAGTTTAGGGAGCATGTTTTTCTTGTTCTTGTTCTTGTTTTGTCCTTTTTTATATTATGATAGGTATGTTTTTTATTCATATATTTTTTTTTGTTTAATCTTGTAATATTCTTATTTTTAAGTTTTTTATTACCATGTGGATGTATGTTTTTTAAATTGCTTACTAAGACTGCATAACGGAAATATTAATTGTCAATGCGGTGCCCTTTTATTTGAGCGTAAACGTGGCCAGTATCAAAGGCAGTGATGGTGGTCTATTAGTTTACTCTCGAATAACAGGGCCCTTAAAATTTATTTGCACTTATAACCAAATCTTAACTCAATTGTCACTTTAATCCGCAAAGTCTAATATTAATAAAGCGGTAGTTATTAAAGTACCGATTTTGGGCGGTGTGGGGGGTGCTAATCCTTCCCCATCCGTAACTGACTACCGAACCCAAACGATTTTAAAAATCTCTGGTTTTATGGTGTCCGGCCTACATTAGTGGCCGGTGGCGACTCCAATTTTTAATAAAATGCGTTTTTTCTAAAACCCCGCAGAATATATTTTTAAATACCCGAAAGAACCCCAAACACCCTTAAAACCTCGTTTTTTAGCGTCTGGGGACCATTTTTTGTTTTTCAAAAAAAGAGAGTCAAGGTTTTTTAAAAATAATTACCGCTTTACTAGTATCGGAAGTTCTAGATTAAAGTGACTATTAAATTAAGATTCGATTGTAAGTTCGCGTTTATTTTAACGCATTTAAAATTTGGCATATAAAATCGTCCTTTTTAAGCGGGGGAAAACGCTAGTGATTTCGTGACGATATCGTTCCTCCGTATGGGCCTAGCCAAAGTACGTTTGGGGCTCGAGTACCTTATGCTTTCGTGAGGATATCGTTCCTTCGTAGGGGCATAAGCGAATGGGTCCCCCTGAATTAAACCTGGTTGAAATGAGCCTGTAATGGGTGATGATCGGGGGCCTTGCTACCCTTAGAAAGGGATATCAAGGACAATTCGGGTACCTCCTAGCACCAATACTGCATGTAGAGAACATAAAGAAACCCACCCTTTTATAGCCATGCGGATAACCTAGGTGTTTTAGACCGGATGTAAATAGGGTTGTTTTGTTCGTTTATCTTATTTAACTTGTCTTTTATTTATATATTTATTATTTTTGACCGGTACCGACTTGTTTTCTTTTTTGTTTTTGTTTTGCTTTTGAATATATAATCGCATTCGCATTACATAGGGATTGTTCATGATGGACCAAGGGTTCTTTGACCTAACAATAGGGGGTTCAATTCCAAAGTTCCATCCTAAGGCTAGATCGGGGACAGTAGAAAAATGATAGTTAAGAGACTCCATGTCAGATTCGGCAAGCAGTGTTAGTTCCGGTAACGAGCGAGATGGAGTACAAGAGTTAAATAAGCAAATGGTCGAGATGATGAACCAGATAAATGCTATGATGAAAAGTAAGCAGCTTGTCGAGATTAGAGAAAAATCGAATAAGGATCAGAATGTAGAACAAAATGGTCAGAATGTTAATATGGACAACATCATTAAATACGACAAGTTGAATCCTTGTATGATCAATCTCAAGAAACAGACAAGCGGTACATCTGGGGCAGATACCTAGGAAATAGAGGCGAGACTAGGAGAAGCCCATGAATCAAATAACATGAAGGGGCATTGTCCCATGCCTATGAGATACACTGAGCTGCTTCTGTTTCTTATTGAAAGGAATCTTATCATACTAGTGAAGTCTATACCAAAGAGACCTCCTTCTTCGAAGGGTTACAACAGTCGTATCGGGTGCAGCTATCACATAGGGGGTTCGAGTTATCATATTGAGAATTGTAGAGCCCTGAAGAACAGATTTCAATATCTTATCAGGATGGAGTTTTGGGTTTCGAAGATGGACAACTCCAATTCTACAATGAGCCAGTTATTTTTTGAGGGGCAAAGTCGAAGAAGGGTCAGTGCCCAGTCCAAGGTTTGGGTAACACAAAAATGGGTCACTCGAGTGAGACCAATTCAGGAGCCGAGAGTAAAAGCATCTCAAAAGATGAACTTGCATTTGAGTAATGCCAGCTCAAACAAGGAAGGTATGATCCGAGCAAAAAACCGAAGAGTATACAAGACGAGTACCAGAAGTTGCAGCTTGAATTCATGAATGCTGGTCTAACTGACACTTTTGAATAATGGGTTAATGGCATGATTCAGCTGAGGAACGATTTAGATGTTGGAAGCAGAAATGCAAGACTAGTAAAAATAAAGTCAAATCATTATCACAGAAGCTGAAAGAAGTTGAGAGCCAACGTGACATCCTCGTTGGAAAACAGTCTGGCTATGGACGAGATCCTAAAATTAGGTCTGCAGCAAAAAGGGGAGGAATCTCAAGCCCTTCAAATGGAAAGTGCGTCGTTCAAAGAATAGATAGAAAGGCTCAAGACTTCTTTATGCACCAGCGAGATTCATGCGAAAGTATACAAGCATGCCGAGTATGAAAGCTTCAAAGAAGTAACTGTCAAGCTATGAAAGGCCGAGCAGAAAACACAGGAGAAAGACCAAGACATGAAAATTGTTATGATTCAAGCGCGACAAGTGCCCTAACAGGAAGCGGATTTAGCTGATGTAGCAGCGCCGATAAGCCAGAATATGGATCCAGCGTTGGGCCACGAAGGAAAGCTAACGGGACTATGGAATGAGGTCAAGAAATTAGAAGCTAGAGCTCACCGCTATCTGTAAAACTCCTAATACCTGATGTAATGAAAGCTTTTGGTCTTAATGAAAGATGTTCTATGGGGACAAACCACTTTCGGAATCAATACTTTATTGCATTCATACATTGCATTTGCATCACATCCTTTGCATTGTTTAATAATTTTATCATTGCATGGCACTTCATCATTTAATCTCTGGGCTCCGATGGCAGAGCTGGTTGAGATAATGGAACAAACTAAGGAGTCGAGGCTTGGCCTGCTAGAGAAAAGAATCGAGAAGGAGCTAAAGGAGAAAGAAAAAAATAGATGTTTTCAATATGAGGGAACTCTGCCTAGTCCCTGATTTGGTTATTCCTCCGAATTTCAAGATTCCCAGACTTGCGCTGTATGACGGAACTAGCTGCCCAAAGGTTTACTTGACCATGTTTTGGAGAAAAATAGAGGGATGCATGAAGAATGAATAGTTATTGATCCACTACTTCCACGATAGCCTAACGAGACCTGCAGTAGTGTGGTATAACCGTTTGAGCAGAAACCAAGTTTCGTCATGGGATGACCTTGCTAATGCCTTCTTGAGTCTGTACAAATATGCTTTAGACTTAGCGCCTTGTCGTCAGTTTCATCAGAACGAGAAAATGAGACCAAATGAAAGCTTCAGTGAGTATACACTAAGGTGACGATGTTTGGCAACCCAAGTTTAGCCTTCTATAGCAGAAGAAGAGTTGACTCCCCTGTTCCATGAAATGTTTCCCTCTCCTTTCTTCGATATGATGTTGGAGAGATCAAGAAGCAAATTCAAGGATTTTATGATGATTGGAGAGAGGGTAGAATACTCAATCCAAGAAAGAAAATTAGGGTCTAAATCTAAGGACCAAACTGAAGAGAAGACATATGAAGACAAAGAAGTAAATGAGTGTCACTTCCAAGGTTCTCGTGGCCATAAAAGAAGAAGACTAACTGACACTTCAGGGTCATACAAGAAAACTCCTCGGATGAGTTCAAATTTGGAAGTGTTCAGAGTATCCATCTCAGACATATGGCCTTATTTAGTAGAAGGTCGCTATCTTACTCTTAGACCGATAAAGATTACACCTAATCCATCTGCCCATAGCTTCGACTGGAGTAACACATATGAATTCCATACGGGGGAATCAAGGCATCACACCAGAAAGTGTAGACCTTTACTGGAGGAGATCAAGAAGCATGTCAATAATGGGACCTTGACACAAGAATTGATCTAACAATGGAAAACCAAGGATGAGGGGCAAGTTTACATAGTGCTAAGGAAACCAGAGATGTCTCCTCGTTAGAAGACATTCATGAAGTAATACAAGGAATCCACTTTATTACATGTGGCCCGCATGTGGTAAAGATCTTTTGTGAAAGGGCATACATCATGTTTGTTGATTTTCATTCCAATGAAAAACCTAGTTCGCTTAACATTCAATGCCCTTGAAAGCACATAGATGTGTATCTTTTCTTGTCGTTGTAGGACACTGGATATCAATTGCAAGAGGTGACATTAGTTGGATGTTGTGATAATGATGAGGCGTGATCTCCCCAATAGACTCTGGTCAGTAAAGCAAGACTACTACTCTTTCGATGACATTCAAGGAAGAAAAAGCTCCAAATGTTAACCATGTAGAGTTGGTTGAAATTGAAACTCTAAACGTAATCTTCTACGCACTAAAGAGTTAACAATCAAAACAGGACACATGTATGTGGAATAAAAGAAAATAGCAATATTAGGTGGATTAAATAAAATGCACTCCTATGTTCAATGCCTGGTAATATGCTTAATCGGATAAGAGTGTGGAAATTTTGGGGCACTCCGATGAAGTAATAAAGTTGCAATACACCATAGCTTCATGAGTGATGGTAATATTTTCAAATCATGACTATGCCGAGTAACTTGGGGTAATGTTGTTTGCTCCATTGTTATCTTCAAGACAATGAACTGTGACGAGTTGATTTCCTCAAAAATAATGATAAACGAGTAAAAAAGAAAAAAAGAGAAGAAAGAAAAAAAAGAGAAGAAGAAAAAAAAAGGAAGAAAGAAATGAAAAAAAAGGTAAAAGGAAAGAAAAATAGTATTAGTATAATTAAAAAAACACGCCCACCAATAACTTTATTCGTAGAATGATATTTTTGTTCTCAAGTGGTCAAACAAGTCTACCCTTTTAGGGCAGAGAAAATAATGAGAATTGAGAAAGAGTAGTATTCTACAGCAATGCGGTAATCATGAGGATGAACCGAGTCATCTGGGAAGATTTCTCAACCTGGAATTGCCGCAACATTCAGATCCAAGCTATGCTTGAGATGATCGCTGAACGGTTGGATGTAAGACGCTCTTGCACTTGATATCCATAGCTCATATTCTATTGCTTATTATAATAATATGTTGATTTTGAGATCTTGTATGTTAATCCAAATGACACTCTTCAGTGGATTGCCAATCAACAAATTGACAATTTAAAGCAACAAAGATTTTCATGTATTGCTTCAGAGATAAGATCTATAACACAAGGTCGCGAATGTTATTGGGCACCTAATCAGAGAAATGACCCCTCAATGTATAAAATGAAGATGATGACAAGAATATATGTGTCAGACAGTTCAAGAGCAGGAAGCGGGTTTCAGTCGTGATTCCTTGGCTGGTTCAAGGAAATAAAGAACAAACCGGGATGAGAACGGGGTCGCAAAATACAGGGAAAGATAAGAGATACACATTGATTCTCCAAAGAGTTAGAACATAGGGATCGAGAGATGGTTCCCGTCAAGAGGTAGCAAGAAGATTGAATTTAGAAATTAAGTTCAAAACATGGAAGCATTTTGCTCGCCCCGATGATGAAACTGACAAATGCTCCAAATGTTGGGTCAAAGAATTGGAAAATATCTGAGCTCATGATCGAGTGGGGCAATGTAGAACATGAAGCATGGTAAGAATCCCTACACAAGAATGATATGGAGATTAGAATGAGATTATTTGTGAAATGGATAGAGACCCCAAAGAAGATAGACAGTTGCTTGTGCAAGAGAGTAATAGTGGATATGCAAATGATTAAGGAAAGATTAATGAAGATAAAGATCAAAACTGAGCATATTACAAAAAGAAAGGAGATAAAGAAGTCCAAAAAATGACTTTGCATGGCATAGGATTTTAAAACATATTTAAAAGAGAGATGGAAAAGAATAAAAGAGAAGAAAGAGAGTAAAGAAGAGAGATAGAAGAAGAAAAAATAAAGAAGAAGAAAGAAAAAAGTGGGAAGAAAAAAAAAAGAAAAGAAGAAGAAGAAGAACAAGAAAGAAAGCTTTACATTGCATGCATCATGTAGATAGAGGAATGATAATTTTTGCTTGTTTTAGGTAGGTATTTGAAGAATTATTAAAGAGTTTTAAGAAGTAGATTTTAAAGAAAGAAAGATAACGGCAGCCATAGTAGCCCGAGGCCAGATAACGGTAGCCATAGTAGCGTGAAGCTAGATATTAAGTCCTTCGGGCCATTAGTAAGTCCTTCGGGCATGATGATAAGTCCTTCAAGCTATCGGTAAGTCTTTCGGGCCATTAATAAAGCCTTCAGGCATGATGACGCAGCCATAGTAGCGTGGGGCCAGATGACGGTAACCATAGTAGCGTGAAGCCAGATGTTAAGTCCTTCAAGCCATCAGCAAGTCTTTCGGGCATGATGATAAGTTCTTTGGGCCACCAGTAAGTCTTTCGAGTATGGTTATAAGTCCTTCGGGCCATCAATAAGACCTTCAGGAATGATAAGGCAGCCATAGTAGCATGAGGCCAAATGAAGGTAGCCATAGTAGCGTGAAGCCAGATGTTAAGTCTTTCGGGCCATCAGTAAGTCCTTCGGGCCACCAGTAATTCTTTCGACCATGGTAATAAGTCTTTCGGGCCATCAATAAGTCCTTCGGGCTTTATGAGGTAGCCATAGTAGCATGAGGCCAGATGACGGTAGCCCTAGTAGTATGAAGCCAGATATTAAGTCCTTCGGGCCATCAGTAAGGTCTTCGGGCCACCAGTAAGTCTTTCGAGCATGGTGATAAGTCCTTCGGGCATAATGCGGTAGCCATAGTAGCGTGAGGCTAGGTGATGGTAGCCATAGTAGAATGAAGCCAAATATTAAGTCCTTCGGGCCATCATTAAGTCCTTCGGGCCACCGGTAAGTCCTTCGAGCATTGTGATAAGACCTTCGGACTGTCAGTAAGACCTTCGGGCATGATGTCAAGCTTTCATTTTGAATGGCAAAACGAGTATGAATCGGGGCATGGAAGGGAATAAAGCTTGAAGATAGGGCTGAGGAAGAGCAAAAAGTTCTAGAAGAACCCGTGATTCTAGAGCCGAGGACAGGAAAGTTGGACAAAAATGAATGCTCCTTGGTCTTAGCTTTGTTCTCGTTACACAAGAACAAGCAAAGAGGGGCAACTATAATCACTCATTTTTGTCTGAGTTGTAAATATTATATTATTTTATTATTGCATGTGTGTAATATATCTAAGTGTATTGGTATATTGTATGAGTATATATATGTGTATGTGTATACCATATTTTTGCATGTATATGTTATTAGTGTCATGTATATGTCAATACGTGTGTGTGTGTACACGAATATGTGTAGGTGTACGAATGTATAATTATTAATATTGCATGTATTATAATCAATGTATGTATATTACGTATGTGTCTATGCATGTTAATGTGTTTGCATGTATGAATGTTATCTTATTAGTTATTATGTATAAGTACGTATGCATATATGAATATATATTAATACACGTGTGTATTACTTATGTGCATGTTTAATTATATATGTATGCATGTAGTAATATATATATATATATATATATGTGTGTGTTTTAATTATTAGCTTTATTATTGAAATACATATATATAACATATCTAAAATATATAAAGTTCATGTACGATATAAAAGTCTAGTCCCTTTTACAGATTCAAAAACTCAAAAATATTTACATAAGGCCCAAACCAACCCAAAACCAAATCCTAACAAAACCCTAACCAATATGATTAAACTAAACCCTAAATGCTTTTATTTACGGGCGCAGCTGATCCTGGGCCATTGGATCAGATCTTGATCCAACAGACGTGATTGAAAGAAGAACGTCCTTCCAGCTAGCCGCGTGGAGCCGCACGTAGGCTGTCCATCTCCCATGCGAATGTGATGACCACGTATAAGGCCCCTCGGTTTCCAGATGCCATGTGTCACCATCACAAGCGTTCCCACCAATTCCAAAATTGCATCAAGGTCGTCCCTTTTTCGTGAAACCCTAGCCGTTGGATCAGATTTGATCCAACGGCCAAGGATGCGTCTGCCAGGGGATCACCACCACCATGCGTGCAAAAGACACAAAAAAAGGGGGTTATTAGTACCAAAATCAGACTAATATGTATTTTTTATATTTTTGTTTCTACCTAAACAAATCGGATATCACAATATATGTACCCAAAATAAAAAATCTTTGTAATAATCAGTGACCAGTTCTCAGTATTCCAGAAATACGAAAAATAAAAATTCTCGAGGTAATCTTTCCCTTCTTTTTCTCATCTCATACACGCATGTGGAAAATAAGTAAAAAAATTGGAGTTTACCTGAGAAAAAAAATCCTTCATTGCCGGTGATAACCTCTTAGGAGTAAGCCGCTAAAGGGGATATCTTTTTTTGAAACAACGGAGGTTTAGGTGTTGTGGCTTCAAAGTATGAAGGTCATAGTTTCTGGAAAGGGTTTTGATTTGGTCTTTTTAAAGGTATGGATTTCTTTTTGTTCTGAAGAGGAGTTGGGGTTGGGTTTTTAGGTTGGTTGAGGGCAGTGGCCGGAGTATCAAGACCACCGCCAGCTTCTAGAAATCACGCCGGCCGAGGAAGGGGGCTTTGGTTTTAAGGGTTGTTTGTTTCTTGAAAACTAGAGGAAATGAGAGGGTCTCTCTTAGGGTTAAAAAATGAGAAAAAAAGGAGAGGGAGCTGATCGGTTGGGTTTATAGGATGAGAAATAAAATGTTTTTGGTCTAATTACTCCATAAATCCTCCCTTGCTTTTCATATTTTCAAAACTGTCTCACCCTTTGGGTTATTTACATCATTAGTCCCCCTTTCTTTTTACTTTATTTCTATTTTGCCCCTAAATTAAAATGCCTTGTTTTTTTTTAAATTGGTCAAATTACTTCCTAAGGACCTTCGCATTCTTGAGTTTTTCATTTCAAGCGTGTCGCATGGGTATATTACAGCTTTAGTCCTCATAGATTATGCCAGTTTACAATCCCGTCCCCAAATGTTGTTTAATATAGTTGATTTCGGTCTTCCATTTTTTTATCAATCCATTTTGGTCCATTTTCATGTTTTAATATTTATGCCTTTCTCATTATCTTTTTAGCATGTTCACATCATTCTTTAGATGTTGGTATATGTCCTTGTATAACATGTTAATTTATATCCTCATAATTTGTGTATTAAAATGTGTTATACCATGTTTCCATGTTTTATTTTATTTGTTCATGTCGTATTCATTTTTGTCTCACGTGCTATATTTTAGTTTAGTTTGTATATTATGTTTGTATGTTTACATAAGTTTTTTTGATCTTTTTTCGCATTTTAGGTTATATGATAGTGTGATATAATTTGTCACATGTGATGTCTTTTTAATTTATGCATATAGTTTGTGTTATATGTTAAGTATTAAATATTAGTTTTTTTATTCTAGCATGTTAATTAATTATTTTGGTAACATATTATGCCTTGTGTAGATATCATGCATGTGTTATGGTTAGGGTTCGTTTTAATGTGTATAAGCATGTTAGATTTAATTACAGTTTATGGAGCATGTTTTTCTTGTTCTTGTTCTTGTTTTGTCCTTTTTTATATTATGGTAGGTATGTTTTTTATTCATGTATTTTATTTTTTGTTTAATCTTGTAATATTCTTATTTTATGTTTTTTATTACCATGTGAATGTATGTTTTTAAATTGCTTTCTAAGATTGCATAACGGAAACATTAATTGTCAATGCGGTGCCCTTTTATTTGAGCGTAAATGTGGCCAGTATCAAACGCAGTGATGGTGGTCTATCAGTTTACTCTCGAATAACGGGGCCCTTAAAGTATCGATTTTGGGTGGTGTAGGGGTGCTAATCCTTCCCATCCATAATCGACTCTTGAACCCAAACGTTTTTAAAAAATATATAGTTTTATGGTGTCCGGCCTACCTTAGTGTCTGGTGGCAACTCCATTTTTTAATAAAATGTGATTTTTCTAAAACCCCATGGAATGTATTTTTAAATACCCGAAAGAACCCCAAACACCCTTAAAACCTCATTTTTTAGCGTAAGAAAAAAGAGAGATTGCTACATCCTCGTGTTGTGGGTGATGCACCGGTTCAGGCTGTTGTACCTGCTAGGGGCCGAGGTCGTGGTAGAGGTAATTTTTAAAGGTGCAAGGATGGTCAGAGAGCTGTGGCTCATATTGTTGTTGTTCAACCAGAGAATGGTGGACCAACATAGATCTATGCTTATCGTGAGGGGCACAACGACACGAATGTGGTCGCAGGTACTTTAACCTTGCAATCTTTATCGTTGTTTTATTTGATTGATTTGGGGTCTACTCATTCATGTATCCTAAGTGAGCATGCATCGTTGTTAAATGTTCCTCCTGAGATCTTGGATGTTGGAATGTTAGTAACTAGTTCTTTTAGAGAAACGGTTACAACTAGAAGGTTGTATAGGCTTTGTCCTTTGGTGGTGCAAGGTCATGGGTTTGCCACGAATTTGATGGAGTTGCCATTTCATGGTTTTGACATTATCATGGTATGGATTGGTTAAGTGAGCATAAGGTAGTGGTGGATTGTAAGTCCAAAAGGATTTCTCTGAAGTTGGTTGATGATTATGAAGCCGTGGTGGTGGGTGAAAATGTGAATTTTTTGTCCAATGTTGTTTCAGCTACCTGAGCGGAGAATATGATGTTTGATGGTTTCCAAGCTTATTTGGCTATTGCTATGAATCCGGAAGCCAATGGTGTTCGGGTGCAGGACATTCGAGCTGTTTGCAATTATCCAGAAGTTTTTCCTGAAGAGTTGCCGGGTTTACCTCTGGATAGGGAGGTAGAGTTTCATATTGAAACTTATGAAGGTACAACTCTAGTGTCCATTGCTCCTCATCGAATGGCACCGAATAAGTTAAAAGAGTTGAAATCGTAGCTTTAGGAGTTGTTGGATCATGGGTTCATTCAACTGAGTGTTTCGCCTTGGGTTGCTCCAGTTCTCTTTGTGAAAAAGAAGGATGGATCGATGCGTATATGTATTGATTGTCATCAGTTAAATAGGTTGATAGTGAAGAAAAAGTATCTGTTACAGCGGATTGATGACTTGTTCGATCAGTTTCCTGGGGAAACAGTGTTTTCAAAGATAGATTTAAGGACTGGTATTATCAGTTGAAAGTTAAGGATGTGGATGTTCATAAGATAGCATTTTGTACGAGTACGGGCATTACGAGTTTTTGGTGATGCCGTTTGGTTTGACAAATACCTCGGAGGCTTTCATGGACATGATGAATAGAGTGTTTCATAAGTACCCTGATCAGTTTGTGGTGGTTTTTATCAATGATATACTCGTGTACTCTCGTACTGAGGAGGAGCATGATAAGCATTTGCGAATTGTGTTACAAGTCTTGAAGGATAATCAGTTGTATTACAAGTTGAGCAAGTGCGAGTTTTGGCTCAAAGAGGTGATGTTTCTCGGACATATGGTATTCACGGAGGGAATTCATGTTGATCCACAAAAAATTAAGGTTATTCTTAAATGGAAACAACCTAAGACTATGTCGAAAGTGCGTAGTTTCGTTGGGTTGGTAGGTTATTATCGTAATTTTTTGGAAGGATTTTCTAGTATTGCGGCTCCGTTGACAAAGTTGCTGCACAAGAGTGTTCCTTTCATTTGGACGGGGAAGCAACAACAGGGTTTTGAGAAGTTGAAGGAGGTTTTGACACATGCTCTTGTATTGATTGAACCGGAGTGTGAGAAGGAGTTTGTTGTTTAAAGTGATGCATTCCATGTTGGTTTGGGTCGTGTGCTGATGCAGGATGGAAAGGTTGTGGCCTATGTGTCGAGGCAGTTGAAGGTTCATAAGCGCAATTATCCAACTCATGATTTAGAGCTTGCTGCTATGTTGTTTGCCTTGAAGATTTGACGACACTACCTTTGTGGAGGGAAGTGTGTGGTCTTTACGGATCATAAGAGTTTAAAATATTTTATGTCTCAAAAGGGTTTGAACCTTAGGCAATGAAGGTGGTTGGAGTTGCTTAAGGATTACGACTTGACAATTGAGTATCATCCTGGAAAAGCCAATGTTGCTGCAGATGCGTTGAGTCGTAGGGTGGCGGTTGAGCTTAGGGCAATGTTTGCAAGGTTGAGTGTGACGCGAGAAGGTGGTTTATTGGTTGAATTGCAAGGTAAGCCTACGTTGTCATAGTTGTTTAAGGCTAAGCAATCATATAATGATTCCTTGGTTCCTCATGTTAAGGACATAGCAGATGGTAATCCGACAAATTTTCATTTTGATGGTAATGGTGTTTTGTACTTCAAGGGTCGAATAGTGGTATCGAAAGTCTTGTAGCTCAGGCATACTATTTTGGTGGAAGCACATTCTAGTCTTTTTTCTATGCATCCTGGTAGTACCAAAATGTATCGTGATTTGAAGGAAATGTACTATTGGGTTGGTTTGAAAAAGGATGTGGTGGAGTGTGTCTCCAAGTCTATGGTGTGTTAGCGGGTTAAAGCTGAACATCAATTTCTATCTGGGTTGTTGCAACCGTTGAGAATCCCATAATGGAAATGGGAGAGAACTACCATGGATTTCGTGTCAGGGTTACTGTTGACACCGGCTAAAAAGGATTCCATTTGGGTGATGGTCGATCGATTTATGAAGTGTGCACATTTTCTGCCACAGCATAGAACGTACACCTTGGACAAGCTAGCGGATTTGTTTATCTCTGAAATTGTGTGTTTGCACGAGGTACCAAAGTCGATCGTTTTAGATAGAGATCTGAGGTTCACATTAAGGTTTTGGAGGTGTTTACATTAGGCTTTGGGTTCGAGGTTGAGTTTCAGTACCACGTATCATCCTCAGACAGATGGGTAGTCTGAGCGTGTTATCCAGGTGAAAGCAATTTTGGAAAATGAACTTTGGAAAGGTGACATTTTGGCTAGTGATCAATATGCAACTTTTGAAAACTATTTTTAAAAGGTGACTATTTTGTAAATAGTCATAACTTAGAATCTTTAAGGAGCTATTCTGCCATTTGGTCTAATCTGAGTTTTCTCTTAATTATGATCATTTTAAAAAGGTTTTAATTAAAAAGAATTAAAGGATGATTTAGTTACAAGGTGGTTATTTTTGTAAAACACAATTTGACGTAACTTTTCTTCTCTCACGTTTTATCTCAAAACACTCTCAGCCAAACACTATTTTTCCATCAGAGATTTAAGGTAATGATCTTAATTTATTAACTCATTGATTTGCTAAATGATTTCTCAATTGTTTTCCAAAAATCTCATTGAATTTCTTTGTTTTTCAAGAGGAAAAATCATCCAATTAAAGGGGAAACACATTCATTGGACGTAAGTTTCGTTCTTCTCCTCTAATGAAAGGTTCTTTACTGAAATTCCCAAGTTCTTGGCTCTTTACATATGTTTTCTAATAGGTTTTGATTAATTAATTATGTATTTTAACTTAATTAAGGTTTAATTGAGGGATCTTGTGATTTTCGATTTGGATCTGTATTTCCAGTGTTGTGGATTGATTTCAATCTCATTTTGGATGTATTATTATTGTGGATAAGTTTTTTTTAATAATGGAACCCCGAAATTTGTTGAATCTCTAATTGTTTAGGTTGTCAGTTAAGGGATTTTGGGTTGTTTAAGGTGTTTAATCATTGCTGGAAGTAAAAGGATGTTGGGAATGAATTTTTAGATATTAATTGATGAAGTTTGATGCATTGAATCGTTGTAATATGGATGGGTTAAGATTGAGTAGTGTTTGAGGTTGATTTCGATAAGTTTCGGATGAGTTTTGAGTGGGCGCCTTGAGAGCTACGGGATTTTGGGTTGAAACAGAGGGTTGGATGCATTTTCATGCAATTTTCCTTTGGTTTCGTGTGGCCGAAACAGGGGATAATCAAGGCGTAGCATCTTGAGGTGGTTCTAGACTTGCCCGGAGCTTGTTTCGTAGTAGCAAGCAAGGCGTAGTGAAATCGGTGAGTGGAAATACTCTTAAAAGTCTTTTAAAGGTTTGAAAGTGGTTTGGGGGTTTAGGATAAGTTTGAAACACTTACCTAGGCTCGGAAGTAAGTTTACCTCTTTTGCTCTTTAATATCGGTTCAAGTACGAGCATGTGTAATTCATGTTTTGGTGGCAAACATGGCTTTTTTTACTTACTGTAAATGCATGATTTTGAGTACATATGCAGTGGCTTAAAAGTGTATTATATGCTAATGAGCATTGGTTTTTATTCCGGTCGGGAATGTGATATTGCTATGGCAATGTGATTTGCATATGTGGGGATTTTGTGTAATGCATTGTAAAACAATGAGTAAATGGTTTTGTATATGATATATTGGATATGTGACAAGGTGAGAAACACATTCGGATATAGTTGGCATGCCATAGGATAAAGTGCACTATAATATGGTTAAAAATCGATCATGGGTTAAGGGTCCTTGAGGTATAGCGGTCAACTACCTAAACTATGTTGTTACCACTTGGGTTGAGCGGTCGGTTCCCCTTGCTGATGTAAGGCTTACGGTCGGCAAGGTTGTAAAGTCATGCGGTTGGCATGGGGCAGTCTTGATGATGGTCGGTCATTAAGGGAGATTCGTGTATCGGATGTGTAAAGTTAATGGTCGGTTAACTAAAGAGTAGCAGTCGGCTAATCAGGGATAGTGGTCGACTATCCGGGGTCACTATAATTTCCAATATATGAGAATTCTAATGTCAAATCTATTTATAATGTTTTGGGATTTAAGCATGGTTTCGCATATAATGCTTTAGGATTTAAGCATGGTTTTGTATTTGATGTTTTGGGATTAAGCGTGGGAATATATATATATTGTTTTGCATATGGTTGATGTGCATGTTTTGATTTGAAACTATTGGAACTTTCTTAGGTCATAAGCATGGTTTGAAAACAAGTGTTGGGTTTCAAGGGTTCTAAATGCATCATCGTTTAAGATCATCCACACTAAGAAAGTGTGCTTACGCTCTCTTTTCTCTAATGATGCAGAGCATTAAAGCTTAGAGGCATTAAAGGCAAGGATTAAGTGATCCAAAGACAAGACTATTTGAGTATGAACTTGGTTTTAGTTTCTGGTTAATAAGGCAATATGCTCACCATGGATTTGTTTGGGATTTGTAATTCAGTTTTCCATAGTTTTGAGCATGTATAATGCTATGATTTTGGAGCTTGATTGTTGATGTTTTGCGTATCATGCATCATTACCCATGGTTGATGTTATATGGTTACCTAGGTATGCATCTAGATGGTTTTGCTTGGATGACATGCTTTTATGAGCTAATCCTGTTGAGTATGGTACTGATGTGTTGTTGTTATGGTGTTCTTGCTGGTAAATGCTTAATTGAGCATCTTGGTATGTTTGGTGGTGAGTTATAGGGAGCATGCCTATAGATCAATCATTTGGTGGCATAATCTTGTGTTGTAGTTACCTTGGTTCAAGTGTTGTTAAATGTGATGTTGGATGCTTATATGTATGTATGTATGCAAGTTGCTAGGACCTAAATGCATCTAGTTTTGTGTGAAAAACTAGTTAAAAATGTCATTACAGGTCTAGGCGTATCGAAATAGGTATCTCTGTACTGGTACAGCTAGGCCATTTCAGGCATAGCGTTTTGATACGCGGTAGGGTGTTTCGATACGGGCTTGCCTTTCCAGGCTTAATGTCTCGGTACTCGAGCAAGTGTTTTGGTAAGGTCATAGGCATTTTTGTCAGGCGTTTCTATACGCGATCAAGCATTTTGGTACAAGATTTAGCTACTGGATTCTGAGTTTTTGAAAACATAAGGGCGTATCGAAACACTAGTACGTGTACCGGTACTGGTGCCGTTAAATTGGTTATTTTAGAATCTTGAAGGTTTTTGGTTCTTTCATTTTGGCCCTTGAGTCTTAGGAATGCAATTGTTTGAATTGGATTGATTAAATTAACCTGGAATTTATCATGTTGGAATGTAAATGGACTAATTGAGGATTGGTAACCTTAAATATAATTTTGGTCTTGTAATTTAAAGTATTTACATTTTAGTCCTCAATTTTGAATATGATGCAATTGATTGTCTTTTGTGACTCGTTTCATTTGAGAACTTATCCGTTGTGAGTATGAACATGTAGGAATAGTAATTTGCATTTAGACAAGATAAAAGGAAAAAAATGGACCAAATTTTCGTAACCTTTCTCCGTTTTGCTTTGGAAAACCTAATGTAGCACTCTCAGTTTGATTGGGCATCTAGGCCGGGTCGAGGGGGTTACATTTGTTGGTATCAGAGTCAGGTTATGAAAGGTTAGGATGTTTTTGTTTGGATGTGTATCATTGTGGTTATGCACGGAGATTGTGTACATGTACGGTGATTGATTTACATCATGTTCGGGTATGAATTGGGAACACATTACCTATTACCGACGTTTTAAAATGTTTTATAAGATGGTCTTGGATCATTTTCCGTGTGTTATCCTAAATTTAATATGTTAGCATGTCTTGACGTGAGACATGTTCTATGGATGGTAATGCCGGAATCGGGCAAAATAACGTTAAGGAAGAGAATCCCACTAATGTTTTACCTCCTCCTCCTCCATTGGTTCCGCCGATTGATGTTGGGGCTGGTGGTGTGCCACAGGCTCATCAAGTGCCGATATTTGGTGATCTGACTTTCTTACTTCAGGAAATAACGGGAGCTTTTCAAGCAGCGATGGCTGGAGTGCATGTACAGGCATCGACACATGTTGTGGCAGTTAACCCAGGGTTACCTTTGGAGCGTCTCCGCAGTTTGGGAGGTGTTGAGTTTAGGGGTTTGAGCCTTGAGGCAGTCGAGGGTTGGCTGGAGAGTACGATTCGTATTCTGAATCAAATAGGCTATAATGTTGAGCGTAAGTTAGGTTGTACAGTGTTGTTGTTGCATGGTGATGCTTATCATTGGTGGGTGACCAGAATTGCGAATGTCCCGGAGGCGGATGTAACTTGGGAGTTCTTTCGAAGAGCTTTCAAGAAGAAGTATCTTGGTCTTCAGTATCTGGATGCGAGGAAATGTGAATTTATTCCCTTGGTTCAGGGCAGAATGTCTGTGGCAGAATATGATGTGAAATTCGTCTGTTTGAGTCAATATGCCCTGGAGTTGGTTTCAGATGATCTTAAGAGGTGCAACAAGTTTCGCTATGGGTTAGTGAAGGATATCAAAACATACATGTTGGCGGTGGACTAAATAGATTTTGATGTGCATGTAAACCGCGCCAAGGATATCGAGCTATCCTTGAGGGTGTTGGGATAAGGTTCAAGCATGGGCCCGAATAAGCGAGGAGTTGAATCTGGCTATTTTGGGAGGAAGAATAGGAGGTTTCAAGATAAGAGGCATAAGTCAGATCACAAGCGTAGTGGTGACCATGGTAACCAAGGTGTTCGCATTGTAGCTGAGTGTGAGCATTGCGGTAGACACCACACGAGTGAGTGTTGGAAAAATACCATGAGTTGCTGGATATGTGGATCTCCTGCTCACATGAAATGTGACTGTCCTCGTGCTGTGGGTAATACACCAGTTCGGGCTGTTGTACCTGCTAGGGGCTGAGGCCGTGGTAGGGGTAATTTTCAAAGGCGCAAGGATGGTTAGAGAGCTGTGGCTCGTACTGTTGCTGTACCATCAGAGAATGGTGGACCAGCACGGATCTATGCTCATCTCGAGGGGCGCAACGACACGAACGTGATCGTAGGTACTTTCACCTTGCAATCTTTGTCGTTGTTTTATTTGATTAATTCAGGGTCTACTCATTCATATATCCTAAGTGAGCATGCATCGTTGTTAAATATTCCTGTTGAGATCTTGGATGTTGCCATGTTAGTAACTAGTTCTTTTGGGGAGACGGTTACAACTAGGAGGTTGTATAGGCTTTGTTCTTTGGCTATACAAGGTCATGAGTTTGCCGTGGATTTGATAGAGTTGCCATTTCATGGTTTTGACGTTATCTTGGGTATGGATTGGTTAAATGAGCACAAGGCAGTGGTGGATTGTGAGTCCAAAATGATTTCTATGAAGTTGGACGATGATTGTGAAATCGTGGTGGTGGGTGAGAATTTGAAATTCTTGTCTAATATTGTTTCGGCTACCTGAGCGGAGAAAATGATGTTTGATGGTTGCCAAGCTTATTTGGCTATTGTTATGAATTCGGGAGCCAAGGGTGTTTGGGTGCAGGACATCCAAGGTATTTGCAATTATCTGAAAGTTTTTCCTGAAGAGTTGTCAGGTTTACCTCTAGATAGGGCGGTGGAGTTTAGTATTGAAACTTATGAAGGTACAACTCCGGTGTCCATTGCTCTTTATCATATGGCACCGAAGGAGTTAAAAGAGTTGAAATCGTAACTTCAGGAGTTGATGGATCATGGGTTCATTCAACTGAGTGTTTCTCCTTGAGGTGCTCCGGTTCTCTTTGTGAAAAAGGACAGATCGATGCGTATATGCATTGATTATCGTCAGTTGAATAAGTTTTCAGTGAAGAACAAGTATCTGTTGCCGCAGGTTGATGACTTGCTCGATCAGTTTTGTAGGGCAACAATATTTTCGAAGATAGATTTAAGGCTGGGGTATTATCAGCTGAAAGTTAAGGATGTGGATGTTCATAAGACGGTGTTTCGTACGAGGTACGAAAATTACAAGTTTTTGGTGATGTCGTTTGGTTTGACAAATGCCCCGACGACTTTCATGGACATGATGAATAGAGTGTTTCATGAGTACCTTGATCGGTTTATGGTGGTGTTTATTGATGATATACTCGTGTACTCTCGTACCGAGGAGGATCATATTAGCATTTATGGATTGTGTTGTAAGTCTTGAAGGATATTCAGTTGTATACCAAGTTGAGCAAGTGCAAGTTTTGGCTCAAAGAGGTGATGTTTCTCGGACATGTGGAATCCGCGGAGGGAACTCAAGTTGATCCACAGAAAATTGAGGTTATTCTCAATTGGAAACAACCTAAGACCGTGTCGGAAGTGCGTAGTTTCCTTGGGTTACAGGTTACTATCGTCGTTTTGTGGAAGTGTTTTCTAGTATTGCGGCTCCCTTGAAAAATTTGTTGCAAAAGAGTGTTCCTTTTGTCTGGACGGAGAAGCAACAACATGGTTTTGAGAAGTTGAAGGAGGTTTTGACGCATGCTCCTGTGTTGATTCAACTGGAATCTGAGAAGGAGTTTGTGGTTTATAGTGATGTATCGCATGTTGGTTTGGGTTGTATGCTGATGCAGGATGGAAAGGTTGTGGCCTATGCATTGAGGCAGTTAAAGGTTCATGAGCGCAATTATCCAACTCATGATTTAGAGCTTGCTGCTATGGTGTTTGCCTTGAAGATTTGGCGACACAACCTTTATGGATAGAAGTGTGTGGTCTTTACAAATCATAAGAGTTTGAAATATTTGATATCTCAAAAGGATTTGGACCTTAGGCAATGAAGGTGGTTGGAGTTACTTAAAGATTACGACTTGACAATTGAGCATCATCCTAGAAAAACCAATGTTGTTGCGGATGCGTTGAGTCGTAGGGTGGCGGTTGAGCTTAGGCAATGTTTGCAAGGTTGAGTGTGATGCGGGAAGGTGGGTTGTTGGCTGAATTGCAAGTTAAGCCTACATTGTCATAGTTGATTAAGGCTAAGCAGCCATATGATGATTCCTTGGTTCCTCATGTTAAGGACATAGCAGATGGTAATCCGACAAATTTTCATTTTGATGATGATGAGGTTTTGTGCTTCAAGGGTCGAATAGTGGTGATGGAAGTCCCGGAGCTCAGGCATGCTATTTTGGCGAAAGCACATTCTAGTCCTTTTGCTATGCATCCTGGTAGTACCAAAATGTATCCTGATTTGAAGGAAAGGTACTATTGGGTTGGTTTGAAAAAGGATGTGGCAGAGTGGGTGTGCAAGTGTATGGTGTGTCAACGGGTTGAAGCTGAACATCAATTTCCATTTGGGTTGTTGCAACCGTTGAGAATCCTGGAATGGAAATGGGATAGAATCACTAAGGATTTTGTGTCAATGTTGTCGTTGACACCGGCTAAAAAGGATTTCATTTGGGTGATGGTCGATCGGTTTACGAAGTGTGCATATTTTCTGTCAGTGCATACGACGTACACCTTGGACAAGCTAGCAGAATTGTTTTTCTCTAAGATTTTGCGTTTGCACGGGGTACCAAAGTTGATCGTTTTGGATTGAGATCCAAGGTTCACATCAAGGTTTTGGAGGTGTTTACATCAGGCTTTGGGTTCAAGGTTGAGTTTTACTATCGCGTATCATCCTCAGACGGATGGGCAGTCTAAGTGTGTTATCCAGCTCTTGGAGGATATGCTAAGGTGTTGTATTGTTGAGTTTCAATGAACCTGAGAGAAGCATTTGTCGTTGGTGGAATTTGCTTATAATAACATCTATCAAGCAAGTATACAGATGGCACCATTTGAGGCATTGTATGGCCGAAGGTGTCGTACACCCTTGTTTTGGGCCGAGGTAGGGGAAAAGCATGTTTCCTTGCCACATGTGTTGAAAGACACGGATGACAAAGTTAAGCTTGTGTGTGAGCGGTTGAAAGCGGCTGCTGATCAGTAGAAATCTTATGCGGATTTAAAGCGTTGGGAAATTGAATTTGCGGTCGTGTGTTCTTGAAGGTGTCACAGTGGAAAAAGGTGATGCGGTTCGGACGTAAGGGTAAGCTTAGTCCGAGGTTTATTGGACCATATGAGATTGTCGAGCGGGTTGGTCTTGTGGCTTATCGATTGAGGTTGCCTCCCGAGATTGAGAAAATCATGATGTGTTCGATGTATCCATGTTACGGAGATAGCGGTCGGATTCTTTGCATGTTATGCCGGTGGAGCATATTGAGTTGAGACCGCATTTATCTGTTGATGAGGAGCCGGTGGAAATCCTTGATTCCAGCAGCAAGGTTCTACGTGGTAAGACGATATAACTAGTTAAAGTCTTGTGGCGACATCGAGGTGTCGAGGAAGCCACTTGGGAAAGCAATGTGGATATGTTGGAGCAATTTATGCATTTTTTTCCTCCAGGTAAATTTCGAGGGCGAAATTTCTTAAGAGGGGGAGATATATAACGCCCCAGTTTTGGGCCTAGCAGTTTTGGGGCTGGTTAGACGGTCTAGTGGACCAGGTTAGAGATTTGAGTTGGATTCGGGAGCGAATATTTTTCCAAAAGATAAAAATATGGAAAAATGTTTAAAAATCATATTTTATTATATTAAAAATATTGGTGAAAGAAATTTTGGAAAACGAGCTTTGGAAGGGTGACATTTTGGCTAGTGACAAAAATGGAAATTTTGAAAACTATTTTTAAAAGGTGACAATCTTGTAAAGAGTAAAAACATAGAATCTTTAAGGAGCTATTTTGCCATTTGGTCTAATATGAATTTTCTCTTAATTAGGATTATTTTAAAAAAGGTTTTAATTAAAAAGAATTAATGGAAGATTTAGTTATAAGGTGGTTATTTTTCTAAAACACAATTTGACGTAGCTTTTCTTCTCTCACATTTTCTCTCAAAACACTCTTAGCCAAACACTTTTTTCCATCAGAGATTTAAGGTAACGATCTTAATTTCTTAACTCATTGATTTGCTAAATGATTTCTCGATTTGTTTTCCAAAAATCTCATTGAATTTCTTTGTTTTTCAAGAGGAAAAACCATCCAATTAAGGGGATGCTCATTCATTGGAGGTAAGTTTCGTTCTTCTTCTCTAATGAAAGGTTCTTTACTGAAATTCCCAAGTTCTTGGCTCTTTACATATGTTTTCTAATAGGTTTTGATTAATTAATTATGGATTTTAGCTTAATTGAGTTTTAATTGAGGGATCTTGTGATTTTCGATTTGGATTTATTTTCTAGTGTCGCGGATTGATTTCAATTTCATTTTGGATGTATTATTATGTGGATAAGTTGTTTTTAATAATGGAATCCTGAAATTGGCGAATCTATAATTGTTTAGGTTGTTAGTTAAGGGTTTTTGGGTTGTTTAAGGTGTTAATCATTGCTGGAAGTAAAAGGATGTTGTGAATGGGTTTTTAGATATCAATTGATGAAGCTTGATGTTTTGAATCGTTATGATATGGCTGGGTTAAGATTGAGTAGTGTTTGAGGTTGATTCCGATAAGCTTCGGATGAGTTTTGAGTGGGTGCCTTGAGAGCTACGGGATTTTGGGTTGGAATAGAGTGTTAGATACATTTTAATGCATGTTTTCTCTGGTTTTGTGCGGCCGAAATAGGGGATAATCAAGGCGTAGCGTTTTGAGGTGGTTCTAGACTTGTCGAGAGCTTGTTTCGCGGTAGCAAACAAGGCGAAGTGAAATCTGTGAGTGGAAACGGTCTTAAAAGTCTTTCAAAAGTTTGAAAGTGTTTCGGGAGTTTAGGATAAATTTGAGACACTTACCTAAGCTCGGAAGTAAGTTTCCCTCTTTTTCTCTTTAATATATGTTCGGTTATGAGCATGTGTAATTCATGTTTTGGTCGTAAACATGGTTTGTTTTTACTTACTGTAAATGCATGACTTTGAATACGTATGCAGTGCCTTAAAAGTGTATTAAAGCTAGTGAGCATTGGTTTTTATTCCGGTCGGGAATGTGATATTGCTATGGCAATGTGATTTGCATATGTGGGGATTTTGTGTAATGCATTGTGAAATAGTGAATAAATGGTTTTGTAAATGATATATTGGCTATGTGGCAAGGTGAGAAAACATTCGAATATAGTTGCCATGCCATAGGATAAAGTGCACTATAATATGGTTAAAAATTGATCATGGGTTAAGAGTCCTTGAGGTATAGCGGTCGTCTACATGGACTTATGTTGTTACCACTTGGGTTGAACGGTTCCCCTTGTTGATGTAAAGCTTGCCGTCTGCAAGGTTGTAAAGCCATGCGGTTGGCATGGGGTAGTCTTGATTATGGTCGGTCATTAAGGGAGATCCGTGTATCCGATGTGTAAAGTTAACGGTCGGTTAACTAAAGATTAGCGGTCGTCTAATCAAGGATAGTGGTCAACTGTCCGGGGTCACTATAATTGCCAATATATGAGAATTCTAATGTCGAATCTATTTATAATGCTTTGGGATTCAAGCATGGTTTTACATATAATGCTTTGGGATTTAAGCATGGTTTTGAATTTGATGCTTTCGGATTAAGCATGTGGAATATATATATATATTGTTTTGCATATGGTTGATATAAATGTTTTGATTTGAAACTATTGGAACTTGCTTAGGTCATAAGCATGGTTTGAAAACAAGTGTAGGTCTTCAAGGGTTTTAAATGCATTATCCTTTAAGAGCATCCTCACTAAGCAAGTGTGCTGACGCTCTCTTTCTCTAATGATACAGAGCATTAAAGCTTGGAGGCAGCAAAGGCATGGATTAAGTGATCCAAAGACAAGACTATTTAAGTATGAACTCGGTTTTAGTTTCCGGTTAATAAGGCAATGTGTTTGCCATGGATTTTTTTGGGATTTGTAATTCAGTTTTCCCTGGTTTTGAGCATGTAAAATGCTGTGATTTTGGAGCTTGATTGTTGATGTTTCACATATCATTCGTTGTTACCTATGGTTGATGTTATATGGTTACCTAGGTATGCATCTAGATGGTTTTGCTTGGATGACATGCTTTGATGAGTGAATCCTATTGAGTATGGTACTGATGTGTTGTTGGTATGGTGTTCTTGTTGGTAAATGCTTAATTGAGCATCTTGGTATGTTTGGTGGTGAGTTATAGGGAGTATTCCTCTAGATCAATCATTTGGTGGCATAATCTTGTGTTGTAGTTAAACCTTGGTTCAAGTGTTGTTAAATGTGATGTTGGATGCTTATATGTGTGTATGCAAGCTGCTATAAACTAAATGCATCTAGTTTTGTGTGAAAAACCAACTAAAAATGTCATTATAGGTCCAGGTATATCGAAACAGGTGTCCCCATACCGATAGGCTAGGCCATTTCAAGCGTATCGTTTCGATACGCGGTAGGGTGTTTCGATACGGGCCTGCCTTTCCAGGCTTAATGTCTTGGTACTCAAGCAAGTGTTTTGGTAAGGTCATAGGCATTTTTGCCAGGCATTTCGATACGAGATCAAGCATTTCGGTACGGGTTTTAGCTACTAGATTCTGAGTTTTTGAAAACATAAGGGCGTACGAAACACTAGTACGCGTACCGGTACGGGTGCCGTTAAATTGGTTATTTTGGAATCTTGAAGGTTTTTGGTTCTTTCATTTTAGTCCTTCAGTCTTGGGAATGCAATTGTATGAATTGGGATGATTAAATTGACCTGGAATTTATCATGTTGGCATGTAAATGGACAAATTGAGGATTGGTAACCATAAATTCAATTTTGGTCTTGTAATTTAAAGTATTTCCGTTTTAGTCCTCAATTTTGAATATGATGCAATTGATTGTCTTTTGTGACTCGTTTCATTCGAGAACTTACCCATTGCAAGTATGAACATGTAAGAATAATAGTTTACATTTAGACAAGATAAAAAAAAAATGGACCGACTTTTCGTAACTTTTCTCCGGTTTGCTTCGGCAAATCTAATGTAGCACTCTAGGTTCGATCGGGCGTCTAGGTTCGATCGGGCGTCCAGGGGGTTACAGTCAAAGGCAAGCCAAAAACAAAATCCATGGCAATCCTCTCCCATTTTACTCGGGAACTCTCAACGGTGCAACAACTCTGAAGGAAACTGATGTTCTGCCTTAACACGTTGGCAAACCATACAACGAGCCACAAACTCTGCAACATCCTTCTTCAAGCCACCCCAGAAATACTCTTTCTTTAGATCTTGATACATCTTCGCACTCCCCGAATGGATAGCAAAAGGACTCGAATGCGCTTCATTCAAGATAGTGTGTCTCAGCTCCTCATCCATTGGCACCACTGCTCGACCCTTAAATTAAAAAACCCCATCCTCACTAAAACCAAAATCCGTTTGATTCCTATCCAAGATATCATTAACATTAGGCACCAACGCATCATCATAAGGCTGCTTCTCTTTAATCATCTACAACATCAAGGCTTCACTTGCAACTCCGCTAACAACCTGCCATCTTGCGACACACTCAGCTACACAATGACCTTTCTACTCAAAGCATATGCTACCACATTCTCTTTTCCCGGATGGTAGTCAATGGTCAAATCATAATCCTTCAATAGCTCCAACCACCTTCGCTGCCTAAGATTTAACTCCTTTTGAGACATCAGGTATTTCAAACTTTTGTGATCAGTGTAAACAACATACTTCTCACCATAGAGATAGTGTCGCCAAATCTTCAAGGCAAACACCACTGCTGCCAACTCAAGATCGTGCGTAGGGTAATTGCGCTCATGCACCTTCAACTGCCTAGATGAAGCTTGCTACCTTACTTCCGTCCACTCAAAACTCACATTGTTTTTGCAACAACTTTATCAAAGGGGAAGCGATCCTCGAAAACCCATCCACAAACCGTCGATAATATCCTGCCAACCCCAGAAAACTATGAACCTCCAAAATAGATTTCGGTGGTTTCCAATTCACAATGGCATCAACTTTCTGCAGATCCACGCGAATACCCTCGTTCGAAACAACATGACCAAGGAAAACCACCTGCCTGATCCCAAATTCACATTTACTTAACTTGGCATAAAGCTTATTGTCCAACAGAACTTACAACACAATTCAGAGATTCGATTGTGATAGTCCTCGATACGAGAGTATACAAGAATGTCATCGATGAACACTACCACGAATTGGTCCAGGAATTCACGGAACACCCTATTCATCATATCCATAAACGTTGTTGGTGCATTTGTCAAACCAAACGACATCACCAGGAACTCGTAATGCCCATAGCGTGTGTGAAAAGTTGTATTCTGCACATCCTTATCTTTCACCTTTAACTAATAATATCCTAACCACAGATCAATCTTGGGAAGCACTGGAGCACCTCGAAACTGGTCAAACAAATCACCAATCCTAGGAAAATGATATTTGTTCTTGACCGTCAACTTGTTCAATTGCCGATAATCTATGCACATTCTCATCGTGCCATCCTTCTTTTCACAAACAACACCAGTGCACCCCACGATGATACACTTAGATAAATGAACCCACAATCCAATAACTCTTGCAATTGCGCCTTCTACTAATTCAACTCTTTCGGTGCCATACGATACAGAACAATGGACACCGAAGCTGTATCCTCGTACGTCTCTATGCAAAACTTTGCCTCCATATCCGACGGAAAACAAGGAAACTCTTTCAAAAATACTCCTGGAAAGTCACAAACCGTGCAAATATCTTGGGCATGTGCTTCCTTCATATTTGGGTTCATAAAATAGGCTAGGTATGCTTGACCCCCACATTCCAACAACTTCTGCACTTCCAGCTCTGAAACCACTTTTGACATGAACTTGACATTCTTGCCCACAACCACAACTTCGTAATCCTCGACAAGTTTCAAAGAAACCCAGTTAGCCTCAAATCCACTACCGCCTTGTGTCGAGGCAACCAATCCATACCCAAAATCACGTCAAAACCGTGAAATGGTAACTCCATCAGATTAAGCTCAAACACATGCCCTCGAACCATCAAAGGACAACTCTTATACAACTTTCAAGTAGCAATCGTCTCACAAAAAGAACTGGTTACCCTCATACCAACATCTAACAACTCAACTAGTAAATCCAACAAACATGCATGCTCGTGCAAAATGTAAGAATGCGTGGAATCATAATCAATCAATGATAACAATGGTATTGACTGCAAGATACAGGTACTCGCGATCACGTCGGTATCATTACTCCCAACACCATGAGAAAAAACCCTCACCAGTCCACCATCCTCTAGCTAAACTATCACGGTATGCGCTACCACCTCTGTCTATCATCCTACGCTAGAAATGCCACGGCCGCACCCACAACCTCTCTGTGCTCCAGGAACAGGTACATTAGCCTAACCCGCTCTGGATAACTGTGGACAATCCCTACGAAGATGATCCTTCGATCCATAACTCCAACAAGTGCCTATAGCACCCCAGCACTCTCCCGAATGCCTCCAGCCACATCTCCTACACTTAGGAACTCCTGCATGAGCATTCCAAACCTAAAATCCACATCCATCACCAAATCCTTTACGCCTCTGGTCTGGCAGTACCTCATATCTCTACGCCTCTTATAACATCTCAGCCAGCATCAGACTTTGTACTCCTCTTACTAGACAAAGAACCCACAGAACGAATAGACAAACCCAAATTCTATTCTATGTCCTTTTCCCGCAACACCAACACATCAAACTCTGTATAATTAGTGGCCAACATGTACGTCTTCACTTTCTTGATCAAACCAAACGGAATCGATCACACATCTCTCGCTCGTCCTAAACCAACTCAGGAACATATTTACTTAACAGAAAAAACTGGATCTCACACTCAGAAACAGACATGTTTCCTTGCTCCAAAGGCATAAACTCTCTCTTCTTCGCATCCTTGTATCAATTCCAAAATACTTCTTCTTAAAAGCCTCACAGAAGAATTCCCATGTAACATTAGTATGTTTCATACCCACGATCACAGTTGTCCACCAACTGTATGCATCACCCTAGAGCAACGATATGATACATCCCAGGTTGCGTACATTGGTACACTCCATCTGGCCAAAGATGCTTTCTGTACTCGTAAACCATTCCTCGGCTACTTCAGGAACCAAACCTCTAAACTCAACACCACCCAGGCTACACAATCGCTCTAAAGGTAACCCGATGTTAACAACTGCAAGCGTCAGTGCAGGTACATGCACTCCAGCCATGACCACCTGAAAAGCTCTCGTCTCACGTCGCGGTCCTATACTCGATAATATGAGTCTAAACATGTAATGCAACAAAACAAAATAATTAGGCCAGCTCGCATTGAAAATCCAAGTCACTATTGTTTAAAAAATGAAAGCTTTTGACTCAAGTAGTAATAAGGCAATGTGTCCCAACGTTTAATTCCCAAACATACACATATCGAATACAATTCCTCAAATTCAATCATCGTGCCTTTCAAACAACATATTCAAACATACAAACAACCATAACCCACCTCCTAACAATCATAACATGGCTCTGATACCACCAAATGTAACCCCCTTGACTCGGTTTAACCATAAGACCGAACTGAGTGAGCAATATTAGGTTTTACCAAAATAAACCCTGATAAAATTACATTCGAACCTATCCATTTTTCTTTTATCTTTTATAGATGCATTTTTAGGTCCTACGGTGTGTGTATAAGTCATGGTTAAAATCTCAACTCAATCGGGCGTCAATTCGACATCCGATTGCTAGAACCCGTATTCTAGGGGCCAAAATGCAAAGATTCAAACATCAAGCAGCATTTCCTACTGAAATAATGTCCAGTGTTTAGGTATAGGTGTCTACCGTATCGATATAGTTCTGAAGAGCATTGGCGTACCGATATGGTCTTCAAGCGTATCAGTATGGCATGTATAAATATAAAAGACTGGATTCTTGTAGCTAAGGACCTTACTAGAACAATGACTCATGTACCAAAACCCTCCATATTTCATAACTACGCATACCGATATGGTTACCAGGCGTATCGATATGGTAAGGCAAAATTACACAATTTGAGCCTATATAGGTCCTCGCGTATCGACACCCTGAGGTACCGTACCGGTACGGTGAGACCTATAATGACCTCTAGGTCCAACATATGAAACTTTGGCTCAATCTAGCTCCCTTAATTCAACCTATAAACATCATATAGAATCATTGACACTCATCCATCACACATAGCAACATAACAAGAAAACACCCCAAGCATGGGAAACTCAAACATTTCCTAAGGGCATGTTCTCTACCCAAGTATGCTTAAAGTTTCCCAAACCCCTCAAACACAAGTAAAAAGCATCATACAATTCCAAAACAATAATCCAAACTATTACATCAAGGTGTATCTCAAAACACAACTCCCAAAACCCTTTTGGTCAAATTGCCTTCTTATTACTACTTAGAACGTATTAAAACCATACTTTGAAAGGTATCAAATCCTTGGATACTTCATCGCTCATGCATTGTCCAAGAAAGCTATTTCTCTGCATTGATGAGGAAGGAAGCGTAAGCAATAAGCTTAGTGAAGGAAACCACATAACACTCATCAATGCATTTAAAACCATTTTGTTCAAATCAATGTAAACATCTCCTAGTAAAACATCTCATGCTTCTCATGACATCTCAAAGTACGCACATTAAAATCATTTTCAACACATGTATCATGGATTCAATCTCTACCTCAATTTAAGCTTCACACCACAACTCCTTTATGTAACACCATCACCCTCGGCCTAGAAGTAGACTGAACCAATGGTGTCAAAGACAAGGATACAAACTAACTTGTAATACAAGTTAGTATTCAACGAATGAAGTAATCACCAATAATAGAAAACATAACATTCTAAAGTCAAATTAATTATCATTATACATGATAATTTAGATCCAAGGATGTTTAGATGAATAATTCTTTATGCAGAAATTTGCTTTTCTTAAGGTTAGACCATACATATGCATAATAAAAAATACATCATAATTAATCTTCTTAAACATGTACGTTCTATCTAACAGGATTGACATCTAAAATTTTTACTATCATTCTCTTTGAATTTAGTCCATGGTTATCTATATTGTATTTTAAGTATACCAACATCCATCTTAACTTACTTATCAAGCAAGGTATTCACACAATCGGCATATCATGGTTATACATCCCCGACCTCAAAACATACTAGTATCAATTACTAGTTTATCTACTAGCATCTAGTCATTAACTAACAACCAAGCATTAACACACATATAAATGCATGGAGGCCATACAAACATATAGTTTAAGAGTTATACACACCAAAATGTGAAACTACATGCATCAAAACCAAATTTGTGCCACCACACTAGGAGTTTTACAAAAAGATGTTATTACATACTTTAAGCAGTACTTGCAATCCCAACAAGCTCCAAGAAGGATTGTGCTAACCAGGTTTCAACCTGAAATATAGTGAAAGAGATTTTTATAAGTATACACTTAGAGAGGTAGTTAGATATCATAATATAGCAACAAATTACCCTTTCACTACAAAGCTTAATTCAAGAGTATTCAAGCTTTAACAAACATTGGTAAGACAAAGTAAGATATTGATCAAGATCTATACATGAACAAGTAATATTTGAACAATACTAAATGTATACACTTTTTCCCTTAGAGACATGTACAAGTCATAAATGCAAAACATATTCAATTCATATGCTCTTATTTCTTATTGCTTAAGTTATCACAAATTGTCATCTCTTGATATACAAATTTTCATATTATTTTATTATTATAGCCTTGTGATTCAAACAACAGCCTAGGTACACAAATCCCCAACCAACTGTCGCCAAATAAAATGGTAATCACAGTATTGGTTAGTCCCTCCTACTATCGCCAAGTGACCACATATCTTCCCTCCTACTGTCGCCAATTAATAACAGTAGTCCAGGACCGTAGTGCACCCCAAATCTGTGCTCTATGGACTCTATGGCATGCCAACTATACCTAAGGCTGTCTCGAAACCAAAGCTCTTATATTTTTTATATTTTCATTAAGCAAATTGATCATATCTTTTTATCATGATCTTATGCCAACAATACATTACCCTTTTTTAATTCGGGTAAACCTTCACCTCTTGTGAATTTCTCAATATCTCAACTCTTTCAATCAAATAGTTTTATAACCAAATTTACTTTCAACATCAACATCATATGTAGATACTCTAATAGATATATTATCAATTCACATATAGATTGGATAATCAATAGTTCCCACACCATTATTCAAAACATAGAGTGACTTACCTCGAATATGAACTTGCTGATAGATTACATAATCCAATAAGCACAAAGTGACTAAAAATCAACAAAGACTGCTCAAAAGGGTTATTAGCCCTTCTCAAGACTTTAAACTACACTCACAATTCATTTCGAGCTAATTTTGTTCCCGTATTTCAATCCCTTTCTGCTCCTCCACAGCTCGATCTACTTTATGCCCCACGTGATCAAATTCTTCCTTGTCTAGTTATAACTAGATTTTTAACTATTCATTAGAATTATTCTTTAACTTTCTATCATTCAAGAACAATTCACCCACATTCACATAAGTACAAAACAACCCCAATATTCATGTAATCACTTATATATAATCATCAAACTATCCATTACATATATTTTAAAGCAACTAATCCCGTTATACATATATGTGTATACTTATTTTCACTAACAGGGTTGTGTACAAACAAGCAATCCATAACATTGTATATTTATACAAAACATGAAAGCTTTCATATATATACATTTTCTCGATCAAAATAGCCCAAATTTCATGAGTTTATTTGCCAAAATAGGGCAGCTTCATGTATGTGCTTCCATTCAATCAAAACAGTCCTTCTAGCACCATATCTGATTATAACAGTTTTGATTATATATATACACATTCAACATAAACTCTAACAGCCTCTAAATGGATCCTATAGCAACAAGACTCACAAAGAAACCAGTTTAACATCCAATCACAAACAGCAAGCATGTGATCGAACACTACATTTTCATTTACTCTTAAAATTTCCTATCAAACTACATAATCAGCTCAAGTCATGCTATCAAGATTATAATTCACAACGTTTAGTACTTAACCATTCAATTTCATATCTCCTTTGGGAATATCTGCTTATTCAAATCCTCACAACTATCCAGCATTCGAATATACTCTCATCCTACATTTGATTCTCTTACTAAAATTTACTACCAACACTTAGGTTTCACAAGGATTCCTATATAATCCTCCAAGAAAATAAATTCTAATAAGAGATTTAACCAAAATGCTTACCCTTCTTCTTATGAACCAGTAAAGATTAAGAATGTTGAGTTAAAAGAACTCAATTCTCCAAAGTTCCATAGCCATCTCTTGAATTCTCTCTCACAAGTTCTCGGTTTCTCAATAAGAGAGGAAGACAACTCTTTGGAATTGAGATTCCAAATGGTCGGACCCCTCCCCTCATGGTTTCCTCTTGAATGTCGTTTGTACAACTACCATTTAAATTATTTCTTTACTATGCAAACTACATCTTTCACCCAGAATTCATTTTAGTCCTAACATAATTGACCATCCAATGTTGTAATACCCCAAAATTTACTAAGTTGATTAAGGTTCATTTAGTACTAAGATAATAGCTTAAAAGCTAACTTAGTGACTAAAATAACAAAAATACAAAAGTTAGGATTTCCTTAATTATAGGTTTTGGAAAGGAAATTTCTAAGGTTTAAAAGTCTCATGTGATAGATAATCAATTGAATAAGGTATTCCTAAAGTTTGGTTGAATTCCAAGGAAAATTGGAATGGGAATTGAAATTTAAAAAGGTAGTGACCAAAATGTAAATTTTGAAAACTTTATTACTAAAGTATAAACTTTGGAAAAGTTTGGTGACTAAAGTTGTAATTTCCCAAAAGTTGAGGGTTTTATTTCATAAATAAACAGATCACCTAAGGGTGTGAATCGAATGCGGAATTATTGGTTTGATTTGATACTTTGATTATTGGGAAAATTGCAGTTAAAGTTTAAGTGGAATTCAGATACCTGGATCGAACTGGTAAATTTTGAAATTTTGCCATATGATAGATGAATCCTACAATTTATGTTTTAGTAAAGGATTATTTATCAGTTTATTGGATCGAATGGAAATTTTGGAGACTGGTCCAAAAGCTATGGAAAAGTCATAAAATGTTATTTTAAGAATATTTTATTATGGTTGTTTGAATTCTAACTAGATTTAGTTAGATTGTAATGGAATGACAATTTGGAAACAAACTAGTAAATAAATACTAGTTGGAGGGCAAATTGGTCATTTGGCCCCAATGGCACTTTTAAAATATTTAAAAAGTTATAAGGGCAATTTTGGAAAGAGGAAATGGAAGATTAAATCTTGGCCTTTGATTGATGATAAAATCAATCTCAACCATTGGATAAAAGGTCAAAATTGTAATTTTACTATTAAATGAATTTAATATTCATTTAATAGATATATGTATAAAGTATTGGTAAAGAGATGAACAAAATGTTCATCTTTTCCAGCAACAAACGTGAGGTCTAGGGAAAGAAAGAGAAATTTTTTTCCAAGCTCGATTCAAGCCTCGAAACTCAGTTTTCAGGTAATCTCTTCAACTACAAAGTTGTTCTACTCTTCAAGCTCTATCTTTTGATATCAATAATTCATGGAATCCATGCTTGATTGATGAGAATTTACTTGAGAAAGAAATTAGGGTTTGTGGATCAAATTGGGGTTTTTGAGATTTTATGATTCCATGATTGAATTCAATTTGAAATAAAGCTAGTATGATGTTAAAATCATGATATTGAGTTGGGATTTAAGTTTTACATGTTTTGATTATTATGAAGATGATTAGGGTTTATGGATTCAAGTTTAATTTAGGATTTGTGATGTTAAAATAATGATCTATTAAGCTTGAATTGTTGTTTGGAAGCAAAATCCTAAGTTAAATTGTGTAGGGACCATTTCGGAAACTTGAAAAGTTGAAGGACCAAATCTGAATTTTTATAATTTGGAGCGTATTTATGTTATTAATGATGTTAGAGATAAGAAAATGAATTTAGAATGCCAAATTGATGTTGAATTGAATTAGTGACCATTTTCACAATTTGTCAAAGTTAAGCGACCAAATCGAAATTGAAGTTTTGTATGGGGGGTTAAATATGATTTTTAGTTGTGATGATGGAATTAAGGTAGTGATGTTGAATAGAGGACTAAGTTGCAAAGTTAAGAAGCTTGAATCCTTATCTATGCATTTTAGTGACTATTTCGGTAAATAAGGAAAATTAGGGAGAATTATTGTGAATAGTTATTTGGTAAAGAAAGCGATGAGTTGGTGGTTTAAAGCTAGTGATTGGACTAAATTGAAAAGTGGAGAAATAAGGAGAAGTTAGTATAAAAGTTGAAGTTGTTTATAGAAGTTGTGTAGAAAAACTGGTTTATGGTAGTAAATTTGAAAATTCACTATAAATTCTATAAAAATGGTTAGAAGGTGAAATTTATACCGATATAAATATTTGTTCGTCTAGTTTAGTGTCCAACAAACGGAAACTGATTTCGAGTTCCGAGTAAAAAGATATGATTTTTTAAGTGGTGAAAGGTCAGAAAACAATATAGCAGGCTGTTACGAAATTCAATACTGGAAATTGACTTTGAAAATTTGCCATAAATTGTACAAATTGAATTTGGGCTATTAATTTATATGGTTGAAAAGCTTATTGAATCTAGTTTCTCTTGTAACAAACGGAAACGAATTCCAAATTGTAGATTATTTTATAGAAATATATCTTTGGAGGTACTGTAAACTGTCAAAAAATGAGAAGTAATACACTTTGTATCTAAGGTTGATTAGTAAGCTTGAAACGGGTTAATGGAAGTTCAAATTGGTCACTAAGGACCATAATGAGCTTTTGAACAATACAAGGAAGAAAATAAAATGTTTGGAGATTTTGTATTCAAATGATTATATTGGACAATATGTCTAAGATGTTGTTAGATTGGGATCTAACAAATATTTTACTTATTTGAATTATGAAGTTAAGTTCGAATCAAGGGAGGTTAGAGGTAAAATGAAGGAAAGGATCAAAGAGGACTTAGTGCGGCATACTAATACATGGCCCAAGTGAGTGCAATTGCATACATGTCATACTACACTGATATTTTATACATGATTGGGATGGCTTGCGATGAGCCTACCCTAAATTATTGTTGCTATGATATTTATGTCATTGAACATATGATTGACACATCGTAATATGTCAAGATTTGAAATATAAAATGCATTGATCATATGATTACTTACATTGATGAGATTGACATATTATTTCTAGTATAAACTGGAAAATGTTGATATATATATATATTGATATATGTTGTCATTGACGACATAAATGATGAAATAAAGCCCAATGTATGATATAAAGGTTCGATGGTATAGTTGGATATCCATAGGGTCATAAACAGTTGTATAAATATTCTAAGCACTTTGGCGCAATATCTATAAATACTCATTGAGGGTATACTCATGCAAGGTTTGGGTATACGGAAACACTTAAGGTGTTAAGCACTATGGTGCAATTTTATTAATACTCAATGAGGGTATACTCATACAAGGTTTGGGTATACGGAAGCACTTAGGGTGCTAAGCACTACGGTGGAAATAATATACATACTTAAGAAAGGTTGGGTATGGGGGGATGACTCGTGTACATAGAATCTCTTAATTTGATACCTTGGACTAAATAAAATGAAAAGAATCGAAAAGAAACAGGAATATAAGCTTGAAAGCTTGCAGATAGAAATGGAAAAAGGTATTGGTAAGCATTGAAAGCTTAAAGATGGAAATGGCAATGGTATTGGTAAGATCTAATCTTATGACTTTGATATACATATTTATTTATGTTAACGAGCATGTAATGGTAAGGTTATCATATGCATTGTTAATCATTAATATAGATATTATGACAATTGCACTTGAATTTGAATTATTGCCTCACTAAGTAAATACTTAGCGTGTAACTATTTTACACGTAGGAAAGAAAAAATGGTTGGAGTAAGGAGCTTATTCAGACATCATCAATCAATAACAAGTACATCAGTATCAGTAAGATAGCTTTTGACACTGTTTGATATTTACTAGTTGGCATGTATATTAAAAGGGTATGCCTGCTCTGATAGAATTTGTATTTTATTTGGTATCTGGATGAATTTTAAATCAGGCAGTTTTATTAATTATATAAAGACAAATTAAATTGATAAGTTGCTGCCTGAAAATAAAATCAATTTGAAGATGAAAATATTATTTTTTAAACTTTACGTGAATAACTAAATTTGTGAATAAAAACTAAATACATTGTAATATTTTTAAAAAAGAAACAAAACTTTACCGAATTACAAATGTAGAGGGTTTTACGAATGTTTTGTGATACCTCTGACTCGTATTCAGTGTCGGATAAGGGAAAAGGGGTATTACATTTATTGGTATTAGAGCTACAGGTTTAGCCGATTCTCAGCCTAAATGGAAATGGTTTTATGTCAAAAAGAGTATACATGCCACTAGGATATCAATATTACTGATATGATGTTTGTATGATCCGATTGATATCGCTCCTTACTAATGTAAATTGGGAGGAATTATAAGAAATATTTGAGCCAAGAAAGCGTGATGAACTGGTAAATTGAAAGCTTTGGAAGGAATAAAGAGTAATAAAAATAAGGTTAATGATAACCCTTCAGATAAATCGAAATAAAAAAGGGGCACTGGTACAACAAGGAGTGCATGTGCCGGATTAAGGAACTAAAAAGTTTGAAAACACCTGAATTGAAAGGAAAAGAAGATTAAGGTCCAGTGATTATTGATTTATAATTGAATAATCTAAGGATTACACTGAACATATTCCACTGTTTGGATACCGAGAAATTGGATAGAGTTGTTTTGTTGCTCCGAGATTTAAGCTAGATTAGAAAACCATCTGAATTTTCTTCATAGCCAGGATTGCACATGTCAGTCAGAGTTTATAAAATCAGGACTGATAAAGATTGGGATGATTTAAAAATCATAGAAGGTACATCTTATCTTTTTGGATAAACCTGTATTGATGTTGATGGGTCCTAGCTTTACACATTCGTATATAAGTATGAAGTTGAGTGGTGAACGAGATATCCTCTTAGAACCCATTTCAAGTAATATAGCGGTCACGAATTTGTTGGGTTGTAATGTAAGGGCGATCTGAACATGTGGAATTGCTCGATAAAAACATAAGAAATAGAGTTAACGATAAACTTAATGGAATTATCTTTCGAGGAGTTTAAGATGATTGTGGGCATGAATTGGTTACCTTCCTATCAGGTCATGTTGAATTGTCACATAAAGCGATTGGTATTGAAAAACATGGAAGGTACAAAAATAGTAGCACTTGATAAAAGGGTAAATCCCTTCTCCAATGTAATTTCAGTTATTTTGTTAAGGAAATTGTTGTTATAAGGTTGCTAAGTTTTCTTAGCAAATATAGTAGATAATCGGGTTGTTGAAGTTAAATTGGAAAATAACTCAACTGTCCAAAAATATTCGGATATATTCCCAGATGGGTTATTCAGAATTACCTCTAGATTGATAAGTGAAATTCAAAATAAAGACGATACCATGCATTGCACCTAAATTAATGGTGCCGTATAAAATGGCTTCGACCGAACTTCAAGATTTAAGGGTACAATTGTAAGGAATGTTAGGTCGATGTTTTATAAAGCCAAGTGTGTCATTTTGGGGGCGCACCAGTGTTAATTGGGAAAGTGAAAGACTGATTTCCATCAGCTCGAGAAGGTAATAGTAAAGAATAAATATCTTATTCCGAAGACTGATGATCTTTTGATCAGTTAAAGAAGATCAAGGAAGAAGAAATTCTAAAGACAGCCTTTCAGACTCGGTATGAATACTATGAGTTTGTGATGATACCTACGGCATTTATAAGCTTAATGAACCAAGTATTCTAATTTTACTTGGACCAATTTTTGGTAGAGTTCATTGAGTATATTTTGGTCTATTCAAGGAAAAATGAAGAATAAGATGCCCATTTTTGCATTTTTCTTCAGACCTTTCGAGCAAAGAAGCTATATGCTAATTTGTTAAATTGTGAATTTGGTTGTCAAAAGCTGTTTTATTAGTTATGTGGATTTGGCAGTGGGAATAAGAGTAGACCCCAAGAAAGTACAAATTATAGTTTAATAGAAACCTCTGAAGAATGTTTTAGAGGCTCAGAATTTCTTGATAATTGCCTCATCATTGACCAAGCTATTGAGGAAAGAAATGTCATTCAGTTGAACAGATCAATGCTAAGAAATCTTTGAGACATTAAAGGAGATCTTAATAGAAGCCACGGTACCAGTACAACTAGAATCGGGTAAAGATTATGTAGTATATAGCAATGATTCTCATACCGGTTTGGGATGCGTACTTATGCAAGAAGGAAAAGTAATGCTCCATGCTCGAGACAACTTAAGATATAAGAGAGAAATTATCTTACCTAGGATTTGGAGCTAGCAATGGTTGTATTTGCTTTAAAAGATATAGCATCATTATTTATACAATGAACGATGCTATATTTATATAGGTTATAAAAGTTTAAAGTATATGCTTACTAAAGAAGAGTTAAACTTGACGCAAAGAAGTTGGATTGAGCTTTTTAAGAATTATGATATGGTAGTTGACCATCATCCAGAAAAAGCTAATGTGATAGCTGACGCTCTTAGTCAAAAGACAATTGTTGCCTTAAGAGCTATGAATGCAAGATTGACATTAAAAGAAGATGGTGTTTTGATTGTCAAGTTAAGAATAAAATTTACCATATTGGATTAAATAAGATATCTTTAAAGAAAGGATGAGAAATGTTGTTAAGGTTTAAACAAGTGGAAAAGAGTGAAACTAAAAACTTGGAAGTTAGGTTTGATAGATATTTGTATTATCAAGGAAGAATTTCTATCTCAATGATGGAAACTATATGTTGATTCTGAAAGAAAATATATTTAATGTGAAGTTAAGGATTAAGTAGTCCTTAAAAGTTTCACCTTGGAAGAAGGTGTTATAGTTTAGACAAAAAAAAGTTAAGTTCAAAATTTATTGGGCTATAAGAAATTGTTAACTTTATCTTTGGAAATGAACAATATTCATAATGTATCGATGCTCTGGAAATATTGATTAGACCTCTCACTTGTTACTCCAGAGAAAATAGAGATTAAGCCAGATTTAAGTTATGAAAAACAATTGGTAAAGATCCTAGCACATGGAGTCAAAGAACTAAGAAAACAATACAATCTCATTTGTCAAAGTTCTTTGACAAAAAAATCATAAGATTAAAGAAACGACTTGAGAGAAATAAGAATAAAATATGAGAAAATAGTTTCCTCTCATTTTGGAAACAAAACGTATTGAAAAATTTGAGGATGAATTTTCTTAAGGATGAGAGATTTGTAATACCCCAAAATTTACTAAGTTGATTAAGGTTCATTTAGTACTAACATAATAGCTTAAAACCTAACTTAGTGACTAAAATGACGGAAATGCAAAAGTTAGGATTTTTTAATTATGGGTTTTGGAAAGGAAATTTCTAAGGTTTAAAGGTCTTATGTGATAGATAGTGAATTGAATAAGGTATTCTTAAAGTTTGGTTGAATTACAAGGAAAATTGGAATGGGAATTGAAGTTTAAAAAGGTAGTGACCAAAATGTAAATTTTTAAAATTTTATGGCGAAAGTATAAACTTTGGAAAAGTTTAGGGACTAAAGTTGTAATTTACCAAAAGTTGAGGGTTTTTATCTCATAAATAAACAGATCACCTAAGGGTGTGAATCGAATGCAAAATTATTGGTTCGATCTGATACTTCGATTATTGGGAAAATTGTAGTTAAAGTTTAAGTGGAATTTAGATACCCGGATCGAACTGGAAAATTTTGAAATTATGCCATATGATAGAGAAGGGTTATAAAAGTCATTTCCAAGTGTTGGAAATATTTTTAGTTTGATTCAAGATGAATCCTACAATTTATTTTTGAGTAAATGATTATTTATCGGTTTATTGGATCGAATGAAAATTTTTGAGACTTATCCAAAAGATATGGAAAAGTCATAAAATGTTATTTTAAGAATATTTTATTATGGTTGGTTGAATTCTAACTAGATTTAGTTAGATTGCAATAGAATGGCAATTTGGAAACAAACTAGTAGATAAAGACTAGTTGGAGGGCAAATTGGTCATTTGGCCCCAATGGCAATTTTGAAATATTTAAAAAGTTATAAGGGAAATTTTGGAAAGAGGAAATGTTATAAGGGAAATTTTGGAAAGAGGAAATGGAAGATTAAATCTTGGCCCTTGATTGATGATAAAATCAATCTCAACCATTGGATTAAAAGGGCAAAATTATAATTTCACTATTAAATGAATTTAATATTCATTTAATATATATATATGTGTAAAGTAATGGTAAAAAGATGAACAAAATGTTCATCTTTTCCAGCAACAAATGTGAGGTCTAGGGAAAGAAAGAGAAAAAAAATTCCAAGCTCGATTCAAGCCCCGAAACTCGGTTTTCAGGTAATCTCTTCAACTACAAAGTTGTTCTACTCTTCAAGCCATATATTTTGATATCAATAATTCATAGAATCCATGCTTGATTGATGAGATTTACATGAAAAAGAAATTAGGGTTTGTGGATCAAATTGGGGCTTTTGAGATTTTATGATTCCAAGATTGATTTCAAGTTGAAATCAAGCTAGTATGATGTTAAAATCATGATATTGAGTTGGGATTTAAGTTTTACAGGTTTTGATTATTATGAAGATGATTAGGGTTTATGGACTCAAGCTTAATTTAGGGTTTGTGATGTTGAAATAATGATCTAGTAAGTTTGAATTGTTGTTTGGAAGCAAAACCCTAAATTAAATTATGTAGAGACCATTTCGGCAACTTGAAAAGTTGAAGGACCAAATCTGAATTTTTATAATTTGGAGTGTATTTTGTTATTAATGATGTTAGAGGTAAGAAAATGAAGTTAGAATGCCAAATTGATGTTGAATTGAATTAATGACCATTTTCACAATTTGTCAAAGTTAAGCGACCAAATCGAAATTGAAGTTTTGTATGGGGGTTAAATCTGATTTTTAGTTGTGATGGTGGAATTAAGGTATTAATGTTGAATTGAGGACTAAGTTGCAAAGTTAAGAATCTTGAATCCTTATCTTTGCATTTTAGTGACTATTTCGGTAAATAAAGAAAATTATGGAGAAATATTGTGAATAATTATTTGGTGAAGAATGTGATGAGTTGGTGGTTTAAAGCTAGTGATTGGACTAAATTGAAAAGTAGAGAAATAATGAGAAGTTAGTATAAAAGTTGAAGTTATTTATAGAAGCTGTGTAGAAACACTGGTTTATGGCAGTAACTTTGAAATTCACCATAAATTCTACAAAAATGGTTAGAAGGCGAATTTTATACCGATGTAAAGATTTCTTCGTCTAGTTTAGTGTCCAAGAAACGAAACTGATATCGAGTTCTGAGTAAAAGATATGAATTTTTAAGTGGTGAAAGGTCAGAAAACAGTATAGCAGGCTGTTCCGAAAATCAATACTGGAAATTGACTTTGAAATTTCACCATAAATCGTACAAATTGAATTTGGGCTATTAATTTATATGGTTGAAAAGTTTGTTGAATCTAGTTTCTTTCAGAAACAAATGGAACAGAGTTCCGATTTGTAGATTATTTTATAGAAATATATCTTTGGAGGTACTACAAATTGCCAGAAAATGAGAATTGATACACATTGTATCTAAGGTTGATTAGTAAGCTTAAAAAGGGTTAATGGAAGTTCAAATTGGTCACTAACGACCATAATGAGCTTTTGAACAATACAAGGAAGAAAAGAAAATGTTTGGAGATTTTGTATTCAAATGATTATATTGGACAATATGTCTAAGATATTGTTAGATTGAGATCTAACAAATATTTTACTTATTTGAAATATGAAGTTACGTTCTAATCAAGGGAGGTTCGTGGTACAATGAAGGAAAGGATCAAAGAGGACTTAGTGAGGCATACTAATACATGGCCCAGGTGAGTGCAATTGCATACATGTCATACTACACTGATATTTTATACATGATTGGGATGGCTTGCGATGAGCCTACCCTAAATTATTCTTGCTATGATATTTATGTCATTGAGCATATGATTGACATATCGTAATATGTCAAGAATTGAAATATAAAATGCATTGATCATATGATTACTTACATTGATGAGATTGAAATATTATTTCTAGTATAAATTGCCAAATGTTGATATATATATATATATATATATATATATATATATATTGATTGATTGATATATGTTTCCATTGATGACATAAATTATGAAATAAAGCCCAATGTATGATATAGAGGTTCGATGGTATAGTTGGATATCCATAGGGTCATAAATAGCAGTATAAATATCCTAAGCACTTCGGTGCAATATCCATAAATACTCATTGAAGGTATACTCATGCAAGGTTTGGGTATACGAAAACACTTAGGGTGTTAAGCACTATGGTTCAATTTTATTAATACTCAATGAGGGTATACTCATGCAAGGTTTGGGCATATGAAAGCACTTAGGGTGCTAAGCACTACGGTGCAAATAATATACATACTCAAGAAAGGTTGGGTATGGGGGGATGGCTCGTGTACATGGAATCTCTTAATTCGATACCTTGGGCTAAATAAAATGAAAAGAATTAAAAGAAACAGGAAGATAATCTTGAATGCTTGCAGATAGAAATGGAAAAAAGGTATTGGTAAGCATTGAAAACCTACGGATGGAAATGGCAACAGTATTAGTAAGATCTAATCTTATCACTTTGATATACTTTTTTATTTATGTTAACGAGCATGTAATGGTAAGGTGATCATATGCATTGTTAATCATTAATATTGATATTATGACAATTGCACTTGAATTTGAATTATTGCCTCACTAAGCAAATACTTAGCGTGTAACTGTTTTACACGTAGGAAAGAAAAAATGGTTGGAGTAAGGAGCTTATTCGGACATCATCAATCAATAACAGGTACATCAGTATCAGTAATATATCTTTTGATACTGTTTGATATTTACTAGTTGGCATGTATATTAAAAGGGTATGCCTGCTCTGATAGAATTTGTATTTTATTTGGTATCTGGATGAATTGTAAATCAAGCAATTTTATTAATTATATCAAGACAAATTAAATTGATAAGTTGCTGCCTGAAAATAAACTCGATTTGAAGATGAAAATATTATTTTTTAAACTTTACGTGAATAACTAGATTTGTAAATAAAAACTAAATACATTGTAATATTTTTTTAAAAGAAACAAAACTTTACCAAATTACAAATGTAGAGGGTTTTACGAATGTTTTGTGATACCTCTGACTCGTATTCAGTGTTGGATAAGGGAAAAGGGTTGTTACAATTGTTCCTCCAATTCCGATTTAATCCTATTATGTTTTATAAAGTCAATTGATTTAATAACATACGACAATATAACTTAATGTCTAATGTAGCATTCTCCTAGACCAATATTTAGGGTATTACACTTTATAACAAGCTTAAAGAGCAACACATGTGTAAATCACAATATACAAAATAATCCATTTCTCATGATACATTATCCCATATATTAGCTTTCAAGTGACTCAAAACTAGCAACCTTACATTTCATAAAGTACATCGGATACACGGATTCTCAAGTGGTTCACACAACCACTTCGCATACATACCTCAACCGAAGTAACGACACAGTTGCCCACCTCAATAGTTCAAACCAGAGTAACGAAACATTTACCCACCTCTACGGTTTAGATGTATTAATCCACCAGTAGGAGAAAACAGAACATTTACCCACCTCAACTACTGCAGTTCTCATGGTGGAGATTACGGACACTTTAACACCCCTTGACACACATGAGGTGACTTTTTATAGTGTACTTTCAATCCTATGACCGGTCAACTATATTCGATAATATTTTTGTAACCCCCTTGACCTGGCCTAGTCGCAAGACCAAATGGAGCGAGCTACATTAGGTTTACCGAGGTAAACTATGAAGAAGAAACTCGAAATGCCTCCATTTTTTCTTTTATCTTATCTAGATGCCAATTATTATCCTATGTGTACATACTGATCGCAAGTGAAAACCCAACTCTATCGGGCATCGAATCGATATCCAATTGGGTACAATTGCAATTTATGGACCAAATTGCAATTCCAGAAAACTACAAGGACATAACCCCTTTTTATGTTACTAGCCTTTAATTAGTTCAGTTTCATGCATATGTGTCAAAACTCAGCTCAAAACGATCACCCATACACATTCAATTGCATCCACAATATTCAGGGATTGAAACGTAAGAAAATAGAACTCCAGAACATTCAAATAATTGAAATAACTGCTATCCATATCGGTACACTAAAGGGGTGTATCGATACGATTTGTCTGATTAAAAATTCCAATTCCAGTAGCTCAAAACTGTATTGATACGCTTACGTGTACTGATATGCCTTGCACAAAAATGTTACCCCGTATCGAAGTGATCCCTCACGTACAAAAATGCTTGCCGTAATTGGCCTAAGCCCGTATACTGAAACACTAAGCCTAAAATGGCTTACCCATACCGGTACGAAGACATGCGTACCAATATTGTAACACCCCCTACCCGGGTTGGCAGCAAACCGGTTCGGGAGCATTACCAATGAACAATACAAGCAGGAACAAACAAGAATAGGCTAACTCATCCCTATTAGGTGAGTTACTTAACTAGCAAGTTACCAAACAATTAAAACTTACCTTGTAAGCAATCTTAATTACATACATTATAGGTTACCCAAAATTTCAATTAACATTATCATACAATCATCATTCAAGGCATAATAAGTATCCAAACAATTGATCAATCAAGGTTAATATCATCTTACAACTATCATTCGAATATCCTAGGAGCAATCATGTTTCCATTTCATTTCATTGTTCATTAACTTGATTACACATATAACATTCCATGCATACTTACTAATCATCATCCATTGTACATACCTTGATTCCAAGCAAGCCAAAAGCCAACCTTACCATTCGGCAATTTACCATACAAGATTCTAAAAGTACTATAACATGGTATGTTTACACAAGTAATTATCACATATCACAAGACATTCAAATGATACAAGGCTAGATGATCACTTTGAACGTTCCATGTATACATATTAATATGCACAGCAACAAGAGTCCATTACTTAGTTCATATTATTAACCAAGTTCACAAAATAGTAGGCCCATTCAAGACATATATACATATACACAAGATCAAGTATTCAAAATGCATGCACTAGACATTATATACATCTATGTGCCACCAACTAGGGGAGTACAAAACAAGTATCTCCATACTTTAGCTATCTTGTGTCTTGCTTCAAGTTCAAGGAAACTAGACTTCAGAATCAAGCAACGAACGAAACCTTAATTCGTGGTTGGGAAGAATGAAAACAAGAGTGATAAGTACAAGATTATACTTAGTGAGGTAGCAACTAGATCTAACCAATTTACAAGACAAGTATCACTTAGCCAAGTTTAAACCTAGTCCAAGTTGGAAGCAATTCGATTTTAAGCTTTATTACATGCTTATCATTTCAAACAATACACTAGGCACAAATGATACAAGTAGGATTATAAGTCATCAAATACATGTAATTCAAGAATCCAAGTAGTTCAAGTATCATGTAATTCAAGAATCCAAGTAGTTCAAGTATCATGTAAACTTATTCTTTAATTATTTTTATTTGCTTTCTTTAGTTTATGCCCTTGGTATTTAGTTGTCCAGGTAATTGAGTCTCCAACCAACTGTCACCATAATATGTGTCGTAGCACTGGTCAACCCTCTTACTGTCGCCAAAGACCACACATACGTACCCTTCATCTGTCGCCAATTAGAGGCCTTAGCCCTGAACCGTAGTTCACCCTGACACAATGAGCTCTAGACTCTAAGGCATGCCCTTCTACCTATGACCACTAACAACCAAGGCCTTGTTAAATTATGAATCACTTATTCAAGTATTACATGTTTATGTCAAGCAATAGCTTATTCAATGATCAATTCAAGTGATACATTGTAAGATCATGTTCATATACACAATCCTTAGGCCAATTGAGCCTTAGCTCTACACTTTGCAATTTAATCTTGTCATTCAAGCAAGCAATTAACATATGCCATCTCTTAGGCTTCAAGCAAGATTTTTTTTAATTCATGAGTCATATCATGATAACAAGTATTTAAATCATAGAAGTACATTAGACATTCATTCGAATGGATCAAAGTCAAGGCATCAAGATTCAAATATTTGTATCAAGGAGCAATATCAAGCAAACATTATAACAAGTCATATCCAAAGCATGGAAGCATACATTTGTTTTCACTTTTCTTTCTAAATAATTTCTCAATTTTGCATGCTATTACTTATTCACAATTTTAGCTTAGTCCATTCTTCCCTTTTATTTGTACTCAAGTTAAAATTGAGATCATTAACATGGCATATCAATGGCAAGAAGATAATCATGCACATTTGGTTAGGACCTAAGTCCTAACCCTATTGTAAACTACACTCACAATACTCCAAGCTTAGCTAGTCTTGGATCCAAACTCCTTTGTTTCTAGCTTTCGAATGATCCTCCTTAGACCCTTCTCTAATTTTCCCTTCTCGTTCTAACATTTCATAAAAGTGAATCATGGTCAAGACAAGCACATTCATTTATCCAAAACAAGACAACAATACACATAATTCATTCAACATATATTTCAAAACATCAAGGCTGCTGCTATTGCCAGGCAGCATGTGCACTGTTTACTAAAACATGCATATCTTTCATTTCATTGGAAAGCTAACTTAATTGTCTTTCTAACCATAGAGGCCTTGAATTTTGATTATTTACCAATTAATACAATTTTTTACTTAAAGACAGCGTAATTACAACACTAGACAGTTTGCATTGTCCTTATTGTTTCATTTCTACAGTCCATTCTACAATTCCGAATTCAATTCCGTTTTATCCTAATGAATTTAGACATATTAAGGTACTATCCATTAAATTTTCAGCCTTAAATTCCATTTTTACAATTTATAGAGATTTTTCAAAGTTACTGCCCAAAATAAGGTATTCTGGGCAGATTACTCTAGCTTAAGTTTCTAGCCTCTTTAATCACTTAGATGACGGCTCTAACATGTTAATTCAACTTATATACATGTTTACACATTTCAATTATGACAAATTTTCCAGAAACTTCCTAACAATTTCTAGAACGTATCATGATAATAGCAGCCTCAAATAGGTTCACTGGAGCCATTTACTCAATCATAAACATCAATCTAACACCATACTTCAATGGAAATAAGATCATTCCATTTCTAGCTAACATTTTCATCTCCTAAACATACATACACTATTAACCAAAACAAAAGAGAGTAAGGAAAATGTTATCTTTCTTGTCTTGTTCAATTATCACCCAAGATAATCTAAATCAAACAATTCAAATACACTATTTTCATAACTTAATTTCATAGAATAGAATCATTCTCAAGAATTATAATAACACCAGCTCAAAATAATAAATTTCTTGAATTATCAAGATTGCATTTAGTTCTAAAAGAGAGAAAGGGAAAATTCTTACCCTCTATAGCCAACTATTAGAATAATTTTCACCAAAATGCCCAATATTGAAACTCAACATTAAGATTTCCCAAATTTTTCCTTATTCTTCTCTCTAAAATTGGTTTTGGGGTTTTAGCTAATTGAAGAAGAAGATGATTATCACAATGGACGGTAAACATGCTTAGGTGGACATGTGTATTGTCCACCACCCATTTTTTATTTACCATGCATTCCTTTAATTTAGCTTAATGTTCAATTGAGTCCTTTCTTAATTCGGCACTCTAATTTATTGGTTATAACATTTTAGTCCTTTAGACCTTAGCTATCTTTTCTTCCTTTTATTTTTAATTTGATCCTAGACTTAATTAGTATAATAAGGGAAATTCTATAACAATTTAACTAATAGCTTCATGTTACATACTCCTAATTATTTCAATTGAATAGAGCATGACTCAATTAGTTAATGGCTTAAATAGTAGTGGTAACCTTCCTAGGCCCAATTTAGGGTGTTACAATTCTCCCCCTTTAAAATAAATTCACCCTCGAATTTACCTGAGTTGAACAAGTGAGGATATTGATCTCTCATCATATCCTCAGGTTCCCAAGTTGCTTCTTCCATTTTATGATTTCTCCATAACACTTTCACCAAGGGAATGTTCTTGTTTCGGAGTCTTCTAACTTCTTTGTCAAGTATTCGTATTGGCTATTCTTCATATGATAGGTCAGGATTCAATTCGACTTCTTCAGGATCAAGGACATGGGATGGGTCAGATCGATATCTTCTAAGCATAGACACGTGAAAGACATTGTGAATCTTGTCAAATTCATTGGGAATAGCTAATCGATAGGCCACTGGCCCTATCCTTTCAATGATTTCGAATGGTCCAATGAATAGGGGACTAAGTTTCCCTTTTCTTCCTAATCGAAGGACTTTCTTCCAAGGGGACACTTTCAGGAATACCTTGTCTCCAACATTGTATTGGACTTTCTTACAATGCTTTTGCTTGTTTTTAGGTACATTTAGTTACATTAGGATGTTAGACTCATGCATTTGCATAAGGAGTTTAGAGTTTTGTCTATGCTAGTGTGAAGGGTTGTTTTGTTGGCAATTTTGCAGGTTTGGCATAGTATTTGGCCCAGAAAAGCAACACAAGAAGGAATGCCAGAGAGAATGCCGAGTATTGTTGGCACAGATGGACCATACAATGCCAAGCATAGGATGGCAGAGAAGTGAACTTGATGCCACGCTAAGAGGCTGTTGGACCCCGAAAAAATAGGACATGATCAGGCTCTGAAAAAATAGCAATTGGAACAATCTCTAAAAAAATAGCGGATAAGATGGTGCCAAGACTTGTTAGCAGACTCATGCCAAGCTTGGATGTCAGGGCAGTGTCGACAGGATGAAGTCAGCCTTAGCCTGATAAGCTCTCATTCAAATCTGGATAAGAAGATAATGCCTTATCCTCTGGGCAGTTAGAATTTAAAATTTGAAGAACTAGTCCTATCCCTTCTTTGCACGCCTATTTAAACACCAACCAAGCTAGACTTTAAGAGGGGAGGAGAAGATTGGATCGTGAGGAGTTGGTGTGTGTGTGACGATTGACGACCGGTTACACTGTGGAAGGGTGGTCCGACCAACTTGGACGAGAAGCCTGCATCTTGAAGGGCTGCATCGAGAGACCCCTTCTAGCCTATTCTCTCTCAAGTTACTTTATTTTGTTTTTAAAGATGATGTATTCCAAAAATGTTTGTGGATTGTTGGTTCACTCCCTCACCATGAACTAATTTAATAGTTGGTGGGAGATGTTTGGTTTTTATGTTAATTTCATGCTTTAGCTTTTAATAATAAATCTGTCTTGGCAAAGTTTCCTCTATTCGGCAAACTTTAATATTTCCTAAATACTCTGTCAAGCGAGAGCTGGCACTGTTGGCCTATTGCACCTTAATATCTTAATAGACTTGGGGTGGCAACGAATAAGTTGTCGAATACTGAGGAGAGAAGCTTCGAGAGAAGTTGTTCAAGTAGATGAACTTACTTCGGGAGTGAAATATACCCCTTAGGAGTATAGATTGGATCTTAATCAAATTGGTTTATTTAAAAACAAACAGTATAGAGTTATAGGGGTTTTTACATGATCAATTTAGGGCAATGACCATCGAGAGAGGCTTTTCTACTTTTGAATCTGCTCGGATAACAATGCCAAGACAGGTTGTTGTTAACGGCTGGCACGACATGAGTAGCGTGAAAACTATGCATTACCTGCCAACGCTCATCATTCATTAAAACACCTTCCTTGCCAACGTCTTTACTTTTCTTTCATTTTTTTACTTTTTAATTATTTTGCAAAACCAATTTCAAATCAAATCAAGTTTTTCTTAAGGCAAGAAACAATCAAGGCAATTGAATTCCAAGACAATCTCTGTGGGATCGATACTCAGCTTACCAGCTGTATTACTTGCATACCGTGTATACTTGCACGCAAAAGACTCATTTTGGCACATTCTTATATTTTTCAATACATATTTTTTGCCACTTTTGCTAGCATTTCACCTAGAGAGTCTACAAGTGTTTGGCGCCGTTGCCGGGGATTGCAACAGAATTGATTGTTTTTATTTTCATTTTTATTTTTACCTTTCATTTTTGTCAGAGTATGACCAGAAGCCATCTTGTAGTGGACGAGTGGCCATACGATACGAAAATTGAGAAAACCTTGTGGAGGATGAAAAGAAGATTTTGAGAGATGAACCAAGGTAGTGGAGGGAATGGTGTGGTGAACAATGGGGGAAATCCACTTAACAATGAGATACCACCACCACCAGCTGCCCCAGTTGTTAATGAGAGGCCTATTAGAGAAAATTCGGCACCAACCATTGACAATTTGATGCCATGACTTGTCGGCACAGAGGTAAACGCTGTCAATTTTGAACTTAAGCCAGTAATGATTCAAACTCTTTTGAATGTATGTCAATTTGATGGCGCACTCACTGGAGATCCGAGGCAACATCTTAAATAGTTCATGGAGATTTGCCAACTATTTCAACAAAATGGAGTGCCTGAAGATACTGTGAAGCTGAAGTTATTTACTTTTTCTTTGAGAGACAGAGCAAAGACTTGGCTTAATTCCTTGCCAACAGGCACTGCCAAGCTGTGGGGTGAGATCATTACATTCAGGCAGGCTGAGGATGAGACCTTATATGATGTTTGGAAAAGATTCAAAGACTTGTTGAGGAGGTGTCCTATGCATGGATTCCTGAATTGGACTCAGATTCAAACCTTTTACAATGAATTGAATGCACAAACGAGGACGGTTGTTGATGCTTCAGCAGCTGGCTCATTGCTTGACAAAGCATATACCAAGACTGTTGACATTTTAGAAAGGATTGTAATCAATGATTTTGAATATCCTGTTGCAAGACTTGGGACCAGAACTAAAACCAATGGGAAATTTTAGGTTGATGAACTAACATCCATTCATACCGAGATTTCCAACCTTACGAGCATGGTAAGAACATTGCAAAAGAACAATGAGTCCCAAGAAGTCAAAGCATTAGACCCATTCTATACGATATGTGGAGAAAATCATCATGTGGATGAATGTCCTTCCAACCCTCAATCGGTAAATTTTGTTTGCAATGTTAGTCGTTACTATAACCCTAACTCCAATACTTATAATACAGGTGATAAGTGTTCAAAAGTACTATTTTTCTTACCCTTTTTACTCATATTATTGTTAGAATTAGGCTCATATTAGTTGCATAATTAGCCATTCATGCATTAATCCATGTTTCCTTCCGTCGTTGAGCTTGATTACATAACTTAGTAGTTTTTGTGGGGCTAGAGCTAGTTGCCAGGGCAATGCATGAAGGAGATGCTGAGCTAGTTGCCAGGGCAATGCATGAAGGAGATGCTGAGCTAGTTGCCAGGGCAATGCATGAAGGAGACACCAAGCTAGTTGCCAGGGCAATTGTCGACAAAGAATAAGGTGATATGGAAGTCGAAATTGATGACTAGACAAGCCCAAGATCATGTGGAGCAAAGCTAAATCCCAAAGGAGTTTGATTTCCATGAAGAGATTAAAGAAGAATTAAATTCCACGAAGATAGGAGAAGTTCTAGAATGAATATAATTATAATATAGAATTATATTCTTTAAAGATAATTTAATTATAGCTTAACTTCCTCCTCAAAGAAGGACCTAGCCCTATAAATTAGAGGCCATGGCGTCAACTCCAAGGAGAGAGAGATGAGAGAATTTTCAACAAGCATCAAGGGCAAGGAGGATTTCGACAAGCATCATCCTTCATCTTTTTCCTTCTTGTTCAATTAGGTTCATGCTAGGGATTCTTTATCTTGTGTTTCTTTGGAACCTATCCATGAACTATATCTATTTGGCTAAGGTTATTGTGTCTTGTGGTTGTGAGAAACTATTGAATTTTGTTTAGGTAATAAGAGTTTGCACTTTTCTATTCAAGGTTTATTCATTATTTGTTCTTATTCTTGTTTTTGAGTGAATTGGGAGAGGATCTCGTAACTTCATCTATTTATCTAATATCGGGAGAGTTAGATTCAAGAAACAAATGAATATGATCTTTATTCAATCTATTGATGGTGAAGATTAATTCGGCTTAGGAATAAGTTAAGGATTTCAACGGCTAAGAGGAGCGTAAGATTGGTTGTTGTTCACCCTTGATTCACACAGGGATGTATTATCAAGGCATGCACAAGTAGCTAGAGTTTTGACTTAGGGATAAGAAGAAACCATTGAAGAACGCTCTGCCAAACCTTGAAGATTGCTGCCCAGACGCCCAAGTAGTTGCCCAACTAGTCACCCAGGCAACCATCGATTAGTTGCCAAGGCAACCCCGTTGTGCAAGTTGCCACGGCAATTGAGTTGCCCTTGCACTCTTTTACCAGGACGATCCAATCGGCTATCACACCTCAACTCATGATAACCTGGCCTATCTCTCTCATTTAATTACATCACCTTTTACTTATTTGCTTTATAGATTAGTTATTAGTTAAAGCTCCTATAATCTTCTACTTGTGTTTTCTTTTACTTTTTACAGTGCAAGAGACTAGATTCTTGAAGTGGCACCAATCCTTGTGGAGGTGATATCTTTTATACTATAACTTGCAACGTGTATACTTGCACAATTGCGTAGCACTTATTACGCGCAACAATAGGTTGGAGTCAACACCTTAACTTAGCTTGGAGAAATCAAGGAGGTAAGCAGTACAATGCCCAGCGCCAGAATACTCAAAGGCAAAATAACAATGCCATGCCAGCATTCTATCAAAATGCCAACAAAAAACCCAAAAAAAAATTAGCAAGGGTAGAGACTCAACCAAGGAGGCACTCTCATAGAGTACATGGAAAGCAATGATGACGCAGTCCAGAGCTTGGCTGAGTCAATGAGAAATTTGGAAGTCCAGCTAGGGCAGATTGCCAGTGCACTCAGCAATCGACCCCAGGGAGCATTTCCAAGTGACACAGAAGATGCTCGGCACAAAGACAATGAGCAGTGTAAAGCTATAACTCTTCGGAGTGGTAAGCAGTGCGAGATGGAGAAGGTTGCTAAGCAGCCACTTAATTACCAAGATGAGAAGCATGTGCCAGCAGATGATCCCATGGAAGCAGAGAAAAGGAAACAAAAGTAGATAATTCCATAACTGATGCCAGACAGCACACTGATGTTAGCATCGATGCCAAATAGTCTGATGCCAGCACTGCATTGGCAAAGCTAGCAGAGTAGGCACGTATCTATCCGCCGCCACCAATTCTAGCAAGACCTCAAAAGCATAAGCAAGATCAGTAGTTTAAGCGTTTCTTGGATGTTCTTAAGCAATTGCAAATCAACATTCCATTGGTAGAAGCCCTTGAACAAATGCCCAACTATGTCAAATTTATGAAGGACATTCTGTCCAAAAAGAAGAAGTTGGGAGACTTTGAAACTGTTGCCCTAACCGAAGGATGCAGTGCCATGGTCCTAAACCATTTGCCACCAAAGATCCAGGAAGTTTCACTATTCCCTACACAATTAGCAACAAATTCATGGGTAAGCTGAAAGATCCAGGAAGTTTCACTATTCCCTACACCATTGGCAACAAATTCATGGGCAAGGCACTGTTTGACCTAGGAGCCAGCATCAACTTGATGCCAATGTTAGTTTTCCGGAAGCTTGGCATAGAAGCAAGACCTACCACGGTGACACTTCAGCTGGCGGACCGATCCTATGCACATCCCAAGGGTAAGATTGAGGATGTGTTGGTAAAGGTAGACAAATTTATTTTTCCATTTGATTTTATCATTTTGGATTATGAGGCTGATATTAATGTCCCGATTATTTTGGGGAGGCCTTTTCTTGCCACAGGTAGGGCTTTGATTGATGTTCATAAAGGGGAACTAACAATGCGCATGAATGATCAGCACGTTACATTTAATGTGTTTCAAGCTTTGAAGTGTGCAGATGAACCTGATGAGTGCCAATCAGAGGAGATGATGGAGTCCATTTACACTTTGAACATGGCACGGTTATGGCAGGATGCAGAATTTGATGCCAGCAATTTAGATGGCATATCTGATCTGTTTGAGGAACCAGAAGAACCAGTCTTGGAGGCTGAAGAGGCGAGTTATTTTGAGCCACTACAGTTGGTCGCAGAGAAATCAAGGCATCTAAACAATCAATTGAGGAGCCACCAGCATTGGAACTGAAACCACTGCCAGATCACTTAATGTATGCTTATTTAGGTGAATGCTCAACTCTGGCAGTGATCATTGCCACTAGTCTCATTAATGATCAGGAGGAAAGGTTGTTGGCAATATTACGTGACTATAAGCAAGTATTAGGATGGAGTTTGGCAGACATCAGAGGTATTAGCCCAACCATTTGCATGCATAAGATTATCTTGGATGAGTACCATGGCAAGACCATTGAAGGCCAAAGAAGGCTAAATCCAAGCATGAAAGAAGTAGTGAAAAAAAGGATCATAAAATGGCTTGATGATGGGATTATATATCCTATTTTTGATAGCTCCTGGGTTAGCCCGGTGCAATGCGTGCCAACGAAGGGTGGCATGAACGTGGTGCAAAACAGTGAAGCTGAGTTAATCCCCTCCAGAACTATCACTGGATGGAGAGTGTGCATGGACTATAGGAGGCTGAACAATGCCATGAAGAAGGATCACTTCCCATTGTCATTCATTGATCAGATGCTAGACAGGTAAAGCTTTCTATTGTTTTTCGGATGGTTATTCAGTTTATAATCAGATTGTCATTGCCCTTGATGATCAAGAGAAGACTACGTTCACATGCCCATATGGGACGTTTGCATTTAGAAGAATGTCATTCGGCCTATGTAATGCAACAACAATGTTTTCAACATTGCATTATGTCCATTTTTTTCGATATGATCGAGCACAACATTGAAGTATTCATGGATGACTTTTCAGTGTTTGGAAAAACATTTAAGGAATGTCTTCAGAGTTTGGAGCAAGTATTGAAGAGATGCATTGAGATGAACTTAGTGTTGAACTGGGAAAAATGCCACTTCATGGTGAATGAGGGCATTGTTCTCGGGCACAAGGTAACTGAGAGAGGGATAGAAGTTGATAAAGCAAAAGTTGAGGTAATTAAGCAACTACCGCCCCCAACAAGTGTCAAAGATATAAGAAGTTTCTTAGGACATGCCGATTTTTATCGGTGTTTCATTAAAGACTTTACATAAAGTGTTAAACCCTTATGCTTGTTGTTAGAACATAATGCCACTTTTGCATTTAATGATTCTTGTTTGAGAGCATTTCAGGAGCTTAAAGAAAAGTTGATCAATGCCCCTATAGTTGTGGCACCATATTGGAATGAGCCTTTCGAGCTCATGTGTGATACTAGTGACTATGCCGTCGGAGCTGTTTTGGGACAAAGGCATAGCAAGGTTTTCCATGCTATCTACTATACCAGCCGAACCTTAAACGAAGCATAACTGAATTAATCTATGACCGAAAAAGAATTTCTTGTAGTAGTATTTGTTTTTTGACAAATTTAGATCTTATTTAATTGGTAACAAAGTTGTGGTTTTACAGATTATTCAGCATTAAAGTAACTCTTGGAAAAGAAGGATGCCAAGTCCATGCTAGTCCGATGGACGCTCCTACTTCAAGAATTTGACCTTGAGATCCGAGAAAAAAAGGGCAGTGAAAACCTAGTAGCTGACCATCTCTCACATTTAGAGCATCATCTTGAAGATGGTAAAACCAATTTGATAAGAGATGAGTTTCCTGATGAGTATTTGCTTGCAGTAAATGCCATGCCATGGTATGCCAATATTGTCAACTACTTGGTAACTAACATTCTGCCACCAGACTTGGCATACAATGAAAAGAAAAGGTTTTTGTAGGAAGTTAGGAAATACTATTGGGATGAGCCAATATTATTTAAATAGTGTGCCGACCAAGTGATCCGCCGGTGTATGCCTGAGGATGAACATCATAACATATTGCATCTATGCCATGCTGCACCATATAGAGGTCACTTTGCTGGAGTAAAAACTACTGCCAAGGTACTGCAGTCAGGATTCTTTTGGCCCACACTATATAAGGATGCCCACGAGTATGCCAAGGCATGTGATCGATGCCAACGGATAGGAAACATCTCTGGAAGACAACAATTACCGCTTCAAAACATTTTCCTGTGGATTTATTTGATGTAAGGGGGATAGACTTTATAGGTCATTTTCCACCCTCATTTGGTAATGTATACATTCTTGTGGCTGTTGACTACGTATCTAAGTGGGTAGAAGCTGTTGCTCTGCCAACGAACAATGCCAAGGCCATTGCCAAGTTTTTACATAAGCATATCTTTACTATATTTGGAGCCCCTAGACTGATCATTCATGATGAGGGCACTCATTTTAAATGTAGTCTAATTTCTAAAGCCTTGTGCAGGTATGGTATACAGCAGAAAATTTCCACAGCATATCATTCGCAAACAAACGGGCAAGCTGAGATTTCAAACAAGGAGATCAAAAACATCTTAGAGAAGACTGTTAATCCATCAAGGAAGGACTGGTCATTAAGACTAGACGAGTCCTTGCGGGCTTACAGGACTGCGTTTAAAAATCCTTTGGGTACTTCACCGTTTAGACTTGTTTTCGGAAAACCATGCCATCTGCCAGTGGAGCTTGAGCATAAAGCCTATTGGGCCATCAGAACACTTGGCATGGCATGGAGAGCTGCTGGAGAAAAAAGGTTACTGGACCTAAATGAGTTGAAGGAATTCAGAAGGCAAGCCTATGAGAACGCTAGGATCTACAAGGAAAAAGCAAAACGTTGGCATGACAGCAGGATAATGCCAAGACATTTTGAGGTAGGCCAACGTGTTTTGCTATTCAACTCATGGCATTAGTTGTTTCCAGGGAAACTTAAATCAAGATGGATGGGCCCTTATGAAGTTATGAAGCCCTATGATCATGGAGCTGTGGACATTAAGAACGTGAAGATGGGAGAAATCTTTAAGGTGAATGGCCAACGCTTAAAGCACTACATGGAAGGTGATCAAAACAATGCCAAAGAGGTGATCCTCTTGGCAGAGGTTACATGAAAACACCGTCAGGTTTGAATTTTTGTAAATATTAGGTTAGTGTTTTCCTTTGTTTTTAGGGTTTTTTTATTGTTTTTCTTTCTTTTTAAGTTTCATGTTTTTATTCCTTTTAAGTGTTGAAAGGTTTCCTTTGAGTTGCGCAGATTCATTGTGCCAGATTGGCCATCTGATTGAGTATGAAAGGTTGTACTAAGGTGCACTTTAGTTCCAAGGGCTTTTTGCAATGATTTCCAAAATCAGGAAGCAAATCTATGGTCTCGATCGGAGATTATAGCTGTAGGTACACCGTGTAATCGAATCACTTCACGGATGTACAACTCGGCTAAGGTTTCCAAACAGGGACGAAATGAGTAGACTTTGTGACCCACACAGCATCATTCTTTCTTGGAGTGGAAGGAAGACCAATAATGATGTCCATTGTAATCTGATCCCATTTCTGCTAAGGGAATTCGATTGGTTAGAGTAATCCAGTAGGGACTTGATGCTCAGCTTTGACCCTCTGATAAGTTAAGCACTTTGAAACAAAGTCTGTGATAGCCAATTTCATGCCTGGCCACCAGTATAGTGGCTTTAGGTCCTTGTACATCTTAACCGATCCAGGGTGAATCGAGAAAGAGCTTTGGTGAGCTTCTTGTAACATCTCGTGTCTTAGTTCTTCGTTGTTAGTAACACATACTCTATACTAGAAATAGAGGAGTCCATTCGACTTGAGGGAAAAGTCAAAATTAGACTCAGAGTCTAACTTGGACATGATCTTCTGAAGAGCTGGATCAATTTGTTGGAGTTCTTTGATTCTCGAGGTTAGGCTAGATTGAAGTTGAAGTTCAGACAAGAATTTCTATCCTTTGGATAAACGAAAATGAGCATTGATAGCCAAGGAAGCTATAAAATGAATGGAAAAGATCATTAAGGGATATTTTTGAATCGTTACTTGTGAGTGAATAAAAGTCTAATTCGAATGGTTACTTGCAAATCAAGAAAGAAACATTTCAAATGAATTATTCTAGGATTTATATTTAAGGGTTTACCCGAATATGGTATGTGACACATTTGCTTTCCCCGGATGGTAGTCGATAACCAAATCGTAATCTTTAAGTAACTCTAGCCATCTCATTTGCCTCAAATTCAAGTCTTTCTGAGTTATGAGGTATTTGAGGCTCTTGTGGTCTGTGAACAAGTTGCATTTCTCCCCGTACAAGTAATGTCTCCAGACTTTGAGCGCAAACGCGATAGCTTCCAATTCTAGATCGTGAGTAGGGTAGTTTGACTCGTGTGATTTTAGTTACCTTGAAGCGTAAGCTACCACATTTCCATCTTGCATTAGGACACATCCTAGTCCCAAAATGAGATGCATCAGTGTAAACAGTGTACTCCTTGCCCGGTACTAGTTGGATGAGAATCGGAGCATGAGTCAGGGCTTGTTTAAGTTGATCGAAGCTTCGTTGTTGGTTCTCCGACCAAACAAAGGGCGTATCTTTGCGAGTTAACTTAGTCAAACTTATGGCAATAGATGAGAATCCCTTGACAAAACGTCAACAATATCCGACTAAACCGAGAAAGCTTCTGACTTCACCAACATTCCTCGGAGGTCTTCAATCTAGGATAGATTGAATTTTCCTTGGATCTACTTTAATCCTTTCTGTCGAGATAACATGTCCAAGAAACGACACTTCCTATAGCCAAATTTTGCATTTAGAGAACTTTGCAAACAATTGACGTTCTCGGAGGGTTTGTAATACAATTCGAAGGTGTTCAGGATGTTTTTCTTTATTCCGAGAATAGACCAAGATGTCATCAATAAAAAGGACTACGAACTTGTCAAGGTAGGGCTTGAATACACGGTTCATGAGATTCATGAAAGCAGCCGGAGCATTCATTAATCTGAATGGCATTACAAGGAATTCAAAATGGCCATATTGAGTACGAAAGGTTGTCTTTGGTACATCTCCTTCTTTTACCCTCATTTGGTAGTATCCAAATCGTAGATCGACCTTTGAGAATACTGCAGCATCTTTGAGTTGATCAAAAAGATCTTCAATCCTTGGGAGAGGATATCGATTCTTGATAGTAAGCTTGTTTAATTTTCTATAGTCAATACATAGTCTCATTGTCATGCACATTAAACAAGACGGGACTATGAGACTATGTATTGACTATAGAAAATTAAACAAGCTTACTATCAAGAATCGATATCCTCTCCAATGTATTGACTATAGTCAACTTTTCTATTCAAGGTTTCAATGGCAAGAAGATAATCATGCACATTTGGTTAGGACCTAAGTCCTAACCCTATTGTAAACTATACTCACAATACTCCAAGCTTAGCTAGTCTTGGATCCAAACTCCTTTGTTTCTAGCTTTCGAATGCTCCTCCTTAGACCCTTCTCCAATGTTCCCTTCTCGTTCTAACATTTCATACAAGTGAATCATGGTCAAGACAAGAACATTCATTTATCCAAAACAAGACAACAATACACATAATTCATTCAACATATATTTCAAAACATCAAGGCTGCTGCTACTGCCAGGCAGTATGTGCACTGTTTACTAAAACATTCATATCTTTCATTCCGTACGTCGAAATTTCAATTGTTTTACACCGTTGGAAAGCTAACTTAATTGTATTTCAAACCATATAGGCCTTGCATTTTGATTATTTACCAATTAATACAGTTTTTTACTTAAAGACCGGGTAATTACAACACCGGACAGTTTGCACTGTCCTTATTGTTTCATTTCCACAATCCATTCTACAATTCCGAATTCAATTCCATTTTCTCATAATGAATTTATACATATTAAGGTACTATCCATTAAATTTTCAGCCTTAAATTCCACTTTTACAATTTATAGAGATTTTTCAAAGTTGCTGCCCAAAACAAGGTATTCTGGGCAGATTACTCTAACTTAAGTTTCTAGCCTCTTTAATCACTTAGATGACACCTCTAACATGTTAATTCAACTTATATAAATGTTCTTACATGTCTAGGTCAGTTTTATTCTCCTACCAATGTGATAAAAATAGATCATTTTATATACTCAAGCATGTTTACACATTTCAATTATGACAAATTTTCCAGCAACTTCCCAACAAATTCTATAACATATCATGATAATAGCAGCCTCAAATAGGTTCAATGGAACCATTTACTCAATCATAAACATCAATCTAACACCATACTTCAATGGAAATAAGATCATTCCATTTCTAGCTAACATTTTCAACTCCTAAACATGCATACACTCTTAACCGAAACAAAAGAGAGTAAGGAAAATGTTATCTTTCTTGTCTTGGTCAATTATCACCCAAGATAATCTAAATCAAACAATTCAAATACACTATTTTCATATCTTAATTTCATAGCATAGGACCATTCTCAATAATTATAATAACACCAACTCAAAAGAATAAAATTCTTGAATTGTCAACCTTGCATCTAGTTCTAAAAGAGAGAAAGGGAAAATTCTTACCCTCTATAGCCAACTATTCGAATGATTTTCACCAAAATGCCCAAGATAGAAACTCAACACTATGATTTCCCAAATTTTTCCTTATTCTTCTCTCTAAAATCGGTTTTGGGGTTTTTAGCTAATTGAAGAAGAAGATGATTATCACAATGGACGGTAAGCATGCTTAGGTGTACATGTGTATTGTCCACCACCCATTTTTTATTTACCATGTATTCCTTTAATTTAGCTTAATGTTCAATTGAGTCCTTTCTTAATTCGGCACTCTAATTTATTGGTTATAACATTTTAGTCCTTTAGACCTTAGCTATCTTTTCTTCCTTTTATTTTTAATTTGATCCTAGACTTAATTAGTCTAATAAGGGAACTTCTATAACAATTTAACTAATTGCTTCATGTTACATACTCCTAATTATTTCAATTGAATACCAGATGACTCAATTAGTCAATGGCTTAAATAGTGGTAACCTTCCTAGGCCCGGTTGAAGGTGTTACAGATATGCCTGGACCTGAAATGTCCTCTTTTGCTGGTTTAACATGCTTTCAAAGATATCAAAACACCCTAACATGCTTCTAACATGTATCCAACACATTCAAGGGTCAAACCTCAGCAAGACAACAGAGATTCGTCAACATTTCATGGCATCTCTCAACAAATACAAAACTAGAGGCATGCTTCATAGAAACCAAGCCAAGCAAAGCACAAATCTCAAGATAATGCAACCAACAGTCCAAAATGGCCAATTACAAACCAAGAACAGCAAAACAACATTGCTCAAACATGGAGTTTAACAAATCATCTCCAAAAACAACAACGAAAACCCCATTGCCCTTTTTACTTATAGTCTAACTCGAAACACACTTTTTGTACCAAGTCTTTAGCGATCCCTTACTTCCTTGCTGCCTTCAAATCATTAATTCTCTACATTGATGAACAAAGAGAGCGTAAGCACACTAGGCTTAGTGAGGAGTGCTCAAAACAAAACACCATCAATGCATTTAAAACCATTTCCCAACAATACATTGAAATCACATTTCAATCATTCTTTTAAACATCACTTAAAACAACATTTGAAACATCATGCCTTGAAAATCATGCATTTAACACTTTCAAAAAGTAGCATATTAAACCATATGCAACATGTATCATTAATCATCAGCAAATTCCATTGCTAAACCTCAATTTAAGCCTTCCCATGCACAACAAACCATATTCAAAGCTTAGAGAGTAAACATGTATAAATCACATTATACAACATAAACCATTACTTGACACATCCATAATTATATTGGCTTACAAGTCATCATAACCAAGTTCCTATACCAAAATAGTTCATCGGATACACGGATTCAAACAAGTGTCCTCTCAACACTTCAAGTCATCTCAACCAGAATAGCAATAAAATTACAATCGCGGTACATCTCACGTGTAACCCCCTTGACCCAGCCTAGATGCCTGACCGAACTGAGAGAACTACATTAGGTTTGCCAAGGCAAACTGGAGAATGGTCACAAAACTGGTTTTTTTTATCTTGTCTAAATGCAAATTATTAAACCTAACTGTACATACTTGCAGCGGGTGAATTTACAAAGGAATTAGACCACGAAAAGGCAACTAATTGTATACATACATTCTAAGGACTAAAATGCAAATCTGATAAATTTTAGGACCAAAACTGAAATTAAAGTTACCAATCCTTAATTAATCCAATTCAATGTTAACATGTCAAATTTTAGGCCAAAACGATCATCCAAGCTCAAGCAATTGCATCCACAAAACTCAAGGACCAAAATGAAAGAAAATAGAACTTCAAACATTCCAAATAACTGAAATAACTGCAGCCGTACCTATACGCGTACAGGTGTTTCGATACGCCTTAACAATTTCCAAAACTTAGATTCTAGTAGCTTAAACTCGTACCAAAACACTAGCCCGCGTATCGAAACGCCTAGCTAAAATGCTTAAGACCGTACTAGAACATTTGCTCGAGTATCGAAATGCTATTCCTATAAAAGCTTACCAGTATCGAAACACCCTCCTGCATATCGAAATGCTATGCCTGAAATGGCATAGCTGTACCGGTATGGGGACACCTGTTTCGATATGCCTGGACCTGAATGTCCAAAAATGTTGTGTAAACACACTTTGATGATAATCAAAACACTCTAACATGCCTACAACACTTAAGCAACATTACTATGGTACATTCCTAACCAAAACATCATAGAATCTACCTCATAACATGGTTTACACCCATCCAAGATATTCTATACGCATGCTTCCTAATATCATTTTGCCAAACAACCAAAAATCTCATTTGGCACTTTAATGGCATACACATCATGCTTACACATCCAAAACATCATAACCAACATGCTTGAATCATCAAAGCATAGCAACCATTCAAAGCCAACTAGATGCATACCTAAGCACCCATCAAGCATCATCATAAACAAAGATTCTCAGCAAGCTTAACAACAAAAAACCAACCATAAAATCCAACACTTCACATGCTTAAAAACCATGGGAAAATAGGATTATAAGTCTCAACAACATGGCGAACACATTGCCTTATTAACCAGAAACATAAACCGAGATCATACTCAAGTAGCCTTGCACTTGGATCACTTCAAACTTTGCCTTTGCTACCCCCAACCTTAATGCTCTGTATCATTAGGAAAAAGAAAGCGTAAGCACACTTGCTTAGTGAGGATGCTCTTAAAACAATGATGCAATAAAAACCATTTGAAAACCAAAATCACTTGTTTTCAAGACATGCTTAACAACCCAATCATTTTTATTGTTTCTGACCGAAACATGCATAACAATCCTTATGCAACATCATATATAAATTCAATGCTTAAATCCTAAAGCATTAGATCATAAACCATGCTTGAATCCCAGAGCATTAAATCATAAACCATGCTTAAATCCCAAAGCATTAAAATAGGTTCAACACATGAACTTTCACATATATTAGCATTTATAGTGACCCCGGATAGACTACCCTCTATCCATACATATTGGATACATGGATCTCTCATACGATGCCTAGTTAAACCGCATGATATCCCAAACCTTGCCTAGTTAAATCGCAAGATTTGACAACCTCGCATAGTTAAACCGCGAGTTTTACCACCCTTGCCTAGTTAAACCGCAAGTATGCCGACCTTGCCTAGTTAAACCGCAAGATCTCCATCAATTTGGGTTGCCTTGTTAAACTGCTTGTCCCAAATGATGTCCCAACAGTCCGAGTGGCCTAGTTTAACCGCCATACCTCAAGGACCCATGGCCACAATCGACTTTGTTCATATTTTATAGTGCACTTTAATCCTATGGCATGCCAACTATATCCGAATGTTTTCTCATCTAGTCACATAGCCAATATATCATTTATAAAACCATTTACTTATTGTTTTACAATGCATTATACAAAAATCACCACATATGCAAATCACATTGCCAAAGCAATAAAACCATTCCCGACCAGAATAAAATCCAATGCTAACAAGCATTTCTTATACTTTTAAACCCCTACATATGTACTTAAAATCATGCATTTCCAGTAAGTAAATCAAACTATGTTTAACACTAAAATATGAAATCAACTTGCTCATATCCAAAATGATATTAAACAGCAAAAGAGGGAAAACTTACTTACGAGCTTACGTAAGTGTTTCAAACTTATCCTAAACTCCCAAAAACCTTTATTAAACCTTTTAAAGGCGTTTAAACCAGTTTCCACTCACGGAAATACCTCATGCTCGCCAACGCAAATCAAGCTCTCGGCAAGCAACAAATAATGCCAAGCTTCATTGCCTTGATTATCCCCTATTTTAACCACATAAAACTAGAGGGCAAATGCATCATTATGCATTCAAACCGTTGCTAACAAGCAATTACCCGCAACTCTCAAGTTGTCTAATCAAAAACCATCCGAAACATATCGAAATCATCCTCAAACACTTCTAAAACTCAACCCAGCCATAATATAATGATTCAATACACCAAACCTCATCAAATAACATCTAGAAACTCTTTCCCAACATCCTTTTACTTCCAGCAATGATTAAACTCAACTATCACCCAAAAAACCCTTGATTAACTACCTTAAACATTGGAGATTCAACTTGTTTCGGGATTACAATGTTAAAACCAAGTTATTAACTCGATTAAACATCAAAATCATTATCTAATCTGATCAAAATCCCAGCAAAACAGAACAAGTACGAAGATCCAAAAATCTCATTAATCAAAACACAATTAAACCAATTTTCCTCAATTAAACTATCAAAACACATTAGAAAACAATTGTAAAGAGTCATCAACTTGGGAATTTTAATAAAGAACCTTTTATTAGAGGAGGAGAACGAACCTTACCTCTAATGGATGCTTTCTCCCTTAATTGGATTATTTACATGTGAAAACAAAGTTAAAACAATAAGGTTTTGGAAAACTAACAAGAAGAAATCATTTGCAAACAAAAGATTTAAGAAAAGGAAGATTTAGAAGAATAAATTGATGTTTGGCTGGAGAGATTTTGAGAGAAAATATTTGAGAGAAAGTTAGTTACATGATTTTTGTTTTAAGAGATTAATTAACAAATTAATTCTCCCCAACCTATTTATATTTTCCAAATCACTTTTAAAATAGCCAATTAAGGGATAAAGTCTAATAATAGACTTTTAGGGCAATTAGCTCCTTAAAGATTCAAAGTTTTTACTATTTACAAAACAGCCACCAAAAACAATTTTCAAAGTTTGCATTTTGGTTACTAGTCCAAAATGTCCGATTTCCAAAACTCTTTTTTCTAAAATTGATTTCACCACAATCATTAATATATTTAACAATGATTTTAGAATATTTTCCTACAATTTTATCATCTTCAAAAATATTTAATCTGATTTAATCCTAAAACTGACTCGAATCTCTAATACCGGTCCACCGAACCTTTGAACCAACCTTTAAACATCTAAGCCCAAAATCGGGGTGTTACAACTCTCCCCCACTTATGAAATTTTGTCCCCAAAATTTACCTTGAGGAAATAAATGCAAAAATTGCTCCAACATGTCTGCCTTGCTTCCTCACGTGGCTTCCTCGACACCACGGTGTCGCCAGAAGACCTTAACAAGCTCAATTGTCTTGCCATGAAGAACTTGCTGCTAGAATCGAGGATGTCCACCGGTTCCTCATCATAGGATAAATCTGGCCTCAACTCAATATGTTCCACCGGCATAACATGCGAGGGATCCAACCGATACCTCCGCAACATAGATACATAGAACACATCATGTATTTTCTCCAACTCGGGAGACAACCTCAACCGATAAGCCACAGGACCAATATGCTCAACATTTCGGGAAACTGACTCGAATCTCTAATACCAGTCCACCGGACCCTCGAACCAACCTTTAAACATCTAAGCACAAAACCTGGTGTTACAACTCCCCCCACTTAAGAAATTTTGTCCCTAAAATTTACCTTGAGGAAACAAATACGAAAATTGCTCCAACATGTCTGCCTTGCTTCCCCACGTGGCTTCCTCGACACCACGGTGTCGCCACAAGACCTTAACAAGCTCAATCGTCTTGCCATGAAGAACTTGCTACTAGAATCAAGGATGTCCACCGGTTACTCATCATAGGATAAATCTGGCCTCAACTCAATATACGCCACCGGCATAACATGCGAGGGATCCGACCGATACCTCTGCAACATAGATACATGGAACACATCATGTATTTTCTCCAACTCGGGAGACAACCTCAACCGATAAGCCACAGGACCAATACACTCAACAACCTCATATGTTCCAATAAACCTCGGACCAAAAACCAGCATATTAAACCATATGCAACATGTATCATTAACCATCAACAAATTCCTTTGCTAAACCTCAATTTAAGCCTTCCCATGCATAACAAACCATATACAAAGCTTAAAGAGTAACATGTATAAATCACATTATACAACATAAACCATTACTTGACACATCCATATTTATATTGGCTTACAAATTATCATAACCAAGTTCCTATACCAAAATAGTTCATCGGATACACGGATTCAAACAAGTTTCCTCTCAACACTTCAAGTCATCTCAACCGGAATAGCGATACAATCACAATCGCGGTACGTTAACAACCGAGTACAATTACAACTCATAGGGACACCAACCCCAATCATCGATTAGATGCTTAACCCACTAACGGGAGTTTACGGTACCATATAACCTCTCGACCGTTAGGGTACTTCGATGGAGTATTCGATACACCGTATAAAACCCTTCGACATACAACGTGACTTTTTATAGTGCACTACCAATCCTATGGCCAGCCAACTATATCCAATAACATTTTAAACCACATCACTTGCCAATATAATTCATAATTAACCATATACCTCACTGTTTTCATATGCATCAATACAGAACCTTTTTTCTCAAATCAACAAACCATGCTTTAAACACAAGTATAAATCACATACTTACATGGATCACTTACCACGTGCATCCATCATCATTTTATGATTAAAACAGTATCTCACATACTTTAAAACATGCTTAAACAGTAGGTACCATTTAATTCAAAACAAGTGCATAAAACCATTTCGTAAAAGCACGACTGAGAGAGAAAATCACTTTATACTTACTTCCAAGTTTAAACCAGCATTTCAAGCTAAGTTTAAACTCCCATAAACCACCTTTAAATCATTTCAAAGTTGAAATCCACGTTCTCACTCACCGATACATGAAACCTCAATTCGTGGATGCGAATTCAGGCGTCCGAAACCTCCAAAGCTTCACCAATAACTTCCGGACTAGCCCCCCTGTTTTAACCACATAACAACTGAGGATTAATGCATCTCAATGCATTCAAACACTGCAACAACATTCCTTCCAAACCTCAACAATTCATTCTCAATTACTCCACCACAACAACCGAAATAATCATCTAACTCTTTCCAAAAACTACCCAGCTACAAACTAACAATCTAACACTTCCATTAACATCAATCAACACTCAAAGTAGGATTACATCATCCTTATATCTCCAGCAACTAAACAGCCAACACAACACCTGAAAAACACAAATCTAACAACCTAAATAATTAGGGATTCATGGTGTTTCGGGATTCCAATGTTAAAAACAACTTATCAACATTATAAAACGTCCAATACATGTTTAAAATCAATCATCAACACTAAAAAATAGATACAATACGAATCTACTTCAATTTCATCAAATAAACCTAATTAAACCAAATAATCATCATAAAAACATAAAATCAGATTATAAATCATAAATCAATGATCAAATACTTGGGAATATCAATAAAGAACCATTCAATAGAGGAGAAAAATGAACCTTACCTCTATTGTGTGGTTTCTCCCCCAATTGATTGATTAAAGCTTGAAAATACAAGATTCCAATGAGATTTTGTAAATCTAAGATAGAGAATCATTTATAAATCAAGATTTAAAGAAAATAGATCTCTCACCTCTGAAATTTGATGAAAACTAGAGTGTTTGGCAAAATAGAAGTGAAGAGAAAAGTTTACGTCAAATCTTTATAAAATCAATAACTACTTTTTAATATTAAAGCCCCTTTTTTATTAATTAATAAAACACATGTTAAAAATCCTTAATTGAGGGAAGAAACCACCATCCAAAGTTTGGTAAAATAGCTCCTTAAGGATTCTAAGAATTTGATCCTTCCACAAACTAGTCACCATTTAAAAATGTTTTAAAAATTTACATTTTGGTCACCAACTAAAATGTCACCCTTCCAGTTTCAATTTTCTCAAATTGATTTCACCAATATTATCTATATATTAAATAATGATTTTTTTATCCATTTTTCCATATTTTTGACTTACTCCAAAAATATTTATTCATGAATTCGACTCGAATCCCTAACCCAGTCCATCAGACCGTCTAACTAGCCCTTAAACTGCTAGGCCCAAAATCGGGGCGTTACAATTCTAAGCTTAGATAGGTGTGTCAAACCTTATCTAAACTCCCTCAACACCCCTTTCAAGCCTTTGACAGTAGTAAAATACTTTTCCACTCACCAACAACCTAACGCTCGATTGCCGATGCGCGAATCAAGCCTCCGCAACTTCCGCGCCTTCTTTGATAGGTAAAGGATTCAGCTCCCCTTCTTTACCCAGACAAAAATAGAGGATTAAAACACATTTCTATATCAAAACCTTCCAGCAACCAACAAACTCAACAACACCTCACAAGAATCAATCGAACACTCTCTTAAAACCAACAAGAACACCACCAAACCTTACTTAAACAAAGCCCATCCAAGATCTAACGATTATAACACATTACTAACATCAATTAACATTCAACAACAACCTAAAAACTAGCAATCCTTAAAGTTTTGGGATTCCATTGATTAATCAATCCTTTCAACATTAAAACACATCTAATTTAAGATGTATATCAATTAAATCCATCACCAAAACATATCCAATTCATCTTCCATTAATTTTCCCAGAAAACTCAATTAAATTAACAAATAAATGTTTATATCACAATTCCACAATATAAATCAACAAAAAAGGATCAAGAACTTGGGAATTTCTTTAAAGAACCTTTAATTAGAGGAGAGGAACAAAAATCACCTCTAATTGCTCATTTCTCCTTAATTGCCCAAGCTTTAATTAAATCCATTGCTAAGGTATTTGAAGAAATTAAATACAAATCTAAAAGGAAAACAATAAAGATTGATTCCTGGAGATTTAGAAGTAGAAATATCAGTTTGGTCGCTGAGAAAGTTGAGAGAAAAGATTTTGAGAAAAGTAGTTATGTGAGAAAGTGTTTTTAGAAAATAAAGATCCTTTTTAATTAAAACCTCATTTATCCAATTATCAAACCTTTTAAAATACTTTAAAAATATCCTTAATTAAGAGAGAAATATGTTGAAAAAAAATGGTCAAATAGCTCCTTAAAGATTCAAAGTTTTGATCCTTTTTCAATTTAGTCACTAAAATAGTTTTGAAATCTTTCAATTTAGTCACTAGACTTAAATGTCCAAAAATCATATTTAATTTCTCAAATTGACTTCACCAATTTACTTAAAATATTAATTAAGTAATTTAGAGCATTTTTCCATATTTTATTTTACCTCAAAAATCAATTTTTAACTTATTTTCCCGAAACTATTCGAATTGCCTAATTGGTTCCCTCGAACCTTCGGTCCAACACGATTCACATCTAGGCCCATTTTCAGGGTGTTACGGTCTAAACCACTTAGAAACTCCTAGGCCCAAAGTCGGGGTGTTCAAGTATTTGTAGCAGTACACCGGGGCGTTCAAGTATCTGTAGCAGTACTCCTAGGCCCAACATATGATACTTTGGCTCATTCCAAACAACATCAACATATAACTAACTTCATATAACATCATTAACATGCTTAAACATCAACATACTAGCATTTTAATCCAACCTAGCAAGTCTAGCACAATCAATCACAAAGTCTATAGGCATGTTTCCTAGTCAACATCCAATTCATAAAACCAACCACAACTCAAGCACTTCAAGTCACTTACAATAACCAAACCAACAATCACAACTTGCACAAACAGGGAGTTCATCAAAACCCTCCCAAAACATCATTTGACACATTGCCCTTATTACTACTATATAACATTCAAACAATACTTTGAAAACAAGTCCTTGGAAATCCTTCCTTGCTTCCTCGCTGCCTGCAACCTTTAGTTCTCTGCATTGATGGAAAAAGAATAGCGTAAGCGCACTAGGCTAAGTGGGGATTGCTCAAAACCAACCACCATCAATGCATTTTAAACCATTTAACAATGCTTTTGAAAAACACTTTCCAAAACGCTCTTAAATCAACATCGCGCCTTATTAAAACTACTTAACATTTCCAAAACAACATATTAAACCATATGCAACGTGTATCATGGATTAAACATCAAAGTCCCGTTTGCTACCCTCAATTTAAACTTTCCCATGCATACTACCAATGCAAGGATTAAAGTGCAAAACATGTTTAAACCACATTAAACAATATAATCCATCTCATGATACATAATCAATTATATTGGCTTACAAGTGATCATTAACCAAGATTCCACTTTACAAAACATAGCATCGGATACACCAATTCAACAAGTGTTCCCAACACTTCATGCCATCACAACCGGAATCATTGGTACATTACAACCTGGTACATTCACAATCCCACACATCGATTGAACGCATAACCCACTAACGGGAGTCTTCGGCACAAAGATCTAAACCCCTCGACTGTTAGGGTACTCGGATGGAATTTTTAGTACACAGATCAAAACCCCTCAACATCCAATGTGACTTTTTATAGTGCACTATCAATCCTATGGCTGGCCAACTGTAACCCCCTTGACCCGGCCTAGACGCTTGACTGAACCAAGAGAACTACATAGGTTTGCCGAAGCAAACTGGATAAAGATTACAAAAACTGGTCCTTTTTTCTTTTTATCTTCTCTAGATGCATATTATTAATCTTACATGTACATACTTGCAACGGGTGAATTTTCAAAAGAATTGGACCATATAAGGACATCGAATTGCATAACATACATTTTAGGGACTAAAACATAAATCTGATAAATTTAAGGACCAACGCTGGAATTAAGTTTACCAATCTTCAATTAGACCAATTACATGCCTACTTGTCAAACTTCAGGTCAAAACGATCATCCAAACCCATACAATTGCATTCACAAAACTTAGAGACCAAAATGAAAGAAAACAGAACTTCAAATATTCCATTTAACTGAAATGACTACGGTCGTACCAGTACGCCTACAAGTGTTTTAGTACACCTCAATGATTTCTAAAACTCATATGCCATTAGCCAAAACTCGTACTGAAACACTTGCCCGTGTAACGAAACTCCTAGACAAAATGCCTAAGACCATATCATAACACTTGCTCGTGTACCGAAACGCTATGCCTAAAAAGGCTTGTCCGTATTAAAACAACGTCTCGCATATCGAAAGGCTATGCCTGAAATGGCCTAGCCGTACCGGTACGAGGACACCTTGTTTCGATACGCCTGGACCTGTAATGTCCCAAATTGCTGTCTAAACATACTCTAATGATAACCAAACCACTTGAACATGCTCTAAACCCTTATGCAACATTACGAAGGTTCAATGCCAACCAAAACATCACATAATCAACATCATTATATAGCATTCATACACTCCAAAATATTCTATAGCCATTCTTCCTAATAACACTTTACCAAACATCCATAACTCACATTTGACACACTTAAGGCATACACAACATTCTTTTATATCTAAAGCATCACAACAAACATGCTTGAATCATCAAAACATGGCAACCACCAAAGGTTAACTAAATGCATGCCTAGGCAACCATCAACCCTCAACTATAAGCAAAGATCATCATCAAACTTATCAACATCAAAACAACTTTACAATCCAGCACTTCACTTGCTTAAAACCATGGAAAAACATAATACAATCCCAAAGAAAAACATGGCGAACACATTGCCTTATTAATCGAAAACATAGACCGAGTTCATACTCAAGGTAGCCTTGTCTTTGGATCACTTTAAACCTTGCCTTTGCTGCCCCCAAACCTTAATGCTCTGCATCATTAGGAAAAAGAGAGGGTAAGCACACATGCTTATTGAGGATGCTCATAAAACAATGATAGAATTAAAATCATTTGAAATCCAAACACTTATTTCTAAAAACATGCTTACAACCAAAGAATTTTCCTTGTTTCCAACCGAATCAATGCACAACAACCTTTAAGAAACATCATATACATATTCCATGCTTAGATCCCAAAGCATTAAAGCATTTTACCATGCTTAAATCTCAAAGCATTAAATCATAACCCATGCTTAAATCCCAAAGCATTAAATCATAAACCATGCTTAAATCCCAAAGCATTAAAATAGGTTCAACACATGAACTTTCACATATTTTGGCATTTATAGTGACCACAGATAGACTACCCTCTATCCACATATACCGGATACACGGATCTTTCATACCATGCCAAGTTAAACAACAGGATATCCCAAACCTTGCCTAGTTAAACCGCAAGATTTGACACCCTCGCCTAGTTAAACCACGAGCTTAACACCCTTGCCTAGTTACACCGAAAGTTTACCAACCTTGAATTGTTAAACCGCAAGTTTACCATTCTTGCCTTGTTAATCTGCAAGTTTTGACAACCCCGCCTAGTTAAATCGTTAATTTTACAACCTCGCCTAGTTAAACAGCAAGATTTGACAACCTCGCCTAGTTAAACCGTAAGTTTTACTTCCTTGCCTAGTTAAACCACAAGATTATCATCAATTTGGGTTGCCTTGTTAAACCGCACACCCGCATGATGTCCCAACGTCCGAGTGGCCTTGTTAAACTGCCATACCTCAAGTACCATGGCCACGATCGATTTTATTAATATTTTCTAGTGAACTATAATCCTATGGCATGCCAACTATATTTGATTGTTTTCTCAACATGTCCCATAGCCAATATAACATTTACAAAACCATTTACTCACTGTTTTACAATGCATTATACAAAAACCACCACATTTGCAACCCATATTTTCAACGCAATAACACCATTCCCAACCGGAATGAAAACCGATCCTCTCTAGCATTCCTATACTTTAAATCCATTGAATATTTGTTCAAAATCATGCATTTACAGTAAGTAAGTCAAACCATGTTTAAACCAAAACATGAAATCGAAACTTGCTCATATCCTATCCGATATTCAAGAGCAAAATAAGGGAAACTTACTTCCAAGCTTAGGTAAGCGTTTCAAGCTTATCTCAAAATTCCCAAAATCATTCCCAAACCTTTTTAAGATATTTAAATCCAATTTCCACTCACTGATACACCTCAACTTGCTCGCCAACGCGAATCGAGCTCCCGACAAGCAACAAACAATGTCACGCTTCGCCGTCTTGACTATCCCCTATTTTAATCACATAAAACCAGAGGATAAATGCATCGTTGTGCATTCAAACCATTGCCTACAAGCAATTGCCCGTAACTCTCAAGTTGCCCACTCAAAAACCATACGAAACATATTGAAAACATCCTCAAACACTTCCAAAGCTTAACCCAGCCATAATATAATGATTCAATCCATCAAACATCATCAATTAACATCTAAAAACCCTTTCTCAACATCCTTTTACTTCCTGCAATGATTAAACTCAACTATCACCCCAAAAACTCTTGATTAACAACCTTAAACATTAGAGATTCAACTTGTTTCGGGATTACAACATTAAAACCAAGTTATCAACTCAATTAACTATCAAAATCCAAACAAAACAGAACAAGTACGAAGATCTACAAATTTCATCAATCAAAACACAATTAAACCAATTTTCCTTAATTATTTTACCAAAACACATTAGAAAACAATTGCAACGAGTCAACAACTTGGGAATTTCAATAAAGAACCTTTCATTAGAGGAGGAGAATGAACCTTACCTCTAATGGATGCTTTCTCCCTTAATTGGATGATTTACATGAGAAAACAAAGTTAAAACAATAAGGTTTTGGTAGATTCATGACAAGAAATCATTTGCAAACAAAGGATTTAAGAAAAGAAAGGTTTACCTGAAGATTTAAAAGAAGGAATTTATGTTTGGCTAGAGAGATTTTGAGAGAAAATATTTTGAGAAAGTTAGTTACGTGATTTTTGTTTAAAAGGTTTAATAACAAAATTAATTCTCTCCAACCTATTTTTATTTCCCAAAACACTTTAAAAATAGCCAATTAAGGAATAAAGTCTAATATTAGACTTTTTGGGCAATTAGCTCTTTAAAGATTCAAAGTTTGTACCCTTTACAAAATAGTCACTAAAAACAATTTTCAAAGTTTGCATTTTGGTCACTAGTCCAAAATGTCTGATTTCCAAAACTCGTTTTCGAAAATTGATTTCACCAAAATCATTAATATATTTAATAATGCTTTTTGAATATTTTTACACAATTTTATCACTTTCCAAAAATAGTTAATTCGATTTAATCTTGAAATCGGCTCAAATCTCTAATACCAGTCCACCGGACCTTCGAACCAACCTTTAAACTTCTAAGCCAAAAATCGGGGTGTTACAACTCTCCCCCACTTAAGAAATTTCGTCCCCGAAATTTAACTGGAAGAAACAAATGCAAAAATTGCTCCAACATGTCCGCCTTATTTTTCCAAGTGGCTTCCTCAACAACACGGTGTCGCCACACAACCTTAACAAGCTATATCGCCTCTCCACGATGAACTTTACTGCTGAAATCAAGGATGTCCACTGGTTTATCATTATAAGATAAACCCGGCCTTAACTTACTATGCTCCACCGGCATAACATGCGAGGGATCCGACCGACACCTCCGCAACACAAATACATAGAACACATCATGTACTTTCTCTAGCTCGGGAGGCAACCTCAACCCATAAGCCACATGACCAACATGCTCAACAACCTCGTATGGTCCAATAAAACTCGGACTAAACTTACCCTTATGTCCGAACTGCATCACCATTTTTCCACGATAATACTTTCAAGAATACGCGATCGCCCACCACATATTCAATTTCCCTACTCTCCAAATCCGTGTAAGATTTATGCCGATCCGCAGCTGCTTTCAAGCAATCACACACAATCTTTACCTTTCCATTCGTGTCTTTCTTCACATCTGGCAAGGAAACATGTTTTTCCCCTACCTCAACCCAACACAAGGGCATACGACACCTCCGGCCATACAATACCTCATATGGTGCCATCTGTATACTCACTTGGTAACCATTGTTATATGCAAACACAACCAACGGTAACTACTACTCCCAGGTTCCTTTGAACTCAATAATGCTACATCTCAACATATCCTCCAAGACCTGGATCACTTGCTCAGACTGTCCATCCGACTGAGGACGATACGCGGTACTAAAGTTCAACCTCGCACCCAAAGTTCGATGCAAGTTCAACCAAAACCTCGCTAAATACCTCAAATCTCTACTCAAGACAATGGACTTAGGTACCCCGTGCAACTACACAATCTCAATAATGTACAAATCTGCCAATTTATCTGACATATACGTCGAATGCACTGGCAAGAAATGTGCACACTTCGTAAAATAATCAACAATCACCCAACTAAAATCATTTTTAACCGGTGTCAAAAGCAACCCTGACATGAAATCCATGGTGATTCTCTCCCACCTCCACTCCAGAATTTTCAACGGTTGCAACAACCCCGATGGAAACTGATGTTCAGCCTTGACCCGCTGACACACCATGCACTTAGAAACGAACTCTGCCATATCCTTTTTCAAACCAACCCATGATACATCTTAACACTACCAGAAAGCATAGCAAAGGACTAGAATATGCCTCCACCAAGATAGTGTTCCTCAGCTTCGGATCATTCGGCACCACTATTCAATCCTTGTAACACAAAACCCTATCATCATCAAAAATAAAATTGGTCGAGTTATTAACCGATATGTCCTTAACCTGCTCAACCAAGGAATCATGAAAATGATTGCTTAACTTTGACATTTGTGACAAAGAAGGTTTAACTTGCAACTCAGCCAACAACCCACATTCTCGTGTCACACTCAACCTCGCAAGCATAGCTCTAAGCTCAACCACAACCTTACGACTCAACACATCCACAACCACTCTAGCCTTTCCAGGACGATACTCGATCGTCAGGACGTAATCCTTAAACAACCTCAACCATCTACGCTGCCTAAGATTCAAATCCTTACGACACATCAAATACTTCAAAATCTTGTGGCCCGTGAAAACCACACACCTCTCTCTCTAAAAGTAACGTCTCCATATTTTTAAAACAACCACCACAGCCGCAAAGCTCCAAATCATGAATTGGATAATTGCGCTCATGAACCTTCAGCTGTCTCGATGCATAGGCCACCACCTTACCGTCTTGCATCAGTACACATCCTAAACCAGCGTACGACACATCACTATAAACTACAAACTCCTTCCCATATTCAGGTTGAATCAACACAGGAGCATGTGTCAGAACTTTCTTCAACTTCTCAAAACTATGTTGTTGCTTCTCCCGCACATAAGGAACATTCTTTTGCATCAACTTCGATATCGATGCTGCAATACCAAAAAACCCATCATTAAAGTGACAGAAAATAACCAGCCAACCCGAGAAATCTATGAACCTCAAGAACCGATTTAGGTTGCTTCCAAATGAGAATAGCCTCAATTTTCTGTGGATCAACATAGATATGATCCGCGAAAACCACACGACCAAGGAACATCACTTCCTTAAGCCAAAACTCACTTTTGCCCAACTTGGCGTACAACTGATTATCCTTAAACACTTGCAACTCAATCCACAAATATCGATCATGTTCTCCATCGTTACGAGAGTATGCGAGAACATCATCTAAAAACACCACCACAAACTTATCAACGTACTCATAGAACACCCTTAACCTCAGGACTCACCACAATAGCCAAATAAGCTTAGCAACCTCCTTGCGTCACCCTTTCCGCTCAAGAAGCCAAAACTACATTAGACGAGAATTTCATGTTCTCGGCAACTACCACAACTTCAAAAATATCAACTAACCTCAAAGAAACCCCTTTTGAATTCACAATCCACAACCGTCTTGTGCTCACTCAACCAACCCATACCCAAAATCACATTAAAACCACGGAATGGCAACTCCATTAGATCTGCGGCAAACTTATAACCTTGCACCACCAAAGGACACCGCATATACAAACTTCTAGATCTAACCAACTCACCAGAAGAACTAGCTATTATCACTACATCAGGTTTCAAGAAGTTATCCGTAAGTGTGGACATATGTATACATGATTTCTTACATGTCATCCTAGATGTCTATGCATATGAATACAAAACCTATAATGTCATGCTCAAGGATATATGCATGTACTGACATATTTAAATACGTACATATAAGTGTTTTTGCACTGTGCATAATCAACATCCACACTTACTTATAACATTCCTGATACCAATATTCACTCCAACACGATAACATCTCGAATGCCACTTGCACACTCGACACTTCCATAAATAGGTCTAAAACCCAACTAGCACTAACCATGTTAAATTCTCGGGGAAGAACTCTCAGGCGAACATACCTCACCTCATTCTCGGTAACTAACATACCAACTTCTATAATCACTACAGGAGAATTCATCAAACGCGTATGCTCACTTGACATGTATATATAAAACATAAACCCCGAATCAACCAAGGATAATAATGACCAGGATTGCAAAGTGAAGGTACATGTGATCACATCAGTTCCATTACAACCCTCATGATGAGCAAAGATCTGCGTTGGTCCACCATTCTCCGGTCGCACAGCAAAAGCCTGAACCGATGTAACTCTCACAGTACGAGGACAATCACGCTTCAAGTGACAAAAAGATCCACATTTCCAGCAACTCAAGGTATTCCCCCAACATGCACCCGTGTGACATCTACCACAACGCTCACACTCAACCTTAATATGAACTCCTTGGTTACCCTAGCCAACACTGCCACCACGTTTGTGACCCGACTTATGCCTCTTGTCACGATACCTCATATTCTGCTTCCCAGAATAGCCAAAATCAACAGCTCTCATACCCGATCCCACACTAGCCGCCTATACAGAAGCAGCCAAGGATAAACCTAGTTCGACTACCACAGCAAGTGCTAGTGCTTGCACTTGTACTCCAACCACAGCTACCCAAAAGGCTATCATCGTCACTTGGATTAACGGGGTCAGATCAGCAAAAACTAACACTGGAGGAGCCTGGGGTATACCACCCCCAACATCAACAGGAGAAACCAATGGAGGAGGATGAGGTAAAACATCAGGGGGATTCCCTTCCTCATCATTATTCTGTCCAACTCCGGCATTACCAGCCATTACACGAAACTCACGTCGAACCACGCTAACAAAAGCATCAAAACACATTAAAGTTAGGCTAGCATTAGGCAAATGATCCAAAACAACCTTATACAACCTTTTAAAACCTCGGTAAGAGGCAATGTTCCCAATCCATACCCCGACAAGATAATAAACAATCACTGTACATATACTCAATCATCGTGCTTAGCAAACACATTCACCATACAATTCAAACAACATCAATTAATCAAACAACAACATCCCAACTTTTTGTAACCTGGATCTGATACCAACAAATGTAACCACCTTAACCCGGCCTAGACGCCTAATCGAACCAAGAGAACTACATTAGGTTTGCCGAAGCAAACTGGATAAAGATTAAAAAACCACTCATTTTTTCTTTTTATATTGTCTAGATGCAAATTATTAATCTGGCATGTACATACTTGCAGCAGGTTAATTTTCAAAAGAATCGGACCATAGAAGGGCATCGAATTGCATAACATACACTTTAGGGACTAAAACATAAATCTGATCAATTTAAGGACCAACACTGTAATTAAGTTTACCAATCTTCAATTAGACCAATTACATGCTTACTTGTCAAATTTCAGGTCAAAACGATCATCCAAACCCATACAATTGCATTCACAAAACTTAGAGACCAAAATGAAAGAAAATAGAACTTCAAATATTCCATTTAACTGAAATGATTGCGGCCGTACCGATACGCCTATAGGTGTTTTAGTACACCTCAATGATTTCTAAAACTCATATTCCAGTAGCCAAAACTCGTACCGAAACACTTGCCCGCGTATCGAAACGCCTAGCCAAAATGCCTAAGACCATATCATAACACTTGCTCGAGTACCGAAAGGCTAAGCCTAAAAAGGCTTGTCCGTATTGAAACACTATCTCGCGTATCGAAAGGCTATGCCTGAAATGGCCTAGCCGTACCGGTAAGGGGACACCTGTTTCGATACGCCTGGACCTGTAATGTCCCAAATTGCAGTCTTAACATACTCTAATGATAACCAAACCATTTGAACATGCTCTAAACCCTTATGCAACATTACTAAGGTTCAATGCCAACCAAAACATCACAGAATCAACATCATTATATAGCATTCATACACTCCAAAATATTCTATAGGCATCCTTCCTAATAACACTTTACCAAACATCCATAATTCACATTTGACACACTTAAGGCATACACAACATTCTTTTATATCTAAAGCATCACAACAAACATGCTTGAATCATCAAAACATGGCAACCACCAAAGGTTAACTAAATGCATTCCTAGGCAACCATCAACCCTCAACTATAAGCAAAGATCATCATCAAACTTATCAACATCAAAACAACTTTACAATCCAGCAATTCACATGCTTAAAACCATGGAAAAACGTAATGCAATCCCAAAGAAAAACATGGCGAACACATTGCCTTATTAACAGAAAACATAGACCGAGTTCATCCTCAAGGTAGTCCTTGTCTTTGAATCACTTAAAACCTTGCCTTTGCTGCCCCCAATGTAACCCCCTCGACCCGGCCTAGACGCCCGATAGAACCGAGAGTGCCATATTAGGTTTACCGAAGCAAACCGAAGAAAGGTTACAAAAAGTCAGTCCCTTTTTTTATCTTGTCTAAATGCAAATTAATGTTCCTACATGTTCATACTCACAGTAGGTAGGTTCGCGAATGAAACGAGCCACAAAAGATAATCAATTGCATCATAAACATAATTGGGGACTAAAACATAAATAATTAAAATTACAAAACCAAAATTGAATTTAAGGTTACCAATCCTCAATTAGTCCACTTACATGCCAACATGATGAAGTCCAGATCAATTTAATCATCCCAACTCATAAAATTGTATTCCCGAAACTCAAAGACCAAAATGAAAGAATCAGAAACCTTCAAGATTCCAAAATAACCAACTTAACAGTACCCAGATCGGTACGCGTACTCGTGTTTCGATACGCCCTTAGGTTCTCAAAAACTCAGAATCCAGTAGCTAAAATCTGTACCGAAACACTTGTTCTCATATCGGTACACCTGGCAAAAATGCCTATGACCGTATCGAAACACTTGCTCGAGTACCGAAATGCTAAGCCTGGAAAGGCAGGATCGTATCGAAACACCCTCTCACGTATCGAAATGCTATGCCTGAAATGGACTAGCTGTACCAATACGATGACACCTATTTTGATACACCTAGACCTGTAATGACATTTTTAGCTGGTTTTTCACACAAAACTAGATGCATTTATGTCCTAGCAACTTTCATACATACATATAAGCATCCAACATCATATTTAACAACAATTACACCAAGGTTTAACTACAACACAAGATTATGCCATCCAAAAGATTGATCTAAGGGCATGCTCCCTATAACTCACAACCAAACATACCAAAATGCCTAACTAAGCAAAAACCAGCAAGAACACCATACCAACAACACATCAATACCATACTCAACAGGATTATCTCTTCAAAATATGTCATCCAAGCAATGACCATCTAGATGCATACCTAGGAAACCATATAACACCAACCATAGGTAACAGTGCATGATAAGTGAAACATCAACAATCAAACTCCAAAATCACAGCATTACACATGCTCAAAACCATGGAAAACTGAATTACAAATCCAAAAATTCCATGGCAAACACATTGCCTTATTAATCAGAAACTAAAATCGAGTTCATACTCAAATAGTCATGTCTTTGGATCACTTAATCGTTGCCTTTGCTGCCTCCAAGCTTTAATGCTCTACATCATTAGAGAAAAGCGAGCGTAAGCACACTTGCTTAGTGAGGATGCTCTTAAACGATGATGCATTTAAAAACCCTTGAAAACCAACACTTGTTTTCAAACCATGCTTACGACCTAAGCAAGTTCCAATAGTTTCAAATCAAAACATTCATATCAACCATATGCAAATCAACACATATATTCCACATGCTTAATCCCAAAACATCAAATACAAAATCATGCTTAAGTCCCAAAGTGTTATATACAAAACCATGCCTAAATCTCAAAGCATTATATACAAAACCATGCTTAAATCCCAAAGCATTTTAAATAGATTCAACATTAAAATTCTCATATATTGGCAATTATAGTGACCCCAGATAGTCGACCACTATCCTTGATTAGACGACCGCTAATCTTCAGTTAACCAACCATTAACTTTACACATCAGATACACAGATCTCCCTTAATGACCGACCATCATCAAGACTACCCCATGCCGACCGCATGACTTTACAACCTTGTCGACAGCAAGCTTTACATAAACAAGGGGAATCGACCGCTCAACCCAAGTGATAACAACATAGTCCGGGTAGCCGACCGCTATACCTCAAAGACTCTTAACCCACGATCGATTTTTTAACCATATTATGTGCACTTTATACTATGGCATGCCAACTATATCGGAATGTTTTCTCACCTTGTCACATAGCCAAAATATCATTTACAAAACCATTTACTCACTGTTTTGCAATGCATTACACAAAATCCCCACATATGCAAATCACGTTGCCATAACAATACTACATTCCCGACCGGAATAAAAACCAATGCTCGCTGGCATGAAATATACCTTTAAGCCACTGCATATGTACTTTAAAGTAATTCATTAATAGTAAGTAAAGCAAACCACGTTTACAACTAAAACATGAATCACACATGCTCATATCTGAACCGATATTGAAGAGCAAAAGAGGGAAACTTACTTCCGAGCTTAGGTAAGTGTTTCAAACTTATCCTAAACTCCTAAAACCACTTTCAAACCTTTGAAAGACTTTTAAGACCGTTTCCACTCACCAATTTCACTTCGCCTTGTTCGCTACCGCGCAACAAGCTCCTGGCAAGCCTAGAACCACCTCAAGATGCTACGCCTTGATTATCCCCTGTTTCGGCCACACAAAACCAGAGGAAACATGCATTAAAATGCATCCAATACTCGGTTTCAACCCAAAATCCCGTAGCTCTCAAGATGCCCACTCAAAACTTATCTGAAACATACCGAAATCAACCTCAAACACTACTCATTCTTAAGCCAACCATATTATAAAAATTCGAAACATCAAGATTCATAAACTAATATCTAAAAACTCATTCCCAACATCCTTTTACTTCCAGCAATGAGTAAACACCTTAAACAACCCAAAAACCCTTAACTATCAACCTAAACAATTAAAGATTCAACCAATTCCGGGATTCCATTATTAAAACAACTTATCCACCTTATAATACATCCAAAATAAGATTGAAATCAATCCAAAACACTGAAAAAAACAAATTCAAATCGAAAATCACAAGAGACTTCAATAAAACCTCAATTAAGCTAAAATCCATAATTATTTACTCAAAACCTATTGAAAATCATATGTATAGAGCCAGGAACTTGTGAATTTCAGTAAAGAACCTTTCATTAGAGGAGAAGAACGAAGCTTACCTCCAATGAATGAGTTTCCCCTTAATTGGATGGTTTTTCCTCTTGAAAAACAAGGAAATTCAATAAGATTTTTGGAAAACAAATTGAGGAATCATTTAGCAAATCAATGAGTAAAGAAATTAAGATCATTACCTTAAAACTCTGATGGAAAAGAGTGTTTGGTTGAGAGTGGTTTGAGAGAAAATGTGAGAAAAGAAAAGTTACATCAAAATGTGTTTTAAAAAGATAACTACCTTTTAACTAAATTATTTTTGTTTCTTTTAATTAAAACCATTTTAAAATAATCCTAATTAAAGGAATGCTCAGATTAGACCAAATGGTAAAATAGATCCTTAAATATTCTAAGTTTTGAATCTTTACAAAATAGTCACCTTTTTAAAACAGTTTTAAAAAATTTCATTTTGGTCACTAGCCAAAATATCATCCTTCCAAGGCTTGTTTTCCAAAATAGCTTTCACCAATATTTTTAATATAAGAAAATATGGTTTTTAAACATTTTTCCATAATTTTATCTTTCATAAAAATATATGTTCCCGAATTCGACTCGAATCTCTAACCCGGTCCACTGGACCGTCTAACTAGCCCCAAAACCACTAGGCCCTCAAAATTTACTTGGAGGAAAAGGATGTGGAAATTGCTCCAACATATCCATCTTGCTTTCCCAAGTGGCTTCCTTGACACCTCGATGTCGCCACAAGACTTTAACCAGTTCTATCGTCTTACCCTGTATAACCTTGCTGCTGGAATCAAGGATTTCCACCGGCTCCTCGTTAAAGGATAAATCCGGTCTCAACTCAATTTGTACCACCGGCATAACATGCAAAGGATCCGACCGATACCTCCGTAACATGGATACATAGAACACATCATGTATTTTCTCAAGCTCTGGAGGCAACCTCAACCGATAAGCCATAGGACCAACTCGCTCAACAATCTCATATGGTCCAATAAACATTGGAATAAGATTACCCTTACGTCCGAAACGCATTACCTTTTTCCATGATGACACTTTCAAGAACACACGATCGCCTACCGCATATTCTATTTCCCTACGCTTTAAATCAGCGTAAGATTTCTGCCGATCCGCAACCGCTTTCAAGCATTCACACACAAGCTTAACTTTCTCATCCGTGTCTTTCAACACATGAGGCAAGGAAACATGCTCTTCCCCTACCTCGGCCCAACACAAGGGCGTACAACACCTCCGACCATACAATGCCTCAAATGGTGCCATTTGTATACCGCTTGATAGCTGTTATTATAAGCAAATTCCACCAATGGCAAGTGCTTCTCCCAGGTTCCTTGAAACTCAATAATACAACACGTTAGCATATCCTCCAAGACCTGGATAACACGCTCAAACTACCATCCGTCTGAGTATGATACACGGTACTGAAACACAACCTCGAACCCAAAGCCTGATGTAAACATTTCCAAAACCATGATGTGAACCTCGGATCTCTATCCGAAACGATCGACTTTGGTACCCTGTGCTAACGCACAATCTCAAAGATAAACAAATCGCTAGCTTGTCCAAGGTGTACGTCGTATGCACTGGCAGAAAATGTGCACACTTCGTAAATCGATCGACAACCACCCAAATAGAATCATTTTTAGCCGGTGTCAACGGCAACCCTGACACGAAATCTATAGTGATTCTCTCTTATTTCCACTACAAAATCCTCAACGGTTGCAACAACCCAGATGGAAACTAATGTTCAGCTTTAACCCGTTGACACACTATACACTTGGACAGAAACTCTGCCACTACCAGGATGCATAGCAAAAGGACTAGAATGTGCTTCCGCCAAAATTGTATGCCTGAGCTCCGGGACTTTTGGCACCACTATTCAACCCTTGAAGCACAAAACTCCATCATTATCAAAATGAAAATCCGTCGGACTACCATCTGCTATGTCCTTAACATGAGGAACCAAAGAATCATCATATGGTTGCTTAGCCTTAATCAACTGTGACAACGTAGGCTTAACTTGCAATTCAGCCAACAACCCACCTTTCCACGTCCACTCAACCTTGTAAACATTACCCTAAGCTCAACTGCTACCCTACGACTCAACGCATCCGCCACCATATTGGCTTTTCCAGGATGATACTCAATTGTCAAGTCGTAATCCTTAAGCAACTCTAAGCACCTTCGTTGCCTAAGGTTCAAATCCTTTTGAGACATCAAATACTTCAAACTCTTATGATTCGTAAAGACTACACATTTCTCTCCATACGATAGTGTCGCCAAATCTTCAAGGCAAACACCACCTCCGTAAGCTCCAAATCATGAGTTGGATAATTGCGCTCATTAACCTTCAACTGCGTTGATGCATAGGACACAACCTTTCCATCCTACATCAGTACACATTCCAAGCCCACGTGCGATTCATCACTGTAAACCACAAACTCCTTCCCAGATTCCGATTGAATCAACACAGGAGCATGTGTCAAAACCTCCTTCAACTTCTCAAAACCCTATTGTTGTTTCTCCGTCCAAGCGAAAGGAACATTCTTTTGCAACAACTTTGTCAACGAAAGTGCAATACTAGAAAACCCTTCCACAAAATGACGATAATAGCCTGCCAACCCAAGAAAACTACGCACTTTCGACACGGTCTTAGGTTGCTTCTAATTGAGAATATCCTCAATTTTCTGTGGATCAACAAGAATTCCTTCCGCGGATACCACATGTCCGAGAAACATCTCCTCCTTTAGCCAAAACTCGCACTTGCTCAACTTGGCATACAACTGATTATCCTTCAAGACTTACAACACAATCCATAAATGCTAATCATGCTTATCCTCGGTACGAGAGTACATGAGTATATCATTGATAAGAACCACCACAAACCGATCAAGGTACTCAAGAAACACTATATTCATCATGTCCATGAAAACTGTCGGAGCATTTGTCAAACCAAACGGCATCACCAAAAACTTGTAATGCCCATACCTCGTAAGAAACGTCGTCTTATGAATATTGTAACCCCCTCGACCCGACCTAGTCGCAAGACCGAACCGAGCAAGCTACATTAGGTTTATCAAGGTAAACTATAAAGAAAAAATGTGAATCGCGCCCAATTTTTCTTTTTCTCTTATCTACATGCCAATTAAAACCCTACATGTTCATATTGTTCATAGGTGAGAACTCATCTCAATCAGGAATCGAATCGATATCCAATTGGCATGAACACAAATTAGGGACTAAATTGAAATTTTAGCAAAATACAGGGACTTTTCCCAATTTTAAGTTACCAACCTTTAATTAAGTATATTTAATGCTTACATGTAAAAAATTAGCTCAAAACAATAATCCATAAACATCTTATTGTAACCACAATCTTCAGGGATTAAAACGCAAGAAAATAGAACTGCCAATCCATGACATTAACTAAAATAATGGCTACTCATATCGATACGTTGCAAGTTGTATCAGTATGCCACATCGGATTAAAATAAAATACAACATTTATCAAAGGTCGTACTGATACGGGTCACAGGTGTTTCGGTACACGGGATCCATCCCAAAAAGTATTTTCCAGTAGCACAAGACCGTACCGATACCCTGAGCCCGTACTGATACGCTTAAGCTTTTCATGTCTAACCGTACCGATACTCGAACACACGTACCGATCTCGGATGCTTGAATTTGCCTATCTGTACCGATACGGTCCCCCCCCCCCGTATTGGTACGCCTGGGCCTGTAATGTCATTTTTAGCTGGTTTATCATACATTCAACCATTCCAAAAATTCTAGCATACTCCTAACATACAACCAACATAAAATATGATCTATCCACAACATAACATCACATGTTCAACATCATTTCATTGCATTTTGCATCATAAGTGAATCAATAGGCATGCACCCTATAAAACCATTCAAGCAATATATGATACTTCAAACCGTCATCAAAAGCACACCATAAAGGCCAATTACAACTCAAGGGCAACAAAACAAACTTGCTCAAAGAGGGAGTTCAACAAAACATCTCCCAAACAACAATGGAAATCCCCATTGGCCTTATTACTTATAGTCTAGTACAAACATACTTTGGTTACCAAGTCTTGTACCGATCTCTTGCTTCCTGCTGCCTTCGAAGCTTTTAATTCTCTGCATTGATGGACAAAGAGAGCGTAAGCACACTAGGCTTAGTAAGGATTGCTTAAAACAAAACACCATCAATGTATTTAAAACCATTTCTCAACAACACATTGAAATCTCATTTCAATCATTCTTTAAGAATCATTTAAACATTACCATTGAAACATCATGCCTTGAAAACCATGCACTTTTCATCTTTAAAACCAGCATATTAAACCATAAGCAATATAAATCATTTACAACAGCAAATTCCATTGCTAGACCTCAACTTAAGCCTTCCCATGCATAACAACTATATTCAAAGCTTAAAGAGTAAACGCACAACATGTATCATTAACCAACAGTAAGTTCCATTGGTAAACCTCAATTTAAGCCTTCCCATGCATAACAACCATATGCAAAGCTTAAAGAGTAAACATGTATAATTAAAATTATACAACATAAACTTTCCAAGGATACATCAACAATTATATTGGCTTACAAGTGATCATTAAACAAGTCCATTAACAAAAGAGTTCATCGGATACACGGATTCAACAAGTGTTCAACCAACACTTCAAGCCATCTCAACCGGAATAGCGATACAATAACAATCGCGGTACATTACCAACCGGGTACACCTTTCAACCTACGAGGACACCAACCCCAATCATCAGTTTGACGCTTAATCCACTAACGGGAGTCTACGGTACTGTTTAACCCATCTACCGTTAGGGTACTCGGATGGAGTTCCCGGTACACGGATATAAACCCCTCAACACCCAAGGTGACTTACTATAGTGCACTCAATCCTATGGTCGGCCAACTATATCCGATAACAATTTTAAAACCACATCACTTGCCAATATAATTAACCATTTAACATTTACCTCACTGTTCTTAATAAGCATTAACCAAACCATTTTTCCAAAGCAATTTAAACCACAAGTATAACCATATACTTACAAGGATCACTTACCATGTGCATCCTTCAGCATTTCATGCTCAAATACAGTATATCAAATACTTTAAAACATGCTTAAATAGTAGGTAACATGTAAATCAAGACAGATGCATGAAACCATTTAACACTAGAACGACCGATAGGGAAAATCTACTTTTACTTACTTCCAAGTTTAAACCAGCGTATCAAGCTAATTTTAAACTCCCATAAACAACCATTAAAACATTCCAAAGTTGGAATCCACGTTCTCACTCACCAATACGCGAAACCTCGATTTGCCAACGCGAAAACATGCATCCAAAGCCTCCAAGACTTCACCGATCACTTCCAGATCCAACTCCCCTATTTAAACCACATAACAACAGAGGATTAATGCATCCCCATTCATTTACAACACTGCAACAACATATCCCCATGGACTCTTACATTCACCTCACAATTACCCAATCACAACAACCGAAAACATCATCTAATCCCTTCCAAACACAACCCAACCACAACCTAACAATATAACATCACATTAATCATTAATTAACACCTAAGAACAGAACCAAAGCAACCTTATAACTCCAACAAACACACAGCCACCACAACACCACAAGAACACCATTCTAACAACCTAAACAATTAGAGATTCAAGAGTTTTGGTATTCCATTAATAAAATCGACTTATCAACATCATTTAACATCCAAAATATGTTCAAAAGAAATCCATAACACTGGAAATTACATTCAATTTGAATGTTTCATCATTTCATCAATTTTACCCATTTAAATCTATATAAAAACACAAAATCAGATTATAAACCATAAATAAAAGATTAAATACTTGGGAATATCAATAAAGAACCATTTAACAGAGGAGATCATGGACCTTACCCCTGTTATGTGATTTCTCCCTCAATTGGCTTGTTTAAAGCTAAGAAAAATAAGATTTCAGTGAGATTTTGTAAAACAAAGTTAGAATCAATAATCTGAGTGAAAAGAATCTTTCACCTCTAGATTTTGATGAAATTCTAAGTGTTTGGCAGAAAAGAAGTTGAGAGAAAAGGTTTAGGAAAAAGTTATGTAAATTTTCTTTAAAAGCAAATAACTAACTTAGATATTTTAATCCTTCTTAAACCACCTTTAAAACACATGTTTAAAATGATTTAATTGAAGGGAGAAACCACCAGCAAAAACTTGGTAATTTAGCTCCGTAAGGATTATAAGAATTTGACCCTTTTCATTTTAGTCACTTTAAAACAGTTTTCAAAAATCGAATTTTGTCAAATTCCATTTTCCAAATTTGATTCCACCAAAAATCAATGTATATTAAAAGATGATTTTTAACTATTTTTCCACATTTTTATCTTACTGAAAAAATATACAGTCCTAAATCTGACTCGAATCTCTAACCTGGTTCACCGAACCGTCTAACAAACCTCAAAGCCCTCCCAAAACCGGGGTGTTAAAACTCTGCCCCACTTAAGAAATTTCATCCCCAAAATTTGGACGGAGGTAACAGAAGCAGAAACTGATCCCACAACTCTGACTTACCTTCACACGTGGCTTCTTAACACTGCAGTATCTCCGTAGCATCTTAACAAGGCTCACAATCACACCACACATAACCCTATTACTGGCAACAAGGATCTCTACTGGATTCTTCACACAAGATAACTCAGATCTCATCACCATGCTTTTCACCAGCACAATATGCGAGGAATCCAACCCATATCATTGCAACATCATCACATGAAACATACCATGAAACCCCTCCAACACAGGAGATTACCTCAAAAAAATAAGCAACAAGACCCACACGCTCAACAAACTTGCATGGTCCACAAAACACATCACTATCTTCCAAGGCGATACCATCATGATCATCCAACCATCAACAACACACTTTAAAACACTACGCCTCCAATTCGCGTAGAATTTCTTACGATCCGAAACTGCTCTCAAGCTCTTACATAACAACTTCACCTTCTCACTGGTGCCTTCCCACACATCAGACGTGGGAACATACTTTTCCCTAATCTCAGCCCATCACACGGCTTACGGCACCTTTAACCACACAACGCCTTGAACGGTGCCACCCATACACTTGCCTGATAACTGTCATTAAAGCAAACTCTACCAAAGGCATGTGTCTTTCACACTTTCCATGAAGCTCGATGATACACAACCCAACTTATCAATCAAAACCTGAATTCCATGTACTATCCTGCCACCCAACTAGGAAATATATGAAGTACATACATTCTAGCTCAAGCAACACCTCTAGAACCTTGATGTAACTCACGGATCTCCATCCAAAATTATGGACTCAAGCACACAGTACAACCGCACTAACCCGGCAATACACAAATCTGTCATCTATCCCAAAACATACATCACAAGCATAGCCATAAAGGTCGTTCACTTCGCAATTCATGGTGATTCTTTCCTACATCCAATCCAGTATCCTCAACCGTTGCTACAACCCGAAAAGAAACTGAGGCTCAGCTTCCACTCGCTGCCATACTATGTATCGATCAACAACATCAGCCACATCTTCCTTCAAACCAACCCCACAAAAACTGGCATGCACCTCCATCAAAACCATACACCTCAACTCAACATCAAGAGATGCCACCTTTTGATCTTTAAAACACAACACCCTATCATCATTAACGTGAAAATCCATTGGATTTTCTTCCTCCAATAACCTGAACATGTGGTACTAATGCATCATCAAACTGTTATCTTCCTCTAAACAACTGCGGCCAGAATGACATCACTTGTAACTCGGCACCAAGCCTCCATCACGCACATACCCAACCATGTAAACAACATCCTCAAATCCACCGCAACCCTCGCAAACAAAGCATCGGCTATAACCATAGCTTGACGATGTTCAAATATCAAACTATAACTCTTACACAACTCCAACCTTCCAAGTTGTCAAAAACTACTCAAAACATCATTCATTTTTTTTCTAACCACGCGAGATCTGTGTACACGACACATTTCTCATCATATAATTAATGTTTCCAAAACATTTAAACAACCAACATAGCGGCAAGCTTTACATCATGAGTAGGACAAAAGAGCTCGTGCACCTTTAACTATGTAGATGCATAAGCCACAACTTCACTTACAACACTACAATCCCAACAACCCTCGATGCTAAGAACTTGATCTAACCAGCCCACAAACTGCGAAATCTAACTTTGGTCGCTCAAGAACTAGCACAAGCCTAACTCTTAAGAACCATATTACTAAAACCACCTTCATACACTACCTTACTTATACCATCGCTCCATTGATTTTTGATCAGTTATCCATATGTGTGAACATATATATGCATGATCACTTATATGCACCTATAGATGTCTATGTGTATGTATACAAAACCTCTAATGTTATGCTCAAATGTATGCATGTACTGACATATTTACATATACATATAAGTGCTTTTGCACTGTGCATGATTATCTGTTCACACTTACTAATAACATTCTCATAACCAAAATTCTTAGCAACATACCAAAAACTCATGCTTCCCAAACAAATAGCAACATTCACTTCTCCCTAAAAATCCACCAAACCAACCATACATATCAATCAAAACCCTTCTCAATGCTTCTGTACACAGAAGGACTATTATTAAGCACAACAACAAACTGACCCAAAAACTCATGAACTACTCAACTTCTCGTATCCATGAACGTAACCCATGCATCGGTCAACCCCAAAAGGCATAACCCAAAAATGCAAACTACCGTAGCCCCTTACAGAAAGCAAATCTAAACACAAACACATCCTTTACACTTAACAAGTGACACCCAAGCCTTGAACCAACCTTATAAACCACCGAAGAACCTCTAAAAAGATCAACAAAAAATCAACCTACTCAACTACCAAAGCCCCATCCCATCTTCATCACGCCATCCTCTCTTTTCTACAACAACTTCGGCATAACCCCGGTGAAACACTAAGCCAAATAAAGCCTTGGTTGAGCAACTCCTAAAGAGCGATAAACACTGAAGCAGTGTTTTCCCACAACTCAATGCCAAACTCAACCTCTCGATCCAATGGCAACCAAGTCATTCTCTTAAAAAAACCCAGAAACTCTCTCATACCATATGCATATCCTGCACACATACTTTCTTTGACCCCAGATTCATAATATAGGCTAGGAATACATTGCAACCAAGGATTCATCAAGTGACTCGCCTCCAGCGCCTAAATAGCATTAGAAGAATTTAACATTCCCACCTGTGATTACCACCTTGTAATCATCAGCAAGTTTCAAGGAACTCGTTAGGATCCAACACCAACAACAGCTTTGTGTTCCAGCCACTAATCCAAACCCATGATTACATCAAAAATCGTAGAGCAATAACTCTAACAAATCAACCGCAACTTTAAGATTTAACCCACCAAAGGGCATTTTCAAACATCCCCCCCGCAACAACCGTCTTACTAGGGAAACCAGCTCCCTGCATTCGTACAACTAACACCTACGAGACGAATATTCAAACCACAATTCTTACAACCATCCATAACAACAAGCATAGGGGGTTCACACTCTACATATCAAATGTGGATAATCCCACCTCATGATATCACTTGATCCATAAACCCAACATGCAATAAATACTATTCTAGTATGGGTACTCTGACCCCGCGGTCTTTACCCAGCACTGTGATTACCTCACCTCAACTTAGAGCGATATCTTTTATCACACCTCTTGTTAAACTGAACATTACCAGACTAGAATCCATATTTCTCTTGCCAGTGCCAGAACCTCCCACACTAAACCAATAAACCCAGGTTCTGCTTGATGTACTTCGCCCGTGTATCAAAACGTCAAATATGGTGTAGTCGAAAGCCAACATGTACACCCTAACATCTTGTACCAACTCATAACAGATTCGGTCGCAACGATACTTCTCCACAAGTACCAGTTCAGGAGCATACCGGCTCAATCGAACAATTTGTACGCTAAACTCGGCTACATACACAAGACTCTGATCCCAAGCCATGAACTCTCATTCTTTTTCATCCAAGTGTCTAAAACACTTACACTTCTTCTTAAAAATAGCATGGAAAGACTCCCAATCCACCTTACGAGGTTCCACACTCGCAGATACAGTTGTTCACCAACTAAAACATCATCATACAACAGGGATTCGACATATGCCAACTTACGGGTACCAATACACTCGATCCTATCCAAACCCGGATAATACTGGCCATCCCAAACTTGGATGCCTCAGATGACACCCCATGGTACCCAACTCCTCCCAAACTGCAGAGATATTCCAACAACAACCACGTTTGTCAAACCGCCAGTGCAATCACATGCACTCCAGCAGCAACGACTTAAAAGCTCAAAACATTGCCTATAGCAAGGCATCATATCACCCAACACTGGCTCAACCGAAATAGGTGGTACATACCTCAGGGTGACAAATCCCTTAGGAGACACGACACTCTCCTCACTCACTGCCCAAAGGCAACAGCATCATGCTAATTCTCATTCCTCCTCTCGATCGTATCATAACACATTTTCTAAGGCATGATAATCATTTCAAAACAAAATTAAATCAGGCTAGCTTCAAGCAAGGATCTAAGGCTTTCATTTCAAAATCATAACATTTCAGACTATAATAATAAGGCAATAGGTTTCCCAAATTTTCCCCCAACATGGCATAAAGCAATCAACGTGCATTTTACAATCACCGAGTATAGCAAACAACAGAGTTCAACTCACAATAACATCACATCAATCATACCAACTCCCAATTATCACAAACCTGGCTTTGATACCACCAAATGTAACCCTCTCGACCCGACCTAGTCGCAAGACCAAACCGATCGAGCTATATTAGGTTTACCGAGGTAAACCGTAAAGAATAAATGCAAACCGTGCCTATTTTTTTTTTCTTTTTCTCTTATCTAGAGGCCAATTAAAACCCTACACGCTCATACTATTCACAGGTGAGAACTCATCTCAATCGGGCATCAAATCGATATCCAATTGGACACAAACACAAATTAGGGACTAAATTGCAATTTCAGTAAAATACATGGACTTTTCCCAATTTTAAGTTACCAACCTTTAATTAAGTATATTTCATGTTTACATGTCAAAAATCAGCTCAACACGATTATCCATACAGATATAATTGTAACCACAATCTTCAGGGATTAAAACGCAAGAAAACAGAACTGCCCATCCATGACATTAACTGAAATAATGGCCAGTCGTATCGATACGCCACTAGCCGTATCGATACGGCCTAACAGCCCCATTTCGATACGTTGCAAGCTGTACCGATATGCCACATCGGATTAAAATATAATATATAATTTATCAAAGGTTGTACCAATACGGGTCACAAGTGTTTCGGTACATGGGATCCATCCCAAAAAGTATTTTCCAGTAGTGTAAGACCGTATGGATACCTTTGAGCTCGTACCGATACGCTTAAGCTTTTCTTGCCTAACCGTACCGATAGTCGAACACCCATACTAAACCCGAATTTGCCTATTCGTTCCGATATGGTCCCCCGCGTATAGGTACACTTGGGCCTGTAATATCATTTTTAGCTGGTTTATCATACATTCAACCATTCCAAAACATTCTAGCATACTCCTAACATACAACCAACATAATATAGGATCTAACCACAACACAACATCACAGGTTCAACATCATTTCGTGGCATTTTGCATCATAGGTAAATCTATAGGCATGCACCCTATAAAACCATTCAAGCAACATATAAAACTTCAAATCGTCATCAAAAGCACACCATAAAGGCCAATTACAACTCAAGGGAAACAAAACAAACTTGCTCAAACAGGGAATTCAACAAAACATCTCCCAAACAACAACGAAAATCCCCATTGCCCTTATTACTTATAGTCTAGTTCAAACATAGTTTGGTTCCCAAGTCTTGTACCGATCTCTTGCTTCCCGCTGCGTTCTAAGCTTTTAATTCTCTGCATTGGTGGACAAAGAGAGTGTAAGCACACGAGGCTTAGTGAGGAGTGCTCAAAAACAAAACACCATCAACGCATTTAAAACCATTTCTCAACAACACATTGAAATCTCATTTCAATCAGTCTTTAAGAATCATTTAAACATTACCATTAAAGCGTAATGCCTTGAAAACCATGCACTTTTCATCTTTAAAACCAGCTTATTAAACCATATGCAATATGAATCGTTTACAACAGCAAATTCCATTGCTAGACCTTAATTTAAGCTTTTCCATGCATAACAACTATATGCAAAGCTTAAAGAATAAACGCACAACATGTATCATTAACCAACAGCAAGTTCCATTGTTAAACCTCAATTTAAGCCTTCCCATGCAGAACAACCATATGCAAAGCTTAAAGAGTAAACATGTATAATTCACATTATACAACATAAACTTTCCAATGATACATCAACAATTATATTGGCTTACAAGTGATCATTAAACAAGTCCATTAACAAAAGTGTTCATCGGATACACGGATTCAACAAGTGTTCAACCAACACTTCAAGCCATCTCAACCAGAATAGTTATACAATAACAATCGCAGTACATTGCCAACCGGGTACACCTTTCAATTTACGGGGACACCAACCCCAATCATCGGTTAGACGCTTAATCCACTAACGGGAGTCTACGATATTGTTTAACTCCTCTACCGTTAGGGTACTCGGATGGAGTTTTCGGTACACAAATCTAAACCCCTCAACATCCAAGGTGACTTATTATAGTGCACTCAATCCTATGGCTAGCCAACTATATCCGATAACAATTGTAAAACCACATCACTTGCCAATATAATTAACCATTTAACATTTACCTCATTGTTCTTAACAAGCATTAACCAAACCATTTTTTCCAAATCAACAACCACGCTTTAAACCACAAGTATAACCATATACTTAGAAGGATCACTTACCATATGCATCCTTCAGCATTTCATGCTCAAATACAGTATATCAAATACTTTAAAACATGCTTAAATAGTAGGTAACATGTAAATCAAGACAAGTGCATGAAACCATTAAACACTAGCACGACCGATAGGGAAAATCTACTTTTACTTACTTATGAGTTTAAACCAGCATATCAAGCTAAGTTTAAGCTCCCATAAATCACCATTAAAACATTCCAAAGCTGGAATCCCTGTTCTCACTCACCAATACGCGAAACCTCAATTCGGTGACGCGAAAACATGCATCCAAAGCCTCCAAAACTTTACTGATCACTTCTGGATCCAACTCCCCTAATTAAACAACATAACAACAAAGGATTAATGCATCTCCATGTATTTACAACACTGCAACAACAGATCCCCACGGACTCTTACATTCACCTCATAATTACCCAACCACAAAAACCGAAAACATCATCTAATCCCTTCCAAACACAACCCATCCACAGCCTAACAATCTAACATCACATTAATCATCAATTAACACCTAAAACCAGAACCAAAACAACCTTACACCTCCAACAAACACACGACCACCACAACACCACAATAACACCATTCTAACAACCTAAACAATTAGAGATTCAAGAGTTTCGGGATTCTATTGATAAAATCGACTTATCAACATCATTTAACATTCAAAATATGTTCAAAAGCAATCCATAATGCTAGAAATCAGATTCAATTTGAATCTTTCATCATTTCATCAATTTTACCCAATTAAATCTTTATAAAAACACAAAATCAGATTATAAACCATAAATCAAGGATCAAATACTTGGGAATATCAATAAAGAACCATTTAACAGAGGAGATCACTGACCTTACCCCTGTTATGTGATTTCTCCCTCAATTGGCTTTTTTAAAGCTAATAAAATATAAGATTTCAATGAGATTTTGTAAAACAATGTTAAAGAATCAAGTTAGAATCAATAATCTAAGTGAAAAGAATCTCTCACCTCTGGATTTTGATGAAATTCTGAGTGTTTGGCAGAAAAGAAGTTGAGAGAAACGGTTTAGGAAAAATTTACATAAATTTTCTTTAAAAGCAAATAAATAACATAGATATTTTAATCCCTCTTAAACCACCTTTAAAGCACAGGTTTAAAATGATTTAATTGAAGGGAGAAACCACCAGCAAAAACTTGATAATTTAGCTCCTTAAGGATTCTAAGAATTCGACTCTTTTCATTTTAGTAACTTTAAAATAGTTTTCAAAAATTGCATTTTGGTCACTAACCAAAATGTCACATTTCCAAATTCCATTCTCCAAATTTGATCCACCAAAAAATATATATTAAAAGATGACTTTTAACTATTTTTCCATATTTTTATCTTACGAAAAAAATATACGGTCCCAAATTTAACTCGAATCTCTAACCCGGTCCATCGGACCATCTAACAATCCTTAAAACTGCTAGGCCCAAAATCGGGGCATTACAAACATCTACATCCTTAACTTTCAACTGATAATAACTCGACCTTAAATCTATCTTCGAAAACACTACTGCCCTGCGGAACTGATCAAACAAGTCATCAATTCGCTGCAACGGATACTTGTTCTTCATTGTTAACTTATTCATCTGACGATAATCTATGCACATATGCATCGATCCATCCTTCTTTTTCACATAGAGAACCGGAGCACCCCAAGAAGAAACACTCAGTCGAATGAACCCCTGATCCAACAACTCCTGAAGCTACGATTTCAACTGTTTTAACTCTTGTGGTGCCATCCGATAAGGTACAATGAACACCGGAGTTGTACCTTCAAAAGTTTCAATATGAAACTCCAGCTCCCTATCCGGAGGTAAACCAGGAAACTCTATCAAATCCGCAGCAAACTCATAACCTTGCACCGCCAAAAGGACAACGCCTATACAACCTTCTAGTTGTAACCATCTCCCCAAAATAACTAGTTACCAACATGCCAACATCCAAGATCTCAACAGGAACATTTAACAATGATGCATGCTCACTTACAGGAACATTTAACAATGATGCATGCTCACTTAGGATGTATGAATGAGTAGACCCCGAATCAATCAAAGAAAACAACGACAAGGATTGCAAAGTGAAAGTACCTGCGATCACATCTGTGTCCTTGCGCCCCTCACGATGAGCATAGATCTGTGTTGGTCCACCATTCTCCGGTTGTATAGCAACAACATGAGTCACAGCTCTCTAACCATCCTCGCGCCTCTGAAAGTTACCCCTGCCACAGCCTCGGCCCCTAGCAGGTACAATAGCCTAAACCGATGCATCACCCACGGTACGAGGCCAGTCACGCTTCATGTGACCAGGAGATCCACATATCCAGCAACTCATAGTATTTCCCCAACACTCACCCTCGTGGCACCATCCGCAACGCTCACACTCAGCTACAATACAAACACATTGGTTAACATTGCCACCACCACGCATGTGATATGACTTGTGCCTCTTATCTCGGAACCTCCTATTCTGCCTCCCAGAATAGCCAGAGTCAGTTCCTCGCTTATTCGAGACCATGCCCAAACCTTGTCCCGACACCCTCAAGGAATGCTCAATATCCCTAGCACGGTTTACAAGAACATCAAAATCTGTATAGTCCGCTGCCAACAAGTATGTTTTGACATACTTTACTAACCCATAGCGAAACCTGTTGCACCTCTCAAGATCATCAGGAACTAACTCTGAAGCATACTGACTCAAATGGATGAATTTCACCTCATAATCCACCACGGACATTCCGCCCTGAGCCAAGGACATAAACTCTTGTTTCCTCGCATCAAGATTCTAAGGACCAAGGTACTTTTTCTTGAAAGCTCTTCGAAACAACTCCCAAGTTACATCTGCCTCTAGGACATTAGCAATTGTGGCCACCCACCAACGATAAGCATCGCCATGTAACAACGACACTGTACAACCCATCTTACACTCATCATTATAGCCTATTTGATCCAGAATACAGACCATACTCTCTAGCCAACCCTCGGCTCCCTCAGGGCTCAAACCCCTAAACTCAACACCTCTCAAACTACGGAGATGCTCCAAAGATAACCCTGGGTTAACCGCCATAGTAGGTGTTGCAGCCTGCGCATGCACTCCAGCCATCGCTGCTTGAAAAGCTCTCGTTATCGACTGAACTAACAGAGTCAGATCACCAAATACTGGCACTTGATGAGTCGGGGCATACCACTAGCCCCAACATTGACTGACAGAACCAAATGAAGGAGGAGGAGGTAAAACATTAGTGAGATTCTCTTCCTCAATGTTATTCTACCCGATTCCGACATTATAAACCATAGAACGTGTCTCACGTCGAGCCATGCTAACAAAAGCAACAAAACACATTAAAGTCAGGCTAACACAAGGAAAGGATCAAAGACCATCTCATAAAACATTTTAAAACCTCGGTAATAGGCGATGCATTCCCAGTTCATACCCCAACATGATGTAAATCAATCATCGTACATGTACAAAATCACCGTACATAACAAACAATGATATACAACCAAACAACAACATCCCAACCTTTCGTAACCTGGCTCTAATACCAACAAATATAATCTCCTCGACCCAGCCTAGATGCCCGACCAAATCGAGAGGGCCACCTTAGGTTTGCCGAAGCAAATCAGAGAAAGGTTACGAAAAGTCGATCCATTTTTTTATCTTGTCTAAATGCAAATTAATGTTCCTACATGTTCATAATCGCAGCAGGTAGGTTCGCGAATGAAACGAGCCACAAAAGACAATCAATTGCATCATAAATAGAATTAGGGACTAAAATGTAAATAATTAAAATTACAAACCCAAATTGAATTTAAGGTTACCAATCCTCAATCAGTCCATTTACATGGCAACATGATGAATTCTAGATCAATTTAATAATCCCAAATCATACAATAGCATTCCCAAAACTCAAGGACCAAAATGAAAGAACCAAAAGCCTTCAAGATTCCAAAATAACCAACTTAACGGTACCTGTATCGGTACGCGTACTTGTGTTTCGATATGCACTTGTGTTCTAAAAAACTCAGAATCCAGTAGCTAAAAATTGTACCAAAATGCTTGTTCGCGTATTGGTACGCCTAGCAAAAATGCCTATGACCATATCGAAACACTTGCTCGAGTACTGAAACGCTAAGCCTGGAAAGGCAGGATCGTATCGAAACACTCTCTCATGTATCGAAATGCTATGCCTGAAATGGCCTAGCCGTACCTGTACAAGGACACCTGTTTCGATACGTCTGGACCTGTAATGACATTTTTAGCTGGTTTTTCACACAAAACTAACAAAACAAAACATCCATTGTACCGATACACGTACCAACGTATCAATACGATGCATAAAGAAACTCATACCAATACGGTGTAATGCTCGTACCAATACCCCTTTTAATTTCCACAAACCTCAATTCCAGTAGCCAAAATGCGTACCGATACGGTACCTCGTGTACCGGTACAAAGCTCAAAATATAAAGGGGTGTACCGATACTCATGTCTTATTCCTAAGGGGCGTATCGATACTCGGCTACCCGTATCGGTACCCCTGTGCAGTTCCCTCAAAATAGAGTTTTTTCAGACCCCTTGTACTGATGCCGTGGTACCCGTACCGGTAAGGTAGGGCTTGTAATAACCTCTAGGTCTAACATTTGATACTTTGGCTAACACGAAACATATCCAAACCATACATAAACATCATACAACATAAATGGCATACTTATCACAACCATTCAAGCATTTAAAACTACCCAATCAAGCATGATTCTCATCCTCACATCATCTATAGGCATGTTTCCTACTTAACAAACCAAACACCAAACATGTAAAACCTTATACAAATTCCAAAAAAGAAATTAAAGCTTGCACAAATAGGGAGTCTAGAAAACAACCCTCCCAAGACAACATTTGACCACATTGCCTTTATTACTACTAGTATGCGAAAACCATCTTTCAAGTGCACAAGTCCTTGGATTCCTCCTTGGTTGCTCGCTGCCTCTAACCCTTTAATTCTCTGCATTGACAGGAAAGAGAGCGTAAGCATACAAAGCTTAGTTTTGAGTGCTTTAAAACAAACCACCATCAATGCATTTAAAACCGGTTAAACAAACCACTCAAAAATCTCATTTGAAACACCTTTCAAAACATCTTGCCTTTCAAAACCATGCACTTAACATTTCCAAAACATGCATATTAAACCATATGCAACATGTATCATGGATCAAAAACAAATCCCATTTGCAACACTCAATTTAAGCTTTCTCATACGTAACAACTCATATGCAAGGCTTAAAGAGTAAAACATGTATAAACCAACATTATACAACATAATCCATCAACAATTATATTGGTTTTCAAGTGATCATACACCAAGTTCCACTTTACAAAATACATATCGGATACACGGATTCATCAAGTGTTCTCTCAATACTTAATGCAATCTCAACCGAAATTCAAGGTACGTTCACAACTGGGTTCAATTACAACTGAGTACATTCATAATCGGGTACAATTACAACCCAATCATCGGTTAGATATATAACCCACTAACGGGAGTTTTTTGGTACCTTACAACTCCTCAATCGTTAGGGTACTTGGATGGAGTTTTCGGTACCTCAAAACCCCTCAACATCCAATACGACTTTTTATAGTGCACTATCAATCCTATGGTCGGCCAACTATATTCGATATCATTTTAAACCACATTACTTGCCAATATAATTCGTCCTTAAACATTAACTCACTGTTTTCATAAGCATAAATCAAAATCGTTTATCCAATTCATTAAACCATACATTAACTAATGTTCAACAACATTATCAAAACATGCATTACTTCTAAATGCATCATCATCGTTATATAAACATTTTCCAGCATTAAACCATGCTTAAATTATGCATGTAACAGTGAGTAATCAAATCGTTAAAACAAGTGCATCAAAACCATTTTCTCCAACCAAAACAAGAGAAAAATCACTTCATATTTACTTCCAACTTTAAACAAGCGTTTCAAGCTTAATTTAAACTCCCAAAACAACTTTTAAACCAATTCATAGCTGAATTCCACGTTCTCACTCACCGACAACGCAACGCCTAACTTCCTAATACGAATCCAAGCCTCCAAGGCTTCCAAAACTACATCTCAAGCTTGAGGATCAGCCTCCCCTATTTTAACCACACCAAACAGAGGACACAATGCATCAAAATGCATTCAATAACCTAGCAACATCAATTCATACAAATCCTCCTCAATCTCTATCCAATTTCCCACCACAACAACCAAAAACAACATCAAACACCTCCCAAACTTAACCCAGCCAAAACCTAAAGATTTGATCCATCAATTAACATCCAAAAACATATCTTCCATGTCCTTATACCTCCAGCATTCTTTAAACAACCACAACTCCTCAAAAACTCATAACTAACAACCTAAGAAATTAGAGATTCACCTAGTTTTGGGATTTCAATGTCAAAACCAACTTATTAACATTATAAAACATCATAATCATGCTCTAATCCAATCAAGAACTCATCAAAATAGATCCAAAATGAAAATCAATTAATCTCATCAATTAAACCTTGATTTAACCAAATTTCCATAATTAAATCATTAAAACTCATTAGAAAATATTTATAAAGGATCAATAACTTGAGAATTTCAGTAAATAACCTTATATTGGAAGAGAAGAACGAAGCTCACCTCTAACTTTGGCTTTCCCCTCAATTGGATGAATTTTCTTGAGAAATCAAGATTAAAACAATAAGATTTTGCAAAGAAACATTAAGGAAATCATTAAAATCAAAAGAGTAGAGAAAATAAGATTTTACCTGAAGATTTTGAAGAAAGAAAGAGTGTTTGGCTGGGGAGAATTTGAGAGAAAATCTTTTGGAGAAAAGTTAGTTACATGAAATTTGTTTTAGGAAATTAATTATAAAGTTAACTCTCCAAACCTATTTATACTATTTTAAACTTTTTAAAATAGTCAATTAAGGCGAAAAGTTTGATATTAGACTTTGTCCAAATATCTCCTTAAAGATTCTAAGTTTTGACTCCTTTACAAAACATTCACTAAAATAGTTTTCATTCTTTACATTTTGGTCACTGGCCAAAATGTCCAATTTTGAAATCCCATTTCCCAAAATTAATTTTACCAAAAATATCTACATAATAAATAATGATTTTAACATATTTTTCATATTTTTATCTCTTATAAAAATATTTTTATCTCTAAACCAAATTTGAAAAAACTCTTAATCGTTAGCCGAAACCTAAAATTATCTAACATATTAACCAATTTTATTTTGGTTCGGTTAGTTAGTTCGGTTTAACCAAAAATGAACACCCTAGCCGATAAGAAGGAAGTTTTTAACGAGTCATGAAATAGGAGTTGTCAACTTGAATAACTCGAAATTTTTTTACTCGACTCGATCTAATGCTCACACATAGACATATGTGAATAAATTTAAACGAACATAAACGAACAAAAATGAACGAACATAAACGAACGGATTACCGAACGTTCACGAACATAAATGAACAAACGAGCTCTTTGTTCGTGCTCGTTCATTTAATTAAATGAACAAAAAGTCTTATTCATGTCCGTTCGTTTAATAAATAAACGAACATAAACGAATATCCCGCCGAACAGTTCGTTGAATGTTCGGTTCGTTTACAGTCCTAATCTGTAATGTTATGAATCATGTAAGACCAGCAAATATTGCCGGCTCAAGAGCTGAGTCAGCAATCGAATATTAGGGAGGCTCGCAGAGGATCACGTGAAAGAAGGGAGCCAATGAAATTAGGAGATTCTGTCCGTTTTCAGTAACAATCTTGAGTATATATATCCAGTTTGAAATGTTGCTTTCTTTATGCAAAAATTTATGAACCAACTTGTTCTTCCTCTCTAAATCTATTCTCTATTTCTATTTTTTTTTTCTGTGGATTCATATATTTACAGGAAAGTTCCTAACAAATTGCGATTTGGGTCTTCGAAGTTTTTTAAAAAACAAGTAGTATATAACAGCGTGTAATATTAACAACGCATATCGGTATATGACTTTTACTGTATAGTCATCCATTAATAAAACTTGTCCTTAATATAAATAGTTCTTAACGAGCAGTTATTTTGAACGGTGATAATTCCCAACATAGCTGGTTGAGTAGGACAATTGTTCTAAACAAGAGCTATTTTTGAATGACGGTTACACCGAATGCATCTATTCTAAATTGAAGTTGTTTTTAATATAGTTCTTCCGAATTAACATAGCTATTCTCGAACTCGAACAATGGTTATTCTGAACAACAAATATTCTAAACAAAAATTTGTTCTTGCCAAAATTAAGTATTTAAAACATGCACTAAATATGAAAGAAAGAACAAAATTAAAGATGACAAAGGAAAATAAAAGAAAATTCCTTAAGTTTGTACAAGAATAAAAGAATGCTTACGGTAACAATAGCATCCAAATGTCTATTTTCCATGAAAGAAAATTGAGTGTTTATAACAAGCTGATGCAAAAATGTACCATTATAAGTATTCCCAATCAGCAGTACAAAATTTTCAGTGTGCTTTACAAATGAAAAGCAAAGTCCTCGGGATGTAGCCCATTTATATCAGTTGACGAAAAAAAATATTACAAAATTCATCATTTTCTTGATATACATGGAAACTATATCCAGACCTGCAAATGAGATCTATAAGACAAAAAAGGCAAAGGGAAGTATACAACAACATCAAGTCAAACGGTATACAAAAAGGTTAAATATATTTTAAAAAGAGTTGAACGTTTTTCAGCTGCAAACAGAGCATTTGACTAATCCATTCTCATTGCAATCAGGGCATTGCAAGCACAGTTCGGCATTATCTTCGGTTTGTGCGAAAACCTTGCATCTGCCATCGCAGTTGGGGCAAATCAGGAACAGCATATTGGCGCATTCCCTGCAAGGCATATGTATTGAAGGTATTCCTTTCGATAGTTTCTTGAGTTTTCCTTCTTCATGGAGTCCAATGACTTCATCAGCTCCTCCTATGTATCTCCCTTTGATGAACAACTTGGGAGGGACTACTTGTTCGCCAAACAATCTCCACAGTTCTTCCCTGAATTCCATGTCCATTGAAACATCTCTTTCATGGACCAGAATATTTAAACTGCTCAAAAGATATCTGATACAGCTGCAATCTTTAAATGTTTTCCTTATCCCTCTCAAGCTTGTTGTGTATAAAACCACCGAATCTTCCCCACCTGGTGGACATTTCTCTTCAAAATCTTTTAAGGATGGATGGTCTGCAGTCTCAATCTTCACTGTTTTGGGTATGGTTTCGTCTTTGACAATGGTATTCGAGGAGACCGGAAGCCGGGAATGATCCTCTTTGATCTCTATCTTGGGTGTAGGATTATTAGTATTCTGGTGGCCAACATCAATGTTCAAATCAGTTTCTTTAACCTTTTGATCTTCTACCTTTGGTGTAGGCTTATTAGTATCCTGGTGACCAACATCAATGTCCAAATCAGTTTCTTTACCCTTTTGATCTTCAGAATCAATAACTGGTTCTGGGTTGGTTTTGCACTGTTGGTCTTTGTAAACTGGTGGACTATGGCGATTTTGATTGCAGAAAGTATTAAAGTTAAAGCCTTTTATCAAAAAAGAGTTGATTGTAGGAATCAATTTGAGTTTCTTCAGAAATCTTCCCTTCAGGCCTTTCATCTCTTGTACTGATCTGATACAAAATGCAATGCAAAAATACTTTGAATGAATGGATCATAACAACTCAAAAGCTGTGTGGGTTGCTTTTCACAATGCCTTTTTCTGGGTTCAAAAAGTATCCAAATATGCAATTTAAATAAAAAGAAATGAATTTTATGAAAATCATGTCCCTGTCTTCATTAGTATGTGGATTTGAATCCCATTGACTATCATCATTTAGCATTTCATGCAGCTTTTAACTTTAGAAACTGTTAAACCAACGCTAAATAAGCTCCGAATATGATATTCTTCTTCTATGTTAAAAGGAAAAAAAGAAGAGGTAAGATAATAAATATTTTCTGGGTAGAAATGAATGAAGGAAGACAAGAGTTAGAAGTCTGAAACCTGAATTTGTTCCTCCCATTTGCTCAGCGTCGAAAAGTTGATGGCCCAAACTAAGGTTTGTTGATAACAAGGTTTTTATTCAATTTGGATGGTATAATTAAAAAATGAACACCCAAATGTCAGCCAAGAAAATAGGCATTAGGAGAGACATTCATTATTTATAGAAAGCTTGCAATGGCTTTTGTTTCATCAAAATTGTCTAAAGCTGCCTTTTTCTTCTTTCTTTCTTTCTTTCTTAATCCCTTATTAGCATTATTGGTTTGCTATAAGGGTTATTTTATATATTTAGTCCTTGCTATATAAATTATGTTAGTTTGGCATCTAGAAAAACCCCACCATTTAGTTTCTCAACCTTCCATTTTGTTAAGAGTTTTGCCATTTTGATACACGGATAAAACTATAATATTATTAGTATCACGTCAATATTAAAAAAAAAACTTCAAAACGTTGATTTTTTTGGTATTGTATATGTTCATTTTATGGTTTACTTTCGAAATTTGTAGTTTTCACTCAACAATGTTGTCTCTAATGTTTGAACTTGAATTCACACCTTCAGACAACAATATTCTTTGCCATTGCACTTAATCCCAGTAGGTTCAAAACACTGATTTTTTAATATGTATATATATATATATATCAATAATTTTAACTCTAGAAAAAAATATTTTAAAAGTTCATTATGGAATGGATGAAGGGGAAGGACAAAAGAGTAATAGACTTATTCAGAGATCATGTTACTAATTTGGTAGGATGAGTCTATCACGCTCGTCGAACACCGCTGAACACTACTAACGATGAACACCGCTGAATACCATTAAATTAATTAACAAAGATTAAAAATCTAAAGGACTCAACAAATAATTATAATTTTTTTAAAATAAAATATTAATTAAATTATTTTCCATGTATATAATATTTTTTAAATTTTTGTAAGAATAATTGGATCAAATACCAACGTTAATCAATTTAAAAATAAAACCCTAAATCTTAAACTCTAAACCCTAAATTATAGCCCTAAACACTAAACTCAAAACCCTAAACCTAAAACTCAAAACCAAACCTCAAAACTCTAAACCCAAAACACTAAACCGTAAGCACTAAACCCCAAACCATAAGCCCTAAACCCTAAATTTGATTAATGGATTTAGGTTTTAGGGTTTGGGTTTTAGGGTTCAGTGTTTAGGGTTTAGTGTTTATAGTTTAGGGTTTAAGGTTTAAGATTTAGGGTTTAGTATTTGATAATAATTTTTAAAAAATAACAAAAACTATATATATGAAAAATAATTTAATTAATATTATATGTTTAAATAATTTATAATTATATATTTATATGTTTAGTCCTTGAGATTTTATTTTTTATTAATTAATTTAATGGTGTTCAACGTTGTTCATCATTAATGGTGTTCAGCGGTGCTCGTTGAGCGTTGTAGAATTTTCCAATTTGGTATTGGTTTTTGAGAATATATATAGTGATAGTATCCAGTTATACAATGTAAAACAAAAGTTTTTACACTTTTTTTGGATCATTGGATGGGTGAAAAGAATGACTGAGATTAACTGTAGAATATGTGAATACTATCACTTGGGGAAAAAGTAATGAGTTAATCTCAGCCATCTATTTCTCCCATCAAACGATAAAAAAACGTGTAAAAGTTAAAAGCTCATACAATGTGTAACTAGATCCTATCCTTATATATATATATATGAGTTAGGATCCCTTATACAATGTAAAACTTTTTAAGTTTTATACGTTTTTGGATCGTTGGATAAGTGAAATGGATGGCTGAGATTAACATTGGGTTATGTGAACATTATCACTTGAAAAAAAAAAAGATAAGGAGTTAATCTCAGCCATCCATTTTACCCATCTAATGATCCACAAAACAAGTAAAACTATGAGTTTTATATTTTGTGTAAGTGGATCCTATCCCATATATCTAAATATATATATTGCTTGCACAGTGTAAGAATTTTTAAGTTTTACACGTTTTTTGGATCGTTTGATGGATGTAATGGATAGCTGAGATTAACTCTTTACTTTTTTCAAGTGATAATCTTCACATATCCCACTATTAATCTAACAATTCAAAAAGTATAAAACTTAAAAACTCTAACACTGTGTAAATATATTATATCTCTCTTTATACTATTTAGTTTAAGCTTAAATTTTATTTAACAATTATTTAAATTTAAATATAAAAATATATTTTTATATTCGGTATTAAATAAATAATGAAATCAAACCTATAGTGAGAGCTAAATTTTGACCTGAAAAGAAAATTTTAAAATCATGATCTATCACAGACATGTCTGCAAGAGAGTAAACTTGTTCAAGATCCAGACTATCTGCTTATAGCCCGACCAGGCTTGGAAAAATTGCATTTAAGTTCGGATCTGCTTAATTCTATTCAAATTTAAAATTTAGACATAATGCCTAAATTTGCCTATAACGTCTTACAGTTTATCACTTTAGCCTTTATTCTTTTTTTTGAAATATTTTAGCCCTTAACGTTTTATTTTTTGATAAAAAGCCCTTCGTTAGATGAAAATCATTAGTTGACTAACGATCAGCACGTCCTGCTGACTAAAAAATAACACATGGACTGGAATAATGATGTGGCATGTCCACGTGGCAGATAATGATGATGTGGCATGCCATGTCATCATTTTTCTTAAAAATAATAATCTTTTATTAAATTAACCTTGACCAATCAGACACTGACACATTACTGTCTCTGATTGGTGTAAAATTTAAAATTTTGACATTTGACCTTAGGGTGGATCGAACCTAATTTGCCTCTAACGTTTCACAGTTTTATCACTTTAGCTCTTATTCTTTTTTTGAAGCATTTTAGCCCTCCATGTTTTATTTTTTTATTAAAAGGTACTTCGTTGGATGAAAATCGTTAGTTGACTAACAGTCAAAGCGTCTTACTGACTAGACAGTAACACATGGACTGAAATAATGACGTGGCATGTCCACATGGTAGTTAATGATGATGTGGCATGCATGTCATCATTTTCTAAAAAATAATTACATTTTATTAAATTAATCTCGACCAATCAGACATTGGCACATAACATTGTGTAAAATTTAAAGTTTTTGACATTTAATCTTAGGGTGGACCGATGACATGGCATGCATGTCATCATTTTTCTTAGAAATAATTATATTTTATTAAATTAATCTCGACCAATCAGACATTGGCACATAACATTGTGTAAAATTTAAAGTTTTTGACATTTAATCTTAGGGTGGACCGATGACATGGCATGCATGTCATCATTTTTCTTAGAAATAATTATATTTTATTAAATTAATCTCGACCAATCAGACACTGACACATGGTGTAAAATTTAAAGTTTGAAATTTGACCTTAGGGTGGATCGAACCAAGGACTTTTGACAAAATACATGCTTATCACTGGGCAAACTCCATTATTTGATCTAATTTTATAGCAGTTATATATAACCCCGTATTATTTGGTTTCTTCTTCTTCATCCAATTCTGTAGTTTTACTGCAACTTATTCATGGCCTTGTTTTTCATGTGGAACCCTCTTGCAGGTACACATAAATTCTGGCTTTTTTCAGTGGAGAAAACTAGATACTGGGAAGAAACTTGTTCAGATTAATTCTGTTTCAAGTTCAACAGCTTTTAAATTTTCGTTCAGATATTGGGAAGAAACTTGTTCAAACAAAACCATAAATCATGCACGCTCCTGTTCTCGTTCAGTAAGTTTTTTTTTTTTGGTTGCATTTTGATCCCAAATGGAACTTTTAGATTCAAGTTGTTCTGAAAAATATTATTGAAATACGCAAAGGATTCGTTGAAACGGGAGTCTGGGACTAAGGTTCGCCATGCTATTGTCCAAGCCTCCAAGGTAATCATTTGTTTAAATTTATACTGTTTCTATTTGCTTTATTTTAATCTAAAATGAAATTTCTAAATAAGCTGCTTAACTTTCAAAAGCGATGTAAACCCAATTTTTGTTTCTGAGTTCTGATCTGAAGACTTTATATCTATCTAAGAAAGCAGGCTTCAATATGCTTTTGTTCTTCGATGTGCACGAGAGGCTGAGCAGGTGGATGAGTTATTCAGCTAGTACGGTGAGAAAATCTAGCCATTGTTTGAAATTGAATTATTTTAAGCTAGAGATTGGTGGCAAAGAGATGAATAAGTTTCAGCAAAAGTACAGAATTTGAGGAAGAAGAAGAAGAACCGAAGTCATAACGGTTATATAAAACTGGTGTTAAATTATGTCAAACGAACTAGTCTGGCCTAGTGGATATGCATAGGTCTTTTACCCTTAAAAGGTGTTTGGTTCTATCACCCCAAGGTCAAATTTTGAATTTTACGCCAATCAGAGACAGACTGCCACGTGCCAATGTCTGATTCGTTGGATTAATTTAATACATAATTATTTTTTAAAAAAACTGATGTGGCATGCCACGCCATCGTTAACTGTCATGTAGACATGTCGCGTCATTATTTCAGTCCACGTGTTACTCTCTAGTCAATAGGACGCGTTGACCGTTAGTTAACTAACATTTTTCATCTCCAATAAAAGGTCTTTTTGGCTAAAAATTAAACATTGAGGGCTAAAGTGCTTAAAAAAAAGGAATAAAGACTAAAGTGACAAAACTGTAAAATATTAGGGGCAAAGTCAGGCATTATGCCTAAAATTTAATAATGAAACTAATATCTTTATATAAATTTATTCAAAACATATAGAAGAGTTCCTATATTTTTTTAAAATATTTTATACTTTTTGAAATGATAAAATGGATTATTCGAACCGATTTGAGATTATTTCAAATAAATTTAAATAAAAATGTTTAAATTTTCTTGTATCTCAATCAAATTAAATTCATGAAAGTATCACAACCCTAACTGTGAGCGACATAAACAAGAAAAGATTTAAGCATACTGAAAAAATGTTAAAAGGAATCATGAGATTTTCATTCAAAAGATTTGAAACTACCCTCCTTTCCAAAGGATTCATGTCCTCATGTCCTCAATGATCAACTAGAAATTGAGAATTAATTAAATTTTGAATAGTTTCCAAAACCACATTACTCCTACCAAAATTCAATTGTTCTATTATGAACAATGGCGGGATTTGGTGAAAGAGTTTAAGTGGGTCAACTTAATTTTTTTAAATAAAAATTTAAATTGGAATATTAAAATATTTGAAGGGTTTAATTTATATTTTTTTCAAAAATTTTGGGGTATAACTAATTTTTTGAAATTTTGAGAGATTTAATAAAAACTTTTAAAAATTATGGGAAAGATTTATTTAAAAAAAAAACTGAAACTGAATATGAATTTCTAAAAAATTATGGGGTCAAATTATATTTTTTTGAATATTTAAAAGGACTAAATTATAGAATTTCCAAATTGTGGAGGATTATGCCCCCCGCATGTCCCCCACAAAGTTTCGCCACCGAGTATGAATATCCCATGGCTATTACTGGTGACTACAAATCTATATCCTTTATGTGTGCAATCAGTCACAATTGTATAAAAAAGTTTGTCTTCTACATGTTCTTCGACTATTGTTCCATTTTGCTGCCTTCAATGGTGGCTTCCCTCGTTATTTGACATTTTCCTTCTTTAGATGGTCATTGTTCTCAAGAATCAAACAATGAAGACAATAATGGAAGTACGATGAAATCATACCGTCGCCAAGTACAAGTAAGTAAATTTTGGTTAGATCCTAAAACTGAAAATATTTAAGTATTTAAAACAATGTTTGTTAGAGACACTATCTAAAGAATATATTCTTTCTCATCCTAATTGTGCATAATAATTTAAAAAAAGCTATTTCCAAAATATTGTAGTTGAACTCAAGTACATTTATAAATAATTTTCATGCATTTTATCATGCATGGCATAAAAGAGTTTGAATATAGGATTTAATAGATATATTTGTGTTGTTTGACCACATGAGAGACAATGTGTAGGTGACTAGTGCAAGTGACAGGTGGAGAAGAAAGCATAAGGACCGATTAGTTGTCGTGACAAACAAATCATGAGTTTGTCGAAGACTTTGTTGTGGCATTTAGGAGGAAAGAAATTCGACGTCAACCCGATCAGCCCAGTTAGCCTAAGGAAGCGAAAACAGGAACATCTACCTGAAAAATAAGGCGAAACCCTAAGTCCACGTGTAAATCCTAAAAAGGGTATGGTTGCACCTATTTAAGGAGGAGGAAAAACCTAGAGAGAATCACTCAGTCACGAGACAAACCTATCTCCATCTCTTCATCCAAGACAGCAAAGTGATGCGGCTGAAGCAATCAGAAACAGAAGTTCATTGTTTCAGAAGATAGGCATATAGTAGGAAGTCGTGAATTCATCTACGTGAAGAAGATGTCAATAACAAAGGGTTGTAGACGAAGGCATTGGAGAAGGCAAAATATTGCAGAACCATTGTCAAGATAGAGATTGCGACAAGGATTTATTCCAACTCTCCTTGCTTTCGTTTATTCTTTTAGTTCGATGGGTTGTTATTTGAATATTTAAACTTGATTTTTAGTCCATCCATGAACTAAATTTTCAAAGGTTCTGATGTACTAGATGAAACGTTATTTACTGTTTTACTTGGTTGATTTTATGCATATGCTTATTGTTTTATCCAATGATTTTAATCATTCTAAATTCTACTAAGTCATTGACGAGTGTTTACGTAGTAAAATAAACTTGTTTAATTCCGTTAGGGGTTAGGTTAAGTTAGACTGAAGTTGGATAATATGATAGATAATTTGACAAAAGATTTTTTATGACTCTAGACATAGGTGTTGCCTCATACAATGTTACAGGTAGCATAAAAGAATTTGTGAAGTGAAACACCTATAGATATATAGAGTGTGGAAAGAGGAAAATTTCAAGTTTTGCTATCGACAGAGGGAAACCACATTAGATCATGCTCGAACAATAAGATATTCATAAATTTGCCATGCCAATTTATTGCAATTAGCTTGGAGTCGTAGTAGTCCCAGTCTAGTCTTAAATAATATCTTGCCAAGTTGCCAGTCTTGTTATTTTGTTGTTTATGCATCATCAATTAGTTATTTTATTCTTAGTTTTATCTTTATTCATCACTTATTATTATTTGAAACTAAAAGTAATAAACATAAGACAATAAAATTCATTCAATTTCTATGGTGACGATAACTCACTTGCACTTGTGTGTTAATTTTGTTAAGGCAATTGTCATTCAATTTTGTCAGCATTCAAGCGAAGTAATATAATGATGAGTGATCGAAAAGTATGTAAAATAGAACATTCTAGCTATAACAAAAATATGTAAAATAGAACATTCAAGCAAAGCAATATATCTCAGTAAACATATTTTGAGTAATCTAGCAATTCAGACATTCATTTATCATGTTACAAATGTGGATTTGAAGGAAAAATTTTTGGTTACACCGAAAAACGGCTTGAAAATGAGACTTGCTTGAGGCGTGCACTAGACAATGTCTTTGATGATATTTCACGGTGAAGAGTACCCTCTAGAATTCAACAAGCACTTCTGCTGAAGTAGGCAACAGAAAGAGCAAAGAACTAATGAATACTCAACTTTAAAACATTCTAAAAGGGAGAGAGAGGAACAGAAAATAAATAGATGATTCTACTTTGAGATGATTTAAAGTGTTGAGCTTGCATGGTATTTATAGTACCAAACAAGCCTAAAAATAGAAAAACAAAGAATGGTGGAGAGTGAATTTAGTGATTTATTTAGACAATAAAAAAATAAAAAAAATAACATCAAATCAAATACGATTTGAGCTTTTATAATTGCAGCAATTTAAACTTCTAGGCCTAAATCTCATGCGTGAAAGATCATATATTAATTGTCTTTTATAAACCCAATAACAACAATTTGTATTTAAACACAAGTCAAGACATTTTCACAAATAATGTTGGATTCATTGTATTCTTTTGAAATATTAACACCTTTTTACAACAGTCCGCCATATATTTTAAAAGAATAATAAATGAATTGAAAAGGTTTAGCTGAGTATTCTGATGTAATGTATTCATTCTGGTGTCTTTTTGGACTATGAACAAGAACTTAGAAAAATGAGACATAGCCTACTGAGTAATTGGTGAAACACGTTTCTATGAACCAATAACTCAATAGTAAGCTAACATTCTCATTGATCACATAACATTTATTCTTGCTCTTCATCGCGGTTGTGCGCTAATAGGCTATGCGCGTGCCTGGATTTTCATAAGTGCTCTAGAGCTTTGCCATAAGTCTTATAAAAGCGGCCCCACTTCACACTCATATAGGTCAAGCCATCATGTGTATAACTTCTTGTTACCCATATGAACCTTCTTCATGGGATCACCAATTGTTGTGTGATTTAAGTGCAACGCAAACGGTGCAAGTGAACACGTCGCAAGTAATAGTATAGATTAAGATCGTCTCCATAGGCATTGGTGAAACTTTGACTTCTAGCTTCTTGAACTGAAAGAGAATAATATTGAAATTACTAGATGGTGATAAATAACAAGTAAAATAAACTAAGTAAACGAATTAAATAGAAAGAAGTAATCAATATGAGAGAATAGATCGGGTTATCATGAGTAGTGGTGCGATTGTCAAATGAATTGCAGTGGCTAGTATTTGGCGTGGCTAGTAATTGCTGAGGCAAGTAACATGATGTGGCAAATAGATTGTTGTGGCAAGTGAATTGCTGCAGCAAGTAAATTCCTGTGGAAAGTAAATTGTTGTGGCAAGTAAATTGCCCTTTCAATGTTCGGCGGAGTGTTCTTCAATGCCTTCGTGTTATCCTTAACCGAAGAACTAATGATTGTGCAAGCCTTGGTGATACATTCCTGCTTTAACCTTGGGTGAACAACATCGATCTTTGCACTCTTCTTAGCCGTTGAAATTTGATCCTTATTCCTAAGGCGAATTAGTTTCCACCAGGGGTAGTTTTAATGGAAACTGTATCCACTTATTTCGTGAATCTAGCTCTCCCGAGACTAGATAAATAAATGCATTCAAGTTCCTTTACCAATTTCCTTGAAGCAAAATAAAGAATCAAGAATGGATAAACACTGAATTTATTGAATCAAAAACAAGAACTGATCATTCGTCTTTACACACCAATAGAACTCGATAACCCAAGCAAAGTTAATCTAGTTCATGGCTGGGTAAAAAGGAAACACAAAGTATAAAACACATGCATGGGTGAATTTCACGTTACAAGATAAAAAAGAAAAGGAGAAGATGAGCTGTAATGACCCAAATTTCTGAGTCAACAATTTGGGCATTGACTCGGGTTATGGACCTTTGTGTTGGTTGGAGTATTTGGACTCTTTGGGCCATGTTTGGGCATTAATTGATGAGAAATGGATTGTTTGGGCCTAAGAGGTGATCATTTTGTAAAATAAGAAGAAGTTAGGGACCTTATGATGTAATTTTACCCTTGTGAAATTAACTGGTTGATCTCCAATTTTTTTGGTTGGTCTTTACATGGGTTGGGGGAGACAAAATTGCATTATCTTTCCCCATAATTTTTCTCTCTTCCCTCAACCTCATCATTCTTCCAAGACACCATATCTTTCCAAGGAATTAAAGGTCTAAACTTTTTTCATCAATTCTTTCATCCGAGATATGTTAATATCCTCCTCACAAGCTTCAAGAAAAGTATACTCTTAAGGTATAAAGGTGAGTTCATCATTTATGGGTTTTTGAAGGGGGTTTCTTTCATGTTTTCAAGATGTTAAATCTACGGCTAGACCCCTCTTTATTGTTGGGATTAAGTCTTGATTCTTTTACTTGTTGTGACGTATAAAGGAGGTGTCTTGGGGTTTATTCAAGTTGGAGCCAAAGGGAAGAAGTTTAAGTTTTTGAATGTGTGAAGCAAATCCAGGTTTGTTGCTAGATTTGGTAACTTAAAGCCTCTTTAATGGTAAATCCTGGATTAAATGTTAATAAGGTGTAATAAGGGTAGCAAACCACTATAATCAACTCCATAAGATGTAGAATTAAGTTAAGGGGTTGAAGGTTATGTTTTGGGGGTTTGGGAAATGATTTCTCAAGCCTTGGAAATAATTTTTGAGCTTCGATATCGGTACACAAGGAACCCGTACTGATACCCTGTGTTATTTTTGATGAACGCATATAAAATTAAAGGGGCGTATCAGTATGCCTTAGGTAGGTATCAGTACCCACTGTTTAATTGGAATTCTTGTAGCTTAAAATGGTATCAGTACACTTGGAGTCATGTATCGGTACCTACAGTTTATTGGTACGCGAGGTCTGTTTATCGGTACGGGGTCAATAGTCAACCCCTTCTTGAGAAGCTGAGTATCGGTACACATAGGGTAGGTATCGATACCAGAGAGGCGTATCAATACTTGAGGTTGGGTATCGGTACTACATAGGCAATCTGTCTGTAAAATATGTAGTTTAGTTTGAGGGGTTGATAATTCGAGAGCTAGGGCCCAATGGGCTTCCTAGAAGATAAAATGAATTGTAAAACCGAGAAAACGAGATTTAACTCTCATGGATGAGAATAACGAGTAATAGCTTGGTAAATGATAGCTCGATATAAATGTGATGGTTAGTGTTATGCCTTGGGGAATTTTTTGATAGCTTAGCTTGGTGCCATTACCTCTTGGCGAGGTGTATGAATGCTCGGGGAGCATGTGCTATCTTATGTTGTGGTAAAGGAATCTGAATGTCCTAGAGTTAATACTACGATACTTATATAAGGGGATGTGTACTTTGGGCTGAGTGATCAAGTACATCTGACGTACTCACGAGCTGAGTGATCTAGGTATGGTTAGGAACCTATATGTGACTATGGTGATCCAGATAAGGTAATAAACCCAATGGGATGAGTGAGATCGAGTAACTTGATAGGCTGAGTGACCTCAGGTAAAGGCTACTTGTGGCTAATGTGATCCAATTATGTCTAGGATGTATCTGTGGCTACGGTCATTCGGATATGGTCCATTGACCCGACAGCTGTGTGAACATAGGTAACCCGGCAGCTGTGTGAGCACGGGTAAAGTAGGGTTTCGTTGGCCATTATATGGATGATGTATGGATGTGTTATGTATGCTATGTGTATGCCATATGTAATCACTCAGTTTTGTCCGGGTTGTATAATATTAGTTATTAATTATAACTATATCATTAAATATATGTATAATATTATTATTATCTTTAATATGCTCATTTTTTCAATTGTGTGTTTACTATTAATAGCTATTATTAGTATTTTGTTAATAGTTGTTATTATTGTATGTATATATGTGTTATATGTATATATGTGTATTAATATAGTGTGTGTATATGTTTAATATTATGTACGTATGTTAATATGCATGAATATATATATATATATTAATGTTTGTAAATTGTATGCATGCATGTTATGTACGTATGCATGTATGAATATATTAATGTATGTTATGTATTGTATTATTATTATTATTATTATTATTATTATTAATATTATTATTATTATTATTTATGCTTGAATGTTTGTATATATTGCTCATATGAATAAATGTGTGTATATTATATGTATGTATATAGTGTATGTATGTGTGTAGTATGTATGTTTGTATTGCATGTATGTATGTATATACTATTATATGTATTATTATTAAGGTATTAAGTGCAACCCCCTTAGCCTGGCCTAGCCGAAATCGAACTAAAAAGGTCACATTAGGTTTGTTGAAGCAAACCTGAGCTAATATCCTAAACTGGTCCATTCTTTTTTTCCTTTAACCTTGTCTAAATGCTTCGATATTAATCCCTATGGTGAACATGCATTAGTGGAAACGTTACAATTAAATCAGATTTCGAAACAGGATTCGATTGCTCAAATATACACATTAGGGACCAAAATGTAATTTCCATAGATTACAGAATCTTTATTAAAATTCAAGTTTACCAAACCTTTATTAATCCAATTTCAAGCCCACATGTTTATTTTCAGCTCAAAACAGTCATTCGAACTTATTCAATTGCATAGATAACATTAAGGTACTAAACTGCAAGATTTCCAAACTTCAGCAAACTGATATACACCAAATCAACAGGCGTATCGATACGGGCAAGCCCCTATTGATAAGGATTAACAAAATTAATGGCTGATCGCACCAATACACATACGTCCATATCGATACGATGTGTTGACTAACCCGTACCGGTACGACCTTGACCCCGTACCAATCCCCCTTGAGATTTCTTTAAAACTCGAAATTCCAGTGACCAAAACACGTACCGATACGATACCCCACATATCGGTATGGTTCTTTAAAATTGAAGGATCGTACCAGTACTCAAACCCGTGTACCGACACCAGCACAAATTTTCTCAAGCGTACCGATATGGTGGCTAGGCGTATTGATACCCTTTTTTTATACTTCGATGATTTGAGCCTTTCCAAACCTAGCGTACCAATTCTTGGGTACCCGTACCGGTACGTAGAGACCCGTAATGACCTCTATGTCCAACATATGACCCTTTGGCTTATTCTAATAAACTTTAAACATCACCTATACAACATATAACATTAAAAACATGCTTAACAACAACAATCCAACAATTTAAGCAATCCTAACAAGTCGAACACATTCATCCATATCGTATAGAGGCATGCTCCCTACTCAACATTCAAACATAGTTTCCAAACACATTTCAAGCACTTTAGGCCTATTACAAAACCAAACCAACATTTAAAACTTGCACAAACAACTAGGCTCACAAACTTTCATAAACACAAGTCCTTGGATTACCATTCGCTTGCCCGCTACCTCCAACCTTTAATTCTCTACATTGATGGAAAAAGAGAGCGTAAGCAGACTAGGCTTAGTGAGGAGTGCTCTAAAACAAAACACCATCAATGCATTTAAAACTATTTTACTATCCCTTTGAAAAACCCCTTTCCAAAACACTTTGTAAACATCATTTCAACATCATGCCTTATCAAAACATGCACTTAACATTTCCAAAACATCATATTAAACCACATACAACATGTATCATGGATTCAACAGCAAAGTCCCACTTGCTACCCTCAATTTAAGCTTTCCCATGCATACTACCAATGCAAGGCTTAAAGAGTAAAACATGTTTAAATCATCAATTATTTTGGCTTACAAGTGATCATTTTTCAAATTCCACTTTAAAAGATATAACATCGCATACGTGGATTCAACAAGTGTTCCCCCAACACTTAACATACAATCTACTAGCATCTCAAGATTCACACATGGGAGTTTTCGGTACCCAAAAACCCCTCCACCATTGTGACACCCGTGGTGGAGTCTTCGGTACACATAAACCCCTCAACACCACTCATCGGATAGATGTATAGCCCACTAACAAGAGTCTTCAATACAAAGATTAAAACCCTTCAACCGTTAGGGTACTTGGATGGAGTTTTCAGTACTTCGGATCTAAACCCCTCAACATCCAAGGTGAATTTTTATAGTGCACTATCAATCCTATGGCCGACCAACTATATCCGATAACATTTACAAAACCTTTTCATACCATCACTTGCCAATATAATTTGTTTCATTCACAATAACTCATTGTTTTCATATGCATCAATTAAATCCATTTATCCAATGCAACCTCCATGCATTATTCAATGTTCAAAACATGCATTACCTTCAAATGCATCATCATCATCATTATGTAATCATTTTCCAGCATTAAACCATGCTCAATTCAGGCATATACAATGAGTAATCAAGTTATTAAAACAAGTGCATAAAACCAATTTGCCAAACTAAAATCGAGAGAGAAAACATCCTTTACTTACTTCTGAGCTTAGATCAGCATTTCAAGCTTGATCTAAACCCCCAAATACAATTTCCAAACCTCTGAAAACCTGCAAAACACATTTTCACTCACCAACACGCAAAGCCTCGCTTGTCGATACAATAAACACGCCTCCAATGCTTTCGAAACGTCTATTCAAGCTTGAAGACCAACCTCCCCTATTTTAACCATCACAAAACAGAGGTTCTAACGCATCAAAATGAATTCACAACTCAGCAACATCAAAATGCAACAATCCTCATCAATTTCTCAAGTAATTACCCTTCCACACTAACCGAAAACATCATCAAACGGCTCACAAACTTTACCCAGCCACAACCTATGGATCTCATTTATCTATTAACATCAATTATCATCCAAAAACACATTAACATGATCATTAAGCCTCCATCAATCAATTAACACCCACAACTCCTCAAAAACTCATAACTAACAACCTAGAAAATTATAGATTCATATTGTTTCGGGATTCCATTGCCAAAACCCCCTTATTAACATTATAAAACATCAAAATCGCATTCCAATACAATCAAGAACATAGCAAATCAGATCAAATTCGAAAGCTCATCAATTTGCACAATTAAACCTCAATTAAACCAATTAATTTCATTATAACTATAAAAACTCATTAGAAAACACATGTAAAGGACCAATAACTTGGGAATTTTAGTAAAGAACCTTGTATTAGAGGAGAAGGACGAACCTCACCTCTAATTGATGGCTTTCCCCTTAATTGGATGGATTTGCACAAGAAAACAATGAAAAACAATAAGATTTGATAGGAAAATCATTATAAAACCACTTGAAATAAAAAGATTAATTAAAATAAGAAATTACGTGAAGATTTTGAAGAAGGAAAAAGTGTTTGGTTGGAGAGAATTGGAGAGAAAATCTTTTGGATAGAAGTTAGTTACTTCAAATTTGTTTTAAACTTTAATTATCCAATTAATTCTACAAGCCTATTTATTACATTTTAAAATCATTTAAAATAGCCAATTTAAGGGAGAAAGTATGATATTAGACTTTGGGTAAATAGCCCCTTAAATATTCAAAGTTTTGACCCTTTACATTTTAGTCACTAGAAAAACAAATTTTACATTTTGGTCACTACCACAAAATGTCTTACTTCCAAAACTAATTTTACAAAATTGACTTCACCATATACCAATATATATTAAGCAAATATTTTAAAACATTTCCCATATTTTTAACTACTTTAAAAATATTTGTTGTGAATTAATCCCGAAATTGACTTGAATCCTCTAATTTGGTTCCCTAAACCGTCTATCTGACCTAATTAACATCTAGGCCCAAAATCGGGCCGTTACAACTTTCCCCCTTAAGAAATTTCGTTCTCAAAATTTAACCAGCGGAAAGGATGAGGAAACTACTCCATCATCTCTAACTTATTCTCCTATGTGGACTCTTCAACACCGCTATATCGCCATAGCACTTTGACAAAACTTTACCCTTCCTTCAATTGCTACAGGAACCCAAAATTCTACAAACTCTTCATCACCACACATATCCAACACAACTTAACATTTTTTACAAACACAATATGCAATGGATCCGACCACCAACTCCGCAACACCGATACATAAAACACATCATGAATTCCTTCAACTCGGGAGATAACCTCAACCGATAAGCCACTAAATCTTCACATCCCTACACCACATCTGGTTTAATAGACCCAAACTCAAATTTCTTTGTGCCCAAAGCGCATCACCTTCTTCCAAGGCGAAACCCTTAGGAGAGCACGTTTATCAACGAAACATACAACCTCCATAAGCTTCAATTCTGCTTAGAATTCCTGAAGATCTAAAGCTACATTCCAACAGTCACACTCAAGCTTCACCTCCTCATGGGTATTTCTCAACACATCAAACGAGATAACACTCTTCTTACCATCATCATCCCAATACAACATATACAACATTCCTTACCACTTAACACTTTAAACAGTGCCAACTATGTACACGCTCACAACTATTAATGCAAAAAGTTTAACCAAAGGCAACCGTCTCCCCCAGATTCTCAGAGACCCAAGACTCAATCTCCAAACATGATCTCCAGACCTGGACAACACACTTCGGCTATTCTTTTTGACTAAGAATGATGAGAAGTGATAAAAGCCAATTGAAAACCGAAGGCTCAATACAGACACTCTCAACATCCCGATAGAGACGCGAACCTCTATTCCAACCATAGACTTTTACACTACATGCACCCTTTGGAACCCGGTTAACAATCACCTAAAAAGGGAACCATTTCCAGTTGACATTCAAGGCAACCCTAACACATACCCATGATGATTTTTTTCTCCCCTTTCTATTCTAGAATCTTCAACTATTACAACATCCCAGAAGAAAATTGGTGCTTTGCCTTAACATGCTGACAACCCATACACTTAACCACAAATTCCGCAACACCTCTCTTTTAAAACATCCCAGAAATACTTTTCTTCCAACCATCAAAACATCTTTGTACCACTCGGATGCAAGACAACAAAACTAGAATGGGCTTCAATCAAAATAGTATGCCTCAACTCAACCTCTTTCAGCACAACTATCCAACCCTTCAAGCTTAAACTCCATCATCACTACCAGAAAATCTGACGATTTCTCCTTCACCCCAAATTCTTAACATGCAGCATCAACGCATTATCAAATGTTGTTTCACCTTACCCAACCACCACTTTTCCAACCAAGGTTGTATCCCACCAACAATCCTCACCCCTTCAGCCATTTAGCACCAAATACTTCATACTGCCTCACTCCTTACATATCAATGACCATCTCGCGCCCTTAGCAACCCCATCCCCCTATCACTTAGTAACCACCATCATACAACCCAAACTACGGCTCCTAAAACCTTTTTCACCTTTTGATTACATAAAGCACATTAAAAACCCCAGGAACTTTATACAAACTAACCTCGCAACGACCCAACTTATACCATCACCACACTAATTCCCAGAAACTCATCTATAAGTGTGAACTCATGTATGCATGATTACTTACATACTCCCGATGATGCCTATGTATATGAATGCAAGACCACTAATGTCATGCCACATACATGCATGAACTGACATATTTAAGTTTTTATATATATAAGTGCTTGTGCATTATGCATGATCAATCATTCGCGCTTATTGATAACATTTCCAGAACTGACATTCTTACCCGCTTGTCTACCTCAAATCTAACTACCCGAGAACATCTACCCACCTAGCTTTGAAGGTTTAACAACCAACCTTCAATCATCAAGCAAAAGCCTTCCTAGTTTCCCCTGAACAAGAGTGTACCACCACTCTATCTACCCACTCAACTAAGCATTCTCAGAATACTTATCTCGTTACAACCCCGAAGATTTACAAAAACATTTGTCAACCTATCAACACTTTACAAACTTTTACTAACCACTAGCTTAAACCACTTACTACTACTTACGATCACACAAAAAATTTGGGACTAGAACTCCAAAAGCATCATTCCTCCCACCATCTTTATTTAAAGACATAACCCAACGTATCCATCTCCCGGCATCCGTCAACAACTTACAAACAAGCCTCGTTAACCATATGATAGCATAACTTACTACTAATCCAACCTTACAACCACTAACAACTTTGCAGATTCCTCTTAGCGACACATTACTAAAAGCCATGGACATCACAAATCCTCAGAGAACCAAACATCTCACTTTAAACCACTTTAGAGCCACAACATTCGCACAAACAACCACCAACAGAAGAACTTCAAATTTTCCAACTTAATCCCTATACACAAGGCACGATCCCATGCAACCAAAGACCATCATGCGTCGCAACCAAACAAGTCATTCAACCCTCTTCCAAATTGAACTACCAAAATTAAGATTCCCCCTTGCAACATGTTTTCCAAGCGGTTAATACTCTAACATCTCATGCCAAACCTTACCCCATTTTTTAAAGAAACCACGTGTCAACTTCACCAAGTTCTTACTAACCATCAACACCAATGACTCAATGGTATATCTCTAACATAGGTTTAACATTCATCCCATGACCATAACAACAACAATCTCACAACCAACCTCAAGCCTCAACACTCACTGCTTAGTTCAGCTTCCAAGCTCATAATGTCCCTATTCCTGAACAACCAATCCTTACACAACACCTTACCAAACCAGAAAGTGACAACTTCATCAAATTCTCGACACCTGATGATCCTAAATCATCAAGGAACATCCAAAACAACAACATATCAAACAACTTTACATACTCATCCAAGATGCAGGAATGCATAGAACAAGAATCTACCAGTGAAAACAACAACAAGGATTCCAATATGAAAATACCTACAATCATATTAATGTCATTACATCCCTCCGACGTGTACACACCCTCGCAGAACCTTCATCCCTAGACTGGTCAACAACGCCATGCATCTCGATCCTCTGATCCTTATCACTATGCTAATAATAACCTCGATCGTGTCCATAGCCTCCCAACAGCTCCACAATAGATGCACGAGCCCGCGAACCTTTAACCAGCAACGGACAATCATGCCTTAGGTGATCTCTTAAACCACATCTCTTAAACATTGAACAATCAACAACCACAAGCATAGACATCCATCGACCCTTAGCCTACTTTAAGCAGTCACGCCTCATATGGCCTCGCAACCCACAATTCCAACATATCTTTGGTATTTTCCTACACATTCTATGATGACTTTTCCACAGTGCGCAAACCCAAGTGTCTTAATAGTGGAATCATGACCAATCTGTCCTAGTTCAGCATTTCCCTCAACACATCCAACATTGGGTCGATGCCTCATGTGACGACGCCTCTTGCACCCACTTTTCCCAATATCGGTTACAACAACTCCCTTTTGAGCACCAGAGCTTCTAACACGATTAGATATTCCCCAACTATGCTCTAAACTTGTAGTTCTCATTTCTGTTGCCACGGGTGCCATCCCTCTGAGCTCAACATTTCTCAACTTCTCCAGGCCCTCCATCGGGGGTCTTGAACACTAACTCCAACAGGTGCAGATATAGGCACATGCATCCCAGCCACAACTGCTCAAAAAGCTTCGACTATCACTCATTCTACCGACACCAAATCACCTTACCCTGACCCAACTAATACGGGTAATGCATGCTCCACTCCCGCGGGTAGATTCGACGGAAGAGGTGGCAACACCTCGTGAAACACAACACTAACCTTGACTCTCTACCTTCGACAGTGGTCGTACTCGACCCTAATTATAATACCCTCTACCCGATTCAAAAGAAAACCATAATCGAGGATGTTATCAGAAACACAACATAGAATTCTGAAAGTCAAGAATAAAAATTTCATGCTAGTAATGCAACTTTAAACATTTTCTCATAGGTTTACAAAAATATTTTATTTAAACCCATTAGTTCGCTCATAACATACAATACGTCTATTAATCTCTCAAAGTATAGATTCACTAAATCACACAACTTAAATTAATTTCTTAACACACACACACACACACATATATATATATGATCATCTCTTAGCATAGGTCCCAAACATTCACAAACCATTCAAAAGTCTAAGTATAAAATCATTGTTTCTAAATTAACTTAAACTTAGTTTTTGAACATTTTGTTACTTCAATAGCATATTAAATCTAAGTTAGACTAGGTACTTTTCATTCGAAAGTGGGTCAAGATTTAACTTGAACATTATGCAATTCATTAGATCCTATCAACTTGCTAATCATATTCGAAACACTTACTATATAAGTGTAGCTCATTTCTTATCATACTTTATATTGCTTTTAAACAATGTAAGAGTTTCCATTTACATTGATTTTGCCAAACTATTAGGCTTAGTGGTTCTTGAATTTTACATAATAAGGATTTTCGATGTACATAGCATAGAAGTGACCAATCCATAATCAAACAAGCATTCAAACACATACGTAAGTTTCATATGTTCTACTTAGTTACCATATTTATGCATTCATAACCTTGATTCATTAATTATTCAACATTCAAACCAAGTAATAGTTATTTAAGCTTAACCAAGTGTTTAAATAGGCCATATAAAAACTTTGCAATTAATAATGCAATACTATGACAAATTATTAATATACTTATATACAATCACTATTCCACCATCTAAGGAGTTTTGACTAAGGGAATCTAAACTCTACTTGGAACTTTAGGTAGTGACTTGCAACACTTGACCACGATTGAATTACACAAACATTAATCAACCTGCACATGCATGAACAGTGAATGCATTAGGCTGATATAGCCTAAGTGAGGTGTGACATTAAAAACAAAGCATAATGCAAATGATTATGAGTGAAATGTTCAAAGAATTCAAGCATGAGTTAGCAATTGATACTTATGTCTTAATCTTAACTTAAACAAGGTTTTGCTTATTGGAAACTTTATTGGAGTTCATATTCGTTCAAATTTTAATCGAAAATCTTTTAGGGTTTTTGACTGAGTTCTTTTGAATTTCTTATCAAACTTATCAGAGTTCATAACTTATCTTATCGAAGTCTTATCGAATTTCTTATCAAAGCTTTTAGAGTGCTTATTAAAGCTTATCAGAGATCATGACAGAGCTTATCGAAGATCATAACACTATTTATCAGAGTTTCTTATGAAGCTTAGTAACTGAGTTCATATCTTTTAGAATATTTGCCATGGATAACATTTGGACATAAGTAGCATTGGTCCGTGTTTGACCATATTGGTCTGAGTTACACATAGCTCAAGCACATAGCAATGGCTAGTGTCAGAACATAACAAACATAACTTCTCATCAATCTAGCCAACTGTCACCAATCTCCTTACCATCTCCCCCATTACCTCCTACTGTCGCAATGTATACATATATAGGGTCGTCACCCTTAAGCCGTAGCTCATGGACCGTAATCCCAAATTATACCTTTGCACCATGCCAAAGTGTCCAAGGAATTCCATTATTTAGGCAACTTAAATGTTTTATGTTTTGAAGTTAGAAGAGGTATCTTATAACACAAGTAACTTACTTGTTTCATTTCTATCTTATAACATGAGACAATCTTTTAGCTCCTTAGGGCTTTAGAATTCATGAACTTATAACGTTGAGATGGAATTCTTTTATTAGAATCTTATGGCATTATAAGCCAGAAGTTAGCTTCAAAGCTTTATAACAAAGTATACATAATCTCCCATTACCAAAACATAGCATAGCAAGGCACAAGATGCTTATGTAATGCAAACATAACCAAGAGACTTATCAAAGATGTCATGCTATGAACGTATTCACACATTGTGCTCTATGTGAGCCATATGGATATGCTCATGAATTAATCATAACATATCATAGAAACAAAGATCAAAATGACGCAGTGTCACCCGAGACAAATGCAACTACAATCAACTCTTATCCCGAAGTTATGGGATACGTGAATCCTTAATTACATTTAGCTTCCAACTAACTCTTTACTTATACTCTTCCATACTATGATATGTACCTCAAACAAAAATAACAAGTCACTACAACCAATTCAATTCATTCAACTTACAAAACAGTCCTATTGATTACCAACCAATCCATGTCTCTAATTCATAATTTAACCCCTTGTGGTTTTATTAAAGCAGTCCATAATATACATATTTTCACATATATACTCACAAAACAGTCCATTAACTTTTATATCAATGTAAAATAGTCCCAAATATAGATATACATATATATATATTCTCAAAACAGTCCCATATATTTTCCCATACTTTCAAATCCGTTTCCTATTCTTACTTACACATTTTATATCTCAAAACATTCCCGAATGTGTCATTAGACATTCAAATTAGTCCCATACATATTCATATACACCAGAACAATTCTAATTACACACATACTCACAAATACATGTTCAAACAGTCCATACCATTTTCTATATGCTTAAAACAGCCCTAATTCACATATATACTTATATGTACATGTTCAACAGTCCATCATGTGTCATACATACACAAAACATGGCATTTACACATATATACATTTTTATTCATTAAAAATCGTCCCTCCCAGGTTCATATACATTCAAAAATAGCCCTCTAATGTTTATTTTCGTGCCAAATCAATCCATTAATTGTTTACATAATCTATTCACCAAAATAGTCCCCAAATTTCTAGGTTCACATATACCTATTCAGAACAGTCCAATGCACTTCCATATGCGTTCAAACAGTCCCTAACTTATAGGCATGCAATTATATATGCTTAAAACAGTCCACTATGTTCATGTATTCACAAATCAAGCCAATTTTTACATATAATCATGTGTACACCAAAACAGTCCACCTAGTTAGCAAAATAATTTCCCCTGTTTTTAGATCATCAATTTAGCCCTTATATTCTCAAAACAGTCCTAAATTATTGTAAAACAGCCCTTAACATTTTTATATACATTTAAAACAGTCCCTAAACTTATATAACAGTCCTTATGCACTTCACATAATCAACCTCTGTTTTAAATACTCGGAACAATTCACATACTTTTATATACGCTTAAAACAGCCCAAATTACATGTGCTCACATGTATGTATGTATCAAAACAGTCCTTTATGCTTGTATACACATGTATATATGTCAAAACAGTCCCTAATTTATTCATATATGTTTAGAATAGTTCATTTCACTTGCTTACACATGTATGTAAATCAAAATAGTCCCTATGCTTTGATTTACATTCAAAACAGTCCAAATATAACATTTTTAGTAAGCAATGTCATTCAATTTAAGCTCATTATCAAGCAACGCGACCATTAACCATCATTTTACCACAATCAATACATGTAAATAAGGTTTCAATGCTATCTAATTTGTCTAAAAATAGAATACAACCATGACAACCAATTATTGGTTTTTCAATCGAATAAAACAATTCCTAGATCAGTTGTCTTGGTTCACCAAGATCTGGATTTCATCACTATCATGTAAGGGTGACCATTTCAAGTTTCGATGAAATTCTTTAGCTATATCAAGATCTAATTGATTACTCAACAATTCTTATAATTTATAGAACTCAAAATCGGCAATCTAATATCTACAATTATACTTAAAAATTCATAAAATCAAAGCAATTGTCTAGTAAAGCATTCAAACAATCAAACCATAAGAAAAGAAAGATATCTTTACCTTATGTATCAATCCTTTTGGATAGAGGATCAACTGATTGAGTCACTTGAAATTTAAATCAAGTTTTTCTTGAAATTTCTCTCTCTAGTTTCTCACCTATGGTTTCCGGTGGCTTGAGGAAGATGATAATAATGGAGGTATCATCCTTACTACGCCAAAACACACATGTTTTGCCCCCTTGCATGACATGTTTGTTAGGCCCTCAATTATTTCTAATTTAGCATGCAGCACTCAAATTCCTCCCAAGTTCGGTTTAGTCCCTTTTGATTATGGCTATCCATTTTTTATTTCAATTCGGTCATAACTCACTCATTTATAAATCAAATGACATAATGGAACTACTAATTTAATAAACGAATTAATAATTCTTCTAGGCCAAATTCAGGGTATTACAATTCTCCCTCGCTTAAAAGAAATTCATCCTCTAATTTCTCTTGAATTATGAAGTTGAGTTTATTGCTCTTATACAGAATTGTTACTAACACAAAGAAGATATTATTAACGTTGATTATTCAGAATACTCTCAAGATATCGTGATATTCAGAACAGAAGAAACAAAACGTGTTAGTTGCAAGTCACAAATACTGAAAAAAATCTATACTCTTAGGTGGCATATGCAGGATGTAGACACACAATAGGCTTCGGTTTAGTCTAGAACCGACTAAACTATAGCTCTAATACCAATTTGTAACACCCCCTACCCGGTTCAAAAGAAAACCGAAATCAAGGGTGTTATCGGAAACACAACATAGAATTCAGAAAGTCAAGAATGAAAATTTCATGCTAGCAGTGCAACTTTAATAGTTTCTCCCGGGTTTACAAAAATATTTTATTTAAACAAATTGGTTCGTTCATAACATAGTGAAACTCATTACGTCTATTAATCTATCAAAGTATAGATTCACTAAATCATACAACTTAAATCAATTTCTTAGCATATATATGTATATTTATGATCATCTCTTAGCATAGGTCCCAAACATTCACAAACCACGGATTTGTATCATATCCAACGTTAACTAATTATTCAAAAGCCTAAGTATAAAATCATTGTTTCAAATTAACTTAAACTTAGTTTTTAAACATCTTGTTACTTCAATAGTATATTAAATCTAAGTTAGACTAGGTACTTTTCATTCGAAAGTGGGACAATATGTAACTTGAACATTAAGCAATTCATTAGATCCTATTAACTTGCTAATCATAATCGAAACACTTACTATATAGGTGCAGCTCATTTCTTATCATACTTTATATTGCTTTTAAACAATGTAAGAGTTTCCAATTACATTGATTTCGCCAAATTATTAGACTTAGTGGTTCTCGAATTTTACATAATAAGGATTTTCGATGTACATAGCATACAAGTGACCAATCCATAATCAAACAAGCATTCAAATGCATACGTAAGTTTCATATGTTCTACTTTGTTAACACATTTATGCATTCATAACCTTGATTCATTAATTATTCAACATTCAAACCAAGTAATAGTTATTTAAGCTTAACCAAGTGTTTAAATAGGCCATATACAAACTTTGCAATAAATAATGCAATACAATAACAAATTATTAATATACTTCATTACGATCACTATGCCACCATCTAAGGAGTTTTGACTAAGGGAATCTAAACTCTACTGGGAACTTTAGGTAGTGACTTGCAACACTTGACCATGATTGAATTGCACAAGCTTTAATCAACCTGCACATGCATGAATAATGAATACATTAGGCTGATATAGCCTAAGTGAGGTAGTGACATTAAAAACAAAGCATAATGCTAATGATTATGAGTGAAAAGTTCATAGAATTCAAGCACGAGTTAGCAATTGATACTTATATCTTAATCTTAACTTAAACAAGGTTTTTCTTATTGGAAACTTTGTTGTTCATATTCGTCCAAATCTTAATCGAAAATCTTTTAAGGTTTTTGGCTGAGTTCTTTTGAATTTCTTATCGAACTTATCAGAGTTCATAACTTATCTTGTCGAAGTCTTATCAAGGCTTATCGAAGTTCTTATCAAAGCTTTTAGAGTTCTTATTAAAGGTTATTAGAGATCATAACAGAGCTTATATGATATTATAACATTTCTTATCAGAGTTTCTTATGAAGCTTAGTATCTGAGTTCATATCTTTTAGAACGTTTGCCTTGGATCATATTTGGACATAAGTAGTTTTTGTCTGCGTTTGACCATATTGGTCTGAGTTACACAAAGCTCAAGCACATAGCCATGGCTAGTGTCATAACATAACAAACCTAACTTCTCATCTATCCAGCCAACTGTCGCCATTCTCTATACCATCTCCCCCGTTACCTCCTACTATCGCTAATGTATCACATATATAGGGTCATCACCCTTGAGTCGTAGCTCATGGACCATAGTCCCGAATTATACCTTTACACCATGCCAAAGTATCCAAGGACTTCCATTGTTTAGGCAACTTAAATGTTTTATGTTTTGAAGTTAGGAGAGGTATCTTATAACACAAGTAACTTACTTGTTTCATTTCTATCTTATAACATGAGATGAGCTTTTAGCTCCTTAGGGCTTTAGAATTCATGAACTTATAACGTTCAGATTGAATTATGTTATTAGAATCTAATGGCATTATAAGTCAGAAGAGCTTCAAAGCTTTATAACAAAGTATACATAACCAAGAGACTTATCAAAGATGCCATGCTATGAATGTATTCACACATTGTGCTTTATGTGAGCCATATGCATATGCTCATGAATTAATCATAACATATCATAGAAACTAAGATCTGAATAATGTGGTGTCACCCGAGACAATTGCAACTACACTCACCTCTTATCCCAAAGTTACGGGATACACGAATCTCTAATTACATTTAGCTTGCAACTAACTCTTTTTTCTACTCTTCCTTATCATGATATGTACCTCAAACAGAAATAAGAAGTCATTACAACCAATTCAATTCATTCAACTTACAAAATAGTCCTATTGATTACCAACCAATCCATGTCTCTAATTCATAATTTAACTCCTTGTGGTTTTATTAAAACAGTCCATAATATACATATTTTCACATATATACTCACAAAACAGTCCATTAACTTTTATATCAATGTAAAACAGTCCCAAATATAGATATACATATACACATGCTCAAAACAGTCCCATATGTTTTCCCATACTTTCGATCAGTCTCCTATACTTACATACACATTTTATATCTCAAAACAGCCCCTAATGTGTCCTTAGACATTTACATACATTTTCATATACACCAGAACAGTTCTAATTACACACATTCTCACATATACATGTTCAAACAGTCCATACGATTTCCTATATGCTTAAAACAGCCATAATTCATATATATACTTATATGTACATGTTCAACAGTCCACCACGTGTCATACATACACAAAACATGGCATTTGCACTTATATACATTTTTATACATTAAAAATAGTCCCTCCCAGGTTCATATACATTCGAAACAACCCTATTTAAAACATATACCTATTCAAAACAGTCCAATGCACTTCCATATGTATTCAAACAGTCCCAAATTTATAGGCATGCAATTATATATGTTTAAAACAGTCCACTATGTTCATGTATTCACAAATCAAGCCAATTTTAACTTATATAATCATGTGTACACCCAAACAGTCCACCTAGTTAGCAAAACAATTTCCCTTGTTTTTAGGTCACCAATTCAACCCTTATATTCTCAAAATATTCCTAAATTATTGTAAAACAGCCCTTAATATTTTTATATACATTTAAAACAGTCCCTAAACTTATATAACAGTCCTTATGCACTTCACACAATCAGCCCCTGTTTTAAATACTCAAAACAATTCATATACTTTTATATACACTAAAAACAACCCAAATTACATGTGCTCACATGTATGTATGCATTAAAACAATCCTTTACACTTGTATACACATGTATATACGTCACAACAGTCCCTAATTTATTCATATATGTTCTGAATAGTTCATTTCAGTTGCTTACACATGCATATAAATCAAAACAGTCCCTATGCTTTGATTTACATTCAAAACAGTCCAAATATAAGTAAGCAACGACATTCAATTTAAGCTCATTATCAAGCAACGTGACCATTAACCATCATGTTACCACAATCAATACATGTAAATAAGGTTTCAATGCTATCTAATTTGTCTAAAAATAGAATACAACCATGACAACCAATTATTGATTTTTCAATCGAATAAAACAACTCCTAGATGAGTTGTTTTTGTTCCCCAATATCTGGATTTCATCACTATCATGTAAGGGTGACCATGTCAAGTTTCGATGAAATTCTTTAGCTATATCAAGATCTAATTGATTACTCAGCTATTCTTATAATTTATAGAACTCAAAATCGGCAATCTAATATCTCCAATTATACTTAAAAATTCATAAAATCAAAGCAATTGTCTAGTAAAGCATTCAAACAATCGAACCATAAGCAAAAAAAGGTATCTTTACCTTATGTATCAATCCTTTTGGATAGAGGATCAACCGATTGAGTCACTTGAAATTTAAATCAAGTTTTTCTTGAAATTTCTCTCTCTAATTTCTCACCTATGGTTTTCGATGGCTTGAGGAAGATGATAATAATGGAGGTATCATCCTTACTAAGCCAAAAAACACATGTTTTCCCCCCTTGCATGACATGTGTGTTAGGCCCTCAATTATTTCTAGTTTAGCATGCAACACTCAAATTCCTCCCAAGTTCGGTTTAGTCCCTTTTTATTATGGCTATCCATTTTTTTTCAATTCGGTCTTAACTCACTCAATTTATAAATCAAGTGACATAATGGAACTACTAATTTAATAAACGAATTAATAATTCTTCTAGGCCAAGTTTGGGGTATTACACTAACTCTCTTTTCGGTTGCATTATATAAAAGCGTATCCAAGGTATGAAAATTACACCAAAACAAAAACAATTAGGCCTGCTTCAAGAAAGGATCCAAGACTTTCATTTCAAACCAAAAACATTTTATAACTGTAGTAAAAAGTAAATGTGTCCCCAATTACACCCCAAAATGGCATATATCAAACACTGTACATATAAACAATCACCGTGCATAACAAATAACATTAAACAATTATCAACATCATACCAATTCTTTACAAACACGAAAAACAATACACCAACGCCATACCACTTTTTGTAACCTGGATCTGATACCACCAAATATAACCCCCTTAGCCCAGCCTAGCCAAAACTGAACTAAAAAGGTCACATTAGGTTTGCCAAAGCAAACCTGAGCTAATATCCTAAACCGGACAATTCTTTCTTTTATCTTGTCTAAATGCATCAATATTAATCCCTATGACGACCATGCATCAGCAAAAATTTTATAATTAAATCAGATTTCGAAACGGGATTCGATTGCTCAAAGATACACATTAGGGACAAAAATATAATTTCCAAAAATTACAGAATCTTTATTAAAATTCAAGTTTACAAAACCTTTATTAATCCAATTTCAAGCCCACATGTTTATTTTCAGCTCAAAACAATCATTCGAACTCATTCAATTGCATACATAACATTCAAGGACTAAATTGCAAGATTTCCAAACTTCAACAATCTGATATACTCCAAATCAACTGCCCGTATCGATAAGGATTAACAAACTGAATGGCTAATCATACCGATACACGAACATCCGTATCGATAAAGTGTGTTGACCAACCTGTACCGATATGGCCTTGACCCCATACCGATTCCTCATGTGATTTCTCTAAAACTCAGAATTTCAGTGACCAAAATGCGTATCAGTACGATTCTTTAAAATCGAAGGGATCGTACAGGTACTTAAACCTGTGTACTGACACCAGTACAAATTTTCTCAAGGCGTGATGATATGGTGGCTAGGCGTACCTGTAACGCCTCAGTTTTAGGGCTTAGCGGTTTGGTGGTTTATTAGACGGTTCGGTGGACCAGAGTAGGGATTTGAGTCAGTTTCAGTATCGTATATTTTTCGGTAAGATAAAAATGTGGAAAAATATTTAAAAATCATCTTTTAATATATATTGATTTTTGGTGGAATAAATTTTGGAAAATGGAATTTGGAAATGTGACATTTTGGTTACTGACCAAAATGCAATTTTTGAAAACTGTTTTAAAGTGACTAAAATGAAAAGGGTCAAATTCTTAGAATCTTTAAGGAGCTAAATTACTATGCTTTTGCTGGTGGTTCTCCCTTCAATTAAATCATTTTTAAACATGTGTTTTAAAGGTGGTTTAAGAGGAATTAAATGTCCAAGTTAGTTATTAGCTTTTAAAGAAAATTTACGTGATTTGTTCCTAAACCTTTTCTCTCAACTTCTTTTCTGCCAAACAATCAAAATTTCATCAAAATCCAGAGGCCATATATTCTTTTCACTCAGATTATTAATTTTAACATGATTCTTTAACTTTGTTTTGCAAAATCTCATTGAAATCTTATGTTTTCTTAGCTTTTCACAAATCAATTGAGGGAGAAACTTCAAAATAGGGGTAAGGTCTGAGATCTCCTCTAACGTATGGTTCTTTATTGAAATTCCCATGAATTTGATCCTTGTTTTTGTGTTTCTAATCTGATTTTGATGATTTTCTAATGTTTAATTGAGTTATTTGGGGAAAATGAGTTAATTCACGGATTGGATATGATTTCTAGTAAGTAAGGTTGCTTTGATTTATATTTTGGATGTTTAATAATGTTGATAAGTGATTTTTAACAATGGAATCCCGAAATTTAAGAATCTCTATTTGTTTAGGTTGTTAGTTTTGAGGTTTTGTGGTGTTTCTATGGTTGTAAAGTTGCTGGAGGTGGTAGGTTGATTTGGATCTATTTTTAGATGTGTTTTGATGTTGAAAGTGATGTTAGATTGATAGATGTTGGCTGGGTTGTGAATCGAAGTGTTTTGGTTATTTTTTCGGTTGTTGTGGAAGGTTAATTGTGAAGGTTTTGTGGAAATCTGAGAAGGATTGTAGTTGCTGTGTTTAGAATGCATTATGATGCATTAATCCTCTATTGATTGGGGAGGTTGATCTGAAAGTGATTGGAGAAGCGTTGGAGGCTTCGGATACTTGATTTCGCACCTATGAATCGAGGTTTCGCGTATCAGTGAGTGAAAACGTGGTTTAAAGCGTTCAAATGTATTGGGAATAGTGTTTTGGGAGTTAAGGTAGAGCTTGAAACACTTACCTAGACTCTCTCGGTCGTGCTTGTTCGAATGTGTCTATGCACTTGGTTTTAATGTTCATGTACCTACTGTTTAAGCATGTTTTAATGTATTCAATATACTATTTTAAGCATGTTTTGCTGAAGGATGCACATGGTAAGTGATCCTTGTAAGTATGGTTTATACTTGTGGTTTGAAGTATGGTAGTTGCTTTGGAAATGGCATGGTTTAATGCTTGTTAAAAAACAGTGAGGTAAATGTTATTTGGTTAATTATATTCGCAAGTGATGTGGTTTAAAATTGTTATCCGATATAGTTGGCCGGCCATAGGATTGAATGCATTGTAAATAAGTCACCTTGGATGTTGAGGGGTTTATACGGTGTACCGAATACTCCATCCATGTACCCTAACGGTAGAGGGGTTAAACAGTATCAAAAACTATCGTTAGTGGATTAAGCGTCTAACCGATTATTGGGGTGGGTGTCCCCGTGGGTTGAAAGTGTACCCGGTTGTTATTGTACCGCGTTTGTGATTGTATCGCTATTCCGGTTGAGATGGATTGAAGTGTTGGGTTAACACATGTTGAATCCGTGTATCCGATGAACTCTTTTGTTATTGGACTTGTTTAATGATCACTTGTAAGCCAATACAATTGTTAATGTATCATTGAAATGTTTTATGTTTTATAATGTGATTTATACATGTTTCTCCTTGCGCTTTGCATTTGGTAGTAATGCATGGGAAGGATTATGTAGAGGGTTAGCAATGTAACTTGCTGTTGATTAATGATACATGTAGCATATGGTTTAATATGTTGGTTTTAAGGATGTAAAATGCATGTTTTAAAAAGCGCATGATGTTCTAAAGGATGATGTAAAGTAAATGGTTTTAAATGCAATGATGGTGTTTTGTTCTGAGCATTCCTCACTAAGCCTTGCGTGCTTACGCTCTCTTTGTCCATCAATGCAGAGAATTAACGTCTCGCAGGGCAGGAAGAAGCAAGGGGATCTTGGCAAGACTTGTTTCTAAAGTATGTTAGAGACTAGATTATAATGAATAACGACAATGGGGTACTTGTTGTGTTTTGGGAGATGTTTTGTGGAACTCCCTATTTGAGCATGTTTCTTTAGTTTCTCTTGGATTGTAAATGGCCTTTAAGGTTTGATTTTGGTGCTGGTTTGTCTTTTGATGTGTGCTTGGATGCAAAATTAGGAAGCATGCCTATAATTTTCCTTTCGATGCATAAAGCCTTGTTGTGATGTTAGAAATGTGATGTTAGATGGCTTGTGATATGTTTGGCATGTTGGTATTGTGTTTAAAGCATGCTAGATTGATTAGAGTATGCTTTTGGGATGAAAAACCAACAAAATGTGACATTACAAGCCAAGGTTTACCGATACGCGGGGGACCGTATCGGTACGACTAGGCATTTTCTGCCTTGTGGGATCAGTACAGGTCTTGTGTGTTTTGAAACGCCTAGGCAAATTTGGCCAGGTGTACCGATATGGGTATGGGTGTTTCGGTACATGTTTTAGCCTCTGGAATTCTAGTTTTCAACTCGAACCCGCGTACCGGGACATCAGAGGAGCCGTATCGGTACGGTCTATAACATTTCAAAAGTTAGGTAATTTAGTTAGGCAAATCGATACAGTATGGTAGTGTACCGAAATAAGGTTGGTAACTTAAAAGTGAGCTTTAACCCTAAAATTTTCTTGTAATTACAATTTGGTCCCTAAATTATAAATGTAATCAATTTGATGTCAAATTGATGCCCGATTGAGCTGGGTTGCACCTGATGTCTGCATGAACATATAGGGTTGGCATCTAGGTAAGATAAACAGAAAAAATGGACCGGGTTTGGTCATATCTCTTCGGTTTGCTACGGCAAACCTAATGAAGCCTTCTTAGTTTGGTTGGGCATCTAGGCCGAGTTAAGGGGGTTACATTTGGTGGTATCAAAGCCAGGTTTCGATCCTGTGACCTGTGGATCAATTGGGAGGTTGTTGTGGTGTTGCCATGTTTGATTTGTACGGTGATTGTTCTATGTACACTGGTTGATATGCATGGTGATTGATATATGAATGTTGACAGTTGTATGCTTTGTTGGGAAAGTTTTAGGGTACACATTGCCTTATTGTTATAGTATGAAAGTTTTGATTTTTGAAATGGAAGTCTTGGATCCTTGCTTGAGGCTGGCCTGACTGTTTTTTTGTTTTGAAGTGATAATCATGCCTTAGATATATTTTAGCACGATAGAACCGAGAAATAGTTGCGATCGGGTATGGTTGTTGTTGTTGCCATTGGGCAGGATGCTGAAGGAGAAGTTGTACCTTCGGGAGGGTTTCCACCACCCCCACCTAACCAACCGAAGGGAGTGGAACAAGTACCACCTGTGCCGGCTGGGCCAGGGATGGGTGATATGGCACTGGTGATACAGGCTATGACCGGTGCTTTTCAGGCAGTAGTTGTAGGTGTTCGTGTGCCAGCACCACCAGTTGAGGGGCAAGGTTTGTCACTTGAGCGTCTTCTTAGTTTGGGCAGAGTTGAGTTCTAAGGTTTGTTACCTGAGGCCTCTAAGGGTTGGTTGGCCAATACCGAGAGAATATTAGGCCAGATGGGGTGTACCGCTACTCATAAGATGGGCTGTGTTGTTTTCTTGTTTCAGGGTGATGCTTATGCATGGTGGACTACCACGATATCTGGTATGGTGACCGAGGATGTGACACGGGAGTTCTTCTGCAGGGCTTTTCGAAAGAAGTTTTTGGGAGTTTGATATTAGGATAAGAAGAAACGTGAGTTTATGGCTCTAGTGCAAGACAGTATGTCTGTTGCAGAGTACGAGGTGCAGTTCATGAGGTTGAATTAGTATGCACCTGAGTTGGTTCCTGACGAGCGTACTCGATGTGATCGTTTTTGCTATGGGCTTGTGCAGAATGTTAAAACATACATGCTTGCTGCTGATTACATCGACTTTGATGTGCTGGTTTTGCGAGCCAATGATATGGAGTAGAATTTGGGTTTGGCATCTGGATCGTGTGGTTTTAGCTTGAGTAAGAAAGCTGTTGATTCGGGTTATAGCGTGGTCAGGCCAAGAGACACTGTGACAGGAGGTTTTACCTAGAGCTGAGGCATGGCGAAGGTGTTGTGCGACGTGGAGTCCAAGGGCAAGGTTCCCAGGTTAGGTCCCCGTTTAGCACTTGCTAGGTTTGTGGATCCCGAGATCATTTGATGTGAGATTGCCCGCGTTTGGCCAAGGAGGGTCAGGCATATGTGCTTGGGTGGCTAATGCTTGTTGGAGTTGTGGGTCAGGCGACCATCAAAGGTGTGACTGTCCGTTGTTGGCTCGAGGTGGGCAGGGTGCTGCACTTGTTGTTGCTCCACAGCGTGCTCATGGTCGCAGACTGTTTGAGCATTATGATGGTGGGCAGAGGACTGTAGCTCATACTGTTGCTATCCAGCCTGAGGGAGGTGGATAATTACACCAATGTGATTGCAGGTACTTTTACCTTACAATCTTTGTCGTTGTATTCGTTGGTTAATTCTGGTTCTAAACATTCATACATTTTGAGTGAGCATGTTGAGTTACTTGATATATCTATTGAAATTCTTAATGTAGGTGTTAGTGACTAGTTCTTTTAGGGAGACAGTCGTGGTTAGAAGGTTGTATCGTAGGTGTCCGTTGATGGTTCAGGGACATATGTTTGCTGTGGACTTGATGGAGTTACCATTTCATGGTTTTGATGTGATTTTGGGTATGGATTTGTTTACCGAACATCAGGCTGTGGTGGATTTTGAGACCAAACGGATATCTTTGAGGTTGTCAGATGATTATGAGGTAGTGGTTGTTGGCGAAAATGCCAAGTTTTTTTCTAATGTTGTTTCATCTTTGGAAGCAAGATGAATGATGGATTCGGGATGCCAGACTTATTTGGCCTATACTATGAATCCTAGATCGAAGTAGTTGAGGGTGCAGGATGTTTGCACTGTATATGATTTTTCGGGTGCTTTTCCAGAGGAATTACCAAGGTTGCCACCTGACTGTGAGACAGAGTTTGGCATCCAGGTCTTTGCGGGTACGGTACTGGTATCTATTGCTCCATACCGCATGGCTCCGTATGTGTATAGATTACTAGCAGTTGAATAAGTTGATAGTAAAGAACAAGTATCCCTTACCACAGATAGATGACCTGTTTGATCAGTTTAAGGGAGCCTCGGTGTTTTCCAAGATAGATTTGTGGTCGGGGTACTACCAGTTAAAGGTGAAGGAGGTGGATGTGCCCAAAACAGCCTTCCGTATGAGGTACGGGCATTATGATTTTCTTGTGATGTCGTTTGGTTTGACCAATGCACCAGTTGCTTTTATGGACATGATGAACAGAGTGTTTCATGAGTTTTTGGACCAGTTTGTGGTTGTGTTTATTGACGATATCCTTGTGTACTCTCGTACCGAGAAAGATCATGATAGACATTTGAGGATTGTGCTTCTGACACTATTGGTTAATCAACTTTATGCTAAGTTAAGCAAATGTGAGTTTTGGCTTAAGGAAGTTGTGTTTATTGGGCATGTTGTGTCGGTCGAAGGAATTCATGTCAATCCGCATAAGGTTGAGGCTGTAATGAGTTGGAAGGAGCCCAAGTTTGTGACGGAGGTTAGGAGTTTCCATGGTTTGGCAGGTTACTATCGAAGGTTTATGGAAGGGTTCTCCAGTTTGGCGGTTCTGTTAACAAAGTTGATACAGAAGAATGTTCGGTTTGAGTGGATGAAAGATAGGCAGCGAGCTTTAGGAAGGTTGAAGAAAGCTTTGACGCGAGCTCCGGTCTTGGTTTAACCAGAATTGGGGAAAGAGTTCGTTGTTTATAGTGATGCATCGTATGTTGGGCTCGGTTGCGTGTTGATGTAGGAGGGTAAGGTAGTGGTGTATGCATCTCGGCAGTTGAAAGTGCATGAACGTAACTACCCTACTCACAGTCTTGAGCTTGACGCAGTGGCGTTTGCCTTGAAGATCTGGAGGCATTATCTTTATGGTGAGAAATGTGTAGTTTATACGGATCATAAGAGTTTGAAATATCTAATGTCCTAGAAGGAGCTGAATCTTAGGCAACATGGATGGTTAGAGTTGCTTAAGGATTATGATCTGACCATTGAGTATTATCCGGGGAAAGCCAATGTGGTGGAGGATGCTTTGAGCAGAAAAGCGGTTGTGGAGTTGAGAGCCATGTTTGCTCGGTTGAGTGTGACGAATGACGGGGTTTGTTGGCCGAGTTGCATGTGAAGCCGTCCTTGTCACAGATAATTAAGGAGAAGCAACTGTATGATGGGAGTTTGGTACCTCATGTGGAAGATATCAGGGATGAAAATCCTATAGATTTTCATTTCAACGATGATAGGGTGTTGTGTTTTAATGGTCTAATAGTGGTTCCTGAGGATGAAGAGTTAAGGCATACTATTTTGACTGAGGCACACGCTAGTCCTTTTGCTATGCATCCCGATAGTACTAAAATGTATCGAGGGTTGAAGGAAGAGTACTATTGGGTTGGACTGAAGAAGGATGTGGCTGATTTCGTTGCTCGGTGTATGGTTTGTCAGCGGGTAAAGGCTGAGCATCAGTTTCCTTCCGGGTTGTTGCAAGCGTTGAGGATACCGGAATGGAAGTGGGAAAGAATCACCATGGATTTTGTGTCTGGGCTGCCTCTGATGCCGACCAAAAAAGATTCCATTTGGGTGATTGTGGATCTGTTTACGAAGTGTGCGCATTTTGTGCCAGTGCATACTACGTATACCTTGGACAAGTTGGCTGAACAGTACATCTCTGAGATTGTGCATTTGCACAGAGAGCCAAAATCTATAGTTTCGGATAGGGATCCGCGGTTCACCGCAAGGTTTTGGGTGAGTTTGCATCATGCTTTGGGAACCCGGTTGAGTTTTAGTACCTCATATCATCCTCAGACGGATGGCCAGTCGGAGGGCGTGATTCAAGTTCTTGAGGATATGCTGAGGTATTGTGTTATTGAGTACCAGGGAACGTAGGAGAAGCAGTTACCGTTGGTGGAGTTTGCTTACAATAACAGTTATCATGCGAGCATACAGATGGCACATTATGAAGCATACAGCGGGGAAAAGTTTGAGTTGATGCCCAATATTTTGAAGGGCTCAATATAAAAGGTAAAGTTGATATGTGAGCGTTTAAAAGCAGCTACAGATCGTCAGAAATCCTATGCGGATTTGAAGCGTAGGGATATATAGTACGATGTGGGTGATAAAGTGTTTTTGAAAGTGTCGCCCTGGAAAAAGGTGTTACGATTTGGGCAGAAAGGGTAGCTTAGCCCGAGGTTTATTGGACCATACGAGGTTCTGGAGCGTGTGGGTCCTGTTGCATACCGTTTGAGGCTACATTCGAAGTTGGGGAAGATTCATGATTTGTTCCACGTTTTGGTGTTGCAGAGGTATAGGTCGGATCCATCGCATATCATGCCGGTGGAGGAGATTGAGTTGAGACCGGATCTATCTTACGATGAAGAACCAGTAGAGATTCTTGATACCAGCAATAAGGTGCTACGTGGCAAAATAGTCGAGCTGGTTATAGTGTTGTGGAAGCACCGTGGTGTTGAGGAGTCCACGTTGGAATGTAAGTCGGATTTGGCAAATCAGTTTTCACACCAGTTTCCTCCAGGTAATTTTCGGGGACGAAATTTCTTAAGTGGGGGAGAGTTATAATGCCCCAGTTTTAGGGCTTAGCGGTTTGGTGGTTTATTAGATGGTCTGATGGTTCAGAGTAGGGATTCGAGTCAGTTTTAGGACCGTATATTTTTTGGTAAGATAAAAATGTGGAAAAATAGTTAAAAATCATCTTTTAATATATATCGAGTTTTGGTGGAATAAATTTTGGAAAATGGAATTTGGAAATGTGACATTTTTGGTTAGTGACCAAAATGCGATTTTTAAAAACTGTTTTAAAGTGACTAAAATGAAAATGGTCAAATTCTTAGAATCCTTAAGGAGCTAAATTACCAAGTTTTTGCTGGTGGTTTCTCCCTTCAATTAAATCATTTTTAAACATGTGTTTTAAAGGTGGTTTAAGAGGAATTAAAATATCTAAGTTAGTTATTAGCTTTTAAAGAAAATTTACGTAATTTGTTCCTAAACCTTTTCTCTCAACTTCTTTTCTGCCAAACAATTAGGATTTCCTCAAAATCTAGATATGAGAGATTCTTTTCACTCAAATTATTGATTTTAACTTGATTCTTTAACTTTGTTTTGCAAAATCTCATTAAAATCTTATGTTTTCTTAGCTTTTCACAAATCAATTGAGGGAGAAACTTCACAATAGGGGTAAGGTCCGAGATCTCCTCTATTGTATGCTTCTTTATTGAAATTCCCAAGCATTTGATCCTTGATTTTTTTGTTTCTATTCTGATTTTGATGATTTTCTAATGTTTAATTGAGTTATTTGGGGAAAATGAGTTAATTCACGGATTGGATCTGATTTCCAATAAGTAAGGTTGCTTTGATTTATATTTTAGATGTTTAATAATGTTGATAAGTGATTTTTAACAATGGAATCCCGAAACTTAAGAATCTCTATTTGTTTAGGTTGTTAGTTTTGAGGTTTTGTGGTGTTTCTATGGTTGTAAGGTTGCTGGAGGTGGTAGGTTGATTTGGATATGTTTTTAGATGTATTTTGATGTTGATAGTGATTTTATATTGATTGATGTTGGTTGGGTTGTGAATCGAAGTGTTTTGGTTATGTTTTCGATTGTTGTGGATGGTTAATTGTGAAGGTTTTATGGAAATCCGAGAAGGATTGTAGTTGCTGTGTTTAGAATGCATTAGGATGCATTAATCCTCTGTTGTTTTGTGGTAAAAACAAGGGAGGTTGATCTGGAAGTGATTGGAGAAGTGTTGGAGGCTTCGGATACTTGATTTTGCATCGGCGAATCGAGGTTTCACGTATTGGTGAGTGAAAACGTGGTTTTAAAGCGTTTTGATGTTTTGGGAACAGAGTTTTGGGAGTTAAGGTAGAGCTTGAAACGCTTACCTAGACTCAGAAGTAAGTATAAAGTGGTTTTACTCTCTCGGTCGTGCTTGATCAAATGTGTCTATGCACTTGGTTTTAATGTTCATGTACCTATTGTTTAAGCATGTTTTAAAGTATTTGATATACTGTTTTTAAGCATATTTTGCTGAACGATGCATATGGTAAGTGATCCTTGTAAGTATGGTTTATACTTGTGTCTTAAAGCATGGTAGTTGCTTTGGAAATGGCATGGTTTAATGCTTGTTAAATACAGTGAGGTAAATGCTATTTGGTTAATTATATTGGCAAGTGATGTGGTTTAAAATTGTTATCGGATATAGTTGGCCGGCCATAGGATTGAGTGCACTGTAAATAAGTCGCCTTGGATGTTGAGGGGTTTATACAGCATACCGAATAATCCATCCAAGTACCCTAACGGTAGAGGAGTTAAACAGTACCAAAAACTCCTATTAGTGGATTAAGCGTCTAACCGATGATTAGGGTGGGTGTCCCCATGGTTTAAAAGTGTACCCGGTTGTTATTGTATCGTGATTGTGATTTTATCGCTATTTTGGTTGAGATGGCTTGAAGTGTTGGGTTAACACTTGTTGAATCTGTCTATCCGATGAACTCTTTTGTTATTGGACTTGTGTAATGATCACTTGTAAGTCAATATAATTGTTAACGTATCATTGAAATGTATTATGTTGTATAATGTGATTTATACATGTTTCTCCTTTAGCTTTGCATTTGGTAGTAATGCATGGGAAGACTTAAGTAGAGGGTTAGCAATGTGACTTGTTGTTGATTAATGATACATGTAGCATATGGTTTAATATGCTGGTTTTAAGGATGTAAAGTGCATGTTTTAAAAAGGGCATGATGTTCTAAAGGATGATGTAAAGTAAATGGTTTTAAATGCATTGATGGTGCTTTGTTCTGAGCATTCCTCACTAAGCCTTTTGTGCTTACGCTCTCTTTGTCCATCAATGCAGAGAACTAAAGTCCCGGAAGGCAGCAAGAAGCAAGAGGATCTTGGCAAGACTTGTTTCCAAAGTATGTTAGAGACTAGACTATAATGAATAAGGGCAATAGGGTTCTCGTTGTGTTTTGGGAGATGTTTTGTGGAACTCCCTATTTGAGCATGTTTTTTAGTTGCTCTTGGATTGTAAATGGCCTTTAAGGTTTGATTTTGGTGCTGGTTTTCTTTTGATGTGTGCTTGGATGCAAAATTAGGAAGCATGCCTATAGATTTCCTTTCGATGCATGAAGCCTTGTTGTGATGCTAGAAATGTATGCTAGATGGCTTGTGATATGTTTGGAATGTTGGTATTGTGTTTAAAGCATGTTGGATTGATTAGAGTATGCTTTTGGGATGAAAAACCAACAAAATATGACATTACAAGCCCAGACGTACCAATACGCGGGGGACCGTATCGGTACGGCTAGGCATTTTTTGGCTTGTGGGATCGGTACAGGTCTTGTACGCTTTAATACGCCTAGGAAAATTTGGCTAGGTGCACCGATACGGGTATGGGTGTTTCGGTATGAGTTTTAGCCTTTGGATTCTCTTTTTCAACTCGAACCCGCGTACCGAAACATCAGAGGAGTCGTATCGGTACGATCTATAACATTTCAAAAGTTAGGTAATTCAGTTAGGCGTATCGATACGATATGGTAGTGTACCGAAATGGGATGTTTCAAACTGTATCGGTACGGGCTTACCCGTAACGATACAGATGACCGTTAATTCTGTTATTGTCACTTTGGGACAGTTTTGCTTTCTTTGCATTTTAGTCCCTAGATCTTGCCAATGCAATTGTATGTGATGGAATGATTAGACTGAGCTGAAAGTTTGGAACCTGACTAATTAAAGGTTGGTAACTTAAAAGTGATATTTAACCCTAAAATTTTCCTGTAATTTCAATTTGGTCCCTAAATTGTAAATATGATCAATTGGATGTCAAATTGATGCCGATTGAGTTGGGGTTTCACCTGATGTCTGCATGAACATGTAGGGTTAATAATTGGCATCCAGATAAGATAAAAAGGAAAAATGGACCGGGTTTGATTGTATCTCTTCGGTTTGCTACGGCAAACCTAATGTAGCCTTCTTAGTTCGGTTGGACGTCTAGGCCAGGTCAATGAGGTTACAGTACTGATACCCTTTTCTATACTTCAATGATTTGAGCCTTCCCAGACCCCGCGTACCAATCCTTAGGTACCCGTACCAGTACGCAAAGGCTGTAATGACCTCTAAGTCCAACATATGACTCTTTGGTTCACTCTAATCAACTTTAAACATCACCTATACAACATATAACATCAAAAACATGCTTGACAACCACAATCAACATTTTAAGCAATCCTAACAAGTCTAAAACATTTATCCATATCGTCTAGAGGCATGCTCCCTACTCAACATTCAAATATAGTTTCCAAACACATTTCAAGCGCTTTATTACTACAAGGAGTTTAGCAAAAAACCCTCCCAAATAACAAATGGCCACATTACATTTATTACTACAAGTCTTTATCGAAGTCATACTTCCGTAAACACAAGTCATTGGATTACCCTTTGTTTGCCGCTGCCTCTAACCTTTTAATTCTCTGCATTGATGGAAAAAGAGAGCGTACGCACACTAGGTTTAGTGAGGAGTACTCTAAAAGAAAACATCATCAATGCATTTAAAACCATTTTACTATCCTTTTGAAAAACCCCTTTGCAAAACACTTCGCAAACATCATTTCAACATCATGTTTATCAAAACATGCACTTAACATTCCAAAATAGCATATTAAACCATATGTAACATGTATCATGGATTCAACAACAAGGTCCCACTTGCTACCCTCAATTTAAGATTTCTCATGCATACTACCAATACAAGGCTGAAAGAGTAAAACATATTTAAATCAACATCACACATCATAGTCCTTCCCATGATACGTCATCAATTATATTGGCTTACAAGTGATCATTATTCAAATTCTACTTTACAAGATATAACATTGGATACGCGGACAAGTGTTCCCCCAATACTTAACATACAATCTACCAGCATCTCAAGGTTCACACACAAGAGTTTTTGGTACCCATATACCCTTTTACCGTTGTCAAACCCGTGGTGGAGTCTTCGGTACACATAAACCCCTCGACACCACTCATCAGATAGATGTATAACCCAATAACGGGAGTCTTCGGTACAAAGATTAAAACCCCTCAATCGTTAAGGTACATGGATGGAGTTTTTAGTACACTAGATCTAAACCCTTCAACATCAAGGCGACTTTTTGTAGTGCACTATCAATCTTGTGGCTGGCCAACTATATATGATAACATTTACAAAACCTTTTCATACCATCACTTGCCAATATAATTCATTCTTGAAGCAATCTCAGTCATCGGATCAGATCTAATTCAACGGCTGAGATTAAATTTAGCCGAAAGAGATCCCCTATCTTTCTCTGCACGTGGATTCATCACTGGCAATCACGACCACCATCTCCAACTACCGAGCAGACCAAACTAATAAAGAAATAAGGGGCAGTCAGAAAGGTATCTTCAACAGTGGAAACATTTAAAGTTTGCTTATGCTTGTAAATTAAACCAAATAAAAAAGGAGCATATATATTGTAATATCAACCATTTGTACTTAGATTTTTCGGAATGAAAAAAAATGAAGAAATTTCAGAAGTAATTCATACTTTGTATGCATTCAAAAAATAATAGTAAGGATTTAGAAGGAGATCGGTTTCAGCACCATCGTTTCACCTTCATTTCATCCTCATCCCTACCTTGCATGTAGGGTTTGTAACGTTTTTGCTCCGGATTTTAAAAAGAAATAAAAAGGGGGTTTTATTTTGAAAAACTAGTTTTGGGGGTCTTGGTTTTTAATATTCAGGTTAAAGAGGGTTATTTTTCTAAGGATCTAAGTTTAAATCTGAGTTTAAGAGGTAATAAGGGTTATTTTAATGGTGGTTTCAAAGTACAGCAGCGCCATAGATGGCTACCGGTGGTGTCTGATGGCGGAGGGTGCGTCGGCTCACGGTCGACTTCTGGGTTTCAAAGGAGATTTTCTGGAAAAGTTTGAAGAAAGGGGGCAGTCGTTTAAATTTATTTGGGTTTTTGGTTCAGAGAAAATAATAAGAGGGGGAGAGGATAATATTTAGGGCTTGAAATGTTAAAATGACTAAAGGCCGGATTTGAAGCTAAAGGGGTCAATTTATAGACATATTATTTTCGAAAATGGGTTAATTTCAAAACAATCGCTCCGCCCTAAACCTTTTGCAGTGCTGCCATTATGCATGGGGAAATTATTTCCTCAGTCCCTCAAAGTTTTCAAAACCTTTCAATTTCATCCCCTGATTTAGCTCAATTTAAATTTTAAATGGGTAAATACCCCAATAAGCCCTTCCTCCCTAAAATATTAACTCCCTTAGCCATTCCGTTTTTCTAAATCATGTCTAGGGTCCCTGTAGTTTTAAAAGGATTTTCAATTTTGTCATTTTTCTATTTAATTACTTTTAAAAGGTTACAATTACGTTTTTGGTCCCTCTATCTTTTTATTGTCTTCAATTAGGTCCTTTTTCTAGTGGGTTATTTCTGTTTTCAGTCCTTACTTTATTATTTGCATTTAATTTTGTCATTAATTTTGTGTTTTTATTGTTCATTATATTTGATACACATTATTATGTTTTATGTATTCTTGTTCATATGTTTTTTATTTTATTCGATAGATTGTTATAATTTGTTTCGTTTGTTAATATATTTCATGAATATTTGTTTGTGTGCACGTTGATATTCATTTAAATTTTATATTTGTTCCATGTTTGGTTTTGGTTCGTATTAATGTCTATAGTATAATATTATTTATTTTATATGTTGTTTCATCATTTATTATATTTTTGTTATTTTAAGCATGTATATTTTTTGCCTTCCTTGTATAAATATATGTATATTATGCTCTTTTAGTAGTATATTTATATATATATATATATAATGTTTTAGACAAATATATCCCCTTTTTATTATATTTATACTCATATACATATATTAAGTTTTATTACCTATTATGTTTTATATATTATTATTGTATGTATACATTTATATATGTGTATAGGTATTTTGTTATATATCGTTCATACGTATTATTTTATCTTTTATACATAAATATGTTTTATCAAATCTTCTTTACAATATATATTGTAATATACATGCATAATATGTTTCCTAAGTTGTTTTCTACATCTTGACCTTTCATATATATCAAACTTAATATGTGTAAATAATATGTGCCTAGAATATAGGTAATTTCACATATATGTTATTGTATATTTTTATATATAATATATCTTATATTAGATTTATATAGTATTATAATCTTTTTTTATATGTATATTTGTGTGTTCGCTTTTACTTATTGGTATATTTATGTTATTTATTTTATTAATATTCATGTACTTTATTTCAGGCATTTTAATATACCATGTTTAATTTGCCACATATAGGGTTAGGCCTATTTATTCCAGTATTTTGCTGGGAGTGGCATCCCGGTCTCCGAGTGTCATCTGCTTTGACTGTCGTGGATATCGAGGCAAATTTTAACTGTCATGCATACATGCATTTTAGGAATTAAAATTGAAATTAACTCGAATTTTATATTTTTCTTAATAAATACGATACGAACCTTTAGGTACCAACTTTGGGCATTGTGGGGGGTGCTAATCCTTCCCCATACGTAACAAACTCCTGGACTCAATTTTTTCTCTAATTTTGTTTTTATCGGTGTTCGATCTACCCTTTTTGAAATGATCGGTGGCGACTCCCATTTTTTACGAAAAACATTTTTTTGTAAAATTCCCCTTTTTAAATTAAATATTTTATAAAAAGTGGGAAACTACTTTCGTTTTCAAAAAAAAAAATAGTCGCTACAGCATGTCGGCTCCGCTGGGGATATAATTTTTTGTTTTAAAAAAATATGAAATAAGGAGTTAAACCTTAATTGGGTTTGCATCATAACTATTAAAGAAAATTTAAATTTAAATTTAAATTCAATTTAATTTAATTTTTAATTTATAAATCTTGTTTGTTAATTGCATAATGTTTGATATAAATTGGCATGATGTATTAGATTTAGAACCCTTAAGTGGGAGTGATTACTTCGCTTTGTGGGTGTTCACCTCCGTATGGTGTTGTAATTCATTTTTAGAATCATGTCTTTATATTTCGTGGGGTGTTTACCTTCGTATGATATAAGGGTCGTATTCACCCGAATCGATGTCTCAGCGATAGTTCGGGTATTGTTTACTTTAGAGCTAAACCGCATATAGTGAACCATAAAGCCTACCTGTTAGAGCCACGTCGGTACTCTGTCCATTTAGCGGTAACCCTGTTGAGGTCTCTTTTTTGTTTTTATATTTTAATCACTTGATTTGAGAGTTAATTTATTATCTCTGCTTATTAGTTAACGTTCCATTTATTTAGATTATTCTTTTCGTACTAACACAATTTTCTTTTTGTGTTTGTTTTTGCCCATTTACATTTATTTTACATTGCATTCTCATGGCATATAATAAAGGTATTAATTTCGCAAGTGGTTGTCACTGTAGAAGGCAATCATAATGAACAAGGGGTCTCATGATCAGATAGAGCAGACAAATTTCGAACGTTATCCTAAGAGTACACCAAAGATTAGAGAGGGTGGATCATGTGAAGATTTTGAATTAGGCAAGGTAACTAATACTCGTGTTGGAAATGGACGAATTGAAGTACAAGAATTGAAGAAGTAGATGGCCAAGATTATAAATATGATGACTGCTATGGCTAAAGGCAAGGGGTCTATAGAGCCAAAAGTAGAGCCAGCCAAGAATCAAAATGAAGTTTGATAGTTAGAATCCTACCCCTAAGCCAGTCAACACTAGAAAATACAGTAGTGCGAACCCTTTCGTGATTCGTACCAGCAAACCCGTGGGAAGTACGTTTGAGTCAAGCTCCCAGATGGCGATAGGTCCAGAAGAAACCCGAGAGACAAAGTTGAAGAAGGCTAAATACCCAGGACAAGGTTCGAATCCTGATGTATGTATCTCGACTGATAGCCGGAAAGAAAGAGTTAAAGGTCCTTGTTTTGACCCAATGCCCATATCTTATAGAGAATTGCATCTGCAGCTATTGAAGGCCCAGTTGGTGAGTCCAGTCTTCCTGACACCCATGCAACCTCCATATCCAGATTGGTACGACATCAATGCTCATAGCGAATATCATCCCGACATTTAGGGGCATACTATATAGAACTACATTGCCTTCAAGCAACGGGCTCAATCTTTTTTGGAACTTGGAATGTAACGCCCTGAATTTGGGCCTAGATGTTAGATGGATCAATTAGACTGCTCGGGAGAACTGGATTAGGCAATTCATGTTAGTTTTGGGAATTAAATCTTAATAAATTATTTTTGGCTAAAATAAAATATGGAAAAATGATAGAAAATACTTAATTAATATTTTAAGTATTTTGGTAAATTCAATTTGAAGGAATTAAATTTTATTTTGGGACATTTTGGTCCGGTGACTAAAATGTAAAGTTTTCAAAATTGTTTTTGGTGACTAAATAGTAAAAGGGTCAAAACTTAGAATCTTTAAGGAGCTAATTAACCAAACTTTTCCATCAGATTTTCCCTTAATTTAAGCTATTTTAATGGGTTTTTAAATGGTTTTAATATTAAAATAAAATGTAATTAATAAAAAAAATTAATTACACAATTCATTTTCTCACGTAACTAATTTTGCTCTCAACTTTTTCAGCAGCCAAACTATCAATTATTTTAAAAAATTCTCAGGAATCAATATCTTTTGATTTCCTTTTTATTTCCTACTTGATTTCTTTGATTCCTATAACAAAATCTGCTTGGTTTCTTGAAGCTTTCAACCAATCTTTGTCAATTAAGGGAGAAATCAGAAATTAGAGGTGATTTTTGTTTTTCTCCTATAATTAAAGATTCTTTAATGAAATTCCCATGTTTTTGATCCTTTACAATTGATTATGATTAAAACATGAATATGGTGATTAAATTGAGTTTTAATGTGAAAATTTGATAAACACTGTTATGGATCTGTTTTGTATTGAATTTAATTGATTTAGATCTCTTATAAGATGTTTTTTAATGTTGTAAGAAGAGATTAATTAAAGGAATCCCGAAACTATGTGAATTGCTAATTTTGTAGGTTGTAAATAGTTGGATTTTGAAGTGATCTTGGTGTTGTAAGGTTACTGGAGGTATAAGGACGTTATAAAGATGTTTTTGGATGTTAATTGATGTTGTTAAAATCAATAGGTTTTGGCTGGACTTTGTTTAGATGAAGTTTGGTGATGATTTCGATTGTTTTAGAGAGGCGTTTGATGGTTTTTAGTGAGGCGAAGTTGTGTTTGTTGGTTGCTGGAAATTAGAGATGCATGTAAGTGCATTAATCTTCTGTTTTTGATTAGGCAAAGTAGGGAAGTTGTGTAACACCCTAAATTTGGTCATAGAAGTTAGATGGATCAATTAGATGGTTTGGGAGAACTGAATTAGGCAATTCGAGTTAGTTTTGAGAATTAAAATTTTAATAAATCGTTTTGGCTCAAATAAAATATGAAGGAATTAATATTTTAAGTATTTCTGTAAATTCAATTTGAAGGAATTAAATCTGATTTTGGAACTTTTTGGTCCGGTGACTAAAATGTAAAGTTTTTAAAACTGTTTGTGACTAATTGTAAAAAGGTCAAATTTAGAATCTTTAAGGAGCTAATTAGCCAAAATTTTCCATTAGATTTTCCCTTAATTTAGGCTATTTTTAAAGAGTTTTTAATTGATTTAAAATATTAAGAATTAATAAAAGGAGATTTTAATTACACAATTCATTTTCTCACGTAACTAATTTTGTTCTCACTTTTCCCTCAACTTTCTTAGCAGCCAAACTATCGAATTCTTTCTAAAATTTCCAGGAATCAATCTTTTTTTATTTTCTTTTGATATTCTACTTGATTTATTTGATTCCTACAACTAAATCTACTTGGATTTCAACCAATCTTTGCCAATTAAGGGAGAAATTAGCAATTAGAGGTGATTTTCATTTCTCTCCTCTAATTAAAGGTTATTTATTGAAATTCCCAAGTTCTTGATCCTTTACAACTGATTTTTGTTATGGAATTATGATTAAAACATGGATATGGTGATTAAATTGAGTTTTGATATGAGAATTTGATGCACATTGTTATGGATCTGTTTTGTATTTAATTTAGATCCCTTTTAAGATGTGTTTTAATGTTGAAAGAAGAGGTTAATTAAAGAAATCTTGAAATTCTTGATCCTTTACAACTGATTTTTGTTATGGAATTATGATTAAAACATGGATATGGTGATTAAATTGAGTTTTGATGTGAGAATTTGATGCACATTGTTATGGATCTGTTTTGTATTTAATTTAGATCCCTTTTAAGATGTGTTTTAATGTTTAAAGAAGAGGTTAATTAAAGAAATCTCGAAACTATGTGAATTGCTAATTTCCTAGGTTGTAAATAGCTAGATTTTGGTGTGATCTTGGTGTTGTAGAGTTGTTGGAGGTATAAGGACGTGGTAAGGATGATTTTGGATGTTAATTGATGTTGTTAAGATGTTGAAATCAATAGGTTTTGGCTGGCTTTGTTTATATGAAGTTTGATGATGATTTCGACTGTTTTAGTGAGGCGTTAGATGGTTTATAATGAGGCAAAGTTGTGTTTGTTGGTTGCTGGAAATTAGAGATGCATGGAAGTGCATTAATCCTCTGTTTTTGTTGGGTAAAGCAGGGGAGGTGAATCGTATAGCTTTTGGAGAGGTTGTGGAAGCTTCGGAAGCTTGATTCTCGCAACGACATTAGAGCTTTGGGTTGTCGGTGAGTGGAAACATGATTTACTACTTTTAAAAAGGTTTGAAGATGGTTGTTGGAAGTTTACAATAAGTTTGAAACACTTATCTAAGCTTGGAAGTAAGTATTGGTTGAGCTTTCTATCATTTTCAGTTTTACGAAATATAATCTCATACACATGTTTATAGATATGATTACTTACTGTTATATGCATGTTTTAGAAATGAAAGATGTTGCAAATGATCATACATGATAAGCTTTGAGTATAGCAAATGATTTATGAAAGCATGGTTAGAATGCAAGAATACATGGTTTAATGTATTAGAAAATGGTTTGAATTGATGCATATATAAAACAGTAAGTTAATGTGGTTTTTATTGAGTATATTGGCAAGTGGTTGAGGTAAATGTTATCAGATATAGTTGGCTACCCACAAGGTTTAAAGTGAACTATAATAAGTCACCTCATGTGTGTCGAGGGGTTAATTGTGCCATTTTCTCGATCACGGGAACCGCAACGGTCGAGGGGTTAATCGTAACGTATTCTCCCGCTGGAGGATTGAGTATCACAATGGTCGAGGGGTTAAATGCGGTTTGCTCCCGTTGTATATATTATACATCGTAACCGTTAAGTGGTTGAAGAAACCACTTGGGAAATCCGTGTATTCGATGTGTTTTATAAGTTGGAAAGAAACTTGTTTTGAGTCACTTGAATGCCAATATACGAGATGATGTATCATGAGAAATGGATTATGTTTTGTATAATATGGTTTACACATGAGATGCTCTTTAAGCTTGTTATTTAGAGATTTTGGCACATGAAGCTTAAATTGAGGTTTGTGTTAGAATCCATGATAAATGTGTTGCAAATGTTATAAATGTGCATTTGAAAGAGATTATGTAACACCCTTAACGTATATTCGTAAATTGAATATACATTAAAGATGTTACGGAGTTGTTTAAAGAAATCTCGACTTATAAATTTATTTTTACAAGTATTTACAAATTTTACTTTGTAAATCTAACATTTTCTCGATTTTCTTAAAAACACAACCTATGTGCAGTTAGCTAGTTTTAACCCTGAATTAATTATTTTAAAACATATTTGACAATTATTAAAAACAATAGTTCAATTCAGGGTGAAAACTAGATTCGCTCTTTAGGCCCTTTCTTGATTTTAAAATCTTTACGCTATTATCGATTATTCTTATTAGCAAAGTAATTATCATTTCTACCTTAGCTTTATTCTGTTACAATGCTAATGCCTTATTTTGCTTTATCCATATACGATTCATCATCAAAACTGATTACTTATCTATCATTTAGTCTAATTTAATGCATCATACTCTACTAGCAATTAAATAATTACATGCCCACTAGAGATTATCATAAGCTAGAATATCTTACTGATGTTTTGCATATTGAAGCTTGATCAACATGCTCAACTCCTCTTCAAATCCTCCATATTAATCTACGTGTGAAACAAACACACGCTAAGTACGAACTTAGTGAGGCAAAACTTATAAACCAAAGTAAAGCACTTTAATTTTAATAAAAATTGCATAATAAATAAAATATTGAATATTACATATAAGAATTTAAAATCGTATAGAACGACTTATCGAAGTCGTTCCTCTGTCATGTAACCTGTAAAAATCAACATCTTTTATAGATATATAAGGCAATGTCATGTCAAATCAAATATCCAGTAAATCACTTGTTTTCATTTGAATCATATCACTTTCACTTTTCACTTTCCTTTAGATCACTTGTACTTGTTAGTTTTTTTCAATTCATAGCCCGATGTAATGTAATTGAGAATGCATGGTATGCGAGTCACTATTGAGTATGCACATGTGCGGCATCAACTAATTTGTTGTGCCAAAATAAAACACTGTATCACTTTATCTATAAACTTATACAACATCACTGTATCACTAGGTCATAGCTGTAAAACACATCGTCACTGTATCACTATATAACAGTTGTATATTTGTACAACATCACTGTACCATTATACTCCCACCTCATTAGCATGCCAATTATACCAAGAATCTCAATAATCATACAACAGGCTTTTAAACAATTCACTATTATGATCTCTTCACTTATTTAAATTTCACTAGATATTAACATATCACAATATCATATAAAAGTGTATTGGGAAGTTCATACCCAAAATTCATTCATAATTCATTTAAAAAATCATTGAAAATATACCATTTACAATTCAGAAATATTTATTTATACTAATTCTTTAATTCCATAAACCAATATTTCTACTAACTCCTCTTCATGTATCAAATTTAACTGCATCTCAATTTATTTAGGAGTGTTGACATGAAAATAATTCAGTCAATTTGGCTAAAATAAAATATGTGAAAATGAAAGAAAATTCTTAATTAATATTTTAAGTATTTTAGTAATTCAATTTGAAGTAATTGAATATGATTTTGGGACATTTTTGTCTAGTGACTAAAATGAAAGGTTTTCAAAACTGTTTTTCGTGACTAAATTGTAAAAGGGTCAAAACTTAGAATCATTAAGGAACTATTTGACCAAACTTTTCCATTAGATTTCCCCCTTAATTTAGGCTACTTTTAAAGTGTTTTAATTGGTTTTTAATATTAAAAGAAAATAGATTTAATAAAAGGATTTTAGTTTTACAAAATCACTTTCTTACGTAACTACTTTTGTTCCAACTTTTTTCTCTCAACTTTCCCAGCAGTCAAACTAAGATTATCACTCCAAAATTCTCAGGAATCAATTCTTATTGATTTCCTTTTTGAATCCTAATTGATTTCTTTAATTCCTATTGCAAAATCTACTTGGATTTCAACCAATCCTTGCCAATTAAGGGAGAAATCAACAATTAGAGGTGATTTTAATTTATTTCCTCTAATTAAAGGTTATTTATTGAGATTCCCAAGTTCTTGATCCTTTACAACTGATTTATGTTATGTAATTGTGATTTAAACATGGATTTGGTAATTAAATTGAGTTTTATATGGGAATTGAATAAATGCTGATTTGAATCTATTTTGTATTAAATTGGGTTGGTTTAGATCTCTATTAGGATGTGTTTTATTGTTGAATGAAGTGAATAATTAAAGTAAACCCGAAAATATGTGAGTTCCTAGTTTTCTAGGTTGTATATAGTTAGATTTTGGTGTGATCTTGGTTCTGTAGAGGTGCTGGAGGCATAAGGACATAATCAAGATATTTCTGGATGTTAATTGATGTTGTTAAGAGGTTAGAATCGTTAGGTTCTTGCTGGGCTTTGTTTAGATGAGGTTTGATGATAATTTTAGTTGTTTTAGAAGGGTGTTTGATGGGTTCTTGTGAGGCAAAGTTGTGTTTGTTGGTTGTTGGAAATTAGAGATGCATGGATGTGTTTTAATCCTCTATTTTTAATTTGGTAAAGCAGGGGAGTTGAATCCTTTAGCTTTTGGAGAGGGCGTGGAAGCTTCGCAGGCTTGATCGCATATCGGCAAGTGGATCGTTTGGTTGTCAGTGAATGGAAACACTTTTTACTACTTTTAAAAGGTTTGAAGATGGTTGTTGGGAGTTTAGATAATGTTTGAAACACTTATCTAAGCTCGGAAGTAAGTATTGGTTGAGCTCTCTCTCGATTTCGATTTTGCAAAACAAAATCTCATGCACATTTTTACAGTTTTGATTACTCACTGTATTATGAATGTATTAGAAATGAAGGATGCTGCAAATGATCATCTATGATGATTATTGAGAATGAAACATGATTTATAAAAGTATTTTGAGAATACTAAAATGCATGGTTTGGTGTATTTGAAATTGTATTGGTTTGATGCATATTTCAAACAGTGAAGTAATGTTGTTTATTGAATATATTGGCAAGTGGCTGAGGTTAAAATGTTATCGGATATAGTTGGCTAGCCATAGGGTTTAAAGTACACTATAATAAGTCGCCCCATGTGTGTCGAGGTGGTAATTGTTCTGTTGCTCCACCATGAGAACCGCAACGGTCGAGGTGGGTAATTGTTCCATTTTCTACCGCTGGTGGATTTATACATCATAACCGTTGAGGTGGGTAGTTGTTCCGTTGCTCTGGTTTGAGGATGTATGTGAAGTGGTCGTAGGAACCACTTGGAAAATTCGTGTGTCCGATGTGTTTTATAAAATGGAATGGTACTAGTTTTGAGTCACTTGAAAGCCAATATATGAGATAATGTATCATGAGAAATGGATTATGTTTGTATAATGTGATTTATACATGAGATGCTCTTTAAGCTTGTGGTAGAGATTTTGGCATATAAAGCTTAAATTGAGGTTTGAGATAGAATCCATGATACATGTGTCGCAAATGACTTAAATGTACATACTTGTAGAGATTATTGATGCATGAGATGATTTTGCCATGAGATATTTACACTTGGTTTGAATTAAATTATTTTAATTGCATTGATGAGTGTTTTTTGAGATTCCCTCACTATGCTTATAGCTTACGCTCTCATTTATCATCAATGCAGAGAAATAGGCCTTTTCGGACAGCAAGTACGCATGGGGAAATCTAAGGGCTGAAGCATTTTCAATGTACGGTTTATAAATACTAAGTAGTAATAAGAGGCAATGTGACCAAGTTGTATTTGGGAGATTTATTTTGGGTACTCTATGTTTGTATAAGTTTGGTTTGATGCTTTGGACTTGTATGATGCCTGATGTTTGATTTAAGGGGTTGGGAACCATTATGCATGCTTGGGTAGAAATCATGCCTATAGGGGTTTGCTTTGAATATGCCATGTTGAGTATGATCATCTACCATGTTGATATGATTGAAGAATTGATGGTTGTGAAGTTATATAATGATTAGATATTGTTTGGAGTATGTTTGATTAAGCCAAAGTGTTATATGTTGGACCAAGAGGTCATTACAGGTTTGTTCGTACCGGTACGAGTCCACAGGGATCAGTATGCTGGGACCTGTCTTGGCTCAATCTAGGAAAAATTGCCTCGACGTACTAATAAGCCTGGTAATCGTATCGGTACGCGTATCTAGAAAATAAGCCTGGTGTCGGTACACTGACAACCGTATTAGTATGCTCTTTAGCTACTAGAATCTGATATTTTCGAGAACTCATGCCTGTACCGGGCATATCAACCAACGTACATACAACAATCACCGTACAAATCAAACACGACAACAACACAACAACCTCCCAAACGATCCAAACTAGGCTCTAATACCACCAAATGTAACTCCCTTGACCTGGCCTAGACTCCCAACCGAACCAAGAAGACTACATTAGGTTTGCCGTAGCAAACCGAAGAGATACAATAAAACCCGGTCCATTTTTTTCTTTTTATCTTATCTAGATGTCAATTATTAACCCTACATGTTCATGCAGACAACAGGTGCGACCCCCAACTTAATCGGGCATCAATTTGACATCCAATTGATCACACTAGTAATTTAGGGACCAAATTGCAAATACAGAAAATTTGTAGGATTTAAACTCACTTTTAAGTTACCAACCTTTAATTAGTCCGGTTCTAGACTTTCATCTCAAATTTCAACTCAATCCGTTCATTCAATCACATAGAATTGCATTGGCAAGATTCAGGGACTAAAATGCAAAGAAAGCAAAACTGCCCAGCTGTCATTAACAGAAATCGGCCTCGAGTATCGGTACTGGTGTTACCGTATCAATACACATAAAACGCACTGCATCGATATGCCATAGCCTGTACCGATACATATTAACAAACTTACCTAACTTTTGAATTTTAAACATCCATACCGGTACACTTACGTGGGTACCGATACACGGGTTTGGGTTGAAAAAGTGAAATTCCAGAGGCTAGAACGTGTACCGATACTCTCTTACCCGTATCGGTATGTCAGGCTAAAATTGCCTAGGCGTACCGGTACTCACATATGCGTACCGATCCCCCCATGCCGAATGATGTCTAGATGTACCGATATGGTCCCCAGCGTATCGGTACGCCTGTACCTATAATGTCATAATTTGCTGGTTTTCACCTTAAAAGGATTGCCAAACCATTCCTACATGCATATAACACAACACCAACATTCCAAGCATATTACAAGCATTCAATCTTCACAAGATCAACATCACAACATAGCATCATGAGTCAAAAGATGATCGATAGGCATGCTCCCTATTATGCAACCAACCAACATATCAACAAAAGCCAAACCAGCACCAAAACCAAATGTTTAAGGCCATTTACAACTTAAGAGCAACTAATGAAACATGCTCAAACAGGGAGTTCCACAAAACATCTCCCAAAACACAACAAGTACCCCATTGGCCTTATTCATTATAGTCTAGTCTCTAACATACTTTAGAAACAAGTCTTGCCAAGATCCCCTTGCTTCTTGCTGCCTTTCGGGACTTTATTTCTCTGCATTGATGGACAAAGAGAGCATAACCACACAAGGCTTACTGAGTAATGCTCAGAACAACACCATCAATGCATTTAAAACCATTTACTTTACATCATCCTTTAAAAACATCATGCCCTTTTAAAACATGCACTTTACACCTCTAAAACCAGCATATTAAACCATATGCTACATGTATCATAATTCAATAGCAAGTCTCATTACTAAACCTCTACTTAAGCCTTCCTATGCATTACTACTAAATGCAAAGCTCAAGGAGAAACATGCGTAAATCACATTATACAACATAAAACATTTAAATGATACATTAACAATTATATTGGCTTGTAAGTAATCATTAAACAAGTCCATTAACAAAAGAGTTCATAGGATACACAGATTCAACAAGTGTTAACCCAACACTTCAAGCCATCTCAACCAGAATAGCAATACAATCACAATCGCGGTACATTAACAATTGGCTACACTTTCAACCCACGGGGGCACCAACCCCATTCATCGATTAGACGCTTAATCCACTAACGGGAGTTTTCGGTACCATATAACCCCTCAACCGTTAGGGTACTTGGATGGAGTATTCGGTACGCCATATAAGCCCTTCAACATCCAATGTGACTAATTTACAGTGCACTCAATCCTATGGTCGGCCAACTATCTCCGATAAGAATTTTAAAACCACATCACTTGCCAATATAATTAACCAAATAACATTTACCTTACTGTTTTACCAAGCATTAAAACATGCCATTTCCAAAGCAACAACCGTGGTTTAAAACACAAGTATAAACCATACTTACAAGGATCACTTACTATGTGCATCATTCAGCAAAACTTGGTTAAAATAGTATATCGAATACTTTAAAACATGCTTAAACAGTAGGTACATGAACATTAAAACCAAGTGCATAAAATCATTTGAACAAGCACGACCGAGAGAGTAAAACCACTTTATACTTACTTTCGAGTCTAGGTAAGCATTTTAAGCTCTACTTTAACTTCCAAAACTCTGTTCCCAAAACATCAAAACGCTTTAAACCATATTTTCACTCACCGATACGCAAAGCCTCGATTCGCCAACTCGAAATCAAGTATCTGAAGCCTCCAACGCTTCTCCAATCATTTCTGGATCAACTTCCCCTATTTTTACGACAAAAGAATAGAGGATTAATGCATCATAATGCATTCTAAACACAACAACCACAATCCTTCTCGGATTCCCACAAAACCTTCACAACTAACCCTCCACAACAACCGAAAACATAGCCAAATCACTTCGATACACAACCCAGCCATCATCTATCAAACCAACATCATTTTCATCATCAAAACACGTCTAAAAACAGATACAAAACAACCAACCACCTCCAGCAACCTTACAACCACAAAACACCAAGATCATGATTGAAGGAAGAATGGTTTATTATGATGACACAAGATGTTTGGAATGAAATTCCCTAATTAGATTGCATTACGGACCAAAATGTAAATTTTGAAAAGTTTAGGGATTTGAATGTTAAGCTTGTAATTGAAGTATATTATACTAAAAATTAAGATAAGTGATTGGATTGTAGATTTTGAAGTTATATCAAGTGTTGGGATCACTTTGAGAATTCGGCTACTTTAGGGACCAATATGTAAACTTTTAAAGTTTGGGTCCTAAAGTATAAAAAAATGAGAAATGTAAGGATTAGACTTAAAAGTTATGAGTGGAAGCTCAAAAGAGTCCTTAGGGACTAAAATGAGTAAATTTGGAAAAAGTTGAAGAATTATGGAAAAGTGTAAGGAAATATGATTCGAGTATAGAAAGTCCTATCGGAATAATTTGGTATATAATGGATAGTCATTTTACTTACTTTCCATTATTGTGTATAGTATGAATATGTACTCAAGATTGCTTGTGTTATGTATTTAATATACATCAGATAACAAGCAAATCCAGGATCAATCGGGTGAAAGAGGAAAAGAAAAAGAGTGAATCAAGCTTAGTGAGGTTATTGTATTTGGACTTCTATAAAGTTCTCAGGTGAGTGCATTTATCTGTTTTAAACTGTATTTAGGAAGACTTGTGATAAGTCGACTTATATGATTTTTATTGAATTGATAATATTGGTTTTTATATGCATTATGATATTTTCAGGCTTAAAATAAAGGTTTGGTACATGATGGGGTATGAACTGCCCTATTGTGTTTTGTTTTTGATAATTTTATTATCGTATATAGATTATATGTTATAGAATGATTTATGGTATAATGGAGTGTGAACTGCTCCATTATTTTGATTTATCGATGATGAGTTATTTACCATCTAGGGAATGATATATTGCAAAGGTTGTTGCTTTAGTGCCCAGGATTACCATTGAGAGTTACAGTATAATGGCATGCCTTAGAGTCTAGCAACGACGCCCAGCACTTTATGTGTCTATCGTTTACCGGCACTTTATGTGTCTATCGTTATTGTGGCACTTTATGTGTCTATTGTTTTCTGGCCTTTACGGTCTATCGATTATCGGTTTTTATGGCCTAGTAGTCTGGGACTACACGACTCGCATACTTAGTTTCTCTCGCATGTATGTCTTGGGCTACTGATAAGGATTTCTACCTAACGATTTTAAATGTTAATTCATTTTGTCATGAAATCATATTGATTTGAATAAGTTTTGATTACGAGTTGTTTACACATTTTATTTATTCATCTATTTCTTATTGACTTAATGATTATAATTCAATGCCTCAGTATGTTCGTACTTGGCGTGTGTTTTGCTTGTACGCACATAGATTGATCGAGTGGTTTGTAAGTAGTGACGCTTTGGCGTCACCTCGAGGACGAGGAAAAGTTACAGGTTATCATAGTAATATTTTGAATAGTGGCATGTATAATGGTAAACCTGCATCTTTTGTGCAAATGGGATCTTAAATTACTCTTTGGTTTGTTATGTTTATAACTAAAATATGGTTTAGCATTATTAGCATGTGGATTGGAATGTTTTATGAGTAATTAGTGAATCTATAATGAAATTAGATTAAAGCAGTCCATAAACCTTATAATTGGCAGTGAGTTTGAAAAAATTGCCATAAATTCGATAAATTGAATTATGAGATGGAGCTTATATGTATGAACTAAAAATTGAGTCTAGTTTCTTTTAAAACAAACGGTAACTAATTCCGAGGTCTGTGCAAAAAGATATGATTTTTTATTCGATGAAGGGTCAGAAAACAGGGCAGCAGATTTTCTCAAAATTAGCACTGTGATGTGGATTTGTGATTTTATTTGAATTTTTGTATAATGAATTTGAGTTAATTATTCATATGGATAGATAGCGTAGTGAATCTAGTTTAATTAGAAATTTATGGAATGAATTTTTTAAGTCTATATAATTTTATAAAAAATTTATTTAGAGACAGTGCAAGCTACCAGTTTTGTTCTTGATAGTGAAAATTTGTTTAAATTTGTTTTATAACATCATCAACTCGTGTTTGGTAAAAAATACGGGAAGAGGGTGTTACATTTATTGTTATCAGAGCTACAAGTTTAGCCGATTTTGGGGCTAAAGTGAGTTTGTTATGAGTAAGTAAATGTGTACATGCCACTAGGATGACAAAAATTACTAATGATGACAATTGTACATTTGATGCTCCTGCTTACTAATGTTAAGTGTTATGGTGAGTTACAGATGTCTGAAAGTGAGGGTTCACGACAGGCGACCCATATAGAGGGTTAAAATGTTACTGAGGTTGGTCAAGAAGCTAGTTTTGCTCAGCCTTTAGTACAGTCTGCAGAGAATGTACCAGTTCAACTTGGAGTGCCGATACAAGATCAAGGAAACTTCTTACAAGCTTTGGAGATGATAATTAATCGTCCCCCACAAGTTTCTATTGCCAAAGAGTTAAAGGATTTGCGAGCACCGGATTTCACTGATGGAGATCCTATTGCTGCAGATCATTGGCTAAATGATTTAAAGATTATGCTTGAAGGATTGCATTGTGATGATTAGAGGAAATTGGAAGGAGTTGTGTCCTTGTTGAAGGGGCAAGCTCGTATCTGGTGGGCAAATATCACTACTTGTCCCCAAGAGGAAATTACTTGGGAATTTTTCCTCTGCGAGTTTCGCAACAAGTATATCGGTGACATGTTCATTCGAGAAATGAGAAGTGAATTTTTGAATCTCAAGCTAGGCGATCGGACAGTGTATGAATATGAATGTGAATTCAACAAATTGAGCCGTTTCGCTTCAGAGTTTATTCCTACAGAAAATGATCGTAGCATTTGCTTCATTGAAGGTTTGAATGCTGATTATAAGGAGATATTGATTGCTATGAATATTACTAAATTTCAAGAAGCAGTCAATCGAGCTAAGGGTATGGAAAAAGTTCGAGCAGAAAGAATAGCAACTCAGAATGCTTAGTCACAGAAAAGAAATTACGGAGGATCCTTTGGTTCATCATCTTCCAAGAAGAACAAGAGCTCATATCAGGACAATCGTGTGGGATCTAATACATCCAAACAGATATGGATTCAAGAGGTTCATAAATTCACAAGCCTCTACTGCAAGAATAGGAGGTTCAAGGAAATTTCAAAGCCTAGCTGCTTGTGAGCATTGTGGCAAGTATCACTTTGGAAAGTGTCGAGCCCTCACTGGAGCTTGTTTTGGTTGCGGTGCCACTGATCATCTAGTGCGAGATTACCCAAAGAATGATGATAGATCAGAGAGGTCGGAGAAGTCTGTTGCTCAGAACCATAAAGGGAAATATCAGGTTAATCCAAGATCTACTAAGACCACTCAACCGAGGATATCTGAAGTTGCTTCCAATAGGGAATTCAAGACTCCGGCAAAGGTCTATCATATCCGCACCGAGGAGGACAACGATGCACCTAATATTGTTACAGGTACTTTCCAGCTTTATAATAAACCCATATTAGTATTGATAGATCCGGGATCCACTCTTTCATATGTTAGTTCTAAGTTAGTTCAAGAAAGAGGGATTACCTTAGAACCTACATCTAGTGATGTTTTCGCAACCAATCCTATTGGCCATAGTGCTCGGGTGAGTAAAATTTGCAAACAGTGATCGATAGTGATTCATGGAATTGAATTCCCAGCTCATTTGATGGAATTACCTTTCCATGATTTTGAGATTATTTTGGGCATGGATTGGTTGTATGTTTACCATGCTATAGTGGATTGTCGTTTGAAACGACTAGTGTTGAAGAGTAAAGAAGGTGCAAAAATAGTAGTGATTGGTGAAGGATCAAATCGTTTGAGTAATGTGATTTTTGGCAATAAAGGCAATGAGATTGTTATATTAGGGGTGTCAGGCTTATTTAGCCCATGTTATAGATATTAATTCACCAAAGGTAGACATCAACAGTATTCCGATAGTTTGAGAATTCCCTGATGTGTTTCTGAAGAATTGTCAGGGTTACCTCCAGATCGAGAGGTGAAATTTGGAATAGATGTTCTACCCGGTACTGAACCAGTATCAATGGCACCTTATCGGATGTCTCTGACAGAATTGAGAGAGCTTAAGGCTCAATTGCAAGATCTGTTGGATCGAGGTTTTATACGACCTAATGTATCACCCTGGGGAGCACCAGTTCTTTTTGTTGAAAAGAAAGATGGATCGATAAGGTTATGCATTGACCATGGTCAGTTGAATAAAGTGACGATCAAGAACAAGTATCCTTTACCCAGGATTGATGATTTATTTGATTAATTGAAAGGAGCATCTGTGTTTTCTAAAATCGATCTTCGGTCAGGCTATTATCAATTAAAGGTTAAGGATGAGGATATTTCAAAAACAACATTTCGGACACGGTATGGACAATATGAGTTTGTGGTGATGCCTTTTGGTCTCACTAATGCTCCTGTAGCATTTATGGACCTGATGATTAGAGTGTTCCAGCCGTACTTGGATTAGTTCGTTGTAGTGTTTATTGATGATATACTAGTCTATTCCAAGACCAGGGAAGAACATGATGCTCACCTGCGAATAGTATTGCAAACATTAAAAGAGAAGAAACTGTTTGCTAAACTCTCTAAATGTGAATTCTGGCTATCAAAAGTAGCTTTCCTGGGTCATATTGGTACGGCTGAAGGAATCTGGGTTGATCCTAAAAAGGTTCAAGCTATTGTTGAATGGAATTCTCCCAAGAATATTACTGAGGTCCGTAGTTTCTTGGGGCTAGCAGGATATTATAGACATTTTGTAAAGGGTTTCTCGATGATTGCTGCACCGATTACTAAATTATTACGAAATGATGTACCTTTCGTTTGGACTAATAAGTGTCAACAGAGCTTTGAGCAATTAAAGTAGTTTTTAACTGAAGCACCGGTACTCGTGCAACCAGAATTGAGAAAGGATTTTACATTATACAGTGACGCGTCTCATAATGGATTGGGATGTGTATTGATGCAATAAGGTAAAGTGAGAGCGTATGCTTTTAGACAATTAAAAACGCATGAAATGAACTATCCAACTCATGATCTAGAATTGGCCGTAGTAGTTTTTGCTTTGAAAATAAGGCGTCATTACTTGTATGGTGAATGATGCTATACTTTTACGGATCATAAAAGTTTAAAGTATTTAATGACACTGAAAGATTTGAATCTGAGGCAGAGAGGGTGGCTTGAGCTAATCAAAGATTATGATCTTATAATTAATTATCATCCTGGGAAGGCAAATGTTGTGGCTGATGCTTTGAGTCGAAAGACATTTGCTTCTTTGAGAACTTTGAATACTCAGTTGGCGCTACGAAATGATGGTGCTTTGATTGTAGAATTACAGCTTAAACCTACTTTGACAGCTCGGATTAAAGAACTTCAAAGTAAGGATGAAAAGTGCCTAGCAATTTTGAAACAAATTGAAAATTGTGATGGCAAAGGCTATGCAGTTAAGACTGATGGATGTCTTTATTATCAAGATAGAATATATATCCCTGATGATGAGGAGCTGAGACGGGAATTGTTATATGAAGCTTATTATAGTCCATTAGCAATGCATCAGGAGGTAATAAGATGTATCAGGATCTGAAAAGCAGGTATTGGTGGCCAAGCATGAAAAGAACAGTGACAGAATTTGTGGCTAAATGTCTAACGTGTCAATAAGTGAAAGCCGAGCATCAAGTACCATCAGGATTGTTACAACCGATATCTATTCCATAATGGAAATAGGAGAATATCATAATAGATTTTGTAACGAGTTTACCGATGACTCCGAGCAAAAAGGATTCTATCTAGGTAATAGTTGATAGATTGACAATGTCTACTTATTTCATTCCAGTTCGAACGGATTACTCGATGAATAAATATGCAAAGATGCATATCAAGGAGATTGTGCGGTTGCATGGTGTACCTGTTTCTATTGTATCTGATCGAGATCTGAAATTTACCTTGAGATGTTGGAGTTCTTTATATGAGGCTTGGGGACTCGACTAAATTTTAGTACTGCTTTCTATCCTCAAACAGATGGTCAATCTGAAAGAATTATTCAGATTCTTGAAGATATGCTTAGAGCTTGTGTACTCGAGTTCGAAGGCTCGTGGGAAAAATATTTGCCACTTGCTAAATTTGCTTATAATAACAGTTACCAAGCAAGTATAAAGATGGCTCCTTATGAAGCCTTGTATGGTAGATGATGCAGAACACCTTTGAATTGGTTTGAGCTCAACGATCGCAAAGTAATTGGACCTGATTTGGTTAGAGATGTTGAGGATAAGGTGAAAATAATACAAGACAATCTCAAGAAAGCTTCGACAGAAATCTTATGCATATTTGAAAAGAAAAGATATAGAGTTTAAGGTGGGTGAAAAAGTATTCTTGAAAGTTTCACCTTGGAAAAAGGTGTTACGCTTCGGACGTAAAGGAAAGTTAAGTCCGAGATTTATTGGCCCATATGAAATCTTAAAAAAAGTTGGTCCCATGGCTTATCAATTAGCATTGCCTCCAGAGTTGAGCAAGATTCATAATGTATTTCATGTCTCGATGCTCAGAAGGTATCAATCAGATTCTTCCCATGTGATATCGCCAGTAGAGATTGACATTCAGTCAGATTTGACTTATGAGGAAGAACTAGTGAAGATTCTTGCTCATGGAATTAAAGAATTAAGAAACAAGACCATTTCCGTTAGTGAAAGTCCTTTGGTGAAACCATAAAGTGGAGGAAGCCACCTGGGAAGCTAAGGAAACAGTGGAAAAGCATTATCCACATCTTTTTAAATCAGGTACGTTTTGAAAATTTGAGGACAAATTTTCTTAAGGAGGAAGAATTGTAATACCCCAATATTTGCTTAGTGACTAAAACGTAAAGAATCAAAGGTTGGTGGTTTTAGTTTAGTGACTAAAACGTAAAATTTTAAAGTTTGGTGGCTAAAGTGAAAAGCTGGGAAAGTTCATGGACCAAAAATGGTAATTTTCCCAAAAGTTATTTTTATGCCATAAATGAATAGTTTATCCCGGTATAAGAATTTTGGTGGGAATCAAATTTTTTGTACGGGATTTGTGCGAAAAGTTATTAAAAGGATAAGTTTCAAAAATTAATTCGAATTCAGAAAATTATGAAAATTTTATGGAAGTCTTAGAAAGACTTGAAAAACATGACATTGTGGTTTTTGAATTGTTTTTATTCGATTTAAATTTGATTCTATATAGTATTTGGTGTAGTAAGTGATAATGGCATTTTTGAAGATAAGTTGATTCATTAAGGGTAAAATGGTCTTTTCACCCTTACTTTTTGAATATTTTGATTGTTAAGGATAAGATTAGGCAAGTGTTGGCTTGTGATTAGTTATAATTCAAGGGTAAAATAATCATTTGACTATTACATGAATTATAATATTAAATTTGGTGTAGATAATGCCATTTGGCATAAAATAAAAGAAAGAAAATTTGGATAAAATTCTCATCTTCTTCCTTGCAAGCCGAGAGCCTCCCAAGCTTAGGGGTAAGAATTTTCAATTCAATTTTTAAGCTTGTTGGATTGGATTTGAGCTTTAGATGTGAAATAAGAAAATGATCTCCATTGAATTCTCTATCTTTTGGAATAAGCTTTGCTTAGTTTCCATGTTCCTAAGTTGAGTTTGGTGAATTGGATGGATGAAGAACATGTTGGAAACTTGTGTTTTAATGGTTGTTCATGTTAGAAATAAGCTTATGATGTTGTTTCTATGGTTCAAATGATGAAAATTTCAAGGAAAATGGTTAAGTGACCATTCGATTAGATTAGGAAAATTAGGGGAAATTATGGCAAAATTATTTTGATGATGGAAATGATGAGAATGATGTTATACAACTTGATTTTGTTGTTTTGATAAAGAAATAATCATGTTCTTAAAAGATGGAAAATTAGGGTTTATGTCAAGTTTGGAATTTTAGATCATGATTGAAGGAAGAATGGTTTATTATGATGATACAAGATGTTTGGAATGAAATTCCCTAATTAGATTGCATTACGGACCAAAATGTAAATTTTGAAAAGTTTATAGATTTGAATGTTAAGCTTGTAATTGAAGTATATTATGCAGAAAAAATTAAGATAAGTGATTGGAATGTTGATTTTGAAGTTATATCAAGTGTTGGGATCACTTTGAGAATTTGGCTACTTTAGGGACCAATATGTAAACTTTCAAAGTTTGGGTCTTAAAGTGTAAAAAATGAGAAATGTAAAGATTAGACTTGAAAGTTATGAGTGGAAGCTCAAAAGAGTCCTTAGGGACTAAAATGAGTAAATTTGGAAAAAGTTGAAGAATTATGGAAAAGTGTAAAGAAATATGATTTGAATATAGAAAGTCCTATCGGAATAATTTGGTTTATAATGGATAGTCATTTTACTTACTTTCCATTATTGTGTATAGTATGAATATGTACTCAAGATTGGTTGTGTTATGTATTTAATATACATACAGATAACAAGCAAATCCAGGATCGATCGGCTGAAAGAGGAAAAGAAAAAGAGTGAATCAAGCTTAGTGAGGTTATTGTATTTGCACTTCTATAAAGTACTCAGGTGAGTGCATTTATCTATTTTAAACTGTATTTAGGAAGACTTGTGATTAGTCGACTTATATGATTTTTATTGAATTGATAATATTGGTTTTTATATGCATTATGATATTTTCCGGCTTAAAATAAAGGTTTGGTACATGATGGGGTATGAACTGCCCTATTGTGTTTTGTTTATGATAATTTTATTATCGTATATAGATTATATGTTATAGAATGATTTATGGTATAATGGAGTGTGAACTGCTCCATTATTTTGATTTATCGATGATGAGTTATTTACCATCTAGGGAATGATATATTGCAAAGGTTGTTGCTTTAGTGCCCAAGATTACCATTGAGAGTTACAGTATAATGGCATGCCTTAGAGTCTAGCAACGGCGCCCAGCACTTTGTGTCTATCGTTATTGTGGCACTTTATGTGTATTGTTTTTCAGCCTTTACGGTCTATCGATTATCGGTCTTTATGATGGCCTAGTAGTCTGGGACTACACGACTCGCATACATAGTTTCTCTCGCATGTATGTCTTGGGCTATTGATAAGGATTTCTGCCTAACGATTTTAAATGTTAATTCATTTTGTTATGAAATCATATTGATTTGAATAAATTTTAATTATGAGTTGTTTACACATTTTATTTATTCATCTATTTCTTATTGACTTAATGATTATAATTCAATGCCTCACTAAGTTCGTACTTGGTGTGTGTTTTGCTTGTACACACGTAGGTTGATCGAGTGGTTTTTAAGCAGTGATGCTTTAGAATCACCTCAAGGATGAGGAAAAGTTACAGGTTATCATAGTAATATTTTGACATCCTATATAATGTTTTGAATAGTGGCATGTATAATGGTAAACCTGCATCTTTTGTGTAAATGGGATCTTAAATTACTCTTTGGTTTGTTATGTTTATAACTAAAATATGGTTTAGCATTATTAGAATGTGGGTTGGAATGTTTTATGAGTGATTAGTGAATCTATAATGAAATTAGTTTTCTAAGATTGATCTAAGATCTGGGTATTATCAGTTGATGGTGAAGGATAAGGACGTGCCGAAGATATGTTTTCACGTGCGTTATGGGTATTATGAGTTCTTAATGATGCCGTTTAGGTTGACTAATGCACCGACAACATTCATGGATATTATGAATCGGGTGCTCAATGAATTCCTGGATCAATTTGTGGTAGTTTTCATCGATGACATTCTTCTGTACTCCCATACCGAGGAAGATCACAATCGACATCTACGAATTGTGTTGCAAGTTCTATTGGACAATAAGCTTTATGCCAAGCTAAGTAAATGTGAGTTTTGGATCAAGTAGGTGGTTTTTCTTGGACATGTTGTTTCAGCTGAGGGTATTCGCGTGGATCTGTAGAAAATTAAAGCTGTTGTGAATTAGAAGCAACCAAAGTCGGTGGTAGAGGTTCATAGCTCTCTGCAGTTGGTAGGATATTACCGACATTTTGTGGATGGTTTCTCGAGGATTGCTGCTCCTTTGACGAAGTTGTTGCAAAAGGATGTGAGTTTTGAGTGGACGGAGAGTAGATAACAAGCTTTTGATAAATCGAAGGAAGCTTTGATGCAAGCTCCAATCTTGATTCAACCTGAGTCAGGGAAGGAGTTTCTTGTGTATAGCTATGCATCCTACGTGGGTTTGGTATGTGTGTTGATGCAAGAAGGAAGGGTTGTAGCTTATGCATCTAGACAGTTGAAGGTACATGAGTGCAACTATCCTACGCATGATATTGAACTTGCGGCAGTGGTGTTTGAGTTGAAGATTTGGCTACATTATCTCTATGGTGAGAAGTGCATACGGATCACAAGAGTTTGAAATACCTGATGTCACAAAAGGAGTTGAATCTTAGGCAACGATGATGGTTGGAGTTGCTTAAGGATTATGATTTGACAATCGAGTATCATCTGGGAAAGGCTAATGTTGTGGCTGATGCATTGAGTAGGAAGGTTGCGGTTGAGTTGAGGGTGATGTTTGCTCGATTGAGTGTAACAAATAATGGTGGTTTGTTGGCTAAGTTGCAAGTAAAGTCGTGGTTGTTGCAATTGATCAAGGAGAAGCAACCATATGATGACTCCTTGGTACCGCATGTTAATGATATAATGGTTGGCAATCAAACAGATTTTTGTTTTAGTGAGGAATGTGTATTGTGTTATAAGGATCAGGTGGTGGTGCTGAAAGATGAAGAGTTAAGGCACACTATCTTGACTAAGGCACATTCAAGTCCTTTTGCTATGCATCCGGAGAGTACAAAGATGTATCATGATTTAAAGAAAGAGTATTTTTGGGTTGGTTTGGAAAATGATGTCACATATTTTGTTGCTCGTTGTAAGGTTTGTCAACGTGTTAAGGCTGAGCATCAGTTTCCCCTAGGGTTGTTGCAACCTTTGATAATTTTAGAATGGAAGTGGGAGAGAATTACCATGGATTTTGTGTCCAATTTGCCGTTGACACCATCAAAGAAGAATTTTGTGTGGGTGATTGTGGATAGGTTTACAAAGTGCGCACATTTCTGGCGGTGCGTACGATGTATACTTTGGACAAGTTGGTGAAGTTGTATATTGTTGAGATTGTGAGGTTGAACGAAGTGCCAAGGTTCATTGTATCAAATAGAGATATGAGGTTTTGGGAGTGTTTGCATAGGGATTTGGGTACGCGGTAGAACTTCAGTACTTCGTATCATCCTCAGATGGATGGTCAGTCTGAACGCGTTATCCAAGTGTTGGAGGATATGTTACGGTATTGTATCATTGATTTTTAAGGGTCTTGGGAGAAGCAGTTACCGTTGGTACAGTTTTCCTATAACAATGGTTATCAAGCTAGTATCTGATAGCACCGTACGAGGCTTTGTATGGTAGAAGGTGTCACAGGCCACTTTGTTGGGCGGAGGCAGGAGAAAAGTATGTTTCTTTGCCTGAGGCTTATAAGTGATCGGTTGAAGGCGGCTTCGGATAGGCAAAAGTCATATGCTGACTTAAAGCGAAGGGAGATTGAGTATGTGGTTGGTGATCGTGTGCTCCTAAAGGTTTCTCCTTGGAAGAAGGTGATGAGGTTTGGATGGAAGGGCAAGTTAAGTCCTAGACTTATTAGGCCTTATGAGGTGTTAGAGCTTGTTGGTCTAGTTGCATATAAGTTGAGATTGCCTACTGAATTGGAAAAGAGACATGATGTTTTCAATGTATCGATGCTTCAGAGGTATAGATTGAATCCTTCGCATATGATGCCTGTTGAGGAGATTGAGTTGAATCTAGATTTGTCCTATGATGAGGAGCCGATGAGAATTCTAGATTCAAGTAGCAAAGTTCTTCGTGGGAAGAACATAGAGTTGCTGAAGAGGTTGTGGTGACATTGTGGTGTTGAGGAAGCCACCTGGAAAGCAAGGAGGACATGTTGAAGCATTTCCCTCATCTTTTTTCTCCAAGTAAATTTCAAGGAAGAAATTTCTTAAGAGGGGGAGTTGTGATGCCCTGAAATTGGGACTAGATGTTAATAAGATTGTAACCCTACGACCCGGCCTAGACGATTGACCAAACCGAGAGAACTACATTGGTTTGCCGAAGTAAACCAGAGAACAATTACGAAAAACCTGTCCATTTTTTTCCTTCTTATCTTATCTAGATGCATGTTATTAATTCTATATGTGTATACTTGCAGTGGTTGAATTTTCGAAGAAAACAGATGACGAAAAGGTCTCCAATTGCATAACATACACTTTAGGGACCAAATTGCAAAACTGATAATTTTAGGGACCAAAACTGAAATTAAAGTTACCAATCCTCAATTAGTCCATTTACATGCTTGCATGACAAATTCCAGGTCATTACGATCATTCAAACTCTTAAATTCCAGGTCATTACGATCATTCAAACTCTTACAATTGCAATCACATAACTCAAGGACCAAAATGAAAGAAGCAGAAACCTTCAAGATTCCAAAATAACCGATTTAATGGTAGCCGTACCGGTATGCGTACAAGTGTTTCGATACGCCCTTATGATTTCAAAAACTCATATTCTAGTAGCTAAAACTTGTACCGAAATGCTTGCTCGCGTATCGAAACACGTTGCTAAAATTCTTAAGACCATATCAGAACACTTGCTCGAGTACTGAAACGCTATGCCTGGAAAGGCTTATCCGTATCGAAACACCTACCCGCATATCAAAACGCTATGCCTAAAATGGCCTAGCCGTACTGGTACGGGGTCACCTATTTTCGATACGCCTGGACTTGTAATGTCCCAAATTGTTGTTTAAACACACTTTAATGAAATCCAAACCACTTAAACATGCTTTAAACACTTATACAACATCACTAAAATACATTTCCCACCTAAGCAACACAGAATCCACAACAACTCATGGCAAATATACTACTCATGACATTCTATAGGCATGCATCCTAATATCATTTCACCAAGCAACCAAAACTCACATTCGGTACCTTTAAGGCATACTCAACATGTTTTCACAATTATAGCATTATACCAAACTTGCTTGAATCATCAAAACATGGAAACCACACCAAAATAACTAGATGCATTCCTAAGAACACATCTAGAATCAAAATAGGCAATGATTCACACAAGTCTAACAACAACAAACCAACATGAAATCCAGCACTTCACGTGCTTAAAAACCATGGAAAAACAGAATTACAAATCCCCAAAATATGGCGAACACATTGCCTTATTAACCGGAATCATAAACCGAGTTCATACTCAAAGTAGTCTTTGTCTTAGGATCACTTTAGCCTTGCCCTTGCAGCCCCCAAACTTTAATGTTCTGCATTATTAAGAAAAAGAGAGCGTAAGCACACATGCTTAGTGATGATGCTCATAAACAATGATGCATTTAAAACATCTGAAACCAAAACACTTGTTTCCAAAACATGCTTATAACTAAAGTACTTTTCATGCCTCCAACCGAGACATGCATAAACACCCTTAGGCAAGATCATAAACATATTCCATGCTTAGATCCCAAAGCATTAAATCATAAACCATGTTTAAATCCCAAAGCATTATTAAATAAAACATGCTTAAATCCCAAAGCATTACATAAAAGGTTCAACACATGAACTTTCACATATATTTGCATTAATAGTAACCCGGATAGACTACCCTCTATCCAACATATCAGATACACAGATCTCTCATACCATTCCTACTTAAATAGCATGATATTCCCAAACCTTGCCTAGTTAAACCGCAAGATTTGACACCCTCGCCTAGTTAAACCGCGATATTTACCACCCTTGCCTAGTTAGTCTGCAAGTATACCAACCTTACCTAGTTATACTGCAAGATCACGATCAAATTGGGTTGCCTAGTTAAACCGCATGCCCAATGAGGTTCCCAACAGTCTGAGTGGCCTTGTTAAACCGCCATACCTTAAGGACCCATGGCCACGATTGATTTTGTTCATATTTTACAATGCACTTTAATCCTATGGCATGCCAACTATATATGATTGTTTTTACCCTGTCACATAGCCAATATACCATTTCCAAAACCATTTACCTACTGTTTTCAATGCATCAAACCAAAACCACCACATATGCAATCCACATTGCCCAAAGCAATACCCCATTCCCAACCGGAATAAAAACCAATGCTCACTAGCATTTATATACATTAAATCCATTGCATACGTGTTCATAACCGTACATTTACAGTAGAAAATTAAACCATGTTTAACACAAGACATGAACTCATCATGCTTATATCTAAACCAATATTCAAGAGCAAAATAAGGGAAACTTTCTTCCGAGCTTAGATAAGTGTTTCATGCTTACCCTAAACTCCAAACAACCTTTATCAAGCCTTTTAAGGGTGTTAAAACCAGTTTTCACTCATCGATACACTTCACCTTGCTCACCAATGTGAATCGAGCACCCGACAAGCAACAATCAATGTCAAACTTCGTCGCGCTGATTATCCCCTGTTTTAACCATATAAAACCAGAGAGCAAATGCATTATTATGCATTCAAACCATTGCCAACAAGCAATTACCCGCAACTCTCAAGTTGCCCACACAAAACTTATCTGAAACATGCCGAAATCATCATCAAACACTTCCTAAACTTAACACAACCTTATTATAACGATTCAATCCAACAAACCTCAACAATTAATACCTAAAAACCCTTTTCCCAACATCATTTTACTTCCAGCAAAGATTAAACACAATTATCACCCCAAAACCCTTAATTAATCACCTTAAACATTAGAGATTCAACTTGTTTTGGGATTGCAATATTAAAACCAAGTTATTAACTCAATTAAACATCAAAATCATGATATAATCTGATCAAAATCTCAACAAAACAGAACAAATACGAAGATCCATAAATCTCATCAATCAAAATATAATTAAACCAATTTTCCTTAATTAAACTATCAAAACACATTAGAAAACAATTGTAAAGGATCAAGAACTTGGGAATTTCAGTAAAGAACCTTTCATTAGAGGAGAAGAACGAATCCTTACCTCCAATGTTGATTTTTCCCCTTAATTGCTAAATAAAACATGAAAATCAAGAGAATAACAATAAGCATTTGATGAAAAAGCATTAAGAAATCAAATGGAAATCAAAACCTTTGATTTTTAACTGAAGAAATTGAGATTGGAAAGATGTTTGACTGGAGAGAAATTGAGAGAAAGAAGTTGCAAAGTTGTTACGTGAATTTTGTTAAAAGTCTAAAATGTGATTTGTTAATTCTCTCCACTTTTAAAGCTTTTTAAAACCACTTTAAAATAAGTTAATTAAAGGGGGAGATATGTTAAAAATAACTAGGATATTTAGCTCCTTAAAGATTCAAAGTTTTGATCCCTTTTAAAACAATCACTAAAAACAGTTTTCAAAGTTTGCATTTTGGTCACTAGTCCAAAATGTGCAATTTCTAAATATCATTTTCCAAAATTGATTTTACCACAATCATCATTATATTAAATAATGATTTTACCACATTTTCCCATATTTTATCACCTTTAAAAATATTTAATCCGAATTAATCCCAAAACTAACTCGAACCTCTAATACCGGTCCACCAGACCTTCGAACAAACCTTAAACCATCCAAGCCCAAAACTGGGGCGTTACAACTCTCCCCTCTTAAGAAATTTCGTCCTCGAAATTTACCTGGAGGAAAAAGTTGCAAAAATTGCTCCATCATATCTGCCTTGCTTTCCCAAGCGGCTTCCTCAACACCACGATGCCGCCACAAGATTTTAACAAGTTTTATCATCTTGCCACAAAGAACCTTACTGCTGCAATCAAGGATTTCCACCAGCTCCTCATCATAGGATAAATTCGGTCTCAGCTCAATATGCTCCACCGGTATAACATGCGAGGGATCCGACCAACACCTCCGCAACATAGATACATGGAATACATCATGTATTTTATCAAGCTCGGGAGGTAACCTCAACCGATAAGCCATAGGACCTACACACTCCACAATCTCATATGGTCCAATAAACCTCTAACTAAGCTTCCCTTTACGTCTGAACCACATCACCTTCTTCCATGGTGACACTTTCAAGAATACATGATCGCCCACCACATATTCAATTTCCATACGCTTCAAATATGCGTAAGATTTCTACTGATCCACAACCGCTTTCAAGAGATCACACACAAGCTATACCTTTTCATCCGTGTCTTTCAACACATGTGGCAAGGAAACATACTTTTCCCCTACCTCAACCCAACACAAGGGCATACGACACCTCTGGCAATACAATGCCTCATACGGTGCCATCTGTATACTTTCTTGATAGCTATTTTTGTACACAAATTCAACCAAAGGTAGATGTTTCTCCCAGGTTCCTTGAAACTCAATAATACAACACCTCAGCATATCCTCCAAAATCTGGATAACCCGCTCAGACTGTCCATCTGATTGAGGATGATGCGCGGTGCTGAAATTCAATCTCGTACCTAAAAGTCGGTGCAGACTTACCCAAAACGTCACTATGAACCTCGGATCCCTATCTAAAACAATGGACTTCGGTACTCCGTGCAGACACACGATCTCAAAAATGTACAAATCCGCTAATTTGTCCAAGGTGAACATCGTATGCACTGGTAAAAAATGTGCACACTTCGTAAGATGATCTACAATCACCAAAATGGAATCCTTTTTAGCCGATGTCAAAGGTAACCCTAACACAAAATCCATGGTGATTCTCTCCCATTTCCATTCCGAAATCTTCAACGGTTGCAACAACCTGGATGGAAACTGATGTTCAGCCTTAACCCGCTGACACGCCATACACTTAGAAACAAACTCTGCCACATCCTTTTTCAAACCAACCAGTAGCGCACTTCCTTTAAATCACGATACAACCTGGTACTACTAGTATGTATAGCAAAAGAACTAGAATGCTCTTTCGTCAAAATAGTACGCCTAAGCTCAGAAAACTCTGGCACCACTATTCGGTCCTTAAAGCACAAAACACCATCATCATCAAAATGAAAATCTATCGGATTACCATCCGCTATGCCCTTAACATGAGGAACGAAAGAATCATTAAACGGTTGCTCAGCTTTAATCAACTGCGACAACGTAGGCTTAACCTACAACTCAACCAACAAACTACCTTCCCGTGACACGCTCAACCTCATAAACATCACCCTAAGCTCAACAACAACCTTACGACTCAGCGCATCCGCCACCATATTGGCTTTTCCTGGATGATACTCGATTGTTAAGTCATAATCTTTAAGCAACTCCAACCATCTTCGTTGCCTAAGGCTCAAATCCTTTTAAGACATCAAATATTTAAAACTCTTATGGTCTGTGAAAATCACACACTTTTCACCATAAAGGTAGTGTCTCCATATTTTCAAGGCAAAAACCACAACCGCAAGCTCCAAATCATGAGTTGGATAGTTGCGCTCATGAACCGTCAGCTGTCTCAACGCATAGACCACAACCTTTCCGTCCTGCATCAGCACACAACCCAAGGCAACATACGATGCATCACTATAAACCACAAACTCCTTCCCAAATTTAGGTTGAACCAACACAGGAGCATGTGTCAAAACCTCCTTCAACTTCTCAAAATCTGTTGCTGCTTCTCCGTCTATACATATGAAACATTCTTTTGCAACAACATTGTCAACGATGCTGTAATACTCGAAAGCCCATATACAAAGTGACGGTAATAACCAGCTAGCCCAAGAAAACTGCGAATCTCTGAGACAGATTTAGGTTGCTTCTAATTGAGAATAGCCTAAATTTTCTATGGATCAACACGAATACCCTCCGTGAAAACCACATGACCTAAAAACATCACCTCCTTGATCCAAAGCTCACACTTGCTCAACTTGGCATACAATTGATTATCCTTCAACTCTTGCAACATAATCCACAAATGCTATTCATGCTCATCCTCGGTACAAGAGTACACGAGTATATCATCGATAAAAACCACCACAAACTAATCGAGGTACTCATGAAGCACCCTATTCAACATATCCATGAAAGTAGTGGAGGCATTCATCAAACCAAACGACATCTCCAAAAACTCGTAATGCTCGTACCTCGTGCAAAACACAGTTTTATACACATATACACCTTTAACCATCAAATAGTAATACCCTGACCTTAAATCATTATTCAAAAACACTGTTGTCCCGTGAAATTGATGAACAAGTCATCAATCTGCGGTAACAAGTACTTGTTCTTCACCGTGAACTTACTCAACTGTCGATAATCAAGGCACATATGCAATGATCTATCATTCTTCTTCACAAAAAGAACTGGGGCACCCCAAGGCGAAATACTAGGTCGAATGAACCCATGTTCCAACAACTCCTGAAGCTGCGTTTTTAACTCTTTCAACTCCTTTAGTGCCATCCGATAAGGAACAATGGACACTGGAGTTGAACCCTCACACGTATCTATACCGAATTCCACCTCTCTATCAGGCGATAAACCCATTAACTCTTTAGGAAACATCTCAAAAAATTCACATACAGTCTGAATATACTGCACTCAAAAACCCTTGGCCTCCAGATTCATTGTGATAGCCAAATAAGCTTGGCAGCAATCAAACATCATCTTCTCCGCTCAAGTAGCTGAAACAACACTAGATAAGAACTTCACGTTATCACCAACCACCACAACTTTATAATCATCGGCTAACTTCAAAAAAATCCTTTTGGATTCACAATCCACCACTGTCTTGTGCTCACTTAACCAATCCATACCCAAAATAACGTCAAAACCATGGAATGGCAATTCCATTAGATCCGTGGCAAATTCTTGACCTTGCACAACCAGAGGACAACACCTATACAACCTTCTAGTAGTAACTGTCTCCCCAAAGGAACTAGTTACTAACATGCCCACATCTAGGATCTCAACATGAACAATCAACAATAATGCATGCTCACTTAAGATATATGATTGAGTAGACCCCAAATCAATCAAAGAAATCAATGACAAAGATTGCAAGGTAAAGGTACATGCGATCACATCAGTTTCATTGCGCCCCTCGAAGTGAGCATAGACCTGAGCTAGTCCATCATTCTCTAGTCGTACAGCAAATACATGTGCCACAGCCCTCCGCCCATTCTCTCGCCTCTAAAAATTACCCCTACCTCAGCCTTGGTCCCTAGTAGGTGCAACAACATGAACCGATTCATCCTTCACAGTACGAGGACAATCACGCTTCATATGCTCAGAAGATCCACATATCCAGCAAACTCCAGCGGTACCCCAACACATAACCGTGTGGCACATTCCACAACGCTCACACTCTGGTACAACATGAGCTACTTGATTGCCACGACCAGCATCACATAATAGCTAGAGTCGGCCACTCTCTTACCCAAACTCGCACTCACAGTCTGAACCGATGTACCCAAAGACTGCTCAATATCCTTGGCCCGATTAACCAACACATCAAAATTTGTGTAATCTGCAGCCAACATATATGTCTTAATGTCCTTCATAAAGCCATAGCAGAACCTATCACATCTCTATTGATCATCATGGACCAACTCTAGGGCATACTAACTCAAACGAACAAACTTCATCTCATATTCGGCAACAGACATGGTAGCCTACGTCAACGACATAAACTCGCGCTTCTTTGCATCCAAATATTGGGCACCAAGATACTTTCTCTTGAAATCTCTCCGGAAGAACTCCCAAGTCACATCCGCCTACGGTACTCCTACAATTGTGGTCACCCACCAATGATATGCATCACCCTACAATAGTGACACCGTGCAACCTAGCTTGCGCTCCTCATTACAACCCATCTGGCTCAGAATACATATTGTTTTTTCCAGCCATCCCTCAGTTGCCTCAAAACTCAAACCCTAAAATTCCTTACCTCCCAAACTACGAAGACGCTCTAAGGGTAAACCTTGATTTGCTACCATAGCAGGTGTCGGTGCTTGTGCTTGCACTTTAGCCATTGCTGCCTAAAATGCTCCTGTCATCGCTTGGATTAACGGAGTCAAATCACCAAATATTGGCACTTGATGAACCTAGGGTAAATCACCAGCCCCAACATCAACAGGAGAAACCAACGAAGGAGGATTAGGAGGTAAAAAAATTAGGGAGATTCCCTTCCTCAATGTTATTCTACCCAACTCCGGCATTAATAGCCATCGAACGCGTCTCACGTCGAGCCATTCTAGCAAAAGCATCAAAACACTTTAGAGTTAGGCTAGCATAAGGTAAAGGATCCAAGACAACCTTATTAAACATTTTTAAACCTCGATAATAGGCAATGTGTTCCCAATTCATACCCCAACATGATATTAAGTAATCACCAAACATATGCACAGTCACCATGCAATTCAAACATCACTTACTAATCAAACAACAACATCCCAAATTTTTGAAACTTGTCTATGATACCAACAAATGTAACCCCCACGACCCGACGTAGATGCCCGATCGAACTGAGAGAACAACATTAGGCTTGCCAAAGCAAACTAGAGAACAATTACTAAAAACTGGTCCATTTTTCATTTTATCTTATCTGGATGCATATTATTAATCCTATACGTGTATACTTGCAGCGGATGAATTTTTAAAGAAAATGGATCACGAAAAGGTCTCTAATTGCATAACATACACTTCAGGGACCAAATTGCAAAACTGATAATTTTAGGGACCAAAGCTAAAATTAAAATTACCAATCCTCAATCAGTCCATTTACATGCTCACATGATAAATTCCAGGTCCTTACGATCATTTAAACTCTTACAATTGCATTCACATAACTCAAGGACCAAAATGAAAAGGCAAAAACCTTCAAGATTCTAAAATAACCGATTTAACGGTAGTCGTACCGGTATGCGTACAAGTGCTTCGGTATGCCCTTATGATTTCAAAAACTCAAATTCCAGTAGCTAAAACTCGTACTGAAACGCTGCTCTCGTATCGAAATGCCTGGCTAAAATGCTTAAGACCTATCAGAATACTTGTTCGAGTACCGAAAGACTATGCTTGGAAAGGCTTATCCGTATCGAAGCACCTACCAGCGTATCAAAATGCTATGCCTAAAATGGCCTAGCCATACCAGTACGAGGTTAACTGTTTCGATACGCCTAGACTTGTAATGTCCCAAATTTCTGTTTAAACACTCTTTAATGAAATACAAACCACTTAAACATGATTTAAACATTTATACGACGTCAGTAAAATACATTTCCCACCAAAGCAACACAGAATCCACAACCACTCATGGCAAATATACTACTCAAGACATTCTATAGGCATGCATCCTAATATCATTTCACCAAGCAACCAAAAGTCACATTTGGTACCTTTAAGGCATACTCAACATGTTTGCACAATTATAGCATTATACTAAACTTGCTTGAATCATCAAAACATGGCAACCACACGAAAATACCTAGATGCAATCCTAAGCACACATCTAACATCAAAATAGGCAATAATTCACACAAGTCTAACTACAACAAACCAAATTGAAATCCAACACTTCATGTGCTTAAAAACCATGGAAAAACATAATTACAAATCCCTAAAATATGGCAAACACATTGCCTTATTAACCGAAATCTTACAACCCCCAAACTTTATTATTCTGCATCATTAAGAAAAAGAGAGGATAAGAACACATGCTTAGTGAGGATGCTCATAAACAATGATGCATTTAAAACATTTGAAACCAAAACACTTGTTTCTAAAACATGCTTATAACCAAAGCACTTTCCTTGCCTGCAACCGAGACATGCATAAACACGCTTATGCAACATCATATACATATTCCATACTTAGATCCCACAGCATTAAATCATAAACCATGCTTAAATCCCAAAGCATTATTAAATAAAACATGTTTACATCCCAAAGCATTACAAAAAAGGTTCAATACATGAACTTTCACATCTATTTGCGTTAATAGTGACCCGGATAGACTACCATCTATCCAACATATCAGATACACGGATCTCTCATACCATGCCCAGTTAAACTGCATGATATTCCTAAACCTTGCCTAGTTAAACCGAAATATTTGACACCTTCGCCTAGTTAAACCACGAGATTTACCACCCTTGCCTAGTTAGTCCGCAATTATAACGACCTTGCCTAGTTAAACCACAAGATCACCATCAAATTGGGTTGCCTAGTTAAATCGCATGCCCAATGAGGTTCCCAACAGTCCGAGTGGCCTTGTTAAACCGCCATACCTCAATTACCCATGGCCACGATCGATTTTGCTCATATTTTATAGTGCACTTTAATCTTATGGCATGCCAACTATATCCGATTGTTTTTACCCTGTCACATAGCCAATATACCATTCCAAAACCATTTACCTATTGTTTTCAATGCATCAAACCAAAACCACCACATATGCAATCCACATTGCCCAAAACAATACCCCATTCCCAACCGGAATGAAAACCAATGCTCACTAGCATTTACATACATAAAATCCACTGCATACATGTTCATAACCATGCATTTATAGTAGTAAATTAAACCATGTTTAACACCAAAACATGAACTCAACATGCTCATATCTAAACTGATATTCAAGAGCGAAATAAGGGAAACTTACTTTTGAGCTTAGGTAAGTGTTTCATGCTTACCCTAAACTCCCAACAACCTTTATAAAACCTTTTAAGGGTGTTAAAACCAGTTTCCACTCACCGATACACTTCACCTTGCTCCCCAATACGAATCGAACTCCCAAAAATCAACATTCAATATCAAACATTGTCACCTTGATTATCCCCTATTTTAACCATATAAAACCATAGGGAAAATGCATTAATATGCATTCAAACTATTGCCTATAAGCAATTACCCGCAACTCTGAAGTTGCCCACACAAAACTTATCCGAAACATATTGAAATCACCATCAAACACTTCTGAAACTTAACCCAGCCTTATTATAATGATTCAATCCAACAAACCTCAACAATTAACACCTAGAAAAACCTTTCCCAACATTCTTTTACTTGTAGCAAATATTAAACACGATTATCACCCCAAAAACCTTAATTAATCACCTTAAACATTAGAGATTCAACTTGTTTCAGGATTGCAATATTAAAACCAAGTTATTAACTCAATTAAACATCAAAATCATGATCTAACCTGATCAAAATCCCAGCAAAATAGAACAAATACGAAGATCCATAACTCTCATAAATCAAAACACAATTAAACCAATTTTCTTTAATTAAACTATCAAAACACATTAGAAAATAATTGTAAAGGATCAAAAACTTGGGAATTTTAGTAAAGAACTTCTAATTAGAGGAGAAGAACAAATCCTTACCTCCAATGCTGATTTCTCCCCCTAATTGCTAAATAAAACATGAAAATCAAGAGAATAACAATAAGTATTTGATGAAAAAGCATTAAGAAATCAAACGGAAATCAAAACCTTTGATTCTTACCTGAAGAAATTGATATTGGTAAGATTCTTGGCCGGAGATAAATTGAGAGAAAGAAGTTGCAAAGTTGTTACGTGAATTTTGTTAAAAGTTTAAAATATGATTTATTAATTCTCTCCACTTTTAAAGCATTTTAAAACCACTTTAAAAATTAGTTAATTAAAGGGAGAAATTTGTTAAAAATATCTAGGATATTTAGCTCCTTAAAGATTCAAGGTTTTGATCCTTTTCAAAACAGTCACTAAAAATAGTTTTCAAAATTTGCATTTTGGTCACTAGTCCAAAATGTCCGATTTCCAATTCTCATTTTCCAAAATTGATTTTACCATAATCATCATTATATTAAATAATGATTTTACCATATTTTTATCACCTTTAAAAAAAATTAATTTTATTTAATCCTAAAACTAACTCGAACCTCTAATTCCAGTCCACCGGACCTTTGAACCAACCCTTAAACCATCCAAGCCCAAAATTGGGGTGTTACACGGATCGGGTAGATGATTTGAAAGAACCAGTTTTGGCAATTCGAGTTAGTTTCGGGAATTAAATTCTAATAAATTGTTTTTGGCTAAAATAAAATATGGAAAAATGCTAGAAAATACTTAATTAATATTTTAATATTTTGGTAAATTTAATTTGAAGTAATTAATTCTTATTTTGGGACATTTTGGTCTAGTGCATAAAATGAAAGGTTTTCAAAGCTGTTTTTTGGTGACTAAATTGTAAAAGGGTCAAAACATAGAATCTTTAAGGGTTATTTGACCAAACTTTTCCATCATACTTTCCCTAATTTAGGCTATTTTTAAACTATTTTAATTTTTTTTAATATTAAAATAAAATAGATTTAATAAAAGTATTTTAGTTTTACAAAATCACTTTCTTACGTAACTACTTTTCTTCCAACTTTTTTCTCTCAACTTTTGTAGCAGCCAAACTAAGATTTTCACTCCAAAATTCTCAATATTCAATTCTTATTGATTTCCTTTTTGTTTCCTAATTGATTTCTTTAATTCCTATTGCAAAATCTACTTGGAATTCAACCAATCTTTGTCAATTAAGGGAGAAATCAACAAATAGAGGTGATTTTCATTTCTCTCCTCTAATTAAAGGTTCTTTATTAAAATTTCCAAGTTCTTGATCCTTTATAACTAATTTATATTATGGAATTATGATTTAAACATGGATTGGTAATTAAATTGAGTTTTATGTGGAAATTGGATAAATGTTTATTTGAATCTATTTCGTATTAAATTGGATTGGCTTAGATCTCTATTAGGATGTGTTTTATTGATGAAAAAAGTTAATAATTAAAGTAAATCTGAAGCTATGTGAATTGTTAGTTTTCTAACTTGTATATAGTTAGATTTTGGTGTGATCTTGGTGTTGTAGAGGTATAAGGAAATAATCAAGATGTTTTTGGATGTTAATTGATGTTGTTAAAAGGTTAGAATCATTAGGTTCTGGCTGGGCTTTATTTAGACGAGGTTTGATGATGATTTCAGTTGTTTTAGAAGGGTGTTTGATGGGTTCTTGTGAGGCGAAGTTGTGTTTTTTGGTTGCTGGAAATTAGAGATGTAGGGATGTGTTTTAATCCTCTATTTTTGATTGGGTAAAGTAAGGGAGTTTAATCCTTTAGCTTTTGGAGAGGGTGCGGAAGCTTTAGAGGCTTGATCGCGTATTGGCAAGTGGATCGTTTGGTTGTCGGTGAGTGGAAACGCGTTTTACCACTTTTAAAAGGTTTGAAGATCGTTGTTGGGAGTTTGGATAAAGTTTGAAACACTTTTCTAAGCTCGAAAGTAAGTATTGGTTGAGCTCTCTCTCGATTTCAGTTTTACAAAATAAAATCTCATGCACGTATTTATGGTTTTGATTACTCACTGTATTATGCATGTTTTAGAAATGAAAGATGTTGCAAATGATCATATATGATGATTATTGAGAATGAAACATGATTTATGAAAGTTTTTTGAGAATACTAAAATGCATGGTTTAGTGTATTTAAAATTGGATTGGTTTGATGCATATGTAAAACAGTGAAGTAATGTTTTTTATTGAATATATTGGCAAGTAGCCGAAGTTAAAATGTTATCAGATATATATGGCTAGCCATAGGTTTTAAAGTGCACGATAATAAGTCACCTCATGTGTGTCGAGGTGGGTAATTGTTCTGTTGCTCCACTATAAGAACCATAGCAGTTGAGGTGTGTAATTGTTCTGTTTTCTCCCGCTGGTGGATTTATACATCATAATCGTTGAGGTGGGTAATTGTTCTGTTGCTCTAGTTTGAGGATGTATGTGAAGTGGTCGTAGGAACCACTTGTGAAATTCGTGTATCCGATGTGTTTTATAAAATGAAATGGTACTAGTTTTAAGTCACTTGAAAGCCAATATATGAGATAATGTATCATGAGAAATAGATTATTTTTGTATAATGTGATTTATACATGAGATGCTCATTAACCTTGTGGTAGAGATTTTGGCATATGAAGCTTAAATTGAGGTTTGATATAGAATCTATGATACATGTATTGCAAATGATTTAAATGTGCATACTTGCAGAGATTATTGATGCTTGAGATGATTTTGCCATGAGATATTTACACTTGGTTTGAATTAACATGATTTTAATTACATTGATGAGCGTTTTTGAGATTCCCTCACTAGGCTTATAGCTTACGCTCTCCTTTTCTCATCAATGCAGAGAAATAGGCCTCTTCGGACAGCGAGTATGCAAGGGGAAATCCAAGGGCTGAAGCATTTTCAAAGTACGGTTTATAAATACTAAGTAGTAATAAGAGACAATGTGACCAAGTTGTATTTGGGAGGTTTATTTTGGGTACTCCCTTTTTGTATAAGTTTGGTTTGATGTTTTGGACTTGTATGATGCCTAATCTTTGATTTTAAGGGGTTGGGAACCATTATGCATGCTTAAGTAGAAATCATGCCTATAAGGGTTTGCTTTGAATATTCCATTTTGAGTATGATCATCTATCATGTTGATATCATTGAGGAATTGATGGTTGTGAAGTTATATAATGATTAGATATTGTTTGAAGTATGTTTTATTAAGCCAAAGTGTCATATGTTATACCAATAGGTTATTACAAGTATGTCCGTATCGGTATGGGTCCTCAGGGATTGGTACACGGGGACCTATCTTGGCTCAATCTGGGAAAAATTGCCTAGGCATATCTGTAATGCCCCGATTTTTGGGCCTAGCAGTTTTGGGGGTTATTAGACGGTCTAGTGAACTGGGTTAGAGATTCGATTCAGATTCAGGATAATATATTTTTCGGTGAGATAAAAATTAGGAAAAATAGTTAAAAATCATATTTTAATATATAATGATTTTTTGTGGAATTAATTTTGGAAGTTAGACATTTTGGCTACTGACCAAAATGCAAGTGTTGAAAACTGCAAATTTTTAGTGACTAAAATGGAAAAGGTCAAATTCTTAGAATCTTTAAGGAGCTATTTTACCAATCGGTTTCTGATGGTTTCTCTCTTAATTGAAGATATTTTAACATGTGCTTTAATTATTAATTAAAGAGGATTCTTGTTAAAAGTTAGTTATCTATTTCCAAAACCACGTCATTTATTTTCTCTCCATTCTCTCCTCAGCCAAACACTCAGGTTTTCACCAAATTTCCAGAGGTGAGGTGTTTCTAACTTGATTTTATTGTTTCAAATTATTTTATAAAGATTGTATACATAAAATCTTACAATAATCTTGTGTTTTCTTAGTTTTCACAAATTAATTAAGGGAGAAACTTCACAATAGGGGTAAGGTCCAAGATCTCCTATATTGTATGGTTCTTTACTGAAATTCCCAAGTATTTGATCCTTGATTTTGTGTTTCTAATCAGATTTTAATGATTTTTCAATGATTAATTGAGTTAATTGAGGGGAAATGAGTTAATTCACGTATTGAATCTATTTTGTGGTAATTAAAGATGATTTAATTCATATTGTGGATGTTTTATAATGTTGATAAGTTGTTGTTGTCAGTGGAATCCTAAAACTCTTGAATCTCTAATTGTTTAGGTTTCTAATTTTGTGTTCTTGGGGTGTTTTGGTGACTGCATGAATGCAGGGGGTGCTAGGTTGTTTTGATTCTATTTTTTGGTGCTGATTGTTGATAAAAGTGGTGTTATACTGTTAGGTTGTGGATGCGTTGTGTTTGAGAAGGTTTTGATGATGATTTCGGTTGTTGTGGATGGGTAATCTTGTGAGGATTGTGGAAATCCAAAAGGATTTGTGAATACAGTGTCTTGAATGCATTGAGATGCATTAATCCTCTATTGTGTTGTGGTCAAAGCAGGGGAAGTTGATCCGAAAGTGATTGGTGAAGCGTTGGAGGCTTCAGACACTTGATTTTGCATCGGCGAATCGAGGTTTCACGTATTGGTGAGTGAGAACGTGGATTCTAGCTAGGGAATATTTTAAAGGGGGTTTATAGGAGTTTAAACTTAGCTTGATACGCTGGTTTAAACTCGAAAATAAGTAAAATATGGTTTTCTCTCTCATTCGTGCCAGTGTAAAATGATTTCTTATGCACTTGTTTGATTTACATTGTACCTATTGTTTAAGCATGATTTAAAGTATTTGAGATACTGTTTTTAAGCATGAAATGTTGAAGATGCACATGGTAAGTGATCCTCGTAAATATGGTTTATACTTGTGGTTTAAAGCATGATTGTTGCTTTGGAAAAATGTTTTGGTTAATGCTTGTTTAAAATAGTGAGGTAAATGTTAAATGGTTAATTATATTTGCAAGTGATGTGGTTTTGAAATTGTTATCAGATATAGTTGGCCGGCCATAGGATTGAGTGCATTATAATAAGTCACCTTGGATGTTGAGGGGTTTAGATTCATGTACCGAAAACTCCATCCGAGTACCCTAACGGTAGAGGGGTTAAACAGTACCAAAAACTCCTGTTAGTGGATTAAGCATCTAACCGATGAAAGGGGTTGGTGTCCCCAAGGGTTTGAAAGTACCCGGTTGGTAATGTACCGTGATTTTTATTGTACCACAATTTCGGTTGAGATAGCTTGAAGTGTTGGTTGAACACTTTTTGAATCCGTGTATCCAATGAACTCTTTTGGTATTGGACTTGTTTAATAATCACTTGTAAGCCAATATAATTGTTAATGTATCATTGAAAGGTTTATGTTTATAATATGACTTATACATGTTTACTCTTTAAGCTATGCATATGGTTGCTATGTATGGGAAGGCTTAAATTGAGGTTAGCAATGGGATTTTGTTGTTGGTTAATGATACATGTAGCATATGGTTTAATATGCTGGTTTTGGAAGTGTTAAGTGCATGGTTTATAGGGCATAATGTTTTATATGATGAAAAGTACGATTTAAAAAAGGGATTTTTAATATGTAGTTGGACAAAGGTTGTAAATGCATTGATGGTGTGCTGTGTTTGAACACTCCTCACTAAGCCTAGTGTGCTTACACTTTTTTGTCCATCAAAGCAGAGAATTAATGTCTCAGAAGGTAGCAAGAAGCAAGGGGATCCTAGCAAGACTTGGTTAACAAAGTATGTTTCGGATTAGACTATAAGAATAAAGGCAATGGGGTACTTGTTTGGTTTTGGGAGATGTTTTGTTGAACTCCTTGTTTAATCATGTTGCTTGTTTGCTCTTGAATTGTAAATGGCCCTTAATGTTGGTATTTTGGTGTTGGTTTACATTTTGGATTATTTTTTGGATGAAAACTAGGATGCATGCCTCTAGCTTTTCATTTGATGAAAAGATGCCATGCTAGGATGCTAAGTTTGTGAAGCGTGGATGCTTGTGGTATGCCTAGTATGCTGGTGTTATGTATTGAACTTGTTGGAGTGATTTGAGTGTGTTATTTGGATGAAAAACCAGCAAAAAGTGACATTACAAGTCCAGGCGTACCGATACGCGTGGGACCGTATCGGTACGGCTAGGTATTTTCCAGCCACAGGGTTTCAATAATTGTGCTAGTTGTTTTGATACGCCCAGGCTATTTTGGCCTAGCGTACCGGTGCGGGAGGGGGTGTTTTGGTATTTGGTTATTGCCTTTGGAATCTGCTTTTTAAACCAAATCCCGCATACTGAAACACCACTATCTGTATCGATACGGTCCATAAAGCAATTTCAAAAGTTCGGTAAATTAGTTGGGCGAATCGGTACGGCATGGAGGTGTATCGAAATGGGGCGTTTCATACCGTATCTTTACGGCATAGAGGAGTATCGAAATGGGGAATTTTATACCGTATCAGTACGACATAGAGGTGTATCGAAACGGGGCGTTTCATACCGTATCGGTATAGTTGCGACCGTTTCGGTACGAACAACAACCAAAGCTGTTAATGTCACTGTAGCACGATTTTGGCCTTTGTATTTTAGTCTATGAGTTTCGTTTATGCAATTAAATACGCTTGAATGATCGGATTGAGTTGAAATTTGACATGTATGATTGAATCCTGACTAATGAAGGTTGGGTAACATTAAAAGTGAGCTTTAATCCTATAATTATTTGGAATTGCTATTTGGTCCCTAAATTGCATGTTGTATTGGATTGTTTATTGTTGCTTGATATGCACGGTGCTTGTTTGCTATGTACGATGGTTGAAATATGCGCGCTGATTGTTTATCTTATGTTGGGAAAATTTTGGGGACCCATTGCCTTATTATTATAGTCTTGAAAATTGATTTTTGAAATGAAAGTCTTGGATCCTTTCTTGAAGTTGGCCTGGCTATTTTTGTTTTGAAATGATTATCATTCCTTATATTTTAGCACGATGGGACCGAAGAGATAGTTGCAATATAGTGCGATTGCTGCTGCCGTTGGGCAGGGTGTTGAGGGAAACGTTGTGCCTCCTGGAGGGTTGCCACCACCCCCACCTATTCCACCTGAGTGAGTGGAACAAGTACCACCTGCACCGGCTGGGCCAAGGATGGGTGATATGGCACCATTGATACAGGCCATGACCGGTGCTTTTCAGGCAGTAGTTGCGGGTGTTCATGTGCCAGCACCATCGGTGGTTGGGCAAGGGTTGCTGCTTGAGCGTCTTCGCAATTTGGGCAGAGTTGAGTTCCAAGGGTTATCGCCTGAGGCTTCTAAGGGCTGGTTGGCTAGTACTAAGAGGATACTGGGCCAGATGGAGTGTATCGATGTTTGTAAGCTGGGTTGTGCTATTTCCATGCTGCAGGGTGATGCTTATACATGGTGGACTACCACAATATCCGGTATGGCGACAGATGATATGACCTGGAGTTCTTCTGTGAACCTTTCCGAAACAAGTTTTTAGGGGTCGATATTAGGATGATAGGAAGAGCGAGTTTATGGCTCTTGTGCAGGGCAGTATGTCTGTTGCAGAGTATGAGGTGCAGTTCGTGAGGTTGAGTCAATATGCACCTGAGCTGGTTCCTGACGAGCGTACGCAATGTGATCGATTCTGCTATGGGCTTGTGCAGGATGTTAAGACATACATGCTTGTTGCTGATTATATGATTTCGATGTATTGGTTTCGCGATCCATGGATGTGGAGCAAAATTTGGGTTTGGCTTCTAGATTGTGAGGTTCTAGCTCGGGTAAGAGAGCTGCTGATTTAGGTTATAGCGGTGGTCAGGCGAAGAGACACCATGACAGGAGGTTTCGTCTGAAATCGAGGCATAGCGGAGGTGCTGTTGGACATGGTGTCCAAGGGTAGGGTGCTCAGGCTACAGCTCCGTTTAACACCTATTCTGTTTGTGGATCCCGTGATCATATGAGGCTAGAGCCTCGTTTGGCTAAGGAGGGTCAGGCACCTGCGCCTATTGTGTCTAACGCTTGTTGGAGTTGTGGGTCGGGTGACCATCAGAGGCGTGATTGTCCGTTGTTGGCCCGAGGTGGGCAGGGTATCGCACCTTTTGTTGCTCCGCAAAGAGGTCGTGGTCGTGGCCATAGACTGTTTTAGCGTCGAGATGATGGACAGAGGACTGTGGCTCATACCGTTGCTATCTAGCCTGAGGGAGGTGGACAGGCTAGAGTGTATGCGCACTGTGAGGGTCGCAACGACATTGATGCGATTGCAGGTACTTTTACCCTACAGTCTTTGTTGTTGTATTCGTTGGTTGATTCCGGTTCTACTCATTCATACATCTTGAGTGAGCTTGCTAAGTTGCTTGATATATCTGTTAAAATTCTTAATGTGGGTGTTAAAGTGACTAGTTCTCTTGGGGAGACAGTCGGGGTTAGGAGGTTGTATTGTAGGTGTCCCCTGATGGTTCAGGGACATGAGTTTTCCGTGGATTTGATGGAGTTTCCATTCCATGGTTTTTATGTGATTTTGGGTATGGATTGGTTGACCGAACATCGGGCCGTGGTGGATTTTGAGACCAAACAGATATCTTTGAGGTTATCGGATGATTATGAGGTATCGGTTGTTGGTGAGAGTGCCAAGTTTTTGTCTAATGTTGTTTCGGCTTTGGAAGCAAGTCGAATGTTGGATTCGGGATGTCAGGCTTTCTTGGCCTATGTTATGAATCCTGGATCAAATGAGTTAATGGTGCAGGATGTTTGCACAGTATGTGAGCTTCCGACTATTTTCCCAAAAGAGTTCTCGGGGTTGCCACCAGACTAAGAGGTTGAGTTTGGCATTAAGGTCTTTACGGGTACAGTACCAGTATCGATTGCACCGTATCACATGGCCCTGAAGGAGTTGAAGATACAGTTGCAGGAGTTGTTGGATCGGGGTTTCATTAGACCTGGTATATCACCGTGGGATGCACCGGTGTTGTTTGTAAAGAAGAATGATGGTACGTTGCGGATGTGTATAAACTATCGGCAACTGAATAAGTTTACGATAAATAACAAGTATCCCTTACTGTGGATAGGTGATTTGTTTGATCAGTTTAGGGGTTCCTCGGTGTTTCCATGATAGATTTAAGGTCGGGGTATTACCAGTTGAAGGTGAAGGAGGTGGAAGTCCTAGGATAGCCTTTCGTACAAGGTACGAACATTATGAGTTTTTGGTGATGCCTTTCAGTTTGACCAATGCACCAGCTGCTTTTATGGACATGATGAACCAGGTATTCTATGAGTTTTTAGACCAGTTTGTTGTTGTGTTTATCGATGATATCCTCGTGCACCCTCGTACCGAGGAGGATCATGATAGCCATTTGCGGATTGTGCTTCAGAAGTTGATGGAGAATCAGTTGTATGCCAAGTTAAGTAAATGTGAGTTCTAGCTTAGGGAAGTCGTGTTTCTTGGGCATGTTGTGTCTGCTAAAGGAATTCAGGTTGATCTACATAAGGTTGAGGCTGTAACGAGTTGGAAGACGTCAATGTCTGTGACAGAGATTAGGAGTTTCCTTGATTGGGCGGGTTACTACCGAAGGTTTGTGGAAGGGTTCTCTAGTTTGGCAGCTCTGTTAACTAAGTTGCTACAGAAGAATGTTCAGTTTGAGTGGACGAAAGATAAAAAGCGAGCTTTTGAAAGGTTGAAGGAAGCCTTGACTCGAACTCTAGTCTTGGTTCAACCAGAATCGAGAAAGGAGTTCATTGTTTATAGTGATGCGTCGTATATTGGGCTTGGTTGCGTATTGATGTAGGAGGGTAAGGTAGTGACATCTGTATCTAGGCAGTTGAAGGTGCATGAACGTAACTACCCTACTCACGATCTTGAGCTTGCCATGGTGGTGTTTGCCTTGAAAGTTTGGAGGCATTACCTCTATGGTGAGAAATGTGTGGTTTTCACGGATCATAAGAGTTTGAAGTACTTAATGTCTCAAAAAAAGTTGAACCTAAGGCAACGTAAGTGGTTGGAGTTGTTAAAAGTTTATGATCTGACAATTGAGTATCATCCGGGAAAAGCCAATGTTGTGGCGGATGCTTTGAATAGAAAAGCGTTTATGGAGTTGAGAGCCATGTTTGCTTGGTTGAGTGTGATGAATGATGGGGGTTTGTTGGCTAAGTTGTAGGTGAAGCCGTCCTTGTCACAGATGACTAAGGAGAAGCAACTATATGATGGAGTTTGGCACCTCATGTGGAAGATATCAGGGAAGGGAATCCTAATGCATACTACGTATACCCTAGACAGGTTGGCTGAATTGTACATCTCAGAGATTGTACAGTTGCATGGGGTACCCAAATCCATAGTTTCGAATAGGGATATGTGGTTCATCATAAGGTTTTGAGTGAGTTTGCATCGTGCTTTGGGAACCAGGTTGAGTTTCAGTACCTCGTATCATCCTCAGTCGGAGCACGTGATTTAGGTTCTTGAGAATATGTTGAGGTGTTGTGTTATTGAGTACCAGAGAACGTGGGAGAAGCAGTTGCTGTTGGTGGAGTTTGCTTACAATAACAACTATCATGGTAGCATACAGATGGCAGCTTATAAAGGCGTTGTATGGCAGGAAATGTCATACGCCTGTGTGTTGGGCAGAAGCGGGCGAAAGTTTGTGTCGATGACCAATGTTTTGAAAGGCGCAACCTAAAAGGTAAAGTTGATATGTGAGCGCTTAAAAGCAGCTACAGATCGTCAGAAGTCCTGTGCGGATTTGAAGCGTATTGATATAGAGTACGCTATGGGTTATCGAGTAATTTTGAAGGTGCTGCATTTTGGGCGGAAAAGGAAGCTTAGCCCGAGATTCATTGGACCCTACAAGGTTTTTGAGCGTGTGGGTCCTATTGCGTACCGCTTAAGGTTACCTCCGGAGTTGGGAAAGATTCATGATGTGTTCCACGTTTCAGTGTTGCGGAGGTATAGTTCGGATCCATCGCATGTTATGCCGGTGGAGGAGATTGAGTTGAGACCAGACCTATCTTATGATGAAGAACCGGTAGAGATTCTTGATACCAGTAGTAAGGTGCTACGTGGCAAGACAGTAGAGCTTGTTAAGGTGTTGTGGAGGCACCGCAGTGTTGAGGAGGCCACGTGGGAGCGCAAGTCGGATATGTTGAAACAGTTTCCACACCTATTTCCTCTAGGTAAATTTTGGGGACGAAATTTCTTAAGTGGGGGAGAGTTGTAATGCCTCGTTTTTTTCGCCTAGCAGTTTTGGGGGTTATTAGACGGTCCGGTGAATTGGGTTAGATATTCGAGTTAGATTTAGGACAATATATTTTTCGTTGAGATAAAAATATGGAAAAATAGTTAAAATCATCTTTTAATATATAATGATTTTTGGTGGAATTAATAATGGAAAATGAGTTTTGGAAGTCAGACATTTTGGCTAGTGACCAAAATGCAAGTTTTGAAAATTGTGATTTTCTAGTGACTAAAATGAAAAGGGTCAAATTCTTAGAATCTTGAAGGAGCTTTTTTACCAATTGGTTTCTGATGGTTTCTCCCTTAATTGAAGATATTTTAACTTGTGTTTTAATTATTAATTAAAGAGGATTTTTTTTAAAAGTTAGTTATCTATTTCCAAAACTAAAATCACGTCATTTCTTTTCTTTTCTCTCTATTCTGTCCTCAGCCAAACACTCAGGTTTTCACCAAATTTCCAGAGGTGAGATGGTTTCTAACTTGATTTTATTGTTTCAAATTGTTTTATAAAGATTGTTTACACAAAATCTTACAATAATCTTGTGTTTTCTTAGATTTTAACAAATCAATTGAGGGAGAAACTTCACAATAGGGGTAAGGCCCGAGATCTCCTCCATTGTATGGTTCTTTACTGAAATTCCCAAGTATTTGATCCTTGATTTTGTGTTTCTAATATGATTTTAATGATTTTTCAATGATTAATTGAGTTAATTGGGGGGAAATGAATTAATTCACGGATTGAATCTGTTTTCTAGTATTCAAGAATGATTTAATTCATATTTTGGATGTTTTATAATGATGATAAGTTGTTGTTAGTGGAATCCCGAAACTCTTGAATCTCTAATTGTTTAGGTTGCTAGATTTGTGTTCTTGGAGTGTTTTGGTGACTGCATGAATACAGGGGTGTTAGGTTGTTTTGATTCTTGTTGATTGTTGATAAAAGTGGTGTTAGATTGTTAGGTTGTGTCTGGGTTGTGTTTGAGAAGGTTTTGATGGTGATTTTGATTGTTGTGGATGGGTAATCTTGTGAGGATTGTGGAAATTTGAAAGGATTTGGGAATGCAATGTCTTGAATGCATTGAGATGCACTAATCCTCTATTGTGTTGTGGTCAAAGCAGGGGAAGTTGATCCAAAATTGATTGGTGAAACGTTGGAGGCTTCAGACACTTGATTTCGAGGTTTTACGTATTGGTGAGTGAGAACGTGGATTCCAGCTAGGGAATGTTTTAAAGATGGTTTATGGGAGTTTAAACTTAGCTTGATACGCTGGTTTAAACTCGGAAGTTGGTAAAATATGCTTTTCTCTCTCGGTCGTGCTAGTGTAAAATGATTTCTTATGCACTTGTTTGATTTACATTGTACCTACTGTTTAAGCATGATTTAAAGTATTTGAGATACTGTTTTTTAGCATGAAATGTTAAATATGCACATGGTAAGTGATCCTTGTAAGTATGGTTTATACTTGTGGTTTAAAGCATGATTGTTGCTTTGGAAAAGTGTTTTGGTTAATGCTTGTTTAAAATAGTTAGGTAAATGTTAAATGGTTAATTATATGGGCAAGTGATGTGGTTTTAAAATTGTTATCGGATATAGTTGGCTGGCCATAGGATTGAGTGCAATATAATAAGTCACCTTGGATGTTGAGGGGTTTAGATCCGTGTACCAAAAAATCCATCCGAGTACCCTAACGGTAGAGGGTTAAATAGTATCGAAAACTCCGTTAGTAGATTAAGCGTCTAACCGATGAAAAGGGTTGGTGTCCCCAAGGTTGTGTAAGTACCCGGTTGGTAATGTACCGTGAATGTTATTGTATCGCAATTCCGATTGAGATGGCTTGAAGTGTTGGTTGAACACTTGTTGAATTCGTGTATTCGATGAACTCTTTTGGTATTGGACTTGTTTAATGATCACTTGTAAGCCAATATAATTGTTAATGTATCATTGAAAGGTTTATGTTGTATAATGTGACTTATACATGTTTACTCATTAAGCTTTGCGTATGGTTGTTATGCACGGGAAGGCTTAAATTGAGGTTAGCAATGGATTTTGCTGTTGGTTAGTGATACATGTAGCATATGGTTTAATATGCTGGTTTCGTAAGTGTTAAGTGCACGGTTTATAAGGCATGATGTTTTATATGATGAAAAGTAGGATTTAAAAAGGGATTTTTAATATGTAGTTGGACAAAGGTTGTAAATGCATTGATGGTGTGTTGTGTTTGAGCACTCCTCACTAAGCCTAGTGTGCTTACGCTCTTTTTGTCCATCAATGCAGCGAATTAAAGTCTCGGAAGGCAGCAAGAAGCAAGGGGATCCTAGCAAGACTTGGTTAACAAAGTATGTTTCAGATTAGACTATAAGAATAAAGGCAATGGGGTACTTGTTTGGTTTTGGGAGATGTTTTGTTGAACTCCATGTTGCTTGTTTGCTCTTGAATTGTAAAAGGCCTTTAATGTTGGTATTTTGGTGTTGGTTTACATTTTGGATCAACAAAAGTCATATGCTGACTTGAAGCATATGGAGATTGAGTTTTCTGTTAGTGATCATGTGTCCCTTATGGTTTCGCCTTGGAAGAAGGTGATGAGGTTTGGACGGAAGGGCAAGTTAAGTACTAGGTTTACTGGGCCTTATGAGGTGTTGGAGCAAGTTGGTCCAGTTTCTTATAGGTTGAGGTTTCCTGCGGAGTTGGAGAAGATACATGATGTTTTCTATGTATCGATGCGTCGGAGGTATAGATCAGATCCTTCGCATATGATGCCTATTTAGGAAATCGAGTTGAATTCGAATTTTACCTATGATGAGAAGCCGGCGAGAATTCTGCATTTAAGCAGCAAGGTTCTTCGTGGAAAGACCATAGAGTTGGTGAAAGTGTTGTGGCGACATCATGGTGTCGAGGAAGCTACCTGGGAAAGCAATGAGGACATGTTGAAGCGGTTTCCTTTCCTTTTTTTGCCAGATAAATTTTGAGGATGAAATTTCTTAAGAGGGGGAGAGTTGTAATGCCCTGAATTTGGGCCTAGACGTTAGATGGATCCATTAGACGGTTCGGGAGAACCGAATTAGGCAATTTGAGTTAGTTTCAGGAATTAAATTTTAATAAATCATTTTGGCTCAAATAAAATATGGAAAAATGTTAGAAAATAATTAATTCATATTTTAAGTATTTTAGTGAATTCAATTTGAAGGAATTAAATATGATTTTGGAACATTTTGGTTCGGTTACTAAAATGTAAGGTTTTCAAATTTGTTTTGGTGACTAAATCGTAAAAGGGTCAAAACTTAGAATCTTTAAGGAGCTAATTAACCAAAATTTTCCACCAGATTTTCCCTTAATTTAGGCTATTTTTAAAGAGTTTTCCATTGGTTTTAAATATTAAAATAAATAGAATTAATAAAAGGAGATTTTAATTACATAATTCATTTTCTCACGTAACTAATTTTGTTCGCACTTTTCTCTCAACTTTTTCAGCAGCCAAACTATCAAATTCTTTCTAAAATTTCCAGGAATCAATCTCTTTTGATTTCCTACTTGATTTCTTTGATTCCGACAACTAAATCTACATGGATTTCAACCAATCTTTGCCAACTAAGGGAGAAATCAGCAATTAGATGTGATTTTTGTTTATCTCCTCTAATTAAAGGTTCTTTATTGAAATTCCCAAGTTCTTGATCATTTACAACTGATTTTTGTTGTAGAATTATGATTAAATCATGGATATGGTGATTCAATTGAGTTTTGATGTGAGAATTTGATTCTTACTATTATGGATATGTTTTGTATTGAATCTAATTGATTTAAATCCCTTTTAAGATGTGTTTTAATGTTGAAAGAATAGATTAATTAAAGAAATCCCGAAACTATGTTAATTGCTAATTTCTTAGGTTGTAAATAGTTAGATTTTGGTGTGACTTGGTGTTGTAGAGTTGCTGGAGGTATAAGGACGTGGTAAGGATGTTTTTGGATGTTAATTTATTTTGTTAAGATGTTGAAATCAATAGGTTTTTCCTGGGCTTTTTTATATGAAGTTTGATGATTATTTCGGTTGTTTTAGTGAGACGTTGGATGGTTTCTAGTGAGGTGAAGTTGCGTTTGTTGGTTGCTGGAAATTTGAGATGCATGGGAGTGCATTAATCCTCTATTTTTGATTGGATAAAATAGGGGAGGTGAATCCTATAGATTTTGTAGAGGTTGCGAAAATTTTAGAAGCTTGATTCTCTCAACGGCATGAGAGGTTTGGGTGTCGGTGAGTGGAAACGTGTTTTACTGATTTTAAAAAGGTTTGAAGAAGGTTGTTGGGAGTTTAGAATAAGTTTTAAACACTTATCTAAGCTTGGAAGTAAGTATTCGTTGAGCTCTCTCTCGTTTTTGGTTTTGCGAAATATAATCTCATGCACATGTTTATAGATTTGATTACTTATTGTTATATGCATGTTTTAGATATGAAAGATGTTGCAAATGATCATACATGATGAGCTTTGAGTATAGCAAATGATATATGAAAGCATGTTGAGAATACAAGAATACATGGTTTAATGTATTGGAAAATGGTTTGAATTGATGCATATGTAAAATAGTAAGTTAATGTGGTTTTTATTGAGTATATTGGCAAGTGGCTAAGGTAAATGTTATCGGATATAGTTGGCTAGCCATAGGGTTTAAAGTGCACTATGATAAGTCGCCTCATGTGTGTCGAGGGGTTAATTGTGTTGTATTCTCCCACTAGAAGATTGAGTATCACAATGGTTGAGGGGTTAAATGTGCCATTTGCTCTAGTTAGATGTATGTTAAGTGGTCGAAAGAACCACTTGGGAAATCCGTGTATTCGGTGTGTTTTATAAGTTGGAAAGAAAATTGTTTTGAGTCATTTGAATGGCAATATACGAGATGATGTATCATGAGAAATGGATTATGTTTTGTATAATGTGGTCTATACATGAGATACTCTTTCAGCTTGCTATTTAGAGATTTTGGCACATGAAGCTTTAATTGAGGTTTGTGTTAGAATCCATGTACATGTGTTGCAAATGTTTTAAATGTGCATTTGAAAGAGATGACTAAGGCATGAGATGTTTTGGCATGAGACTTATACTCTAGACTTGAATTAAAATGGTTTTAATTGCATTGATGAGCATTTTTTAGATTCCCTCACTAATCTTATAGCTTACGCTCTCATTTCTCATCAATGCAGAGAAATAGACTATTTTGGACAGAAAGTAGGTAAGGAAGGATCCAAGGATTGAAGTATTTTCAAGTATGGTTTTACAAGTGCATAGTAGTAATAAGAGGCAGTGTGACCAAGTTGTAATTGGGAGGTTTATTTTGGTTACTCCATGTTTGTACAAGTTATGTTGGATGTTTTGGACTTATACAATGCTTAATGTTTGGTTTTGAGTGGTGGGAAACAATATCCATGCTTGGGTAGAAATCATGCCTATACGGGTTATGTTTGGATTTGATATGTTGTGTATGATCTTCTACCATGCTTCTACGTTTGAATAAATGATGCTTAGGACGTTATATGATGATTAGAGATTGATTGGAGTGTGTTAGATTGAGCCAAAGTGTCATATGTTGGACCAAGAGGTCATTACAAGTCTGTCCGTACCGGTACGGGTCCTCTGGGATCGGTACGCGGGGACTTATCTCAACTCAATCTAGGAAAAATTGCCTTGGCGTACCGATATGCCTAGGGACCTATCCGTACTCTATGCTAAAAATTTGGCTTGGTTTTAGTACACGGGAAACCGTATAGGTATGCCTTTTGGATACTGGAATTCTCAATTTTGAACATTGCATACCCGTACCGATATGCTTTAGGACCGTATCTGTAACCCCCTAGACCCGGTCTAGCCACCAGACAAAATCGAGGAAGCTACATTAGGTTTGCCGCAGCAAACCGAAGAGATTCAACAAAACCGGGTCCATTTTTTTCTTTATCATGTCTAGATTCCAATTATTAGTCCTACGTGTACATGCATCACTCAGGTATAACCCCACCTCAATCGGGCATCATTTTGACATCCAATTGATCACATTTGCAATTTAGGGACCAAATTGCAAATATAGGAAATTTGCAGGATTTAAGCCACTTTTAATATACCAATCTTTAATTAGTCAGGTTCTGATCATTCATCTCAAATTGCTCATTCAAGCTCATACAATCGCATGGACAAGATTCAGGGACTAGAATGCAAAGAAAGCAAAATTGCTAAGCCAACATTACAGAAAATAGCCTCGGGTATCGGAACGGGTGTCACCGTACCGATACGCGTAAAATGCCCGTACCGATACACCACGGCAGGTATCTATACGCCATAATGAACTTACCTAACTTTTGAATCTTTTTAATATACGTACCAGTACGCTTACATGGGTATCGGTACACGAGTTTGGATTGAAAAAGTGAAATTCTAGAGGCTAGATCGTGTACCGATACACCATTACCCGTATCGGTATGCCAGGCCAAAAATCACCTAGGCGTACCGGTACTCCCTTACGCGTACCGATCCCTCAAGCCAGAAAATGTCTAGTCTTACCGATACGGTCCCCCGCGTATCGGTACGCCTGGACCCGTAATGCCACAATTTGCTAGATTTTCATCTAAAAAACATTCCCAAACCATTCCAACATGCTTATAACACCATACCAACATGCCATACGTATCACAAGCCAACTAGCAACTTCATTCCTACTGCACAACAAGTATCAAGCATCAAAAGGGAATCTATAGGCATGCTTCCTAATGTCCATTCAAGCAACATGTAAAAAAGGTAAACCATCTAAAACACATGTATCAACCTAGCACCACTTTTATCATCAAAACACATCTAAAAACAGAATCAAAACAACCTAACACCTCTAGCAACCAAACAACCACCACAACTCCACAAAAACACATGTCTAACAACATAAACAAATATAGATTCAAGAGTTTCAGGATTCCATTAATAAAAACGACTTATCAACATTATTATACATCCATAATATGTTCAAAATCAATCTACATCACTGGAAAACCGATCCAATCCAGATCCTTCACTATTTCATCAATCTTACCCAATTAAATCAATTAATTCAATGTAAAAAACACAAAATCATATTATAAACCATAAATCAAGGATCAAATACTTGGGAATATCAATAAAGAACCATTCAATAGAGGAGATCATGAACCTTACCCCTATTGTGTGATTTCTCCCTCAATTGGTTTGTTTAAAACTAGGAAAACACAAGATTTCAATGAGATTTTTTAAATCAAAGTTATATAATCAATTGTAGATCAAGATTTTGAGTAAAATTGATCTCTCACCTCTGGTTTTGATGAAATTTGAGTGTTTGGCAGAAAAGAAGTGGAGAAAAAAGTTGAGAGAAAAGCTACGTCAATTTTCATTAAAACCAAATAACTAACTTTAATATCTAAAATCCCCTTTAATTTAACTTTTAAAACACATGTTAAAATGATTTAATTGAAGAGAGAAATCGCCTTAAGGATTCTAAGAATTTGACCCTTTTCATTTTAGTCACTTTAAAAATAGTTTTCAAAAGTTACATTTTGGTCACTAGCCAAAATGTCACACCTCCCAATCTCATTTTCCAAAATTGATTCCACGAAAATATACGATCTCGAAACCGACTCGAATCTCTACTCTGATCCACCAGACCGCCTAATAACCCACTAAACCTCTAAGCCCTAAAAATGGGGTGTTACACTTTCGGTCCTACCTCTTCGGCGATATTGTAGCTGGACCAACCCTTCATCGTTTGATCATTTGTCTGCATCAGAGTTGCAGCTGGATCAAGTTTTGCAGACCTTACCTCTCCGCCAGTGTTGCAGTGAGGTTGAATTTTCTCCAAGCATCGCTTCATCGTTAGAGTCGTAGCAAGCCGGGCTCGTTTTGTCTCCTCCAACGGATCACCTCTAGTTTTTTGTCTTCCCAATGGATCCTCCATTTCGAAGATTTTTGCGTACAAGAGCGGGGAAAAAGATCAAGTGAAGCTTAAAGAAGAAGCGGTTGCCAGAGAAGCAAATCCTAACTTGTCCGAACAAAAAATGGTCCTCTTTTTGTCTTTGCTCCATTGTTGTTGCACAACAATGGGCAAAGAGGAGCAGCTGTAGAAGCCCATTTTATCTGGGCCCTTTACCCAACATACAAACCCACTACAATTCAACTAGCCCACATCCAAATATAACTAAATTAAACCAATAAATCTAAATCTGAAAACTCAATACAAATAACCCATTAACCCAAAAATTCAATATATATGATGCATATGTAAACTATATCTACATATAGTATTATATTTAATCATAATATATATGTAAAGTATGATACAAATGTAAATTACAATATATATGATTTAGTTATATACGTATGTCACCTATATTTAAAGGGGTCTTTTTATATGTTTGTTAGTTATTTTCTATATTTACATATACATATTTACATATATTTGCATTCATATTTGATTTTCATAATTAAAATTTTAAAAAATTTGGGTATTATTTTTATTAGGGATTCTCGTGAAAAACGTACCTCGAACGTAAGGGGTGCCGCTTTTCGTTAATCTCTATTGCAAAAATACAATTTTTAATCATAATTTTCAAAACAGGTTCCGTTTACAAACGTCACAAATGATATGTTTTTAGTGGCATTTTACTATCAAACGCCGCTAATGACCTATTTTTAGTGGCGTTTGTAACCACAAATGCCGCTACTGACTATATATATAGTGACATTTTTCTACAATTGTCGCTACTTGAAAAATATCAATTTCTACTGTAGTGCACCCAAATTTAACCTATAACATTATCCAAATATCAAACTTAACAACCAAAATAATCAATTAAATAAAAAACTTATCAACCAATATCAATTTACCCAAATATCAAACTTGAAAAATAAAAATACTTAACAATCAAAATAATCAAAGTTTGTACCATTAAAGTAAAATGTAATGTAAGTAAACATTGTTCAGTAGAATAAAGAAAATTATGAGCCTAAAAAATCAACTACGATGACGGATTCTGGATTAAACCCAATGTTTCATCCCCACTGGTCATGTAATGTAAACATTATTTGTATCACTGGTTAGGTAAGCTCTAACTGACCAGTGGTTTCCCCAGATGCTTCATCCCAATAACAGAAAGAAACTTGAAATTTTCTACAAGCCAGGACCTAATTTGCCGGTACAGTTTCACCAGCAGGAATATGGACAAAAAGAACAACAAGAGCTTTATTTCCAACAGCAAAACTTTTGGCCTCCTCTTGTACTTCTTTTAGCTTTCCACCAGTAACATGTTACTGTCTTAGAGTATCTTGTGCATTTAATCAGACTCGCTTAAGAAACTTTTAACTTTGATAATTACCATGTCACATGAACAACATATAAACCAAATAAATGTCCCTCATACACTAGAATTTGGCACATATAGTGACCACTGAATTTTTTCCTAAGAATAATTAACAATAAGAAGCTTCCAATAAGGAGGGGCTAGGTTGTATTCCAGCCCATGTAAACGAAAAATAACCAAATACTTGATGGTTAAACTTACCTGATCAAGTTCATGGATTCTTATTGTAGAAGCAAGTATTTCATGCTCTTTAGACGCACCTGCTTTAATGACAACTGCTAGGAACTATAACACTGTAGATAAACGTAACTGTTAAATTTTGTTTATTTATATCATTTTCTATATACTAGAAATTTTAACAAGTGATAAAATCGATTTGTGCATAAATTAATGCATTTCAAAGGCAAAAAAGTTAGAAGATAAAAAGAATACTTGTCTTTAGAAAATAGACAAAATTTATCAACTCTTAAAAGACTAATCAGCCTTTTCTGATAATTGAAGATCATTAAATAGATACAGAATTACAAAAATACAACTTTTTTGTAAAAAAATATCTAAATACAGAGAAGATGACATCTCTTTTTACAACAAAGCCTCAATCCTAAACAAAGAAGCTTAAATAAACAAAACATTGCAATAGAAAAAACATTAATAAGTTGTGTTTCATGGACCCCATCCATAAGGATGAAACATTGCAGGACCACTTTATTACTCCTTTAGAGTGAGAGCATGCTATTTTAGACTTTTTTTGGTGCCAAATCATAGTTTAGACTTTATAGTTTACTCCAAACAATTAAACACGTTCTTAAGCTTATCAGCATTAAAAGCTTGTTTGCTCCATCTAAAATCGCAACAATGTTATTATATTGGTTAGGGTAAAAGTCATTCAATGCAACAGTAAGGTATTCTCTAACAGGTGTGGTTTTAACCTGAACCTGTTTTAATCAAAGCACCTGCAACATCAGTCTTGTTGTCCACGGCCAACTGCAAAACCATGTATAAAAGAAATAACTAATACTAAAAACCATGTTACCCTAACTTAAAATTCTTAAATGTATAAAAGAAATAATTGATACTAAAAAAACATGCACCACTGCGACACAAGGAAGAGTTTTTAGCTGCTGTTTGGGGTTTCTTTTACTACTATTTAACCTATTTTCGGACACACAAAAACTCGAATCAATACATAAACAGTAGCTGTTTTTTTATATTCTTTTTTTTTTTACTTCTTTGGAGTCTAATTTGAAGAACATAAAGTAGAACGAAGTAGTTCACCCACCAGCTATTCTTAGAAACTTTTCACACTATTTTAATGCATCAATAGGTTAAGCAATGACACTTCAAGTTAGCCAACATGGCTGAAGTATTAGGAAATTCTAAAAATGTATAACTACTCAAAACAATTTCAAATTTCTAGCAACTACTTACAATGTAATTGAATGTATATGCAAGTAAATAATTAGCAAAAAGAAATCAGCTTAGAGCAATACACAATACCAAATTCTCAATATAGCATAAAAATGTAATGTAAGAGACTCATAGTATGAACTCAAGTATCAAATACCATCTAACATTATAAATACATTTAAAACATAATAAAACTCATTGAAGTATTCAATGTCAAAACTTATCAATATGAACAAGAGCATATCAATTAATACTGTGAGAGGCTAGGAGGGGTGATTCTGGTTCAAAATTTTAGATACAACTCAATTTTACTTAACAATTTTCATAAATTTTTTATTGAGATCAAATCCTATGTCTTATAATGCTCATATTTCCCACTCAATCTAAGCAATTCGAAGTAGATCCAGATCTTAGCAGAGATAAATAAATAAAATGAACCCTAAGATTTATAAAACATAATCATCACACTTCACATTAAAAAAAATAAATTAAACCCTAAAATTATATCAAATCAAGGCAAAGAAATGCACAAAATTACAAGAATAAGCACAAACTGGAGCAGATTTGTAGGCATAGAGCATATTCCCCGCAACAGCTTTTCTGTCATCGCCAGTATTGAACTCAGCCAAGTACCTATGATAATCTCCCTTCATCTTTAAATAAAAGACCTTTGAATCACTACCGCCAGCGGTCGGAACGAGCTTCTCGTCTAGAAGCTTCAAAATTCTAGCACAAATCTCGGAAAGCTCGCCCCTGTACTCGTAGATGATGGAGACATGGTCTGCGTTGTCACGTTCTTCCTCCTTCTGCTATAATAGAGGAAACGATCTTCCAAGTGACACGTCGTGCGCTGATCACATTCTTCTAGGCCATGGAAAGAAGGTTGCATTCCTTCACGGTCAATTTGTCTGCAGAAGGTTGCGTTTCATTTTAGGCAGAGAGACACCGTCAAAATTAGGGTTAAAAGATTTCCGTTGGTGGCGTTTTAAATATCAACGCCATTATAATAAGAGATATTGTGGCATTTATTATTGAAGTGCCACTAAAGAACTAAACAATTACGACGTTTATAAAAGCCGCCACTATATATTATTCTATCGCGATGTTTTTACTAAAAATGCCACTATAGGTACATGAATATTACGGCGCATTTCTGTAAACACCGTACCTTTGTTATTTTGTGGCGCTATTTCTGTAAACGCTGCGATATGTACATAATTAGCGGCATTTACTTAAAAAATACCGCTAAAATTTTTTTTTGCTATTGTTTTCAAATAATTTAAATAAAAGACAAAATCAAATAAACAATTATATGTATATATATATGAAAAAGTTGGAAGTTAGATTTCAAATTTTCACTCCAACATATATATATTATTAAAAATATATATGATGTACTTTAATTTTAAATTGGTATATATTTTTGTTTTAATTGGAATAGTACTCCTAATTAGTTCAAATATCTTCTTATCTCTCTTTATAAATAGATATGTTTGGTTGCATTAATTTACATCCTGAAAAATTCTCACAAATCTTAAGGCATATACTAAAGTAGATAGAAAGTTATTGAAATTATTTAGTATTTTCAATAAGATAATTTCTTACAAAATAATCATTGCGGTTATTTAGAATATTCAATAAGTTATTTTGGTTTGAATCGTAAATCTAGAAGAAGTTCGGGTCGTGCAAAACAATTCGAAGACATGCCAGAAGATTTGCGTCAAGGCATCAAATTCTTAAATACACAGGTATTAGACAATTGATTATATTTATAGTATTACGTATCATGTTTGATTTTTTAAAAAAATTAAAAGCTTTCACAACGTCTTTTTTAAACCAAGACTAACACTATTTATTTTATAGAAAAATACAAATATATTAAATCACGTTCTCGGATATTTAGAAATATTTGTTATAGTGACTTCATGACTATGTGATAATCTATTGTTTTTTAACTTGTGTTAAATTTCTCGTGTTCACTTAAGTCCTCCGAATTAGATATATGTATCATTCGGTTTATGTTCTTTGTTTTGACAATCATGGAATCAAATTCTAATGCATGCTAGGATCAAGTTGATGCTAGCAATGTTTTAGTACTAGAATCACTATCTGTTTCAAAGAGACGAAGTAAGGTTTGGAAACATTTTTCTTGTATTGACTCGACACAAGCTAAGGATAGAAAAGAGAGGGCACATTGTATGTATTGCAAAATTACATTGTTCATATGCAACTACATTATGGAACCTCTAATATGCAAAAACATATTGAAAAATGTAAACGCTATATTGCATATAAGGATAGTTTAGGAGCAGATGGAGAAGAACTAGAAAATCATGTTTATGACCAAAAGGTCTACAAAGAGTTGATAGCTAAGGCAATTACAAAGCATGGATATGCTTTTTATTGGGTTGAACATGAATGTAACAGGAAAATTCATGCATATTTGAACAGTCGAGTTAAAAGTATATGTAAAAACACCATAAAAAGTTGTTTGTTTGAAATTGCATAGAAATTAAAAAAATAACATAAAAGAAACTCTTTATAATGTACCTGGGCGTATTTCTTTGATATGTGACATGTGGACTTCTTGTCAAACTGAGGGATATTTGTGTTTGACTGCTCATTATGTAGATGCTAATTGGAAGTTAAATAGTAGAGTTTTGAACTTTTGTCACATTGATACACCACACACCGGACATACCATGTATAATGTTGTGCTAAATTTCTTTCAAGAATGGGGTATTGACTATAAGATTTTTTCCATCACATTGGATATTGCTTCTAGTAATGATAATATGCAAGACAATTTAAAGGAAACTTTTAATGCTGGAAGGGCTTTATTGTGTAAAGAGGCTTACTTTCATATTCAGTGTGTTGCACATGTGTTAAATCTAATTGTTAAAGATGGACTTAAGGTCATTGAACATATTGTTGTCAAGATTAGAGAATGTGTGAAGTACATTAAATGGTCAAGAAAAAGAACTTTTCGATGTAGTGTGAAGTTAGCTAAGGTAGAAGAAACTAAACTGTTCTGGCTTGACGTTCCTACAAGATGGAACTCTACATATATGATGCTTGATAGGGCTATTCTATACCGTGAAGCTTTTAAGCAAGTGGTTGTTTTAGATTTTTCTTTTCATCATTGTCCAAAAACTGAAGAGTGAGAAATGCTTGAGAAAATTCGAGATATTTTAGAACCATTTTTAATATAATTGAATTATTTTTAGGAAGTGATTATCCTACTGCAAATTTATACTTTGGGAATGTTTGGAAAATTTTTATGCTTTTGAAAGAGTTGACAAAAAGCAATGATGTGATTTTAAAAACAATGGCAATTGAAATGAAGAAAAAGTTTGATAAGTATTGGTTCAACTCGAGTGAGGATGACTATGGCACATTATTTGCCTTTGCAGTAATTCTTGATCCTCATTTTAAGTTACCTTTTCTTGAATATTGTTATGAAAAATTATTTGAGGATGAAACGGAAGCTGTTATGAAGATTCGTGATGCCAAAGCTAAGCTAGGAAAGCTTCTTAAAGAGTATGATCTAGAAAAGCATGCCCTACATGAAACATCATTAGAATCAAGCTCAAACTCTAATACTGAGAGCTTATCTGGAAACCAGAAGCGCAAATTTGATCTTTTTGCATTAAGTTTAATCTTTTTTAAATATTTTATTATTTCCATATTTTTTTGTTTCTATTTGTTTATTTACTCGTTTATTTTCTATTCCATTTTTATATTTTTCTAGGACTATGACAAAGAAGAGACCATGCTTTTGGATTATTCAAAGACACATTTGGATGTTTACTTAGAAGATCCTAAAATGGATAGGAAAACATAACTTGACATCCTTAATTTTTGGAAACATAATGAACAGTGGTATGAAAGGCTTTCTTATCTTGCTAGAGATATTTTGACTGTGCCCCTCACGACTGTTACTTCAAAATCAACTTTTAGCATTGGAAGTCAATTTTTGAATAAGTGGAAAAGTTCTTATATCCCTAAAAATGTGGAGGCTTTGATAACAACTTGTAGTTGGTTGTTCAGTTATGAATGTAAGTTATTTTAGCACTACTAGTCTATTGCATTTTCTTACTTTAACTTAAAAAATAATTTTGCTTAATTTTTGATAATACATTTGCTTAATTTCTTATTTCACTAGCAAACAAAATAATAATTTCTTGTTATTGTTTATGTAGCTACAGAAGATGATGAGTTTCTTGGTTCTAATATGGATTGGAGTGCAACAAAATCTAACAATTGATGCATACATTATTTATGTTTATTTTGAGATTACTTTATTGATTTTTTAAGTTTTTTTTAAAAAAACTTAATATAATTGAGTTTGATATGTAAGGGTAGTCTTTATTGATTTTTTAACTTGGTTTGTAGCAAATATTATTGTTATTTAGTTTGTTAATCATCACGTTTAACACCTTATGGAGTACAAGTTTTTGGCTAAAGAAAAAACACCTTATGTTCACGAGATTGTTGTCTGGTTATGTTTGGATTCCATTACAATTCAAGGTAGTTTTTCCGATATCTGTCCACACAAGTGATTTTAATCTTATTTGGATTATTTGCCTTAGTTTCTGATTAGTTTGTATTAGCTTACATATTTCAAGTTGTGATCATGGTTAGATTCTGGACGGGGAATTGGAATAAAAGAGAGTTTCGTTTTTTTTGTATAGTTTACATCCATTTTATGGTCTATGTTTGGGATTTATGGTTTTTCCTATCAATAGTGTCGTCTTCAAGGTTCAAATTTAGATTCTCTCTTTGAAAGTACAATGTACCTTGCCAATACACTCAATCCTTGTTGATGAGATAAAAATAATGTTTTCTAATTTATTTTTCTTTCAAACATTTCTACTTTATTTTTAATAATAAATTTTAACGTTATTTTTGATAAAAATAGACATAATATTGTTACATCACTTTTGAAATATAATTATTTATTTGAGACTTGTGTTTCATGTTAATTTGTATTTGCAAAAAATGAAATTTCTTTTCTTTTAAAGTAAACTATAATCTATCGTCTATGAGATATAAATTAAAGTTGACCACATTAATACACTTTGTGGGTAGTAACTAGTGAGTAACTTTATTTTATAATCCTTAATATCAAATACTATCGAATCCGATATGAATATGGTCTTTTAATGGATAAAAGATATAAAGAAGAATAAAAATACATATTTACTATTTATCATATTACTAAAATTATCCGTTCACTTTGACTCAATTATCGGGTCAAAATTGAGTTGATATTTCGTTCTAATCAGATTTCGGAAAATTAAATTTGAGTTTTTTTGTTCAGGTTCTTAAAAGTAGGCATGATAGAGGATCATTCACATCATAGCATATCCAATCAAGTTCCTATAGGAATGATCTCTACCAAAGCATGCAAAACATACCCCAACCCCTTAAAGCAAGATAATAAGCATCATACAAGTCCAAAACAACCCTCCCAATTACAACTTGGTCACATTGCCTCTTATTACTACAAAGTATTTATAAAACCATACTTGAAATTACTTCTCCCTTGGATCGCTTCTTCCTTGCTCGCTGTAACCCCCTCGGCCCAGCCTAGTCGCAAGACCGAATCGAGCGGGCTACATTAGGTTTACCAAAGTAAACCGTAGAGAATTAAGCCCGAAACTCGACCAATTTTTTCTTTTATTTTATTTAGATGTAACATTTTTATCCTATATGTGCATACTGATTTTTTGTGAAAACCCAACTCAATCGAGCATCGAATTGACATCCAATTGGTCATATAAATAATCTAGGGACCAAAATGCAAAATTAGAAAATTACGAGGACTTAGCCAAATTTTAAGTTACCATCCTTTAATTAGACAGGTTACATGCTTACACGTCAAAAATCAGCTCAAAACGATCATCCGAACTTATTTAATTGCATCCACAATATTCATGGACCAAAACGCAAGAGACCAGAAACTGAAATTCATGACATTACCTGTAAAAACGGCCACCAGTACTGATATGGTCACAACCATACCGATACAAAGTAGCCACACGTACCGGTACACATTGTACCATATTGGTACGCCACATCAGCTTCCAAAATATTAAAATTGTACCTGTATAAGCCCTTGGTGTTCGGGTACATGGGTTTTTCCCAAAAAGTAACTTTCCAGTAACAAGTCCCCATACCGATACACCTTACTTCATACCGATACACCAAGCTTAAATTGCTGAATCGTACTGGTACGCACATACCCGTACCGATGCTGAACGTCCTTCTTTGCCTATTTGTACCGATACGGTCCCTTGCGTACCGGTATGTATAGGCATGTAATGTCATTTTCTACTTGTTTAATATGCTTTCAACCTTACCAAAACATTCTAACATGCTCCTAAAACACAACCAACACAATTTAGAATCAGACAACAACATAACATCACATATTCAACATCATTTCATGGCTTCTTCCATCAAACGTAAATCTATAGGCATGCAACCTAGAAAACCATTCAAGTAAAATATGAAACTCCAATCCATCACAAAATCAAACCATAAAGGCCATTTACAACTCAAGAGCAACTAGACAAACTTGCTCAAACAGGTAGTTCAACAAAACATCTCCCAAATAACAACAGAAACCCACATTGCCCTTATTACTTGTACTCTAACTCAAAATATTGGTTACCAAGTCTTGTACTGATCCCTTGCTTCCCGCTGCCTTCGAAGCTTTTAATTCTCTGTATTGGTGGGCAAAATGAGCGTAAGCACACAAGGCTTAGTGAGGAGTGCTCAAAAAACAACACACCATCAATGCATTAAAACCATTTTTCAATAGTACATTAAAAACTCATTTCAAACATCCTTTAAAACATTATCATGCCTTTAAAACATGCACTTAACATCTTTAAATCCAGCATATTAAACTATATGCAAGATGTATCATTAACCAACAGCAAGTCCCATTGCTCAACCTCAATTTAAGCCTTCCCATGCATAACAACCATATGCAAAGCGTAAAGAGTAAACATTTATAAATCACATTATACAGCATAAACCTTTCAATGATACATTAACAATTATATTGGCTCACGAGTGATCATTAACCAAGTTCCTTTACCAAAATAGTTCATTGGATACACGGATTCAACAAGTGTTTAACCAACACTTCAAGCCATCTCAACCGGAATAGCAATACAATCGCAATCGCAGTACCTAAACAAACGGGTACACTTTCAACCCATTGGGACACCAACCCCTTACCTTGGTTAGATGCTTAATCCACTAACGGGAGTATATGGTATTGTAAAACCCCTCTACTGTTAGGGTACTTGGAAGGAGTTTTCGGTACACGGATCTAAACCCCTCAACATCCAAGGCGACTTATTATAGTGAACTATCAATCCTATGGCCGGCCAACTATATCCGATAACAATTTTAAAACCACATCACTTCCAATATAATTAACCGTTGAACATTTACCTCACTGTTTTTAACAAGCATTAAACCAACCATTTTCCAAAGCAACAACCATGGTTTAAACCACAAGTATAAACCATATACTTACAAGGATCACTTACCATGTGCATCCCTTAGCATCTCATGCTTAAAAAAATAGTATCACAAATACTTTAAAACATGCTTAAACAATAGGCTTAATGTAAATCAAAACAAATGCATAAAAACCATTTCACACTAGCACGACCGAGAGAGGAAAACCACATTTACTTACTTCCGAGTTTAAACCACAATATCAAGCTAAGTTTAAAGTCCCATAAACCACCTTTAAAACATGCCAAAGCTAGAATCCACGTTATCACTCACCAATACGCGAAACCTCGATTCGCCGATGCGAAATCAAGCTTCTGAATCCTCCAGAGCTTCACCAATCACTTCCCGATCAACCTCCCCTGTTTTAATCACATTACAACAGAGGATTAATGCATCTCAATGCATTCAAAACACTGCAACAACAATTCCTCGTGGACTTCCACAATCCTCTCAAAACTACCCAACCACAACAACTGAAATCATCACCTAAACCTTTCCAAACACAACACAGCCACAATCTAACAATCTAACACTACAATAATCATCAATTAACACTCAAAAATAGTATTAATCCATCCAAATACTTCTAGCAATTAAACAACCACCACAACTTCACAAAAACACCAATCTAACAACTTAAACAACTAGGGATTCAAGAGTTTCGGGATTCCATTGATAAAATCAACTTATCAACATAATAATACATCCAAAATATGATTAAAATCAATCTCCAACATTAGAAAATGGAACCAAAACCAAACTTTCACTATTTTATCAATTTCACCCAATTAAATCAATTAATTCAATATAAAAACACAAAATCATATTAGAAACCACAAATCAAGGATCAAACACTTGGGAATATCAATAAAGAACCATTCAATATAGGAGATCACGGACCTTACCCCTATTGTGTGATTTCTCCTTCAATTGACTTGTTGAAAGCAAAGAAAACACAAGATTTCAATGAGGTTTTGTAAATCAAAGTTAAAGAATCAATTGCAAATCAATAAACTAAGTAAAATGATCCCTCACCTCTGATTTTTGATGAAAACTTGAGTGTATGGTATAAGAAAAGTGGAGAGAAAAGTTACGACAATTTTCTTGAAAATGATAACTAACTTTTTAATAACCAAATTCCCTTTTAATTAACTTTTAAAACACATGTTAAAAAGGTTTAATTGATAGGAGAAATCACCATCAAAAACTTGGTAAAAATAGCTCCTTAAGGATTCTAAGAGTTTGATCTCTTTCATTTTGGTCACTAACCAAAATGTCACACTTCCAAAAACCCATATTCCAAAATTGTTTTCACCAATATTATTCATATATTAAAATATGATTTTAACCATTTTCCACTTTTTTATCTTACCGAAAAATATTTACTCCCGAATCTGACTCGAATCCCTAACCCAGTCCACTGGATTGTCTAACAAGCCACAAAATCGCTAGGCCCAAAATCGGGGCGCTACAACTCTCCCCCACTTAAGAAATTTCGTTCTTGAAATTTTACCTAGAGGAAATAGGGTGCAAAAACTGTTCCAACATATCCGACTTGCGTTCCCGCGTGGCCTCCTCAACACCGTGGTGCCTCCACAACACCTTAACAAGCTCGATTGTCTTGCCACGTAGAACCTTATTGCTGGTATCCAGAACCTCTACTGGTTCCTCATCATAAGATAGATCCGATCTCAACTCAATATCCTCCACTGGTATAACATGCGAGGGATCCGACTGATACCTCCGCAACATCGAAACGTGAAACACATCATGAATCCTCTCCAACTCAAGAGGTAACCTCAAATGGTACACAATAGGACCCACACGTTCAACAACCTTGTAAGGTCCAATAAACCTCGGACTAAGCTTCGCTTTTCTCCCGAAACGAATCACCTTCTTCCAAGGCAACACCTTCAAAAACACTCGATCACCAACCTCATACTCCACATCTCTACGCTTCAAATCTGCGTAGGATTTTTGATGATCCGAAGCTGCTTTCAAGCGCTCACATATTAACTTTACTTTTTCATTCGTGCCTCTAAAGACATCAGGCAAGGATAGATGCTTCTCTCCAACTTTAGCCCAACATACAGGCATATGGAACTTCCTACCATACAACGCCTCATACGGTGCCATCTGTATACTAGCCTAATAACTGTTATTATAGGAAAACTCCACAAAAGGTGTAACACCACTTTCCCGTATTTGTTACCAAACACGAGTCGGTGATGTTACTTAATTAAATTAAAAATCTATTTTTCCAATTTTTGAAAAATTTGGCAGCCTGCACTGTCTTTTCTTAAAATTTTTTATAAATTTTTGTATGCTTCAAAACTTTATTTGGAAAAATTCCTAGTAAACTAGATTCATCAGGCTATCAATCCATATAAATTAGATATCTTAACTCATGGCACATAAGTGCAGAAAATTCGTTAAATATGCACTACAGTGCAGATCTGCTGCCTGGAAATTCTGACCTTGCATAGAATAAAAATTCATAACTTTTAGCATAGATCTCAAAATCATTCACCGTTTTTTAAAAATAAACTAGACTCAATTTCTAGTTCATACATATAGAATTAAACATCGAAATCAATCTGTGGAATTTATAACAATTTTTCAAAGTCACTGTCTAAACAGAGCATCAAGATTGTTTTCACCTGTTTCAAAAATGAGTTCACTAAAATTTTTATAAACCATTTTAACTCACTTAATAAATAATACTAATCCATATTTTACCATAACCATAAATAAATATAATGTTAGTAGAGTTTAGTTTACACAAAACACAAGGATTTAATATTATACATGCCACTAATAATATATCATATAGGATGTCATAATAACTACTATGATAACCTGTAGTAGTTGCTCGTTCCAACTGCACATGAGCCAATGCTGCTTGCCACCGTACCGTATTAACCTACGTGTGCACATGCAAAATACACACGCTAAGTATAATTTAGTGAGGCCTTATAAACAAATATAAGAAAATGAGTATCGAAATAGATGAAAACATGGTTAAACAAAATCGTATCAAAACTTTCTTTTACTTTTAAATAATCATATATAAGGGTTAGAAATTTTCATATACGTTTACTTTATAATTAGCCCAAGAATTTCATAAAGAGAAACTAAAGTATGCAAGGTCGGTACTCCTTGATTACTAGTCATCGGAGTGACGATAACACGTAGACACATAAGTGCCAAAAACGTATAGATCTGACGATCTGTGTATAGCTATACTGCAGTCCTTGACTGCTAGACCTCTAATGGCATGCCACAATACTGTAACTCTCTATCATAAACTTGGGCAATAAATTCAAATAAATAAGTTGTCAAAATAGAACGTAATATGGCAGTTCATACCCTATCAAGTACTAACCTTTTCCTTTTACTTGTAAATCATCCTATAACTCATATAAAAACCATGTTATCATTCAATAAAATCCATAGGTAGACTTTATAAAAGTCTAATAAAACGCATTTCAAATCATATAAAATCACTCATCTTATGCCTCACTACTAATATACTAAATGTGTTACTCCAAAGCTTTTTCTTTATCTCTTGATTTGTTCTGATCTCGAGTTTGCTCAGCGTCCATGCTGTAACACATACAACCAATGTACATGTTAGATTACAATTCCACTAAGAACTTTATATGAGAAAATTTCAAAGAAACTACCTTAATATACAATTTTGTGTCATTACTTCTTATAATTCCATCTAGCTCAACTTCTTTCCATAACATCCATATTAACCTTTAAACTTTCAAATCTTTCAAAATAGTCATTTATCATACCACTTCAAATTCAAACACTTGGTAACAATTTCAAATATCCCAACAACACATTCAAGCTTAATACATTAACTTCTAATTTTTTGTCACTTCAATCTCATGATTCCTTAACTTTACATTTTGGTCCTCGTCATTCTAAAGCTTGTAGAATCATTCTAACATCATTTCTAATCTTAGGGAAATTTTTCCATAATTTTCCCTAATATTTCCTACTTGGCCGAATTTGAAAGGTCACTTTGACCATGTTCTTCAACTTGATTCAAGCATGATTTCAAACTTAAAACATCATATTCATGCTTCTAATATCATTTCCATCTCAAATGAAATTTTTGCAAGAGTTTCCCCTAAATTTTGAATATTCCCAATTTCAACCTAAAACACAAATCATGTTGTTTTTATCAATTCAAGCATAGTAACAACATTATAACTTCAATTCTAACTTAAACAACCCTTAAATCATAAAACCCTTAATTGCTCTTCAAAACCCTAATCTTCAATCTTATTATACAAACATGGAAACTATGCAAAAATTATATTAAATGAAAGAGAATTCAAAGGAGATTATTTCTCTATTTCATGTCTTGAGCCAAAAATCAATCATGCAATATTAAAAATTAAATCAAACTCCATACCTATTTGGAGAGCTAGGTCACGGAAAGAGAAGAAAAGATGAGAAGAAATGTTGATATTTTTCTAGTAATTTCCATCTTAAATTATAATGACAAATGGCATATTTAAGCTTTAATTCTAATATAAAAATCTCCTTTAATAGTGAAATGACCCTTTTACCCTCTAATTATGACCAATTAGGTGATGACACCTATTATTTATACTTTTCCATCATCATTTATAATTAAAAAGTAATGGAAAAATGACTAATATGCCATTAATGAATCCATGTAATTACAAAAATGCCATATGTGCACTATAATAAAATACTGTCTTCCATCGAATCTAAATCGATTAAAAACGATTCCAAAATGAAATATCACATCCTTCAAGTCTTTCTACAACTCTCTTCAAAATTTCATCACATTCCCAACTCATATGATTACTTGAATTCCATTTTAAACTTCAACTGCAATTTCCCAATAATAGAAACATCAGATCAAACCATAATTTTTATATTCGATCCACACCCTTAGGTGATCTATTTATTTATAGAATAAAATTAATTATTGGGAAAATTACCATGTTGGTCTTTGAACTTTTCTCAACTTTTCACTTTAGTCACTAAAGTTTAAAATTTTACATTTTAGTCACTACACTAAAACCGCCAACTTTCAATTCATTACTATTTGGTCACTAAACAACTATTGGGGTATTATAAAAGGCAATTGCTTCTCCCACGTTCCTTGGAACTCAATAATGCAGCATCTCAACATATCTTTGAGAACCTGAATCACTCGCTCTGACCGACCATCCGTTTGAGGATGATAGGAAGTGTTGAAATTCAGTCGAGTTCTTAGAGCATGATGCAAGCACATCCAGAACCTTGCCGTGAAACACTGATCTCTATCCAAAACTATAGACTTAGGCACCCTATGCAAAAACACAATCTCAAAGATGTACAGATCAACCAACCTATCTAAGGTATACGTGGTATGCACTGGCACAAAATGTGCACACTTCGTAAACTGATCAACAATCACCCAAATGGAATCCTTTTTGGTCAGCGTCACAGGCAACCCAAACACAAAATCCATGGTGATCCTTTTCTACTTCCATTCCGGTATCCTCAACGGTTGCAACAACCTGGATGGAAACTGATGCTCAACTTTCACCCACTGACATACCAAGCATCGAGAAACAAAACCAGCCACATCTTTCTTCAATCCCATGCAGTAGTACTTCTCCTTCAACCAACGATACATCTTACTACTACCGGGATGCATATTAAAAGGACTAGCATGCGCTTCGATCAAAATGGTACGCCTCAACTCATCGTCTTCAGGCACCACAATTCAACCTTTAAAACACAACACCCCATTATCATTGAAATGAAAATCCGTAGGATTCCAATCCATGATATCCTTCACATGCGGAACCAAACTCTCATAATGCAGTTGTCTCTCCCTAATAAATTTTGACAATGACGGTTTCACTTGCAACTCAGCTATCAACCTACCATCACATGTCACACTCAACCGAGCGAACATAGCTTTCAACTCCACAACAGCCTTCCTACTCAAAGCATCCGTTACAACATTAGATTTGCCCTCATGATACTTAATGTTCAGATCATAATCCTTAAGCAACTCCAACCACCTCTGTTGCCTAAGATTCAGCTCCTTCTGGGACAGCAAATACTTTAGACTTTTATGATCTGTATAAACCACACATTTCTCGCCATAAAGGTAATGCCTCCAGAATTTTAAGGCAAGCACAACTACGACAAGCTCAAGATCATGAGTAGGGTAATTACGTTCATGCACCTTCAACTGTCTAGATGCATACGCAACGACATCAACAAGCAACCAAGCCCAACATATGACGTATCACTATAAATAATGAACTTCTTTCCCGATTCAGGTTGAACCAAGACTGGAGCTTGTGTCAAAGATTCCTTCAATATTTCAAAAGCCCGTTGCCTATCATTCGTCCACTAAAACCGAAGATTCTTTTGCAACAACTTGGTTAAAGGAGTCGCCAAACTAGAAAATCCTTCTACGAACCTACGGTGATAATCAGCTAGCCCAAGGAAACTCTGAACTTCCGTCACAGATTCAGGCATCTTCCAACTCATCACAGCCTCAACCTTGTGTGGATTAACCCCTCGGACGACACAACATGCCTAAGGAAAACAACCTCCCTAAGCCAAAACTCACAGTTGCTTAACCTGTCATACAACTAATTAGCCAACAACGTATGAAGCACAATCCGCAAATGCCTATCATGGTCCTCCTCGTTACGAGAGTACACAAGGAAATCTTTGATAAACACAACCACAAACTTGTCCAAAAACTCATGGAACACACGATTCATCATGTCCATGAAACAAGCCGGTGCATTGGTCAAACAAACTGCATCACCGAAAACTCATAATGCCCGTACCTTGTACGAAAAGCTATCTTGGGCACATCTACATCCTTCACCTTCAACTGATAGTACCCATACCTCAAATCTATCTTAGAAAACACCGAGGCACCACTGAACTGATCAAACAAATCATCTATCTGCGGCAAGGGATACTTATTCTTTATCGTCAACTTGTTTAGTTGTTGATAGTCTATACACATCCGTAACGTACCATCCTTCTTCTTTACAAACAACACCAGTGCTCCCCACGGTGAAATACTAGGTCTAATAAAGCCTCGATCAAACAACTCCTACAGTTGCATCTTCAACTCCTTTAGAGCCATGTGATACAGAGCAACGAACACTGGTGCTATATCTGTAAAGACCTCAATGCCAAAATCAACCTCGCGGTCTGGTGGCAACCCAACAACTCTTTTGAAAAAACACCCGAAAACTTACATATGGTACGAATATCCTGTACCGTCAACTCCTTTGAACCAGGATTCATAACATAGGCCAAGAAAGCCTGATATTCAGAATCCAACAATCGATTTGCTTCCAAAGCCCAAAGAGCATTGGAAAAAAGCTTAGCATTCTCACCAACAACTACCACCTCAAAATTATCCAATAACCTCAAGAATATTTGTTTTGTCTCAAAATCCATCACAACCCTATGTTCGGTTAACCAATCCATACCCAAAATTGCATCAAAACCATGGAATGGCAACTCCATCAAGTCCACAGCAAACTCAAGTCCCTAAACCATCAGGGGACACTTACGATACAACCTCCTAACCACGACTGTCTCCCCAAGAGAACTAGTCACTCTAACACCCATTTTAAAAATTTCAACCAATAAATCAAGCATCTGTGCATGCTCACTCAAGATGTATGAATGGGTAGAACCAGAATCAACCAATGAATACAACAACAAAGACTGTAAGGTAAAAGTACCTATAATCACATCGGTGTGATTGCGACCCTCTCAGTGCGTATACACCCTAGCCGGTCCACCTCTCTCAGGCTGGACAACAATGATATGAGCCACAGTCCTCTTCCCACCATCTTTGCGATAAAACGATCCACAACCATGACCACGACCTCTCTGCGGAGTAACAATAGGTGCAACACCCTACCCAACTCCAGCCAACAAAGGACAATCACGTCGCAAATGGTCGCCAGACCCACAACTCCAACAAGCATTCGCCGTAACAGACGTGGGGGCTTGATCCTTCATGGCCAAACACGGTCAATCTCGCCTCAGATGATCTCGGGATCCACAAACCCAGTAGGTGTTAAATGGAGCTCTAACTTGGGCACCTACCTCTGGACTCCACATCTAACAACACCTCTGTCACGCCTCAGCTTCGGGTGAAACCTCTTATCACGGTGTCTCTTGGCCTAACCACCGCCACTACTAGAATCAGCCGCTCTCTTACCCGAGCTAAAGCCCCGAGACCCAGAAGCCATACCCAAATTTTGCTCAACATCCTTAGCCCGCGAAACCAATATATCAAAATATGTGCAATCAGCAACAAGCATGTATGTCTTAACGTCCTCTACGAGCCCATAGCGAAAATGATCATATCGCGTACGCTTGTCAGGAACTAACTTAGGTGTATACTGACTCAACCTCATGAACTATACCTCGTACTCCGTAACAGACATACTACATTGCACCAAAGCCATAAACTCACGCTTTCTATCGTCCTGATATCAGACTCCTAGGTACTTCTTCCAGAAATCACCAGAAAAGAACTCACAGGTTGCATCCTCGATCACTATACCGTATATCGTGGTAGTCCACCATGTATACACATCACCCTATAACAGGGACACAACCCAGCTTACGGGCATCTTAATAGCCCATCTAGCCCAATATCCTCTCAGTACTGGCCAACCATCCCTCAGAAGCCTCATGTGACAAACCTTAGAACTCAACTCCGCCCAAACTGCGAAGACGCTCTAGCGACAATCCTTGCCCAACTACTGGTGGTGCCAGCAAATGAACACCCACAACTGCTACCTAAAAAGCATCGGTCATGCCTGAATCAACGACGCCATATCACCAATCCTTGGCCCAGCTGGCGCAAGTGGTACTTGCTCCACTACCTCAGGTGGATTAAGTGGGGGTGGTGGCAACCCTCTAGGAGGTATAACATTCTCCTCGATTTCCTGCCTAGTGGCAGCAGCAATTATACCAGATCGCAAGTCTCTCCTCGGTCCCATCGTGCTAACAATATACCTAAGGTATGATAATCATTCAAATACAAAATAATTAGGCCAACTTCAAGAAAGGATCCAAGACTTCCATTTCAAAATCATAATATTTCAGACTATAATAATAAGGTAATGGGTTTCCCAAATTCCCCCCAACATAGCATAAAGTAACCACCGTGCATATTACAATCACCGTGCATATCAAACATCATATAACAACTCACAACAACATCACAACAATCAAACCAACTCCCAACTATCGGGAACCTGGCTTTGATACTACCAAATACAACTCCCTCGACCTGACCTAGTCGCAAGACCGAACCGAGCGAGCTACATTAGGTTTACTGAAGTAAATCCCAGAGAATTAAGCCTGAAACCCGACCATTTTTTTCTTTTATTTATCTAGATGCAAATTTTTTATCCTATATGTGCATACTGATTTCTGGAGAAAACCCAACTACATTGGGCGTCAAATTTACATCCAATTGGTAATATAAACGATCTAGGGACCAAAATGCAAATTTGAAAATTATGAGGCCTTAGCCAAATTTTAAGTTACCATCCTTTAATTAGATAGGTTACATGCTTACAGGTCAAAAATTAGCTCAAAACGATCATTCAAACTTATTCAATTGCATCCACAATATTCAGGTACCAAAACGGAAAAGACCAAAAACTAAAATTCATGACAATACCTATAAAAACGGCCACCAGTACCGATACGGTCATAGCCATACCAATACGGAGTATCCACCTGTACCGGTACACAGTGTACCGTATTAGTATTCCACATCGGCTTGTAAAATATTAAAACTATATCGGTACGAGCCCTTGGTGTTTCGGTACATGGGTTTTTCCCAAAAAGTAACTTTTCAGTAACGAGTCCTCGTACCGATACACCTTACTTCATACCGGTATGCCAAGCTTAAATTGCTTAATCGTACCGGTATGCACATACCCGTACCGATGCTGAACGTCCTACTTTGCCTATCTGTACCGATACGATCCCTTGCGTACCGGTACGCATAGGCCTGTAATGTCATTTTCTACTAGTTTAACATGCTTTCGACCTTACCAAAACACTCTAACATGCTCCTAAAACACAACCAACACAATTTAGAATCAGGCCACAACATAACATCACATATTCAACATCATTTCATGGCTTATTGCATCAAATGTAAATCAAACCATAAAGGCCATTTACAACTCAAAAGCAGCTAGACAAACTTGCTCGAACATAGAGTTAAACAAAACATATCCCAAATAACAACGGAAACCCCCATTGCCCTTATTACTTATAGTTTAACTCAAAACATTGGTTACCAAGTCTTGTACCGGTCCCTTGCTTCCTGCTGCCTTCCAATCTTTTAATTCTCTGCGTTGGTGGACAAAACGAGCGAAAGCACACTAGGCTTAGTGAGGAGTGCTCAAAAGCAATACACAATCAATGCATTAAAACCATTTCTCAACATTACACTAAAAGCTCATTTCAAGCATCCTTTAAAACATTATCATGCCTTTAAAACATGCACTTAACATCTTTAAAACCAGCATATTAAACAATATGCAACATGTATCATTAACCAACAGGAAGTCCATTGCTCAACCTTAATTTAAGCCTTCCCATGCATAACAACCATATGAAAAGCTTAAAGAGTAAGCATGTATGAATCACATTATACAACATAAACCTTTCAATGATACATCAACAATTATATTGGCTCACAAACGATCATTAACCAAGTTCATTTACCAAATAGTTCATCGGATACACGGATTCAACATGTGTTTACCCAGCACTTCAAGACATCTTAACCAGAGTAGCGATACAATCACAATTGATGCACCTAAACAATCGGGTACACTTTCAACCCATGGGGACACCAACCCCTTACCTCGGTTAGATGCTTAATTCACTAATGAGAGTATAGGGTACTGTTCTACCGTTATGGGACTTGGATGCAGTTTTCGTTACATGGATCTAAACCACTCAACATCCAAGGCGACTTATTATAGTGCACTATCAATCCTATGGCCGGCCAACTATATCCGATAACAATTTTAAAACCACATCACTTGCCAATATAATTATCCATTTAACATTTACCTTACTATTTTTAACAAGCATTAAACCAACCATTTTCCAAAGCAGCAACCATGCTTTAAAGCACAAGTATAAACCATATACTTACAAGGATCACTTACCATGTGCATCCCTCAGCATCTCATGCTTAAAAATAGTATCGCAAATACTTTAAAATATGCTTAAACAATAGGCTCATGTAAATCAAAACAAGTGCATAAAAACCATTTCACACTAGCACGACCGATAGAGAAAAACCACATTTACTTACTTCTGAGCTTAAACCAGTGTATCAAGCTAAGTTTAAACTCCCACAAACCACCTTTAAAATATTTCAAAGCTGGAATCCACGTTCTTACTCACTGATATGCCAAACCTCGATTCGCCGACGCAAAATCAAGCGTCTGAAGCCTCCAAAGCTTCACCAAACACTTCCGGACCAACCTCCCCTATTTTAACCATATTACAACAGAGGATTAAAGCATCTCAATGCATTCAAAACACTGCAACAACAGTTCCTCACGGACTTCCATAATCCTCTCAAAACTACCTAACCACAACAACCGAAATCATCACCTAAACCTTTCCAAACACAACCCAGCCACAATCTAACAATATAACACTTCCATAATCATCAATAAACGCTCAAAAACAGGATTAATTCATCCAAATACTTCCAGCAATTAAAGAACCACCACAACTCCACAAAAACACCAATCTAACAACCTAAACAACTAGATATTCAAGAGTTTCAAGATTCCATTGATAAAATCAACTTATAAACATAATAATACATCCAAAATATGATTAAAATCAATCTCCAACATTAGAAAATAGATCCAAAATGAAACTTTCACTATTTCATCAATTTCACCCAATTAAATCAATTAATTCAATATAAAAACACAAAATCAGATTAGAAACCATAAATCAAGGATCAAACACTTGGGAATGTCAATAAAGAACCATTCAATAGAGGAGATCATGGACCTTACCCCTATTGTGTGATTTCTCCTTCAATTAACTTGTTGAAAGCTAAGAAAACAAAAGATTTCAATGAGATTTTCTAAATCAAAGTTAAAGAATCAATTACAAATCCATAAACTGAGTAAAATGATCTCTCACCTCTGATTTTTGATGAAAAGTTGAGTGTTTGGAAAAAGAAAAGTGGAGAGAAAAGTTGCGTCAATTTTCTTGAAAATGATAACTAACTTTTTAATAACCAAATCCCCTTTTAATTAACTTTTAAAACACATGTTAAAAAAATGTTTAATTGATAGGAGAAATCACCAACAAAAACTTGGAAAAAATAGCTCCTTATGGATTCTAAGAGTTTGATCCCTTTCATTTTAATCACCTTTAAAAACCAATTTTCAAAAATTACATTTTGGTCACTAACAAAAATGTCACATTTCCAAAACCCATTTTCCAAACTTGTTTTCACCAATATTATTCATATATTAAAATATTATTTTTAACCATTTTTCCACATTTTTATCTTACCGAAAAATATATACTCCCGAATCCAACTCGAATCCCTAACCCGGTCTAGTGGATAGTTTAACAAGCCACAAAACTGGTAGGCCCAAAATCGGGGCGTTACACTCACTGCCCAAAATGCTTACTTCTCTGCATTGATGAGAAAGGAGAGTGTAATCTTATAAAGCCTAGTGAGGGAATCTCAAAAACACTCATCAATGCATTTAAAAAGCATTTTGTTTCCAAATATGTATTCAAGTTCATGCCAAAACATCTCATGCTTCTTTAATCTTTACAAATATGCACTTTTAAACATTTGCATCTCATGTATCATGGATTTCTAGCAATATCCTCAATTTAAGCTTTATCATGCTAAAATCTTAAAATAGCAAGCTTAAAGAGCAACACATGTATAAACCATCTTATACAAAGCATAATCCATTTCTCATGATACATTATATCATATATTGGCATTCAAGTGACTCAAAACCAATTTCATTCTTTTTTATAAAAACAAATCTGCTACACGACTTTCCCAAGTGGTTCTTTCGATCATTTCACATACATCCTCGAACCGGAACAGCCCTCGACGGTTATGATGTATAAATCCATCAGCGGGAGAATTGGCATACTCTTGACCCCTTCGACCGCTGCGGTTCTCATGGTGGACCATGGCACACTCTTGACCCCTCAACACACATGAGGCGACTTATTATAGTGCACTTTAAACCCTATGGCTAGCCAACTATATCTGATAACTTTTAATCTCAGCCACTTGTCAATATACTCTATAAAACCACATAACCTCATTGTTTTACGTATGCATCAAATCAAACCAATTTCCAATACATTAAACCATGTATTCTAGTATTCCCAAAACTCATTTCATAAACCATTTGTCATACTCAATAATCATCACATATGATCATTTGCAACATCTTTTATTTCTATGGCATGCATATAATAGTAAGTAATCAAAACCATAAACATGTGCATGAGTTGTATTTTGCAAAACTGAAAACGAAAGTGAGATCAACCAATACTTACTTCTGAGCTTAGACAAGTGTTTTAGACTTAATCTAAACTCCCAAAAATCATCTTCAAACCTTTTAAAAGCAGTAAATCATGTTTCCACTCACCAACAACACAACGCTCCTCTAGCCGAAGCCAAATCAAGCTTCTAAAGCCTCCAGAACCTCTCCAAAGGATGAAAGATCTAACTCCCCTATTTTACCCACACAAAAACAGAGGATTAATGCATTGCCATGCATCTCAATACATCAAACAACCATAGCCCACCTCCCAACAATTATAACCTGGCTCTGATACCAACAAATGTAACCTTCTTGACCAGTCTAGTCGTAAGACCAAATCGAGCGAGCTATATTGGGGTTTATCAAGACAAACCTGAAAGAATTACTTAGAAAATGGTCCATTTTTTATTTTATCTTGTATAAATGCATAATTAATTCCTAAGGTGATTATGTTAGCAGCGGTGAAAATTACAACTCAATAGGACGTCGAATTGGCATCCAATTGTACAAAATAGCATGTTAGGGACCAAAAATGTAATTTTAGATAATTAAGAGGAATTGCTTGAAATTAAAGTTACCAAACCTCAATTAGTCATATTTCATACAATCAAGTTAAATCTCAACTTAAAATATCCATCCAATCACATTTAATTGCATGATCAAGAAATATGGGCTAAACTGTACATAATCAAACTTTAGAAAGCATTTTAATAGAATTAACTAACTGAATATGGATACACTACTACCCCGTATCTATAGGGGTTTTAATTTCAAAGGCATACTGATACAGTCCTCAAGCGTATCGATACGGGTATGCAATGTTTGAAAATGAGAATTCTAGTAGCCAAAAGGCATACCATTATGGTTGCTCGTGTACCGACACCAAGACAAAATTTTAGCATCGCGTACCAATATGGTCACCAGGCATATAGGTATGCCAAGGCATTTTTGGCTAGATTGAGTTGAGACAAGTCCTCGCATACCAATCCCTGAGGACTCGTACCAGTGTGGACAAACCTGTAATGACCTTTTGGTCGAGCATATGACACTTTAGCTCAATCTAACATGCTTTAAACACTACCCTATCATCATATAACACATCAAGCATCAATTTCACAACCACACAAGCAAAGTAGAGGATTATTCACATCATGGCATAACTAAAACAAATCCCTATAGTCCTGATCTCTACCCAAGCATGCATAATGTTTCCCAACCCCTCAAAACCAAAATTAAGCATCATACAAGTCCAAAACATCAAACATAACTTGTACAAACAAGGAGTATGTAATACCCTAAAGTATGGCCTAGTAGAATATTAACATTAAATACATTTCAATACCATGATCTAATTTGTAATTTTAGATTAAATAAGAGATAAAGGACCGATAAGGAAAGAGAGAAAGTTTGAGTGCTCATTTCTAATTAGACTAAACTGTAAAGCTTGGAATATTGGAGGATTGCATGCTAATGAATTTTTAGGATAAGGTCCATACACATGTCAATTGTGAAATTTAACATGTGGGGGAAAGAAAGAAAGGAACCGACCAAGTAATGGAGTGAATATATCATCTCCTTCCTTCTCCCTAAAAGAATTGATCAATCAAAATGAGAGAGAATAGGAACTTTAGTCGTGGAAAACTTACAGAATTAAGCCTAGTTTGATTTAAGTTCCTTAAATCCTTGTTTGAGTAGCGTAAGGAAGAGGGTAAGTATTATCATCATATCATCCATTATTTTATTTAGAGTTTAATTCCTGAATTAATTATGAGTCTATCATATGTTATGAGTTATGAGATTGTTAGAGAATTATTCATGCTTCAAATCTTCCCTAGATCATTCGAATAAATCATGCATTAAATTTAAGCCATGCGTGCATTTTGTTAGAATGTTTATACATTCTTTAGTGAATTTTTGATTATGTATTCCTAATGTGATAGAGTTATACGAATGGAGAATATGATGAATGGCCCATGAATTTGTGAATTTGTAACATTGTTTAAAGTGTTAAGTTGCTTGATAATGGATCTAAAATATGTTGAGATAGGCTAAGTGTTTGAATTAGTCATTGTTTGATTCTGAAGTTTGAAATTGGTTACATTGTTTATTAGTATCGAATTGAGGACTATTATGGTCTAAAAAGAAATTGTTAGGGGCTGATTTGATAATCTAAAAGATGGATTGTTTTGTTTTGATAAACAATATAATGGACCTTTTTGTGTATATGTATGTGATTCCGTATTTGTTAAAAAGGATTGATTTGAATAATAAAAGGAAGGGATTGTTCTGTTTATGTAATTAAGAACTGTTTTTACAATATAAGTACTGTGTTTGTGTTCAAAGGTGTATAAGAATGCTATTGCTTGTTATGTGTACAGGAATAGATTGGTTACATTGTTTTAAGCAAGTAAATGTGTATGTATGGGTGTTGGACTATCTTGAGATCAAAAAGAAAAGAAATTATATAAGAGTATATGGTGTACCAAACCTGTTAAACATTTATATGAATACTAATGAACTATCCATGTGAATTTGTATGTGTTCATGGGTGCAAAAGTAGTTTTACGTATGATTAATTGATAGGAAATTATTCTAATGTGTAGTTACATTTAATGTCACATTAGATTATTAAGGTAATGAAGGAATAAGGACTGTGGTAGACAAATCAATAGACAATAAAAATAAGATCGTGATTTAAGAACAAATTTAGCTCGGATTAGTTATGAGTATAGTTTAAAGTCTCAAGATCGGCTAAAAGCCTTCCCGAGCATGTTTATAACTTTTAAATTTTGTTGCCTCATGTTTATTTAATCAATGCTTAAGCTAACCTTGGATTAAGGTGTGTGTTTATATGCTCAATTAACTTGCACCGTGTAAATAATTGGTACAAAGGATGTTTGGTTTGAAGATTGATCAAAAGTAGGAGCATGTTAATGTTAAAAATTAAAGCATGATCTATTGTTGAATTATTCTTAAAGTTATGATCACGAAAAAAACTATGAGCATACATATCACTTTATACGTGCTTGATAGTGAATTTTGATATGCTATCATTCAAATTCTTTATTATGCTATTGAGGGATTACTATGCTATCTTTTGAAAAAGATAATTATATGAATTGAGAAGTTTATATGATTTGAATATGTGCTTAAGAAGAGGAACGATAAGCTTCGTTCATATGACCTTCTGATTAAGGAGCTAAGCTCATCCTATCTTTGATATGATAAGAATAAAGTTAAAGCCTTGGTTTTGAGTCAGTCTTAGGTATAGTTGGCATGCCATAGAGTCCATATAGCTCGTGATTGGGTTGGAATAAAGTCCTTATTTGGCGACAGTAGGAGGGAAGTGTTGTGGTCACTTGGCGACAGTATGAGGGATTGACCGGTACTGCGAGTACTATTCTGTGTTATATGGACGACAGTTGGTTGAGGATTCGAGTACCTAGGCTAATGCTCGATTTCAAGGCTATATTAAAAACAAAATAATGAAATTACATGACAAGTAAATTGTGACTATGATATATTATGTTCAAGATATGTTATATCTATGATATGCTATAAATGTGTCATGTTTGATATCTTAAGTGTCAAGTAAGTTATGTTTATGTTATGATAAGTTGATCCTATGAAAAATGACAAAATATCGAAATTGCTAGTAATAAAATGAAACTAAGAATGAAGAATCATGTGAAAAGTATTTGGGTTATAAGAGATTTTGTTTAATAACTATATGATAAGTATACATGCTTTTGTGATTCTATGTTTGATACTTTGTATATCACGTAACATTAGTCAATGACATGCTAAGTTTGATAGCTTCTATATTAAGTAATTTAAGTTCATGACTTGCTAAGTTAAAGATAAAATAAAGAAATTTCAAATAATAAATTGGAGGATTACTATGATACCTTATATAACAAGTAACATTCGCTTAAGATATACTAGGTTAGATACTTTACATGACAAGTAATTTATGTTTGCATATGCTATGATGAGCGCCATGCAAAAAGGGAAATAATGAATGCTTTAAGTTCAATTAGTGAATTCTGGCAATAAAATATAATAGGAAAAAATAAACCTATGTGACTTTGAACAAGTTCTTGATTAAGTTATATCGTGTTATTACAATGTTTAATTACACAACCATTTTGGTCTAAAAACTTGTATGATAAGTAATAAACATACGTTAGTAATTTGGTGTGTACCGAAGCTAAGGGTTCATATTAGGTTCGAGTACCTTAGCTATGAAATGCTATGCCTGAAATTCAATGGATAAGTAACGTATATATGTAGGATATAACATTCGAAATGTATTAGGTTGTTATGACAATAGATGATCATGTCATGAACTGATTTGACTAAAGATAGCATGTCTTGGACTATTTGAGTGTATAATTGTATACATATGCTTGACGAACTGTTTTGGTTAAAGATAACATGTCTTGGACTGTTTGAGTGCATAATTGTATACATATGATAATGATATATTTTGGTTAAAGATAACATGTCTTGTACTATTTGAGTGCATAATTGTATAAATATGATTAATGAACTGTTTTGATTTGAATTAAGCATGCCATGGACGATTTTTGAGTGTTTTGATCATATATAAGAATCCCGTGAAAATGACATGATATATTGTTATTTTGTGCCAAGTAACTTGCGTGAAGATATGTTAATCTGATAACTTGTGAGATAAAAAGCAATATTCATAAAATGCAATATTTGATAATTCATATGAAAAGTAACCATGTTATGATACACTGTGTTATATAGCTTGTGTGACAAGTATCATCTATTTATTATATACTATGTTAGATAGCTTGTGTGACAAGTATCATCTATTTATGATATGATGTGTTAGATAGCTTGTGTGGCAAGTATCATCTGTTTATGATATGCTATGTTAAATAGCTCGAGTGGTAAGCATTATCCGTCTATGATATGTTTGGTTAATCAGTTTGTGTCACTAGTAACTCTTTTCTATTATATGCTAAGAGGGATAACTCGTGTGATATGCAATCATGACTTGGATTTGTTGTTTGTAATACCTTAAGTGTTAAGTAACTCCTGAACATGATATGTTATGCACATTGCCTTTCTATTTATAATCGAGTATTAAACTGGGGATCAGATATGTACTGTGTGAGCAATCATGTATACTTGAGTATGCTTTATTTGTGCATTATGTGTGTTTATGCTTATGCCCGATTCGAATATTTTGTGTAAGAATAAGTAGTTGTTGCGTTTTGTTTTTTCTTGATCAACCTCTTGTCCAAGTTTAGTATGTGAAAGGATAGATTATTGTTTCATACTAATGTCAATTTAAGCTATCTCACTAAGTCTTTACTTATGTTATCCTTTCAATGCTTTTTAGGTTGTGCTTGTTGATGAGTATTTTCTGAGCTCTGACGAGATCACAAGCGTTGAGGTATATGTTAGTACACTCCTAAAGAACTCCTAGATGGTGGTACATAGTTGTTAAGATTGCATTGTGCATCATAAACCCCTGCTTGATTTGATATGTCTATAAGTTTTATAATTATTCAGAGCATTGTAATAGACCTTTAATTATTCTATGATTGCTTGCTAGATAAGTTATGATTGTTAGTATGATGGTATGGTTGATTAAATATCTATATGTGCCTTTAGCTAGTAGACTACCTTAATGTCATGTATGTAAGTGGGCTATTATACATATGTCTATAGTATGTTATGTTAACCCTAAAATGGTAATGTATTACGTGTGATTAGATTGACGGTTAAATTAATTAATTGGAAGGTTTACAACAAATACGAATAAGGTCTTACTATGTGTCAAATATATGTATCTAGATATGATTAGTTCAAGTTTGATATAACTTGATTCTTAGTATTTGAGTGTAACTATCACCTGTTGTAAATGGCCTATAATAAATATGATTGCTTGTTTATGTGCTTTAATAATTTTCATGATCGAGTAGCTGTTGATAGCTAAGTTTTAGTAGAGTTATATTTGATTAGATCTTGAAGAAATAATTGTTATACGAAGATCCAGTGATTGATATGTATGGTGCATGGCATATTGATCAATTTGCTGTAAGAGTTATGTTGATCGATCGGTTTGATGTAAGTAAGTTGCAAAACTAAATGTGTACCTTAACAAGAGATATACCTAAGATAGAAATATTATTATCAGAATGGTCTGTTTATTAGTTAGAATAAATAGACAAATAGATAACAAGAATTTTGTAAATGATCTTTGATGCTTCGTGTTCGCTTGTTGGTTAAGCAATATTAGATGTAATGTATGAACACTTGCTCCATGTTTATGTGTTTAGTTGTATTAAACCTTGAAATCTGAAATACCTAAAGATTCGGGCATACTACAAGCTAGTAATTGATGAGTATTGATTAATGAATGAATAATTGTTTGTCCACAAGCTAAAAGAAAGTATATTAAATGTTTTAAATTACCTTGGTTTTGAATTCTTAATTGGCCTAATAAGTGTTGTGACAGCATATGTTTGACTAGTTTTCTGTTTGGTAACACTTCTTAGTCCGGTTTTCACCTAGACCGGGTAAGGGGTGTTATAGAGTATCCAAAATAAACCTCCCAATTACAACTTGGTCACATTGCCTCTTATTACTACTATGTATTTGTAAAACCATTCTTGAAAATACTTCAATCCTTGGATCTTCCCTTGCTTACTCGTTGTCCAAAAGAGTCTATTTCGCTGCATTGATGAGAAAGGAGAGCGTAAGCTATAAGCTTAGTGAGGGAATCACAAAAATACTCATAAATGCGTTTAAAACCATTTTAAATCAAATCAAATGTATAAGTCTCAAGCCAAAATCATCTCATGCCTTTACAATCTCTTTAAATATTCACATTAAAATCATTTGCAACACATCTATCATGGATTTCTATCATATACCTCAATTTAAGCTTCACATGCCAAAAACTCTAAATAGCAAGCTTAAAGAGCAACTCATGTATAAACCACATTATACAAAACATAATCCATTTCTCATAATACATTATATTATATATTGGCATTCAAGTGACTCAAAACTAGCTTCTTTTCTCTTTTACCAAAAAAACATCAGATACACGGATTTCCCAAGTGGTTCCTTCAACCACTTCACATACATCCTCAAACTGGGCAACCCTCAACGGTTATAACGTATAAATCCACCAACGGGAGAAAACGACACAATTAACCCTTCGATCGCTGCGGTTCTCATGGTGGAGAAAATGGCACAATTAACCCCTCGACACACAAGAGGCAACTTATTATAATGCACTTTAAACCCTATGGCTAGCCAACTATATCCGATAACATTTTATCTCAGCCACTTGCTAATATACTCAATAAAAACCATATTACCTTACTATTTTACATATGCATGAATCCAAATCATTTTCCAATACAATAAACCATGTATTCTAGTATACTCAAAATTCTTTCATAAATCATTTATCATTTTCAATAATCATCATATATGATTCTTTTGCAACATCTTTCATTTCTAAACCATGCATATAACAGTAGGTAATCAAAATCATAAACATGTGCATGAGATTGTATTTTGTAAAACTAAAAATGAGAGAGAGCTCAACAAATATAGGTTCAAAAGTCAAATGCATATCGATACTGTAACGCCCCAATTTTAGGGCTCAGCGGTTTAGTGGGTTATTAGACGGTTTGGTGGACCGGAGTAGAGATTCGAGTCGGTTTCGGGATCGTATATTTTTGGTGTTGGAAAAAATTATGGAAAATGTTTAAAAATCATTATTAATTATATATTTAATAATGGTGGAATCAATTTTGAAAAATTAGTTTTGGAAAGTGGACATTTTGGTTAGTGACCAAAATGAAAGTTTTGAAAACTATGATTTTCTAGTGACTAAAATGAAAAGGGTCAGATACTTAGAATCTTTAAGGATCTATTTTACCAATTTATTTCTGAAGGTTTCTCCCTTAATTTAATTAATTTAAACATGTGCTTTAATTAATAATGAAAGTGGATTTTGTTAAAAATGTGGTTATCTTTTCTTAAACAAAAATCACGTCATTTTTCTTTCAACTTTTTCTCTCTATTCTCTCCTCAGCCAAACACTAAGATTTCTGTCCTCACTAAAATGAAAAGGGTCAGATACTTTTTCTATTGTATGGTTCTTTATTGAAATTCTCAAGCATTTGATCCTTGCTTTTGCATTTCTAATCTGATTTTGATGATTTTCTAATGATTTAATGAGATATTTGGGGAAAATATGTTGATTCGCGAATTGAATCTGATTTCTAGTATGTAATGGTTATTTGACTCATATTTTGGATGTTTAAGAAATTTGATAAGTGATTTTTATCAATGGAATCCCGAAACATAAGAGTCTCTATTTGTTTAGGTTGTTAGTTTTGAGGTTTGTTGAAATTATGGTTGTTAGGATGCTGGAGGTGGTAGGTTGTCTTGGATATGTTTTTAGATGTGTTTTGGTGTTGAAAATGATGCTAGGATGATGATGTTGGCTGGGTTGTGAATCGAACTGCTTTGGTCTTGATTTTGGTTGTTGTGGAGGGTTATTTGTGAGGGTGGTGTGGAAATCCGAGAAGGATTGTGGTTGCTGTGTTTGAAATGCATTATGATGCATTATGAAGCTAGAGGATCTTGGCAATACTTGTTTCTAAAGTATGTCTTGGTTTAGACTATAATGAATAAGGGCAATGGGGTACCTATTGTGTTTTGGGAGATTTTTTGTGGAACTCCCTGTTTGAGCATATTTCTTTAGTTGCTCTTGGGTTGTAAATGGCTTTTAAAGTTTGTTTTGATGCTGGTTGTGGTTGATGTTTTTAGAATGCATTATGATGCATTAATCCTCTATGGTTTTGTGGTAAAAGCATGGGAGGTTGATCCGAAAGTAAGTGGAGAAGCGTAGGAGGCTTTGAATACTCATTTTTGCGTCGGTGAATCGAGGTTTTGCGTGACGGTGAGTGAAAATGTGGATTCCAGCGTTGGAATATTTTAAAGATGGTTTTTGGAGTTTAGGTAGAGCTTGAAACGCTTACCTAAGCTAGGAAATAAGTAAAGTGGCTTTACTCTCTCGGACGTGCTAGTTTGAAATGGTTTTATGCACTTGTTTTCGATTTACATTGTACCTACTATTTAAGAATGATTTAAAGTATTTGATGTACTATTTTTAAGCATGTTTTGCTGAAGGATGCACATGGTAAGTGATCATTGTAAGTATGATTTATATTTGTGTTTTAAAGCACGGTTGTTGCTTTGGAAGGGGCATGGTTTAATGCTTGTTAAAAACAGTGAGGTAAATGTTATTTGGTTAATTATATTGGCAAGTGATGTGGTTTTAAATTTGTTATCGAATATAGTTGGCCGGCCATAGGATTGAGTGCACTGTAAAATAAGTCGCCTTGGATGTTGAGGGGTTTATACAGTGTACTGAATACTCCATCCAAGTACCCTAAGGTTGAGGGGTTAAATAATATTGAAAACTCCCGTTAGTGGGTTAAGCATCTAACCGATGAGAGGGGTTGGTATCCCTGTGGGTTAAGAGTGTACCCGATTGGAATTGTACCCTGTTGTTATTATACCGCGATTGTGATTGTATCGCTATTCCGGTTGAGATGGCTTGAAGTGTTGGGTTAACACTTGTTGAATTCGTGTATCCGATGAACTCTTTTGTTAATGGACTTGTTAAAGATCACTTGAAAGCCAATATAATTGTTAATGTATCATTGAAATGGTTAATGTTGTATAATGTGATTTATACATGTTTTCTCCTTAAGCTTTGCATTTGGTAGTAATTCATGGGAAGGCTTAAGTAGAGGGTTTGAAATGTGACTTGATGTTGGTTAATGATACATGTAGCATATGGTTTGATATGCTGGTTTTAATGTTGTAAGTGCATGTTTTAAAAGAGGCATGATGTTTTAAAAGATGATGTTGAGAAATGGTTTTAAATGCATTGATGGTGTTTTGTTCTGAGCTTTCCTCACTAACCCTTGTGTGCTTACACTCTTTTTGTCCATCAATGCAGAGAATTAAAGTTCTAGAAGGCAGTAAGAAGCAAGAGGATCTTGGCAAGACTTGGTTCCAAAGTATGTTAGAGACTAGACTATAATGAACAAGGGCAATGGGGTACTTGTTATGATTTGGGAGATGTTTTGGGGAACTACCTGTTTGAGCATGTTTCTTAGGTTGCTTTTGGTTTGTAAATGGACTTTAAAGATTGATTTTGGTGCTGGTTAGTCTTTTGGTATATTGTATGGATGCAACTTTAGGAAGCATGCCTATAGATTTCCATTCGATGCATAAAGCCTTGTTGTGCTATTAGATTTGTGTTGCTAGGTTTCTTATGGTATGTTTGGCATGTTGGTATGGTGTTAGAAGTATGTTGGAATGGTTTGAGAATGTTTTGGGTTGAAAAATCAGCAATTTGTGGCATTACAGGTCCAGGCGTATTGATACGCGGGGAACTGTATCGATGCGGCTAGGCATTTTCTAGCCTGAGGGATCGGTACGCGTAAGGGAGTACCGGTACGCCTAGGTAATTTTGGCCTAGCGAACCGATACGGGAAGGAGTATCGGTACACGTTCTAGCCTCTGGAATCTCACTTTTTAAACTCAAACCCGTGTACTGATACCCACGTAAACGTACCGGTACGGATGTTAAATCAAATCAGAAGTTAGGTAAGTTGGTTATTGTGTGTCGGTACGGGCCATGGTGTACGATACGGTGCATCTTTATGTGTATCAGTACGGTAACACCAGTACCGATACTCAAGGCTGTTTTCTATTGCATCGGCTCGCAATTTTGCTTTCTTCGCATTTTAGTCCCTAAATCTTGCTAATGCATTAGTACATGGTTAAAATGATTGGTTTGAGTTGGAATATGAGACATACGCATGGAACCTAACTAATCTAAGGTTGGTAATTTAAAAGTGGGTTTTTCACTTGTACCTTTTTCAAATTACAATTTGGTCCCTAAATGGTAAACATAATCAATTGGATGTCAAAGTGATGCCCGATTAAGTTGGGATTACACCTGTTATATGTATGAACATGTAGGATTAATAATTGACATCTAGATAAGATAAAAAGAAAAAATGGATCGGGTTGGCTGAATCTCTTCGGTTTGCTATGACAAACCTAATGTGGCCATCTTGATTCGGTTGGGTGTCTAGGCCGGGTCAAGGGGGTTAGGGGAAGTTAGCAAGCTTTGACCCAGATCTTCATAGATCTCTTTTGCATTTTTCCCAAATGCACAAGGATCAACGGGTTTGAGTTGCCTTTACCGGTAGCCGTTTACTTTGGGCTAGTTGTACCATTCCCCTGGGTACAATCAGTTTATACCAATCATGAAATTAGATTTTTCTGAAAGATTTATTTTCCTTCCACTATTCGTGAAAATGGATTTTGATGGACATTTGAATTGTCCATTATCTTAAACTTTACCGTGTTTAAGCACGTTATGCCAACATTTCTATTGGATTTGTCAAAATGGTTTTGATCCACCTACAACACTGACGAAGAGACGGGATCGAAAGATGAAGGTTTGATCAGCTACAACTCTGACGAAATGGCATGATCTGGAGAATAAGGTTCGATCCGCTACAACTCTGACGAAGAGGCGTGATCTGGAGAAGAAGTTTGATCCTCTACAACTCTGACTAAGAGGCATAATCTGGAGAAGAAGTTTGATCCATTACAAGTCCGATGAAGAGACGTGATCTGGAGAAGAAAGTTTGATCCGCTACAGCTCTTACGAAAAGGCGTGATCTGGAGAAGAAGTTTGATCCGCTACAACTCTGACGAAGAGACGTGATTTGGATAAGAAGTTTGATCCGCTACAACTCTGACGAAGAGGCGTGATCTGGAGAGTGTTTTGGTTTATTTTATTTTTTTTGAATTTGTTTTTATTTTATTTTTTAGATTTTTTTATTTTTCATTCTTCTCATTCTATTTTCTTTCTTTTTTTTCTTTTGTTCTGTTTTTTTGGAATTTTTTTTCTTTTTTTCTTTTTTTAGGGAATTAGAACTGTTGTGGCGCTCTTTCCACTGCAAGCTCAGGGAGATGAAACTACTGGCGGGCTCATTCCACTACAAACTCAGGGAGATGAAATTGTTGCTGCGCTCATTCCACTGCAAGCTCAGGGAGATGAAAATGTTGACGGGTTCATTCCACTGCCACTCGAGGAGATGAAATTGTTGTCGCGCTCATTTCGCTGCCACTTCAAAGAGGCGAGCCTATTGTCGTGTTTGATCTGTTCCACCATTTGTTGGAGAGACAGGATCTATAAAAGACTAGTTGATATGCTACACCATGTTACGGGTGAGATCGGACCTTCTTGGTTGAAGACGCCAGACAATATTTGCCCTACATCTTGTGTCAATGATGTTGAAATTTGTTGATGACGATGATCTGTTCATTCGTGTTTGGGGATGCTAGACCTGTTTTAAGGAAAATATCCTTATGAAAGGATAGAATTTAAGAAATTCTCGTTTTTTTAAAGGAAAAATGTCCTTATGGAAGGACGAAGTTAAGGAACTCATGTTTAAGAAAAAACATCCTTATGAAAGGATGAAATTAAGAAATTCCCATTTTTGACGAAAATGTCCTTATGGAAGGACAGAGTTAAGAAACTCTTGTTTTGAGAAAAATATCCTTAAGAAATGATAGAGTTAAGAAATTCCCGTTTTTAACGAAAATGTCCTTATGGAAGGACAGAGTAGAAACTTTTGTTTTGAGAAAAACAACCTTAAGATGGAATTAAGAAATTCTTGTTTTTTGATAAAAAATATCCTTATGAAATGATGGAATTAAGAAATTCTGGTTTATTGAGAAAAAGTATCCTTATGAAAGGATGGAATTAAGAAATTTTGATTTGAGAAAAATGTCCTTAAGAAAGGATGGAATTAAGAAATTCTAGTTTTTGAGGAAAATGTCCTTATGGAAGGACGGGGTTAAGAAACTCTTGTATGAGAAAAAGATTATTGAGAATGGACGGAAATAAGAAATTCCAGTTCTGAGAATAATGTTTTTGAGAAATGATGGAATTAAGAAATTCCAGTTTTGGGAAAAATGACCTTAAGAAATGATGGAATTAAGAAATTCCTATTTTGAGAAGGAGTATCCTTATGCAAGGATGGAATTAAGAAATTCCCGTTTTGAACAATATATCCTTATGGAAGGACGTAATTTCAGAAAGCTACTATGAGTGACAAATGCAACGTTAATTTTTGGTAATGCATTTATGCAAATAACATGCATATAGATGATTTTATGATAATGCAAAGATGCATGGAATTTTTGTCGGAATGTCCAAGTTATAAATGCTTTTTGAAAAATTAGATGCCATAATGTACGAACATGTTTGGTGATGCAATGATGCATATGATTTCACGTATTCCCTCGTGATGAATAAAGATGCATGGAGTACTTGCAGAAGTCCTCTTCTTCTGGCTCGACTTAATCTTCTGATCCTGCTCAGAATTTGCCCCAACAAAAGTTTGCCCATAAATTTTTATTGTCTTCATTCTTTTCTGAATTTGAACTTTTGAGCTGAATGACCCTCACGTCATCTTCTTTCTTCTTCTTGAGGGATATTGAATTCATCATTGATTGGTGCTCAGATGCCCCGCTTATTCTTGGGCTTATATAATTTTTGGATACCTCCGAAAGCTTCAAGCTTTTGTTATGAGCAGACACCTGCCTTAGGTCCCTGTCCTTCAAATCTCTATAAAGAGTATTGCAAGAAATCTTTTGTTTTGTAACAATGAATGAGCGGATAATATTATTTTTCTAAAATGTGATTTTTCAAAAATAGGGGCCTCTTATACCCATGTATGTATGGGAAAAACATGATATATGAATAAGCTAGATTTTAAGAAAATTTGTGGAAATGCGTTATTTATTAAAACAACCGGACACACGCCCTTACAAAAGATTACCTCTTGCCTTCGGGCCTAGGAAAAAGGTCTATTTCATGCATTACTCAAAAAAAGATTTAAGATACAAAGGTGTCCCCAAAAGGTTGTCTAAATTTCGGGCAGATCCAACATTATCCCCTTTTCAGTTCATCTTAGGGACTCCACTGTTGAATTTCAATGTGCCATTTTCAATGAGATTTTGCACCTTGTTTCTCAAAGCTCCACAATTCTCGGTAGTGTGGCCCGTGCTTCCTAGATGATAATCACACACAACATTAACATCATAGCCTTCTGGGTACGAAGGCTCTTTTGGTTTGGACTAAACCGGGGCTAACAGGTTTTTCTCAACAAGCATCGGAAGTAACTATGTATATGTTACCAGGATTGGGTAAACAACTTTCTAAGGAGTATGTCGACGTGAGTACGAATAGCTTGATTGGTACGAGAAGTTAGGTCGATTGGATGGATAAGACCCCATGATATAGACCTCTGATCCACTTCCTCCGACGACGATTGCACTGCCTAGTTTTCCCTTGTTTGATGGCTTCTTCTATGAGTTCATCTAATATCACAAAGTCTTTAAAGTTCTTGGTTGCATTTCCCAGCATATGTTTCAGGAATGGACCTTCTAGGGTTCTAACAAAAGTAGGCGTTATCTCTCTTTCAAGTAGAGGTGGTTGTACTTGTGCTGCAACATCCCTCCACCTTTGTAGATACTGCCTAAAGCTCTCGTCAGGCCTCTTCATGTTTTGCAATGTTGATCGGTCTGGGTCAATGCCCGTTATATGTTTGTACTATTCTGTGAAGGCTTTGGCCAGATCCTTCCATGATTGTATCTCATCCCGACTAAGGTGATTGTGCCACCTGGCAGTAGACCCTTTGAAACTGTCTTGAAAATAGTGAATTAAAAGCTTGTCATTATCGACATGCCCCGTCATTTTTGGCACAACATAATTAGGTGAGTAGACGGAGAACTTGTTCTATCAAACTTTTCAAATTCTGGCATTTTAAACTTTAGAGGTAACACCAAATTATGGACCAAGCTTAATTCACTTGCGTCCAATTAACGGGCTGCATTTGCCCCTTCTACAGCTTTAAATTTTCCCTCTAGCCACTGAAACCAATATTCAAGCTGCTTGGGTAGTTTAATCTTCTGCTTACCCACTTCATTCGGATCTAGGACAGAGCGTCCTTTAGTTTCTCTGTGCGATGAAGATCCAGCCTGGAGATCTTGTTGCTTTCCAACTGAAGTCGATGCTTGTAGAGGTGTCTGGTCGTAAGGATTTTCTGACTTTTGTAGAGCACTGAGGTTAATGGCCAATCCTTTTCCCCTTTCAGGATCTTTGCTCGCCAACATCGCAGCTATCTTGAACAGTAGATCCTACTGTGACTGTGAGATGTGGTTGCTAGTTGCTTGCTGCACCTTTTTTCAGGTTTTGCTCTACGTCGTTCTTTATATCTTCGCATGCTTTTTTCAGGAGGTAACCTCAAACGGTAAGCAACTGGACCCACACGCTCAACAATCTCATACGGTCCAATAAACCTCAGCCTAAGCTTCCCTTTCCGCCCAAAACGCATCACATTCTTCTAAGGTGACACCTTCAAAAACACCCAATCACCAACAACATATTCTATATCCATGCACTTCAAATCCGTGTAGGATTTCTAACGATCCGAGGTCGTTTTCAAGCGCTCACATATAAACTTCACTTTTTCATTGGTGTCTTTCAACATATCAGGCATCGAAACGTATTTTTCCCCAACTTCAACCTAACACACTGGTGTACGAAACTTCCTACCATACAAAGTCTCGTACGGTGCCATCTGTATAATAGCTTGATAACTATTATTATAAGAAAACTCTACTAAAGGCAACTACTTTTTCTAAGTTCCCTGGAACTCAATGATACAACACCTCAACATATCCTCCAAGACCTGAATCACACGCTCTGACTGCCCATCCATTTGAGGATGGTACGAAGTACTGAAATTCAGCCGTGTTCCTAGAGCATGCTGCAAACACTCCCAAAACCGTGCTATAAAGCACGTATCTCTATCCAAGACTATGGATTTGGGCGCCCTGTGCAAATGCACAATCTCGAAAATGTACAGATCGACCAACCTATCGAAGGTATACGTCGTATGCACATGCACAAAATACTATACTTCGTAAACCATTCAGCAATCACCCAAATAGAATCCTTTTTGGTCAACATCAACGGCAACCCAGACACAAAATCCATGGTGATTCTTTCCCATTTCTATTCTGGTATCCTCAAAGGTTGAAACATCCCAGAAGGAAACTGGTGCTTAGCCTTTACTCGCTAACATACCATGCATCGAGCAACAAAATCAACCACATCTTTCTTCAAACCAACCCAATAGTACTCTTCCTTCAACCCTTGATACATTTTAGTACTATCGGGATATAAAGCAAAAGGAATAGCATGCGCTCCGGTCAAAATGGTACTCATCAACTCTTCATCATCAGGCACCACTATCCGACCTTTATAACACAACACCCCACCATCATTATAATGAAAATCCATAGGACTTCTATCCATGATATACTTCACATGCAGCACCAAACTCTCATCATGCGGTTGTTCCTCTTTAATCAACTGTGACAAGGACGGTTTCCCTTTTAACTAGGCCAACAACCCGTCGTCTTGAGTCACACTCAGCTTAGCAAACATAGCCCTCAACTCAACAACAGCTTTCCTACTCAAAGCATTGGCCAGCACGTTAGCTTTACTCAGATGATACTCGATGGTCAGATCATAATCTTTAAGAAACTCCAACCATCTTCGTTGCCTAAGATTTAACTCCTTCTGTGACATCAGATATTTCAAACTCTTATGTCCCGTATAAACTACACATTTATCTCCATAAAGGTAATGCCTCAAGATTTTCAAATCAAAAACAACTGTGGCGTGTTCAAGATCATGAGTAGGGTCATTACGCTCATACACCTTCAATTGTCTAGATGCATAGGCAACTACTTTACCCTCCTTCATCAGCACGCAACCTAGTCCAACATCGGACGCACCACTATAGACAACAAACTCTTTCCCTAATTTTGGTTGAATCAAAACTGGAGCTCGTGTCAAAGCTTCCTTCAATCTTTCAAAAGCCCGCTGCCTATCCTCTGTCCACTCAAAACAAACGTTCTTTTGTAATAACTTGGTCAAAGGAGCAGCTATACTGGAGAACTCATCAACAAACCTACGGTAATAACCGGCAACCCTAGAAAACTCCCAACCTCTGGCACACATTTTGGCACTTTCCAACTCATCATAGCTTCAATTTTGTGCGGATCAACAGAAACCCCTCGGCTGATACCACATGCCCATGAAAAGACCTCTCTAATCTAGAACTCACACTTGCTTAGCTTGGCATAAACGTGATTAGCCAACAATGTCTGAAGTACGATCCACAAATGCTTATCATGATCCTCCTCGGAATGAGAGTACACAAGAATATCATCGATAAACACAACCACAAACTGATCTAAAAACTCATAGAACACCCGATTCATCATGTCCATGAAACCAGCCAGTGCACTGGTCAAACCAAACGGCATCACCAAAAACTCATAACGCCTGTACCTAGTACGAAAAGCTGTCTTAGGCACATCCAGATCATTCACCTTCAACTGATAGTACCTACACCTCAAATCTATCTTAGAAAACACGGAAGCACCCCTAAACTGATGAAACATAGCATCAATCTGCGGTAAAGGGTACTTATTCTTTACCGTCAACTTGTTCAATTACCGATAGTCTATACACATTCACAACGTACCATCCTTTTTTTCACAAACAACATCGGTGCACCCAACGGTGAAATACTTGGTCTAATAAACCCTCGATCGAACAACTTTTGCAGTTGTATTTTCAACTCCTTCAATACCATGCACTACAGAGCAATTGACACTGGTGTTGTATCCGCATAAATCTGAATGCCAAACTCTCCTCCCGATCCGGTGGTAACCCCGACAACTCTTCCAAAGAAAACACCCAAAAACTTACATACCGTACGGATATCCTGCACTCTCAACTCCTTCGAACCAGGATTCATAACATAGGCTAAGAAATCTTGACTTCCAGAATCCATCATTCGTCTCGCTTCTAGCGCCAAAACAGCATTAGACAAGAACTAAGTGTTCTCACCTACAACCACCACCTCAAAATCATCATACAACTTCAGAGATATTCGTTTGGTCTTAAAATCCACCACAACCCTATGCTTGGTCAACCAATCCATTCCCAGAATGACATCGAAACCATGGGATGGCAACTCTATCAAATCCACGACAAACAATCAGGAGGTACGGCATCCTACTCATTTCCGCAGCTGACACAAGTGGTACTTGCTCCACTTCCGCATGTGGGTTAGGTAGGGGCGGTGGTAACCCCTTAGGAGGTACGACATCCTTCTCATTTCCCTGCCCAATGGCTGCAACAATCGCACCAGATCGCAACTCTCTCTTCGGTCCCATCGTGCTAAAAATATATCGAAGGCATGATATTTCACCAAAACAAAATAATCAGGCCAGCTTTAAGCAATGATCCAAGACTTCTATTTTAAAACCAAAATGTTTCAGGCTATAATAATAAGGCAGTGGGTTTCCCAAATTTCCCCCCAACATAGCATAAAGCAACCAACGTGTATATCACAACCACCGTGCATAGAAAACAACAGTTTACAATCCATAACAACATTACAACAACCATACCAACTCCCAGTTATCACAAACCTGGCTCTGATACCACCAAATGTAACCCCTTCGACCCAGCCTAGTCACAAGACCGAACCGAGCGAGCTACATTACGTTTACTACAATAAATAGTGAAAAATTAACTCGAAATGCATCTATTTTTTCCTCTTATCTTATCTAGATGCAAATTATTATCCTATATGTTCATGTTGACAGCGGTTGAGAACTCAATTCAATCGGGCATCGAATTGACATTCGATTGGATACAATTGCAATTTAGTGACCAAATTTCAATTTCAAAAAATTATAAGAACTTAACCCCTTTTAATGTTACCAACCTTTAATTAGTCTGATTTCAGGCATACGTGTCAAAAATTAGCTCAATACGATCATCCATACTCATTCAATTGCATCCACAATATTTAGGGACTAAAACGTAAGAAAACAGAACTTTAGAACATCCAAATAACTAAATTAACAGTTAGTCGTATCAGTATCGGTATATTTTTGTTATTTCAACATCCCCAAATTCCAATAACCAAAACTCGTATCAAAACACCCTCGCGTACTGATACCCCTTGCCAATTGCACTTACCCTATACCGAAATGGTTTCTCATGTACTGAAACACTATACCTGAAATGGCTTACCCGTACCGATACGCTCAGCCCGCGTACCAAAACACTAAGCCTAAAATGGATTGTCTATACCGGTTCGGGGACAAGCGTACTGATACCCCCAGACCTGAAATGTCCTCTTTCGCTGGTTTAACATGCTTTCAAAGATACCACAACGCCGTAACATGATTCTAACATGAGTCCAAAACATTCAAAGGTCAAACCTCAGCATGACAACACAAATTCATCAATAATTCATGGCATCTTGCAACAAATGTAAAACTAGAGGCATGCTTTCTAGAAACCAAGCCAAGCAAAGCACAAGTCTCAAACCAATGCAACCAACAATCCAAAATGACCAATTACAAACCAAGAACAGCGAAACAACATTGCTCAAACAGGGAGTTTAACAAATCATTTCCCAAACAACAATGGAACCCCCATTGCCCTTATTACTTATAGTCTAGTTCGAAACATACTTTTAGTATCAAGTCTTTAGCGATCCCTTGCTTCCTCGTTGCCTCCAAATCTTTAATTCTCTGATTTGATGGACAAAAAAGGAGTAAGCACACTAGGTTTAGTGAGGAGTGCTCAAAACAAAGCACCATCAATGTATTTAAAACCATATCCAAACAACACGTTGAAATCTCATTTCAATCATCTTTTAGACATCACTTAAAACACCATTTGAAATATCATGCCTTGAAAACCAAGCACTTAACACTTTCAAAAACCAGCATATTAAACCATATGCAACATGTGTCACTAACCATCAACAAATCCCATTGCTAAACCTCAATTTAAGCCTTCCCATGTATAACAATCATATGCAAAACTTAAAGAGTAAACATGTATAAATCACATTATACAACATAAACCATTACATGACACCTTAATAATTATATTGGCTTACAAGCGATCATAACCAAGTTCCTTTACCAAAATAGTTCATCGGATACACGAATTCAAACAAGTGTCCTCCCAACACTTCAAGCCATCTCAACCGGAATAGCGATACAATCACAATCACGGTACATTATCAACCGAGTACAATTACAACTCATGGGGACACCAACCCTAATCATAGGTTAGATGCTTAACCCATTAACGGGAGTTTACGGTGCCATATAACCCATCGACCGTTAGGTTACTTGGATGGAGTATTCGGTACACCGTATAAAACCCCTTGACATCCAGGGCGACTTATTATAGTGCACTATCAATCCTATGGCCGACCAACTATATCTGATAACATTTTAAAGCATATCACTTGCCAATATAATTCACAATTAACCATGTACCTCACTGTTTTTCTATATACATTAAAACAAATCATTTTCAAAGCAACAAACCATGCTTTTCAACAAGTATTTCTACATACTTACAAGGATCACTTACCATGTGCATCCTTCAACATTTCAAAATCAAAACAGTATTAAACACACTTTAAAACATGCTTAAACAGTAGGTACCATGTAATTCAAAACAAGTGCATAAAACCATTCGTAAAAGCACGACTGAGAGAGAAAACCATTTTATACTTACTTTTGAGTTTAAACCAGCGTCTCAAGCTAATTTTAAACTCCTATAAACCACCTTTAAATCATTTCAAAGCTGAAATCCACATTCTCACTCACCGATGCGCAAAACCTCAATTCGCCGATACAAATCCAAGCGTCCGAAGCCTCCAAAGCTTCACCGATAGCTTTCGAAACAACCTTCCTATTTTAACTACTTAACAACAGAGGATTAATGCATCTTGATGCATTACAACTGCAACAATATCCCTTACAATCCTCAACAGTTATTTCACAATTACCCAGCCACAACAACCGAAATCATCATCTAACTCTTTCCAAACACAACCCAGCCACAAACTATCAATCTAACACTTCCATTAACATCAATCAACACTCAAAACAAAATTACATCATCCTTATATCTCCAGCAACTATACAAGTACCACAACACCTCAAAAACACAAATCTAACAACCTAAATAATTATGGATTCATGGTGTTTCATGATTCCAATGTTAAAAATGACTTATCAACATGTAAAACATCTAATATATGTTTAAAATCAACCCTCAATACTGAAAAACATATCCAATACGGATCGCCCTCAATTCCATCAAATAAACCCAATTAAATCAAATAATCAACATAAAAACATAAAATCAGATTATAAATAATAAATCAAGACCAAATACTTGGGAATATCAATAAAGAACCATTCAATAGAGGAGTAAATGAACCTTATTGTGTGATTTCTCCTTAATTGATTGATTAAAGCTTGAAAAACACAAGATTTCAATACGATTTTGTAAATCAAAGATGAAGAACCATATATAAATCAAGAATTCAAGAAAATAGATCTATCACCTCTGAAATTTGATGAAAACTAGAGTGTTTGCAGAGTAGAAGTGAAGAGAAAAGTTGATAGAAAAGTTTAAGTCAAATCTTTATAAAATCAATAATTACCTTTTAATATTAAAACCTCATTTTATTGATTAATAAAACACATGTTAAAAATCCTTAATTGAGGGAAGAAATCACCAGCCAAAGTTTGGTAAAATAGCTCCTTAAGGATTCTAAGAATTTGACCCCTTTACAAACTAGTCACCATTTAAAAACAATTTCGAAAATTTACATTTTGGTCACCTACCAAAATGTCACTCTTCCAATTTAAATTTTCTCAAATTGATTTCACCAATATTATATATATATATATATATTAAATAATGATTTTTAACTATTTTCCATATTTTTAACTTACTCAAAAAATATTTATTCCCGAATCCGACTCGAATTTCTAGCTTGGTCCACCAGACCGTCTAATTATCCCTTAAACCGTTAAGCCCAAAACTGGGGCGTTATAGAGTTGAGTCAAGATTTGTCCTATGATGAGGATCCAATGAAAATTTTGGATTCTAGAAGCAAGGCTCTTTGTGGGAAGACCATTGAGTTGGTGAAGGTGCTATGGCGGCATCGTGATGTTGAGGATGCCATGTGGGAAAGTAAGGAGGACATGAAGAAGTAGTTTCCTTACCTTTTTCTATCACGTAAATTTCGAGGATAAAATTTCTTAAGAGGGATAGAGATGTAATGCCTCGAATTTGAGCCTAGATGTTAGCTAGATCGATTAGATGGTTCGGGAGAATCTATTGGGCGATTCGAGCTAGTTTCGAGAATTAATTCATAATAAATTGTCTTTGACTAAAATAAAATATGGAAAAATATTAGAAAATGTTTAATTAATATCCTAATGGTTTTACGAAACTCAATTTGAAGGAATAAATTGGATTTTAGGACTGTAATATCCCAGTTTTTGGCTAGTGATCGAAATGTAAATTTTGAAAGTTTTGTGGCTAATGTATAAACTTTGGAAAAATTCAGGGATCAAAGTGAAATTTTCAAAAGTTGTGTATTTTAACCCCTTAAATGAATAGTTTACCCCCAAGAATGATGTTTTCGTGCTACCCGATTTTTTCGTACGGAGTTTATATTGATGGCTATAAAGCGATAAAGTTCGAAAAAATATTCTGATAATCGGATCGAGCTAAAATTTCAGAGATAGTTCAATGGATCTTAGAAGATTCATAAAATATAATTTTAGGAATATTTGGATGTTAAAAAGATCATGAAAATTTTAAATCGATTGAAATGACATGGAATGACAATTTTGTGAATAAGTTGATCGGTAAAGGGCATTTTGGTCATTTTGCCCAAAAGGGACATCAAAGGAATTTTGAGATTTCTTTTATTTATGAATAGTGGCTGATTAGAATCCAACTAAGTCTAGTTGGAATGTTACAAAATGGAAATTAGAAATATAGATCTAGTTAGAGGGTATTTTTGGAAAATGGAATTTATTGAATTAAAAAATCATTTTTTTCATAATACAAGTGTCTTAAATACATGAAATATGAAGTAATTATCATCCAAATACGCTCGAAAACCGTGGTGAAGAGAAAAAGAAGAGAAAATTTTACAAGCTCGATTTAAGCCCTGAATCTCAATTTTCAGGTAATCTTTCGAACTACAAAGTTGTTCAACTCTTCGAGCTCTATCTTTTGATGTAAATAATTCATAGAATACTTGCTTGGTTGATGAGATTTGATATGAGGAAGAAATTAGGCTTTATGAACAAATTAGGGCGTTTATGATTTTATGAATCCATGTTTGATTTTAAGTTAGAATCATGCTTGTATGATGTTAGAATCATGTTATTGAGTAGGATTTAAGCCCTACATATTTTGGTTTGTATAGAGAAGATTAGGTTTTATGGATTCAAGTCTAACTTAGCATTTGTGATGTTGGATTAATGATTTAGTAAGCTTGATTTGTTGTTTGAAAGCAAAACTCTAAGTTAAATACATAGGGACCATTTCGGCAAGCTTTAAAATTAAAGGACCAGATCTAATTTTTATGAATTTGATGTGTATATATATTATTAATGATGTTAGATTCATGAAAATGAAGTTAGAATGCTAAATTGATGATTAGTCGCATTAGTGACCATTTTGACAATTTGTCAAGCTTAAATGGTCTATTCGGCAAAGAGGATATGTAGGAGTAAATATGACTTTTAGTTAAAATGATGGAATTAAGGTAGTAATGTTGATTTCAGGACTAATTTGCAAAGTTAAGAAGCTTGAGTCCTTATATTGAAAATTTGATGACCATTTTGACAAATCAAGAGAAATTAGAGGAGTAAAGGTTTAAGCTTATTTTAATGAAAGATGTAAAGAGAACATATGAATAAAAGATTTATTCTAGCCATCTAAAGTAAAGTGATGGGACTAAATTGACAAGTAGAGAAATAAGGATAAGTTGGTGTAAATTAAAAGTTATTCATGGAAAGTTATGTTGGAATTTGAATTATGCTAGTAAGTTTTAAAATTCGCCATAAATTGTACAAAAATGGTTAGATGATGAATTTTATACTGTTGTAAAGATTTGTTAGTCTAGTTTTGTTTCCAACAAACGGAAACTGATTTCGAGTTCTGAGTTAAAAGATATAATTTTTAATCGAATGAAGGTAAGAAAAATTACATAGTAGTTTCTACCTGGACAGCTCTGTGACATGAATGTAAGGAATATTCATGATTTTTGTAGATTTTATTAATTTATTTGGATTATACCATTATAACCGTTATCGAATCTAGTTTCTTCGGTAGAAAGGAAATTGAGATCCATTATGTATTCTACCTTGTACAAGTAAATCTTTGAAGGAAGAACAATCTGTCAAAAAAATTGAATTTGAAACATTTTGTATTTAAATCTTAGTTAGCATGCTCGGAAGAGTTAATGGAAGTTCAATTGGTCACTAAGGACCATAGTGAGTTTTCGAGCAGTATAAGGAAGAGAGGAAAATAATTGAAAATTTTTATTTTCAAATAATTATGTTAAACATCATGTTTAAGGTATTGTTAGATTTGAATCTAACAAATATTTTATTGTATGCATGTGATTAATGGAGTCAAGTCCGATTCAGAGAAGGTTCGAGGTACTATGAAAGAAAGGATCGAACTAGGACTTAGTGAGACATCGTGCTAAGTGGCCAAGGTGAGTGCATTATATGTATGTATGGATATTACAAATAGGACGACTTGCGACAAGTCGACCTTGATATTAATTAAAATGCATGTTAATTAATAATTGTATGAATGTTATGAATTAATAATGTGACATGTATGATACATTGTCATAATTTATAGATTTATCTAAGATAAATCAAACTTTTAGATTTTGGGTATGAACTACCCATTATCGAATTATGGATGATAGTATTGATGGATTGGATATTGAATGTGAAAATATTATATTGTTATGCCCAAGTACTAGTGTGAGAGTATTTGGTATAATTGGATATCCATAGAGTCTTAGCAGCTACATTCTAGCACTACGGTGCGTTCCAGACACTTTGGTGTTGACATCAGACACTATAGCATTGCAGACACTACGGTGTTGTTTAGACACTTCGGTGTTGACAATTAGACACTACGACATTGCAGACACTATAGTGTTGACAATCAGACACTACGGCGTTGCAAACACTACGATGTTGTTTATACACTTCGGTGTTGACATCAGACGCTACGGTGTTGTCTAGACACTTCAGTGTTGACAATCAGACACTACGGTGTTGACATCAGACACTATGGTGTTGTTTAGACACTTCGGTGTTGACATCAGACGCTACGACGTTGCAGACACTACGGGATACTTCAGTGTTGGCAATCAAACATTACGGCGTTGCAGACACTACGGTGTTGCTTAGACACTTTGGTGTTGACATCAGATGCTACAACGTTGTGGATACTATGACGTTGTTTAGACACTTCGGTGTTGACATCAGACGCTACGGCGTTGTAGACACTATGGTGTCAGTTATGATGACTCGTGTCCAAAGTATCACATTATATTGTAATTCGGGCTATAATACATGAAATGTATTTATGCAGGCAGTTAAGTTTAAAAGCTTAACGTATATTTGATTAATAAAATAAAGGTTTGATGATATGATATAAACTGCAATTGGGACTCGCTTGCCATTTTGCAGGAATTATATTGCACTGTTACATGACAGAGGAATGACTTTGATAAGTCAGTTTTATACGATTCTATATTTTTATATAATATACATAGTAATTTGTTTATTTATGTTATTTCTATACATTGAAATGCTTTACTTTAAATTATAGTTGCCTCATTAAGTGAATACTTAGCTTGTGCTGTTTCACACGTAGGTTATTGGAAACTTACCGGAAGATGAGTCAAGCATGTTAATCGAGTTCGAATCTGCCAAACTTCAGTAAGACATTCTAATTTATGATATTCTCTAGTGGGCATGTATCAATTTATTCGTTAGTTGTTTTAAAGGTAAAATTTTTAATTATCGTTTATCACGCAATGATTTAAAAATTTAAGAAAGGGCCTATGCAGTATACCTAGTGTTTACCATGAGTTATATACTTATTTTAATAACTGATTAACATGTTTTATAAATCAATTCAGGGTAAAAACTAGAAATATGCAAACAGGTCATGAATACTTCGAAAGTCGAAAAAGGTTATTTTATAAACTAGTTTTATGTCAGATCTTCTAAAAAAATTTACAAGACTAGAGCTCTGTTAAATAATATTGTGACATCCTTAATGTGTATTTGTACTACGAGTATATGTTAAGGGTGTTACATGGACATTTTGGTCTGGTGACTAAAATGTAAAGTTTTCAAAACTATATTGGTGACTAAATTGTAAAAGGGTCAAAATTTAGAATCTTTAAGGAGCTATTTTACCAAAGTTTTCAATCAGATCTTTCCCTTAATTTAGGCTTTTTTAAAAGGTTTTAAATGGCTTTTATATAAAAACAAAATAGATTCGATTAAAAAGAATTTTAATAACCAATTTCATTTTCTTACAGTAACTACTTTTGCTCTCAACTTTTCTTTCAACTTTCTTAGTAGCCAAACTATCAATTTCACTCTAAAATTATCAAGAATCATTCTCTTTTGATTACTTTTTGATTTCCTAATTGATTTCTTTGATTTATACACCAAATCATATTTGTTTTTTTGAAGCTTTCATCCAAATCTTGCAAATTAAGGGATAAATCATCAATGGGAGGTGATTTTCGTTTCTCTCCTCTAATTAAAGGTTCTTTACTAAAATTCTCAAGTTCTTAATCCTTTATAACTGATTCTTGTTATGTGTTTATAATTAAATCGTAATTATAGTGTTTAAATTGAGTTTTGATGATAAAATTGATGAATCTTGATATGGATCTAGTTTTGTGTTGATTCTAATTGATTTAGATCATTTATAAGACATGTTATAAAGTTATGAGAAGAGATTAATAAAAGGAATCCTAAAACTAAGTGAATTGCTAATTTTATTGGTTGTTAATAGTTAGATTTTGATGTGATTTTGGTGTTGAACAGTTGCTGGAGATATAAGGTTGTTATAAAGATGTTTTTTGGATGTTAATTGATGATGTTAAGTTGTTAAAATCTATAGGTTATGGCTGGGCTTTAATTAAGTGGAGTTTGGTGATGATTTCAGTTGTTTAAAGGAAGGGTTTGATGGTTTTAGTGAGACGAAGTTGAGATTAATGGTAGCTGGAAATTTGAGATGCATGGAAGTGCATTAATCCTTTATTTTTTGTATGGGTAAAAATGGGAGACAGATCATTGGCTTTTGGAGAAGTTGCGGAGGCTTCAAAAGCTAGATTTTTGCTTCAGCTAGTGGAGCGTTGTGTTGTTGGTGAGTGGAAATGTGGTTTACAGCTTTAAAAAGGTTTGAAAGTGATTTTAGGAGTTTAGATTAAGTTTGAAATGCTTTTCTAAGCTCGGAAGTAAGTATTAGATGAATTCACTCTCAATTTTGGTTTGGTAAAGTTGACTTTCTCATGCCTATATTTATGATTTGATACCTACTATTTTATACACGTTTTGGAAATGGAATATGATGCAAACGATCTTATACTGATGTCATTTGAGTATGGAAAATGGTTTGTGAAATGGATTTGGAGGTTATACAAATGTATGTTTTGTTGTATTGGAATTGGTTTCAATGATGCATATGAAAAACAATGAGATATCATGTTTAAAATGGAATATATTGTCTAAGTGACGATGGTTAAATGTTATCGGATATAGTTGGCATACCATAGGGTTTAAAGTTCACTATAATAAGTCACCTCATGTGTATTGAGGGGTTAATTGTGTTGTTTTCTCCACCATGGGAAATGCAACGGTTGAGGGGTTAATTGTGTTGTATTCTCCCGCTAGAGGATTGTGTATCACAATGGTCGAGGGGTTAAATGTGCCATTTTCTCTGGTTAGATGTATGTTAAGCTGTCGAAGGAACCACTTGGGAAATCTGTGTATCTGATGTGTTTTTGATAAGGAAAGATTTTGTTTTGGGTCACTTGAAAGACAATATATGTGAATTAATGTATCATGATGAATTATGTTTTGTATAATGGGATTTATACATGTTTTTCTCTTTAAGCTTTGCTATTGGATGAATAAGCATGTAAATGCTTAAATTAAGGTTTTGCATATGGGAGTATGCATGAGATACGTGATGCATGTTTTGCATATGGTTTAATATACATGTTTTGCAAAGGTAAAAAGGGCATGAGATGTTTAAGCATGATGTATAAGGAGTGTTTTGAATAAAGTGATTTTAAATGCATTGATGAGTGTTTTTAGAGAATCCTTCACTAGGCATTATTTTCTTAGGCTCTTTTTTCTCATCAATGCTGGAAAGTAAACTTTCGGGGCAGCGAGCAAGAGAGGAGGAATCCAAGATTTTAAACATTTCAAGTATGGTTTTGATAAGCGAATTTGTAGTAAATAAAGGGCAATGTGACCAAGATGTAATTGGGAGGGTTGTATGTTTACTCCCTATTTGGACATGTTTCTTCTGATGTTTTGGACTTGTATGATGCTTTATATCTTGACATGAGGGGTTGGGATATGATTTGCATATTTGGGTAGACATCATGCCTATAGGATCTTTGTTTGATTTTGCTATGATGTGATGATTCTTTACCATGCTCATATGATTGTAGAAATGTTGCTAGACTTGTTATAAGATGTTTGGGGCATGTTAGATTGTGCTAAATTGTTATATGTTCGTCCAAGAGGTCATTACAGATCCGGCCGTACCGGTACGGGTCCTCAGGGATCGGTATGCGGGGTCTGTCTTGGCTCTAATCTGGGACAAAATGCATAGGCATACCAATACACCTAGTAACCATATCGGTATGCATAGCTAAAAATTAAGCCTGGTGTCGATACACGGACAACCATATCGGTATGCCCTTTAGCCAATGGAATTCACTATTTTAAAATTTTATACCCGTGTCGGTACACTTGAGGACTGTACCGATACCCCTGTGTAAAACACATCCATTGGGATATGTACGGTGGCCGTACCATTACGCAGACCTTTAATTCTGGTATTATGTCTTATGAAGTTTGAATCTTTGCAGTTTAGTCCATGTTTCTTGATCATGCAATTAAATAAGTTTGAATGATAATTTTAAGTTGAAATTTAACACGAATGCATGAAACATGACTAATTTAACCTGGGTCAAGGGGGTTACAGTGGTACTTTTTTCCTCCACTTTAGGCTTAGGGAGGTTTTTAATGAGACACATGGTAATGTTTGATTGTATGATTTTTTCATCTAATAATCATACTATTCTAATAAAAATGGAAATGTTTCTTTATTCAATAAATTGTAAGTTAAATAACATTTTTAAATTAAGAATTTATTCTCTAAATTTCTTCATAAAATAATTGGATGTTATTTAATATAAAATTTTAATCTAAAAATGCTATTTAATTATTAGGTTTTCATTTCTGCATTCATGATTTCAAAACTATTTTAATATAATCGAATTAAATTCAATGCTCAAACACAATTGGGTGTTGACATTTAATTTTTCCAAAATCCTATTTTTAAAGTTCATCACATAAATAAATTTGGGATTACTAGGTAAATTAATATCGAACACTTATTTTTCCATGCAAAATACGACACAAAACTAGAAGTAACAATTTTGGGCATTTGTGGGTGCTAATCTTTTCCACAAGTAACCGACTCTCGAACCCATTTTAAAAAAATTTCTACTTATTTTTTATAGTGTCCAGTTTACCAAAGTAACCGGTGGCGACTCCAACCTTTTAAATAATTTTTCAAAAATCTCACTTTCAATAAAATACTCCCATTTTCAAAATTTAAAATCATCAAACCAAAACCAATTATGATAGCTTGGCGACTCCGTTAAGGATCTTTTTATTAAAATTGAGAGTCGGACCTTAAATAATTTTGTCATATTTTGCATAGAAAAATAAGAGCTCGATTTAATTTACCTATTAATCCCTAAATTATTTATGTGATAAAGCATCTTTGGTGATTCTTTGTTGCATTTTGCATTGGATACTGTGCTCAAGCTCTTACCCTTAATTGGGAGGGGATTGTAACACCCTCTACCTGGTTCGAGAGAAAACCGGAGTAGGAGATGTCATCAGAACAATATTTCAGAACAATATTTAGAAATCCAAAAGTAAGTCTCACATGATCAAAAGAGAAAACCGTTACTAGATTAAGAGGCTTACAAAATTTCTCAAACAACTTAAGAAATTAAACAACTACACACTACATGTTCATTCAAAACTGCATTTTCATGGCATACAAGACTGCATTTCAAGCTTAACAAAACTGCATTTTCATGGCATAAAAGACTGCATAAACTCATACCAAACTGCATATATTTTACAGCACTCAAATCTGCATAAACTCATACCTAATTGCATATATTTTACAGCACTCAAATCTGCATAAACTCATATCAAACTGCATGTATTTTACAGAAAACTGCACTGGTTTAATTACTGTAAACCTGAGTTTTACACAATCTTACACTCACTAAAATTAGCAATCAAAATTTCCTTGAATTCTCAAGACTCAACTTTTACCCGGCACTCTCATCTCTAATTGATTTCTAAAACAAACTTGAAAGATTGAGTGGGCTTACCGAAATGGTTAATAGGACAAGAATTCGAAAGAAATCTTGATTGGAATGCAAGCCCTTGAACCCTATTCTTCAAGCTTGAATCATGGTGAGGTTTCAGTGAGTGAAAGAGGGAAGGAGAATACGGGTTTTTGAATGGAAAATTTCCTTCTCACTTTTCTTTTTTTTAACCGCACAGCCATCCCCTATCCCCTTAATTCCATTTCAAATTTATTACAAGAAAATACATTATTAGTCATCAAATCCCATGATACACTTGACACATGGATTCCACTTATATTTATTGGTTAATTTGCCATGCAACATGTAGCTTTTACCATCCATTCAATTGAGTCCTCACCTCTAAATATATTTTTTTCCAATTAGATCCTTTAATCGTATTACCTTAATCCCATTCTTATCAAATTACTTCAATTCACTTTCTAACTTGATCCAATGTTCCAAAAGCATTCTTAAACTCAATTTATAAATTAAACTTATTCCAATTACTTCCCAATTCGATTCAATAATTTCAAAGACTTTGTTAAGAGTTCCAAGAAATATTCTGAATTGTCAAAAAAATACTAATAAATTCTAACTTGGTTTCTAGGGTATTACAATTCTCCCTCCTTTTAAAAAAATTCTTCCCGAATTTCTCTTAAGCAAGGAAATCAAATTTATTGTTCTAATACAGAACTTTCACCAATACCAACCACTAACTATTATACATTCATCTACAAGCAATCACATACATTACTTTAGTCTCCCAAATCTGCATTTAGTCTACATCTTAATATTGAATTATTAAAGCTTCAAATTGCATATATACATGTCTCGAACCTTACACAAACATGCATCAATACTACATTAACTAGACCATTTCAAAAACAACATACTTTAACGTCCAAAACACATACATAACCAACAAAACTTTATGCCTTAACCTTTTTTAAAGACCTTATGCTGTATAAAAGTTGTACCAATCAAACTACATACTCAAGACAGCTTTAGGACATAACCACCATATTTGTTAGACCAGTAATTCTAGCATTACACATTTACTACCAGCATTAGTTAATCATAAACATTTACTGAAAACATTACCATTATCTTAAAGCAGATAATACTTGTCTAATAAACCAGCACTGTTTTCATAACTAAAGCAACATACATATAACCTTGTTTCAGCATTCAAACTGCTCCTACCTAAACTGCCCTTACATGATTCAAAATTGCATAATTAATTTTTTAGCTTATTAATAACTGCATCAACTCCTAAATTCTGTATTTTTTAATTTATTCAAGACTGCATGCTTTAAACCTACATGTTTTGCGTCGCATACTACATTGCTTTTAGTACTAATTACACACATCACGAAAGACCAAACTACATACACAAATCTGCATAACACACGGCATTCTAACATGAAAAAAAAACACACACTTAAAACATAATGCCATACATGTATATGTTATGGTTGGTCTTAACTTAATTAGGTCCATGTTAACTAAGGATACAACCATAGAATTTTAGAATTATAGTATCTCAATTTAAAGCATCTACTCCTTAATAAGCTGAGTTTTGGACAGAAATATCCATTTTATTGGTCAAAAAGTAGCATTATGGTTATTTTGTCGAATATGAACATGCAGATGCAGTGATTAAGCTAGTTGGAGATGGAGAACTTTATGACAAATAAGATTAACAAGCGCTAGAAAACAAAATGAATTATGATCTATGCTCAAAGTATTTCAAATAGTCATGTCAGCGAAATTAACAAACCTTGCCACATAATGTACATCAAAGATAATGAACTTTAAAATAAGCTCAATAATAATTCTTAACATGTCATTTGTAAAGCTGCCCAAATTATCTTTCCCTTTTTCTTTTTATAATATACACATTGATAAAAAAAACTCAAATTGTCGTTCTATCAAAGAATTTTCATCAAAACAAACAATCATTTCACGAAATCTACTCCCAGAATATTTTTATATTCTCACTATCAAACAGAGTAAACATATCGTGTTTATTGCAAGACACAACTACTAAACATTAATTAAACTCCTAGGTGGCATATGTATGTACAATGCAGATACACAATAGGCTTCAGTTTAGTCCAGAACCGACTAAACTCTAGCTCTGATATCAAATTGTAACACCCTCTACCTAGATCGAAAGAAAACCGGAGTAGGAGATGTCATCAGAACAAAATTCAAAAATCCAAAAGTAAGTCTCACATGATCAAAAGAGAAAACATTTACTAGATTAAGAGGCTTACAAAATTTTCTCAAACAATTTAAGAAATTAAACATAATTCATAAGTGATATATTTTATTTTCACTTTTCAATGGCCATTGATTCAAGCTTAAACCAATTTCTAATAGTGTTCAAATACCGCATAACATACTTTTGAGTTTTAACAAGTCAGATCCAAATTGACATTCAGGTTATACCATAGCATGTTATTCATTTAATCAATCAACATATACAATGCTAAATAACAAGATCATGTCATATCTAGTTTAAGCTCAATATCATTCTTCATTTCATGATCGAAAGGTAATTCAACTTTACTTTACTTGTCATTTAGGAAATATTTATCTTGATAGTTTAGAAAATGTAGTTTAATTACAAATATATAAGCAAAAATCTAGACATATTACTGTAAATAATTGTTACAAATATATAATTAGTCAAGCGTTCCTTTTTATTTAACATCATATCTAATCTATTTGGTCAACAAGAAGACATTTGAACTTTTTATTAACATGGCTTAACTAACAAGCAACTATTCGATTAGCATAATTAAACAAAGCTTATCCAACAAGAAACCAAGAAGCATAATAGGCCATTACATCTATAGATACTTACTTAAGAAACTTGTACATATAGGAAATCAAAAGGTTATCTAAGTGAACTTATGCATAATTAACATCCATATGCCACCAACTAGGAGTTCCCTAAAAGAAAATAAATATTCGATACAGAAATCTTGGAAAGTGACTTGCAACCTTCAACCACGATCAAACAACGAGAACCCTCAAAGTCCTAAAAAATGCATGAAATGAATGCATTAGGCTTAATTAGCCTAAGTGAGGGAGTGTATCATGAAAACATAATAATAAAGACATCAACATATCGAGGAAATGTGAGAAATTGCAAATTTATCAGTAACAAAGAAATGTTTAAGTTTTACCTTTATCAATATTATGGTTTGATTTATGAGACTTTATCAGGGTTCATATTCTTTTAAATTTAAATCAAAAGTCTTTCAGAGTTTTAGCTGAATTCTTTTAAATTTCTTATCGAACTTATCAAAGTTCAAAACTTATAATACCAGAGTCTTATCGAAGTTCTTATCAATTTTCAGAGATCAATAGACCTTATCTGAGTTCATATCTTTTAGAACATTTCCCTTGGATCATATTTGGACATGAGTAGCATAGATCTGAGTTTGACCATATTGGTCTGATGTACACATAGCACAAAGCACATAGCAATGGCTAGTGTCGAAACATAACAATCCTAACTTCTCATCTATCCAACCAACTGTCGCCAATCTCCTTATCATCTCCTCCGTTACCTCTTACTGCCGCCAATATATTACATATATAGGGTCGTCCCTTGAGCCGTGGCTTATGGACCGTTGTCCCTGAATTATACCTCTGCATCATGCCAAAGTGTCCAAGGACTTCCATTGTTTAGGCAACTTAAACTTTTTTATTCTTTATTATTAGGAGGAAAAGCTTATGTTTCAAGTATCTTACTTGTTTCTTTTCTTTGTATCTTATAGCATAAGGTGAACTTTTAGCTCCATAGAGTATGAGTTCTTATAACTTTAAAGCTTGACGTTGTTTCTTGTATTTTATGTTTTTCAAGGGATTTAGGTTCGATACCAATTCAAAGCAAAGCTTACACATAAATATACTTCAATTCAATAATCATTAATCATCATAATGTGGCATGCAATGCATTCATGATGCATATGCAATGCATACCGTATCCATAAAACTTCAATGACATGTATGTAACCCAATCCCAGATGCTCTATGTGAGCCTTATGAAAAAATGATCATATGTGATCCATACTTGAACATTTAATGCAAATATTCTATAAAAAGTAAAGATCAGGGTGACTCCCTGTTACCCGGAACAACTACAACTATACTCACCTCATATTCCAAAGTTATGGAATACCTGAACCACAATCCTATCTTTCTTCTCAATCAAATCCATTTCCTAGCCTTCCTTATTAATGTATGCACCTCAAAACAAATAACAAGTCATTACTAACCAAGTTATCAAAACAATAACATACTCAGCTATACACATTATAATCACACTTTCAAATTACAATATATATCCATTAATTCCAGTCACATTAATAAATCGAAGCTATTATTCATTCCAATCTAGCAATGCTGGTAATTAATTCATTTCACAAGTATAACATAGAAGCATTCATATACGTGTTTCAATCTAACCAAATTACACTATAAAACTTCAGTATTAAAACATAATTAAAACAAAATTACACTTGCAACTTTATTCCTAACATTAGCTATCTAAAATTATCCTTATATATATATATATATGTCTGATTTCATTCCATTGTCAAGCTGCATTATTTAACCTTCAAGACACATGCATTCTCATTAGCTAAAACTATATACATATATAACTTATACAAACTGCATTAATTCATTTATACATTGTTCTGCATTTAAACATTAATCTGCACTGTAATTTTTCCATCATTAAACTGCACATACATTACTGCATATTTATCAAACTATTTTCACTTTAGTCTTTTTAGCACAAACTGCATTCACATTAAAACAACATACTGCACTCATAACTCAAGACTGCACTGCATTCATAATTCAAGTTCCAAACTGTTTTTATATGCAACCATACTGCATTATATTTGTTTATCAAAACTGCACTAAAATTCATACATTCCAAACTACACACTACATATTCAATCAAAACTGCATTTTCATGGCATACAAGACTGCTTAAACTCATACCAAACTGCATATATTTTACAACACTCAAATATGCATAAACTCATATCAAACTGCATGTATTTTACAGAAAACTGCACTGGTTTAATTACTGTAAACATGAGTTTTGCACTATCTTACACTCACTAAAATTAGCAATCAAAATCTCCTTGAATTCTTAAGACTCAACTTTTACTCGGCACTCTCAACTCTAATTGATTTCTAAAACAAACTTGAAAGATTGAGTTGGCTTACCGAAATGGTTAATAGGACAAGAATTTGAAAGAAATCTTGCTTGGAATGCAAGCCCTTGAACCCTATTCTTCAAGCTTGAATCATGGTGAGGTTTCGGTGAATGAAAGAGGGAAGGAGAAGATGGGTTTTTGAATGGAAAATTTCCTTCTCACTTTTCTTTTTTTTAACTGCACAGCCATCCTCTATCCCCTTAATTCCATATCAAATTTATTACAAGAAAATACATAATTAGTCATCAAATCCCATGATACACATGACACATGGATTCCACTTATATTTATTGGTTAATTTGCCATGCAACATGTAGCTTTTACCATCCATTCAATTGAGTCCTCACCTCCAAATATATATTTTTCCAATTAGATCCATTAATCGTATTACCTTCCCATTCTTATCAAATTACTTTAATTCACTTTCTAACTTGATCCAATGTTCCAAAAGCATTCTTAAACTCAATTTATAAATTCATCTTATTTCAGTTACTTCCCAATTCGATTCAATAATTTCAAAGACTTTGTTAAGAGTTCCAAGAAATATTCTGAATTGTCAAAAAAATGCTAATAAATTCTTACCAGATTTCTAGGGGTATTACAAGGATACTTTCTCTTGTGGGGCCCACGCCTCCGTATGAGAATTGCGTTTTGCTTCTGAAATACTAACCTTATATTTTATGGGGTCCTCGCCTTCGTATGGTATAAGGGAACGTATTCTCCCAATTCGATATCTTGTCGTCTTACTTGATGATAACGAAAGTTCGGGTACCTTGCTTTAGAACCAATATTTTTCTATAAATCTAAAAGCCCACCCCAATTGAGCCATGTGGAAAACCATAGAGAATTAGATCATATGTTGACTAGGGTTTTTGTGTGTAATTCATTTCCCTAGTTACTTTGTGCCTTTATTTATTTGCATTTCATTTGAATTTGTTTAATTGATTATTTCACCGTACTGGCTCGTTTTTTGTTTTTATTTTGCATTTATTACATTGCATAAAGGTTTTGATTCAGAGTAATTGTGATTATAAGGTGATCATTATGGTGCATGAGTCTACTAAAAGTTGGAAGGCAATATAACAATCTGGACCTAATCATAAGAGGCATAATTGAAGAAAGGGTACAATATAAAAGGAGATCGCGTGCTGCAGATAATGGATTACGTTCACATGCATTCCAAAGAAAATGAACTTTGGGATTCAAAAGATATTTGGAGGCAGTGGGACCCTAACATGAAGGATAAATTTCAAAAAGAATTTGGAAATATAACACGTCTACTTGATATCGAAGTTGATAAAGAATTACTTCGAGCCATGACTCAACTGTGTAATCCAACTTACTGTTGCTTCACTTTCAGAAAGGTTGATTTAACACCGACTATTGAGGAATACGAGACTTTAATTAATTGTCCAAAGACCAAAGAAGACAGAATTTATACAAAACTTGTAAATCTTCAAAGTATTCAAATGGACATTGATAGATATAACAAGAATAAGTAAAGAGTGGTTTGAAATAAACAATTGTAATGGATAAATGAAGAGCACTAAACAAGCATTAAAGGAGCAACTTGTCGAGTACAAGGATATTGTGCAAGTGTTCAAGGAAAACCTTACTGAGTACGAAAATGTTCTATGATCATTGAAAGCCAAGTTGGGTGCTGCTATGCAAGCTATTCCGAGGCACAATGATAAGATATTCAAATTTTGAAATAAAGTTCTGAGAACAGCCTAATACATTCAGATTCTATCTAAGCAAGCTATAAAGTTGTAGCAATACAGAGTTCGGATGAGCTTTGACAAGGATACTTAATGATATTATGAATATAGGAATCAATACTAGTCAATATCTGTAACTTTTTTCCTTTATAATCAAACTTATTTGGTAAATGGAAGCCGTTCTAGGGTGTTGCTCTTGAATCATTACCTTTTGCGTTCGTGTATTGTATTGCCTAATCATTGCATTCTAAATAGCATTGCATTAACATTCATAATCTAAATAATTCTTAGGGTTTGATGGAAGTAACTCGAGGATCAACTGAAAACCAATATTCTGTGAAATATGGATGATAGACTTGCTAAGGTTGAAAAATGTCAGAAGGAAATTGAGGGCCTCTTGGGAGGAATTGAAGAAATGACTGACCAATCCTAAAAAGCTGAATCACTGCATTATTGGGTATCAAGGAAACCTTGAACGAAAAAATCTCAAATGGAAGTTCCAATGTAGAGGATCAAGATGGAAACTTATCTCACACAAGGGTTCAACCTAAGGGATCAGTTCCAATGAAAGCTCAGAATAATACAACTGTGGCATCTGCTAGCAACCCAGTTAACTTGGGGTACAATTTTAATGATATAAATGTTTTCGATCTAAACACAATCAATAAGATAGAAACAAGATTGAGGAAAGAATTTGAGAAGAAAATTGAAGAGCAATGTCTCCAAATAGAGGAAAAGGTCAATTGTTTACAAGCAACTAGTGACTATGGAGTCGATGCTACAGAATTAAGCTTGGTTGCTGATTTGGTTATCCCTTATAAGTTCAAGGTGCCAGCATTTGATAAATATGACGAGACTACTTGTCCATCGATCTATTTGACCATGTATTGCAGAATGATGGCAGCACACTCGAAGAATGAAAATCTGCTAATTCATTGCTTCGAAAATAGCTTGATCGGGGTAGCTGCTCGTTGGTAAGCCCATCTTAGCCGAGCCAACGTAAAGTCATGGAAGGATCTATCCAGAATTTTCACTAAGCAGTACAAGCATGTCAAGAACATCGTCCCCAATAGAACAATGTTCCAAGGAATGACTTAGGATCATAACGAGAATTTTAGGCAGTACACCCAAAAATGGAGTGTAATGCCCTAAAATTGGGCCTAAATGTGTGCCGGATCGGGTCGGTGGTTCAAGAGAACCGGTTTAGGCAATTTGAATAGTTTCAGGAAAAATAAATTTGTAAAATTGATTTTGGGATAAAATAAAATATGGGAAATGTTTTAAATTACTTAATTAATATTTTAAGTAATTTGGTGAAGTCAATTTGAGTTAATTAAATCTGATTTTTATACATTTTAGTCTAGTGACTAAATTGAAAGATTACAAAATTGTTTTTGGTGACTAAAACGAAAAAGGGTCAAAACGTAGAATCTTTAAGGAGCTATTTATCCAATATTTTTCAAAAGGTTTCTCTCTTAATTTAGGCTATTTAAAACTATTTTTAAATGGTTTAATGATTGGATAAATGAGGATTTATTAAAAAGATCTTTAATTTGCAAAAAACATTTTCTTACGTAACTACTTTTCTCCAAACCTTTTCTCTCAACTTTCTCAACAACCAAACTAGGATTTCTATTTCAAAGTCTCTAGGAATCAATATCCATTGATTTCCTTTTTGATTCCTTATTGATTTCTCTAAATCCCTTTGCAAAATCTCTCTTATTTTATCAAAGCTTGGCCAATTAAGGGAGAAATCAACAATTAGAGGTGATTTTCATTTCTCTCCTCTAATTAAAGGTTCTTTAGTGAAATTCCCAAGTTCTTGATCCTTTGTTGTTGATTTATGGCAGGAAATTATGATTTTAATATGGATTTATTGATTAAATTGAGTTTTCTTGGAAAATTGTTGAGAACTGAATTGAATTTGTTTTGGTGATGGATTTAAATTATTTATATCTCAATTTGGATGTATTTTACTGTTCAAAGAGTTGATTAATCAATGTAATCTTGAAACTATGTGAATTGTTAGTTCTCTAGGTTGTGTATAGTTGTTTTTTCACTTGATCTTGTTGATGTAGTGTTGCTGGAGGTATAAGGACGTGTTTAAGGTGTTTTTGGATATTAATTGATGTTGTTCATGTGTTAGAATCATTGGATGTTAGCTGGGCTTTGTTTAGGTAAGGTTTGGTGGTGTTCTCGATGGTTTTAGGAGGGTGTTGAGTGGACTCTTGTGAGGCGATGTTGTGTTTGTTGGTTGCTGGAGGTTTAGGGTACAAAGATGTGTTTTAATCCTTTGTTTTTGATTAGGTAAAGCAGGGGAGTTAAATCCTTTGGCTTTTCAAGAAGGCGCGGAAGCCTCAGAAATTTGATTCGCGCATCGGCAAGCAAGCGTTGGATTGTTGGTAAGTAAAAAAGTGTTTTACTGCTGTTAAAAGGTTTGAAAAGGAGTTGCGGGAGTTTAGAAAAAGTTTGATACACTTATCTAAGCTTGGAAGTAAGTATCAGCTGAGCTTTCTCTCGATTTCAGTTTTGCAAAATGAAATCTCATGCACATGTTGTTTGTTTTAATTACTCATTGTATTATGCATGTTTTGAAAGTGAAAGATGTTGCAAATGATCTAGATAATGATTCATGAGAATGGCTTATGGTTTATAAATGTGTTTTTGAGATTGTTAAAACCCATGACTTAATGTATTTGAGCTAGATTGATCTGATGCATATGTAAAACAGTGAGGTAATGTTGTTTATTGAATATATTGGCAAGTGGATGTGTTTAAAATAATATCGGACATAGTTGGCATACCATAGGGTTTAGAGTGCACTCTAAAAAGTTGCCTCATATTTTTCGAGGGGTGTTAAGTGTCCGTAATCTCCAACATGAGAACTGCAGCAGTTGAGGTGGGTAAATGTTCTGTTTTCTCCCGCTGGTGGATTATACATCCAAACCGTAGAGGTAGACAAGTGTGCCGTTACTCCAGCTTGAACCATTAAGTTGGGCAAGTGTGTCGTTACTCCAATTGATGTATGTATGTGAAGTGGTTGCGGGAACCACTTGATAAATCCGTGTATTTGATAGGTTTTGTGAAATGAAAGATTGTTGGTTTTGAGTCACTTGAAAGCCAATATATGAGATAATGTATAATGTGAAATGGATTATGTTTGTATAATGATATTTATACATGTGTTACTCTTTAAGCTTGTAATAAAGGTGTTGTGGTGTGAAGCTTAAATTGAGGTAGAGATTGAATCAATGATACATGTGTTGAAAATGATTTGATTGTGCATATTTGTGATGTTGTGAAAAGCATGAGATGTTTTGACGTGAGATAATTACATGTGATTTGATAGAAATGGTTTCAAATGCATTAATGGGTGTTTTGCGATTTCTATCACTAAGCTTATAGCTTACGCTCTCTTTTCCTCGTCAATGCAGAGAATAGCTTTCTTGGACAGCACGTGTGCAATGGAGGATCCAAGGAACATTTCGATACAAAGTATGGTTTTATATACGTTAAGTAGTAATAAGAAGGCAATGTGTCTGAGTTGTTTTTGGGAGGTGTATTTTGAGTACTCCCTATTGTAATAGTTTGGATTGATGTTTTGGTTTAGTATGATGCTTTTACATTTGGGTTTTGAGGGGCTGGGAGACAATAAGCATGCTTGGGTAGAAATCATGATCATAGGTGATTGCTTGAGTATGACATGCTTAGTATAGCCCCAATCTATGTTTCTATGTTTGATGATTGAATGTTTATGAAGTCATATGATGATTAGAGGTTGAATGGATAGTGTTAGATCAAGCCAAAGTGTCATATGTTAAATCTACAGGTCAATATAGGATGCCCCGTACCGGTACAGGCCCCTCAAGTTTCAGTACGCGGGACTCGTCCAGGCTTAGAATGTTCAAAATAGCCTAGGCATACCGATGCGCCTGCTAACCGTATATGTACACATAGCTGTGAAATAGTGCTCATTTCGGTACACGGGTTACCGAATCGGTACGATGTTTAACTACTAGAATTCTAATTTTTGAGATACACAAGCCCGTACTAATATGCTTGGGGACCGTAGTAGTACGCCTTTGTCTTTTTGTACCGTATTAAAATGCAGGATACCTGTACCGGTACTCAGACCATTAAATCTGTTGAGATGCTATCTAAGGTTTCAAATCTTAGCATTTTGATCCATGTTTCTTAAATGTAAAATTAAATGTGTATGAATAATTATTTTGGGTTGAGATTTAATATGAAGGCATGTAACATGACTAATTGAGGATTGGTAAGTTTAATTATATGAAAGCCCTTGTAGATTTGGGAAATTACGTTTTAGTCCATGTGAGCTAAATTCGAACAATTGGATGTCTAAATGACACCCGATTGAGTTGTAATTTTAACCATGACTCGTATGAACACCTTATGACCTAATAATGCATTTAGATAAGATAAATGGAAAAATAGACCATTTTAGTTGTAATCTTTTCAGGGTTTGTTTTGGTAAATCCTAATGTAGTTCGCTTAGTTCGGCCTTTTGGCTAGACTGGGTCAAAGAGGTTACATTTGGTGGTATCAGAGACAGGTTATGATTGTTCGGAGGTGGGTTATGGTTGTTTGGTTGGTTGATGTTGTTTGAATATGTTGTTTGACATGTAAGGTGATTGAATTTGTGAATTGTATTATATACGTGGTATGTTTGGGGTGTTTTAAACTTGGGACACATTGCCTTATTACTACTCGAGTTAAATGATTTTGTTTTTAACAAGAGTGACTCGGATTCTTGCTATGAGCTGGCCTAATTGTGTTGTTTTGTTGCATTATCATGTTTAGACTCATATTTTCGCATATGAGACCCGAGACGAGAGACTAGAGCTCACATGGGTAGTGCGGTGGATACGCACGACAATGAGTTACCTCCTCCATCGAATCCTCATGTTGGTGTTAGAGTAGAGGGAGGTGCACCTTAGGCACCCCAAGCACCTATTTTTGGTGATATGGCACCATTAGTCCAGGCAATGACAGGAGTTTTATAGGTGGCCATGGCTGGGGTGCATGTACCTGCACTGGCACCTGCAGCTGTTAATAGCAGGTTACCTTTGGAGCGTCTGTGTAGCCTGGGTGGTATTGAGTTCAGAGGATTGATTTCTAAAGCAGCCGAGGAATGGTTGTTAGTACTGAGAGAATGCTTGGTCATATAGAGTGTACGCAAGCTGGGATGTATTGTGTCATTGCTTCAAGGCAATGCTTACAGTTGGTGGACAACTGTGATCACGGGAATGCAACCTACCTATGTTACGTGGGAATTCTTTTGTGAGTATTTTAGGAAGAAATATTTGGGAACCCAATATAGAGATGGAAAGAAAATATAGTTCATGGCTTTAGAGCAAGGAAACATGTCTGTTTTTTAGTATGAGATCCAGTTTGTTTGTTGAGTAAGCATGCTCCTGATTTGGTTCTGGATGACCAACAGAGGTGTGAACGGTTCTGTTATGGGTTGATCAAGGAGGTGAACACATACATGCTGGCCACTGACTAAATAGAGTTTGATGTCCTGGTTTCTCGAGCAAAGGACATAGAACAAAATTTGGGCTTGTCTCCTTGTTCTGGGAGTTCTTCAGCGGGGAAAAGGAGTGCAGAGTTGGATGTTGGTAATGATCGATATAAGAGGCATAGAGACAAGAGGTACCGTCCGGATCAAAGGCAGGGAGGAAATGGTGCTGGACGTGGTTTTTAAGGTCATGATACCTTTGCTGGAGTTCCTGAGTGTAAGAGGTGTGGAAGGAACCATTCGGGGGAATGTTGGGGTGCTATAGGCACATGTTGGAGTTATGGATCGAGGGATCATCTTAGGAGGGATTGTGCGTAGTTGGCCAGAGAGGGTTAGGCTCATGTACTGATTGTTATGGTGTATAGGGGTCGTTGGCACGGCTGTGGACATTTCCAGCGCATAGATGATGGTCGGAGAGTGGTAGCACATACCGTAGCGGTTCATCCTAAGGAGGGTAGACCAAAAAGGGTCTTTACTCACTATGTAGGGTAGAATGATACCGATGTGATCACATGTACCTTTACCTTGTAATCTATACCTTTGTAATCTTTGATTGATTCTGATTCTATATATTCCTACATTTTGCACGAGCATGCATGTTTTTTGGATTTACCTATAGAGTTGTTAGATGTGGGTATGCGGGTAACAAGTTCTTTTGGTGAGACGGTTGTAGCTAGGAAGTTGTATAGGATTTGTCCCTTGATGGTTCAAGGGCATGCGTTTGAGGCTGATCTAATGGAGTTACCATTTCACAGTTTGGATGTGATTTTGGGTATGGATTGGTTGTCTCGACACAAGGCTATAGTGGATTTTAAAGCCAATCGAGTTTCTATGAAACTTGCTGAGAATTATGAAGTTGTGGTTGTGGGCGAGAATGTAATGTTCATGTCAAATGTGGTTTATGCTTTGGAGGCACATACGTTGTTGGAATTTGGGGGTCAAGCATATCTAGCCTATGTGATGAACCCAAATATGAAGGAAGCGCGTGCCCAAGATATTCGCACAATTTGTAATTTTCTAGGAGTGTTTCTAGAAGAGTTGTCTGGTCTGCTGCCGGATAGGGACGTGGAGTCTTGCATAGAGAAGTGCGCGGATACGGCTCCGTTGTCTATTGCTTCGTATCGTATGGCACCAAATAAGTTGAAGGATTTGAAGACGTAGTTGCAAGAGTTACTGGATCGTGGGTTCATTCAGCCAAGTGTGTCACCGTGGGGAGCACCGATGTTGTTTGTGAAGAAGAATGATGGCACGATAAGAATGTGCATTGATTATCGGCAACTGAACAAGTTGATGATTAAGAACAAGTATCCTTTGCCAAGGATTGATGATCTGTTTAATCAGTTCAGGAGTGCTACGGTGTTTTTCGAGATTGATCTGCGGTCAGTGTATCATCAGTTGAAGGTGAAGGACAAAGATGTGCCGAAGATAGCTTTTCGCACACGTTATGGGCATTACGAGTTCTTAGTGATGCCGTTTGGTTTGAAAAATGCACCGAAAGCATTCATGGATATTATGAATAGGGTGTTCCATGAGTTTTTGGACAAATTCGTGGCAGTGTTCATCGATGATATTCTTGTGTACTCGCGTACCGAGGAAGAATTTGATCGGCATCTCCGAATTGTGTTGCAAGCTCTGTTGGACAACAAGCTTTATGTCAAGCTAAGTAAATGTGAGTTTTGGATCAAGCAGGTGGTTTTTTTGGACATGTTGTTTTGGCCGAGGGTATTCTTGTGGATCCGCAAAAAGTTATTGGAAGCAACTGAAGTCTATTTTAGAAGTCCGTCGTTTCTTGGGTTGGAAGAATACTACCGACGCTTTGTAGATGGGTTTTCAAAGATTTCTGTAACACCCCAGATTTTGGGCTTAGATGTTTTAAAGGTTGGTTTGAGGGTCCGATGGACTGGATTAGAGATTCGAGTCGGTTTCAAGATTAAATTGAATTAAATATTTTTGAAGGTGGTAAAATGGTGGAAAATATTTTAAAATCATTATTAATTATATTAAGGATAATGGTGAAATCAATTTTGGAAAATAAGATTTGGAAATCAGACATTTTTGGCTAATGACCAAAATACATGTTTTGAAAACTACTTTTAAAGGTGACTAAAATGAAAAGGGTCAAATTCTTAGAATCTTTAAGGAGCTATTTTACCAAGCTTTTTTTATGATGATTCCTCCCTTAACTAAAGACATTTTATCATGTGTTTTAAAGTTAATTAAAAAGGGATTTGAGTTAAAAAGTTAGTTAAGCTCTTTAAAGAAAATTCACGTAACTTTTCTCTCAACTTTTCTCTTCACTCTCTCCTCAGCCAAACACTCAAGTTTTCATCAAAATCCAGGGGTGAGAAGTCTTTTAACTTGTATTTATGATTTGTAATTGATTAATTAACATTGTTTTTACAAAGTTTCATCTAAACCTTGTTTGGTCGGAGAACCAACAACAAAGCTTTAATTAGCTTAAACAAGCCTTGACTCATGCTCCGGTTCTCATCCAACCAGTATTGGGCAAGGAGTACATAGTTTACAGTGATGTATCTCATTTGGGACTAGGATGTGTCCTAATGCAAGATGGAAATGTGATAGCTTACGCTTCAAGGCAATTAAAACCACATGAGTCAAACTACCCTACACACGATCTAGAATTGGCAGCTATCGTGTTTGCACTCAAAGTCTGGAGACATTTCTTGTACTGGGAGAAATGCAACTTGTTCATAGATCACAAGAGCCTCAAATACCTCCTAACTCAGAAAGACTTGAACTTGAGGCAAAGGAGATGGCTAGAGTTACTTAAAGACTACGATTTGGTTATCGACTACCATCTGGGGAAAACAAACGTGGTTGCTGATGCCCTTAGTCGCAGACCATACTCGGGTAAACCCTTAAATCTAAATCCTGGAATAATTCGTTCGAAATGATCTTTTCTTGACTTGCAAGTAACCATTCGAATTAGACCTTTCTTGACTCACAAGTAACTATTCGAAAATCTCCCTGAATGATCTTTTCCATTCGTTTCTAGCTTCCTTGGCTATCAATTCTCATTTTTGTTTATCCAAAGGACAAAAATTCTTGTCTAAACTTCAAGTTCAATCTAGTATAATCTCAAGAATCAAAGAACTTCAAGAAATTGATCCAGATCTTCAGAAGATCGTGTCCAAGCTAGACTCTGAGTCTAATTCTGATTCTCCCTCAAGTTGAATGGACTCCTCTATTTCAAGGATAGAGTATATGTTCCTAACAACGAAGAACTAGGACACGAGATGTTACAATAAGCTCACCAAACCTCTTTCTCGATTCACCCTGGATCGGTTAAGATGTACAAGGACCTAAAGCCACTATACTGGTGGCCAGGCATGAAATCGGCTATCACAGTCTTTATTTCAAAGTGCTTAACTTGTCAGAGGGTCAAATCCGAGCATCAAGTCCCTACTAGATTGCTCCAACCAATCGAATTCCCTCAGTGGAAATGGGATAGGATTACAATGGACTTCGTTACTGGTCATTCTTCCACTCCAAGAAAGAACGATGTTGTGTGGGTGATTGTTGATAGATTCACAAAGTCTACTCACTGAGCTTGGAAACCTTAGCCAAGCTATACATCCGTGAAGTGATTCGATTACACAGTGTACCTACAGCTATAATCTCTGATCGAGACCCTAGATTTGCTTCCCGATTCTGGAATTCCTTGCAAAAAGCACTTGGAACCAAAGTGCATTTGAGCACAGCCTTTCATCCTCAATCAGATGGACAATCTGAAAGAATCATCCAAGTACTTGAAGACATGCTACGTGCTTGTGTTATAGATTTTGGAAAGAATTCGGAGAAATCTCTACCCCTAGTAGAGTTTGCTTAAAACAATAGCTACCAGACATCTTTTCAGATGGATCCCTTCGAAGCTCTATATAGAAGGAAATGTAGAACTCCCTTGTGTTGGTCTAAATTGGGAGAAAACAAGGTTTTGGGACCTCAATTGCTTAGAGAAACCGAGGAACAAGTTCAAATCATACATGATCAATTGAAGCAAGCCTTTGATAGACAAAATGCATATGCATACTTGAAAAGGAGAGACATCCAATACAATGTTGGAGACAAAGTCTTCCTGAAAGTGTCCCATTGGAAGAAAGTCTTTCGGGTTGGAAGAAAAGGGAAACTTAGTCCCAGATTCATTGGACCATTCAAAATCATTGAAGGGATATGGCCAGTGGCCTATCGATTAGCTCTTCCTAGTGAATTTGACAAGATTCACAATGTCTTTCACGTATCTATGCTCTGAAGATATCGATCTGACCCATCCCATGTCCTTGAACCTAAAGAAGTTGAGTTGAATCCCGACCTATCGTATGAAGAAGAGCCAATACGAATACTTGACAAAGAAGTTAGAAGACTCCGAAGCAAGAATGTTCCCTTGGTGAAAGTGTTATGGAGGAATCATAAAATTGAAGAAGCAAATTGGGAACCTGAGGCTACGATGAGAGATCAATATCCTCACTTGTTCAACTCAGGTAAATTCGAGGGCGAATTTATTTTAAGGGGGAGAATTGTAACACACTAAATCGGGCCTAGGAAGGTCGTCATTATCTAAGCTATTGACTAAATGAGTCACGTGTTAATCAAATTGAAAGAATTGGGAGTTAAATTGAATGTTATGATAATGTAATAAAACAAACTTAAGATAGGAGTATGTAACATGGAGCTATTAGTTAAATTGTTATAGAATTACCCTTATTTGGCTAGTTAAGTCTAGGACCAAATTGAAATAAAATGAGGAAAAGATAGCTAATGTCTAAAGGACTAAAATGTTATAGCCAACAAGTTAGAGTGTCAAATTAAAAGGACCAAATTGAAACAAGAGTAAAGCATTAAAGTGCATGTGTAATTAGACCATTATTTGATAATGGAATACATGTGGCAAGAATAGTCCACACATGGAAATGGGGAGAGAGTTGGCTGACCATTGTAGAGGAAAGAAAGAGAAAATCAATTTGAAATCTTCTTCGTCCTTGCTATTCCATAGATGAAATTTTGAGAGAGAAAGGGAGAATCAAATGGCCATGGAAAAAGCTTGAAAATCTTAGTGTTAGATTGGTAAAATTGGGAGCTTTGATCAAATTGGCTTAGGAGAAGGTAAAATGCTTAATTCCTCACTTCAATTATATGCTTGAATCTGGAAATTTTGATGTTTTTGTTGTCTAAATTGAATAGGATGATTGTTGTGCATGTTATAGTGATGTCAGCTTCTAAGATTCTTGAAATTTTGAGTGTTGTTGATCAAATTGCAAAGAAATATATATGTTGCTGGAAACTTGATTGTACATGATGGAAATTTACTTTGAAGTTGCTGGAAATTTAGGTAATTAATTGGTGTGATTTGAATGTAACAATGAATGAAACTGTTTTGATCACATTGCTAGTTGAAATGTGTAAACTTGCTTGGTTGGACATAATGCCCTGTTTTGATCACATTGGCAGGAGAATAAAAATGACCTAGACTTGTATGAACATGTATATAAATTGAATTAACATGTTAGAAGTGTTATCTAAGTGATTAAAGAAGCTGGAAATTTAAGCTTGTGTAATCTGCCCAGAATACTCTGTTCTGGGCAGTAACTTTGAAAAATTGATATAAATTGTACAAAGACAATTTATGGCTGAAAATTTAATGGAAAATGCCTTAGTATGTCTAAAATCATTAGGAGAAAACAGAACTAAATTATGGATTGTAGAATGAATTGTAGAAATGAAACACTAGGGATAGTGCAAGCTGTCCAGTGTTGTAAATTGCCCTGTCTTTAAACAAAAACTGTATTAATTGGAAAAGAATTAAAATGCAAGGCCTATATGATTAGAAGGAAAATTAAGTTAGCTTTTCAGCGGTGTAAACCAATTGAAATTCTGACGTACAGAATGAAAGTTATGCATATTTTAGTAAGTAATGCACATGCTGCCAGACAGCAACCTTGATGTTTTGAAATGAATGAATTATGTATTGTTGCCTTGTTTTGAATAAATGAATGTACTTGACTTGATCTTGTTTTACTTGTATGAATTGTTAGAGAGAGAAGAGAACATTGGAGAAGGGTCTAAGGAGGAGCATTCGAAAGCTAGAAACAAGGGGATTTGGATCCAAGATTAGCTAAGCTTGGAGTATTGTGAGTGTAGTTTAATATAGGGTTGGGACTTAGGTCCTAACCAAATATGCATGACTATTTTCTTGCTATGACTATGCCATGATAATGAACCTAATTTAACTTGAATATAAGTATTAAGGGAAGTATGAAATAAGATAATATATGAAACTTGTTTACATCCTTGAAGTGTTGTACAATTTGAATTGCTTGATTCTTGATGCCTTGATTGTGATCATTTCGATTGAGTGCTTAAATGTACTTTTATGATCTAATTACTTGTTAACATGATATAAATCATTAACTTAAGATCTTGCTTGATGCCTAAGAAATGGAATATGTTAATTGCTTGCTTGAATGACAAGATTAAATTGCTAAGTGTAGAGCTAAGGCTCAATTGGCCTAAGGGTTGTGTATATGAACATGATCTTGCAATGTATCACTTGAATTGATCCTTGAATAAGATATTTCTTAACATAAACATGTAATACTTGAATAAGTGATTCATAATGGAACAAAGCCTTGGTTGTTAGTGGTCATAGGTAGAAAGGCATGCCTTAGAGTCTAGAGCTCATTGTGTCACGGTGGACTACAGTCCAGGGCTAAGACCCCTAATTAGCGACAGACGGAGGGTACGTATGTGTGGTCTTTGGCGACAGTAGGAGGGTTGACCAGTACTACGATACATCTTACGTACTACGGTACATTATGTGGCAACAATTGTTGGAGACTCGATTACCTAGACAACTAATTACCAAAGGCTTAAACTAAAGAAAGCAAATGATAAATAATTAAATAATAAAGCTTACATGATACTTGAATTACATGATGCTTGAATTACATGATACGTGAGATTACTTGATTCTTGAACTACTTGATACATGAACTATTTGATTCTTGAACTACTTGATACTTGAATTACTTGATATGTAAACTTGAATTACTCGAATTTCTCGACATGTAATGCTTGATTCTTGACATGGAACTCTTAAAATGATAATTGCTTATGCTTGAACCTTGTATTGAATAACTTGCTACTTGGATTACTTGATATGTATTATTGAAATGATAAACATGTAAACTTGAACTAATATGTACTTGACTTGAATGGAAATGTGTACATTGCTTGAGTATACTAATTGGCTTGAAATAAAGATTGAGCAAAGCTTGAATTGAATTGATTCCAACTGGGACTAAACAACTTAGCTAAGTGATATATGTCTTATAAATTGGTTAGAACTAGATGCTACCTCACTAAGAACATATCTTGTACTTATCACTCTTGTTTTCATTCTTCCCAACCACAGGATAAAGGTTTTGATCATCGCATGATCCTGAAGCCTGATTTCTTGAGCTGGAAGCAAGACACAAGCATAGCTAAAGTATGGACATACTTGTTTTGTACTCCCCTAGTTGTTGGCACTTAGTGGTATATAATGTCTAGTGCATGCATTTTGAACACTTGAACTTGTATATGTATATATGTCTTGAATGGGCCTACTATTTTGTGAACTTGTTTACTAATATGAATTCAGTAATGAACTAGAATTTCATGTATTGTAAGTATTTGATGTGTATTTGGTTATATCTATAATGAATGTTCAAAGTGATCATCTAGCCTTGTACTATTTGAATGCCTTGTGAGATGATATAGTCACTTGAATAAGCATAATGTAACACTCTTAACGTATACTCGTAAATTGAATATACATTAAAGATATTACAAAGTAGTTTAAAGAAATCACAACTTATAAATTTATTTTTACATGTATTTACAAATTTTAGTTTGTAAATCTAATCATTTCTCTGTTTTCTTGAAAACATAACCTATGTGTAGTTAGCTAGTTTCAACCCTGAATTAATTATTTTAAAACATATTTGGCAATTATTGAAAAATAACAGTTCAATTCAGGGTGAAAACTAGGTTCGCTATCTAGGCCTTTTCTTGACTTTAAAATCTTTATGCGATTACCGATTATTCTTATTAGCAAAGTAATTATCCTTTCTACCTTAGCTTTATTCTGTTACAATGCTAATGACTTATTTTGCTTTATTCATGTACGATTCATCATCAAAACTGATTACTTATCTATCCTTTAGTCTAATTTAATGCATCATACTCTACTAGCAATTAAATAATTACATGCCCACTAGAGATTATCATAAGATAGAATATCTTACTGATGTTTTGCATATTGAAGCTTGATCAGCATGATTGACTCCTCTTCAAATACTCCATCTTAATCTACGTGTGAAACAAACACACGCTAAGTACGAACTTAGTGAGGCAAAACTTATAAATCAAATTAAAGCACTTTAATTTTAATAAAAAATGCATAATAAATAAAATATTGAATATAACATATAAGAATTTAGAATTGTATAGATTGACTTATCGAAGTCGTTCCTTTGTCATGTAACATGTAAAAATCAACATCTCATATACATATATAAGGCAATGCCACGTCAAATCAAATATCCAATAAATCACTTATTTTCATTTGAATCATATCACTTTCACTTTTCACTTTACTAAAATCACTTGTACTTGTTACTTTTTATTCATTTCATAGCCCAAGGTAATGTAATTGAGAATGCATGGTATGCGAGTTTAATGATGAGTAATGCACATGTGCCCGCAACAACAAATCAGTTGTGTTTGGACCAATAGATCAATGCTAGTGTATCACTAGAAATATTACCGTAACTTAACGGCATTAATAACCTTCACTGGATCATAGTTGTAAAACACAACTCACCATCTCGCCTGCCGTAGTAGTATTAAATGTATCGAATGCTTAGTAGCAGTATTAAACCAATATACTCTAACTCTTTGGCATGCCAATATACCAAGACTCTCAATAGACAAACAATGGGCATTCAACATTTCAATAATATGAACTTTCCTTTTTATCAATAATACCAATAAATCATAAAAAAAACACTTTCATATATAGAAATTTGCATTGGTTAGTTCATACCCTAAATCATTTATAAACCATTCAAACATTTCAGATAATTCAAATCCTTTACCTTTAACCTTCGAGATTGACTTATCACAAGTCTATCTCATAGCATAATAATAAATAAATAAAAATGCACTCACTTGGGTCATTTATTAGCTTGCCTCACTAAGCTCTACTCGATCCTTTCATTCATAATACCTCGACCCTTCTTTTGATCCAAATCAAACTTCATTGATCATATAAATACGAATAACATTCGTTAGATTCAAATCTAACAATACTTTAAACATGCTATCGAATATACAAATTTTCGAAGTTTTTCCTTTCTTCCTTGTATTGTTCAAAAACTCATTATGGTCCTTAGTGACCAATTTGGACTTCCATTAACCCTTTTCAAGATTACTAATCAACCTTAGATACAAAGTGTATCAATTCTCATTTCCTGGTAGTTTGCAGTACCTCCAAAGAAATATTTCTATAAAATAATCTACAACTCAGAATTCGACTCCATTTGTTCTGAATGAAACTAGATTCATTAAGATTTTCACCCATCTAAATTAATAGCCCATATTCAACTTGTACGATTTATGGCGAATTTTCAAAGTCAATTTTCAGTGCTAATTTCGGAACAGACTGTATATTGTTTTTCTGACCTTTTGTCACTTAAAAATTCATATCTTTTGACTCAGAACTCGAAATCAGTTTCCGTTTGTTGGAGGCAAAACTAGACGAACAAATCTTTATATTGGTATAAAATTCATCTTCTAACCATTTTTTTAGAATTTATGGTTAATTTTCAAAGTTACTACCATAAACTAGTTTTTCTACACAGCTTCCATAAACAACTTCAACTTTTATACTAACTTCTCCTTACTTCTCTACTTTTCAATTTAGTCCAATTACTTGCTTTAAACCACCATCTTATAACCTTCTTCATCAAAGAATTATTCACAATAATTCTCCTTAATTTTCCTTCTTTACCAAAATAGTCACTAAAATACAAAGATAAGGATTCTAGCTTCTTAACTTTGCAATTTAGTCCTCAAATCAACATTACTATCTTAATTCCATCATTATAACTAAAAATCAGATTTAATCCTTCTCTAAAACCTCATTCGCGAATTGGTCACTTAACTTTGACAATTTGTCAAAATGGTCACTAACTCGATTTAACATCGGTTTTGCATTATAACTTCAATTTCATATCTTCAACATCCATAATAACATAAATACACACCAATTCCATAAAAATCAGATTTAGTCCTTCAACTTTTAAACTTGCTGAATTGGTCCCTAAACATTTAAATTAGGGTTTTGCTTCCAAACAACAAATCAAACTTACTAGATCATTTATCCAACATCACAAACCCTAAATCAAACTTGAATCCATAAACCTTAATCATCTTCATAATAATCAAAACATGTAGAGTTTAAATCCCAACTCAATAACATGATTTTAACATCACAAAAGCTTGATTTCAACATGGAATCATAAAATCTCACAACCCCCAATTGAGTCCATAAACCCTAATTTCTTTTCATACAAAATTCTCATCAATCAAGCATGTTTTCCACAAATTATTTACACCAAAAGATAGAGCTTGATGAGTAGAACAACTTTGTAGTTCGAAAGATTACCTGAAAATCGAGTTTTGGGGCTTGAATCGAACTTAGAAAACTTTTCTCTCTTCTCCCCTCTCAAATTTCAAATTTTTGGGATGAAGAATTGTCTTCGTCTTTGTTATTTCATCGAATTAAGCCACTTGTAAAGTATAAATGAATTTTAAATTCATTGAAATAGTAAAATTATTAAAATACCCTTTTAATCAACGGTTGAGATTGATCTTATCATCAATCAAGGGCCAAGATTAAATCTTCCATTTCCTTCTTCCAAAATGCCCTTGTAACTTTTTATATATTTCAAAAATTTCAAAATTTACAATTTAGTCCCCAAACTTTTCCAAGGTTTATACGTTAACCTCCTAAACTTTCAAAATTTACAATTTAGTCACTAGCCAAAATTTGGGATATTACAATTCTTCCCCCTTAAGAAAATTCGCCCTTGAATTTTCAATTCGTGCCTGTTCCAAACATTTGCATATAGTACATCCTTATTTTCTTCTCAGCCTCCCAAGTGGCTTCTTCGACATTGTGATTTTTCCTCAAAACTTTAGTCAATGAAATTTCTTATTCCTTAATTCTTTAATTCCATAAACCCATATTTCTACTAACTCCTCTTCATGTATCAAATCTAATTGCATCTCAATTTATTCAGGAGTGTTGACATGTAAATAATTCAGTCAGTGCCCCCAAAACATAAGTACATATACTATAGACTTTTGCTCACTTCTGAAGATAAGATCCATTAATATGCCCTTCGCATATTGGCTTAACCTACTGATCTCACACTATTCCTCATAAATAATGTGAGTACCTTGTCAAAGTTCAGAAATCAGTGAAATAATTTCCTTATGAACAATTCACCATATCCAATTCTTTATCACTTTTCTAAGAAGTTTTCCAAACTTCCTCCTCTGTATCAACATTACTTCTTCTAACTTTTCAATATTAATACATCTCAAATCTTCTATAGAAGTTTTGTCATTTTTCGTCTTCAAATAAGCAGTTATAAATCCTCTTTCATCATAACGTTTAAGGTTCCCAAAACTTAAACTTTTTCACAGTCAATGCTTTATTATATACAGATGCCGAAAGTTAAAACCTCTGACTGATTCATACCTAACATATTCTTTTTAAGCTTCAAATATAATCTCTTTACAGATCAATTTCTTTCTTAGCTTCTTTTCTAATCATCTCAGTAGTATCATTACTTAACTTTCGAACTCTCCCTTATGTACTGACAATACAAACATCTTATAATAAGATACCACTGAGTTATTTCCATCATAACTCCAAACCTTAATTTATCTTGAGTATATCGCCAGATTACATTTGCGACATCTAGTGACGTTGTTATCTTCAAACATTTATATTCCTAAAGTAAAGATACTTCATCTTCTTAGTCCTTCGTATCCGAGTATCTTATAATTAATGTATCATATCCTCCATGGGTCCTTTCTGAACTTCTAAGATTCGTCAACTAACGAAATCCATTATCGTTTTACTTTCCTTATTCTAGTATCATTTCACCTTATACTAATGAGGAGCAGCAACAAGTCATACAATCAGTACATCAGTAATATGACATCCTAGGGGCATGTATTTACTAATAAAAATCATATCATACTCGGTTTAGCATCGAGAACCGGCTAAACCTTTGATTTGATACCATTAAATTATAAAAAAATCACTTTCATATATAGAAATTTGCATTGGGTAGTTCATACTCTAAATCATTTATAAACCATTCAAACATTTTAGACAATTCAAATCCTTTACCTTTAACCTTCGAGATTGACTTATCACAAGTCTATCTCATAGCATAATAAAAAATAAATAAAAATGCACTCACCTGGGCCATTTATTAGCTTGCCTCACTAAGCTCTACTCGATCCTTTCCTTCATAATACCTCGACCCTTCTTTTGATCCAAATCAAACTTCATTGATCATATAAATACGAATAACATTCCTTCGATTCAAATCTAACAATACTTTAAACATGCTATCAAATCTAGTCATTCGAATATACAAAATTTCCAAAGTTTTTCCTTTCTTTCTTGTATTGTTCAAAAACTCATTATGGTCCTTAGTGACCAATTTGAACTTCCATTAACCCCTTTCAAGCTTACTAATCAACCTTAGATACAAAGTGTATCAATTCTCATTTCCTGGCAGTTTGCAGTACCTCCAAAGAAATAGTTCTATAAAATAATCTACAACTTAGAATTCGACTCCGTTTGTTCTGAAAGAAACTAGATTCAATAAGCTTTTAACCCATATAAATTAATAGCCCATATTCAACTTTTACGATTTATGGCAAATTTTCAAAGTCAACTTCCAGTGCTAATTTCGGAACAGACTGCATACTGTTTTTCTGGCCTTTCGTCACTTAAAAATTCATATCATTTGACTCGGAACTCGAAATCAGTTTCTGTTTGTTGGTGGCAAAACTAGACAAACAAATCTTAATATCGGTATAAAATTCACCTTCTAACCATTTTTTTAGAATTTATGGTGAATTTTCAAAGTTACTTCCATAAACTAGTTTTTCTACAGAGCTTCCATAAACAACTTCAACTTTTATACTAACTTCTCCTTACTTCTCTACTTTTCAATTTAGTCTAATTACTTGCTTTAAACCACCATCTTGTAACCTTATTCATAAAATAATTATTCACAATAATTCTCATTAATTTTCCTTCTTTACCAAAATAGTCACTAAAATACAAAGATAAGGATTCTAGCTTCTTAACTTTGCAATTTAGTCCTCAAATCAACATTACTATCTTAATTCCATCATTATAACTAAAAATCAGATTTAATCATTCTCTAAAACCTCATTCGCGAATTGGTCACTTAACTTTGACAATTTGTCAAAATGGTCACTAACTCGATTTAACATCGGTTTTGCATTATAACTTCAATTTCATATCTTCAACATCCATAATAACATAAATACACACCAATTCCATAAAAATCAGATTTAATCATTCTCTAAAACCTCATTCATCAATTGGTCACTTAACTTTGACAATTTGTCAAAATGGTCACTAACTCGATTTAACATCGGTTTTGCATTATAACTTCAATTTCATATCTTCAACATCCATAATAACATAAATACACACCAATTCCATAAAAATCAGATTTAATCATTCTCTAAAACCTCATTCGCGAATTGGTCACTTAACTTTGACAATTTGTCAAAATGGTCACTAACTCGATTTAACATCGGTTTTGCATTATAACTTCAATTTCATATCTTCAACATCCATAATAACATAAATACACACCAATTCCATAAAAATCAGATTTAGTCCTTCAACTTTTAAACTTGCTGAATTGGTCCCTAAACATTTAAATTAGGGTTTTGCTTCCAAACAACAAATCAAACTTACTAGATCATTTATCCAACATCACAAACCCTAAATCAAACTTGAATCCATAAACCCTAATCATCTTCATAATAATCAAAACATGTAGAGTTTAAATCCCAACTCAATAACATGATTTTAACATCACAAAAGCTTGATTTCAACCTGAATTTCAACATGGAATCATAAAATCTCACAACCCTCAATTGAGTCCATAAACCCTAATTTCTTTTCATACAAAATTCTCATCAATCAAGCATGTTTTCCACAAATTATTTACACCAAAAGAGAGAGCTTGATGAGTAGAACAACTTTGTAGTTCGAAAGATTACCTGAAAATCGAGTTTCGAGGCTTGAATCGAACTTATAAAAATTTTCTCTCTTCTCCCCTCTCAAATTTCGAATTTTTGGGATGAAGAATTGTCTTTATCTTTGTTATTACATCCAATTAAGCCACTTGTAAAGTATAAATGAATTTTAAATTCAATTAAATAGTGAAATTACTAAAATACCCTTTAACCTCCTAAACTTTCAAAATTTACAATTTAGTCACTAGCCAAAATTTGGGATATTACAATTCTTCCCCCTTAAGAAAATTCGTCCTCGAATTTTCAATTCGTGCCTGTTCCAAACATTTGCAGATAGTACATCCTTATTTTCTTCTCAGCCTCCCAAGTGGCTTCTTCGACCTTGTGATTTTTCCTCAAAACTTTAGTCAATGAAATTTCTTATTCCTTAATTCTTTAATTCCATAAACCCATATTTCTACTAACTCCTCTTCATGTATCAAATCTAATTGCATCTCAATTTATTCAGGAGTGTTGACATGTAAATAATTCATTAGTGCCCCCAAAACATAAGTACATATACTATAGACTTTTGCTCACTTCTGAAGATAAGATCCATTAATATGCCCTTCGCATATTGGCTTAACCTACTGATCTCACACTATTCCTCATAAATAATGTGAGTACCTTGTCAAAGTTTAGAAATCAGTGAAATAATTTCCTTATGAACAATTCACCATATCCAATTCTTTATCACTTTTCTAAGAAGTTTTCCAAACTTCCTCCTCTCAGATCAACATTACTTCTTCTAACTTTTCAATATTAATACATCTCAAATCTTCTATAGAAGTTTTGTCATTTTTCGCCTTCAAATAAGCAGATTATAAATCCTCTTTCATCATAACGTTTAAGGTTCCCAAACTTAAACTTTTTCACGATCAATGCTTTATTATATACAGATGCCAAAAGTTAAAACCTCTGACTGATTCATACCTAACATATTCTTTTTAAGCTTCAAATATAATCTCTTTACAGATCAATTTCTTTCTTAGCTTCTTTTCTAATCATCTCAGTAGTATCATTACTTAACTTTCGAACTCTCCCTTATGTACTGACAATACAAACATCTTATAATAAGATACCACTGAGTTATTTCCATCATAACTCCAAACCTTAATTTATCTTGAGTATATCGCCAGATTACATTTGCGACATCTAGTGACATTGTTATCTTCAAACATTTATATTTCTAAAGTAAAGATACTTCATCTTCTTAGTCCTTCGTATCCGAGTATCTTATAATTAATGTATCATATCCTCTATGGGTCCTTTCTTAACTTCTAAGATTCGTCAACTGATGAAATCCATTATCGTTTTACTTTCCTTATTCTAGTATCATTTCACCTTATACTAATGAGGAGCAGCAACAAGTCATACAATCAGTACATCAGTAATATGACATCCTAGGGGCATGTATTTACTAATAAAAATCATATCATACTCGGTTTAGCATCGAGAACCGGCTAAACCTTTGATTTGATACCATTAAATTATAAAAAAATCACTTTCATATATAGAAATTTGCATTGGGTAGTTCATACTCTAAATCATTTATGAACCATTCAAACATTTCAGACAATTCAAATCCTTTACCTTTAACCTTCGAGATTGACTTATCACAAGTCTATCTCATAGCATAATAAAAAATAAATAAAAATTCACTCACCTGGGCCATTTATTAGCTTGCCTCACTAAGCTCTACTCGATCCTTTCCTTCATAATACCTCGACCCTTCTTTTGATCCAAATCAAACTTCATTGATCATATAAATACGAATAACATTCCTTCGATTCAAATCTAACAATACTTTAAACAAGCTATCAAATCTAGTCATTCGAATATACAAAATTTCCAAAGTTTTTCCTTTCTTTCTTGTATTGTTCAAAAACTCATTATGGTCCTTAGTGACCAATTTGAACTTCCATTAACCCCTTTCAAGCTTACTAATCAACCTTAGATACAAAGTGTATCAATTCTCATTTCCTGGCAGTTTGCAGTACCTCCAAAGAAATAGTTCTATAAAATAATCTACAACTTAGAATTCGACTCCGTTTGTTCTGAAAGAAACTAGATTCAATAAGCTTTTCACCCATATAAATTAATAGCCCATATTCAACTTTTACGATTTATGGCAAATTTTCAAAGTCAATTTCCAGTGCTAATTTCGGAACGGACTGCATACTGTTTTTCTGGCCTTTCGTCACTTAAAAATTCATATCATTTGACTCGGAACTCGAAATCAGTTTCTGTTTGTTGGTCGCAAAACTAGACGAACAAATCTTAATATCGGTATAAAATTCACCTTCTAACCATTTTTTTAGAATTTATGGTGAATTTTCAAAGTTACTTCCATAAACTAGTTTTTCTACAGAGCTTCCATAAACAACTTCAACTTTTATACTAACTTCTCCTTACTTCTCTACTTTTCAATTTAGTCTAATTACTTGCTTTAAACCACCATCTTGTAACCTTATTCATAAAATAATTATTCACAATAATTCTCCTTAATTTTCCTTCTTTACCAAAATAGTCACTAAAATACAAAGATAAGAATTATAGCTTCCTAACTTTGTAATTTAGTCCTCAAATCAACATTACTATCTTAATTCCATCATTATAACTAAAAATTAGATTTAATCCTTCTCTAAAACCTCATTTTCAAATTGGTCACTTTACTTTGACAATTTGTCAAAATGGTCACTAACTCGATTTAAAATCGGTTTTGCATTCTAACTTCAATTTCATATCTTCAACATCCCTAATAACATAAATACACACCAATTCCATAAAAATCAGATTTAGTCCTTCAACATTTAAACTTGCTGAATTGGTCCCTAGACATTTAAATTAGGGTTTTGCTTCCAAAAAACAAATCAAGCTTACTAGATCATTTATCCAACATCACAAACCCTAAATCAAACTTGAATCCATAAACCCTAATCATATTCATAATAATCAAAACATGTAAAGTTTAAATCCCAATTCAATAACATGATTTTAACATCACAAAAGCTTGATTTCAACATCGAATCATAAAATTTCAAAACCCCCAATTGAGTCCATAAACCCCAATTTCTTCTCATAAAAAATTCTCATCAATCAAGAATGTTTTCCACAAATTATTTGCACCAAAAGAGAGAGCTTGATGAGTAGAACAACTTTGTAGTTCGAAAAATTACCTGAAAATCGAGTTTCGAGGCTTGAATCGAACTTATAAAAATTTTCTCTCTTCTCCCCTCTCAAATTTCGAATTTTTGGGATGAAGAATTGTCTTCATCTTTGTTATTACATCCAATTAAGCCACTTGTAAAGTATAAATGAATTTTAAATTCATTGAAATAGTGAAATTACTAAAATACCTTTTTAATCCAACGGTTGAGATTGATCTTATCATTAATCAAGGGCCAAGATTAAATCTTCCATTTGCTTCTTCCAAAAATGCCCTTGTAACTTTTTAAATATTTCAAAAATGCCATTGGTGCAAAATGACCAATTTGCCCTCCAACTAGTTTTTATTTACTAGCTTGTTTCAAAATTGCCATCCCATTACAATCCAACCAAATTAGTTCATTTCCAACCAGCCTATATTCCATAAATATTATTTTATGACTTTTCCATGGCTTATGGAATAGCCTCTGAATTTTCAATTCGATCTGATCTCCTGATATTCGTAAAATACTTCTATTGTGATTTTACCTTTTTCTAAGCTATTGGATTTATTCCGAAAAATCTTTATTTTCATATTCGGGAATAAACTCTATTATCCTATAAAACTTCCTTTTCCAAGGACTTATACTGAATTTTCTTAACTCAGTTTATTTTCCCGATACTTATCGAAAATCTTCATAGAATAAAATTCCTCTTGGAATTCCTTTATAGATAATCCATACGAATTTTCTCTACTCTTACTAAGTCCAAAAATATCAATTAGAAACACTTTTATGGGACCTTCCCGAAGGTCACCCATCCTTGTATTTCTCTGGCCTAAGCACGCTTAATAATGTCATTCGATCCAAATTCGATACCTTTTTTTGCATCTTAATTCGTAAAACCGATATAAAGGTACTTATTTTGATTCGATTCACTCTTCTACTAAATAAAATTACTTGTTGGGGAAATTTACAGTTTAGTCTCCAAACATTTCCAAGGTTTATACTTTAACCCCAAAATTTGGGATATTACCCATAACATGCTGAATATGTATTTTTATAGGTTGAATGGTAAATGCCGAATGGTAAGAATGACATAAGCTTGCTTGGAATCAAGGTACGTTTAAATGATCATGTTTAGTAAGCTATGTAAGTAATGTTACATGAATCAAGTTAATGGACAATGAAATGAAAATGGAAACATGATTGCTCTCAGGATATTCGAATGATAGATGTAAGATGATATTAACCTTGATTGATTAATTGTTTGGAAACCTATTATGTCTTGAATGATGATTGTATGATAAGGTTAATTGAAATTTTGGTAACCTATAATGTATGTAAATAAGATTGCTTATATGATAAGTAATAATTGTTTTGGTTACTTGCTAGTTAAGTAACTCATCTAATAGGGATGAGTTAACCTATTCTTGCCTTGTTCTTGCGTGTATTGTACTTGGTAACGCTCCCAAACCGGTTTGCTGCCAACCCGGGGTAGGGGGTGTTACAACATCCCGATAGTGTTAAGATGTATCGCGGTTTGAAAGAGGCATATCTGGTTAGTTTGAAATGGGATGTGGCTGAGTTTGCTTCATGGTTCATGGTGTGTCAGCGGGTTAAGGCTTAACATTAGTTCTATGTGGGTTGCTGCAACCATTGAGAATTTCGGAATAGAATGGAAGGGGATCACCATGGTTTTCGTGACGGGGTTGCCACTTTCACTAGCTTAAAAGGTTTTCGTTTGAGTACTTGTTGGTCGTTTTTCAAAGTGTGCATATTTCTTGCTAGTGCACACGACGGATACTTTGGACAAGCAGCAAATATGTACATTGTTGAGGTTGTGTAGTTGCACGGGGTATCTAAGTCCATTATTTCGGATAGAGATCCTGTAATACCCCTTTCCCGTATTCATAGCTGAATACGAGTCAGAGATATCACAAAACATTTGTAAAACCCTCTACATTTGTAACTCGGTAAAATTTTATTTCTTTAAAAATGTTACAATGTATTTAGTTTTGATTTACAAATCTAGCTATTCGTGTAAAGTTTAAAAATAATATTTTCATCTTCAAATCGAATTTATTTTCAGGCAGCAACTTATCAATTTAATTTGTCTTGATATAATTAATAAAATTACCTAAAAACTGCCTGATTTAAAATTCATCCAGATACAAAATAAAATACAAATTCTATCAGAGCAGGCATACCCTTTTAATATACATGCCAACTAGTAAATATCAAACAATATCAAAAGATTTCTTACTGATACTGATGTACCTGTTATTGATTGATGATGTTCGTATGTGCTCCTTACTCCAACCATTTCTTCTTTCCTACGTGTAAAACAGTTACACGCTAAGTATTTACTTAGTAGGCAATAATTCAAATTTAAGTGCAATTGTCATAATATCAATCTCAAAATTAATTATTAATTATTAATAATGCATATGATCACCTTACCATTACATGCTCATTAACATAATTAAATATATAATATCCATCCGTAGGCTTTAAATGCTTACCAATACCTTTTTCCAACTCCATCTGCAAGATTTCAAGCTTATCATTCTATTTTTTTATTTCAATTCAGTTTACTTATCCCAAGGTATCGAATTAAGAGATTCTATATACACGAGTCATCCCCCCATACCCAACCTTTCTTGAGTATGTATATTATTTGCACTCTACTGGGAGTGCTTAGCACAGAAGTGCTTCTGTATACTTACCGGAGTATACAATATATTCCTCATTGAGATTTTATGAATTACTCTGAAGTGCTTAGCACTCGTAATAAGTCTGTATACTCAAACCATGCATGAGTATACTCCTCAATGAGTATTTATAAAATTTGCACTTTACCTGAAGTGCCTAGAATATTTATGCAGCTGTTTATGACTCTATGGCTAGCCAACTATACCTTTGAACCTCTATATCATACTTGAGCTTTATATCATCAAATATTTCATCCATGGCAATGTATATCAATTTATATTAACATGAAGCAATTCATAACCGAATAACATTAATAGTAAATCATCATCAATAACTAGTGATCAATGCATTTATTTTCAACCTTTGACATATTTAAAGTATGTCAAATGTATGATCAATGACATAATTATCATGACAATATATAAACCAGGTAGAATCATCGCAAGTCCTACCGGTGATGTATAGAACATCTATGTATAATGTTATGTATGCATTGCACTCACCTGGGCTATGTATTAGTATGCCTCACTAAGTCCTCTTCGATCATTTCCTTCATTGTACCTTGAACCTCCTTTGGTTCGAACTTAACTTCATAATTCAAATAAATAAAATATTTGTTAGATCCCAATCTAACAATATGTTACATATTCTCCAATATAATCATTCGAATACAAAATCTCCAAACATTTTCTTTTCTTCCTTGTATTGTTCAAAAACTCATTATAGTCCTTAGTGACCAATTTGAACTTCCATTAACCCTTTTCAAGCTTACTAATCAACCTTAGATACAAAGTGTATCAATTCTCATTTTCTGGTAGTTTGAAGTACCTCCAAAGAAATATTTCTATAAAATAATCTACAACTCAGAATTGGATTCTGTTTGTTCTGATAGAAACTAGATTCAATAAGCTTTTCAACCATATAAATTAATAGCCCAAATTCAACTTGTACGATTTATGGAGAATTTTCAACGTTAATTTCCAGTATTGAATTTCGGAATAGCCTGCTATTCTGACCTTTCACCACTTAAAAATTCATATCTTTTTACTCAGAACTCGAAATCAGTTTCCGTTTGTTGGAGGCAAAACTAGACGAACAAATCTTTATATTGGTATAAAATTCATCTTCTAACCATTTTTTTAGAATTTATGGTAAATTTTCAAAGTTACTACCATAAACCAGTTTTTCTACACAGCTTCCATAAACAACTTCAACTTTTATACTAACTTTCCTTACTTCTCTACTTTTCAATTTAGTCCAATTACTTGCTTTAAACCACCATCTTATAACCTTCTTCATCAAAGAATTATTCACAATAATTCTCCTTAATTTTCCTTCTTTACCAAAATAGTCACTAAAATACAAAGATAAGGATTCTAGCTTCTTAACTTTGCAATTTAGTCCTCAAATCAACATTACTATCTTAATTCCATCATTATAACTAAAAATCAGATTTAATCCTTCTCTAAAACCTCATTCACGAATTGGTCACTTAACTTTGACAATTTGTCAAAATGGTCACTAATTCAATTCAACATCAATTTGGCATTATAACTTCATTTTCTTATCTCTAACATCATTAATAACATAAATACACTCCAAATTCTAAAAATTCAGATTTGGTCCTTCAACTTTTCAATTTTCCGAAATGATCCATACACAATTTAACTTAGGGTTTTGCCTCCAAACACAATTCAATCTTACTAGATCATTATTTCAACATCACAAACCCTAAATTAAACTTGAATCCATAAACCCTAATCATATTCATAACAATCAAAACATGTAAAACATAAATCCCAACTCAATATCATGATTTTTAGCATCATACTAGCTTGATTTCAACTTGAATTCAATCATGGAATCATAAAATCTCAAAAGCCTCAATTTGATCCATAAACCCTAATTTCTTTCTCATGTAAATTCTCATCAATCAAGCATGGATTCCATGAATTATTGATATCAAAAGATAGAACTTGAAGAGTAGAACAACTTAGTAGTTGAAGAGATTACCTGAAAACCGAGTTTCGGGGCTTGAATCGAGCTTGGAAAAAAATATCTTTCTTTCCCTAGACCTCATGTTTGTTGCTGGAAAAGATGAACAATTGGTTCATCTTTTTACCATTATTTTACACATATATCTATTAAATGAACATTAAATTCATTTAATAGTGAAATTACAATTTTGCCCTTTTTATCCAATGCTTGAGATTGATTTTATCATCAATCAAGGGCCAAGATTTAATTTTCCATTTTCTCTTTCCAAGATTTCCCTTATAACTTTTTAAATATTTCAAAATTGCCATTGGGGCCAAATGACCAATTTGCCCTCCAACTAGTTTTTATTTACTAGTTTGCCATTCTTGTAAAAATTCAACTAAATCTAGTTGTAATCCAACCAACTATAATAAAATATTCATAAGGTAATATTTTATGAATTTTTCCATAACTTTTGGATCAGTCTCCAAAATTTCCATTCGATCCAATAAACTGATAAATAATCCTTTACTCAGAAATAAACTGTAGGATTCATCTTGAATCAAACTAAAAATATTTCTAACACTTGGAAATGACTTTTATAACCTTTCTCTATCATATGGTAAAATTTCAAAATTTTCCAGTTCGATCCGAGTATACGAATTCTACTTAAACTTTAACTATGATTTTCCCAATAATCGAAGTATCAGACCAAACCAAAAATTCCGCATTCGATTCACACCCTTACGTGATCTACTTATTTATGAAATAAAAACTTTTAACTTTTGGGAAATTACAACTTTAGTCCCCAAACTTTTCCAAAGTTTATACTTTAGCCATAACATTTTCAAAATTTACATTTTGGTCACTAAACTTTTAAACTTCAATTTACATTCCAATTTTCCTTGGTATTCAACCAAACTTTAAGAATACCTTATTCAATTCACTATCTACCACATGATACCTTTAAACCTTAGAAATTTCCTTTCCAAAACCCATAATTAAAGAAATCCCAACTTTCGCATTTTTTCATTTTAGTCACTAAGTTATCTTTTAAGCTATTATCTTAGTACTAAATGACCCTTAATCAACTTAGTAAATTTTGGGGTATTACAGATCTGTGGTTTACGGCAAGGTTTTGGAGAAGTTTACACCAGGCTTTGGGTTCAAGGTTGAGTTTCAGCACCACGTATCATCCTAGATGGATGGACAGTCTGAGTGGGTTATTCAGGTTTTGGAGGATATGCTGAGGTGTTGTATTTTAGAGTTTCAAGGAACCTAGGAGAAGCATTTACCTGTTGATAACTGTTCAAAAGTACTATTTTTCTTACCCTTTTTACTCATAATATTGTTAGACTTAGGCTCATATTAGTTGCATAATTAGCCATTCATGCATTAATCCATGTTTCCTTCCATCGTTGAGCTTGATTACATAACTTGGTATTTTTTGTGGGAAAAGATGCTGCTTTGGTGTGTTTTGTGTGTATGTGCAGGATCACTCGCCAAAGCAAGGCTAGAGCTAGTTGCCAGGGCAATGCATGAAGGAGATGCCGAGCCAGTTGCCAGGGCAATTGTCGACAAAGAATAAGTTGATATGGTAGTCGAAATTGATGACTAGAAAAGCCCAAGATGACTGGAGCAAAGCTAAATCCCAAAGGAATTTGATTTCCATGAAGAGATTAAAGAAGAATTAAATTCCAAGAAGATAGGAGAAGTTCTAGAAGGAATATAATTATAATAAAGAATTATATTCTTTAAAGATAATTTAATTCCAACTTAACTTCCTCCTCAAAGAAGGACTTTGACCTAGCTCTATAAATTAGAGGCCATACCGTCAACTCCAAAGGGAGAGAGAGGAGAGAATTTTTGACAAGCATCAAGGGCAAGGAAGATTTCGACAAGCTTCATCCTTCATCTTTTTCTTTCTTGTTCAATTATGTTCATGCTAGGGATTCTTTATCTTGTGTTTCTTTGGAACCTAGCCATGAACTAAATCTATTTGGCTATGGTTATGGTGTCTTGTGGTTGTGAGAAACTATTATATTTTGTTTAGGTAATAAGAGTTGGCACTTTTTTATTCAAGGTTTATTCATTCTTGGTTCTTATTCTTGTTTGCGAGTGAATTGGGAGAGGATCTCGTGACTTCATCTATTTATCTAATATCGGGAGATTTAGATTCAAGAAACGATTGAATATGATCTTTATTCAATCTATTGATGGTGAAGATTAATCTGGCTTAGGAAAAAGTTAAGGATTTCAACGGCTAAGGAAGCGCAAGATTGGTTGTTGTTCACCCTTGATTCACACAGGGATGTATTATCAAGGCATGCACAAGTAGCTAGAGTTTCGACTTAGGGATAAGAAGAAACCATTGAAGAACGCTTTGCCGAACCTTGATGGTTGCTGCTCAGACACCCAAGTAGTTGCCCAACTAGTCGCCCAGGCAACCATCGATTAGTTGCGAAGGCAACCCCGTTGTGTAAGTTGCCACGACAACTGATTTGCCCGTGCACTCTTTTACCAAGACGGTCCAATCAGCTACCACACCTCAACTCACGATAACCTGGCCTATCTCTCTCATTTGATCTCATTTATTCTTTTACTTTATTGCCTTCTAGTTTAGTTGTTAGTTAAACTCCTATAATCTTCTATTTGTGTTTTTACTTTTTACAGTGCAAGAGACTAGATTCTTGAAGTGGCACCAAGCCCTATGGAGACGATATCTTTTATACTATAACTTGCAACGTGTATACTTGCACAATTACGTAGCACTTATTATGCGCAACAAGTTTTTGGTGCCGTTGCCGGGGATTGGCAATAGCGACTTTGTTTTTATTTTCTTGCACTTTCTTTTTACTTTTCTTGTTTAAGATTCAAAGGGCTAACAAACTTTGGTTTTGCATTAGTATATGACCAGGGCGAGACCGATTACACCAGAATATTCCTTTGATCCAGAAATCGAACGAACCTTACAAAGACTTAGACGAAGGATAAGAGTAGCAAAAGCTAATCAAGACGGCAATATGAATCAAGATGTTCCAGCAGGAGGAGGAGTGATTCTTGCATGAAACAGAACTATTCGAGACTATCATGAAGAAGATCTTGATGGACTTAATCTAGGAGTTTTCGCACCTGAAATTGAAGCCGACCACTTTGAGTTGAAACTGGTAATGTTTAATATGATCAACACAATTGGTCAATTTGGTGGCTCAGCAACTGAAGATGCACGATAACATCTTAAATCTTTCCTCGAGATTTGCAACTTGTTCAAAATACACGGAGTCACCCCCGATGTTTTACGATTAAGATTATTCCCCTATTCACTGAGAGATAGGGCGAAAGCATGGTTGAATAGCATTCCTGCAGGATCAATAGGATCTTGGACCGATCTTTGTCGTTATTTCCTTGCTCGGTTTAATCCTACAAATTTGACTGATAAGCTTCGTAACGACATTACTTCTTTTTAGCAGGCAGATGATGAATCCATGTACGAGGCTTGGGAGCGATATAGATAACTTCTACACAAATGCCCCCTACACGGATTCCCGGTGTGGACTCAAGTAACATTGTTTTACAACACCGTGAATACACCAACAAGGATGATGCTAGATGCCTCGACAAACGGCATACTTCTAGATAAGTCGCCGGAGGAAGCAATGCAAATTCTAAACAGGCTGGCCAAGAATGATTATCAATTCCCCTCTACTAGAAGAGGAGGAGTTAGACTCCAAGCCACAATACATGAACTAGGATCATCAAATTCAATTTCGGCACAATTGGCCACTTTAACCAAGATGGTCCAGAACATGTAAAAACCAAACAACACACATGAGGTCAAGGTAATGGATTCTTTTTGTGAGTTATGTGGTGATAACCATGATTCTTCTGAATGTATGCAGAATCCGGAATCCAGCTTCTATGTGGGGAATTACAATCGGAACAACAATGTGATGTCCAATACATACAATCCAGTTTGGAAGAAGCACCCGAATTTTTCATGGAGTAATCCCAACAATGCTCTAAACCAGAACAATTAGAATGCACAAGCATCGGGATTTCAGTAGAATATGCCACGGCAACAGTTGCCGCAGCAACAACCGACAACATCGAGTTCTTTGGAAAATTCTCTAAATGCTTTTATGATGAAAACTGAATCTTATATGGCTAAGAATAGTAACTTCATAAAAAGAACTGATGCTTTTATTAACAGGACCGAGATGAGATTGCAAAACAATCAAATCATTAGAAAATTAAGTCGGACAGTTTGCTCAAAACCTGAATACTAGACCGCAAGGAGGATTACCTAGCGATACTGAAGTCGCAAGAGGAACTGGCCATGAGCAATGTACGGCAATCAACACTAGAAGTGGCCAACAACTTAAAGAGGCTCAAGCCCGCTCAGCAAACAAAACTCCACAAAAAGATCAAGACGAACCTAGCGGCAAAGCCTCAGATGCTGAACCAGGAATTGCCACGGCAACCGGTAGTAAGCATGCCTCGGCAACCGACGATAAGGATGCTTCGGTAACTTGTCATAAGCATGCCTCGGCAACTCCAGTTGTCCCGGCAATGCCGTTAATCAGGTTTCAAACCAATGAAAGGATCAAAGATATCCGACTTCCACCACCATTCCCACAAAGGTTGAAGTGACAAAAGCAAGAATATCAATTCAAGAAGTTTCTTGATATCCTAAAGCAAGTCCACATCAACTTGCCATTGGTGGAAGCAATTGAACAAATGCCGAACTATGCCAAGTTTCTTAAAGACATTGTGTCCAATAGAACAAGGCTAGAAGAGTTTGAAACAGTTGCCGCAACAGAGGGATGCATGTCCATGTTGCACAATCGTGTGCCACCTAAGTTGAAGGATCCCGAAAGTTTCACAATACCCTGTTCTATTGGAAACCACTATGTCGGGAAAGCATTATGCGACCTTGGGGCTAGCATAAATTTGATGCCTAAATCGGTTTTCCAAAAACTAGGAATCGGGAAGGTAAGACCTACAACAGTTATGCTACAGCTAGCTGACAGATCCTATGTGCATCCAGAGGGAAAAATAGAAGACATACTGGTAAAAGTTGATAAATTTATTTTTCCCGCTGACTTTATTATTTTGGATTGTGAAGCAGATGAGCATGCACCTATCATTCTCGGGAGACCATTCCTAGCAACAGGAAGAACCTTGATCGATGTTGAAAAAGGAGAACTCACAATGAGGGTGAATGACCAGCAAGTTAAACTAAATGTGTTCCAAACACTAAGGCAAGCCAATGATCCAGAAGACTGCCAACTTCTTCATGCCACGACAGAGTTTAACTTCAACGAGGAATTTAGTTGCCTCGACAACTACATTGCCGATCAAGAGGAACCTGAGGAGTATGAAGAACCAGTCAATGAGGAACAACAAGAAGAGGCAAATTGGCTAGTCAATCGACCAGGTACATACTTTGAACCACTGGATTACTTAGGTAAGGAAGGTAAGCTCGAAAAGCCCTCTATTGAGCAACCACCGATTTTTGAGTTGAAACAGTTGCCAGAGCAACTAAAACATGCATACTTAGGAACCAATAATACATTGCCTGTAATTATTTCTTCTAAGTTACAGCCTGAGCAGGAAAAGAAGTTGATCAAAATGTTTAAGCTACACAAAAAGGCAATAGGGTGGACAATTGCCGACTTGAAAGGAATTAGCCCGGTAGTGTGCATGCACAAGATTTCGTTGGAAGATGATCACAAACCTTCAATTGAGGCCTAGAGGAGACTGAATCATGCCATGAAAGGGGTTGTAATGAAAGAAATCATCAAGTGGCTTGACACCGGCATTATATACCATATCTCTGATAGTACATGGGTAAGTTCGGTACAATGTGTACCGAAAAAGGGAGGTATAACGGTGGTAAGTAATGAAAACAATGAACTCATTCCAACCAGGACTGTGACCGATTGGAGGGTTTGTATGGATTATCGAAAGCTAAACAAAGCCACTAGGAAAGATCACTTCCCATTACCCTTTATTGATCAAATGCTTGACCGTCTTGCAGGTAAACCCTTTTATTATTTTCTTGATGGTTATTTAGGTTACAATCAAATTGCCATAGCACCAGAAGATCAAGAAAAGACAACCTTCACATGCCCATACGGTACTTATGCTTTCTGAAGGATGCCTTTCAGATTGTGTAAGGCCCGGCAACCTTCCAAAGATGCATGATGGCACTCTTTTTAGACATGGTCGAAGACTTCTTTGAGATCTTCATGGAGGATTTTTCTATTTTTGGTAATGACTTCGACAACTATCTCGGCAATTTAGAGAAGATGTTGTCAAGATGTGAAGAAACTGATTTAGTCCTCAATTGGGAGAAGTGCCATTTTATGGTAGATGAAGGACTAGTGCTCGGCCACAAGATTTCATCCAAGGGAATTGAAGTAGACAAAGCCAAGGTGGACGTGATCGAGAGATTACCCCCACCAAGTTGGGTTAAAGGAATTCGAAGCTTTCTTGGACATGCAGGTTTTTACAGGAGGTTCATTCATAATTTTTCTAAAATCACTAAACCCTTGTGCAATTTGCTTGAACAGGACAATTTGCTTGCCTCGGCACCCATTGTCGTTCCATCAGATTGGACGCTACCTTTTGAGCTCATATGTGATGCAAGTGATTTCGCGGTAGGAGCAGTCCTAGGCCAAAGCACAGGTAAGACCTTCCATGTGATATACTACGCTTGTAAAACTTTTAATAGTGCTCAAGTGAATTACACAACAACGGAGAAAGAGTTACTAGTTGTAGTTTTCACATTTTACAAGTTTCGATCCTATTTGTGATTAGTACAAAGGTAATTGTTCATACGAACCATTCGGCAATCAAATATCTATTTGCTAAAAAGGATGCCAAACCTCGTTTGATTCGTTGGATATTACTTTTACAAGAATTTGATATTGAAATTAAGGATAGGAAAGGAACAGAAAATCAAGTGGCCGATCACTTATCACGTTTAAAACGTAATAGGAAGGAGGACGCGGATCTAGAGATATGTGATGCATTCCCGGATGAACAACTTTTAGTTGCCTCGGCAACCATGGACGCGTATGCCTCGGCAACCCTCGACTCCTCAGCAACTCTTGATGCCGCAGTAGCCTTTGACACGCACGCCTCGGCAATTTTAGGAGTAGTCGCCATGGCAATACCCTGGTACATAGATTTAGTTAATTTCCTTGTTTGTGGTATTTTACCTTATGGTCTTACTCACCAAGGGAAGAAGTTGTTCCACCATGATGCTAAGCATTACTTTTGGGACGAGCCTCTTTTGTTTAAACAATGTGCAGATCGGGTTATACGCCGATGTGTCCTTGAAGAAGAGCAACAGAATGTACTTCAGCAATGCCATTCTTCACCCTATGAAGGACATTTTGGAGGAACTCGTACCATAGCCAATGTTTTGTAATCCGGGTTGTATTGGCCAACATTGTACAAAGATGCCCAAAACTTTTACAAGCAATGTGATCGTTTCCAGAGGATAGGTAATATCTCTAGACGACATGAGATGCTGCTCCAGAACATCATCGAGGTGGAATTGTTCGATGTATGGGGGATCGATTTTATGGGACCTTTCCCATGTTCATTCGGCAACCTCTACATTCTACTTGCCGTCAACTACGTGTCTAAATGGGTTGAGGCAGCTGCAGTTCCCAATAACGATTCCAAGACCGTGCAACGATTCTTGCAGAAAAACATATTTACACAGTTTGGGATGCCGGGAGCAATTATCAGTGACGAAGGCAAGCATTTTGACAACAGACTTATTGCCAAGATGTTGCAACGCTTCGGCACATCACACAAGATCGCCACGTCATATCACCTACAAACCAACGGGCAATCAGAAATTTCCAACCGAGAATTGAAGGGTATACTCGAGAAAATTGTAAATCCATCTAGGAAGGATTGGTCATTAAGACTAGATGATGCACTTTGGGCATATCGCACTGCATTCAAAACACCCTTAGGTATGTCCCCCTTCCGACTTGTCTATGGCAAAACATGCCATCTACTGGTGGAAATCAAACACAAGGCATATTGGGCAATCAAGACCGTGAATATGGATTGGGAAAGTGCCGAACAAAAGCGTTTGTTGGACCTCAACGAGATAGAAGAATTCTGTGCACTCGCCTATAACAATGCACGAATCTAAAAGGAGAAAACAAAGTGATGGCATGACAAGAAACTATTGCTGCGACAATTCATGTCAGGGCAACTAGTTCTCTTATTCAATTCTCGGCTAAAAATTTTCCCGGGAAAGTTGAAATCAAGGTGGTCAGGACCATTCGATGTTGTCAAACCATTATTACATGGTGTCGTGATAATCAAGTCCATCACTGACAAAAATGAATTCAAAGTTAATGGACAAAGATTGAAGCACTACAATGGTGCCCATGTGGAACGTAACAAAGAAGTGGTCACCTTAGGAGATGCATGAGCATGCTCTCCTTTCGATATATTTTTTTTTTTTACTTTTTTTTTTAATTTTGTCGAACTATTTAATTTCTATTTTTTATTACTTTCGATTATTTGTTTTTTTAGGATAGATTTATTTTCTTTTGTTTTATCTTTCTTTAAGTTTAAGAATCCCTTTACACATCTTTATTTATTTTCTTTTATTAGTTTATCTTTAATTTTAATACTTATTTGATTTGTCTTTGAATTGTATGAAAAGAGTTCAAGATAAAGAGCAATTTTGATCCAAGAAGGAAAACATCTTCAGCAAGGAAATTAATGGGCTGAATCTAAGGCTTATATAAGGCCTCCAACTTACCCTAATTAAACCCCCCTTGCCGTCACCCATCCCCTAAACCAAAACCCTCTTTTTCGTCTTCCCCTAATCCCACCCACCATATTTACCACCTATCTTTTCTATAAAACCCATCACCCTTAACCTATTCCTTCTTTTTTTTTCTTGCAACTTTTTAGTTTCTTTTATTTTCTTTTATTTGTTTTTACAAAACTCACAACCAAGATCATCTATGGCATCCAAAATTAAATTTTTAGTTCATCCAAGTTCCTCTAAAGAACCAAGATACAAGAAGTTTGCTACACCGGTGGTTTAAGAAAGATTTCACTCCAAGTTCGAAAGCTGGAAGATTTACGAAGAACAAGGCTTTGAATACTCCAACTCTCATCAAGATTTCGTCCTTGAACCATTCATCTTCGAGAGGATTGCACATCAAAAGTGGCATATCTTTTGCCATCAATCGGAACCGGGTAACATCTCATGGGTAAGAGAATTCTATGCTCACTCACCTAACCCGGATAATCCTTATGTTTTTGTTCGTGACAAGGCCATACTCATAAGCCCCGAAAACGTCAACACCTTTTACAGGCTCTACATTGAGAATGACGAGCATCAAGCCTTTGTTGATCAAATCATGCCCAAGCAACTCGATAAGGTGCTTCAAGAACTCACTCAACCGGGAACTCATTGGAACGACGGTAAATACAAGGGCACGGTAAATCGCCTTCGGCTTAAACCCGAGGCAAAACTATGGAATAAGTTTGTTAAAACTTCTTTAATGCCCACCACACACAATACTATCGTTGATATACCACGTCTTTTGCTCATACATTCTATTTTGCATAATTGCATCATTAACATTGGAAAAATTATTTGTGATGAGATTTTTGTATGTAGCTCAAAAGATAAGGGTTCTCATTTCTTCCTTTGCTTAATTTCTAATCTTTGCAAGGAGATGCATGTTCCAAGTGAGTCAACCGATGAAAAGGCCCTACCAAAGTCTGGTTGGAATCAAGCACAAATCTGAAAGCTAATGGGAGAGGCACCAGAAAAATCCTCAAGGCCTCCAATTGCAGCGGCAACTCCTGCCGCCCCAGCAATCCCTAATGCCCAAGCACCTAATGCCCGGGCAACTCGGCCATCAAACCCGAGATACTTTGAAGCACTCTTGCAACCATTGGCAAGCCAACTAAGGCAAATTGAAGACCGACAACTAATGTTCATGCGGTACATGAAGGAGCACAACAATGCCATCACCCAAGTTATCCTAGAAAAGTAACCGAACAATCGCGTGTCGTTCCCAATCTTTCCTGCCGAGATCCTTGCCCCAGCAACCAATGAAGCAGTCGCCATGGCAACCGCAACAGATGATGCCGTGGCAACCTACATCGTGCCTGCACAAGCAGATGCCACGGCAACCAACCCTGAAGATGCCACAGCAACCAAAGTTAAAGACATCCCGACAACCACTACAAAAGCCAAAGGTAAAACACCTATGCTCGAATCAACTCCTACGGAATCATTGTATGATTTTTCAGATTCGGACGAGTCCTCCATTGCACCAACAAAAACCGCACCAATTGAATCCTCCAAGCGAAAAGCCAATGACATTGATGAAGAGGACGATGAGGACAACCCCGTACGAGGATCGATTCCACCACCGGCAACAAGGAAACAACCATCACATTCAAGCAAGAGAATCAAGACACCGACCAAAAGGAAACTAATCATCCACGATGACGAACTCTCGGAGTAAGTCTTCATTTGCATTTTATTTTTTGTTATTTTTATTTAATACATGCATTGAGGACAATGCCTCACTCGAGTTTGGGGGGATTGTTATTAGTAGTTACCATGTTTAATTACATTCATCTTAAGTATTACATTTAGGATACATAAATTGCTTGCCATGCCTTTAGTTGGAACAAGAATTGCCTAGATTTGATGAATATCCGATGATGACTTTGGCAATGTACTTAATTGATAGAATTTTTATTCTAGGATAACCATGGAAAAACTTAGAATTTTACTATGATGCGAAATTTGATGAAACACTGTTGTGGTTTCATTGATTTAAGGAATTCTAGTGAACTTAGGTTGATAATTAAACAAATTGGGGGATTAGAATAAAAATTGGATGAATGCTAGAGGTTCCCGAAATTGGCTCTAGCATGTGCTAAAAAATTGAACGCTAGAGGTGCCCAAAATCGGCTCTAGTATGTGTTAAAAAAAATCGATCGATAGAGGTGCCTGAAACCGACTCTAGTCGAATAAATTAATTAACTTAAGAAAACTAAAAACAAAACACTAGAGGTGCCCAAAACTGGCTCTAGTTAAAACTTGTTAAAAAAAAGAACCCAATGAAGTAATTTGAAAACCTCTTGTTTGTATAGAATCTGAAAAATCAACTTGCACACAACTCCGCACACACTCACAAGCATTATAGTTTCATTCTGAGTAACTCCTAAGTTTTTCGAAAAATGAAAAGCCAATCATACTTTGTGCCCTGAGAATTGAAATCAAGTTTAAAGCTAAGTTTGTGAAAATTGAAGTCTTGGCAGGTCATTATTAGTTTGCATTGCTTGAGGACAAGCAATAGTTCGAGTTTGGGGGTGTGCTAAGTGTTCAAAAGTACTATTTTTCTTACCCTTTTTATTCATATTATTGTTATACTTAGGCTCATATTAGTTGCATAATTAGCCATTCATGCATTAATCCATGTTTCCTTCCATCGTTGAGCTTGATTACATAACTTGGTAGTTTTTGTGGGAAAATATGTTGCTTTGGTGTGTTTTGTATGTATGTGCAGGATCACTTGCCAAAGCAAGGCTAGAGCTAGTTGGCAGGGCAATGCATGAAGGAGATGTCGAGCCAGTTGCCAGGGCAATTGTCGACAAAGAATAAGGCGATATGGTATTCGAAATTGATGACTAGACAAGCCCAAGATGACATGGAGCAAAGCTAAATCCCAAAGGAATTTGATTTCCATGAAGGGATTAAATAATAATTAAATTCCAAGAAGATAGGAGAAGTTCTAGAAGGAATATAATTATAATAAAGAATTATATTCTTTAAAGATAATTTAATTCTAACTTAACTTCCTCCTCAAAGAAGGACTTTGACCTAGCCCTATAAATTAGAGGCCATGCCATCAACTCCAAAGGGAGAGAGAGGAGAGAATTTTTGACAAGCATCAAGGGCAATGAGGATTTCGACAAGCTTCATCCTTCATCTTTTTCTTTCTGGTTCAATTAGGTTCATGCTAGGGATTCTTTATCTTGTGTTTCTTTGGAACCTAGCCATGAACTAAATCTATTTGGCTATAGTTATTGTGTCTTGTGGTTGTGAGGAACTATTGGATTTTGTTTAGGTAATAAGAGTTTGCACTTTTCTATTCAAGGTTTATTCATTCTTGGTTCTTATTCTTGTTTGCGAGTGAATTGGGAGAGGATCTCGTGACTTCATCTATTTATCTAATATCGGGAAAGTTAGATTCAAGAAACGAATGGATATGATCTTTATTCAATCTATTGATGGTGAAGATTAATCTGGCTTAGGAATAAGTTAAGGATTTCAACGGCTAAGAGGAGCGCAAGATTGGTTGTTGTTCACCCTTGATTTGTATTATCAAGGCATGCACAAGTAGCTAGAGTTTTGACTTAGGGATAAGAAGAAACCATTGAAGAACGCTCTGTCGAACCTTGAAGGTTGATGCTCAGACGCCCAAGTAGTTGCCCAACTAGTCACCCAGGCAACCATCGATTAGTTGCCAAGGCAACCCCGTTGTGCAAGTTGCCACGGCAACTGAGTTGCCCGTGCACTCTTTTACCAAGACGATCCAATCGGCTATCACACCGCAACTCACGATAACCTGGCCTATCTCTCTCATTCGATCTCATTTATTCTTTTACTTTATTGCCTTCTAGTTTAGTTATTAGTTAAACTCCTATAATCTTCTATTTGTGTTTTTACTTTTTACAGTGCAAGAGACTAGATTCTTGAAGTGGCACCAATCCCTGTGGAGATGATATCTTTTATACTATAACTTGCAACGTGTATTCTTGCACAATTGCGTAGCACTTATTACGCGCAACACCTGTAGTTGGGTTTGAGTATAACAATAGCTACAAAGCTAGTATGCAGATGGCACCGTATAAGGCGTTGTATGGCCGGAGGTGTCATACGTCCTTGTGTTGGGCTGAGGTAGGGGAAAAGCCTGTTTCCCTGCAAAGTGTATGTTGAAAGTCATGGATGAAAAAGTAAAGCTTGTGTATGATCGCTTGAAAGCAGCAACGGATCGGCAGAAATCTTACGCGGATTTGAAGTGTAGGGAAATTGAATATGCGGTGGGCGATCATGTATTCTTGAAAATGTCACCATGGAAAAAGGTGATGAGATTCGGACGTAAGAGTAAGCTTAGTCCAAGTTTTTTGGACCGTACGAAGTTGTTGAGTCTGCAGGTCTTGTGGCTTATCAGTTGAGGTTGCCTCCCGAGCTGGACAAATACATGATGTGTTCCATATATTTATGTTATAGAGGTACCGGTCGGATCCTTCGCATGTTATACCCGTGGAACATATAGAGTTGAAGCCAGATTTATCCTACAATGAGGAACCAATAGAGATCCTTGATTCTAGCAGTAAAGTTCTTCGTGGTAAGACGATTGAGCTTGGGAAGGTCTTGTGGCGACACATAGGTGTTGAGGAAGCCACTTGAAAAAACAAGTTGAATATGATGGGGAAATTTTTGTGTTTGTTTCCTCTAGGTAATTTCAAGGATGAAATTTCTTAAGCAGGGGAGAGCTGTAACACACCAGTTTTTGGGCTTAGATGTTTTAAAGGTTGGTTCGAGGGTCTGATAGATCAGGACTAGAGATTCAAGTTAGTTTCGAGATTAAATCAAATTAAATATTTTTAAAGGTGATAAAATGGTGGAAAAATATTCTAAAATCATTATTAATTACATTAAGGATAATTGTGAAATCAATTTTGGAAAATAAGATTTGGAAATCGGACATTTTGGCTAGTGACCAAAATGCAAGATTTGAAAACTACTTTTAAAGGTGACTAAAATGAAAAGGGTCGAATTCTTAGAATCTTTAAGGAGCTATTTTACCAAGTTTTTTCTGATGATTTCTCCCTTAGTTAAAGACATTTTATCATGTGTTTTAAAGTTAATAAAAAAGGGGTTTTAGTTAAAAAGTTAGTTAAGCTCTTTAAAGAAAATTCACGTAACTTTTCTCTTCACTCTCTCCTCAGCAAAACACTCAAGTTTTCATAAAAATCCAGAGATAAGAAGTCTTTTAACTTGTATTTATTATTTGTAATTGATTAATTAACATTGCTTTTACAAAATCTCATCTAAATCTTGTGTTTTCTTAGCTTTTATCAAACCAATTGAGGGAGAAATCTCACAATAGGGGTAAGGTCTATGATCTCCTCTATTGTATGGTTCTTTATTGAAATTCCCAAGTGTTTTATCCTTGATTCATTGATTGTAAACTAATTTTGATGATTTATCAATGTTTGATTAAGTAAATTGGGTAAAATTGATGTAACAAGGTAATTTTCGAAGTGGATCTAATTTCCAGTGTTAAAGATTGATTTAATACATATTTTGGAAGTATTATGATGTTGATAAGTTGTTTTTATCAATAGAATCCCGAAACTCTTGGATCTCTAATTGTTTAGGTTGATAGATTTGAGTTTTTGTGATGATGTTCGAGTTTAATCTTTGCTGGAAGTAAAATAATGTTGGAAAAGGGTTTTTGTATGTTAATTCATGTTGATTGATGGGTTGAATCATTGTTTTATGGCTGGTTTAAGTTTCGGGAACGTTTGTTGATGATTTCAATTTTTTTCGGATGGTTTCTAAGAGGGAAACCTGAGAGTTGCGGGTTTTTTCTTTGAGGAAGTGGTTTGAATGCATAATGATGCATTTATCCTCTAGTTTTATGTGTTTAAAGTAGGGGATAATCAAGGCGACGAAGCTTGACGTTGTTTGTGGCTTGCTTGGAGCTTGTATTGCGTTGGCAAGGAAGGCGAAGTGTATCGGTGAGTGGAAACTGGTTTTAAATGCTTTACAAAGGTTTGTAAATGTTGTTGGGAGTTTAGTGTAAGCATGAGACACTTACCTAAATTCGAAAGTATCCCTTATTTTACTCTAGAATATCGGTTTCGATATGATCATGTTGTTTGTTTTGGTGATAAACATGGTATGATTTACTTACTGGTAATGCATGATTTTGAGTACATATGCAGGGGTTTGAAAGTATATTAAATGCTATTAAGCATCGGTTTTCATTCCGATTGGGAATGGTGTTATTGCATTGGCAATGAGATTTGCATATGTTGTGTTTTATGTAATGCATTGTAAAACAGTAAGTAAATGGTTTTGTAAATGATATATTGGCTATGTGACAAGGTGAGAAAACAATCGGATATAGTTGGCATGCCATAGGATTAAAAGTGCACTATAAAATATGAACAAAATCGATCTTGGCCATGGGTCCTTGAGGTATGGCAGTTTAACAAGGCCACTTAGACTGTTGGGACATCATTTGGGGTGTGCGGTCTAACTAGACAACCCAAATTGATGGTAATCTTGCGGTTTAACTAGGCAAGAAAGTAAAGCTCGTGGTTTAACTAAGTGAGGTAATAACATCTTGCGGTTTAACTATGCAAGGAGGTAAAACTCGTGGTTTAACTAGGCGAGGTTGTCAAATATTGCGGTTTAGCAAGGCAAAGATGGAAAACTAGCGGTGTAACTAGGAAAGGGTGTTAAACTCGCGGTTTAACTATGAGAGGGTGCCAAATCTTGCGGTCTATCTAGGAAAGGTTTGGGATATCATGCGGTCTAACTAGGCATGATATGAGAAATCTGTGTATCCGATGTATGTGGATGGAGGATAGTCTATCCAGGTCACTATAAATGCCAATATATGTGGAGGTTCATGTGTTGAACTTATTTTTAATGCTTTGAGAATTAAGCATGGTTTATGATTTAATGCTTCGAGATTTAAGCATGGCTTATGATTTAATGCTTTGGGATTTAAGCATGGAATGTACATGATGTTGCATAAAGGTTATTATGCTTTGATTCGGTTGGAATCATGGAAAAATGTTTTGGTTGTAAGCATGTTTTTGGTAAACAAGCATATGGTATTCAAATGGTTTAAATGGATCATTGTTTTATGAGCATCCTCGCTAAGCAAGTATGCTTACGCTCTCCTTTTCCTAATGATGCAGAACATTAATGTTTGGGGGCAACAAGAGGTAAGGCTAAGTGATCCAAGGATATTTACAAGTTTGAGTATGAACTCGATTTATGTTTTGGTTAATAAGGCAATATGTTCGCCATATTTTTTGGGAGTTGTAATTCTATTTCCTTGTGGATTTTGAGTATGTTACTATGTTGGGTTTTGAGAATGCTTGTTGATGCTAAGCTTGTTGCCAGTACATACTTATAGTTGTGGATGAATGGTTGCTTAGGTATGCATCTAGAGCTTCCTTGTTGAATGCCATGTTGTGATGATTTGAGCAAGCTTATTATGTTGTATGGGTTGTATTGTTATGATGCATATGCTAAGATTGGCATATTTGTGTATTTTGGGATGTTTAGCAAAGTGACTTTAGTAAGCATGCCTTTAGAATATCATGGGTTGTATGAATGCTAATTGGTTGTTGATCTTATGATGTTTAGGTTGCTATTGTATCTAGGTAGTGCTGTATGAGAGTTTGTAGCATGATGCTATGGTTTAGTTTTGAATAAGCATGTTAAATCAGCCATTTGTGACCATTCAGGTCCAGGTGTATCGGTACGGGAAGCCATTTCGGGCTTGTGGTACCGGTACGTGGGTTAGGCATTGTGATATGGTAATGTATCTTTTGAGTAATGTACCAATACATGGGTTTGCATATCGGTACGAGAAGGGTGAGTTTGGCTTGGGGGTTTGGTACACGGGTTTGAGGATCAGTACGGGCCTTTGGTTTTGGTAAGGCGTATCAGTATGCAGGGTCATACCGGTACATAAGTTAGCTACATGAATTTTTGGAATTCGAAATGGAAAGGGCGTATCGATACCCAAGTGAGTGTACCGATACCCGTGGTAGTTAAGTTGGTTAATGGTCTTGGTGAAGTCCTGTTTTCTTTCGTTTTAGTCCCTAAATCTTGCTTTGTCAATTATTTAAGCATGGATAATTGTTTAAGGTTGATATTTGACATACAAGCATGAAATGAACTTAATTAAAGGTTGGTGACTTAAAAAGTGGAAAAGCCCTTTTATTTTTCTAAAATTACATTTTGGTCCCTAATTCGTGTTTGTGGCCAATTAGATGTCGTTATGATGCCCTATTAAGATGGGTGCTCACCTATGATCAGTATGACCAAGTAGGAGAGCATAAATGCATCTAGATAAGATATAAGAAAAAAATGGATGTGTCTTAGGTTTAATCTTTCTGGTTTACTTAATATAGCTTGCTCGGTTCGGTCTTGCGACTAGGCCGTGTCGAGGGGGTTACAATTGTTGTCCCTTTGACTAAGTTGTTGTAGAAGTATATGAGTTTTGAGTGGATGGAAGGTAGGCAACAAGCTTCCGACAAGTTGAAGGAAACTTCGACGCAGACTCTAATCTTGATTCAACTTGAGTCAGGGAAGGAGTTTGTCATATATAGTGATCCATCCTACGTGGGTTTAGGGTGTGTGCTGATGCAGAAAGGAAAGGTGGTAGCTTATGCATCTAGGAAATTGAAGTTGCACGAGTGCAACTACCTTACACACGACATTGAGTTGGTTGCGGTGGTGTTTGCCTTGAAGATTTGGAGAGAAGTGTATCGTATACACGGATCACAAAAGTTTGAAGTATTTTATGTCGCAGAAGGAATTAAACCTTAGGCAACGAAGATGGTTGGAGTTGCTTAAGGATTATGACCTAACGATTGAGTATCATCTGAAGAAAGCAAACGTGGTAGTGGATGCCTTGAGTAGAAAGGTTGCGGTGGAGTTAAGGGCTATGTTTACGCGGTTGAGCTAAATGCGAAATGGTGGGTTGTTAGCTGAGTTACATGTGAAGCCTTCAATGTTGCAGATGATAAAAGAGAAGCATCCCTATAATAAGACGTTGATGCCGCATGTCAAAGATATTGTGGAGGGGAATCAGACGGATTATGGTTTTAGCGAGGATAGGGTTTTGTGCTTTAAGAGTAGGGTGATGGTGCCGATGGATGAAGAGTTGAGGCACACTATTTTGACTGAAACACATTCGAGTCCTTTTGCTATGCATCCGGGGAGTACGAAGATGTACTAGGATCTGAAGAAAAAGTTTTTATGGGTTGGTTTGAAGAAGGATGTTTCAGATTTTATGGCTCGTTGCATGGTTTATCAACGTGTTAAGGCGGAGCATCAGTTTCCTTCAGGGTTGTTGCAACCATTAAAGGTTCCCGAGTGGAAGTGGGAGAGAATCACCATGGATTTTGTATCCAATTTTCCTTTGACTCCATCAAAGAAGAACTCTATTTGAGTGATTGTGGACAGGTTTACAATGTGTGCATATTTTCTGGCCGTGCATACGATGTATACTTTGGATAAGTTGGCAGAGTTGCATATTGTTGAGGTTGTGAGGTTGCATAGTGTACCGAAGTCCATTGTGTGAGATAGAGATCCACATTTTACTGTAAGGTTCTGAGAGTGTTTGCATAGAGCTTTGGGTACAAGTTTAAACTTTTGTACTTCGTATCATCCTCAAACGAATGGTCAATCTGAGCGTGTTATCCAAATGTTGGAGGATATGTTGCGATGTTGTATCATAGATTTTTAGGGTTTGTGGGAATAGCAGTTTCCGTTGGTGGAGTTTGCTTATGATAACAGTTACGAAGCTAGTTTTCAGATGGCACCATACGAGGCTTTGTATGGTAGAAGATGTCGTACGCCACTTTGTTGGGCGAAGGAAGGGAAAATATGTTTCTTTGCCGGATATGTTAAAGGATACCAATGAGAAAGTAAAGCTTATTAGTGATCGTTTGAAAGCAGCTTCGGATCGAAAAAATCCTTATGCTGACTTGAAGCGAAGAGAAATTGAGTATACAGTTAGTGATCGTGTGTTTTTGAATGTTTCTCCTTGGAAAAAGGTAATGATGTTTGGACGGAAGGGCAAGTTGAGCCTTAGGTTTATTGGACTGTATGAGGTGTTGGAGCGCACTGGTCCAGTTGCGTATAGATTGATGTTGTCGGCTGAGCTAGAAAAGATACATGGTGTTTTCCATGTGTCGATGCTTCGGAGGTATAAATCGGATCATTCACATGTAATGTCTGTTGATGAGATTGAGTTAACCAGAATTTGACCTATGATGAGGAACCGGTTAGAATTCTAGATTATAGTAGCAAAGTTCTCCGTAGAAAGACCATTGAGTTGGTAAAGGAAGCTACCTGGGAGAGCAAAAGGGACATGTTGAAACATTTCCTTCATCTTTTTCCGTCAGGTAAATTTCGAGGATGAAATTTCTTAAGAGGGGAAGAAAACCCGTTTAGGCAATTCAAATAGTTTAGTCCCTAAAATTGGGCCTAGATGTGGGCCGAATCGGGTCGGTGGTTCAAGAGAACCTGTTTAGGCAATTGAAATAGTTTCGGGAAAAATAAATTTATAAAATTGATTTTGGGATAAAATAAAATATAGGAAAATGTTTTAATTTACTTAATTAATGTTTTAAGTAATTTGTTGAAGTCAATTTGAGTTAATTAAATATGAGTTTTAGACATTTTATTCTAGTGACTAAATTAAAAGATTTCAAAATTGTTTTTGGTGACTAAATCGAAAAATGGTCAAAACATAGAATATTTAAGGTGCTATTTATCCAATCTTTTTCAACAAATTTCTCTCTTAATTTAGGCTATTTTTAAAGTATTTTTAAATGGTTTAATAATTGGATAAATGAGGCTTTATTAAAAAGATCTTTAATTTGCCAAAAATATTTTCTTACGTAACTACTTTTCTCCAAAAATCTCTAGTAATCAATCTCCATTGATTTTCTTTTTGATTCCTTATTGATTTCTCTAAATTCCTTTGCAACATCTCTTTGGATTTCATCAAAGCTTGGCCACTTAAGGGAGAAATCAACAATTAGAGGTGAAATTCCCAAGTTCTTGATCCTTTGTTGTTGATTTATGTTAGGAAATTATGATTTTAATATGGATTTATTGATTATTTTGAATTTTCTTGGAAAATTGTTGAGAACTGAATTGGATCATTTTTTGTGATGGATTTAATTGATTTATATCTCAATTTGGATGTATTTTAATGTTGAAAGAGTTGATTAATCAATGTAATCCCGAAACTATGTGAATTGTTAGTTTTCTAGGTTGTGTATAGTTGGATTTTCGCTTGATCTTGTTGTTGTAGTGTTGCTAGAGGTATAAGGACGTGTTTAAGGTGTTTTGGATATTAATTGATGTTATTAATGTGTTAGAATCATTGGATGTTGGTTGGGCTTTGTTTAGGTAAGGTTTGGTGGTGTTCTTGATGGTTTTAGGAGGGTGTTGAGTGGATTCTTGTGAGGCGATGTTGTGCTTGTTGGTTGCTGGAGGTTTGAGGTACAAAGATGTGTTTTAATCCTCTATTGTTGATTGGGTAAAATAGGGGAGTTGAATCCTTTGGCTTTTGAAGAAGGCGCAGAAGACTTAGAAGCTTGATTCGTGCATCGGCAAGCAAGTGTTGGATTGTTGGTGAGTGGAAAGTGTTCTACTACCGTTAAAAGGTTTGAAAAGGAGTTGTGGGAGTTCAGATAAAGTTCGATACACTTATCTAAGCTCAGAAGTAATTATCGTTTGAGCTTTGTCTCAATTTCGGTTTTGCAAAATGAAATCTTATGCACATGTTTTTGATTTTAATTACTCACTGTAGTATGCATGTTTTGAAAGTGAAACATGTTGCAAATGATCATAGATGATGATTCATGAGAATGGCTTATGGTTTATAGATGTGTTTTTGAGATTGTTAATGTAACGCCCTGAAATTGGGACTATATGTGGGCCGGATCAGGTCGGTGGTTCTAGAGAATCGATTTAGGTAATTCTAATAATTTCAGGAAATTAAATCTTAAAAAATGATTTTGGATTGAAATAAATTATGGAAAAATGAGGAAATTACTCAATTAGTATTTTACGTAATTTGGTAAGGTCATTTGGGATAATTAAATATGATTTTATGACAATTTGGTCTAGTGACTAAATTGAAAGTTTTCAAAACTATTTTTGGTGACTAAGTTGAAAGAGGATCAAAACTTAGAATCTTTAAGGAGATATTTGACCACTAAGTTTTTATTAGATTTCTCTTTTGTTTTGGGTTATTTTAAAATGTTTTAAAGGTGGTTTTATAAAAAATTAAAAAAGATTTAACAAAAAGGAATTTTTTGCTAACTAAATTATTTCTTACATAACCACTTTTCATTCAACCATTTTCTCTCTTCTTTCTCAGCAACAAAACTATCAAAACCTTTCTAAAAATTACAGGAATCAATATATTTTGATTTCTCATTTGATTCCTTTGATTTTCCTCAACTAAATCAACTTAGATTTCATCAAAGCTTTGCCAAACAAGGGAGAAATCAACAATTAGAGGTGATTTTCATTTCTCTCCTCTAATTAAGGGTTCTTTACTGAAATTCCTAAGTTCTTGATCCTTTGTTATTGATTTATGATATGAAATTATGTTATTAATATGGATTTGTTGTTAAATTGGGATTTAATTGAAAATTGTGAAAGATTGATTTGGATCTATTCTGGTAATGAATATAATTGATTTTTATCTTTATTTGAATGTATTTTGATCTTGAAAGAGTTGATTAATTCATCTAATCCTGAAACTATGTGAATTGCTAGTTTTCAAGGTTGTGTATAGTTGGTTTGTGGCTTGATCTTGTTGTTGTAGTGTTGTTGGAGGTATAAGGATGTGTTTAAAGTGTTTTTGGAATTTAATTGATGATTTTAATGTGTTAGAATCATTAGATGTTGGTTGGGCTTTGTTTAGGTAAGGTTTGGTGGTGTCCTTGATGGTTTAGGAGGGTGTTGAGTGGACTGTGAGGCGATGTTGTGTTTGTTGGTTTAATGTATTTGAGGAAGATGGATTTAATGCATATGTAAAACAATGAAGTAATGTTGTTTATTGAATATATTGGTAAGTGGTTGTGTTTAAAATGATATCAGATATAGTTGGCATGTCATAGGGTTTAGAGTGCACTATAAAAAGTCACCTCTTGTTTGTCGTTGGGTGTTAAGAGTCTTTAATCTCCAACATGAGAACTGCAGCAGTTGAGGTGGGTAAATGTTCCTTTCACTCCTGTTGGTGGATTATACATCCAAACCGTAGAGATGGGCAAGTGTGCCATTACTCCGGTTTGAACCGTTGAGGTGGGCAAGTGTGTCGTTACTCCATTGAGGTATGTATGTGCAGTGGTTGTGGGAACCACTTGAGAAATCCATGTATCCGATAAGTTTTGAGAAATGTAAGGTTGCTGATTTTCAGTCACTTGAAAGCCAATATATGAGATAATGTATCATGTGAAATGGAATAAGTTTGTATAATGAAATTTATACATGTGTTACTCTTTAAGCTTGTAATAAAGGTGTTGTGGTGTGAAGCTTAAATTGAGGTAGAGATTGAATCCATGATACATGTGTTGAAAATGATTTAAATGTGCATATTTGAGATGTTGAGAAAAGCATGAGATGTTTTGCCATAAGATTATTATAGGTGATTTGATAGAAATGGTTTTTAAATGCATTGATGAGTGCTTTGCGATTTCCCTCACTAAGCTTATAGCTTATGCTCTCTTTTCCTCATCAATGTAGAGAAATATCTTCTCGGGCAGCACATGAGCAAGGGAGGATCCAAGGAACATTTCGATTCAAAGTATGGGTTTATATACGTTAAGTAGTAAGAAGTCAATGTGACCGGGTTGTTTTGGGAGATGAGTCTTGAGAAACTCCCTGTTGTAATAAGTTTGGATTGATGATTTGGTTTGGTATGATGCTTTTATATGGTTTAGGGGTGGGAGACATCAAGCTTGCTTTGGTAGAAATCATGACCATAGATGTTTGTTTGGCTATGCCATGATTAGTGTAGAACCAATCTATGTTGCCATGTTTGATGACTGAATGTTTATGATGTCTCATGATGATTAGAAGTTGACTGGAAAGTGTTAGAGTGAGCTAAAGCATCATATGTTGGGCTTAGAGGTCAATACAGGACGCCCCGTACTGGTACAGGCCCTCAGGTTTGGTACACGGAGACTCGTCCAGGCTTAATTTGTTCAAAATAGCCTAGGCGTACCGATACACCTGGTAACCGTATCAGTACTCATAGTGTTGAAACAGTGTTCGTTTCAGTACATGGGTTATCGTATCGATACAGTGTCTAGCTACTGGAATCTAAATTTTCTAATTATACAAGTCGATACACCTAGGGACCGTATCGATACGCCTTTGTCTTTTTTCACCGTATTGAAATGCTAAGTACCCGTACCAGTATGCATACCGTTATTTCAATTGTATGAGCATCTATAGTGTGAAATCTTTGCATTTTGGTCCCTATTCCTTAAATGTGCAATTAAATGTGAATGAATGATCATTTTGAGTTGAGATTTAACATGACGACATGTAACATGATTAATTGAGGATTGGTAACTTTAATTATAAGAAAGTCCTCGTAAATATTGGAAATTATGTTTTAGTCCCTGTAAAGTGTTTTCGAGCAATTAGATGTCGAAATGAAGTTTGATTGAGTTATAATTTTAACCGTGACTCGTAAGAACACCTTAGGACCTAATAATGCATTTAGATAAGATAAAAGGAAAAATAGACCGTTTTAGTTCTAACCTTTTTGGGGTTTATTTTGGTAAACCCTAATGTAGCTCACTCTGTTCAGTCTTTCGGCTAGACCGAGTAAAGGGGGTTACAGTTAAAACCAATGACTTAATGATTTTGAGCTAGATTGATTTGATACATATGTAAAATAGTGAGGTAATGTTGTTTATTGAATATATTGGCAAATGGTTGTGTTTAAAATGATATCATATATAGTTGGCATGCCATAGGTTTAGAGTGCACTATAAAAAGTCGTCTCATGTTTGTCCAGGGGTGTTAAGTGTCCGTAATCTCCAACATAATTGCAGCGGTTGAGGAGGGTAAATGTTCCATTTTCTCCCGCTGGTGGATTATACATCCAAACCATAGAGGTGGGCAAGTGTGTTGTCACTCCGGTTTGAATCGTTGAGGTGGGCAAGTGTGCCTTTAATCCGGTTGAGGTATGTGTGTGAAGTGGTTGTGGGAACCACTTGAGAAATCCGTGTATCCGATAGGATTTGTGAAGTGAAAGATTGCTGATTTTGAGTCACTCAAGGGCCAATATATGAGATAATGTATCATGTGAAATGGATTATGTTTGTATAATGAGATTTATACATGTGTTACTCATTAAGCTTGTAATAAAGGTGTTGTGGTGTGAAGCTTAAATTGAGGTAGAGATTGAATCCATGATACATGAGATAATTACATGTGATTTGATAGAAATGGTTTTAAATGCATTGGTGAGTGTTTTGCGATTTCCCTCACTACACTTATAGCTTACGCTCTCTTTCATCAATGCAGAGAAATAGCTTTCTCGGACAGCACATGAGCAAGGGAGGATCCAAGGAACATTTCGATACAAAGTATGGTTTTATATACGTTAAGTAGTAATAAGAAGGCAATGTGACCGATTTGTTTTTGGGAGATGTATTTTGAGTACTCCATGTTGTAATAGTTTGGATTGATGTTTTGGTTTGGTATGATGCTTTTACATTTGGGTTTTGAGTGGTTGGGAGACAATAAGCATGCTTGGGTAGAAATCATGATCATAGGTGATTGCTTGAGTATGCCATGCTTAATATAGCCCCAATCTATGTTTCCATGTTTGATGATTGAATGTTTATGAAGTCATATGATGATTAGAGGTTGAATGGATAGTGTTAGATTGAGCCAAAGTGTCATATGTTGGACCTAGAGGTCAATACAAAATGCCCCGTACCGATACAGGCCCCTCAGGTTTCGGTACGCGGGGACTCGTCTAGGCTCAAAATGTTCAAAATAGCCTAGGCGTACCGATACGCCTGGTAACCGTATCGTACGCATAACTGTGAAATAGTGCTTATTTCGGTACACGGGTTACCGTATCGATACAGTGTTTAGCTACTGGAATTCTAATTTTTTAGGAACACAAACCTGTACTGATATGCTTAGGGACCGTATCGAAATGCAGGATGCCCGTACCGGTATGCAGACCGTTAAATCTGTTGAGATGCTATCTGATGTTTGAAATCTTAGCATTTTGGTCCCTGTTTCTTAAATGTGTATGAATAATTATTTTGGGTTGATATTTAATATGAAGGCATGTAACATGACTAATTGAGAATTGGTAACTTTAATTTTATGAAAGCCCTTGTGGATTTGGGAAATTACATTTTAGTCCCTATGAGCTAAATTCGAACAATTGGATGTCGAAACGACGACCGATTGAGTTGTAACTTTAACCATGACTCGTATGAACACCTTAGGACCTAATAACGCATTTAGATAAGATAAAAGGAAAAAATGGACCATTTTAGTTATAATATTTTCGGGGTTTATTTCGGTAAACCCTAATGTAGCTCACTCGGTTTAGTCTTTTGGCTAGACCAGGTCAAGGGAGTTACATGGAGAGATGTTGATACAGATGTCAAGCCACCCATTATGGAGAATGAAATTACCCGTATGTTTGTGGAAACACTGCAAGGTCCACTGTACGAAAAGATGTGCAGTAATATATCATTGAGTTTTGTTGATTTTGTTAATACTGCAGAATCAAGTCGAACGACAATTAAGAACTACAAGCTTAAAACTAAGGATTGTGTTCAACGTATACAGGAAGAGAAAGAAAATGATTATCAAGTTTATATGATCGGTTTTCACCTAGCCAATCGACCCCAAGGTCATACCCGTAATTTAGCTTCACCATATGTGAAATATCAGAAGACTATGCATTCAGTTCCAATATCGTACATAAAATTGCTCCTAATGTTCATTGAGAAGAAAATTTTGACTGTAGTTCATTCAAAGCCTAAGAAACATCCTTATCCCGAAGGTTATGATATCAATGTTGTTTGTGACTACCATCAGGGAAGTGCAAGTCACACTACAGAAAGTTGTGGAGCTCCAAAAAACAATATTCAAAATCTAATTGAAATCAACTTTTTGTAGTTTTAAAGGAAAGCAAAAGAGATGGGGGCATGTTAGGTGTTGATTTGCTTCAATTTCTTTATATTTTGAGTTTTTCTTTTGAAGTATTGCACGTAATCAACTTTGCTATTTTAGCCTAGAAATAGCAAAGATCTTTTTGTAAGGGAATATGTTATGTTTGCGGATTCTCATTCCAATGAAAGATGCATTTTTGCTTAAATATACAATGACCTTTAAAACCTTGCATATATATGTATATCTCATCTTACCCTTGTAGGCCCCTAGATATCAATTGCATGATGTGACATAGATTCCAATACAAAGATCAATTAAATGTTGTGAAAATGATGAACTGAAATTTGTTTCTCAGTATACTCTGGTCAGCAAAGCAAGAAAAAGGATATTACTACACCTTTGATGATATTCGATGACAAATCTTCAAAATTCATAAACATTGAAATGGACTAGACAAGTTTAACCGAGTGGAGCTGCTTGAATTCGAAGTTCTAAGTGTAGTCGTCTATACCCGAATGTGAACACATATTGTAACTAGCAGCTAAAAATATAGACAAATAAAAGGGAATAACTGAATAAATAAATCTTGGGACTCTCTTATGGAGCTGTGGGGTTAACAAACTAAATAAGGAGTTATGCTCCACCTTTTCAATGCCCCATCATTAGAGATGAAACCTTAAGATACGAGTATAATAATTAAAAAATAAACAACTAAATAAATAAATCTCGGAGCATTCTGATGGAGCTGTGGGGTTGACAAACCTAATAAGGAGCTATGCTCCACCTGTTCAATACCCTGGTGTCAGCGATGAATCCTTGAAGACACATGTATAATAATAATGATGATAATAATAATAATAAACAATAATGGCTAGTTGCAATCAGAAGCACACACACGCACTTGTAAAATTTTATCTTAGAATGATATTTTTGCACTCCACTAGTTAAACAAGTTCGGTAAGCTTGAACATATTTATGAATGGAATAAAATGAAGAGAATGGAAAATGAGCTATTTCTTATTGGATCAAGCAATGAAATAATCATAGGGTGTGAACCAAGCAATCTGGAATAAATTTTGTTAATACCTATAAACACCTTCTGCCATGTGCCAAAACCAAAATAAGTAAGACTGATGACGGTGTAACATAAGGGACACTCGACAATGAGCATAACAACACACGCAGACCACAACACACACGATCACCTACGAACTATTTTAGCAGACTGGTGTATCGAAAGATACAATGAAGCTTAAATTATTCACATTTTCCTTGAGAGATAGAGCAAAAATGTGGCTAAGTTCTTTTCCACTTGGTTCTGTTACCTCATGGGGAGATCTATGCCTAAATTTTTTTGCTACGATTCCATTCACTTAAACTTAATGCCAAGCTAAGGAGTATGATTATTACGTTTAGATAGGCTGATGACGAGGCCTTATATGAAGCCTGGGAGAGATAGAAGGACCTGTTGAGGAGGTGTCCCATGCAAGGATTCCCTAATTAGACCAGATGGAGACCTTCTACAACAGACTCAATGCTCATGCCAGGATAATTGTTGATGCTTCGACAAACGGTTCGCTGTTTGAAAAAAATTATATAGAGGCATTTGACATCCTTGAAAGGATTTCAACTAATGACTACCAGTATCCTATTGCCAAACTAGGAATGAGGACAAAAATTACTAGAAAACTGGAGCTAGATGCAATAACATCTATCAATGCTCAAATTTCCAATCTCACTAGCATTGTGAAAACATTGCAAAAGAATGAATTTAAAGAAGTCAAGGCATTAAACCCATTTTGCACGATATGTGGCATGGATCATCACATGGAAGATTACCCAACCAACCCTGAGTTGGTAAATTTTGTTGGCAATTTCAATCATAATTATAATCCAAACTCCAATGCTTATAATGCAGCATGGAAGCAACACCAAATCTATCTTGGGGAAACCAAATCGAAACCAATTTAACGCCAAGCATCAGAATAACAATGCACAGTAAGGTTTCAACTAGAATGCAATGCCATAGAGAGCACAAAACAATTCTCATGCAGGACAAAGGAACAACCAGGGTACTTTGACAGAGTAGATGGAAAGGAATGATGCAATTGTCCTTAGTTTGGTAGCATCTATGAAAAACTTGGAGGTTTAGATCAGACAAATTGCCAATTCACTCAGCAATAGACCCTATGGAACTTTATCAAGTGATACAAAAGAAGCTCGGCATAAAGGTAGTTAACAATGCAAAGTTGTAACTCTTCAAAGTGGGAAGCAATGCGATGATGAGACACTTGAGACACCTGTCAAGCAACCAGTTAATTTCCAAGAAGAAGAGAAGGTGCTAGTATATAAGACCAAAGAAGTAGAGAAGAAAGAAGCATACACGAGTAATGCCAAACCTCAATCGGATGCCACCAAACCCTTGGCAAAGATGACAAAGTCAACATTCACTTATCCACCTCCACCTTTTCCACAAAGGCTCTAGAAGCACAAGCAAGATCAATAATTTAAGCGCTTCTTGGAAGTTCTTAATCTATTATAGAATAATATACCATTAGTGGAAGCTCTCGAGCAGATGCCCAACTATGTCAAATTCATGAAGGATATTCTGTTGAAAAAAAGGAAATTGAATGATTTCAAGACTATAGCTCTCATTGAGGGATGTAGTGCAATGATGCTCAATCGTTTGCCACCAAAGCTGAAAGATTTGGGAAGTTTCACTATTCCCTATACCATTGGCAATAGATTCATGGGTAAGGCACTGAGTGACCTAGGAGCCATCATCAATTTGATGCCAATGTATGTTTTTAGAAAGCTCGATATTAAAGCAAGGCCTACCACGATAAGACATCAGCTGGTAGATCGATCCTTTGCACATCCTAGGGGTAAGATTGAGGCCTGGAACAGAATGCCACTATTGCGTTTGATGACTCTTATTTAAACGTGTTTCAGGCTTAAAGATAGGTTGATTAATGCCCCCCATAGTCGTGGCACCAGATTGGAGTGAGCCCTTCGAGTTCATATGGGATGCCAGTAACTATGTCGTTGGAGTTGTGTTGGGACAGAGGTGTGAAAAAAATTCATACCATCTATTATGTCAGTCAGACATTGAATGAAGCCCAACTAAACTACACCACAACCCAGAAAGAGTTTCTCATGGTTGTATTTGCATTTGACAAGTTCAGATCTTATTTGGTAGGTAACAAAGTTTTGGTGTACATAGACCATTCGACAAGTATCTCTTGGAAAAGAAGGATACCAAACCCAGACTAATCCGATGGACACTCTTACTGCAAGAGTTTGATCTTGAGATTCGGGACAAGAAGGGGAGTGGGAACTTGGTAGCTGACTTGTCACGACTAGAGCATCACCCTGAGGATGGTAGAACTGCTACAATAAGGGATGAATTCTCGATGAGTATTTACTTGTAGTGGATTCTATGCCATGGTACACTGACAAAGTCAACTACCTGGTAAGTAGTATTTTGCCACCAGTTCTGGTAAGTAATGTCAGGAAACAATTTCTATGAGATGTTCGACAATATTATTAGGATGGGCCAATTTTGTTCAAACAATGTGCCAACCAAGTGATTCGTTGATGCATGCTAGAATATGAGCAAGACAATATTCTGCAGTTGTGTCATACAACACCATATGGAGGCCACTTTGCTAGAATAAAGACTGCAACAAAAGTGTTGTAGTCAGGAATCTTTTGGCCTACATTATTCAAGGACGTTCACTATTTTTCCAAGGCATGTGATCGATTCCAGAGGACGGGTAACATCTCCAGCAGACATCAATTTCCACTCCAGAACATTATGCCAATAGAGTTGTTTGACGTATGGGGAATAGACTTCACGGATCCCTTTCCCTATCATATGACAATATCTATATCCTTGTGGTTGTTGACTACATTTTAAAGTTGGTTAAGGCCATTACTTTACCATCAAATGATGCCAAGGCTATTGCCAAGTTCCTACATAAGCACATCTTTACTAGATTCGGTGCCTCGAAATCCATCATTCATGATGAGGCTACACACTTTAAATGTAATTTAATCTCTAGAGCTCTGTGCAGGTATGGAATTCAACAAAGAATTGCCATAGCTGACCATCGCCAAACGAATGGCCAAGCGGAGATCTGGAACAAGGAGATCATGAACATTTTGGAGAAAACTGTGAATCCAACAATGAATGACTAGTCCTTTAGACTAGATAACTGCTTTTGGGCTTACAAAACAACCTTTAAGACTCCGTTGAAAACCACCCCTTATAGGCTCATTTTTGGGAAGACATGACACTTGCTAGTGGAATTAGAACATAAAGCTTATTAGGCAACCAAAAAGCTCAATATAGAGTGGGGGTCTGCTGGTACAAAATGCTTATTGGACATGAATGGACTAGAGGAATTTAGAATGCAAGCCTACAAGAATGCCAGACTCTACAAGGAAAGAACAAAAAGATGGCATGACAACAGAATATTGCCAAGGTAATTTGAGGTAGGCTAACTTGTTTTGTTATTTAACTTGAGGTTGAAGTTATTTCCATAGAAGCTTAAGTCTAGATGGCCGGGTCCCTTCAAAGTTGTCAAACCATATGCTCATGGAGCAATGGACATCGTGGATTTGAAGACTGGAATAATGTTTAAGGCAAATGGCCAAAGGTTGAAACATTATTTGGAAGGAAGTCAGAAGAATGCCAATGAGGTTGTCCTCCAGGCAGAGATTTCGCGAACATCATCATCATTGTTTGATCTGCGTATATAGTAGGTTAGATGCTTTTATTTTTTAGTATTTTTTATTTATTATTTTTCATTTATTTTTATCTTCTTTTTTGTGTTGAAAGGTTTTTGTTGAGTGACTGCAGTATTTTGTTGCCAGATAGAATGCCAAGGCAAGGGCTAGGATGGGATGATTAAACAACACGCACACATGGACTTGTGAGAGTTAGGCCCAAGAAGAGTTAAATTTTGCTAAGTGCGGGATTTTACCCTAGTCGCTTAGGGAAAAAATTGAAATTCAAAATTTAAACCTAATCCATTTATCTCAAAATCCTTCCTACACCATCTTATCACCTTAACCCCTTTATCACATCATTATCTCTCTTCCCAAAACACGCTTAACCCCACAATTATCCCTATTTTATCAGCCACCTAAAACATCCCAATTAAAATACTCAACCGTTTAACTCTTCATCTAATTAAACCACAACCGTTGCCTTAGGTAAAGACTTTTCACTCTCTTTTCATCTTCTCTATTGAGCAGGAAAACGAAGTTCCAAGTCTTTCTTTTCCCAAAACTTTTTTGAGTCCCCAAATGATTTCTATGGCATCCTCTTCGATACATTCAAGATTTTCTTCAATAAAGAAATCTACAAGAAGCATGAGAAAAACTTCAGAACAAGAACCTTTTGTTATGAGAAAGGCTTCGAGTTCAAAAATGAACCCAACTTGGGTTATTCACCGAAGTTTGTCGCGGTGGTAAAGAAGCACAAGTGGGAGAAATTTTGCCAGCAACTAGGGGAAGTCCATGCCAATGTTGTCTGCAAATTTTAACGACCAATGATTCACCTTTCTTGATGGTACGAGGTAAGTGCGTTCGATTTGATGAAGATTATATTAACGAGATGTTTAATTTGGATGGTGTAGAGAAAAAGAACTCTGAGTTTGCGAATTCGTTGGACGATGCCAAGAGAAAGATGCAGTTGAAAGGCTTTGTATGAGCATGGAACTAAGTAGAATGTGTCATCAAAAGGCCAACGGACTGTGAAGCGGCTGACACTAAAGGTCTCAGCCGATGGAGTGGAACCACTTCCTGAAAGCAAATCTTATGCCAACCACCCACAACGAGACTATCTTAGAGGAAATGATGGCCTTGTTGTATTCGATGATCACAGGACGCAAGGTTAACGTTGGACGTCTCATCATGGACGAGACCTATAAGTGTGATGGTAACAGCAGTGAGAGTTTAGTTTTTCCTTCTTTAATCTCTACTATTTGTATGCAGCACGATGTGCCATAACTTGATTCAGACAGTGTCCGAAAGAGCAAAGAAATGACCATTAACCTTGTCCTATGAAGGCAATTGACTACCACAGAGTCTAATAAGAAGGACAAACAAAAGATAGCAGAACCGGTGTCCAAGGCCAAGGTGCCCAAGGTAGAGCTTGTGACTCCTTTGCTAGCTGGTTCAATGACAATTCTTTCTCAAATCTACCAACGCTAAGAGATCATCATTCAAAATATTAAGAAAGCTGAGGAGCAAAACTCTATGCTCCGACAGTATGTTCATGCCCGAGATTGTGTTATGAAGAAAAACACTTGAAGGAATGTTTGAGCAGACCTTGCCAGCCTTTCCCGAGTTCCCTAGTGATCTCCTTTGCAAAGATGATATGCCAGCTAGTCCTCACTCTGTCTATACTCTGACACAATTAAATGCCATAGTCCAGTGTCCCCAGTCCAAGTTGAATTTGCTTGAACATATACACCACCTAAGTCTAAAGATGAAAGAATCCAAATCCAAGTTGGTGCAACACCTACTGCACCTGCCACATCTGCTTCCACTGATGTTTGGCAGCCTCTAAGCCGAAAGATTGATGAGAAGGTTCTCCATGACATCGCAGCCTCCACAGTCGCATCAAAGCCCAATCTAAAGCGCAAGAAACGTGCAGCTCCTAATCGAGAAAGCTTTATCAAAAGAAGAACCCGTGTTTCATGGCCAGAAAGCTTCGAAGGGGAGTCCTCTTCCACCTCCTTTTACTTCATTTCATTTTATTCACATGATCATGCATTTTATGTTTCATTTGTATATATGTGCTGTTTTCATGCATTGAGGATAATGCACAACTTTGGTTTGGGGGGTTGCCTCACATTAGTTTGCCATGACATTCATGTTTAAATTTCAGTTTACATTATGTTTAGTTTTCCATGTAGGATTAAAACATGCATACCAAACCACTGATTTTTTTTTGCCTCGGTCAATGATTGTACTAAAAATTTTGCCAACACTACTAGTTTAGTAGAATTTGTTTTACACTTATTTGTCCGATGAAGAAATTGGATTTTAGAAACTGTATGCCAGCATGTTAACATTGCCAAGTAGCTTAGCAATTGAACTTTAGTTTCACTCTACACATGGTTTGCATCTCATTTCCAAAACAAACTTAGGTTCACTTGAAACTAAACTCAGATTTAAAAAAGGAATGCCAGTGTAGAAAGAAAAAATAAGGCAACAGTGTTTTGCCAAAGGCTAAAAATAGTTTAGAACAATCCTTTGCCTTAGAGGCAATAAGTAACTTGGGTCTTTGTGGTTTGCTCCATCTTAGTTCTCAAGCCAAAATAACTTTAGGGTATGAGTGTAATAGGTTAGCTTAGTGATGTAATCTGGATTAATGTAGGTATTCATGGTTTGCTCCATCTTATTTTTTACGCCAAACAGTACATGACGTGACCCTATTAAAATGCCAACGTAAAAGCACCCATGGAAAATAAAGAAAACAAATAAATATAATCAATTCGAGTTTGGGTAGTAAAGATAACCAAGGGATTTAAGTAAATTTGATGCATATTTCCAGCACTTCATCTATACTTCATGACCTTAGACTAGAGCTATATTGCTGCACTTGAATTGTTGATTTGTTTGGCATTAATATACTGGATTTTCGAGGAGAGACCTAGGATCATATTTTGCTAGCTGGCAGGTGTTAGAAATCATGACAATTTTGCGAAGGTACTGTTGCGCGTAATAAGTGCTACGCAATTGTGCAAGTATACACGTTACAAGTTATAGTATAAAAGATATCGTCTCCACAGGGATTGGTGCCACTTCAAGAATCTAGTCTCTTGCACTGTAAAAAGTAAAAACACAAATAAAGGATTATAGGATTTTAACTAATAACTAATCTAGAAAGCAATAAAGTAAAAGGAAATATGAGATCAAATGAGAGAGATATAGGCCAGGTTATCGTGAGTTGAGGTGTGATAGCCGATTGGATCGTCTTGGTAAAAGAGTGCACGGGCAACTCAGTTGCCGTGGCAACTTGCACAACGGGGTTGCCTTGGCAATTAATCGACTGGGCAGCAACCTTTAAGGTTCGGCAGAGCGTTCTTCAATGGTTTCTTCTTATCCCTAAGTCGAAACTCTAGCTACTTGTGCATGCCTTGATAATACATCCCTGCGTGAATCAAGGGTGAACAACAACCAATCTTGCGCTCCTCTTAGCCGTTGAAATCCTTCACTTATTCATAAGTCGGATTAATCTTCACCATTAATAGATTGAATAAAGATCATATTCATTCATTTCTTGAATCTAACTCTCCCGATATTAGATAAATAGATGAAATCACGAGATCCTCTCCCAATTCACTCGCAAACAAGAATAATTAATAGATTGAATAAAGATCATATTCATTCATTTCTTGAATCTAACTCTCCCTATATTAGATAAATAGATGAAATCACGAGATCCTCTCACAATTCACTCGCAAACAAGAATAAGAACCAAGAATGAATAAACCTTGAATAGAAAAGTGCAAACTCTTATTACCTAAACAAAAACCAATAGTTTCTCACAACCACAAAACACAATAACCATAGCCAAATAGATTTAGTTCATGGCTAGGTTCCAAATAAACACAAGATGAATAATCCCTAGCATGAACCTAATCGAACAAGAAAGAAAAATATGAAGAAGGAGGAGGCTTGTCGAAATCCTCCTTGCCCTAGATGCTTGTCAAAAATTCTCTCCTTGGACTTGTCGAAATTCCCCTCTCTTCCTCCCTTTGGAGTTGAAGATATGGTGTTCTATTTATAGGGTTAGATCAAAGTCCTTCTTTGAGGAGGAAGTTAAGTTGGAATTAAATTATCTTTAAAGAATATAATTCTTTATTATAATTATATTCCTACTTGAACTTCTCCTATCTTCTTGGAATTTAATTCTTCTTTAATCTCTTCATGGAAATCAAATTCCTTTGGGATTGGGCTTTGCTCCACGTCATCTTGGGCTTGTCTAGTCATCAATTTCGACTACCATATCACCTTTGCTCTTGTCGACAATTGCCCTGGCAACTGGCTCGGCGTCTCCTTCATGCATTGCCCTGGCAACTAGCTCGACATCTCCTTCATGCATTGCCCTGGCAACTAGCTCTAGCCTTGCTTTGGCAAGTGATCTTGCACATACACACAAAACACACCAAAGCAGCATCTTTTCCACAAAAACTACCAAGTAATGTAATCAAGCTCAACGATGGAAGGAAACATGGATTAATGCATGAATGCCTAATTATGCAACTAATATGAGCCTAAGTCTAACAATAATATGAGTAAAAAGGGTAAGAAAAATAGTACTTTTGAACACTTATCACACCCCCAAACTCGAACTATTGCTTGTCCTCAAGCAATGCAAACTAATAATTACCTGCCAAGACTTTAATTTTCACAAACTTAGCTTTGAACTTGATTTTAATTCTCAGAACCGGGGCACAAAGTATGATTGGCTTTTCACTTTTCAAAAAACTTAGGAGTTACTCGAAATCAAACTATAATGATTGTGAGTGTGTGCGGAGTTGTGTGCAAGTTTGATTTTTCGGATTCTATGCAAACCATAGGTTTTCAAATTACTTCATTAGGTTCTTTTTAACATGTTTTAACTAGAGCCAGTTTTGGGCACCTCTAGTGTTTTGTTTTTAGTTTTCTTAAGTTAATTTATTTGACTAAAGCCGGTTTTGGGCACCTCTAGCGATCATTTTTTAGCACATACTAGAGCCAGTTTCGGGCACCTCTAGTGATCAATTTTTAGCACATGCTAGAGCCAATTTCGAGCACCTCTAGCATTCATCCAATTTTTATTCTAATCCCCCAATTTGTTAATTGTCAACCTAAGTTCACTAGAATTCCTTAAATCAATCAAACCACAACGGTGTTTCACCAAATTTAGCATCATAGTAAAATTCTAAGTTTTTCCATGGTTATCCTAGAATAAAAATTCTATCAATTAAGTGTATTGGCAAAGTCATCATCGAATATTCATCAAATCTAAGCAATTCTTGTTCCAATTAAAGGTATGGCAAGCAATTTATGTATCCTAAATGTAATACTTAAGATGGATGTAACTAAACATGGTAACTACTAATAACAATCCCCCCAAACTCGAGTGAGGCATTGTCCTCAATGCATGCATTAAAGAAAAATAAAAATAAAGAAAAATAAAATGCATACGAGGACTTACTCCGAGAGTTCGTCATCGTAGATGATTAGTTTCCTTTTGGTCGGTGTCTAGATTCTTACTTGAACGCGGTGGTTGTTTTCTTGTTTCCGGTGGTGGAATCGATCCTCGTACGGGGTTGTCCTCATCGTCCTCTTCATCAATGTCATTGGCTTTTCGCTTGGAGGATTCACTTGGTGCGGTCTTTGTTGGTGCAATGGAGGACTCGTCCAAATCTAAAAAATCAGAAAATGATTCCGTAGGAGTTGATTCAGGCATAGGTGCTTTACCTTTGGCTTTTGCAGTGGTTGCCAGGATGTCTTTAGCTTTGGTTGTCGTGGCATCTTCAGGGTTGGTTGTCGTGGCATCAGCTTGTGCAGGCACGATGTAGGTTTTCGTGGCATCATCTGTTGCAGTTGTCGGGGCAAGGATCTCGGCGGGAAAGATTGGGAACGGCACGCGATTGTCCGGGTACTTTTCTAGGATAACTTGGGTGATGGCATTGTTGTGATCCTTCATGTACTGCATGAACATTAGTTGCCGGTCTTCAATTTGCCTTAGGTGGCTCACCAATGGTTGCAAGAGTGCTTCAAAGTGTCTCGGTGTTGATGGTCGAGTTGCCCGGGCGTTAGGTTCTTGGGCATTAGGGATTGTCGGGGTGGCAGGGGTTGCCGTGGCAATTGGAGGCCTTGAAGAATTTCCCGGTGCCTCTCCCATTAGCTTTCGGATTAGTGCTTGATTCCAACCGAACTTTGGTAGGGCCTTTTCATCGGTGGACTCACTTGGGACATGCATCTCCTTGCAAAGATTAGAAATTAAGCAAGGGAAGAAAAGAGAACCTTTATCTTTTGAGCTACATACAAAAATCTCATCACAAATAATTTTTCCAATGTTAATGATGCGATTGTGCAAAATAGAATGTATAAGCAAAAGACGAGGTATATCAACGGTAGTATTGTGTGTGGTGGGCATTAAAGAAGTTTTAACAAACTTATTCCATAGCTTTGCCTCGGGTTTAAGCCGAAGGCGATTTACCGTACCCTTGTATTTACCGTCGTTCCAATGAGTTCCCGGTTGAGTGAGTTCTTGAAGCACCTTGTCGAGTTGCTTGGGAGTGATTTGATCAACGAAGGCTTGGTGCTCGTCCTTCTCAATGTAAAGCCCGTAAAAGGTGTTGATGTTTTCGGGACTTATGAGTATGGCCTTGTCACGAACAAAAACATAAAGATTATCCAGGTTAGGTGAGTGAGCATAGAATTCTCTTACCCATGAGATGTTACTCGGTTCCGGTTGATGGCAAAAGATTTTCCAGTTTTGATGTGCAATCCTCTCGAAGATGAATGGTTCAAGGCCGAAATCTTGATGAGAGTTGGAGTATTCAAAGCCTTGTTCTTCATGAATCTTTCGGCTTTCAAACTTGGATTGAAATCTTTCTTGAACCACCGGTGTAGCAAACTTCTTGTATCTTGGTTCTTTGGAGGAACTTGGATGAACTAAAGATTTAATTTTGGATGCCATGGATGATCTTGGTTGTGAGTTTTGTAGAAAAAAATAAAACAAAAGAAAAGAAACTAAAAAGTTGCAAGATAAAAAGTAGGAATAGGTTAAGGGTGATGGGTTTTATAGAAAAGATAGATGGTAAATTTGGTGGGTGGGATTAGAGGAAAACGAAAAAGGGTTTTAGTTTAGGGAGAGGGTGACGGCAATGGGGGGTTGATTAGGGTAAATTGGAGGCTTTATATAAGCCTTAGATTCAACCCATTAGTTTCCTTGTTGAAGTTATTTTCCTTCTTGGATTAAAATTCCTCTTTATCTTGAACTTTTTTCCTACAATTCAAAGACAAATCAAATAAAGATTAAAATTAAAGATAAACTAATAAAGAAAATAAATAAAGATGTGTAATGGAATTCTTAAACTTAAAAAGATAAATAAATGAATAAATAAAAAAATCTATCCTAAAGAAAATTAATAATAATCAGAAATAATAAAAAATAAATAAAAATTCGAAAAAATAAAAAAATTAATCGAAAATAAAAATAAAAATAAAAAAAATAAAAATAAAATATCAAAAGGGAGAGCATGCTCATGCATCTCCTAAGTTGACCACTTCTTTGTTACATTCCACATGGGCACCATTGTAGTGCTTCAATCTTTGTCCATTAACTTTGAATTCATGGTTGTCAGAGATGGACTTGATTATCACGGCACCATGGGAGAATGGTTTAACCACTTCGAATGGTCCCGACCATCTTGGTTTCAGCTTTCTCGGGAAAAGTTTTAGCCGAGAATTGAATAAGAGAACTAGTTGCCCTGGCATGAATTACCGCGGCAATAGTTACTTGTCATGCCATTGCTTTGTTTTCTCCTTGTAGATTCGTGCATTGTTATAGGCGAGTGCATGGAATTCTTCTATCTCATTGAGGTCCAACAAACGCTTTTGTGTGGCACTTTCCCAATCCATATTCACGGTCTTGATTGCCCAATATGCCTTGTGTTCAATTTCCACCGGTAGATGGCATGTTTTGCCATAGACAAGTCGGAAGGGGGACATACCTAAGGGTGTTTTGAATGCAGTGCGATATGCCCAAAGTGCGTCATCTAGTCTTAATGACCAATCCTTCCTAGAGAGATTTACAACTTTCTCGAGTATACCCTTCAATTCTCGGATGGAAATTTATGCTTGCCCGTTTGTTTGTGGGTGATATGCCGTGGCGATCATGTGTGATATGCCGAAGCGTTGCAACATCTTGGCAATTAGTCTGTTGTCAAAATGCTTGCCTTCATCACTGATAATTGCTCTCGGCATCCCAAACCGTGTAAATATGTTTTTCTGCAAGAATCGTTGCATGGTCTTGGAATCGTTGTTGGGAACTGCAGCTGCCTCCACCCATTTAGACACGTAGTCAACGGCAAGTAGAATGTAGAGGTTACCAAATTAAGATGGGAAAGATCCCATAAAATCGATCCCCATACATCGAACAATTCCACCTCGATGATGTTCTGGAGCGGCATCTCATGTCATCTAGAGATATTGCCCGTCCTCTGGCAACGATCACATTGCTTGTAAAAGTCTTGGGCATCTTTGTACAATGTTGGCCAATACAAACTGGATTGCAAAACTTTGGCCGCGGTACAAGTTCCTTAAAATGTCCTCCATAGGGTAGAGAATGGCATTGCTGGCGTACATTCTGTTGCTCTTCTTCAGGGACACATCGGCGTATAACCTGATCTGCATATTGTTTAAACAAAAGAGGCTCGTCCCAAAAGTAATGCTTTGCATCATGGCGGAACCGCTTCTTCCCTTGGTGAGTAATGCCATAAGGTAAAATACCACAAACAAGGAAATTAACTAAATCCGCGTACCAGGGTATTGCCGAGGCATGTGCTGTTGTGGCGACTGCTCCCAAAATTGCCGAGGCGTGCACGTCAAAGGCTACTGCGGCGTCGAGAGTTGTCGAGGCGTATGCATCCATGGTTGTCGAGGCGTCGAGGGTTGCCGAGGCATGTGCGTCCATGGTTGCCGAGGTAACTAAAAGTTGTTCATCCGGGAATGCATCGCATATCTCTAGATCCGCGTCCTCCTCCCTGTTGCGTTCTAAACGTGATAAGTGATCAGCCACTTGATTTTCTATTCCTTTCCTGTCCTTAATTTCAATATCAAATTCTTGTAAAAGTAATATCCAACGAATCAAACGAGGTTTGGCATCCTTTTTAGCAAATAGTTATTTGACTGTCGAATGATCCGTATGAACAATTACCTTTGTACCAAACAAATAGGATCGGAACTTGTCAAATGCGAAAACTATAGCTAGTAACTCTTTCTCCGTTGTTGTGTAATTCACTTGCGCACTATTAAGAGTTTTACTAGCATATTATATCACATAGAAGGTCTTACCTGTCCAATCTGGTGGAACGACAATGGGTGCCGAGGCAAGCTTTTCCTTTAGGGTTTCGAATGCTTGGGTGCAAGAATCATCAAAATCGAAGACTTTATCCTGTTCAAGAAAATTGCACAAGGGTTTAGTGATTTTAGAAAAATTATGATTGAACCTCCTGTAAAAACCTGCATGTCCAAGAAAACTTCGAATTCCTTTAACCGAACTTGGTGGGGGTAATCTCTCGATCGCGTCCACCTTGGCTTTGTCTACTTCAATTCCCTTGGATGAAATCTTGTGGCCGAGCACTATTCCTTCATCTACCATAAAATGGCATTTCTCCCAATTGTGAGGACTAAATCAGTTTCTTCACATCTTGCCAACACCCTCTCTAAATTGCCGAGACAGCTGTCGAAGTCATTACCAAAAACAGAAAAATCATCCATGAATATCTCAAGGAAGTCTTCGACCATGTCTGAAAAGAGTGCCATCATGCATCTTTGGAAGGTTGCCGGGGCGTTACACAATCCGAACGGTATCCTTCGGAAGGCGTAAGTATCGTATGGGCATGCGAAGGTTGTCTTTTCTTGATCTTCTGATGCTATGGCAATTTGATTGTAACCTGAATAACCATCAAGAAAACAATAAAAGGGTTTACTTGCAAGACAGTCAAGCATTTGATCAATAAAGGGTAATGGGAAGTGATATTTCCTAGTGGCTTTGTTTAGCTTTCGATAATCCATACAAACCCTCCAACCGGTCACAGTCCTGGTTGGAATGAGTTTATTGTTTTCATTACTAACCACCGTTATACCTCCCTTTTTGGTACGCATTGTACCGGACTTACCCATGTACTATCAGAGATAGGGTATATAATGTCGGCGTCAAGCCACTTGATGATTTCTTTTATTACAACCCCTTTCATGGCATGATTCAGTCTCCTATGGGCCTCAATTGAAGGTTTGTGATCATCTTCCAACAAAATCTTGTGCATGCACACTACCGGGCTAATTCCCTTCAAGTCGGCAATTGCCCATCCTATTGCCTTTTTGTGTAGTTTCAACATCTTGATCAGCTTCTTTTCCTGCTCAGGCTGTAACTTAGAAGAAATAATTACAGGCAATGTATTATTGGTTCCTAAGTATGCATATTTTAGTTGCTTTGGCAATTGTTTCAACTCAAGAATCGGTGGTTGTTCAATAGAGGGTTTTTCGAGCTTACCTTCCTTACCTGAGTAATCTAGTGGTTCAAAGTATGTACCTGGTCGATTGACTAGCCAATTTGCCTCTTTTTGTTGTTCCTCATCGACCTATTCTTTATACTCCTCAGGTTCCTCTTGATCGGCAATGTAGTTGCCGAGGAAACTAAATTCCTCGTCGAAGTTAAACTCTGTCGTGGCATGAAGAAGTTGGCATTCTTCTGGATCATCGGCATGCCTTAGTGTTTGGAACACATTTAGTTTAACTTGCTAGTCATTCACCCTCATTGTGAGTTCTCCCTTTTCAACATCGATCAAGGTTCTCCCTATTGCTAGGAATGGTCTCCCGAGAATGATAGGTGCATGCTTATCTGTTTCACAATCCAAAACAATAAAGTCAGCGGGAAAAATAAATTTATCAACTTTTACCAGTATGTCCTCGATTTTTCCCTCTGGATGCACATAGGATTTGTCGGCTAGCTGTAGCATAACTATTGTAGGTCTTGCCTTCCTGATTCCTAGTTTCTGGAAAACTGATTTAGGCATCGAATTTATGCTAGCCCCAAGGTCGCATAATGCTTTCCCGATGTAGTGGTTTCCAATAGAACAGGGTATTGTGAAACTTCTGGGATCCTTCAACTTGGGTGGCATACGATTGTGCAACATTGCAATGCATCCCTCTGTTGCGGCAACTGTTTCAAACTCTCATAGCCTTGTTCTCTTGGACACAATGTCTTTAAGAAACTTGGCATAGTTTGGCATTTGTTCAATTTCTTCCACCAATGGCAAGTTGATGTTGACTTGCTTTAGGATATCAAGAAACTTCTTGAATTGGTATTCTTGCTTTTATCGCTTTAACCTTTGTGGGAATGGTGGTGGAAGTCAGATATCTTCGATCCTTTCATTGGTTTGGAACCTGATTGACGGCATTGCCGGGACAACTGGAGTTGCTGAGGCGTTATCAACTGGGGTTGCAGAGGCATGCTTATCGCCAGTTGCCGAGGCATCTTTATCATTGGTTGCCGAGGCATGCTTATTGTTGGTTGCTGCGGCAATTCCTAGTTCAGCATCCGAGGCTTTGCCGCTAGGTTCGTCTTGATCTTTTTGTGGAGTTTTGTTTGATGAGCGGGTTTGAGCCTCTCTAAGTTGTTGGCCACTTCTAGTGGTGATTGCCTTACATTGCTCATGGCCAGTTCCTCTTGCGACTTCAGTATCGCTAGGTAAACCTCCTTGCAGGCTAGTATTCAAATTTTGAGCAAACTGTCCGACTTGATTTTCCAATGATTTGATTGCCGCCTCTTGGTTTTGCAATCTCAACTCGGTCATGTTAATAAAAGCATCAGTTCTTTTTATGAAATTACTATTCTCAGTCATATAAGATTCAGTTTTCATCATAAAAGCATTTAGAGAATTTTCCAAAGAACTAGATGTTGTCGGTTGTTGCTGCGGCAACAGTTGCCGTGGCATATTCTGCTAGAATCTCGATGCTTGTGCATTCTGATTGTTCTGGTTTAGAGCATTGTTGGGATTACTCCATGAAAAATTTGGGTGCTTCTTCCAAGATAGATTGTATGTATTGGACATCACATTGTTGTTCTGATTGTAATTCCCCACATAGAAGCTGGATTCCGGATTCTGTATACATTCAGAAGAATTATGGTTATCACCACATAACTCACAAAAAGAATCCATTACCTTGACTTCATGCGTGTTGTTTGGTTTTTGCATGTTCTGGACCATCTTCGTTAAAGTGGCCAATTGTTCCGAAATTGAATCTGATGATCCTAGTTCATGTATTGTGGCTTGGCGTCTAACTCATCCTCTTCTAGTAGATGGGAATTGATAATCATTCTTGGCCAGCCTATTTAAAATTTGCATTGCTTCCTCCGGTGACTTATCTAGGAGTATGTCATTTGCCGAGGCATCTAGCATCATCCTTGTTGGTGTATTCACGGCGTTGTAAAACATTGTTACTTGAGTCCACAGCGGGAATCTGTGTAGGGGGCATTTGTGTAGAAGTTCTCTATATCGCTCCCAAGCCTCGTACATGGATTCATCATCTGCGTGCCGAAAAGAAGTAAAGTCGTTACGAAGCTTATCAGTCAAATTTGTAGGATTAAATCGAGCAAGGAAATCACGACAAAGATCGGTCCAAGATGCTATTGATCCGGCAGGAATGCTATTCAACCATGCTTTCGCCCTATCCCTCAGTGAATAGGGGAATAATCTTAATCGTAAAACATCGAGGGTGACTCCGTGTATTTTGAACGAGTTGCAAATCTCGAGGAAAGATTTCAGATGTTGCCGTGCATCTTCAGTTGCTGAGCTGCCAAACTGACCAATTGTGTTGATCATATTAAACATTACCGGTTTTAACTCAAAGTGGTCTGCTTCAATTTCAGGTGTGACAACTGCTGGATTAAGTCCATCAAGATCTTCTTCAAGATAGTCTCGAATAGTTCTGTTTCGTGCAATAATCACTCCTCCTTCTGCTGGAACATCTTGATTCATATTGCCGTCTTGATTAGCCATTGCTACTCTTATCCTTCGTCAAAGTCTTTGTAAGGTTCGTTCGATTTCTGGATCAAAGGGATATTCTGGTGTAGTCGGTCTCACCCTGGTCATATACCAATGCAAAACCAAAGTTTGTTAGCCCTTTGAATCTTAAACAAGAAAAGTAAAAAGAAAGTGCAAGAAAATAAAAACAAAGTCGCTATTGCCAATCCCCGACAACGGCGCCAAAAACTTGTTGCGTGTAATAAGTGCTACGCACTTGTGCAAGTATACACGTTGCAAGTTATAGTATAAAAGATATCGTCTCCACAGGGATTGGTGCCACTTCAAGAATCTAGTCTCTTGCACTGTAAAAGGTAAAAACACAAATAAAGGATTATAGGAGTTTAACTAATAACTAATCTAGAAAGCAATAAAGTAAAAGGAAAGATGAGATCAAATGAGAGAGATATAGGCTAGGTTATCGCGAGTTGAGGTGTGATAGCCGATTGGATCATCTTGGTAAAAGAGTGCACGGGCAACTCAGTTGCCGTGGCAACTTGCACAACGGGGTTGCCTTGGCAACTAAATGATGGTTGCCTGGGCAACTACTTGGGCGTCTGGGCAGCAACCTTCAAGGTTCGGCAGAGCGTTCTTCAATGGTTTCTTCTTATCCCTAAGTCAAAACTCTAGCTACTTGTGCATGACTTGATAATACATCCATGCATGAATCAAGGGTGAACAACAACCAATCTTGCGCTCCTCTTAGCCGTTGAAATCCTTGACTTATTCCTATGCCGGATTAATCTTCACCATCAATAGATTGAATAAAGATCATATTCATTCGTTTCTTGAATCTAAATCTCCCGATATTAGATAAATAGATGAAATCACGAGATCCTCTCCCAATTCACTCGCAAACAAGAATAAGAACCAAGAATGAATAAACCTTGAATAGAAAAGTGCAAACTCTTATTACCTAAACAAAAACCAATAGTTTCTCACAACCACAAAACACAATAACCATAGCCAAATAGATTTAGTGCATGGCTAGGTTCCAAAGAAACACAAGATAAATAATCCCTATCATGAACCCAATCGAACAAGAAAGAAAAAGATGAAGAAGGAGGCTTGTCGAAATCCTCCTTGCCCTAGATGCTTGTCAAAAATTCTCTCCTTGGACTTGTCGAAATTCCCTCTCTTCCTCCCTTTGGAGTTGACGATATGGTGTTCTATTTATAGGGTTAGATCAAAGTCCTTCTTTGAGGAGGAAGTTAAGTTGGAATTAAATTATCTTTAAAGAATATAATTCTTTATTATAATTATATTCCTACTAGAACTTCTCCTATCTTATTGGAATTTAATTCTTCTTTAATCTCTTCATGGAAATCAAATTCCTTTGGGATTGGGCTTTGCTCCACGTCATCTTGGGCTTGTCTAGTCATCAATTTCGACTACCATATCACCTTTGCTCTTGTCAACAATTGCCCTGGCAACTGGCTCGGCATCTCCTTCATGCATTGCCCTGGCAACTAGCTCGGCATCTCCTTCATGCATTGCCCTGGCAACTAGCTCTAGCCTTGCTTTGGCAAGTGATCCTGCACATACACACAAAACACACCAAAGCATCATCTTTTCCACAAAAACTACCAAGCTATGCAATCAAGCTCAACGATGGAAGGAAACATGGATTAATGCATGAATGGCTAATTATGCATCTAATATGAGCCTAAGTCTAACAATAATATGAGTAAAAAGGGTAAGAAAAATAATACTTTTGAACTAACTAGATTGATTGTGGTTATTGTGTTTTCTTGTTGTGAAAAACAATTGGATTTTGTTTAGGTAATAAGAGTTTGCACTTTCAATTCAAGGTTTACTCATTCTTGGTTCTTATTCTTGTTTGCGAGTGAATTGGGAGAGGATCTCGTAACTTCATCTATTTATCTAATATCGGGAAAGTTAGATTCAAGAAACGAATGAATATGATCTTTATTCAATCTATTGATGGTGAAGATTAATCTGGCTTAGGAATAAGTTAAGGATTTCAACGGCTAAGAGGAGCGCAAGATTGGTTGTTATTCACCCTTGGTTCACGCAGGGATGTATTATCAAGGCATGCACAAGTAGCTAGAGTTTCGACTTAGGGATAAGAAGAAACCATTGAAGAACGCTCTGCTGAACCTTGAAGTTGTTGCCCAGACGCCCATGCAGTTGCCCAGCTAGTCGCCCAGGCAACCATCGATTAGTTGCCAAGGCAACCCCGCTGTGCAAGTTGCCACGGCAACTGAGTTGCCCTTGCACTCTTTTACCAAGACAATGCAATCGGCTATCACACCTCAACTCACGATAACCTAGCCTATTTACTCTATTTTAATTTCATCTATTCTTTTAGTTTATTGCTCTTAGTTTTTTCGTTAATTAAAACCTCTATTATCAATTGTGTTTTTTTTTCACAGTGCAGTAACTTAAGCAAAGTGGCCCAAACCAATCCCTGTGGAGACGATACTCGATACTCGTATCCCTTTATTACTTGCGACGTGTATACTTGCACAATTGCATGGCACTTATTACACGCAACAAGTTTTTGGCGTCGTTGCCGAGGATTGGCAATTGGTGTTAGTTGTTTTTGTTATTGCATTTTTTTCTTTTAGTTTTACTAACTTCTATTTTTGTTTGTTTTAAAAAAAATTTAGGTGCCCTACAAGTTAAGGGACATCAACATGTCAGGAAATAAAAGCCGATCTATTGGAGAGATGATGTTGGAAGATATGAATCAATCCAATCAAGAGTTTCTTGCACCCTTTGATGATTACCTATACCAACCGAGAAAAGCCCAAAGAACTTATACCGTGGAAAAATCTTGTGCTATGTGTGGAGAACATCATGTGTTCGAAAATTGCCCTCACATTTTCGGTGCATATAACTACATGAAGGACCATAGAGGGAACCAGCAGCAAAATTCTTTATGGTATGGTCAAAAAGCTCAAAAAATTTTTTACCATAACAATTTTGCCGCAGCAACAGATATGCCATGGCAATGTAGTCCTTTTGAAGAGCATTCCAATTCCTTGGAGGAAACGTTACTAGCTTCCTTGGCTAGACTTGACAGATCAATTGAAGAGATTTGAGAGCTATCAAAATCTATGGATACAATGATAGCTTAGTGGGATGCAACCTTAAGGGATTCAGAAGATCAATTGGGGAGATCCACATATGTCATGTATAACATGCACCAACAATTCATTCCTAGGGATACTGACGTCCCAAGGCAAGACGATAAGGAGCAATGCAAAGAAAGCTCTCCGATGTGTGGGGAACAACTAGAACCTCAAAGTCAAGAGGATGCCAATGAGAGAGACTGCCCAACACATGATGAGCCTGAACAACAAATTGCCTCGGTAATGATTGAGGAGCCTGAACGGAGCAATGCCGCGACAACACTCAGTGAAGCTGAGAACAACAATACTACAGCAAATTTTGAGGAACCTGATGCCCATAAGGTTAAAACGTTGATGTTGAAGCATGAATCTGTAGATTGCTCTCATCTACAATAACCACGGCAATTACACGAACACATGCAAGATCAACGAGATGAAAATACTTTGCCAATGGAATATGAGCAGGTAATGGTTGAACCTTTCGAATTCTTTAAAAACTCACATCGTCCATTGCAGGTATGTCTTGAGGAACCGAGGTTGGTAGATTTGAAGCCATCGAAATCTCTACTAATGGAGATGTTTGAGAGGCCAAAAGAAAACGGTGTTTGGATTCGTAAAGCTTTTCAGAAAATTGGTTCTTCCCTTGACTTACAGCAAATTTTGGCAACTGATTGCCACGGAAATTGGCTTGAGCAGCAATTGCCACGACAACAAAGGCTACATCCAACCATGATAGAATTCGACAAGAATGAGGTAATTGAATGGTTGAGAATGGATATAATTTTTCCTATTAATAATATTTTGCTAGCTGGCAGGTGTTGGAAATCATGACAATTTTGCGAAGGTACTTTCTCATTTTTATATTTTGAATAGATATTAGTCGCATTACTTGAGGATAAGCAATGAGCTGGGTTTGGGTGAGTGTTAACTCATCTAAAGTACTGATCTTTATGTTTATTTCACAATGATTTTGCTTGCGTTTAATTACATTGATTTGCATTTAGTTGTTAAAATCATTCATTTTCATAAGGAGTTAGGAGTCATTCTTTTGCCAGTGTGAAGGGTTGTTTTCCTGGTGTTGACGTAGGACACATGCAGACATGCATGGTAGAGCAGTGCAGGAGCAGAAAGTAGAAAAAAAGAAGAGAATTGTTGAGTTGTAGTTGGCACAGTTTGGACTAGAAATTGCCAAGATCGGTTGGCAAAAGATTGAAGTCTGATGCTCGATCAAAGTAGTCATTGAACCCAGTACACGTTAGCCTAGAATTCAAAAAGAATGTAAGAGGATAACATGCTTATCCTACTGCGCAACCAATTTTCAAAATTCAAACCCACTCTAGGGTTTCCACGAGTGCCTATTTAAAGGAGATCGAGTAATCAATCGAGAGGTGACACCATGGTGAAAGAGGAAGCTAGGCTGCAACGAGGTTCAACCAGCTAAGACCGAGAGCTCTGGAGCATTTGAAGGGCTGCATCGACGGATCTCCTTCTTGCCCATCCTATTAGTTTTATTTTTATTTGAATGATGATGTTGAGATACGCTGATATTTTATGGATGGAACCACCGACCATGAACTAAGCTTTTACAGTTTGTTGGGGATGTTTACGATTAAATCTAAGTTTATGTTTGGTTTTTAATAATTTGAAATGCTTTAGCATTATTGTCTATCTGCTAGCACTTAATTTTCTTAAATTCTTTTCCATATGACAGTTGGCATTGCATGTTTATTACACCTTAATACCTTAACAGACTTAAGAGGTAACAATCAGTTGCCAGGTACTAAAGAGAGAAACTTCGACAGAAGATGTTCAAGTAGACGAGCTTACTTCGAAAGTGAATCTACCCCTTAGGAGTAAAGATTGAAACTTAATCAAGTTAATTAATAAAAAGCTTCACTATAGACATATAGGGGTTTTATCGTGGTTAACTTAGGGTATTTCCATCGATAGAGGCAATACAATTTTTATTCTGCTCGGTAATAAATCCAAATTAGGACATTATTAATAACTGGTATAGTTAGCATGAAATCCAAGCACCCCTTGCCAACGTTCATCATTCCTTTGAATACCTTTTTGTTTGCCAAACTATTTTCGCTTTTATTACATTGTTTAGCTAACTTTTAAATCGAAAACCCAAATCATTGTCAAACACTTTTGTTCCCTTCAAACAAGTAAAATATTGAGCAATTAAGTTCTTTGTCAATCCCTGTAGATTCGATACTCAGCTCAGTGTTGTATTACTTCCTGACCGTGTATACTTGCACGCAACAGACTTCACTTGGCATTATTTCTTTGCATTTCTACACATTTTCTTCTATCTTTTTCCAAGCGTTAGCAAAGTCGACAGGAACCATTTCAATCAAGATGACTAGAGAGGAGTGCATGTGTGTAACAAAAAGCAACCGGGGCTCCACGACAGTAAGCACCTTAGGAGACTCGACTGAAAGCATGCAAAATATGGAGCCTACATGCCCCAACCGAAGGGAGGAAGTAGTGCCCTGTAGGAGTAGAGGAGAATCGTGAAAATAAGAAAAATAATTACAGCATTACTTACAAAAACCAAGCGAGAAACTCAAGCAAGAAAAGGGTTGATCGGTATGTGGAAAACTGAATTGGGAAATAACCACCTCTCAGTTTCAAAACGTATCACCCTCTAATAGACCCACTATCATGTATCCTGCATCATGAAAAACACTTATAAATCTTGAAGCCCCCATCCCAGATGAGACCGAACAAAGTCAGAGAAAGATCGAGTAAAAGGTGCAAATTTCATAAAGATCAAGGGCATGACACATATGAATGTATTCATCTGAAGAATGAAATATAGCTACCTATTAAAAGGGTACAATTAGATGAGTTCTTCAAAGACAAAGAAGGTGCACACCCAATAGGTGTAACCCCCTTGACCCTGTCTAGTCGCATGATTGAACCGAGCGAGCTATATTAGGTTTGCCGAGACAAACCCCATCGAATTACAATTGAAATGGTCCATTTATTCTTTTATCTTATCTAAAGTCATATTTAAGTCCTAGGGTGATCATATTGATTATAGTTCAAGTTACAACTCAATCGGGCGTCAATTCGACATCCAATTGCATAAGGACAAAGTTACCAATCCGCAATTAGTCTTATTTCATGCCTTCAAGTTAATTCTCATCTCAAAATAACCATTGAAACACATTTAATTACATATTTAAGAAATTGTGAAAAAAATGCAAAGATTTCAAACATCAGAAAGCATCTCAACTGAATTAACGGCTAGCGTGCGGGTACGAACCCCTTCTGTATCGCAACCGTGCATAAGGACAAAGGCGTACCAATATGGTCCTCAAGCGTATAGGTACGAGATTGAATGTTTTGAAAATATGGATTCTAGTAGCCAAATATCGTATCGATACGGCATCCCGTGTACCAAAACCCACCTTCTTTTTGCACTATGTGTACTGATACGGTTACCAGGTGTATCGGTATGCCTGGGCTATTTAACCCAAATTGAGCCGTGATAGGTCCCTGCGTACCGATCCCTGAGGATTCGTACCGGTACAGACAGACCTGTAATGACCTTTAGGTCCAACATATAACACTTTGGCTCAATCGAACTCTTTTAGTTCAATCTATAATCATCATATAACATCATAAACATCAAATCCTCAAGCATGGCAACATAGTAAGAGACTATACTAAGCATGGCAAAATCAAACATCCTCCTAAGAGCATGGCTTCTACCCAAGCATGCATCTTGCTTCCCAAACCCCTCAAAACCAACTATAAAGCATCACACAAGTCTAAAACAATAATCCAAACTTATACAAATAGGGAGGAACCAAAATACATCTCCCAAAACAACCCGGGTACATTACCTTCATATTACTTAGTACTTATAAACCATACTTTGAAATATATCAATCCTTGGATCCTTCCTCGCTCACGTGCTATCCGAGAAATCTATTTCTCTTCATTGATGAGGGAAAGAGAGTGTAAGCTATAAGCTTAGTTAGCAAATCACAAAAACACTCATCAATGCATTTAAAATCATTTAATTCAAATGACATGTTATTGTCTGTTGGCAGAACATCTCATGCTTCTCAAATCATCTCATTTATGCACATTTAAATCATTTTCAACACATGTATCATGGATTCAATCTCTACCTCAATTTAAGCTTCATGTATCAACATCTCTATAACAAGTTTAAAGAGTACCACATGTATAAGTCACATTATACAAACATAATCCATTTCTCATGATACATTATCTCATATATTGGCTTTCAAATTACTCAAAACTAGCAATATTTCATTTCATAAAACACATCGGATACACGGATTTCTCAAGGGTTCCTAAAACCACTTCACATACATACCTCAACCGATGAAACGACACACTTGCCCTCCTCAACAGTTCAAACTAGAGTAACGGAATACTTACCCACTATACGATTTGAATGTATAAATCCACCAACAGGAGAAAACGGAACATTTACCCACCTCAACCGCTACAATTCTCATTGTGGAGAATACGGTACACTTACAACCCCTCGACACACATGAGGTGCCTTTTTATAGTGCACTTTAAACCTTATGGCTAGCCAACTATATCCGATAACATTTTAAACTCAGCCACTTGCCAATATATGCAATAAACAACATTACCTCATTGTTTTACCTACGCATCAAAATCAATCAAACTCAAATACATTAAACCATGTATTTAACATTCTTAAAAATACTTTCATAAACCATATGCCATTCTCAAAAGTCATCATATATGATCATTTGCATCAACTTCCATTTCTAAAGCATGCATAATACAGTGAGTAATCAAGACCATAAATATGTGCATGAGATTTCATTTTGCAAAAGCCAAAATCGGGAGAAAGCTCAACCGATACTTACTTCTGAGGTTAGATAAGTGTTTCAAACTTTATCTAAACTCCCACAAATCCTTTCAAACCTTTTAATAGTAGTAAAACACTTTTCCACTCACCAACAATCCAACGCTTGCTTGCTGATGGACGGATAAAGATTTCGCGCCTTCTCCATAAGGTAGAGGATTTAACTCCCATGCTTTACCTAATAAAAAACAGAGGATTAAAATACATCTTTGTATCACAATCCTCCAACAATAACAAACACAACTTCGCCTCACAAGAATCCATCAAACACCTCTCTAAATATATCAAGAACATCACCAAACCTTACCTAAACAAAGCCCAGCCAAAACCCAATGATTCTAACACCATAACAACATCAATTAACATCCAAAACACTTCAAATACGTCCTTATACTTCCAGCAACTCTACATCAACAAGATCACACCAAAAACCAACTATAAACAACCTAGAAAACTAGCAATCCATATAGTTTCGGGATTTCATTGATTAAGCACTTATTTCAGCCTTAAAACTCATCCAAATAGAGATCTAAATCAATTAGATTCATCACCGAAATAGATCCAAATCAATTTCCAACAATTTTCCAAATAAAACTCAATTTAATTATCAAATCCATATTAGAATCATAATTCCTTAACACAAATCAATAACAAAGGATCAAGAACTTGGGAATTTCAATAAAGAACCTTTAATTAGAGGAGAGAAATGAAAATCACCTCTAATTGATGATTTCTCCCTTAATTGGCAAAGCTTGATTGAAATCCAAAGAGATTTTTGCAACAAGATTTGAAGAAAGCAATTAGCAAACAAAAAGGAAATCAATGGAGATTGTTTCCTAAAAATTTTGAAGTGGAAATCTTAGTTTGGTTGCTGAGAAACTTGAGAGTAAAAGGTTGAGAGAAAAGTAGTACGTAAGAAAGTGATTTTACAAATTAAAAATCTTTTTAATAAATCCTATTTTATTTAATTATAAAATACTTTAAAAATAGCCTAAATTAAGAGAGAAATCTGATGAAAAAGAATGGTCAAATAGCACCTTAAAGATTCTAATTTTGGACCCTTTTACGATTTAGTCACCAAAAACAGTTTTGGAAACTTTTCATTTTAGTCATTAGACCAAAATGTGCCAAAATTAGATTTAATTACCCCAAATTGAATTTACCAAATTACTTAAAATATTAATTAAGTAATTTATAACATTTTCCCATATTTTATTTTGAGCAAAAACAATTTTATAAGAATTAATTCCTAAAACTATTCGAATTACCCCAACTGATACTTTCGAACCACCTACCCGATCATGTCCACATCTAGGCCCAATTTCAGGGCGCTACAATAGGAAAACATGTGAATAGTGAAAGAGGTTTGAATGAGGAACATTGGGGACCCTGGTAGCCACCTTGTTAAAGGATGAGGTAATATGTGCCGATGAAATTCAAAGCTATAAAACTCGATAGGCAGAATAGTCTCAACCCCTGCCCAATTCCTTCGATGGTCGAAATAAGCATTCACGAATGGCATCTGAAGTGAAGCTTAGAACTATTCAACAGCCACATCTGATGCCAAGGATGCAAGAAAATGATGATTTGTCACTAAACAGAAATGCACCAAACAGTCAAAGGTACAACCTAACTTACCTGATTAAAATATGCATTTTGCTTTTGACTTTTTGTGAATACTTTAATACGTATTTTATTCTGGAAGTTACATGTTCATTGCTATATCTAGATTCCTTCAGTCAAATAAATACATTTTCCTTCTAATATGTTTTTATTCACGGTAAAGCGACTGCAAAGATGAATGGAATGATCATCGCTTCCAAAGCATGCGAGCAAAAGTAAACAAAGGGTCGTATAAGCGTCCGCCACTTTTAAGAACTGTGCATATAGGAATCAGCTCAACGATTGCCACTTCCAAAGCAAGCAAGCAAAAGTGGCCAAAAGGTTATACGAGCGTCATCCACTCTTAAGAAGGGTGCATATAGGAATCAACTCAATGATCGTTGCTTCCAAAACAAGTGAGCAAAAGTAAACAACGGGTCGTATGAGTGTCCACCACTCTCAAAAAGTGAGCATATAGGAATCAGCTTAACGATCGTTGCTTCCAAAGCAAGCGAGCAAAAGTAAACAACTGGTCATATGAGCGTACGCCACTTTTAAGAAGTGTGCATATAGGAATCAACTCAACGATCGCCGCTTCCAAAGTAAGCGAGCAAAATTAAACAATAGGTCGTATGAGTGTCCACCACTTTTAAAAAGTGTGCATACAAGAATCAACTCAAAGGTCGTTGCTTTCAAAGCAAGCGAACAAAAGCATACAATGGGTCGTATGAGCGTCTCCCACTTTTAAGATGTATGCATATAGGAATCAACTCAACGATTGTCGCTTTCAAAGCGAGCGAGAAAAAGTAAATAATGGGTCGTATGAGTGTTTGCCCTATTTAAGAAATGTGGATATAGAAATTAGCTCAATGATCTCCACCTCCAATGCAAGAGAGCAAAAGTAAACAACGGGTCGTATGAGCGTCTGTCACTTTTAAGAAGTGTGCATATAGGAATCAGATTAACGATCGTGCTTCCAAAGCAAGCGAGCAAAAGTAAAAAACATGTCATATGAGCGTATGCCACTTTTAAGAAGTGGGCATATTGGAATCAGCTCAACGATCTTTGCTTCCAAAGTAACCGAGCAAAAGTAAATTGTAACCCCCTCGACCCGGCCTAGACGCCCGACTGAACCGAGAGAACTACATTTGGTTTGCCGAAGCAAATTGGAGATAGATTTCGAGAAACGGTCCATTTTTTCTTTTTATCTTGGCTAGATGCGTATTATTAATCCTAAGTGTACATACTTGTAGCAGGTGAATTTACAAAAGAATCGGACCATGGAAAGGTAACCAATTGCATAACATATAATTTAGGGACTAAAATGCAAATCTGATAAATTTAAAGACTAAAACTGAAATTAAGGTTTCCAATCATCAATTAGTCCAATTACATGCTTACATGTAAAAATTTAGGTCAAAATGATCATCCAAACTCATATAATTGCATTCACAAAACTCAGGGACCAAAATGAAAGAATCAAAAACTTCCAAATATTCCAAACTAACATAATTAACTACAACCATACCAGTACGCTTGGAGGTGTTTTCGTAAGCCTCAATAATTTCCAAAACCCAGATTCCAGTAGCTAAAACCCGTTTCGATACGCCCCCGCGTATCGAAACTTCCTTCGTAAAATCCCTATGCCGTATCGAAACACCATCTCGAGTACTAAAACGCTGGCCAAATTTGCCTAGGATAGTACCGAAATGCTTGCCCTCGTACCAGTAGGCGAAGCCTGAAGTGGCTTACTCGTACTAAAATGGGTTCACCCGTACCGGTACGCCTGGACCTGTAATGCCCCAAATTGCTATCTAAAAACACTAACGATAACCAAAATGCTCTAACATGCTTCAAACACTTATACAACATTACTAGGACACATTCATAATTAAAACAACACAGAACCAACATCATTACATGGCATCCATACACCTAAAGATATTCTATAGGCATGCTACCTAATATCATTCTACCAAACAACCAAAACTCACATTAGGCACTTTTAAGGCATACTCATCATGCTAACACATCTAAAGTATCAGAACAAACTTTCTTGAATCATCAAAACATGGCAACCATTCCAAATTAACTAGTTGCATTCCTAAGCACTCATCTAGTATCATTATAAGAAAGGATCAACACAAGCTTAACAACATCAAACCAATCATAAAATCCAGCACTTCACATGCTTAAAAACCATGGGAAAACAGAATTACAAGTCCCTAAAACATGGCGAACATATTGACTTATTAACCAAAACATAAACCGAGATCATACTCAAAAGTAGTCATTCACTTGGATCACTTCAAACCTTGCCTTTGCTGCCCCCAAACCTTAATGCTCTGCATCATTAGGAAAATAGAGCGTAAGCACACATGCTTAGTGAGGATGCTCATAAACAATGATGCATTATAACCCTTGAAAACTAAACACTTGTTTTCAACCCATGCTTACGACCTAAGCAATTCCAATGATTCCAATTCAAATATGGCATTCGATCATATGCAAAAACCTTTACAAACTAAATGCTTAAATCCCAAAGCATTAAATTACAAAACCATACCTAAATCCCAAAGCATTAATTTACAAACCATGCTTAAATTCCAAAGCATTATAAAGTAGGTTCAACACATGAACTTGCATATATTGGCATTTATAGTGACCATGGATAGACAACCACTATCCTTGATTAGCCGACCGCTAATCTTAAGGTAACCGATCGTTAACCTTACATTTCGAATATATGGATCTCCCATGATAGTCGCCCACTACCATTCCCATACCATGTCGATCGCATGATACAACACCCTTGCCGACTGAAATATCAACATCAATAAGGGGAACTGATCGCTCAACCCAAGTGACAACATTATAGTCCGTGTAGCCGACCACTTACCTCAAGGACTCTTAACCACGATCGATTTTTATCATATTATAGTGCACTTCATTCTATGGCATGCCAACTATATCCGAATGATTTCTCATCATGTCACATAGCCAATATATCATTTACAAAAACATTTACTCACTGTTTTACAATGCATTATACAAAACCACCACATATGCAAATCACATTGCCAAAGCAATAACACCATTCCCGACAGGAATGAAAACCAATGCTCACTAGCATTTCTTATACTTTTAAACCCCTGCATATGTACTTAAATCATGCATTTCCAGTAAGTAAATCAAACCATGTTTATGACCAAAATATGAATTACACATGCTCATATCCGAACGATATTAAATAGCAAAAGAGGGAAAACTTACTTCCGATCTTAGATAAGTGTTTCAAAACCTTTTAAAGGTGTTTAAACCAGTTTCCACTCACCAATACACCTCGGCTTACTCGCCAACTCGAATTGAGCTCCCGGCAAGCAACAAACAACGTCAAGCTTTGTCGCCTTGATTATCTCTTATTTTAACCACATAAAACTAGAGGGATAATGCATCATTATGCATTCAAACCATTGCCAACAAGCAATTATCCGCAACTCGTAAGTTGCCCACTCAAAAACCATCTGAAACATATCGAAATCATCCTCAAGCACTTCCAAAACTCATTCCAGCCATAATATAACGATTCAACCCAAGAAACATCATCAAATAACATCTAAAAAACCTATCCCAACATCCTTTTACTCCCAGCAACTACACAGCCACCACAAAAACACAAATCTAACAACCTAATAATCAATGATTCAAGGATTTTCAGGATTCCAATGTTAAAAATGACTTATCAACATTATAAATCATCCAATATATGTTTAAAATCGATCCTCAATACTAGAAAATAGATCCAATACAAATTTTCCATAATTTCATCAATTAAACCCAATTAAATCAATTAATCATTGTAAATACATAAAATCATATTATAAATCATAAATCAAGGATCAAATACTTGGGAATATCAGTAAAGAACCATCAATAGAGGAGAAGAACGAACCTTGCCTCTATTGTGTGATTTCTCCAACAATTGATTGATTAAAGCTAGAAAAACATAAGATTTCAATGAGGTTTTGTAAATCAAAGGTAAAGAAACATTTATAAATCAAGAATCCAAGTAAAAAGATCTCTCACCTCTGGGATTTGATGAAAACAAGAGTGTTTGGCAGAAAAGAAGTGGAGAAAAAAGCTTACGTTAAATTTCTTTAAAACCAAAAACTAACTTTTATTAACAAAATCCCTTCCAATTACCTTTAAAAACACATGTTAAAAAGTCTTAATTGAAGAGAGAACCATCAGCAAAAACTTGGTAAAATAGCTCCTTAATGATTCTAAGAATTTGATCCTTTACAATTTAGTCCCCTTTAAAACCAGCTTTCAAAAATTACATTTTAGTCACTAACTACAATGTCACCCTTCCAAATCCCTTTTTTCCAAAATTGATTTCACTAATATTTTTCATATATTAAAAATATGATTTTTAACCATTTTTCCATATTTGTATCTTCCACAAAAATATTTACTCTCGGATCTGACTCGAATCCCTAACCCAGTCTACCAGACCGTCTAACAAGCCTCTAAACTGCTAGGCCCAAAACCGGGGTGTTACAACTCTCCCCCAATTAAGAATTTTCATCCCTAAAATTTACCTGGAGGTAACAAATGCGAAAATTACTCCAACATGTCCGCCTTGCTTTCCCACGTGGCTTTCTCGACACCACGGTGTTGCCACAAGACCTTAACAAGCTTAATCGTCTTGCCATGAAGAACATTGCTGCTAGAATCAAGAATTTCCACCAGTTCCTCATCATAGGATAAATTCGGCCTCAACTCAATATGCTCCACTGGTATAACATGCGAGGGATCCGACCGATACCTCTGCAACATAGATACATAGAACACATCATGTATTTTCTCCAACTTGGGAGGCAATCTCAACCGATAAGCCACTGGACCAACACGCTCAGCAACCTCGTACGGCCAATAAACCTCAGACTAAGCTTACCCTTACATCCGAATTGCATCACCTTTTTCCATGGTGACACTTTCAAGAATACACGATCGCCCACCGCATATTCAATTTCCCTACGCTTCAAATCTGCGTAAGACTTCTGCCGATCCGCAGCCGCTTTCAAGCGATCACACACAAGCTTTAACTTCTCATTCGTGTCTTTCAACACATCCGGTAAGGAAATATGATTTTCCCCTACCTCATCCCAACACAAAGCCGTATGACACCTCCAGCCATACAATGCCTCATACGGTGCCATCTGTATACTCGATTGGTAATTATTGTTATAAGCAAACTCAACCAATGGTAAATGCTTCTCCCAGGTTCCTTGGAACTCAATAATGCAACATCTCAGCATATCCTCCAAAACCTGGATAACCCGCTCAGCTTGTCCATCCGACTGAGGATGATAAGCGGTGCTAAAATTCAACCTTGTACCCAAAGCCCGATGCAAACTCACCCAAAACCTCGTTGTAAACCTCAAATCTCTATCTTGGTACCCCATGCAAACGCACGATCTCAAAAATGTACAAATCTTCGAACTTATCTAGCGTATACGTCGTATGCACTGGTAGAAAATATGCACACTTCGTGAACCAATACATAATCACCCAAATGGAATCCTTTTTAGCCGGTGTCAAAGGTAACCCTGACACAAAATCCATGGTGACTCTCTCCCACTTCCATTCTAGAATTCTCAATGGTTGCAACAACCCGTATGGAAACTGATGTTCAACCTTGACCCGCTGACACACCATGCACTTAGAAACAAACTCAGTTACATCCTTCTTCAAATCAACCCATAGTATGCGTCTTCCAATCCACGATACATCTTAACACTACCGAGATGCATAGAAAATGGACTAGAATGCGCATCTGTCAAAATAGTGTGCCTCAACTCCGGATCATCTAGCACCACTATTCGACCCTTAAAACACAAAACTCCCTCATTATCAAAATAAAAATTCGTGATTACCCTCCGATATATAACATGCTCAACCAAGGAATCATCAAACGGTTGCTTAGCTTTAATCATCTGTGACAAAGTAGGTTTAACTTGCAACTCAGCTAACAATCCACCTTCCCGTGTCACACTCAACCTAGCAAACATAGCCCTAAGCTCAACCGCGACCTTATGACTCAACTCATCTGCAACTACATTAGCTTTTCCAGGATGATACTCAATTGCCAAGTCATAATCCTTAAGCAACTCCAACCATCTACATTGCCTAAGATTCAAATCCTTTTGAGACATCAAATACTTCAAACTCTTATGGTCCGTAAAAACAACACACTTCTCACTATAAAGGTAATGTCTCCAAATTTTCAAGGCAAACACCACATCCACAAGCTCCAAATCATGAGTCGAATAATTGCGCTCATGAATCTTCAGCTGTCTCTATGTATAGGCCACAACCTTACCATCTTGCATCGGCACACAACCCAAACCAACATAAGATGCATTACTATAAACCATAAACTCCTTCCCAGATTCAGGTTGAATCAACACAGGAGCATGTGTCAGGACTTCCTTCAACTTCTCGAAACTGAGCTATTTCTTATTCTTCCACACATATGGAACATTCTTTTGAAACAACTTCGTCAATAGTGTTGCAATACTAAAAAGCCCATCTACAAAGCGACGGTAATAACCAGTCAGCCCAAGAAAACTAAGAACCTTCGAAACAGATTTAGGTTTCTTCCAATTGAGAATAGCTTCAATTTTCTATGGATCAACACGAATACCCTCCGCAGAAACCACATGACCAAGGAACATCACTTCCTTAAGCCAAAAATCACACTTGCTCAACTTGTCATACAACTGATTATCCTTCAAAACCTACAACATAATCCGCAAATGCCGATCATGTTCTTCCTCGGTACGAGAGTACACGACAATATTGTCTATAAACACCACCACGAATTGATCAAGATATTCATGGAACACCCTATTCAGCATATCCATGAACGCAGCCAGGGCATTTGTCAAACCAAAAGGCATGACCAAAAGCTCATAATGCCCGTACCTCGTACGAAATGCGATATTGTGTACATCCTCATCCTTAACCTTCAATTGATAATATCCTAATCTTAAATCAATCCTAGAGAACACCGTTGCACCGTGAAACTGATCAAACAGATCATTAATCCTCACCAAAGGATACTTGTTCTTCGCTGTTAGCTTATTCAACTACCAGTAATCAATGCACATACGCATCGTACCATCCTTCTTTTTCACAAAGAGAATCGGAGCACCCTAAAGCGACGCACTTTGTCGGATGAACCCATGATCCAACAACTCCTGAAGCTGTGACTTTAACTCCTTCAATTCCTTCGGTACCATCCTATAAGGAGAAATGGACACTGATACCAGCAATTCAAACAACATTATTTAACCAAAAGACAACATCCCAACATAATATAAAACAATCACTGTACATATACACATTCACCATGCAATTCAAACAACATTATTTAACCAAAAGACAACATCCCAACCTTTTGAAACCTGGCTCTGATACCAGCAAATGTCACACTCTCGACCTAGCCTAGACGCCCGACCGAATTGAGATAACTACATTGGGTTTGTCGAAGCAAACTAGAGATAGATTAAGAATAACCAGTCCATTTTTTCTTTTTATATTGGCTAGATGCGTATTATTAATCATAAGTATACATACTTGCAGTGGGTGAATTTACAAAGGAATCGGACCACGGAGAGGCAACCAATTACATCACATACAATTTAGGGACTAAAATGCAAATCTAATAAATTTAATGACTAAAAATAAAATTAAGGTTATCAATCCTCAATTAGTTCAATTACATGCTTACATACCAATTTTCAGGTCAAAATGATCATCCAAACTCATATAATTGCATTTACAAAACTTAGGGACCAAAATGAAAGAATCAGAAACTTCCAAATATTTCGAAATAACAGAATTAACTGCAACCGTACCGGTATGATTGGAGGTGTTTTGGTACGCCTCAATAATTTCCAAAACGCAAATTTTAGTAGCTAAAACTTGTTCCGATACGCCCCCGCGTATCGAAATGCCCTTCATAAAATCCCTATGTCGTATCAAAACACCCTCTCAAGTACCAAAACGCTGGCCAAATTTGCCTAGGCTCGTACCAGAATGCTTGCCCGTGTACCAGTATGCTAAGCCTGAAATGCCTTACTCGTACCAAAACTGGTTCACCCGTACCGGTATGCCTAGACCTGTAATACCCCAATTAATGTCTAAACACACTTTAACGATAACCAAAACGCTCTAATATGCTTCAAACACTTATACAACATTACTAGGATACATACCTAACTAAAACAACACAAAACCAACATCATTGCATGGCATTCATACACCCCAAAATATTCTATAGGCATCCCTCCTAATATCATTCTACTAAACAACCAAAACTCACATAGGCACTTTTAAGGCATACCCATCATGCTTACACACCTAAAGCATCAGAACAAGCTTGAATCATCAAAACATGGCAACCATTCCAAATTTACTAGATGCATTCCTAAGCACTCAACTATCATCATTATAAATAATGATCCACACGAGCTTAACAACATCAAAGTAATCATAAAATCTAGTACTTCACATGCTTAAAAACCATGGGAAAACATAATTACAAGTCCCTAAAACATGGCGAACACATTGCCTTATTAACCGAAACATAACTGAGTTCATACTCAAAAGTAGTCTTGCACTTGGATCATTTCAAGCCTTGCCTTTGCAGCCCCCAAACCTTAATGTTCTACATCATTAGGAAAAGAGAGCGTAAGCACGCATTCTTAGTGAGGATGCTCATAAACGATGATGCGTTATAATCCTTGAAAACTAAACACTTGTTTTCAACCCATGCTTACGACCTAAGAAATTCCAATTATTCCAATTCAAACATACATATCGACCATATGCAAAAACCTTTACAAATCGCATGCTTAAATCCCGAAGCATTAATTTACAAACCATTCTTAAATCCCAAAGCATTAATTTATAAACCATGGTTAAATCCCAAAGCATTATAATGTAGGTTCAACACATGAACTTGTATATATTGGCATTTATAGTGACTCCGGATAGACAACCACTATCCTTGATTTGTCGACCACTAATCTTTAGGTAACAGACCGTTAACCTTACATTTCGGATACACAGATCTTCCATGATAGTCGACCACTACCATGACCCAAACCATATCGACCGCATGATACAACCGTAACCCCTTCGACCCGGCCTAGAAGCCCAACCGAACCGAGAGTGCTACATTAGGTTTACCAAAGCAAACCTGAGAAAAGTTACAAAAAGTTAGTCCATTTTTTTCTTTTATCTTGTCTAAATGCAAATTAATGTTCCGACATGTTCATACTCACAGCGGGTAAGTTCTCAAATGAAACGAGCCATAAAAGAACAATCAATCACATCATAATATTAATTGAGGACTAAAACATAAATACTTAAAATTACATAACCAAAATTAAATTTAAGGTTACCAATCCTCAATTAGTCCATTTACATGCCAACATGATAAATTCTAGATCAAATTAATCATTCCAACTCATACAATTTCATTCCCAAGACTCAGGGACCAAAATGAAAGAATCATAAACTTTCAAGATTCCAAATTAACCAACACTTGTTTTCAAACCATGCTTACGACCTAAGCAAGTTCCAATAGCTCCAAATCAAAACATGCATATCAACCATATGCAAATCAATACATATATCCCACATGCTTAATCCCAAAGCATCAAATACAACACATGTTTAAATCCCAAAGCATTATATACAAAACCATGATTAAATCCCAAAGCGTTATATACAAAATCATGCTTAAATCCCAAAACATTATAAATAGGTTCAACATTAAAATTCTCATATATTGGCAATTATAGTGACCCCGGATAGTCGACCACTATAATTGATTAGCCAACTGCTAATCTTTAGTTAACTGACCCTTAACTTTACACATCAGATAGACGGATCTCCCTTAATGATCGACCATCATCAAGACTACCCCATGCCGACCGCATGACTTTGCAACCTTGCTGACTGCAAGCTTTACATCAACAAGGGGAATCGACTGCTCAACCGAAGTGATAACAACATAGTTCGGGTAGCTGACCGCTATACCTTAAAGACTCTTAACCCACGATTGATTTTTAACCATATTATAGTGCACTTTATCCTATGGCATGCCAACTATATCCAAATGTTTTTTCACCTTGTCACATAGCCAATATATCATTTTCAAAACCATTTACTCAATGTTTTACAATGCATTACACAAAAATCCTTACATATGCAAATCACTTTGCCATAGCAATATCACATTCTTGACCGGAATAAACACCAATGCTCACTAGCATTAAATATACCTTTAAGCCACTGCATATGTACTTTAAAATCATCAACTAATAGTAAGTAAAGCAACCCATGTTTACGACTAAAACATGAATCACACATGCTAATATCCAAACCGATATTGAATATCAAAAGAGGGAAACTTACTTCCAAGCTTAGGTAAGTGTTTCAAACTTATCTTAACCTCCCAAAACCACTTTCAAACCTTTGAAAGATTTTTAAGACCATTTCCACTCACCGAATTCACTTTGCATTGCTTGCTACCGCGAAACAAGCTCCCGGCAAACCTAGAACCACCTCAAGATGCTACGCCTTGATTATCCCCAGTTTCGGCCACACAAAACCATAAGAAACATGCATTGAAATGCATCCAATACTCTGTTTTAACCCAATATCCCGTAGCTCTCAAGATGCCCACTCAAAAGTCATCCGAAACTTACAGAAATCAACCTCAAACACTACTAAATCTTAACCCAGTCATATAATAACGATTTGAATCATCAAACTTCATCAATTAATATCTAAAAACTCATTCCCAACATCCTTTTACTTCCAGCGATGATTAAACGCCTTAAACACCCCAAAAACCCTTAACTAACAACCTAACAATTAGAGATTCAACCAATTTTGAGATTCCATTATTAAAAACAACTTATCCACACTATAATACATCCAAAATATGATTGAAATCAATCTACAACACTGGAAAACATATCCAAATCAAAAATCACAAAATTCTTCAATGAAACTTCAATAAAGCTAAAATCCATAATTAATTACTCAAAACCTATTGAAAATTATATGTAAATAGCCAAGAACTTGGGAATTTCAGTAAAGAACCTTTCATTAGAGGAGAAGAACAAAACTTACCTCCAATGAATGAGTTTCCCCTTAATTGGATGGTTTTTCCTCTTAAAAAGCAAAGAAATTCAATCAGATTTGTGGAAAACAATTTAAGAAATCATTTAGAAAATCAATGAGTAAAGAAATTAAGATCATTATGTTAACTCTCTAATGGAAAAAAGAGTGTTTGGCTGAGACTGTTTTGAGAGAAAATGTGAGAAAATAAAAGTTATGTCAAAATGTGTTTTAGAAAGATAACTACCTTTTTAACTAAATCCTTTTTAATTCTTTTAATTAAAACCATTTTAAATAATCCTAACTAAGGGAATACTTAGATTAGACCAAATGGTAAAATAGCTCCTTAAAGATTCTAAGTTTTGACTCTTTACAAAATAGTCACCTTTTTAAAACTATTTTCAAAAATTGCATTTTGGTCACTAGCCAAAATATCACCCTTCTAAGGCTCGTTTTCCAAAATTGCTTTCACCAAAATTTTTAATATAATAAAATATAATTTTTAACATTTTTTCCATAATTTTATCTTTCAAAAAATATTTGCTCCCGAATTCGACTCGAATCTCTAACCCAATCCACTGAACCGTCTAAGCAGCCCCAAAAACCACTAGGCCCAAAACTGGGACGTTACAACAACACCCTTACCGACTACAAGATCAACATCAACAAGGGGAACCGATCGCTCAACCCAAGTGACAACATTATAGTTCTAGTAGTCGACCACTTACCTCAAGGACTCTTAACCACGATCGATTTTTATCATATTACAGTGCACTTCATCCTATGGCATGCCAACTATATCTGAATGTTTTCTCATCATGTCACATAGCCAATATATCCTTTACAAAAACATTTACTTGCAGTTTTACAATGCATTATACAAAACCACCACATATGCAAATCATATTGCCAAAGTAATAACACCATTCCCGACCGGAACGAAAACCAATGCTCACTAGCATTTCTTATACTTTTAAACCCCTTCATATTTACTTAAAATCATGCATTTCCAGTAAGTAAATCAAACCATGTCTCCGACCAAAACATTAATTGCACATGCTCATATCTGAACCGATATTAAAGAGCAAAAGAGGGAAAACTTACTTCCGAGCTTAGGTAAGTGTTTTAAACTTATCCTAGACTCCCAAAAACCTTTATTAAACCTTTTAATGGCGTTTAAACCAGTTTACACTCACTGATACACCTCACCTTGCTGGCCAACGCGAATCGAGCTCCCAGCAAGTAACAAACAACGTCACGCTTCGTCCCCTTGATTATCCCCTGTTTTAACCATATAAAACTAGAGGGAAAATGCATCATTATGTATTAAAACCATTTCCAACAAGCAATTACCTACAACTCTTAAGTTGCCCACTCAAAAACCATTTGAAACATATCGAAATCATCCTCAAGCACTTTCAAAACTCAACCCAGTCATAATATAACGAATCAACCCAAGAAACATCATCAAATAGCATCTAAAAACACATTCTAAATATCCTTTTACTTCCAAAAACTACATTGTAACTCCTCGATTTTGGGCTTAGCGATTTTGGGGCTAGTTAGACAGTCCAGTGGACCGGGTTAGAGATTCGAGTTGAATTCGGAAGCATATATTTTTCTTAAAGATAAAATTATGGAAAATGTTTAAAAATCATATTTTATTATATTAAAAATATTGGTGAAAGCAATTTTGAAAATGAGCCTTGGAAGGATGACATTTTGGCTAGTGACCAAAATGCAATTTTGAAAACTATTTTTAAAAGGTGATTGTTTTGTAAAGAGTCAAAACTTAGAATATTTAAGGAGCTATTTTACCATTTGGTCTAATCTGAGTATTCCCTTAATTAGGATTATTTTAAAATGGTTTTAAGTAAAAGAATTAAAAAAGATTTAGTTAAAAAGGTAGTTATCTTTCTAAAACACATTTTGACGTAACTTTTCTTTTCTCACATTTTCTCTCAAAACACTCTCGGCCAAACACTCTTTTTCCATCAGAGATTTAAGGTAATGATCTTAATTTCTTTACTCACTGATTTGCTAAATGATTTCTCAAATTGTTTTCCACAAATCTTATTGAACTTCTTTGCTTTTCAAGAGGAAAAACCATCCAATTAAGGGGAAACTCATTCATTGGAGGTAAGTTTCGTTCTTCTCCTATAATGAAAGGTTCTTTACTAAATTTACCAAGTTCTTGGCCCTTTACATATGATTTTTAATAGGTTTTGAGTAATTAATTATGGATTTTAGCTTTATTGAGGTTTTATTAAAGAATTTTGTGATTTTTGATTTGGATATGTTTTTCCAGTGTTGTAGATTTCAATCTTATTTTGGATGTATTATAATGTGGATAAGCTTTTTTTAATAATGGAATCTCAAAATTGGTTGAATCTCTAATTATTAGGTTGTTAGTTAAGGGGTTTGGGGGTGTTTAAGGTGTTTATAATCATTGCTGGAAGTAAAAGGATGTTAGGAATGAGTTTTTAGATATTAATTGATGAAGTTTGATGTTTTGAATCATTGTAATATGGCTGGGTTAAGATTGAATAGTGTTTGAGGTTGATTTCGGTAAGTTTCAGATGAGTTTTGAGTGGGCATCTTGAGAGCTACGGGATTTTGGGTTGAAACAAAGTATTGGATGCATTTTAATACATGTTTCCTCTAGTTTTGTGTGGCCGAAACAGGGGATAATCAAAGTGTAGCATCTTGAGGTGGTTCTAGACTTGCCGGGAGCTTGTTTCGCGTTTGCAAGAAAGGCAAAGTGAAATCGGTGAGTGGAAACGGTCTTAAAAGTGTAGCGATGTCCCCTTTCGCTAAAAAACAGGTTTTCGAAGTGTTTGTGATTTTTCGGATATAAAACGTTTATTCCGTGGGGGTTTTAAAAAACCGTGTTTTATTTAGAAATTGGAGTCGCAACCGGCCACTTAGGTAGGTCGGACACCATAAAACCAGAGATTCAAAAACTGTTGGGTTCGGGAGTCGGTTACGGATGGAAAAGGATTAACACCCCGACACTGCCCAAAATTGGTACTTTAATAATTACCGCTTTATTAATATTAGATTTTCTGGATTAAAGTGAAGATCAATTTAAAATTTGTTTATAAGTGCGGGTAAATTTTAAAGGCCCCGTTATCCGAGGGTAAACGCCCAACCACTATCACTACGCCTGATATTGGCCCCGTTTACGCTCGGATAAAAGGACACCGCATTGACAATTTATATTCCATTATGCAACCTTAGAAAGCAAAATAAATACAAAGCGATAAAAATATAAATAAATACTAATATAATAAAATAATAATCTAACATAAATAAAATACTAATCCGAAACATACATACATAAATATTAATCTAACACATAAAACGAATCTAACATAAATAAAATATTAATCTAAAACATAAATTTAAAACATAAATACTAATCTAAAACATACATACATAATTACTAATCTAACTCATAAATAAAAACAAATCTAACATAGATAAAATACTAACATTCATAAATATTAATCTAACACATAAATAAAAAAACAAATTTAACATAAATAAAATATCATTCTAAAACATACATACATAAATATTAATCTAACTCATAAATAAAAATATATCTAACATGGATAAAATACTAACATTCATAAATATTAATCTAACACATAAATAAAAAATAAATTTAACATAAATAAAATATTATTCTAAAACATACATACATAAATATTAATCTAACACATAAAAACATATCTAACATAAATAAAATACTAACATTCATAAATATTAATCTAACACATAAATAAACATACAAACTAAAACACAATTTTAAATTAACTACTACTTTATTAAACCGTAAAAATTACAACACAAATAAAAAGGGAAGAAAATATACCTAACTAAGAGCTCGAATAACGAACCCCGACTGAACCCCCACCGAGATCTATCGCGACCTCTCCAAAATTATTACCTAGATCGGACCTAAAATAGGACCCCGATCGAATGTTGGATCGAACCAACTGGGGCCGAGAGCACTGCCCCCAACCCCTGGCCAGCCTTGCGGCCGGCCTAGCTCCCAATTGGGGAGCCAATTTAATTGCCAATTCCATGGCAAATCTTTTGGCAATTTGGCGTGTGTAATTGTCCAAATTGGCTGCCCACATGCAAGCCTTTATATAGGCAAGGGGTGGGTAGTTTGGGTGACGTGGAGCAACATGCTCCGTATTTTTTCCCTTTTTTTAATAATATATTTATTATTATTTTTTATTTTTTATTAATTTTATATTAATAATATTATTATTAAAATAATACTAATAACACTAAAACCCGATCAAAATGAGTGATTACAATTGCCCCTCTTTGCTTGTTCTTGTGAAACGAGGACAAAGCAAAGATCAAAAGCACTCATTTTTTACCTACTTTCTCGTCTTTGGCTTCGGAACCACGTGTTCTTCTGGAACTCTCCTCTCTTCCTTAGCTGAATCTTCAAGCTTGTAAGTTCTTCCTATATAGAACTTCTTCACCTTCTGATCTTGGAACTATAGGTCCTCCCTATATAGAACCTTTCATTTTGAAGCCTCGAGTTATGAGTCCCTCCTATATAGAACTTTTCACTCTGAGACGGTAAAGCTTGGAGTCCTTCCTATATAGAACTCTTCACCTTCAACGCTGGTTTCTCCTATATAAAACCTTTTGCGCCACTGATGGATTCTTCCGACTGGGAGTTCCTCCTATATAGAACTGTTAGTCTTCAAACCCTGGAGCCGCCAGTCCTTCCTATATAGAACTTTTAGCTTCTGAAATCTCGGAGCTACAGGTTCTTCCTATATAGAACCTTTCACTCTAAGACAGTAAAGCTCGGAGCCCTTCCTATATAGGACTCTTCACCTTCAACACAACGGGTTTTTCCTATATAAAACCTTATGTGTCATGGGTGAATTCCTTCGGCTGTGAGTTCTTCCTATATAAAACTGCTAGTCTTCACCCTGGAGCTGGAAGTCCTTCCTATATAAAACTTTCAGCTCCTGAAGCCTCGGAGCGGCGGATTCTTCCTATATAGAACCTCTTGCTACGGGAGCTTGAAAATATAGGCCCTTCCTATATAGAACCTTTATCTTCAAATTTCTCTTTTCTTTTTCCTTTTATCTTTTTTTACTCTTTTTCTCTTTTTTTCATTTTTCTCTTCTCTTTTTTCTATCTCATTTTCATTCTTTTTTTTTACAAAGCTGTTGATATCTTTGGACTTACGCTACTAAGGCTGCCGCATCATGCCCAAAGGACTTACTAATGGCCCAAAGGACTTATCACCATGCTTGAAAGACTTACTGGTGGCTCGAATGACTTAACATCATGCCCGAAGGACTTACCGATGACCCAAAAGATCTAACATCTAGGCCTCACGCTGCTATGGCTGTCGATTTTTCTAGACTCATGCTGCTAAGGCCGCCGAAATCTTTCTTCAAATTTTGGGATTCACACTAAAAATGGCTACCGACCTTTCTTCAGATTTGGGGATTCACGCCAAAAGTGGCTGCCAAAACTTTCTTTAAATTTGGGGACTCACACCAAAAATGGCTGCCAAAACTTTCTTTAAATTTGGGGACTCGCGCCGAAAATGGCTGCCAAAACTTTCTTTAAATTTAGGGACTCACACCGAAAGTGGTTGCCGATCTTCTAGGACTCACGCTACTATAGCTGCCGAAATCTTTCTTCAAATTTGGGGATTCACGACGAAAATGGCTACCGATTTTTCTTCAAATTTGGGGACTCACGCTGAAAATGGCTGCCAAAACTTTCTTTAAATTTGGGACTCACACCGAAAATGGTTTCCGATCTTCTAGGACTCACACTGCTATAGCTGCCGAAATCTTTCTTCAATTTGGGGATTCACGCCGAAAATGGCTACCAATTTTTCTTCAAATTTGGGGACTCACGCCGAAAATGGCTACCAAACTTTCTTCAAATTTGGGACTCACGCCGAAAATAGATGCCAAACTTTCTTCAATTTGGGGACTCACGCCAAAAATGGCTACCAAAGTTTCTTCAAATTTGGGGACTCACGCCGAAAATGGCTGTCAAACTTTCTTCAAATTTGGGGACTCACGCCGAAAATGGCTGCCAAACCTTCTTCAAATTTTGGGATTCACGCCAAAAATGGCTACCGACTTTCTTCAAATTTTGGGATTCACGCCAAAAATAGCTATCGACTTTCTTCAAATTTGGGGACTCACACTGAAAATGGCTGCCAAAACTTTCTTTAAATTTGGGGACTCACGCTGAAAATGGCTGCCAATTTTTCTTCAAATTTGGGGACTCACGCCGAAAATGGCTACCAAACTTTCTTCGAATTTGGGGACTCAGGCCGAAAATGGCTGCCAAAACTTTCTTTAAATTTTGGGATTCACGCTAAAAATGGCTACCGACTTTCTTCAAATTTAGGGATTCACGCCGAAAATGGCTGCCAAACTTTCTTCAAATTTGGGGACTCGCGCTGAAAATGGCTGCCAATTTTCTTTAATTTTGGGGACTCACGCCGAAAATGGCTGCCAATTTTTATTCAAATTTGGGGACTCACGCCGAAAATGGCTGCCAAACTTTCTTCGAATTTGGGGACTCATGCCGAAAATGGCTGCCAAACCTTCTTCAAATTTTGGGATTAACGCAAAAAATGGCTACCGACTTTCTTCAAATTTGGGGACTCATGCCGAAAATGGCTGCCAAACTTTCTTCAAATTTGGGGACTCGCACCGAAATTGGCTGCCAATTTTCTTTAATTTTGGGGACTCACGCCGAAAATTGCTGCCAAACTTTCTTTGAATTTGGGGACTCACGCCGAAAATGGCTGCCAAAACTTTCTTTAATTTTGGAATCCATTTCTTAATACTATTTGATAATTCTTCAAGTGCCTGTCCAAGCAAAAATTGGCATGCCTCTATCTATATGATGCATGCAATGTAATGATTTCTTTCTTCTCTTTTCTTTTTTTCTCTTTTCTCTCTTCTCATTTTCTTTTTCTTTTCTTCTTTTTTTCTTTTTTCATTTTCTCTTTCTTCTCTCTTTTTCTTCTTTTTTCTTTCAGCCTTTTTTTGTTCTAAAGTCTTACACCCTGAAAGGTCGTTCCTGAGATTTCTTCATCTCTTTACTTCTTCACTGTATGCTCTTAAATCCTCATTTGAACATGCTTTTAAACCTTTTGTGCGGAAGACTTTCTTGTCTTCAGAGTTATCACCCGTCTTCATAAATGATCCTCTGGTTCTTATATTATTCTTATAAGAACCATTATCATCTTCTTCGCTTGGCATTGCCCCATTCAACCACGGGCTCCACTACTTTGAATTTTCTGACCCATCATACAAAGCCTTGATCTATTTCTAGTCACCAGGGTGAGCCAAAATGCTTCCATCCCCTGAGCTCATCCTTGCTCTTCTCGTAGCGCTTCGACGGGAACTAACTCTCGGTCTCTATGTTTTAAATCTCATCATCATTCATTTTTAAAATAATGCAAAAGGCAATTTACTTGTGTATATTTCAAAAAATAATGATTGTTTGAAAAGATAATAGTCATTTCGAAAGTCACAACTTGGAGGGGATACCAAACATTTTGAAAACATTGTTTGGAACAAATGGTAAACATCTTTTTCTTTTCTTCTTCTTTTTTAAGGACCAAACATTAATTTTTTTAAAAAAATTAATGTTTGAAGAGTGTTAAACAAAATTCGAAGTATATTGCCAACATTTTAAAAACTAATGTTTGGGGGAAATGGTAAACATCAAAACTTTGGGAGAAAATGTCAAACCTTTTAAAACATGTTTGCCCCCGAAATATCAAACACCATAGCGCATCTGCTTCAAGTTTCCAGAGATCAACTCTAATGAAGCGCATATTTAGAAGATCTTGACCATTGTGGAGATATATGCCAATGTATAGTTTCTTCTGGTCTAATATGCTTTTGAGAGGAACAACCTTACCTAGTTTCTACCCCGTTTAAGGTGGCTCTCTTAATCTCACTATCTCACCATGCCCATCCTTCCCTCATTTGGGTGTCGATCAAGCACTTCAAAGTTTGACGTTCCTTGAAGCAAAGTTAACCCTTATAGGCGGAATGAAATCTGAAGACATTCTCATTCAACTTGGATACTATGGATGACTAGAATAGTCTTTGGGGGCTTGTAATGTAGGCCTTTGGTTTATGGTTAAGTGAAACAGTATTTCTGTACTTGTGTAACTTGGATATGCCCATTATTCCTTCCCTTTTTTGGATCACTCTAGACTGCCCGTTTTCGGGTTTTCACCCTAGAGTTCATTTCTTTTCTTTTTATTGTAGGCTGCCTTGCATTCTGGCTATATACCGATGGTCGTTTTCTGTTCAATAATGTTTGATCCCTCATTACTCCTCGAAACTGAGATTTCTTGAATGAAGGACTATGAATACATTTCTAGGAATTCTTGTGATTGGCACGCCCAGATGAAATATTATTCTTTCTTTCTTTTTTTCTCTTTTTTCTTCTTTTTCTCTTGGATCGCTCTAGACTGCCATATTTAGGTTTTCACCCTATAGGTCACTTCCTTCTTTTGTACCTTCAGATCAGTGTATTTTGGTTGGATATTGATGCCAGAAGGCTCAGGCAGACTACTCTTTTTCTTCATTTTTAGGATCACTCTAGACTGCCCATTTTTGGGTTTTCCTCTAGAGGTCATTTCCTTTTTCGAAATTGGCAATTTTCGGGCCGACTTGTCTTGACTTGGCTTCAATTCGAGCTTCTATACTAATTTTCAAAACTGATATTTACTTGAAATGTGGATTCCTTGTGTCTCTTGCACATAGTTGAAGTCTCGTTCTTGTATTGTTTGATCTGTGTGTAAAGCATATACAATATTATTTCTTTCTTTCTCTTTCTTTTTTCTTTTCTTTTTTTCTCTCTCTTTCTTCATTTTTATTTTATTTTTCTTTTCTTTTCTTCTCTTTTTTGTTTTGTTTTGTTTTTTTTTAGACTGCCCATTTTGGGTTTTTAGCCTTGAATCTCTTTCTTTTTATTCGAGTCTATAAATGTATCCTCGAATCAACACGCATCTATACTGAGTATTGATGATATCTTCTGCTCGAAGTTACTTGCCTCTCTGCAGCTCTTCTGATATTTACTCGATTTGGATTGCTTCGGCCTTCTGATTACCATTTCTCTTCTTTTCTTTGGTTTTTCGTTTGGACATATCCTTGTTTTCAACCACTTTCTTCTGATGATTTTCTGATCTTCGTATCCAATCTATCTGGACTCATCTCTGTCTTCTGGTAAAGTAAAAGAATATCATTCATTGTCAATTTCACAGATGTCCTGAGAATGCCTTCAGGGGGTAGAGATTTAGGGTCAACTTTCGTTTCAAGGATCTTAAACGACAAGTGCCTAAGAAGATAAATTCTTAAATGGGAATTGCCCATTATCTAAACACTCGCTTTGTTCCTCTGTTGGCCTAAGTAAACTAGCAGATACTCACATTTACAGTATCCCCACAACATTCAATCTCTTCTAAATATATGCAACTTAGAGTTGATCTTTGGATCTGAAGCAAATGTACTGTTGCATTCAAACTTCGAGGACCTGGTATAGAAATGATATATACATATGTCCATTCAAAAATGCATGTATATGCATATGGGAAAACTACCTCATAAAAATAAAATGTTTAAATAATCAAGAATGTAAAAATGCTTTCTAAATGGAAATGTGATTTTTAATTCTAAAAAATATATGTTTGAGAGTTTTTTTTCAAAGCATTGATAATTTCATTGCGAACTGATGAGAAAACCATAGGGACCTCCGGACTAACTCCCGAGTACTAACTTATTCTAGTCCTTTGTAGTGTAGGCTTGTGCCACTTCTATTGTTTTTCCTTGCTGGATCAATTCTTGTCATGACTCCCACGTCAACCAACTTCTTGATTTCTTCTATTAACAACCTCAAATTTCTTGGTGCCATGCCCCTGTGCCTTAATGTAGAACTCACATGCACTGTATGGATTAAAACTGTGAGCAGATGAGCTGGGTGTAATCTTTATCGGCCCGGAGGTAAGGTACTAACCCTTGACCAGATGAGGCCATATGGAATACTCTGAATATCTCTAAATATGTACTTGTTCGAGGAATTTTTCTCGGTGATTCAGAGGAATCTGCCTGTCTTCTTCTCTTACGATCACGAGAACCTTGAAAGTGGTACCCATTTATCTCTTTCTTTCCTTCTGCTCCTAGACAGGCCTGGTCTTTAAACTTAGGTCTTAGAGTGCATGTTCGTTTCTTCTCCGACTGTCATTAAGTCCTCAAAGCTGGCCTTCATTTTCTCGAGCATCTTATTAAAGAAGAAATATGAAAGGTGGCATGTAAGTCACTTTCCTCTTCATCTACGGGAGGCTGTACCTGGGTCGCTAAACACAGCCACCTCAAAGCACATTTCTTGAAGCCTTCATTAGGTTTTATCTTCGTACCCTGGAGATACTGATGACTTGGTGATAGTTCTAAAGTATATATGTATTGCCCATAAAGACGTCGGTTAAGTCTCCGCATGACTACACTTGGTCTCTACTCAAATAGTTGTACCATATCACGGTAGGTCCTGCTAGACTATCGTAGAGGTAGTGGATCGGGAATTTTTCATTCTCGATGTAGCCTTCTATCTTTCTACAGGACGTGGTCAAGTGAATCTTGGGGCAGCTTGTTCCGTCATCATGCGTAAATCTGAGAATCTTTGAAATCCAGAGAAAAGACCAAATCAGGGTTCAAACAGAGTTTTCTTGCATCGAAGGCATCAAACTTCTTCTTTTTCTTTTTTCTCTCAAGCCCATCTTTTAACTGCTCGAATATTGATTTTTGAGTGTCTTCAATTCTTTTATCCATGATAAAACCCTAACTGGTCTTTGAATTACTCCTCATAAAGTTTATGCAAGGTAATAATAATGCAAGGTAATGATAATGTCATGTAAAACATGCCAGGATCATGAAAAATAATGCAATGCAATCCTAAAATATAAACATGAATGCAATAAGGTATTGATTCCAAAAGTGACCCCCATAGAACGACGTTCATTGAGGCCAAAAGGTTTTATTATATCAGATATTAGATATTTACAGTTACTGATAAGCTTCAGTGCCTACTTTCTTAACTTCATCCAGTAGTCCGGTTAGCTTACCTCTGTAGTCCAACACTTGATCCATGTTCTGACAAAGCCTGCCACCTTGTTGAGCCGCCTTACCTGCTCGAGTAATATCGATCTTCGGGTCTTCATCTATCCCCTGCTTAGTCTTTCGTAGCTTGGAAGTTGCCCTTTCCAACTGAAGAGTGTTGAATTGACATTGCTCTGTCGTAAACTTGTTTCTAAAACTCTTGTTAATGGCTAAGTTATTCTGTAGCTCATCTCTGGAGACTATCGTACCTATTCCCAATTTCCTCAAACGTAACCGATAACATCCTTACTTGATTCTTGCTTGACTAGTTTCTCTTCTTTCAATATTTCGAGTCATCTTTCAACTGGACAACACCGTTCATCTATTTTGATATTCTTAAACACTCAGGAAAGCTTCTGATGATCATTCTGCAAATTCAATTTTATCCAAGTTATCTCTCTCTTATTGAGCTGGCTGAACTCGAAAGAATATCCCTCTCCTGGGATGCCCCTATCTCTGATCTTCAAATTTAGCTCGCTTGAGTGACCCACTTCGGTATTACTCAAACTTTGTCCTAGGTTTATTGGACCATATGAGATTATGGAGCGAGTTGGTCCTGTGGCTTATTGGTTGAGGTTGCCTCCCGAGCTTGAGAAGATACATGATGTATTCCATGTATCCATGTTACGGATGTATCGGTCGGATCCTTCGCATGTTATGCCGGTGGAGAAAATTGAGTTGAGACTGGATTTTTCCTTTGATGAGGTGCCCATGGAAATCCTTGATTCCAGCAGCAAGGTTCTACGGAGTAAGATGATATAACTGGTTAAAGTTTTGTGGCGACATTGAGGTGTCAAGGAAGCCAATTGGGAAAGCAATGCATATATGTTAGAGCAATTCCCGCATCTTTTTCCTCCAGGTCAATTTTGAGGGCAAAATTTCTTAAGAGGGGGAGAGCTGTAATGCCTCGGTTTTGGGGCTGGTTAGACGGTCTAGTGGATGGGCTAGGGATTGGAGTCGAATTCAGGAGTAGATATTTTTCTAAAAAATAAAATTATGAAAAAATGTTTAAAAATCATATTTTATTATATTAAAAATATTGGTGAAAGAAAGTTTAGAAAACGAGCCTTGGAAGGATGATATTTTGGCTAGTGACCAAAATGCAAGTTTTGAACACTATTTTAAAAAGGTGACTATTTTGTAAAGAGTCAAACTTAGAATCTTTAAGGAGCTATTTTACCATTTGGTCTAATCTGTGTATTCCCTTAATTAGGATTATTTTAAATTGGTTTTAATTAAAAGAATTAAAAAGGATTTAGTTAAAAAGGTAACTATCATTCTAAAATACATTTTGACGTAACTTTTCTTTTCTCACATTTTCTCTCAAAACACTCTCAGCCAAAACACTCTATTTCCATCAGAGATTTAAGGTAATGATCTTAATTTCTTTACTCATTGATTTGCTAAATGCTTTCTTAAACTGTTTTCCACAAATCTTATTGAATTTCTTTGCTTTTCAAGAGGAAAAACCATCCAATTAAGGGGAAACTCATTCATTGGAGGTAAGTTTCATTCTTCTCCTCTAATCAAAGGTTCTTTCATGAAATTCCCAAGTTCTTGGCTCTTTACAGATGATTTTCAATAGGTTTTGAGTAATTAATTATGGATTTTAGCTTTATTGAGGTTTTATTGAAGAATTTTGTGATTTTCAATTTGGATCTATTTTTCCAGTGTTGTAGATTGATTTCAATCTTATTTTGGATGTATTATAATGTGGATAAGTTGTTTTTAATAATGGAATCTCGAAATTGGTTGAATCTCTAACTGTTAGGTTGTTAGTTAAGGGTTTTGGGGTGTTTAAGTTGTTTAATGATTCCTGAAAGTAAAAGGATGTTGGGAATGAGTTTTTAGATATTAATTGATGAAGTTTAAGGTTTCGAATCGTTATAATATGGATGGGTTAAGTTTGAGTGGGCATCTTGAGAGCTACGAGATTTTGGGTTGAAACAGAGTATTAGATGCATTTTAATGCATGTTTCCTCTGGTTTTGTGTGGCCGAAACAAGGGATAATCAAGGCGTAGCATCTTGAAGTGGTTCTAGACTTGTCGGGAGCATGTTTCACGGTAGCAAGCAAGGCGAAGTGAAATCGGTGAGTAGAAACGGTCTTAAAAGTCTTTCAAAGGTTTGAAAGTGGTTTGGTTAGGATAAGTTTGAAACACTTACCTAAGCTCGGAAGTAAGTTTCCCTCTTTTGCTCTTCAACATTGGTTCGGATATGAGCATGTGTATTTTGTGTTTTAGTCGTAAACATGGTTTGTTTTACTTACTGTTAATGCATGATTTTAAAGTACACATGCAGTGGCTTAAAGGTATATTTAATACTAGTGAGCATTGGTGTTTATTCCGGTCAGGAATGTGATATTGCTATGGCAGTGTGATTTGCATATGTAGGGATTTTTGTGTAATGCATTGTAAAATAGTGAGTAAATGGTTTTGAAAATGATATATTGGCTATGTGATAAGGTTAGAAAACATTTGGATATAGTTGGCATGCCATAGGATAAAATGCACTATAGTATGGTTAAAAATCGATCGTGGGTTAAGAGTCTTTGAGGTATAGCGGTCCGCTACTATGTTGCTATCACTTGGGTTGAGCCGTCGGTTCCCCTTGTTGATGTAAAGCTTACGGTCGGCAAGGTTGTAAAGTCTTGCGGAAGGCATGGGGTAGTCTTGATGATGGTCGATCATTAAGGGAGATCCGTGTATCTGATATGTAAAGTTAACGGTCGGTTAACTAAAGATTAGTGGTCGGGAAATCAAGGATAGCGGTTAACTATCCAGGGTCACTATAATTGCAAATATGTGAGAATTTTAATGTTAAATCTTTTTAAAATGCTTTGGGATTTAAGCATGCTTTGGTTCCTCATGTTGAAGGCATGGGGTAGTCTTGATGATGGTCTATCATTAAGGGAGATCCGTGTATCTGATATGTAAAGTTAACGGTCGGTTAACTAAAGATTAGCGGTCGGGAAATCAAGGATAGCGGTTAACTATCCAGGGTCACTATAATTGCAAATATGTGAGAATTTTAATGTTGAATCTTTTTAAAATGCTTTGGGATTTAAGCATGGTTTTGTATATAATGCTTAGGGATTTAAGCATGTTTTGTATTTGATGCCTTGGGATTAAACATGTGGAATATATGTATTGATTTGCATATGGTTGATATGCATGTTTTGATTTGAAATTATTGGAACTTGCTTAGGTCATAAGCATGGTTTGAAAATAAATGTTGGTTTTCAAGGGTTTTTAAATGCATCATCATTTAAGAATAACCTCACTAAGGAAGTATGCTTACACTCTCTTTTTTATAATGATGCAGAACATTAAAGCTTGGAGGCAACAAAGGCAAGGATTAAGTGATCCAAAGACAAGACTATTTGAGTATGAACTCTGTTTTAGTTTTTGGTTAATAAGGCAATGTGTTCGCCATGGATTTTTGGGATTTGTAATTCAGTTTTCCCTGATTTTGAGAATGTATAATGTTGTGATTTTGGAGTTTGATTGCTGATGTTTCGTTTATCATCCACCATTACCTATGGGTGACGTTATATGGTTAACTAGGTATGCATCTGATGGTTTTACTTGGTTGACATGTTTTGATGAGCTAAACCAGTTGAGTATGGTCTTGATGCGTTGTTGGTATGGTGTTCTTGTTGATAATTACATAGTTGGGCATTTTGGTATGTTTGGTGGCGAGTTATAGGGAGCATGCCTCTAGGCCAGTCTTTTGGGTGGCATAATCTTGTGTTGTAGTTAAACCTTGGTGTATACGTGTTGTTAAGTGAGATGTTGGATGCTTATATGTTTGTATCAAGTTGCTAGGACCTAAATGCATCTAGGTTTGTGTGAAAAATAGCTAAAAATCTCATTACAGGTCCATGCGTATCGAAACAGGTGTCCTCGTACCGGTACGGCTAGGCCATTTCAGGCATAGCGTTTCGATACAAGGGAAGGTGTTTCGATATGGTCCTGCCTTTTTAGGCTTGATGTTTCGGTACTCGAGCAAGTGTTTTGATACAGTCATAGGCATTTTTTCCAGGCATACCGATACGCGACAAGCGTTTCGGTACGGATTTTAGCTACTAGAATCTGAGTTTTTGATAACGTATATGCGTATCAAAACACGAGTATGCGAATAGGTGTGGGTACTGTTAAGTTAGTTAATTTGGAATCTTGATAGTTTCTGGTTCTTTCATTTTGGTCCTTGAGTCTTGGGAATGCAATTGTATGAGTTGGAATGATTAAATTTATCTGGAATTTATCAAGTTGGCATGTAAATGGACTAATTGAGGATTGGTAACCTTAAATTCAATTTTGGTTTTGTAATTTAATGTATTTATGTTTTAGTCATCAATTAATATTTTGATGCGTTTAATTATTCTTTTGTGGTTTGTTTCATTTGAGAACTTACCCGCTGTGAGTATGAGCATGTAGGAACATTAATTTGCATTTGGACAAGATAAAAGAAAAATGGACCGACTTTTAGTAACCTTTCTCCGGTTTGCTTCAGCAAACCTAATGTAGCACTCTCGGTTCGGTCGGGCCTCTAGGTCGGGTCGAGGGGGTTACGTACACAGCCACCATAACTCCACAAAAACACAAATATAACAACCTAATAATCAAGGATTCGAGTTTCAGGATTCCAATGTTAAAAATGACTTATCAACATTATAAATCCTCTAATATATGTTTAAAATAAATCCTCAATACTGGAAAACATATCCAATACGAATTTTCCACAATTTCAGCAATTAAACCCAATTAAATCAATTAATCATTGTAAAATCAGATTATAAATCATAAATCAAGGATCAAATACTTGGGAATATCAGTAAAGAACCATCAATAGAGGAGAAGAACGAACTTTACCTCTATTGTGTGATATCTCCCTCAATTGATTGATTAATGCTAGAAAAACACAAGATTTCAATGAGGTTTTGTAAATCAAAGGTAAAGAAACATTTATAAATCAAGAATCCAAGTAAAAAGATCTTCTGCCTCAGGGATTTGATCAAAAGAAGAGTGTTTGGCAGAAAAGAAGTGGAGAGAAAAGTTTACGTCAAATTTCTTTAAAACCAATAACTAACTTTTATTAAAAAAAGTCTCTTTAAACTACCTTTAAAAACACATATTAAAAAGTCTTAATTAAAGGGTGAAACCACCAGCAAAAACTTGGTAAAATAGCTCCTTAAGGATTCTAGGAATTTGATCCTTTATAATTTAGTCACCTTAAAAAACAGTTTATAAAAATTACACTTTAGTCACTAACCAAAATGTCACCCTTCCAAATCCCGTTTTCCAAAATTGATTTCACCAATATTTTTCATATATTAATGATTTTTAACCATTTTCCCATATTTTTATCTTGCACAAAAATACTTACTCCTGAATCTAACTCGAATCCTTAAATCGGTCTACCGAACCGTCTAACAAGCCTCAAAACCGCTAGGCCCAAAATCGGGGCGTTACATAAGAAAATGGTCATATGAGCGTCTGCCACTTTTAAGAAGTGTGCATACAGGAATCAACTCAACGATCGCCACATCCAAAGTAAGCGAGCAAAAGTAAACAACGGGTCATATGAGCGTCCCCCACTTTTAAGAAGTATGCATATAGAAATCGGCTCAATGATCTCCACTTCCAAATTAAGCGAGCAAAAGTAAACAACGGGTCGTATTAGTGTCTGCCACTTTTAAGAAGTGTGCATGTAGAAAACAACTCAACGATCGTAGCTTCCAAAGCAAGCGTGCAAAAGTAAACAACGTGTCATATGAGCTTCGACCACTTTTATGAAATGCACATAAAAAATCACCTCAATGATTGCCACTTCCAAAGTAAGCGAGCAAAAGTAAACAATGGGTTGTATGAGTGTCTGCCACTATTAATTGGTGTGCATATAGGAATTAGCTCAACGAGTGCTGCTTCCAAAACAAGCAAGAAAAAGTAAACAATGGGTCGTATGAGTGTCTGCCACTTTTAAGAAGTGTGCATAGGAATCAGCTTAACAATCAAGGCTTCCAAAGCAAGCGAGCAAAATTAAATAATGGGTCGTATGAGCGTCTGCCATATTTAAAAGATGAGCATAGAGAAATCAGCTCAATGATCGCCGCTTCCAAAGCAAGAGAGCAAAAGTAAACAATGGGTCGTATGAGCGTCTGCCACTTACAAGAAGTGTGCATATAGGAATCAACTCAATGATCGCCGCTTCCAAAGCAAGTGAGCAAAAGTAAACAATGGGTCATATGAGCGTCCGCCACTTTTATGAAGTGTGCATGCAGGAATCAGCTCAACGATCACCACTTCCATAGTAAGCGAGAAAAAGTAAACAACGGGTCGTATGAGTGTCTGCCACTTTTAAGAAATGTGCATATAAGATTCAACTCAATGATTGATGCTTCAAAATTATGCAAGCAAATGAAAACAACTGGTCGTATGAGCGTCTGTCACTTTTAAGAAGTATGCATATTGGAATCAGTTCAACGATCACCGCTTCCAAAGCAAGCGAGCTAAAGTAAATAATGGGTTGTATGAGCGTCCACCATTTTTAAGAAGTGCGCATATAGAAATCAGCTCAATAATTCTCGCTTCCAAAGGAAGAGAGCAAAAGTAAACAACGGGTGAGATGAGCGTCCACCACTTTTAAAAAGAGTGCATATAGAAATAAGCTCAATGAGAGCCGCTTACAAGGCAAGCAAGCAAAAGTAAACAACGGGTCATATAAGCGTCTACCACTTTTAAGAAGTGTGCATATAGGAATTAGCTCAACGGCCGTTACTTCCAAAGTAAGCGAGCAAAAGTAAACAACGGCTGATATGAGCGTCCACACTTTTAAAAAGTGTGCATATAGGAATCAGCTCAACGATCACCACTTCCAAAGTAAGCAAGAAAAAGTAAACAATGGGTCATATGAGCGTCTGCCACTTTTAAGAAGTGTGAATATAGGAATCAACTCAACGATAGCCACTTCCAAAGTAAGCAAGCAAAAGTAAACAACGGGTCGTATGAGTGCCTGCCACTTTTAAAAAGTGTGCAAGTAGGAATTAGCTCAATGATCGATTCTTCCAAAGCAAGCAAATAAAAATAAATAGGCCATATGAGCATCTGCCACTATTAAGAAGTGTGCATATAGGAATCACCTCAACAATCACCACTTCCAAAGTAAGCGAGAAAAAGTAAACAACGGGTCATATGAGTGTTCTCCACTTTTTAAAAGTGTGCATATAGGAATCAGCTCAACAATTGCTGCTTTCAAAGCAAGCAAGATAAAGTAAACAATGGGTCGTATGAGCGTCTGCCACTTTTAAGAAGTGTGCATATAGGAATTGGCTCAATGACCGCCACGTCCAAAGTAAGTGAGCAAAAGTAAACAACGGGTCGTATGAGTGTTTGCCAGTTTTAAGAAGTGTGCATATAGAAATCAGCTCAACGATCGCCGCTTCCAAAGCAAGCAAGCAAAAGTAAACAACGCGTTATATCAGCGCCCGCCACTTTTAAAAAGTGTGCATATAGGAATCAGCTCAACGATTGTCACTTCCAAAGTAAGCGAGCAAAAGTAAACAATGGGTTGTATGAGTGTCCATCACTTTTAAGAGGTGTGCATATAGGAATCAGCTCAACGATTGCTGCTTCCAAAGCAAGCGAGCAAAAGTAAACAACAGGTCGTATAATCGTCTGCCTCTTTTAAGAAGTGTGTATATAAGAATCAGCTCAATGATCGCTGCTTCCAAAGCAAGCAAGCAAAATTAAATAATGGGTTGTATGAGCGTCCACCAATTTTAAGAAGTGTGCATATGGAAATCAGCTCAATGATCGCCGCATCCAAAGCAAGCGAGCAAAAGTAAACAACATGTCATATGAACGTCCGCCACTTTTATGAAGTGGTGTATGTAGGAATCAGCTCAACGTCTTCCACTTCCAAAGCAAGCGAGCAACAGTAAAAAATGGTTCGTTTGAGTGTCCGCCACTTTTAAGGAGTGTGCACTTAGGATTCAGCTCAACGATCACTACTTCCAAATCAAGCAAGCAAAAGCAAACAATGAGTCGTATGATCGCCTACCAATTTTAAAAAGTGTGCATATAGAAATTAGCTCAACGATCGTCGCTTCCAAAGCAAGCGAGCAAAAGTAAATAATAGGTCTTATGAGCGTCCAATTATTTTTAAGAATCGTGCATATAGAAATTAGCTCAATGATTGCCACTTTCAAAGCAAGAGACCAAAAGAAAACAACATGTCATATGGGAGTCCGCCACTTTTAAAAAGTGTGCATATAGGAATCAGCTCAATGATCACAACTTCCAAAGTAAGCAAGAAAAAGTAAACAAAGGGTCATATGAGCGTCCGCCACTTTTAAGAAGTGTGCATATAGGAATCAGCTCAACGATCGCCACTTCCAAAGTAAGCAAGCAAAAGTAAACAGCGGGTCGTACGAGTGCCTGCCACTTTTAAAAAATGTGCATGTAGGAATTAGCTCAATGATCGATTCTTCTAAAGCAAGCAAACAAAAATAAAGGGGCCATATGAGCGTCTGCCACTATTAAGAAATGTGCATATAGGAATCACCTCAACGATCGCCACTTCCAAAGTAAGCGAGAAAAAGTAAACAACGGGTGATATGAGTGTTCGCCACTTTTAAAAAGTGTGCATATAGAAATCAGCTCAGCAATTGCTACTTCCAAAGCAAGCAAGATAAAGCAAACGACGAGTCGTATAAGCGTCTCCCAGTTTTAAGAAGTGTGCATATAGGAATCGGCTCAATGACCAACACTTCCAAAGTAAGCGAGCAAAAGTAAACAATGGGTCCTATGAGTGTTAGCCAGTTTTAAGAAGTGTGCATATAGAAATCAGCTCAACGATCGCCGCTTCCAAAGCAAGCGAGCAAAAGTAAACAACGCGTTATATCAGCGCCCGCCACTTTTAAGAAGTGTGCATATAGGAATCAGCTCAACGATTGTCACTTCCAAAGTAAGCGAGCAAAAGTAAACAATGGGTCGTATGAGTGTCCATCACTTTTAAGAGGTGTGCATATAGGAATCAGCTCAACGATTGCTGCTTCCAAGGCAAGCGAGCAAAAGTAAACAATAGGTCGTATAATTGTCTGCCACTTTTAAGAAGTGTGCAAATAAGAATCAGCTCAACGATCATTGCTTCCAAAGCAAGCGAGGAAAAGTAAAAAATGGGTTGTATGAGCGTCCGCCAATTTTAAGAAGTGTGCATATAGAAATTAGCTCAATGGTCGCCGCATCCGAAGCAAGCGAGCAAAAGTAAACAACATGTCATATGAGCGTCCGCCACTTTTATCAAGTGGTGTATGTAGGAATCAGCTCAACGATTTCCACTTCCAAAGCAAGCGACCAAAAGTAAAAATGGTTCATTTGAGTGTCCGCCACTTTTAAGTAGTGTGCACTTAGGATTTAGCACAACGATCACTACTTCCAAATCAATCAAGCAAAAGCAAACAACGAGTCGTATGATCGTCAGCCAATTTTAAGAAGTGTGCATATAGGAATTAGCTCAACGATCGCCACTTCCAAAGCAAGCGATCAAAATTAAATAATGGGTCTATTGAGCGTCCACCATTTTTAAGAAGTGTGCATATAGAAATCAGCTCAATGATTGCCACATCCAAAGCAAAAGAGCAAAAGTAAACAACGGGTCGTATGGGCGTCCGCCACTTTTAAAAAGTGTGCATATAGGAATCAGCTCAATGATTGCCGCTTCCAAAGCAAGCAAGCAAAAGTAAACAATAGGTCATATGAGCGTCTACCACTTTTAAGAAGTGTGCATACAGGAATCAGCTCAATGATCGTTGTTTCCAAAGTAAGCGAGCAAAAGTAAACAACGGGTGATATGAGCGTCCGCCAGTTTTAGGAAGTGTGCATGTAAGAATTAGCTTAATGATCGGTTCTTCCAAAGCAAGCGAACAAAAATAAAGGGGCCATATGAGCGTTTGCCACTATTAAGAAGTGTGCATATAGGAATCACCTCAACGATCGCCACTTCCAAAGTAAGCTAGAAAAAGTAAAAAACAGGTCATATGAGTGTCCGCCACTTAAAAAGTGTGCATATAGGAATCAGCTCAACAATTGCTGCTTCCAAAGGAAGCAAGAAAAAGCAAACAACGAGTCGTATGAGCGTCTCCCAGTTTTAAGAAATGTGCATATAGCAATCGGCTCAATGACTGCCACTTCCAAAGTAAGCGAGTAAAAGTAAACAACGGGTCGTATGAGTGTTTGCCAATTTTAATAACTGTGCATATAGAAATAAGCTCAACGATCGTTGCTTCCAAAGCAATGAAGCAAAAGTAAACAACGCGTCATATCACCGTCCGCCACTTTTAAGAAGTGTACATATAGGAATCAGCTCAACGATTGTCACTTCCAAAGTAAGCGAGCAAAAGTAAACAACGGGTCGTATGAGTGTCCATCACTTTTAAGAGGTGTGCATATAGGAATCAGCTCAACGATTGCTGCTTCCAAAGCAAGCGAGAAAAAGTAAACAACAGGTCGTATAATCGTCTGCCACTTTTAAGAAGTGTGCATATAAGAATCAGCTTAACGATCGTTGCTTCCAAAGCAAGCAAGCAAAAGTAAATAATGGGTTGTATGAGCATCTGCCAATTTTAAGAAGTGTGCATATAGAAATAAGCTCAATGATCGCCTCATCCAAAGCAAGCGAGAAAAAGTAAACAACATGTCATATGAGCGTCCGCCACTTTTATGAAGTGGTGTATGTAGGAATCAGCTCAACGATTTCCACTTCCAAAGCAAGCGAGCAAAAGTAAAAAATGGTTCGTTTGAGTGTCCGCCACTTTTAAGGAGTGTGCACTTAGGATTCATCTTAACAATCACTACTTCCAAATCAAGCAAGCAAAAGCAAACAACGCGTCGTATGATCGTCTACCAATTTTAAGAAGTGTGCATATAGGAATTAGCTCAACGATCGCCACTTCCAAAGTAAGTGAGCAAAAGTAAATAATGGGTCTTATGAGCGTCCACCACTTTTAAGAAGTGTGCATATAGAAATCAGCTCAATGATTTCCATATCCAAAGCAAAAGAGCAAAAGTAAACAACGGGTCGTATGGGCGTCCGCCACTTTTAAAAAGTGTGCATATAGGAATCAGCTCAATGATTGTTGCTTCCAAATCAAGCAAGCAAAAGTAAACAACAGGTCATACGAGCGTCTGCCACTTGTAAGAAGTGTGCATATAGGAATCAGCTCAACGATCGTTGTTTCCAAAGTAAGCGAGCAAAAGTAAACAACGGGTGATATGAGCGTCCTCCACTTTTAGGAAGTGTGCAGGTAGAAATTAGCTCAATGATCGATTCTTCCAAAGCAAGCGAACAAAAATAAAGGGGCCATATGAGCGTCTACCACTATTAAGAAGTATGCATATAGGAATCACCTCAACGATCGCCACTTCCAAAGTAAGCGAGAAAAAGTAAACAACAGGTCATATGAGTGTTCGCCACTTTTAAAAAGTGTGCATATATGAATTAGATCAACAATTGCTGCTTCCAAAGCAAGCAAGATAAAGCAAACAACGAGTCATATGAGCGTCTCTCACTTTTAGGAAGTGTGCATATAGGAGTCGGCTCAACGACCGCCACTTCCGAAGTAAGCGAGTAAAAGTAAACAACGGGTTGTATGAGTGTTTGCCACTTTTAAGAAGTGTGCATAGAGAAATAAGCTCAACGATCGCTGCTCCCAAAGCAAGCGAGCAAAAGTAAACAACGCGTCATATCAGCGTCCGCCACTTTTAAGAAGTGTACATATAGAATAAGCTCAACGATTGTCACTTCCAAAGTAAGTGAGCAAAAGTAAACAACGGGTCGTATGAGTGTCCATCACTTTTAAGAGGTGTGCATATAGGAATCAGCTCAACGATTGCTGCTTCCAAAGCAAGCGAGCAAAAGTAAACAACAGGTCGTATAATCGTCTGTCACTTTTAAGAAGTGTGCATATAAGAACCAGCTCAACGATCGCTGCTTCCAAAGCAAGCAAGAAAAAGTAAATAATGGGTTGTATGAGCGTCTGCCAATTTTAAGAAGTGTGCATATAGAATTCAGCTCAATGATCGCCTCATCCAAAGCAAGCGAGAAAAAGTAAACAACATGTCATATGAGCTTCCGCCACTTTTATGAAGTGGTGTATGTAGGAATCAGCTCAACGATTTCTACTTCCAAAGCAAGCGAGCAAAAGTAAAAAATGGTTCGTTTGAGTGTCTGCCACTTTTAAGGAGTGTGCACTTAGGATTCAGCTCAACGATCACTACTTCCAAATCAAGCAAGCAAAAGCAAACAACGAGTCGTATGATCGTCTGCCAATTTTAAGAAGTGTGCATATAGGAATTAGCTCAACGATCGCCACTTCCAAAGCAAGCGAGTAAAAGTAAATAATGGGTCTTATGAGCGTCCACCATTTTTAAGAAGTGTGCATATAGAAATCAGCTCAATGATTGCCACATCCAAAGCAAGAGAGCAAAAGTAAAAACGGGTCGTATGGGCGTCTGCCACTTTTAAAAAGTGTGCATATAGGAATCAGCTCAATGATTGCCGCCTCCAAAGCAAGCGAGCAAAAGTAAACAACAGGCCATATGAGCGTCTACCACTTTTAAGAAGTGTGCATATAGGAATCAGCTCAACAATCGTTGTTTCCAAAGTAAGCGAGCAAAAGTAAACAACGGGTGATATGAGCGTTCGCCACTTTTAGGAAGTGTGCATACAGGAATTATCTCAATGATTGCCACTTTCAAATCAATCGAGCAAAAGTAAACAATGGGTCATATGAGTGTCCTCCACTTTTAAAAAGTGAGCATATAGGAATTAGCTCAATGATCGCCACTTCCAAAGTAAGCGAGCAAAAGTAAACAACGGGTCGTATGAGTGTCTGCCACTTTTAAAAAGTGTACATATAGGAATCAACTCAATGATCATTGTTTCCAAAGCAAGCGAGCAAAAGTAAACAATGGGTCGTATGAGTGTTCGCTAGTTTTAATAAGTGTGCATATACGAATCAGCTCAACAATCGCTGTTTCCAAAGAAAGCGAGCAAAAGCAAACAACACGTTGTTTGAGCGTCCGCCACTTTTAATAACTGTGCATATAGGAATCAGCTCAACGATCGCCACTTCCAAAGAAAGCGAGCAAAAGTAAACAATGGTTCGTATGAGCATCCGCCATTTTTAGGAAGTGTGCATATAGAAATCAACTCATTGATTGCCGCTTCCAAAGCAAGAGAGAAAAAGTAAACAAGGAGTCGTATGAGCGTCTGCCACTTTTAAGAAGTGTGCATATAGGAATCAGCTCAACGATCATCGCTTCCAAAGCAAGGGAGCAAAAGTAAACAACGATTCATATGAGTGTCTGCGATTTTTAAGAATTGTGCATATAGGAATCAACGCAACGATCGCTGCTTCCAAAGAAAGAAAGCAAAAGTATACAACTGGTCGTGTAAGCGTCTGCCACTTTTAAGAAGTGTGCATATAGGAATCCTCTCAACGATCACCACTTCCAAAGCAAGCGATCAAAAGTAAACAATGGGTCGTATGAGCATCCGCCACTTTTAAGAAGTGCGCATATAGGAATCAGCTCAACGATTGCCGCTTCCAAAGCAAGCGAGCAAAAGTAAACAAAGGGTTGTATGAGCGTCTGCTACTTTTAAGAAGTGTGCGTATAGGAATCAGCTCAACGATCACCGCTTCCAAAGTAAGTGAGAAAAAGTAAACGAAGGGCCATATGAGCATCTGCCACTTTGAAGAAGTGTTCATAAAGGAATCAAGTAAGAAAGTGTGGTACTCCATGTTAAGTGATATGATAATCCATGGGGAGAAGCATCTGTATAATTTACTCGAAGAGAATAATGATATTTGGGAATATGAACATATGAATAAGTACATGATGATCAAGAATTACCACACATGGGAAGCAAGACTTCATCCAGTGAAAACTAATACATATACAAATGCACAAAAGGGGAACAAAGCCGAAAAGCAATACATATCCAAATCAAATGCACAAAAGGTGTGTATAGGAAAGTGACCGCAAAAGATAAATGGTACGCTAGCTTCTTCCAAAGAAGTTGTGCATAGTAAAGCGACAACAAAAGATGAATGACACGTTAGCCGCTTCCAAAGATGGTGTGCATAGTAGAAAATGTCAAATGAGAAAACTAATACATGAGTGAGTAAATGTATTTCGATCGAGACCACTTTATGCATGGGGGGCAAAGGTTCTCCCAATCCAAAACTTCACAAATATACCCAATGTCACTCACCCCAAGAAAATGATACCAAAAGAAACACCCCAGCTAGCTCAAGACAACGGCCTTATCCACAACAAAAAAAGCTAAGTAAATGTGAAACTACCAATCACACAAACGATTTTCATTATTATATACAAACCCATAAATGACAAAGTTGCTTCATATTCCTATAAAATATGATGTTTGGAAGATAGTACAAACACATAAAAAGTACACGGATCATAGTCACGTGAATCATTCCCCAAGGTAAGAAGAGGTGCTCACCTCCTCATCAACCCCGCCCAGACTATAATGACCATAATGCAAAGAAACAAACAAGTATCTATCACCTTAAAAAATAACCACGCTAACCAACACGTAGCTATTAAGATAACCCCACCCCGGGAGTAAAGTCCACCCGACTTCTAACTTACAGTGCAAATATATAGTTCATTTAGCGTTGAGACCGCAATGGGTAACACCGCATAAAAAGAAATCACAAGTTTATTAAATTTATGCAATTCTTAACAATTTACAATCCTATTCCCACGATGTCGCATGCTTATGCTGTCATCAAGACAAGCGACTGAGTGCGATCACTACTAAGTAATACGTGATCCATCATAGAAAGCATGTATCTAATATACTCTGAGGAAATAGCCATCCACACAAGTATAAATATACAAATCGGGAGATCACCATTAAAAATCATAAAGCGCAGAAAAATAAAAATCTCCAATTGTTCCAAGTAAACGATATAAAATTCCAGACATAATTCGCCTATTGCAAATCCCAACTCAAAAACACGTGGCATAAAACACCCAATGATCAATATTACCCTATCTGGGGGCAAGAATTCTCATACCTAAAAATGAATGTGAGAGTCCATAAGACAGAAATATACAAAAATCTGTCAGTAGCAAGGGGGCAAACATACACATAGCATAAATATGCGAGTATTTCTTTCGATATCTATTAACATACCAACATGGGGGCACCAAGCTATTGACACACAAGAAGAGAAAAGGTGCGAATAAATACATAGTGATCAAAACTACTTCATTCCTTTCTTACGTAAACAAAATCAACCAAAGAATATACTTATAATCCCATATGGAAGGAACAACCCTAGCTACAACCAACTGAACACTATTCTCTAAAATGCAGGGGCTACTGTCCACGGGTAGCACCTAAATCATAAGCCTAATACTCTCTTTCACTTAGGAAAAAAGGATCAAAGTGAGTCGTATATCTACACAAAAGTGTAGATCACCTATATACAGTGTCTGATTATCGCAAAAGCCTCAGCCACGCCTGCTTCGGCCCTATCACATTCACAGGCACGCCACAGATGCTTCTAGAAGAAACACATGCATTCGCAGCAATTCCCACTATTGAGATAAAAGTAATTTTTTTATGTAGCAAGCAGAGTACATGGAGATGACAAATGTCTCCCCCAACTCTGCCTTGGTCATTTCTGCACCGCTCTAAGAATCATCTAGAGACAGTCGTTAACTGTTAAATTACCCAGCACCACAACTGGAAAATGAATAGCCACCTCGATGATCAAGGAGAAAGTGGTCAAATTCCAACACCAATCAACCGCTTTGATAGTCATCACAACCTTCCGAATACTATTACCTGGTGATAACGAACCAAACTATAAATACACAACCCTAAGGATCTATCAATTACAGTTTCTGCATCCCCACAAACATATTCTCTTTTCCTCTTCTCAAAACGGCATAAGCAAAGCTATAAAAGAAAAACCACACAAAAAGAATGTCAACCACTTGTAAATTGAGTTATGAAAAATTAGGCCCAAAAGAACCCTATTTATAATAGACAACGAGACCCATGCGACAACATTTTATATGTCTATGTGAGGGGCCACTAATATGAGTATTTAATTCCAAAGCCTACAATCTCGAGTAAATAGCCAAAAATGTGCAACTTTAAATAGCTAAAAATGCAACATTAAATAGTTGAAAATGCACAATTTTCAAATTTTTAATCAATAACTGAGCACCTGCCACCGCCAATCATGAACTGTCTCTTGCATCATGACCACCTTCAGTTGTCTAAATCACCAAAAATTACCAATAAATAACCAACACAAAAACTAAGCCAATAAATAACAAGCGAAGTGACAACAGACAATCTTCTGCAAGCATCCATAATTTGTCATATACATCTATCCACAGTAATATTACCAAGCGAAACAAGCTGGTTTGCTGTGTCAAAACAACCAACGAAAGGAAAACTTTATCACAAATAGAAGAGGAGAAGCCCTTGATAAGCCAACCTATATCACAAAAATGGTGGAAATTTTGTGGGCCAAATTAGGTAACTTCTAAAAAGCCAGAGAATATTAACCAGGGCATCTTCTAAAAAGCAACAAGAAGAGAAACACTCAGACAAACACACACACCAACTCAGTTTAACAATGGAAAGTAAAAAAGGGGAAAGGGTCAATATTTTATAAAAATAAAATCAGATCAAAGACTATGTCCCATAAAGAAGTCAAAAGGGATGTAATGCTATCTCCAAACAATTACCTTCAACCAAACAACTACAAAGCTACTAAATTAAGAACAACATTAATACATCATTTAAAACACATGAAGGTACACATACAGTAGACAAACCAGCACCCAACCTGGCAGGAGCAACACCCCCAATAGTGCCAGTTGTACCCTTGTAAGAAGAACTATGAAGTTCGAGCAAAATAAGTGGAACATTATGGTTTAACTCATGCAAAATTTAAGTAACCCCAGCATCAGACACTGCCTTTTTCCCAACATCTTTTCCTTGCCACCTAAAAATGCCTCATTGAGTCGTAAGCCATTATTTGCCTTGCCACACTTTCCCGTGCTACCTCTACAACATAAGCTAACATTTCTACAAAGGCATTTTGATTACAAGAGGTAGTCCCTAGATAAGGAGCAGTAGGAACTATGCCCACCAAATACATAGCTGCAATAGCTAATGCTACCAAATAGGGTGAACTTATTTCCCTGTTGTTAGAAACATCGAAGGGCACTATTGTTACCAGCCCTTACGAACCCAACAAATCATTACTAGCCACAAAGAATGAAGTCCTCAGAACTGCAACCTGATCCCTTATTTCATCACCAACGATTTGCATGGGTGAAACTATAGCTCCTAGGAAACATATAACCAAAATAATATATAAGAAAAAAGAGATGATAGAAAGAAAATGGGAAAATATAAAGAGAAAAGATTAGTAAACTGTAAAGCAAACAAAAGTAGAAGGAATTCATTCTCTTTCAAAGCCACATCAAACTATTACTAGTATCTGTTGGCCTCTTTGACATGCATTCTAAATGTAGATAGCTTATTTCATCCTTTGGGTCAGAAATAGCAAGGGAACCTAAAATCACCCATTTCTTTTCCACCTTTCCGCTATCAGAGCCAGGTGACTCACGTTAATACAACCCCTTGGAGCAATAGGAGCGGTCTCCGTGCTAACCCTTCTTGGGGGACATCATTTTCATGATATCTCTAGGGGCGAGTACGAACACCAGTATGTTCTAAAAAGAAGTTGACTGGTTTATCCTCATCACCTAAAATAATCCTCACAACTTGTTCATCGCCCCCTTTGCCAAAGGGCCAAGCCTCCATAAGAATAGGCACATTCGCCAAATAACCCTCCAAAAATACATTAAAAACTTCTCCGTCCCAACCATTGGAACTTTTCCCCTCCAAACAGTGCACCCAAACATTTCTAAGGGTACATACATCCTCAAAACAACAATGTGGTTATTTTCTAGCTTCCGGATAAGTCTCAACTCAGCGGGTGACATTTTCCCAATATTAGACGGTACAACTCTATCCTTTGTCAGTCGATGCCATACAATAGGGAACTAAAACTTCCCAACAATACATTTTACTTTGATATACTTTTTCTTATCCAGCCAAAGATTATCAATGCGATTACTCATTAATGACCATTTCTCTCTACTGTGAAAAATAGTCATAAAACCCTTTGCATTCTTCTAATGGTCAGCCATCACACAATAAAAGTAACTAAATACATTGATATAAGGTTCGTCCCCATGAATCTTGTAATTCAAGAAATAAGTCACTAAAGTCCACCAACTAGTCTCGCTTAATTCACTCAGTGCATATCAAACCAATTTAACCAATCCACAAAGAAGGAATGCAACGACAAATAGAACCCAACTTGAAAAGAAAATAGACGGATAAAAAACCATGACCTCCCCTCATCAGAGCATGTACTCAGGCAAAATAACTTGATTGGCACACTAAATCGATAATAAAAATGGTTAGCAACAATAGGGCCCCGATACTCCAACATTGTCAACAACTCATCTAGTTTGGTAGTGCAATGAACCTCATCGTTCACCATAATAGATGACTCAGCCATCGACACAATAGAGGATTGTATTTTCCCTTTCTAGAGTTTTATTTTAATCTCCTTAGGAAACTCAAAAACAACAAATAAGACAAACAAATAAAGATCAAGAATACCAACTAAAGCTATTTATAACTAAGAAATGTGTCTTCCTCGACTCATTTTGGTATAGGAAAGGCTTATCATATGACTTTTCATATGCAATGGTTTACTCCAAAAGAACACTGTCTGATTTCTTAATAGATTCCATTACGCGACATTTCATAAGACAATAACAAATAATCACATAAGCAATATGCCCTTAAAATTTTACAAAATATTAATACAAAACCCCACCCACTTATAGAGCCTTCTTTAGATTCCTTAGGTTTGCCAATGTTACTTTATAACCTTTCATCACTTGGGGCGCTACTGTTAGTTCCTATAAACACATGCCACCACGTGTTGAAACTAGAACGAGTAAGAATGCAGACGATGTAACATAAAGGAAACCCAACAATGAGCATAACAACGTACGCAGACCATAACGCATATGATCACTGGCGAACTTTGCAATACCCTTCATAATCTATGGCGAGCAGACAGAACAGCAAGCAATAATGCGTCTCATTTGGTGGCGACATGGCTTCATGCATGACCTGCTATAGATGACAAGGGAAACCAAGGATGTCTAGTTATAGCATGTCCAATCATCGCACCATGACAACCCTGTTGTGACATATGTCCACGTAGTATAAACAGCGTATACAACAGAGAGATGGGAAAATCTTCCACTCTCCAAGAGCCAATTCCCACAACTTAGACAATGAATCAACTTCAAACCTAGAATAACCATCAGGACCATCATTAGACGACCATCTCTGACCCTGATCTATTTTAACCATCAACAAATTCTATAACTTCAAATATTACCACAACATTCACAAGTTATGCTTAAAATGATCATAGAAGGGTTAAATCTGATACACTCTTGCACTTAATATCCATGACATCCTATTTTGTTTTCTTTCTTTATATTAAAGATTCTGGTTTTTCAGGTATTATTCATTGAAATGTCGATCAGCAAACTAACATTTTTACAAATAGAAATATTTCCTTGTATTACTTTAAAGATAATTTTCAAAATGTAGGGCCAACCTGACATAGAAAAAATATGGTTGAATTGAGATGTTCAAGGAGGAATGACCCGTTAGTGATGTAACTGTGATGAGGATAATATTAAAGCTTAAGAATGGCATGAAATGATAATATTAAACTTATGGACTTAAAGCAAGGTTGTACCCTTGTGATTTGATTGGTTTATGAAATTAAAGAATGAACCTAAAGAAAAAGTTTAGCGGCTTAAGGTAATTCCTCACCCAAAATGACAAAAGAACGACAAATTCTACATGATGGGTCAAAAGATGAGAAAATTAGTGGGGCATCATTGTCATAAAACAACAAGATATTTTGTGCATAAGAGTTCAAATTAGAATAGACAAGAGAGGATTCGAATCCTGAAAGAATTTGATCAATGAAGAAGTTAAAAGTTTACTCAAAAGAACAAGAGTAAACAACAAAATTTTGGGGCAAAATTTTTTTTGGGCATGAAAATGATAAATTGATTTAATGAAGACAGAACTCAAGAAGTATAAGTTGAGCAATATTTGATAAAAGTAGGCCTGAAAAGCTGCTTTAGAGCAAAGGATACAGAAATTCTAAAGATTGAACTGCGTGTGAGATGGGGTGCTTTAATAGCAAAAAGAGTTTCAGTGAAGAAATGAAGCAAATAAATGTTGAGCCTCCTAGAAGACGAAATCTCACCCAAGTGGTCCTCAGCTTGCATTATTCATGCACCATTTGTAGTTAGATATCCCTAAAAATATTTTTTGTCTATTTTGAAAAATATCAACAAAGAAAAGAGTTCATAATAAGAAGAACTCGTTAACATTTCTAGGAGATTAAAGAGTTCATAAGGATGTTCTTCTTTAAATCATAAGAATTTCTTAATTCTATCATTTCTTAAGGATGTTTTTCTTTAAGTCGGCAGAATTTCTTAATATTATCCTTTCTTAAGGATTTTTTCTTTAAATCAAAATAATTTCTTAATTATATCATTTCTTAAGGATTTTTTCCTAAAATAAAAGAATTATTAATTCTATCATTTCTTAAGGATATTTTTCTTTGAATTAAAAGAATTTCTTAATTATATCTGTCATACGACCTTTTTTTGAGATTTGCTCGGCGAGGAGGGTTTTATTGTTTAATGTGAATTTTGAAAATTTGTTTTAAAAAGACTGGACTCACCACCGGTCACTTAGGTAGATCGGACACCAGAAAATCAAAACTAGAGATTCATTAAAAAAAATTGGATTCAGAAGTTGGTTACGTGTGGGGAAAGCTTAACACTCCTACAATGCCCAAAATTGGTACCATATCATTTGTTACTTTTATCGATGGAAAATTTGAAATTAAAATTGATTTTAATTAATAGTTCTTAATTGAATACAATCTTTAAATAAATGGGCTTTAACATTTGATGGTTTTAAATTAATTAAACGTTTAATTAATAACGGTGAATATAAATCTGGACCACAAATTAAACCGACATCCAATAAGATCGATTACTGTGTTAATTCATGGTTCGAATCAAGTACATCACCTTTATGCATCATGCAAGCATTTAAGTATGATGTTATGAATTATCATTTTTATTCAAGTTGCGGTTTACCTTTAGACAAAATAAATTAACTTAAACATTTGGTCATTATACATTAAGTTAAGATATTACGACACAAATATCAGAGTTAATAAATAACTCCTTTTTATAATCAAAGTTTACCAATTATCATGCAATTGGTAAATTAAGTATGGCATGAATGACAATTAAAAATATGACATAGAAGAAATTTCAAATAAACACCAAAAACCAACCTAAGTCATACGCTAAAAAAGCTTAAATTATTGATAGTATAATTAATGATCTATTATTAACTAGGTCATTCTAATATTAACCCTAAATTAATTGAAACCTAAATCCTAAATCCTAATATTTTATGGAATTATCTTGAATTTTAACAATTAATTAGATTAATTTTAAGTTATATCCATTTAAGTTAAGGACACTGTTTAAAAAATAATCAAATTAATAAATTTAAATTTTAATTATACGAGCTAAGTCAAATATTAATTTTATTTTAAGATAATTATGGATATGAATAAATTTAATTAATTTAAAATATATCCTATTAAGTTAAGGATATATTTTAACTTAATCAAACTAACTCTAACTAAAGTACTAACTAAATGCCTAATCTAAACCCTACATTTTAAATTTATTTTAATTAATTTAAACATATGCTCTATTAAGTTAAGTGCATATTTTAAATTAATTTTAAATCATATCTAAACAAATCTTAAATTTAATTCAATTAAATTAGGCATATGCTTCAATAAGTTAGAAGCACGTCTTAAGTTTAATTAAACTAAACTATTTAACTAAAACCCTAAACCTATTAGCCTATCAAACAAATAAGAAAATTAAACAATTAAATTAAAAAATAGGGACTAAATTGAATCAAATTCAAAATTATAATTAATCAAAGGACCCAACTGAATTAAATTTATAATTTAATTGATAGAAGAGACTCAATTAAACAAAACGCACATTACATTGCTCAACTTCGAAAAAAAGTACTAAATTAAATAAATTGAAAATAAAGGGGAACGGCTAGCATATCCATCAAAGTAGGGCGTAACCCGGTTGAAAAGACGTGGATCCTTTTGACCCAAGTCTAACGCCTATAAAAACCCCCTAAAATATTTCATTCAACCCTTTTCCTATTTCTCTCTCTCCTCACTTCGAATAACCCTTTAACTGAGAGCTTCTCTCTCTACAAACACTAAAAACCCAAATCCTTCCCCTATTTTCAAATCAAAACCTATTAACTCAAACAAGTTCTTCACCAGTTCATTCAAAATAACCCACATTGATCCTCAAAAACCCTAAAATCTTACTCAAAATCTATTTTTCCAGATCAAAACCAAAAATAAACGAAGAACATCTCATGTGTTCATCATTCATACACTTTGATCCAAAACCCTCACTCAAACCTAAATGATTTCTATTTTTAACTCTAAACCCAGAACACTTCCCTAGAAAACCTACTGTGTTCTTGATATGTTTTGCTGATGTGGCTATTTTCAATTGGTTGTTTCAGCCAAGGTGGCTCCTGCGAGCCTCTAGATTGGCCTAGTTCTGTCACTAGCACGTGGGGTGGTGTCCATGCACCTGTATGCCCTAGATGTTTTTATTTTCTGAGTAGGAGAATCGAGCGGGAAGGTTCTCTGAAAACTAAGCCTGCGTGTTTCCCGGTGATGTCCTTTAGATTGGATCTGGAAGGACGATTCAAATTCATTTCTGGGATACGATGAGTCTGAATCCATGTCCCTCTAAATTCTCCAATACATCTGGAAGGTGGCTAGCTGAAGGGTCACAGGCCTTGGGCTTATCTGGCTTTAAAATTGTACTTAAGTTTTATGCCTTTGTACATGGACATTATCATTATTCAATGGACTATTTATTGTTTTTTATATATGTATGGGTTTTTTATATATGTATGGGTATTTTAATGTATCGATGGTCTAATTATATGTATATGGATTTTTAAGTATGGAATATATAAGCTATGTATATTATGAACATATGGATCGGATATATATAGGGTATTTATGTTTATATTAATAATGGATGATAATATGAAGGTTAATGATAACAAATAGTAATGGATAGCAATAATATAAATGATAATGAAGATAGATAATAATGAATAATAATATGTATAGATAATAATCATATGAAGGGTGATGAATAACGATGAATAATAGGAATAGATGATAATATGACTCATAATTGGACCCATAACAAGACAGAAATTGGGCTTTTGGGATCTCATGATATAATAGGGCTTTATGGGCTATCATCGGGCCCTTATTTGATATTGATTTCTTTATTTTATTAAGAGAAATAGGCTAACTAATTGGTAATATTAACCCAGACAAAATTAGGTATGACAGCTGACCCTCTTTGTTCATTGATGTAGAACAAGAATAGGGCAAAGATTGAAAATATGATTTTTTTTTTCCTGTCTGGAATGGCTAAGACTTCTAAAAGTTGCAATTTGAATCATCGTGCTCTGTAGGCCTTACTAACGGTCCAAATCATCACAAACAGAAAAATTCACCATCAAACTGAGGATCCAAGTATAGGGGTGTGCATTATTCAGTTTTAACCAAATTAACCAACCGAACCAAATTTTTTTGGTTAATTCAGTCGGTTAATTTTAGGTAGGTTCGGTTAACGATTATTTTTTGGGGAAATTCAGTTATCGATTAATTCAATTCGAAGCCTGTTAATTAACCAAAATTATTATATATTAAATATTATATATATTACATATAATTATTTTTGGTCATTGAACTTTTAAAATTATAAAATGATCATTAAATTTTTTGATATATTATAAAATAGTCATTAAACTTTTATCAAATTAGCATAAAATGAAAGTTTATTTACCCAAAATGTCATAATAAATTTTGGTTAATTCAAAAACTGACTGAATTAACCGAATTTTTTTCGGTTCAGTTAAAAGTTTTCTAAGAAAATTCAGCTCGGTTAATGGTTAAAAGAAAAAAATAGTTAATGGATTTTGGGCAATTCAGTTCGGTCAGTTAACCGAATGCACATGCCTATCCAAGTTTTAGTTGACTATAGGTCGACAGTTCAGAGAATCAGAGTCAAACGCTAAATTATTTACTGATTATCTAAAATGCCATGCACTACTGGTTGGCATCTCAAAATATTAAAGTTACACACTGAAGGCTTTACTGATACTTCAAACTTTCGTGCGCTGAAGGCTGACTCATTCTGAAAGCTTGAATTAAGCACTGAAGGCTTTTATCGATACTCTGAATCATCATGCACTAAAGGCTGACTGTGCAGAAAAAATTAAGCACTAAGGGCTTCACTGATATTTTGAATCACCATGCACTGAAGGCTTGTGACTCAAAAATCAAAGTAGAGCACTGAAGGCTTTATTGGTAATCTTATGATCTTCAAGAATTTCTGTCAAAATAAACAAAAGAACTAATGATATGAGTTAGCATGCTCCTATCTTAAGAATGCTTATCTACGAATGATTCATGAATTATGCAGGCTGAAGATTATTTGGGGAGAATCTTTATTTTCAGAAATCTTTGCTATCTTCTTTGCTGAAGCTTCTTCCACTATTAATCTCACACTCGTGGTCTAATCTTCAAGATCTTTTTATCTTTTGCTCTAAAGTGCCTTTTCAGGTTTTCACTTTAGATTGCTTTTCTCAAGGCGCCTTTTTAGGTTTTCACCTTGATTTTTCTTCTTTTCTTTCTTTTTTTCAAGGCGTCTTTTCGGGCTTTCACCTTGGTTTTTCTTCCTTTTCTTTTTCTTTCTTTCTTTTTTCCTTTTTATTTTATTTTATTTATTTATTTACAATGCCTCAAAGGAGATAAAATTTTGACATCTTGCCTCAAAATTGTTTAGCATTCCTTTGGCCTTGAATATTTCTAACATCCAGATTTTGTTCTTTCCTTCGACATACCTTTTATCATTAACCAAGTACCGAGGCTATTCCCTCTGTTCTACCTACATTTAAAAGGTTAGTCCATCATAGTAATATCCATGAAATCTTTTGCTTTAATTATTCCTAGGAAGTTTACTCGCAAAGTTCTTGTTGAAATGAAAAGAGAAAGGCTCAAAGTACCATTGTATTAAATTTTGAGAAAAGAGAAATTTGATAATTCATGGCAAACATGAGAAAAACATCAATGCAAGGCCCCATGTATTCACTATATGAAGGATGCGAGAGCCTATCAACCGAAATAAAGCTCTCACATTGAGGTACTTTAAACTGAAGAATTTCAAGAGGTTTCTTGCCGGATGGCCATTCAAAACATATTCAAGCTGCCCTTTTAGGTTTTCTACTTGAATCCTCCTATGGATTTAGGACGCCTTTTTCAGATTTACATCCTGAACCCACATTTTCCTCTTCTTCTTTTTTTAATGAATATCTAAGGTTCCCTTTTCGGGTTTTCGCCTTGATATTTTCATTTTGCAAAGCGCCCTTTTCATGTTTTCACTAAGCTTTTTTTTTCTTTTTTATTTTTTCAATCTCTTTTGTATTCTTCAAACATAATATCTTTCCACTAAATTAGAGTTCACTGGCTTTTGCAACTCTTTCTCATCCATTTCAGTTATTAAAGCTCCTCTTGAGAAGGCCTTTTTGACAACATAGGGGCCTTCCCAATTAGGCATCCATTTCCCGTGAAAATCTCAATGAATTGGCAAGATCCTTTTGAGCACTAGACCTCCTTCTTAAAATTCTCTAGGCCAAACCTTTTTATCACAACTCCACATCATCATTTTTTGGTACATCTGACTATAACAGATAGCCTTCATTCTCTTTTCCTCAATGAGATTCAGTTGATCAAACCGAGCCTATACCCATTCTACCTCATCTAACTTTACTTCTATCAAAATTTGAAGAGACGAGACTTCTACTTCAATCGATAACACTACCTCTATTACATAAACCAAAGAATACGTAGTTGCCCCGGTAGAAGTTCATACAGAAGTTTAATATGCAAACAAAGCAAAAGGTAACTTCTCATGTCAATCTTTGTATGTATCTGTTGTCTTCGATATGATATTTTTGATGTTCTTATTTTCTGCTTCTACTGCACCATTCATCTTAGGACGACGAGTTACATAATTGTGGTGCATTATCTTGAATTGCTCACACGCTTACGCTATTACCTTGTTGTTGAAATTTGTTGCATTTTCATTAATGATTTTTCTGGCAACCCATATCGCCATATAATCTCTTTCTTTAGAAACTTGCAAACTGTAGATCTTTTAATATTGACATAGGAAGCTGCTTCTACCTGTTTGGTGAAATACTCTATAACCACAAGGATGAAATGATGTCCATTAGAAGCTTTTGGATGAATCTGTCCAATAAAATCCATACCTCATACAGCAAAAAGCCATGGTGCATTCATTGTGTGAAGAGGTACCCGTGGGGAATTGATCTTATCAACATATATTTGACATTTGTGACAACTCTTGGCATAATCAATACAATCTCCCTCTAACGTCGACCAATAATATCCATATATCATAATTTTCCTGGCCATTGAAAAACCACGTGCATGTGTGCCACAAATTCCACTGTGAACTTCTTCTAGAATACTCTAGGCTTATTTTGCATTAACACATCTCAACAGTACTTGATCTTTGCTCTTTTTCGTACAAAATCTCACCATCAAGTATATAGCCAGTAGCCATTTTTCTAATTGTTCCCTTGTCATTCTCATTGGCTTATTGGGGATAAGTTTGACATTTTATGTATTATAGAATGTCATAATACCAAGGATTTTTGTTTATTTCTTCCTCCAAACTATAACAATGAGCTGGAGTTTTGAAAATCTGCATCTTGATCGGCATCATAGTGGTTTGAGAATTTGCTTGAAACATAGTAGCTAAGGTAGCCAAAGCATCAGCCATTTGATTATCATCTCTGGGAATATGATCAAGGTAAATTTCATTGAACTCTTTTATCACCTTGCAAATCAATTTTTGATAATCAATCAACTTTGAATCTCTTGTTTCCCATTCTCCTCGAACTTGGTGAATCATGAATGAAGAATCACCGAACACTTTTAGCACCTTGATATTTCTTTCAATAGCCGCTCATAAACCCATAGCACAAGCCTCGTACTTTGCTATATTGTTGGTAGCAAAGAAATTCAATTTACTTGTGAAAGGATAATAATCACCTTCCGAAGAAACCAAAACTGCTCCAATTCAATGTCCCAAAGCATTGGATGCTCTATCAAAAAAAAGCGTCCAATAATTCAGTCTCGAGCTTTCTCCTTCTTTTTCCATTATACACATCAAATCCTCACACGAGAAATTAAAATTTAAGGACTCGTAATCATCCGAAGCATGGCTTGCCAAGAAATCAGCTATTGCCCCTCCTTTTATTGTTTTTTTGACTTACATAGACATTGTCAAATTCTGATAACAACATTTGCCAACGAGCCATTCTCCCAATTAAAGATGCGGTTTCCATTAAGAACTTCAAATGATCCAGTCTTGATATTAAGAAAGTAGTGTGATATAACATGTATTGTCTGAGTCTCCGAGCTGCACAAATCAATGCACAACTCAACTTTTGAATCGATGGATAATGTATTTCACAACTGGTGAACTTTTTACTCAGATAATAAATGGCTCTTTCTTTCTTCATGTTTCATCATGTTGGCCTAATACACACCCCCATTGAATTTTATAGACCCTTAGATAAAGGATTAACGGCCTATCCAGAATTGGCACTACCAAAATTAGGGGATACGATAAATATCTTTTGATTTTCTCCAAAGCTTCTTGACATTCTTCATCCCAAACTCCCAGGTTGTTCTTTTTCAACAATTTATACATTGGGTCACATTTATCAGTCAATTGGGAAATGAATTGTTAGATATAATTCAACCTTCCTAGAAAACCTCGAACCTCTTTCTATGTGGCTGGAAGAGGAAGATTTTGTTTGGCTTTCACTTTATGAGGATCAATCTCAATTCCCTTTTTACTGACTACAAAACCCAAAAGTTTCCTAGATGTGACTCCAAAGGTACATTTTGACGGATTGAGTTTCAACTGATATTTCCTTAGTCTTTGGAAAAGTTTCCTCAAATTTTGAATGCGTCCTTCTTCTGTTTGAGACTTGGTAATCATATCATCCATATACACTTCAATCTCCTTATGCAACATGTCATGGAATAAAGTCACCATTGCCCTTTGATAAGTTGCTCCCACATTCTTTAATCCGAAAGGCATCACCTTATAATAAAAAGTGCCCCATAATGTTACAAGGTCATTTTCTCCAAATCTTCTGGATCCATTTTAATATAGTTATAACCCAAGAAACCATCCATGAAAGAGAACCATGAATGTCCCGATGTATTATCAACTAGAGTGTTAATGTGGGGCAAAGGAAAATTATCTTTTGGGCTTGCCTTATTGAGATCCCTATAGTCAACACACATGCGTACTCTTCCATCTTTCTTTGGCAGTAAAACTATATTAGCTACCCATTTAGAATATTTATCCACTTTGAGAAAACCTACCTCAAATTGTTTATGAACTTCTATTTTTATATTTAACACCATCTCCGGTCTCATTCTTTTGAGCTTTTGCTGAGCCAGTTTACATTCTAGCCTTATTGTTACCTTATGTGCCACAATATCAGTATTCAAACCTAGCATATCCTGATATAACAATGCGAATACATCTTTGAATTCCTTTAGTAATTCAATCAAATCTGTTCTGGCTGAGAAAATGGTTTCAATTTTCACTTATCTTTTCTCGCTTTCTGTCCCCAAATTCAAAATGTCAATTTCTTATTTATGAGGCAAAATCTATTTTATTCTCTTTCAACCAATTTTAATAAAGGTAAACTACACGGTTGGCCACCCAACTATCAACTTCCTATTTTGGTCACTCAACTATTTTTTCATCAAAATCATCACTAACATTTTATTTTGTTATCATTTTGGTCATCGGCCGTTAAAAATTTAATGGAGATGGTAACGTGTAATGGGATAATAACACTGTTAGTCCTAAAACTTATACATTCTATTAATTAGGTCTTAATTCAAATAACTCAACAAATATATGGGTTAAACCCCAAAATTTCCATTTTTTGTCTTCTTCCTCTGCAACAACACTTCTCTTTCTTTTCTACTTTCCCATTTTTGTTATCGTTTCTGTTTACATATTCGGCTTACATTACACACTAAACATGTGGCCCCTCTTTCTTCGTTTTCTTAAGAGCAGTCATTCCAAACAAACCTTTGTTGTGGTCAGCTTTGATTTTATGTTCTGCAAACCATATCAACATGTTTCATTTCACACTTTGAAAAGTAAGGTAGTTGTTCAAATGTGATGAATGTGCGTGCTTACTTTGACTTGGGAGGTTGATGAATTCCTAATTGTTAAACATGGCTTTCACACCCGATTTTTTGGACAAAGATGTATTTGGCCTACAAACTTTCTAACATTTAATGTGGATTACCCATACAATGGATTCTACCGTATCAATGATACCAAAAGGTGGGGATACCATCGGTGGGCTTGATTGGTCACTTGAAGGAGAAAGCTCTAACTGTGGTGCAAAAAGGTTGAGGAACAACACCATCAATAATATGGTTCAAAATGCAAACATAAATTTTGCATATAATGTGAAAAGTGTGAAACGTGGGAGAATTATTTCATTAGGGAAATATGTGGCTGAGGCACATTCTTCAAAGATCAAGAGAGTTGATTTTTGGGTACCATCCTAGCTATCATTAAGTAATTTTGCATAAGTATATGGATCATCTCTCTATCTCTCTAACCATGATCGTTGTCACCGTTTGACACTTACCCAAGCTTTCAAGATCATTTGTGATAAAAAAATCTTATGAACTTTCAAGTTTCAACGACCTCCTATGTCAAATCAAGCATGCCTTGCTGAAGATTTTATTCATTAAAATACAATTACGAGAGGATGACTATTATACATTGTGTGTTTTGGTTTTGTATGCTAGGAGATATTGGTCAGCTAGTTTGTGTCTTATAGTATATATGCTTATTGTTTGTTAGCAAGATGCTGTGAATAGTGTTAAGCTACCCAACTTAACAACCAACAGTGATATATGGATCGAGTATCATGACATAGGCAATCACCGTATTAAAGCAGTTGCTGATTACAAGGTTTACATAGCTGGATCAATTTTGGATTTGCTTCATTTTGTTGCCCCAAAGTTGGTGGCACGAGTAGGCGCTCATTTTTCACATGGGAAATAAGAAAGAAGAAAAGAAAGAGAAGTGTTGTTGCCAATAAATAAGAAAAAATGGGGAATTTGGGGGTTGACCCATATATTTGTTGAATTATTTTGAATTAGGATCCAATTAATAGAATGTATAAGTTTTAGGACTATAAGTGTTATTATCCCATGACACATCACCATCTCCGTTAATTCTTTTAGCGGTCGGTGACCAAAATGATAATGAAACAAAATGGTTTTGACAAAAAAATTTGTTGGGTGACCAAACCAGGAAAAAAGTTGATAGTTGGGTGACCAACCGTGTAGTTTATCCTTTTAATAATTCATCAGGAACATCAATTTCCTCTACATCTTCACATTCATTTATTTCTGTCCAGCAAATGGTTTGCTTTATTTTGTGATCAGAATCAAATTCATTCATACAGTTAATAGTAGGAGGCCTACAAAGAAATTAGGAATACGTATACATACTTTGAAAATAACGAATAGTTTAAATTTAATGAATGAATGAATGTTTGCTACTTGAGAAAATAATATAAAAACAATCCAATTTATTGAAAGCAAGTAAATTGATAGGTGCCCTTACAAAAGACCCCCAATGCTCTCGGGCAAAAGCAATTGGGATAGTTCAGGATATTACTCTTTAATAGTTTTAAAAATCATAAGTAGATCTTCGGATGACTAGTTGTTGAGCTTTTTTCTCGGAATGCATGAAAGGATGCCATTCAAGAACTTGCCAACTTTCTCATTAGTTGAAGTGACATTAATGAGCATCCCATCTAGAGTTTCACTAAATATTTCTAGCTTGTGAAGGCTCTGAACTTTACGTATATCCATATTATCTTCTTCAACGGTATCAACAAGGCCAACATAAATGAATTTTATCTTAGAAGACTCTATAAGATCATAAGATAAATCTTCTCCCGTCAATCTTGTTTCTCTTCTTCCTTCGCTTTTCTTTATTTACTTCCTCATTTTGGTGAAACTTGGCTTGAAACCGAGTCTGAACTTGTCTTTCTTGTTTATCACAGGTATGGGTCAGAGATGTCCTTGCAAATTCTTTTCGCCAGTCTTAGCTCCCCTTCCCAATGTTTTCCTGACAGTCATCTTGGTATAGTCAGATAATTTAGGGCATGGAAACTTACCCCTTTCTGCAACAAATATGACATTAACAAACTCAAAGGCCCTGAAAGAACATTCTAAAACATCTTCACTTGCTCGATATGTGGGGAGTTAGAAGCCACTGAATCAATAATCTCCTATTCGGCCCAATGCTTACTAATTTACCTTCTATGATAAACTTCAAATTTTGATGTAAAGAAGAAGGAACTGCACTAGTAGAATGAATCCATAGTCTCCCGAGAAAACAATTATAGGTGGGCTTGATATCCATCACAAGAAAGTTAATATTGTATTTCATTGGTCCAATTAGTAGTGGTTCTTCAATGCAACCAAGTATATCTCTTTGTGTCTCGTCAGAAGCTCTCAAGGTATTATGATGTCTTCATATGTGAACTGTCGATCGATAACCTTTGTAGAGTCACCATCGGTAGCACATTTAGAGCATATCCATTATCAAGCTACACATCCAGCAATACATACCCTTTACAATGAGTGGTGATATTCAAAGCTTCGATTGATCCCAATCCTCTACTCGATATCTTGTCATCACTGAAAGTTATATAATTATCAGCCGCAATGTGCCCCATAATTTAATCAAGCTTGTCTACGAAGATATCATAGGGTACGAAGGTTTGATTCAACACTTTCATGAGAGCAGATGGATGTTAATATTGGCTCAACAATAACTTCATCACTGAGATCTATGCTTGCTGCCTTTTTAACTGCTCCACAATATTATACTCACTGTGTTTCAAAAACTTCAAAAATTCTTCAGCTTGAAACTATGTCACTAGTTCATTAATCTTAAGAGGTGGTTCTTTATCAAATATCTTCTCGAGAACCATTTCGCCCTTCAATTTTTGCCTTTTCATCTTCTTTAGGAGTATCTGGGGCATAACATCTTTCACTTCTAGTAAATTGTCCAACTTAATTCACATCCTCATTAGCTAGCTTAGTTTTCTCTTTGGGCAATTTTTTTCTTCTTCAATAGGTTTCTTCTCTTGCGTCGGTTTTTCAATTGGTTTTTCCCCTTGAGCTTGCTTTTGAATAGGTTCTTCAGATGTTTCTTCTTGCTTTTTAAGTTCGCCTGACACTGTGATATTGGCATTATACTTCCAATGGACTTTTCGAGTGTCTTTAAACGTGAAAGGAGTTGGAACAATAATTATAAATTTTGTAGTAGTCACTGGAGCTGCAACTTTGGGTTGACTTTTAACTTTCGGTTTAGCATAAATAATCAATGGCCTTTGTGCGCAATAGTTGCTTTTAACACTTTCAAAGGTACATACATCTACAGTCTTCTGAATCTCGTTGTTCTCAAAGAACTCTATCTCTTTATTATCCATCATTTTCTGAGTCAAGCTTCTAAATTCTGGGCAACACTGAACATCATGCCCCTCCTCTTGCTGGTATTCACAGTATATTTTTCCAACCTTTTTATCAATTTCCATGTTTTGTGTAATCAAACCATTCCCATGCAACTGCTTATATACCCAACTCAATGGTGACTTAATCTCATCCACACTTTCTTTACTTTCTTGAGGCTATATTCCTCTATGGCATTGATGCCTCAGCCACCATGATTAGGCAATGGATTTGTTGCAACACCCGGCTCATCGAACCATAGAACTCCCGTGCTGATTAAGTTCTGAACAACTTTCTTGAATGCTTTACAATTATATATATAATGCCTAGTGATTCTGGCATGATATTCACATTTAGCTTTAGTATCGTACCATGGTGGATATGAAGATTGAATCAGGGTAAGATGATAAGGATGAATCAAATCAACTTTAGGCATCTAGGGGTATAATTCAGCATGTGACACAGGGATTAGAGTGAACCCTTCTTCTTTCATTCCTTTCTTCTTCATTCTATTAAATCCTTGGGAATTCACAATTGCAGGCTTCGGTGTTATTATGACATTGTTAACACTAGGAGTACTCACATTACTTACTTCACTGTCATTCTTCTTGTGATACCCTTGTAAACTCTCTCCGGTCTTGAGTTTACCACTCTTAAATGTCACTTCTATTAACTCTGCAGTATTCAAAAATTCAGCAAAGCTCAAAGATATATGACTACCCATCTTCTCATACAACAGACCTTGCAGCGTGTCCAAAAATAGTCGGGTAATTTTGTTTTCAATGATAGGTGGTTGGATTTGAGCAGCTATGTACCTCCACTTTTGTGTATACTATCTGACACTATCGTTATGCCTGTGGACATTCCTTACAATGTGTTTCTATTAGGAATCATGTCCTTGACATGCTTATATTGCTCTGTGAAGATTCGGGATAAATCCTTCCAGGATTTTACATTGGAACGATTAAGCTAAGCATACCAACGTGTCGCTGCCCCGGTCAGGCTGCCTTGAAAACAATGGATGAGCAACTTTTCGTTCTTCAAGTGTGACGCCACCTTGCGGCGATACATAGTCAGGTGGGCCGATGGGCAAGTGGTTCCATCATATTTCTCAAAATCCAGCACTTTGAACTTGTGGAGGATGACTAAATCACCGACCAGACTTAATTCCGTAGCGTCTATCCCATATTCATTGGTTGCTTGTAAATAATTGACCTTTTCTTCCATCTGAAGCACTACTCTTCAAATCTCTTCTCAAACTCTTTCCTTAGTTTCATTCCAATCTCATTGATCAAATTCCGGCCAGGAACGTCCACCACCACATAATTTAAAAAAAAATTTCCCCAAATCGACTGGATTAGTAGTGGATTTTCCAGCCATTTGAGCATTTTTAGAGCATATCCTTCCAATTGAACCTTTGTGTGAGATGAGTTCGCTCCTTGATTCCCTTCATTAGAATTCCCATAACAAATTGGTGCTTTTTCATTATTTTTCACTCCTATTAGTGTATCTTTCAACAAAAAAAAACACACCCATTAGTGTAGTGAGTCTGGATAATAATTCATCATGAGCTTGTCAAATACTTCCCATATTATCTCAAGATCCTTCTAGGATTTCTCCATGTTGGCTAGTCTTTCTGTAACGCCCTAAAATTTGGCCTAGATGTTAATCGTATCTAGTAGATGGTTCGGGAGAACCGGTTTAGGCAATTCGAGCTAGTTTCAGGAATTAAATTGAAATAAATTGATTTTGGCTAAAATAAAATATGGAAAATGCTAGAAAATACTTAATTAATATTATAAGTATTTTGGTAAATTCGATTTGAAGTAATTAAATATGATTTTGGGACATTTTGATCTAGTGACTAAAATGAAAAGTTTTCAAAACTATTTTTGGTGACTAGATCGTAAAAGGGTCAAAACTTAGATATTTAAGGAGCTATTTGACCAATATTTTTCATTAGATTTTTCCCTTAAATTAGGCTATTTTAAAAGTGTTTTAATTGTTTTATTATTAAAATAAAATAGGATTTAATAAAAGGATTTTTAGATTTGCAAAATCACTTTCTTACGTAACTACTTTTATTCCATCTTTTTCTCTCAACTTTTCCTGCAACCAAACTAAGATTTTCACTCCAAAATTCTTAGGAATCAATTCCTATTGATTTCCTTTTTGTTTCCTAGTAGTTTATTCAATTCCTATTGCAAAATCTACTTGGATTTCAACCAAGCTTTGCCAATTAAGGGAGAAATAAGCAATTAGAGGGTATTTTTGTTTATCTGCTCTAATTAAAGGTTCTTTAATGAAATTCCCAAGTTCTTGATCCTTTGTTATTGATTTATGTTATGGAATTATGGTTTAAACATGGTTTTGATGATTAAATTGAGTTTTAAGTGGAAAATTTGATATACACTATTTTGGATCTGTTGTGGATTGACTCTAATGAGTTTAGATCTATTATACGTTTTATTTTAATGTTGAAAGAAGTGTTTAATCAATGAAATCCTGAAAATATGTGAATTGTTAGTTTTCTAGGTTGTTTATAGTTAGATTTCGCTGTGATCTTGTTGTTGTAGAGGTGTTGGAGGTATAAGGATGTAATTACGATGTTTTTGGATGTTAATTAATGTTGCTAAGATGTTAGAATTAATAGGTTTTGGCTGGGCTTTGGTTAGATGAGGTTTGGTGATGATTTTGGTTATTTTAGAGAGGTTTTTGATGGGTTCTTGATAAGCATGGTTGTGTTTGTAGGTTGCTCGAAGTTTAATATGAAGAGATGTGTTTTAATCCTCTATTTTTGATTGGGTAAAGTAGGGGAGAATTGAATCCTTTAGCTTTTGGAGAAGGCACAAATGCTTCGGAAGCTAGATTTGCGCAACGACAAGCTAACTTTGGATTGTTGGTGAGTGGAAACATGTTTTACTTCTATAAAAAGGTTTGAAAGAAGTTGTGGGAGTTTATAATAAGTTTGAAACACTTATCTAAGCTCAGAAGTAAGTATGGTTGAGCTCTCCCTCGATTTCTGTTTTGCAAAATGAAATCTCATGCACATGTTTATGATTTTGATTACTCACTGTATTATGCATGTTTTAGAAATGAAAGATGATGTTAATGATCAGATGTGATGATTATTGAGAATGAAACTTGTTTTATGAAAGTAGTTTTAAGAATACCAAAATGCATGGTTTAATGTGTTGAAACTGGATTGATTTGATGCATATGTAAAACAGTAAGGTAATGTTGTTTATTGAATATATTGGCAAGTGGTCGAGTTTAAAATGTTACCGGATATAGTTGGCTAGCCATAGGGTTTAAAGTCCACTATAATAAGTTGCCTCATGTGTGTCGAGGTGGGTAAATGTTTTGTTGACTCCCCCATGAGAACCGTAGCGGTCGAGGTGGGTAATTGTTCCGTTTACTCATACTGGTGGATTTATACATCAAAATCGTTGAGGTGGGTAATTTTTTCATTGCTCCCGTTTGAACCATTGAGGTGGGTAATTGTTATGTTGCTCTAGTTCGAGTATGCATGTGAAGTGGTTTGGAGAACCACTTGGGAAATTTGTGTACCCGATGTGTTTTATGAAATGAAACATTGATGGTTTTGAGTCATTTGAAAGCCAATATATAAGATAATGTATCATGAGAAATGGATTATGTTTGTATAATGAGATTTATACATGAGATTGCTTTTTAAGCTTATTATAGAGATTGTAGCATTTAAAGCTTAAATTGAGGTAGAGATAGAATCCATAATACATGTGTTGCAAATGTTTTAAATGTGTATACTTGAAGAGATTATCAAAGCATGAGATGTTTTGCCAAGAGACATTTACATTTGGTTTGAGTTAAAATGATTTAATTTGCATTGATGTGTTTTTGAGATTCCCTCACTAAGCTTATAGCTTACACTCTCCTTTCTCATCAATGCAGAGAAATTGTCCACATCAGATAACGAGTGAGCAAGGGTGGATCCAAGGGTTGAGACTTTCAAAGAATGGTTTTATAAATACTAAGTAGTAATAAGACGCAATGTGACCAAGTTGTTTTGGGAGTTACTCCCTGTTTGTAGAAGTTTCGTTTGATGTTTTGAACATGTTTGATCCTAAATGCTTGATGTTGAGGGGTTGGGTGACATTATGCATGCTTGGGCAGGAAACATGTCTTTAGGAGTTTGCTATAAATATGCCATGATGTGTATGAACTTCAACCATGTTGCTATGCTTGAAGATTTAATGTATGAGAGGTTATATGATGATTAGATGTTGTTTGGTGTATGTTTGATTGAGCCAAAGTGTCATATGTTGGACCAAGAGGTCATTACAAGTCTGTCCGTACTGGTACGGGTCCTTAGGGATCGGCACACGGGGACCTATCTCGGCTCAATCTGGGCAAAATTGCCTAGGCATACTGATACACCTGGTAACCATATCGGTACGCATAGCTGGATAATAAGCCTGGGTTTAGTACATGGGTTAACATACCGGTACGCCCTTTGGCTACTAGAATACTAATTTTTGAAATTGGCATACCTATAACAATATGCTTGAGGATCGTATCGGTGCGCCTTTTTCGTTTTTTCTCGTTGCTATACGATAACTACCTGTACTGATACTCCAGCCGTTAATTTAGTTACGATGCCTCTGAATGTTATATTCTTTGCAAATTAGTCCCTGATTCTTAATTATGCAATTAAATAAGTTTGGATGGTTATATTAAGTTAAGATTTAACTTGAAGGCATGTAATATGACTAAATGAGGATTGGTAAATTCAATTTCATCAAAGCCTTATAATTAATGGAAATTATGTTTTAGTCCCTATGATGCAATTTCAAGCAATTGGATGTCTAATCAAAGCCTAATTGGGATGTAACTTTCACCATAACCAGAATGAACACCTTAGGACTTAAATATGCATTTAGATAATATAAAAGAAAAAAATAGACCATTTCTAATGTAATTTTTTGGGTTTGTCTCAGCAAACCCTAATATAGCTCACTCAGTTCGGTCCTATGACTAGACTGGGTCAAGGGGGTTACATTTGGTGGTACCAGAGCCAAGATATGATTGTTGGGAGGTGGGTTATGGTTGTTTGATAATACATGAATATTTTGTTTGGCGTGTACGGTGTTTGAATTTGTGAATTTATGTTCGAAATGTGGAATGTTTGGGTGTTTAACACGGGGACACATTGCCTTATTACTACAAGAGTTAAATGATTTTTGGTTTTTAAACGTGAGCACCTTGGATTCTTGCTGTGAGTTGGTCTAATGGTATTGTTTTATTGCATTACCTTATTTTGGACTCATATTTTTATTACGGAATACAACCGAGATGAGATCTGAGATCGAATACGTTCACATTCCTAAAAGGGAGTGATGAGATATGGATCAATCCAAGGCTGGGGATAGCTTTAGCTTGGAGTTGAAAGGATGTAGGGGCTTATGTTGCGAAGTTGCCTCGAATGTGTTGATAATTCAGGGGTTGAGGATGATTAGGTTCTGAAAGTTGTGTTATTAGAGATCTCTTTCTGAGATGTTATAGACAATGTTAGTAGGGTTGTCTTCTTTTTTCAAGGTTAAGTTCAGTGTAGAGACGTGCTTTGGTACAACTCCCGAATTTTGTTGAGCTATGGTGGTGAGTAGAAAGGAAGTGTAGATGTGAAGATGTCTTCGTCTTCTGAGTATATGATAAAGTTGAGTAAAATTTGGTCTGAGAATGATGTTATTAAGTGTGAATTGTTAAACATGCATAGTACAAAACCCTTATAAGTATGTATTTAAATATGTCATTACATGCATACATTTGGGTATGACATTAGAGGTTTTGCATACATGTGCATAGGCATTAATAAGGGCATGTAGGTAACCATGCATACATGTCACACTTATGAATAACTTTTCAGAGACCGATGAATCTTGATGGAGGCTGGCTTAGCAGGGAGGTACTTTAGGATCTCAAAATTAGAAGTGTTTAAGGTGGATTTTCGAAAGTTAAGGTTGTGTTAGATTTGAGGCAACCTAGGTTGGAGTTAGAAGTGTGTGGTTATTGAGGATCAACTGATTTCTATCAAAACTCGTTGAGAAATTTTCTAAGGTTGTTGTGCCGTTAGCAAAGTTTTGGTATTAGATATGTCTATTGGTTCACGGAATCATATGAGGCATGATTGTCCGCAGTTAGTCAGAGTAGGGCAGACTTCTATACCTACAGTAGTTCCATAAAGAGGTTGTGGGTGCAGCCGTAGACATTTCTAGCATAGAGATGGCGGACAAAGAGTGATTGCACATACTGTATTGGTTCAGCCCGAGGGAGGTGGACCGACAAGCGTCTTTGCTCATCGCGTAGGGAGGAATGACACTGACGTGATTGCAGGTACATTTACCTTGTAGTCTATACGTTTGTTATCTTTGATTGATTTTGGTTCTATGCATTCCTACATTCTGCACAAACATGCTTGCGTGCTTAGCATACATGTAGAGTTGTTAGATGTTGGTATGCAGGTAACTTGTTCATTTGGTAAGATAGTTGTAGATGGGAGGTTGTATAAGAGTTGTCCCTTAAAGGTTCAAGGGCACGTGTTTGTGGTTGACCTAATAGAGTTGTTGTTTCAAGGTTTCGATGTTATTTCGGGGATGAATTGTTGCCACAACATAGAGCTGTAGTTGATTGTGAGACCAAGTGAGCTTCGCTAAAACTAGCAAAGGATTACGAAGTGGTAGTTGTGGGCGAGAACGTCAAGTTCTTGTCAACTATGGTTTCAGCTTTGGAAGCGTGGAAGTTGCTAGATTATGGGGGTTAGGCATACCTAGCATATATTATGAACCCTAATATGAAAGAAGTACGTGCCCATGATATCCTTACAGTTTGCAATTTTCCAGGAGTATTTCTGAAAGAATTGCCTGGTTCACCGCTAGACAGGGAGGTAGAATTTTGCATTGAGATGTATGCGAATACGGCTCTGGTGTCAATTGCACCGTATCATATGGAACCTAAAGAGTTGAAGGAGTTGAAGATGCAGTTACAAGAGTTTATGGATCGAGGTTTTATTTGGCCAAGTGTTTCACCACGAGGAGCACCGGTGTTGTTCGTGAAAAAGAAAGATGGCACGATGATAATGTGCATTGACTATCGGCAACTAAACAAGTTGATGATTAAGAACATGTATCCTTTACCGAGGATTGATGATTTGTTTGATCAATTTCGGAGTGCTGCGGTGTTTTTTGAGATTGATTTGAGGTCTAGGTATTATCAGTTGAAAGCGAAGGATAAAGACGTGCCGAAGACAGCTTTTCGCACGCGTTATAGGCATTATGAGTTCTTAGTGATGCTCTTTGGTTTGACCAATGCACCGGCAACATTTATGGATATGATGAATCGGGTGTTTCATGTGTTCTTGGATCAATTTGTTGTAGTGTTTATCAATGACATTCTTGTGTACTTTCGTACTGAGAAAGATCATGGTCGACATCTACAAATTGTGTTGCAAGTTTTGTTGGACAACAAGCTTTATGCCAAGCTGAGTAAGTGTAAGTTTTGGATCAAGCAGGTGGTTTTCCTTGGTCATATTGTTTTAGCCAAGGGTATTCGCATGGATCCGCAAAAAATTGAAGATGTTGTGAATTGGAAACAACCAAAGTCGGTATCGGAGGTTCGTAGTTTCCTGGGTTTGGCAGGATATTATCGACGCTTCATGGATGGTTTTTCGAGGATTGCTATTCCTTTTAACGAAGTTGTTGCAAAAAGATGTAAGCTTTGAGTGGACGGAGAGTAGGCAGCAAGCTTTTGATAAGTTGAAGGAAGCTTTGCTGCAAGCTCTAATCTTGATTCAACCTGAGTCAGGGAAAGAGATTGTTGTGTATAGTGATGCATCTTATGTGGGTTTAGTGTGTGTGTTGATGCAAGAAGGAAAGGTTGTAGCTTATGCATCTAGACAGTTGAAGGTGCATAAGGGCAACTATCATACGCACGACATTGAGCTTGCTGCGGTGGTGTTTGCTTTGAAGATTTGGCTACATTATCTTTAGTGTGTGGTGTTTGCTGCGGTGTTGTATACACAGATCACAAGAGCTTGAAGTATCTGATGTCATAGAAGGAGTTGAATCTTAGGCAACGAAGATGGTTGGATTTGCCTAAGGATTGTAATTTGAAAATCGAGTATCATCGAGGGAAAGCTAATGTGGTGGTTGATGCTTTGAGTAGAAAGGTTGCGGTTGGGTTGCGGGTGATGTTTGCTCGTTGAGTATAACGCATGATGGTGGTTTATTGGCTGAATTTAAAGTGAAGCCATCGTCGTTGCAACTGATCAAGGTGAAGCAATCGTTTGATGATTCCTTGGTACCACATGTTAAGGATATTTTGGATGGCAATCAGACGGATTTTTGCTTTAGTGAGGGAGGTGTTTTGTGTTTCAAAAGTCAAGTGGTGGTGCCAAAAGATGAAGAGTTGCGGCACACTATCTTGGCCGAGGCACATTCGAGTCATTTTGCTAAGCATATAGGGAGTACGAAGATGTATCAGGACTTGAACAAAGAGTATTTATGGGTTGTCTTGAAAAAGGATGTCACTGATTTTGTTGCTCATTGTATGGTTTGTCAACGTGTTAAGGCATAACATCATTTTCCTTCAGGGTTGTTGCAACTGTTAAAGATTCTGGAATAGAAGTGAGAGAGAATTACCATGGATTTCCTGTTCGGTTTGCGTTTGACGCCAACAAAGAAGAATTTTGTGTGGGTGATTGTGGACAGGTTTACAAAGTGTGCACATTTACTAGCTGTGCATACGATGTATAATTTGGACAAGTTGGCGGAGTTGTATATTGTTGAGATTGTGAGGTTGCATGGAGTGCCAAAGTCTATTGTATCAGATAGAGATCTGCGTTTTACCACGAGGCTTTGGTAGTGTTTGCATAGAGCTTTGGGTACACGGTTAAGCTTCAGTACTTCGTATCATCCTCAAATGGATGGTCATTATGAACGTGTTATCCAAGTTTTGGAGGATATGTTGCGGTGTTACATCATTGATTTCCAAGGACCTTGGGTGAAGCAGTTATCGTTGGTAGAGTTTGCCTATAACAACAGTTGTCAAGCAAGTATTCAGATGGCATTGTACAAGGCTTTGTATGGTAGAAGGTGTCGTATGCCACTTTGTTGGGTGGAGGTAGGAGAAAAGTATGTTTCTTTACTGGAATTGTTGAAAGATACCAATGAAAATGTAAAGCTTATTAGTGATCGGTTGAAGGCAATTCGAGTTAGTTTCAGGAATTAAATTGAAATAAATTGAATATGGTTAAAATAAAATATGGAAGAATGCTAGAAAAATACTTAATTAATATTTTAAGTATTTTGGTCAAATTCAATTTGAAGTAATTAAATCTGATTTTGGGACATTTTGGTATAGTGACTAAAATGAAAAGTTTTCAAGACTGTTTTTGGTGACTATATCGTAAAAGGGTCAAAAATTAGAATCATTACGGCTATTTAACCAATCTTTTTCATCAAATTTCCCCTTAATTTAGGCTATTTTAAAATTGTTTTTAATTGGTTTATTGTTAAAATAAAATAGAATTTAATAAAAGGATTTTTAGATTTGCAAAATCATTTTCTTACAAAATCACTTTCCTATCAGCCAAACTAAGATTTTCACTCCAAAATTCTCAGGAATCAATTCCTATTGATTTCCTTTTTGTTTCCTAATTGATTTTTTCAATTCCTATTGCAAAATCTGCTTGGATTTCAACCAATCTTTGCCAATTAAGGGAGAAATCAACAATTAGAGGTGATTTTTTGCTTCTCTCCTGTAATTAAAGGTTCTTTAATGAAATTCCCAAGTTCTTGTTACATTGTTATTGATTTATGTTTTTGAATTATGGTTTAAACATGGTTTTGATGATTAAATTGAGTTTTAAGTGGAAAATTTTATATACACTATTTTGGATTTGTTGTGGATTGATTCTAATGAGTTTAGATCTATTATAAGTTGTATTTTAATGTTGAAAGAAGTGTTTAATCAATGAAATCTCGAAACTATGTGAATTGTTAGTTTTTTAGGTTGTTTATAGTTAGATTTTGGGGTGATCTTGTTGTTGTAGAGGTGCTCGAGGTATAATGACATAATTAAGATATTTGTGGATGTTAATTGATGTTGTTAAGATGTTAGAATGAATAGGTTTTGGCAGGGATTTGGTTAGATGAGGTTTGGAGATGATTTTAGTTATTTTAGAGAGGTTTTTGATGGGTTCTTGAGAGGCGAAGTTGTGTTTGTTTGATGGAAGTTTAAGATGCAGAGATGTGTTTTAATCCTCTGTTTTTGATTGGGTAAAGTAGGGGAATTGAATCCTTTAGCTTTTGGAGAAGGTGCAGAAGCATCAGAAGCTTGATTCGCGCAACGACTAGCTAGCTTTGGATTGTTGGTGAGTGAAAACGTGTTTTATTGCTATAAAAAGGTTTGAAAGAAGTTTTAGGAGTTTAGAATAAGTTTGAAACACTTATCTAAGCACATAAGTAAGTATTGGTTGAGCTCTCTCTTGATTTCGGTTTTACAAAATTAAATCTCATGCAGATGTTTATGATCTTGATTACTCACTGTATTATGCATGTTTTAGAACTGAAAGATGATACTAGTGATCATATGTGATGATTATTGAGAATGAAACTTGGTTTATGAAAGTATTTTTGAGAATAATAAAATGCATGGTTTAATGTGTTGAAACTGGATTGATTTGATGCATATGTAAAACAATAAGGTAATGTTTTTTTTATTGAATATATTGACAAGTAGCTGAGTTTAAAATGTTATCAGATATAGTTCGCTAGCCATAGGGTTTAAAATGCACTATAATAAGTCACCTCATGTGTGTCGAGGTGGGTAAATGTTCCATTGACTTTGCCATGAGAGCCGCAGTGATCAAGGTGGGTAATTGTTTCGTTTACTCCCGCTGGTGGATTTATACATCAAAACTGTTTGAGGATGTATGTGAAGTGGTTGAGAGAACCACTAGGGAAATCCGTGTGTCTGATGTGTTTTTTGAAATGAAACGTTGCTGGTTTTGAGTCACTTGAAAACCAATATATGAGATAATGTATCATGAAAAATGGATTATGTTTGTATAATGAGATTTATACATGAGATTGCTCTTTAAGCTTGTTATAGAGATTGTGGCATTTAAAGCTTAAATTGAGGTAGAGATAGAATCCATGATATATGTGTTGCAAATGTTTTAAATGTGTATACTTAAAGAGATTATCAAAGCATGAGATGTTTTTCCATGAGACATTTATATTTGGTTTGAGTTAAAATGATTTAAATTGCATTGATGAGTGTTTTTGAGATTCCCTCACTAAGCTTATAGCTTACACTCTCCTTTCTCATTAATGCAGAGAAATAGGCCATATCGAACAACGAGTGAGCAATGGAGGATCCAAGGGTTGAGACTTTCAAAGTATTGTTTTGAACTTGTAATAAGGGGTAGGAAGCATGTCTTTAGGAGTTTGCTATGAATATGCCATGATGTGTATGATCTTCTACCATGTTGCTATGTTTGAAGATTTGATCTATGAGAAGTTATATGATGATTAGACGTTGTTTGGTGTTTATTTGATTGATCCAAATTGTCATATGTTGGACCAAGAGATCATTACAAGTTTGTTCATACCGGTACGGGTCCTCAGGGATCGGTACGCGGGGACCTATCTCAGCTCAATTTGGGAAAAATTGCATAGCCGTATCGATACGTCTGGTAACTATATGAGTACATGGTTTCGATATGTGGTTTCGGTAACCGTATAGCTAGATAATAAGCATGGTTTCGGTACATGGGCTATTGTACTGGTACGCCTTTTGGTTACTGAATCTTGATTTTCGAAATTGGCATACTCGTACCGATACGCTCCTCAAGCGTATCGGTACGGTCTTTTCGTTTTTACCCGTTGCAATACGATAACAACCTGTACCAGTACGCCGACCGTTAATTTAGTTAAGATGCCTCTGAATGTTGTATTCTTTGCAAATTAGTCCCTGATTCTTAATTGTGCAATTAAATAAGTTTGGATGGTTATTTTAAGATGAGATTTAACCTGAAGGCATGCAATATGACTAAATGAGGATTGTTAAATTCAATTTCGTGAAAGTCCCTATAAGTAATGGAAATTATGTTTTAGTCCCTGTTATGCGATTTTGAGCAATTGGATGTTGAATCGACAACCGATTGGGATGTAACTTTAACCATAACCAGCATGAACACCTTAGGACTTAAATATACGTTTAGATAAGATAAAAGAAAAAATTGTAATGCCCTGAAATTGAGTGTAGATGTGGGCCGGATCGGGTAGGTGGTTTGAAAGAACCGATTTAGGCAATTCAAATAGTTTCGGGAATTAAATCTTATAAAATTGATTTTTGGATAAAATAAAATATGTAAAAATATTAGAAATTATTTAATTAATATTTTAAGTAATTTTGTAAATTCAATTTGAGGTAATTAAATCTGATTTTGAGACATTTTGGTCTAGTGACTAAAATGAAAGTTTTTAAAACCATTTTTGTTGACTAAATCGTAAAAGGGTCAGAACTTAGAATATTTAAGGAGCTATTTGACCAATAATTTTCATCAGATTTCTTTCTTAATCTAGGCTATTTTAAGGTGTTTTTAAAATGTTTGATAATTAAATAAAATAGGATTTATTAAAAGGAATTTAATTGGCAAAATCACTTTCTTACGTAACTACTTTTCATCCAACCTTTTTCTCTCAACTTTCTCAGCAACCAAACTAAGTTTTCTACTTCAAAATTTCCTAGAATCAATTCCCATTGATTTCCTTTTTATTTCTAATTGATTACTTGAAAGTCTGATGCAAAATCTCTTTGGATTTCATCAAAGCTTGGCCAATTAAGGGAGAAATCAACAAGTAGAGGTGATTTTCGTTTCTCTCCTCTAATTAAAGGTTCTTTATTGAAATTCACAGGTTCTTGATCCTTTGTTGTTGATTTATATTATAGAAATATGATTTAAACATTGATTTGATCATTAAATTGAGTTTTTACTTGGAAATTGATTTGGATCTGTTTTGGTGATGAATCTAATTGATTTAGATCTCTATTTGGATGAGTTTTAATGTTGAAAGTGTAATACCCAAAAACCAGTTTAGAAGTATGTTATTAAACCGAATGCTAATAGAATTGTTTTGACTTGCTTCATGATGAATTTAGAATTTGTAATTAAGTGAACTTAGGGCCGGATTAAAGAAATTGAAAGGTGGGTGTCTAATACAAAAAGGACTTAGCCGAAAATTTTGGAAACTTAAGGATTGCATGATAAACAAATTGTACAAGTGGACTTGTACACATGGCTTTCATGGATGAAGGCATGTGTTAGGGGGGAAAGAAGAGGGTCTCGACCATTGGAGTGATAATAAAAAAATTGTCTCCTTCATCCTCAGAGGCCGAAACCCCAAAGAGAGTGAAGGTGTTGAGCTTGTAGCCATGGCAACATGAGAAATTGAGTTAACTGCAAATCCTTTTGAGTTGAGTTGGAGATTTGATTCGGGTAACAAGATTTAGGGGGTCAGCAAACTTCCTTTCCCTTCTTAGAACTTGATATATACTTAAGAAATCCTAGTATAAATCTCATGTGAATGTGTTGTTAGTAGAATTGTCGAAGCAATGAATCAATGTCATGAAATGTTAGATTATTTGAATGATACAAATTGTAGATTGCCATGTTCCTTGTGTTTATGTAACATAACTTAAGATGTTAAACTGCTTAATGATGAATTACAAATTAATTCAGATATCTTAAGTATTCGATTGTATCACATTTCAATTGTGTAGTTGAGTTTGGAGCTTGATTGTAGTCACCTTGCTCGATAGTATAAATTAAGATTGTTTTGATAAAAAAGAATTGTTTAGGGGATTGTTTGCAAGAAAATTTGGGGCTGAATTATTGTTTTATGAAACTAAAATTGGGGCTGTTTTGTAACAATTAAGGGGTTGAATTTGAATTAAACAATGGTTGTTTTATAATGCTGAAAACAGGAGACTGTTTTACACTAAAATATGGGTTGTTTTGTAATAATTAAGAGACTGTTTTGAATGAAATAAGGACTATTTTGGGGCTATTTGTAAATCTAAAAATAGGGGACAGTTTTATAAAGTTCAAGGCCTAATTTGCAATAGAATATGGACTGTACTAGATTGTTTTGTGTGTATATGAAATTTAGTGGACTGTTTTGAAGTATATAGGTATGTATGGAAGTGTATGGACTGTTTTAAAGGTATATAAATAAGTTAGGGACTGTTTTGTGCATATATATGCATACACATGCATATTAGACTATTTCGGATACATATGAAAGTATATGGGACTGTTTTAAACATGTAATTGTGAACTTCTGTAATTGAGACTGTAACCCCCTCGACCCGACCTAATCGCAAGACGGAACCGAGCAAGCTACATTAGGTTTACCGAAGTAAACATAAAAGATTAAACCTAAGACACATCCATTTTTTTCTTATATTTTATCTAGATGCATTTATGCTTTCCTACCTAGTCATACTGTTCATAGGTGAGCACCCATCTCAATCGGGCATCATAACGACATCCAATTAGCCACAAACACGAATTAGGGACCAAAACATAATTTCAGCAATCTGGAAGGACTTTTCTAGTTTTAAAGTTACCAACCTTTAATAATGTATATTTCAAGCTTATATATCAGAAAATATCCCAAATAGACCCTCCAAACTCACACAATTGAGCCCACATCAATTAAGGACAAAATAAGAAAAAAAAATAGAACTTCACTAAAGCCATTAACTAACTTAACTGCCTCGGGTATTGTTACGCAAACTTGAGTATTGGTATGCCCTTTCCATTTCGAATTCAAAAAATTCCAGTAGCCAATTCCCGTACCGGTACAACCCTGCGCACCGATACACCTTACCAAAATCAAAGGCTTGTATCAATCCTCAAACTCGTGTACCAAAACCCCATGCCAAACTCAGCCCTCCTGTACCGATACGCAAACCTGAGTATCAGTCCTCCGCTCTTAAAAAGTATTTCCGTATCAATACGTCTAATCCGCATACCGAAATCACAAGCCCGAAATGGCTTATCGTACCGATACGTGAATACACGTACCAGTACGCCTGGCCTTGAATGGTCACAATTGGCTGGTTTAGCATGCTTATTTCAAAACTAAACCATCTCATCATGCCACAAACTCTCATACAACATTACCAAGATGTAGCAGCAACCTAAACAACATAAGATCAACAACCAATTAGCATTCATACAACCCATGATATTCTAAAGGCATGCTTACTAAAGTCGTTTTGCCAAACATCCCAAAATACACAAATAGGCCAATCTCAGCATATGCATCATAAGAACACAACCCACATAGCATAATAAACTTGCTTAAATCATCACAACATGGCAATCAACAAGGAATCTCTAAATGCATACCTAAGCAACCATTCATCCACAACTATAAGCATGTATTAGCAACAAGCTTAGCATCACCGAACATTCTCAAAACCTAGCATAGTAACATACTCAAAATCCACAAGGAAATAGAATTACAAATCCTAAAAACCATGGCGAACACATTGCCTTAATAACCGAAACATAAATCGAGTTCATAGTCAAACTTGTAATGTCCTTGGATCACTTAACGTTACCTCTTGCTGCCCCGAAACCTTAATGTTCTGCATCATTAGGAAAAAGAAAGCGTAAGCATACTTGCTTAGTGAGGATGCTCATAAAACAATGATGCATTTAAACCATTTGAGAACAACATGCTTGTTTACCAAAAACATGTTTACAACCAAAGCATTTTCCATGATTCCAACCGAATCAAAGCATAATAACCTTTATGCAACATCATGTACATTCCATGCTTAAATCCCAAAGCATTAAATCGTAAACCATGCTTAAATCTCGAGGCATTAAATCATAAACCATGCTTAATTCTCAAAGCATTAAATCATAAACCATGCTTAATTCTCAAAGCATTAAAGTATAAACCATACTTAAATATCGAAGCATTAAAAATAAACCATGCTTAATTCTCAAAGCATTAAATCATAAACCATGCTTAAGTCTCAAAGCATTAAATCATAAACCATGCTTAAATCTCAAAGCATTAAAAATAAGTTCAACACATGAAACTCCACATATATTGGCAATTATAGTGACCCGGATAGACTACCCTCTATCCACATATATCGGATACACGGATTTCTCATATCATGCCTAGTTAGACTGCATGATATCCTAAACGTTGCCTAGTTAGACCGTAAGATTTGGAACCCTCGTCTAGTTAAACCGCGAGCTTAACACCCTTGCCTAGTTACACCGCAAGTTTTCCATCCTTGCCTTGCTAAACCGCAAGATTTGACAACCTCGCCTAGTTCAACTGCGAGTTTTACCTCCTTGTCTAGTTAAACCGCAAGATGTTATTACCTCGCCTAGTTAAACTGCAAGATTACCATCAATTTGGGTTGCCTAGTTACACCGCACGCCCAAAATGATGTCCCAATAGTCCGGGTGGCCTTGTTAAACCGCCAGACCTCAAAGACCCATGGCCATGATCTATTTTGTTCATATTTTATAGTGCACTTTTAATCCTATGGCATGCCAACTATATCTGATTGTTTTCTCACCTTCTCACATAGCCAATATATCATTTATAAAACCATTTACTTACTGTTTTACAATGCATTACATAAAACACCACATATGCAAATCTCATTGCCAATGCATTAACACCATTCCCAACCGGAATGAAAACCAATGCTCAATAGCATTTAATATACTTTCAAACCCCCGTATATGTACTCAAAATCATGCATTACCAGTAAGTAAATCATACCATGTTTATCGCCAAAACCTGCAAACAACATGCTCATATCCAAACTGACATTCTAGAGCAAAATAAGGGAAATTACTTCTCAGCTTAGGCAAGTGTCCCATGCTTACCCTAAACTCCCAACAACCTTTACAAACCTTTGTAAAGGATTTAAAACCAGTTTCCACTCACCGATACACTTCGCCTTCCTTGCCAATGCGATACAAGCTCCCGGCAAGCAACAAACAACGTCAAGCTTCGTCACCTTGGTTATCCCCTGTTTTATACACATAAAACCAGAGAATAAATGCATCATTATGCATTCAAACCACTGCCTCAAAGAAAAAACTCGCAACTCTCAGGTTGCCCTCTTAGAAACCATCAGAAACAAGCTGAAATCATCAACAAACGTTTCTGAAACTTAACCCAGCCATAAAACAATGATTCAACCCATCAATCAACATCAAATAAAGTCCAAAAACCCCTTTCCCAACATCATTTTACTTCCAGCAATGATTAAACTCGAATATTATCACAAAAACTCAAATCTATCAACCTAAACAATTAAAGATCCAAGAGTTTCGGGATTCTATTGATAAAAACAACTTATCAACATCATAATACTTCAAAATATGTATTAAATCAATCTTAAAAACTAGAAATCAGATCCACTTTGAAAATTACCTTGTTACATCAATTTTACCCAGTTTACTCAATCAAACATTGATAGATCATCAAAATCAGTTTCCAATCAATAAATCAAGGATCAAACACTTGGGAATTTCAATAAAGAACCATACAATAGAGGAAATCACATACCTTACTCCTATTGTGATATTTCTCCCTCAATTGGTTTGATAAAAGCTAAGAAAACACTAGATTTAGATGAGATTTTGTAAAAGCAATGTTAATTAATCAATTACAAATCATAAATACCAGTTAAAAGACTTCTCACCTCTGGATTTTGATGAAAACTTGAGTGTTTGGCCGAGGAGAGAGTGAAGAGAAAAGTTACGTGAATTTTCTTTAAAGTGCTTAACTAACTTTTTAACTAAAATCCCCTTTTAAGTAACTTTAAAACACATGATAAAATGTCTTTAATTAAGGGAGAAATCATCAGAAAAAACTTGGTAAAATAGCTCCTTAAAGATTCTAAGAATTCGACCCTTTTCATTTTAGTCACCTTTAAAAGCAGTTTTCAAAACTTGCATTTTGGTCACTAGCCAAAATATCTAATTTCCAAATCTTATTTTCCAAAAATTGATTTCACCATTATCCTTAATATAATTAATAATGATTTTAGAATATTTTCCACGAACCAACCTTTAAAACATCTAAGCCCCAAAACTGGGGTGTTACAACTTTCCCCCACTTAAGAAATTTTGTCCTCAAAATTACCTATAGGAAACAAACGCGAAAATTTCCCCGTCACACCCGCCTTGTTTTTCCAAGTGGCTTCCTCAACACCTCGGTGTCGCCACAAGACCTTCCCAAGCGCAAACGTCTTACCACGAAGAACTTTAATGCTGGAATCAAGGATATCCACCGGTTTCTTATCGTAGGATAAATCCAGCCTCAACTCTATATGCTCCACCAGCATAACATACGAAGGATCCGACCGATACCTCCGTAACATAGATACATGGAACACATCATGTATTTTCTCCAGCTCGAGAGGCAACCTCAACCGATAAGCCACAGGACCTACACACTCAACAACTTCGTTCGGTCCAACAAACCTCAGACTAAGCTTACCCTTACGTCCGAATCTCATCACTTTTTCCATGGTGACATTTTCAAAAATACACGATCGCCCACCGCATATTCAACTTCCCTACGCTGCCGCTTTCAAGCGATCGCACACAAGCTTTACTTTTTCATCCGTGACCTTCAACATGCACTTGGCAGGGAAACATGTTTTTCCCCTACCTCAACCCAACACAAGGGCGTACGACATCTCCAGCCATACAACGCCTTATGCAGTGCCATATAGATACTAGCTTGGTAGCTATTGTTATACGCAAACCCAACTAAAGGTAAATGCTTCTCCCAGGTTCCTTGAAACTCTAAAATACAACACCTCAGCATATCCTCCAAAACCTAAATAACCCACTCAGACTGTTCATCCATCTGGGGATAATATGCGGTGCTAAAACTCAACCTTGAACCCAGAGCCTGGAGTAAACTTCTCCAAAACCTTGCCGTAAACCTCGGATCTCTATCCGAAATAATATACTTAGATACACTGTGCAAACGTACAACCTCAGCAATGTATAGATTTGCTAGCTTGTCCAAAGTATCTGTCGTGTGCATTGGCAAGAAATATGCAAACTTCGAAAACTGATCAACAAACACCTAAATCAAATCCTTTTAAACTGGTGACAATGGAAACCCCGTCATGAAATCCATGGTGATCCCCCTTTACTCCATTTCAGAATTCTCAACGGTTGCAACAACCTAGATAGAACTCATGTTCAACCTTGACCCCCGGACACACCATGCACTAGGAAACAAACTCAGCCACATCTGTTTCAAACTAACCCAGATATGCCTCTTTCAACCCGCGATACATCTTAACACTACCGGGATGCAAAGCAAAAGGGCTAGAATGTGCCTCCATCAAAATAGTATGCCTTAGCTTCAAATCATCTGGCACCACTATTCGACCCTTGAAACACAAAACTCCATCATCACCAAAAATGAAAATCAGTCAGATTACCCTCCGATATATCCTTAACATGCTCAACCAAGGAGTCATCAAACGGTTACTTAGCTTAAAACATCTATGACAGCGTATGCTTAACTTGTAACTCGGTAACAAACCACCTTCCTGTGTCACACTCAACCTTGCAAACATAGCTCTAAGCTCAACCGCAACCTTACGACTCAATGCATCCGTAACCACTCAATTGTCAAGTCGTAACCCTTAAGCAACTCCAACCATCTTCGTTGCCTAAGATTCAAATTCTTTTGAGAAATTAAAATTTTCAAACTCTTGTGATCTGTAAAACCACACACTTTTTGCCATAAAGATAATGCCTCCAGATCTCTAAAGCAAAAACCAGAGCCACAAGCTCCAAATCATGAGTTGGATAGTTGCGCTCATGAACCTTCAACTGCCTCGATGCCTAGGCCACAAGCTTACCATTCTGTATCTGTATACAACCAAACTCATTGTAGATGCATCACTATAAACCACATACTCCTTCCCTGATCATGGTCGAATCAACATAGGAGCATGTGTCAAAACCTCTCCCAACTTCTCAAAACTATGTTGCTACCTCTCCGTTCACACATAAAGAACATTCTTTTGCAACAAATTTTGCCAACGATGCTGCAATACTCGAAAATGCCTCACAGAACGACGATAATAATCAGCCAACACAAGAAAACTACGCACCACCGATACAGACTTATATTGCTTCCAATTGAGAATAACCTCAATTTCCTGTGGATCAATGCGAATACCTTCTGCGAAAACCACACAACTAAGGAACATCACTTCCTTAAGCCAAACCACACACTCGCCCAGCTCAACATACAACTGACTATCATTGAATGCTTACAACACAACCCGTAATTTCTGATCATGTTCTTCCTCGATATGAGAGCACACGAGAATATCATCTATAAACACCACCACGAACTGATCAAGATATTTATGGAACACTCTTAACCTCAGGACTCACCACAAAAGCTAAATATGCTTGGCAACCTCCTTGCAACATCCTTTTTCCTTGAGCAGCCGCCACTACATTGGACAAGAACTTTACATTCTCGCCAACCACCACCACTTCATAATTGTTAGCTAACCTCAAAGAAATCCTTTTTGGCTTCACAATCCACAACCGCCTTGTGCTCACTCAACCATCCTATACCCAAAACAGATTAAAACCATGGAATGGCAACTCCAATAGATCTGCGGCAACTCATAACCTTGCACCACCAAAGGACACCGCCTATACAACCTTCTAAAAGTACCCAACTCACCAAAAGAACTAGCTATTATCTCTACCTCTGCCTTCAACATGTTATCTGTAAGTGTGGACATATGTATGCATGATTTCTTACATGTCATCCTAGATGCCTATGCATATGGATGCAAAACCTCTAATTTTATGCTCAAAGATGTATGCATGTACTGACATATTTAAATATATACATATAAGTGTTTTTGCACTGTGCATGATCAATGTCCACACTCACTTATAACATTCGCGGTACCACCGTACGCGAGAACACCACTTCTCTAACTACTATCCAAAAGTAGGTATTTAGAGAATACCCAACACGACATCATCTCGAATGTCATTGGCACATTCGATGCCTCCACAAACAGCTATAACAACTGGCGGTCTAAAGCCCAAGTAACACTAATCACGCTAGAACCTTGGGAAAGAACTCTCAGGCAAACAAACTTCACCTCATACTCAGCAACTAACATGCCAACTCCTACCAACACTACAGGAGAATTCATCAAACATAGTCTCACTTGACATATATGAAAACGTAGACACCGAATTAACCAAAGATAACACTGACAAAGATTGCAAAGTGAAGATACCTGCAACCACATCCGTGTCATTGCAACCTTATTGGCGAACAAAGGTCTGCGTCGGTCCACCATTCTCTAGTCGCACAACAACATCCTGAACTAGTGTAATTCTCACAACACGAGGACAACCACGCTTCAGGTGATCAGAAGATCCACATTTCCAGTAACTCATGGTATTTCCCCAACTTTCACACGTGTGATGTCTAACACAGTGCTCACACTCCCTACTATGAACTCTCTAGTTACCCTGACCAACACTGTCACCATGCTTGTGACCCAACTTACGCCTCTTATCACGAGACCTACTTTTCTGCTTCCCAAAATAGCCAAAATTAGCCGCTCTCTTACCCGAGCTCACACTCCCTGTCTGCCCAGAGGTAGCTAAGGACAAACCTTGTTCGACCACCACAGTAGGTGCCAGTGTTTGCACTTGCACTCCAGCCACCGCTACTTGAAAACTGTCAACACCGCTTGGACCAACGGGGTCATATCACCAAAAACTAACACTAGAGGAGCCTGGGGTACAACTCTGCCCCAACATCAACTGGAGTAACCAGCAGAGGAAAAGAAGGTAAAACATCAGAGGGATTCCCTTATACATCACTATTCTGCCCAACTCCGACACTACCAGCCATTACACAAAACTCACGTCGAACCACGCTAACAAGAACATCAAAACACATTAATGTTAGGCTAGCATTAGGCAAAGTATCTAGGATAACTTTATAAAACACTTTAAAACCTTGGTAATAGGCAATGTGTTCCCAAACCATAACCCAACAAGGTATTAAACAATCATCGTACATATACACAGTCACCGTGCAACTCAAACAACAACAACTAAACAAACAACAACATCCTAACTTTTTGCAAACCTGGCTTTGATACCAACAAATGTAACCCCCTCAGCCCAGCCTAGTCGCAAGACCGAACCGAGCAAGCTACATTAGGTTTATCGAATTAAATAAAAAAGATTAAACCTAAAACGCTTCCATTTTTTGTTATATCTTATCTAGATGCATTTATGCTTTTCTGCATAGTCATACTATTCATAGGTGAGCACCCATCTCAATCGGACATCATAATGACATCCAATTGGCCACATACACAAATTAGGGACCAAAACATAATTTTAGCAATCTGGAAGGACTTTTCTAATTTTAAAGTTACCAGCCTTTAATTATGTATATTTCAAGCTTATATATTAGAAAACAGCCCAAATAGACCCTCACTCACATAATTGAGCCCACATCAATTAAGGACCAAAATGAGACAAAAACAGAACTTCACTAAAGACATTAACTAAGTTAACTGCCTCGGGTATTGCTACGCACACTTAAGTATCGATACGCCTTTTCCATTTCGATTTCTAAAAATTTAGTAGCCAATTCTAGTACCGGTACGACCCTACGCACAGATACGCCTTACCAAAATCAAAGGCTCGTACCGGTCCTCAAACTCGTGTACCAAAACACCATGCCAAACTCAGCCCTACCATATCGATTTTCAAACTTGAGTATCGGTACTCTACTTTTAAAAAGTATTTTCTTATCGATACGCCTAACTTACGTACCGGAACCACAGGACCAAAATGGATTCTCGTACCGATACCTGAACACGCGTACTAAAGGCATGCTTATTTCAACCAATTAGCCGGTTTAGCATGCTTATTTTAAAAATAAACCATTTCATCATGCCACAAACTCTCACACAACACTACCAAGATGCATCAGCAACCTAAACAACATAAGATCAGCAACCAATTAGCATTCATGCAACCCATGATATTCTAAAGGCATGCTTACTAAAGTCACTTTGCCAAACATCCCAAAATACACAAATAGGCCAATCTCAGCATATGCATCATAACAATACAACCCACACAACATAATAAGCTTGCTCAAATCATCACAACATGGCAATCAACAAGGAAGCTCTAGATGCATACCTAAGAAACCATTCATCCACAAATATAAGCATCCATTAGCAACAAGCTTAGCATCACCAAACATTCTCAAAACCCAGCATAGTAACATACTCAAAATCCATAAGGAAATAGAATTACATCTCCTAAAAACCATGGTAAACACATTGCCTATTAAACGAAACATAAACTGAGTTCATACTCAAACTTGTAAATGTACTTGGATCACTTAGCCTTGCCTCTTGCTGCCCCCAAACCTTAATGTTCTGCATCATTAGGAAAAAGAGAGCGTAAGTATACTTGCTTAGTGAGATTGGCCTTGAAATAATGATGCATTTAAACCATTTGAAAACCATATGCTTGTTTACCAAAAACATGTTTACAACCAAAGCATTTTTCCATGATTTCAACCGAATCAAAGCATAATAACCTTTATGCAACATCATGTACATTCTATGCTTAAATTCCAAAGCATTAAATCATAAACCATTCTTAAATGTCGAAGCATTAAATCATAAACCATGCTTAATTCTCAAAGCATTAAATCATAAACCATGCTTAATTTTCAAAGCATTAAATCATAAACCATGCTTAAATCTCAAACCATTAAAAATAAACCATGCTTAATTCTCAAAGCATTAAATCGTAAACCATGCTTAATTCTCAAAGCATTAAAAATAAGTTCAACATATGAACCTCCACATATATTGGCATTTATAGTGATCCAGATAGACTACCCTCTATCCATATATATCGGATACACAAATTTCTCATATCATGCCTAGTTAGACTGCATGATATCCCAAACCTTGCTTAGTTAGACCGCAAGATTTGACACCCTTGCCTAGCTAAACCGCAAGCTTAACACCCTTGCCTATTTATACCGCAAGTTTTCCATCTTTGCCTTGCTAAACCGCAAGATTTGACAACCTCGCCTAGTTAAACCGCGAGTGTTACCTCCTTGTCTAGTTAAATAGCAAGATGTTATTACCTCGCCTATTTAACCGCAAGATTACCATTAGTTTGGGTTGCCTAGTTAGACCGCACGCCCCAAATGATGTCCAACAGTTCGAGTGGCCTTGTTAAACCGCCATACCTCGAGGACCCATGGCCATGATCTATTTTGTTCATATTTTATAGTGCACTTTTAATCCTATGGGATGCAAACTATATCCGATTGTTTTCTTACCTTGTCACATAGCCAATATATCATTTACAAAACCATTTACTTACTGTTTTACAATGCATTACATAAAACACCACATATGCAAATCCCAATGCTCAATAGCATTTAATATACTTTCAAACCCCTGAATATGTACTCAAAATCATGCATTACCAGTAAGTAAATCATACCATGTCTATCACCAAAACATGCAAACAACATGCTCATATCCAAGCCGATATTCTAGAGCAAAATAAAGGAAACTTACTTCCGAGCTTATGCAAGTGTCTCATACTTACCCTACACTCTCAACAACCATTGCAAACCTTTGTAAAGCATCTAAAACTAGTTTTCACTCATCGATACACTTCGCCTTCCTTACCAACGCGACACAAGCTCCCGGCAAGCAAAAAACAATGTCAAGCTTCGTCGCCCCTATTTTAAAGACATAAAACTAGAGGATAAATGCATCATTATGCATTCAAACCATTGCCTCAAAGAAAAAACCCGCAACTCTTAGGCTGCCCTCTTAAAAACCATCCGAAACAAATCGAAATCATCAACAAACGTTTCTGAAACTTAACCCAGCCATAAAACAATGATTCAACCCATCAATCAACATCAATTAACATCAAAAAATCCTTTACCAACATCATTTTACTTCCAGCAAAGATTAAACTCGAATATCATCACAAAAACTCAAATCTATCAACCTAAACAATTAGAGATCCAAGAGTTTCGGGATTCTATTGACAAAAACAACTTATAAGCATCATAATAGTTCCAAAATACGTATTAAGTCAATCTTAAACACTGGAATTCAAATCCACTTCAAAAATTACCTTGTTACATCAATTTTATCCAATTTACTCAATCAAACATTGATAAATCATCAAAATCAGTTACAATCAATAAATCAAGGATCAAACACTTGGGAATTTCAATAAAGAACCATAAAATAGAGGAGATCATGGACCTTACCCCTATCGTGAGTTTTCTCCCTCAATTGGTTTAATAAAAGCTAAGAAAACACAAGATTTAGATGAGATTTTGTAAAAGCAATGTTAATTAATCAATTACAAATCATAAATACAAGTTAAAAGGCTTCTCACCTCTGGATTTTGATGAAAACTTGAGTGTTTGGCTGAGGAGAGAGTGAAGAGAAAAGTTCAGAGAAAAGTTACGTGAATTTTCTTTAAAGAGCTTAACTAACTTTTAAACTAAAATTCCTTTTTAATTAACTTTAAAACAAATGATAAAATGTCTTTAATTAAGGGAGAAATCATCAGAAAAAAATGTGGTAAAATATCTCCTTAAAGATTCTAAGAATTCGACCCTTTTCATTTTAGTCACCTTTAAAAGCAGTTTTCAAAACTTGCATTTTGGTCACTAGCCAAAATGTTTGATTTCCAAATCTTATTTTCCAAAATTGATTTCAAAATTATCCTTAACATAATTAATAATGATTTTAGAATATTTTTCCACAATTTTATCACATTCAAAAATATTTGATTTGATTTAATCCGAAAACTGACTCGAATCTCTAATCCCGGTCCATCGGACCCTCGAACCAACCTTTAAAACAACTAAGTATTTGATATGTTTTGTGTGAACTTATATGAGTATATAAGTATTTGAGTTGTTTTGTAAGTGAATGAATGTTAGGGATTGATTCTAACATATAGATATATTCTTTGTTATGCTTAGACCAAGAATGGATTGAAGAAGTAAGGCATAAGGTAGACCAAGTTGTAGAAAAGAAAAAAGGGATTGTGATTTAAGAGCATACTTAGCTTAGATCAACCTGTGAGTTTAGTTTAAAGTCTCGGGATAGGCTTCTAACCTTTCCGGGCACATTTTTCTGATTTAATTATATTGTTTTACCCTTAAGTTAGGCTATGCACTTAAAATCTTGGATTCGATGTAAATGCTTATACAATAAGCATTTTATGAAATGTAATACTTGATTTGATGATATGATCACAGTGAAATCTTTACAAGCTTAAATATGCTTAATAAGTTTATTTTGATAAACTATCGTTTGAATTAAGATATATGCGAATTGAGGATCATACATGAATGATATATGTGCTTAACATGATATATGATAAACCATTTTTATTTGGTATTCCGATTTTGGAGCTATGCTCAATTATGATTCTGACATGATATGATAAGATATAAGTCTAAGCCTTGTTGTAAATACTTGAATTTGAAGCTATGCTTACCTTTGAAACGAATAATAATAAGCTATGCTCACTTGATGCATTGATTATGGTTAAACTTGAGATATGCTATGAGATAAGCCTTGGTGGCATGATAGCAAGAATTTGGAGCAATGCTCCTCTTTGATAAGAATATGACAAGTTCATGACTATATGAATAAGGAGCTAAGCTCAACTTTGATTTTGACAAGATAAGTTTATATGAAAAGCCTTGGTTTCGAGTCAGTCATAGGTATAGTTGGCATGCCATAGAGCCTATAGAGCTCGTGTTTGGGGTGGACTACGGTCCTTATTTGGCAACAGTAGAAGGGAAGTGTTGTGGTCACTTAGCGACAATAGGAGGGATTGACCGGTACTGCGAGTACCATTTTTTATTGGTGACAGTTGGTTGGGGATTCGTGTATCTAGGCTGTTGCTTGATTCTCAAGGCTATGATAAAGATAAAATAAATAGATTTGCAATACTAACAGATAAACTACTTTGATAATTTATAAGACAAATATCACATGCTTTGATATGTTATGTTTAATGTCTTATGTGCCAAATAACTCATGAATATGATATGTCGTGTTGATGTCTTACTTGCCAAGAAACTCATGTTATGGTATATTATGTTTGATGACTAGTGTGTCAAGTAACTTATGTACTAATAAGCTATATTAAATAAGAAACCAAGAATGTTTACAAGTTAAATTAAGGAATCATTGTAAGGTCTTGCGTAGTAAGTAATGTCATTCTATTGATTAATGGGTATCTAATTGGGTGAATAGTTATGTTCTATTCAACGCTTTGTGTGTATATATATATATATATATATATATATATATATATATATATATATATATATATATATATATATATAAAAAAATGTTTTGATTAAGAATACCTATGTGTATATGTACATGCTATGCTCTAATCGAATACCTATATGTATATATGAGCATGCCTAGTTCAAATCACCCATGTATAAGTATAATTGCTTGATTGAATGTCTTGACCAAAAATGGCTAGCTTCTTGTCCAAGCTTGTAATTATGTGTATATGATCAATAGACCTAGGTGAATGGATAAATTATTGTTTCATGCTTTAGTTGCTTTAAGCTACCTCACTAAGTAATCATACTTATTCATCCTTTCACTGTCTTTCAGGTTAAGTTCACTTTCAGTTAGCTTTTGAGCTTGGACAAGATCACAGGAAGTCGAGATGTATGTCTTGTATTTCCTTAAAGAACTCCTAGATGGTGGCACATAATTGTTGGCTATGCATAATGAATTTAGTTAAATCTTTGATCTCATATGTGTATAAGTTTCTTAAGTAGCTATCCCTATTTGTAATGGCCTATTATTATTTTTGGTTGGTTGTTGGCTAAGTTTTGTTTAGTATGGTAATCAAATAGTTGCTTGATAGCTAAGCTATGCTAGAGTTATAGTCGAATGTCTGCTTGTTGAATAAGTTATGTTAGTTATAGTATTTGAATGAGTTAAGATCATGAATGAATTGAAGGACACCTATATAGTTCGAATAAGATTAAATAATGTTTAGTACCTTCTATTAGTCAAATTAGTCATAAGGAAACGATCTATGGATCTTCATTGTCTCTTATGTACTGATTCGAATAAGATGGTATTGGAATCACAAAGATGTAGTTAATAAGCTAAGGGTTTTAAGTTGTAACCCCCTCGACCTGGCCTAGACGTAAGGCCGAATCGAGCAAGCTACATTAGGTTTACCGAAGTAAACGGGGAAGATGAAACCTAAAACGCGTCCATTTTTTTCTTTTATCTTGTCTAGATGCATTATTACCTTCTTACATGTACATACTGTCACAGGTGTGAACTGAACTCAATCGGGCATCGAAATGATATCCAATTGGACACAAACACAATTTAGGGACTAAATTGCAATTTTAGCAAAATACAGGGATTTCCCCAAATATAAGTTACCAACCTTTAGTTAAATATATTTCATGCTTACATGTCAAAAACCAGAACAAAAAGATCATCCAATCTCATTCAATTGCATTACCAAGATTTAGGGACTAAAATGCAAGAAAATAGAACCTTCTTTCCATGACATAAACAACTTTAACGGCCACCTGTATCGATACGCAACTAGCAATATCGATACGACCTAACAACCCAATTTTGATACGTTGCAAGCTGTACCGGTACGCCAAGTCGGATTTAAACATAATTTTAAAATTTATCAAAGGTCGTATCGATATGGGTTACAGGTGTTTCGGTACACAAGATCCATCCAAAAATCATTTTCTAGTAGCGTAAGACCGTACCGATACCCCTGATCCCGTATCAATATGCTTAAGCTTATCTTGCCTAATCGTACCGATACTTGAACACCCGTACTGATCCCAGGTGCTTGAATTCGCCTATTCGTACCGATACGGTACCCCGCGTATCGGTACGCCTGGGCCTATATGTCATTTTTAGCTGGTTTATCATTCATTTAACCATACCAAAACATCCTAACATGCTTCTAACATACATACAGCAAACTCAGGGTTCAAACCACATCAAAGCATCACAGATTTAACAATGTTTCATGACATTTTCCTTCAAATGTAAATCTATAGGCATACACCCTATAAAACCATTCAAGCAACACATAAAACTCCAAACCATCACCAAAACCAAACTATAAAGGCCATTTACAAATCAAGAGCAACTAAACAAACTTGCTCAAACAGGGAGTTCAACAAAACATCTCCCAAATAACAACGGAAACCCCAATCGCCCTTATTACTTATAGTCTAGTTCAAACATTCTTTGGTTACCAAGTCCTGTACCGATCCCTTGCTTCCCACTGCCTTTCAAGATTTTAATTCTCTGCATTGATGGACAAAGAGAGCGTAAGCACACTAGGCTTAGTGAGGAATGCTCAAAAGCAAAGCACCATCAATGCACTTAAGACCATTTCTCAACACACATTGAAATTTCATTTCAATAATTCTTTAAACATCATTTAAACATCACCATTGAAACATCATGCCTTGAGAACCATGCACTTTTCATCTTTAGAATCCAGCATATCAAACCATATGCAACATGTTTCATTTTCAATCAGCAAATTCCATTGCTAGACCTCAATTTAAGCTTTGCCATGTATAACAACCATTTGCAAATCTTAAAGAGTAAACGTACAACATGTATGATTAACCAACAACAAGTTCCACTGCTAACCTCAACTTAAGCCTTCCCATGCATAACCACCTTATGCAAAGCTTAAAGAGTAAACATGTATAAATCACATTATACAACATAAACTTTCCAATGATACATCAACAATTATATTGGCTTACAGGTGATCATTAAACAAGTCCATTAACAAAAGAGTTCATCGGATACACGGATTCAACAAGTGTTCAACCAACACTTCAAGCCATCTCAACCGGAATAGCGATACAATAACAATCATGGTACATTACCAACCGGGTACACCTTTCAACCCATGGGGACACCAACCCCAATCATCGGTTAGACGCTTAATCCACTAACGGGAGTCTACGGTACTGTTTAACCCCTCTACCATTAGGGTACTCAAATAAAGTTTTCGGTACACGGATCTAAACCCCTCAACATCCAAGAGGACTTATTATAGTGCACTCAATCCTATGGTCGGCCAACTATATCCGATAACAATTTTAAAACCACCTCACTTGCCAATATAATTAACCATTTAGCATTTACCTCACTTTTTTAACAAGCATTAACAAAACCATTTTACCAAAGCAACAACCATGCTTTAAACCACAAGTATAATCCATATACCTTCAAGGACCACTAACCATGTGCACCCTTCAACTTTTCATGCTCAAAAAATAGTATATCAAATACTTTGAAGCATGCTTAAACAATAGGTAACATGTAAATCAAAACAAGTGCATAAAACCATTTAACACTAGCACGACCCAGAGAGAAAATCTGCATTTACTTACTTTCAAGTTTAAACCATCGTATCAAGCTAAGTTTAAACTCCCAAAAACCACCTTTAACATTCCAAGGTTGTAATCCACGTTCTCACTCACCGATACGCGAAACCTCAATTCGCCGATGCAAAAACAAGCATCTGAAGCCTTTAAAGCTTCACCGATCACTCCCGGATACATCTCCCCTATTTTAGCCACATTACAATAAAGGATTAATGCATCTCAATGCATTCAAAACACTGCAACAACAACCCCACACTAACTTCCACCATCCTCTCACAATTAGCCAACCATAACAACTGAAAACATCATCTAATCCTTTCCACACACAACCCAGCCACAATCTAACAATCTAACATCACATTTATCATCAATTAACCCCTAAAAACAGAACCAAAGCAACCTTACACCTCCAGCAACCACACAACCACCACAACTCCACAAAAACACAATTCTAACAACCTAAACAATTGGAGATTCAAGAGTTTTGGTATTCCATTGATAAAATCGACTTATCAACATCATAATACAACCAAATCATGATCAAGATCAATTAAAAACCCAACAACACAGATTCATTTCGAATGCTTATCAATTTCCTCCAAAAACCCCATTAAACCAATTTAACATCAGAAAATCACAAAATTAGATTATAAAACATAGATCAAGGATCAAATACTTGGGAATATCAATAAAGTACCATTCAATAGAGGAGATAAACGAAGCTTACCTCTATTGTGTGATTTCTCCCTTTTGATTCAAGCTAAGAAAACACAAGATTGCAATAAGGTTTTGCAAATCAAAGATGGAAAATCATTTTCAAATCAAGAATCTATGAAATCAAGCCTCTCACCTCTGGAATTTGATGAAAAACTTGAGTGTTTGGCTGAAGAAAGGTGAAGAGAAAAGATACATAAAAAGCTTTGTGAAAATATAACCAACTTTAGATATTTTAATTCCTCTTAATTAACCTTTAAAACACATGTTTAAAATGTCTAATTGATGAGAGAAATCACCAACCAAAACTTGGTAACATATCTCCCTAAAGATTCTAAGAATTTGACCCTTTCCAATTTAGTCACCACTAACAACTAGTTTTCAAAAATTGCATTTTGGTTACTAACCAAAATGTCACACCTCCAAACCTTATTTCCTAAAATTGATTTCACGAATATTAATCATATATTAAAAGATGATTTTTAACCATTTTCCATATTTTTATCTTACCAAAAAATATATGGTCCCGAATCTGACTCGAATCTCTAACCCAGTCCACTGGACTGTCTAACATGCCTCAAAACTGCTAGGCCCAAAACTGGGGCGTTATAACTTTTCCCCATTTAAGAAATTGCATCCTCAAATTTTACACGGAGAAAACAAAAACAAAAACCACTCTAACATCTCTGGTTTACATTCACATGTGGCTTCTTAACACTACGGTATCTCCACAACACCTTAACAAGCCCAACCATCTTACCATGCTGAACCCTACCGTCGGTATCAAGGGTCTCCATTGGACCGTTATCTTAAGATAAATCCAATCTCAACACAATGCCTTCCATCGGCACAACATGCGAGTAATCCAACCGATACCTCCGCGACTTCGTCACATGAAACACATCATGGAACCCTTCCAACATAGGAGATAACCTTAACAATAAGCAACATGACTCACACGCTTAACAAACTCGTATGGTCCACAAAACTTCAGCTAAGCTTTCTTTTTTTTCGCCCAAAATGCATCACCTTCTTCCAAGGCGACACCAACATGATCATCCGACCATCAACAACACACTCTAAAACACTACGCCTCAAATTCGCGTAGGATTTCTGATGATCTGAAGCCTCTTTCAAGTGCTCACAAACCAACTTCATCTCCTCATTGGTACCTTTCAACACATCAAACATGGGAACGTACTTTTCCCTAATTCCAGCCCAACACATGGGCGTACGACACCTCTAACCACACAACACCTCGTACGGTGCCACCTACATACTTGCCTAATAACTACCATTAAATCAAACTCTACCAAAGGCATTTGCTTTTCACACTTTCCCTGAAACTCAATGATACGCAACCCAACTTATCTTTCAAAACCTGAATCACATGCTCTAACCGCGATCCAACTAGGAAAGATATAAAGTACATATACTCACCAAATCCTTGCCGTAACTCACAGATCTCCGTCCAAAACTATGGAATTAGGCACACAGTGCAATCGCACTAACCTGGCAGTATACAAACCTACCACTTATCCCAAAACATACATCATAAGCATAGCCACAAAGGTGTGCACACTTCGAACTTCAATCAACGACCACCCACGAGGAATTCTTTTCGATCATTATCAAAAGCAACTCAAACACATAATCCATGGTGATTCTTTCCCATATCCAATCCGGTATCCTCAACAGTTGCAACAACCCAAAAAGAAACTGAGACTTAGCTTTCACTCATTGTCGTACCATGTATCGATCAACGACATCATCCACATCTTCCTTTAAACCAACCCCCCAAGAACTGGCATGCGACTCCATCAAAGCCATACACCTCAACTCAACATCAGGAGGCACCACCCTCTGATCTTTAAAGCACAACACCCTACCACCATTAACATGAAAATCCATTGAATTTTCTTCCCCCAATAACCTGAACACGTGGTACTAATGCATCATCACACAATTACTTTCCCCTAATCAACTGTGATCAAGATCACTTCACTTGCAACTTGGCCATCAAGCCTCTATCACGCATCATACCCAACCACGTAAACAGCATCCTCAATTCTACCACAACCCTCATAAACAAAGCATCGGTTAAAACCTTAGCTCAGACGATATTTAACCATTAAACTATAATTCTTAAACAACTCCAACCATCCAAGTTGCCAAAAACTCAAATCATCATTTACTTTTTCTAACCACACATAATCCGTGTACACGACACACTTCTCATCATAGAATTGGTATCTTTAAAACATTTAAACAACCACCATCGCGGCAAGCTTCACATCATGCGTAGGACAAAATAGCTCGTACATTTAACTATCTAGATGCATAAGCCACAACTTCACCTGCAATACCACAACTTCACCAAACCTCGATGCTAAGAACTGGATCTAGCAAACCCACAAACTACCAATTCTAACTTTGGTCGCTCAAAAACTAGCGCAAGCCAAACTCCCAAGAACCATATCACCGAAACCACCTTCATACGCTACCTAATTATGTCGTCACTCCATTGATTTCCAATCAGTCATCCGTAAGTGTGAACATATGTATGCATGCTCACTTATATGCCCTCATAAATGTTATGCTCAAATGTATGCATGTACTAACATATTTACATATACATATAAGTGCTTTTGCACTATGCATTTTATCTGTCCACACTTATTAATAACATTCTCAGAACTAGAATTCTTAGCAACATACAAAAAACTCGTACTCCCCAAGTAAGGAGCAACATTCACTTTTCCCTAAAAATCCACCAAACCAACCATACTTATCGACCAAAACCCTTCTCGATGCTTTTGTACATGGAAAGACCATCAATAAGCACAACCACCAACTGAACTAAAAACTCATGAACTACTCAACTCATCATATCTATAATCGTAACCCATGTATCAGTTAACCCAAATGACATAACCCAAAAATGCATACTACTACAACCCTTATAGAAGGCAAATCTAAACACAAACACAACCTTTACCTTCAACAGATAACACCTAGACCTCAAACCAATCATATAACCCACCGAAGCATCCCTAAACTGATCAACTGAACATCAACTTGTTCAGCCATCGAAAGCCTATACACATTTGCATTGCGCCCTCCTCCTTTTCCATAAAACACTGACACAACCCCCGGTGAAACACTAAACCTAATAAAGCCTTGATTGAGCAACTCCTGAAGAGCGATAAACACCGGAGCAGTGTTTTCATACAACTCAATGCCAACTCAACCTCTCAATCCAATGGCAACCCGACTATTCCCTCGAAAACACCTAGGAACTCTCATACCATATACATATCATGCACACATACTTTTTTTGACCCCCGACTCATAACATACGCTAGGAATACCTTGCAACCTATGATTCATCAAGCGACTAGCCTTCAGCACCTAAACAACATTAGAGAAGAATTTAACATTCTCGCCCATGATTACCACCTCACAATCATTAGCAGGTTTCAAGGCAACTCGCTAAAATCCAAAACAAACCACAACTCTCTATTCCAGCCACTAGTCCATACCTAGGATTACATCAAAAACTACGGAGTAGTAACTCCAACAAATCAACCGCAACCTCAGGATCTAAACCAACAAAGAGCATTTTTAAACCTCCTTCCTACAACAACCGTCTCATCGGGAGAACCAGCCCCTGCATTTGCACGACTAACACCTACGAGACAATCGTTCAAACCACAATTCTCACAACCATCGACAACAACAAGGACATGGGTTCACAGTTTACATGTCAAATGCGGATAATCCCACCTCATGAGATCTCACGATCAACATACCCAACATGCATTAAATATTGTTCTAGTCTGGATACTCTGACCCTGCGGTCCTCGTCCAACACTATCATCACCTTGCCTCAACTTAGGGTGATATCTTTGATCACACCTCTTTTTAATCTGAACATTATCAAAACTAGAATCTACAATTCTCTTGCCAAAGCCAGAACCTCCCAACTGAACTAATAAACCCAGATTCTGTTCGATGTACTTTGCCCATGTACCAACACGCCGATAATGGTGTAACCTGAAGCCAACATGCACCCTTTAACACACTGCTCTAATTCATAACAAAATCGGTCACATCGATACCTCATAATCGATACTCGTTCAGGAGCATATCGGCTCAACCAAACAATTTGTACACTAAACTCGGCCATATACACACAGCCTTGAACCCAAGCCAATAACTCTCATTCCTTTTTATCCCAGTGTCAAAACCCTAGACATTTTTTCTTAAAGACAGCATGGAAAGACTCCTAATCTACATCATGGGGTCCCACCCCTCTACCATTAGGGTACTCAGATAGAGTTTTTGGTACACGGATCTAAACCCCTCAACATCCAAGGTGACTTATTATAGTGCACTCAATCCTATGACCGGCCAACTATATCTGATAACAATTTTAAAACCACATCACTTGCCAATATAATTAACCATTTAGTATTTACTTCACTATTTTTAACAAGCATTAACCAAACCATTTTTCCAAAGCAACAACCATGCTTTAAACCACAAGTATAATCCATATACCTTCAAGGACCACTTACCATGTGCATCCTTCAGCATTTCATGCTCAAAAATAGTATATCAAATACTTTGAAACATGCTTAAACAATAGGTAACATGCAAATCAAAACAAGTGCATAAAACCATCTAACACTAGCACGATTGAGAGAGACAATCCACATTTACTTACTTCCGAGTTTAAACCAGCGTATCAAACTAAGTTTAAACTCCCATAAACCACCATTAACATTCCAAGGCTCTAATCCACGTTCTCACTCATCGATATGTGAAACCTCATTTCGCTGATGCGAAAACAAGCATCCGAAGCCTCCAAAGCTTCACCAATCACTCTCAGATCCATCTCCCATGTTTTAGCCACATTACAACAGAGGATTAATGCATCTCAATGCATTCAAAACACTACAACAACAAATCCACACTGACTTCCACCATCCGCTCACAATTACCCAACCACAAAAACATAAAACATCATCTAATCCTTTCCACGCACAAACCAGCCACAATCAAACATCACATTTATCATCAATTAACTTCTAAAAATAGAACCAAAGCAACCTTACACCTCTAGCAACCACACAGCCACCACAACACCACAAAAACACAATTCTAACAACCTAAACAATTAGAGATTCAAGAGTTTTGGAATTCCATTGATAAAATCGACTTATCAACATCATAATACAACCAAATCATGATCAAGATCAATTAAAAACCCAACAACACAGATTCATTTCAAATTCTTATCAATTTTCTCCGAAACCCCCCCATTAAACCAATTTATATTAGAAAATCACAAAATCAGATTATAAAACATAGATCAAGGATCAAATACTTGGGAATATCAATAAACAACCATTCAATAGAGGAGAGAAATGAACCTTACCTCTATTGTGTGATTTCTCCCTCAATTGATTGATTTAAGCTAAGAAAACACAAGATTATAATAAGGTTTTGTAAATCAAAGATGGAAAATCATTTTCAAATAAAAAATCTAAGAAATCAAGCCTCTCACCTCCGAAATTTGATGAAAAACTAGAGTGTTTGGCTGAAGAGAGGTGGAGAGAAAAGTTACGTAAAAAGTTTTGTGAAAATATAACCAACTTTAGATATTTTAATTCCTCTTAATTAACCTTTAAAACACATGTTTAAAATATCTAATTGATGAGAGAAATCACCAGCCAAAACTTGGCAAAATATCTCCCTAAAGATTCTAAGAATTTGACCCTGTTCAATTTAGTCACCACTAAAAACTAGTTTTCAAAAATTGTATTTTGGTCACTAACCAAAATGTCACGCCTCCAAACCTTATTTCCCAAAATTGTTTTTAGAAATATTAATAATATATTAAAATATGATTTTTAACCATTTTTTGATATTTTTATCTGACTAAAAAATATACAGTCCCAAATCTGTCTAACATACCTCAAAACAGCTAGGCCCAAAATCAGGGCATTATATAAGTTGTCTCGCCGATGAATGAATTGGTTTAATCTAGTTGGCCTAATTTGTTATGAACCTTAAAAGACTAAAATCGAAGTTTAAACCACTAAAAGAGTCATCGTTATAGTCTTTTCTCTCTTAACTGTTCGAATGGTAAACATGAACCTGATTAGACCCAAAAACTTTGAATAGCTAAAACTTGTTATTCGAACCTTTAAGAATAGTCTTAACCTTTCTTGACTTACCTATAAGTGTGCTTTGTATATTGAAAGTTTATCAAATAAAGTATATGCTATGAACTATTAAATGGAGTATTATGTGTAATGTGTGAGCATACTTGTTTTAACATGAAATGTATTTTGGAATTTGATATTTGAAAGTTACTAAAAAGTTTTAAATCGCCATGATTTCTGGTTGTATGCTTTGTTGAGAAGTGTTAAAACATCATATGTTTGATGGAATGTTTGTTCAGTAACACTAATTAAACTGGTTTGCTCCTAGACCGGGTAAGGGTGTAACATTTATTGGTATTAGAGCTTAGGTTTAGTCGATTCTAGGACTAAAACGAGTCTCGTTGCATTATCATTTGTTACATGTGCCACCTAGGAGTTAAATATGATACGTGCTTGTGATCTATGTTTGATAAAAGCTCTCTTTTATGTTTTGATAGTCAATAGAAATGTCTGGAATATGTTTGAACCGGGATATCGAAAGCCCGACTGGTTCCTCCAATGAAGGAGGAAGTGTAAGGATGAATCAGAAGTAATGAAAAAATCCTTCAAAATATTGCTAAATAGAAACCTAAACTCTTTTCGTTTCCTTATGGATTAGCAACCACAAAGTTTAATAAATAAGTTAGTTCGATATCAAGTCTATACCTTCGTTGGTACAATCAAATTTTACTCAACCCTTGTACGTGCCTTGTTCCATTATGGTTCAACTTGTTCCTCTATATGTTTTACCTATATCTAGAAATTCTAAATCGAGTTTTGAAACCACAGATTGTAGATTTTGTCACTAATCCTTTAAGAGTTATTGTTGTAATAAACCAAGTATGTATGAATTGTCCTTTGTTTATATCAAGATTTTCCTTCTTCTTTCCTAATCTTTTAACCCCACCCTTCCAAGAATTCAACCTTATCATGGGATTAAATTGACTAGGTAAACACCATGTTTGGAAGGATTGTTGCAAGAAAAGACTTTTCCTCCTAAGTTTAGGAAAAGAATCCATATTCTTGATAAGTATGAAACCTTCTGAATGAAATTCAGTATTTGTTGTTATATCCGATATTAATTCGACCAAACTTGTTCTTAAATCTATCCTTGTTGTCTTTGAATTTCCTGATATATTCCCTGAAGAACCTCTAGGATTACACCCAACAAGGGCAGTTGAATTTGGAATTGAAGTTCGATTGGGATTTGATCCAGTATTTAATACTTCTTATCGAATGGCTCCAGTTAAATTCAAAGAACTCAAAAATTAGATGCAAGACCTTCAAGAAAAAGGCTTTATAAGGTTTAGTTCATTTTTTGAGAGCCCCTGATTTTGTTTGTAAAGAAGAAAGATGGGTCGATATGGCTTTGCCTCGACTATCGGCAATTGAACAAGCTTACCAACAAGGACAATTACCAGTTACCGAGAACTGAAAATTTGTATGATCAGCTTAATGATGTTTTAGTATTCTTCAAGATCGATCTCTGATCAATATACCATCTGATGAAGATTAAAGAATCTGATGTTTTTAAGACTACATTCAAAACTTGATATGGTCACTAAAAGTTGCTCCTAATGCCTTTTGGCTTAATAAATCTTCTAGCCGCATAATTGTATCTTATGAACTGAGTTTTAAGCCTTATTTGGACAAATTTGTGGTTGTCTTCATCGATGATATTCTTATCTATTCCAAAGATAAGGATGAGATTTTGAAACACCTTCGAATTGTTTTGCAAGTCCTCTCAGACCATCGACTTTATACAATGTTCAGTAAGTACGAATTTTGGTTATTAGAAGTTTCCTTCCCCAGTCATGTAATATCTACAGAAGTGTAGGGTTAATTCTAAGAAAATTTAATCAAGGGTTCTTTGGAGGTCACCGAAAAATGTTAGTGAAATTAGAAGTTTTCTGAACTAGCTAAATATTATTAGAGATTTGATCAAGGGTTCTCTATTTTTGGCCATTTCTTTAGCCTAGCTTTTTCGAAGGGATGTAACTCTCGTTTGGTCAGAGAACCAACACTGAAGTTCTAATTAGTGGAAACAAGTGCTTACTTATACTCTGGATTTGACACAACTTGAATTGGGGAAAAAGATTTCACAGTTTTCAACGGTGTATTCCATCATAGATTAGGATGTATACTCATGTAAGAGGAAGAGTAGTAACTCGTATTTCCTGACAATTGAAGCCTCATGAATTGAATTATTCAACTCATACTTTTGAGCTTTTTGTTGTTGTTTTTCCCTTAAGTTTATGAAGCACTATCTCTTTGGAGAAAAGTGTTATTTGTTCACAAATCATAAAAGTTTTAAATACCTCTTGTTCCAAAAAGAAGTAAACATTAGACAAAGAAGGTGAATGGATCATTTATACCCTGTAAGAGTTTAAGGTGATATGATTACTATGAAGTTGTTTATAGGAACCTTGTTATATATTTATTTGAGAACTCTCTCTATGGTGTGAAAATTTCCAATGTGTTCTATGTATCTATGCTTTGTAAATACCGTTCTGATAGATTAGGGAATTAAATCTTATAAAATTAATTTTTTGATAAAATAAATATGGAAAATATTAGAAATTACTTAATTAATATTTTAAGTAATTTGGTAAATTCAATTTGAGGCAATTAAATCTAATTTTGAGACATTTTGGTCTAGTGACTAAAATGAAAGTTTTCAAAACTGTTTTTGGTGACTAAATCGTAAAAGGGTCAGAACTTAGAAACATTAATGAGTTATTTGACCAATAATTTTTGTCAGATTTCTCTCTTAATTTAGGCTATTTTTAAGGTGTTTTTAAAAGGTTTTATAATTAAATAAAATAGGATTTATTTAAAGGATTTTTAATTGGCAAAATCACTTTCTTACGTAACTACCTTTCATCCAACCTTTTTCTCTCAACTTTCTTAGCAGCCAAACTAAGATTTCTACTTCAAAATCTCTAGGAATCAATTCCCATTGATTTCCTTTTTGATTTCTAATTGATTACTTCAAATTCTATTACAAAATCTCTTTGGATTTCTGTAAAGATTGGCCAATTAAGGGAGAAATCAACAATTAGAGATGATTTTCATTTCTCTCCTCTAATTAAAGGTTCTTTATTGAAATTACCAAGTTCTTGATCCTTTATTGTTGATTTATATTATAGAAATATGATTTAAACATTGATTTGATCATTAAATTGAGTTTTTACTTGGAAATTGATTTGAATCTATTTCAGTGATGAATCTAATTGATTTAGATCTCTATTTGGATGAGTTTTAGTGTTGAAAGGAGTGCTTAAACAATGAAATCCCGAAACTATATGGATTGTTAGTTTTCTAGGTTGGTTGTAGATAGTTCCAATGATTCCAACTCAAACCATGCATATCGACCATATGCAAAACAATGTATATAACACATGCTTAAACCCCCAAAGCATTTTATACAAAACCATGCTTGAATTCCAAAGCATTAAATACAAAACCATGCTTAAATCCCAAAGCATTAAAAAATAGATTCAACAATAGAATTCTAATATATTGGCAGTTAGAGTGACCTCGAATATTCAACCACTATCCTTGATTAGCCGACCGCTAATCTTTAGTTAACCAACTGTTAACTTTACATATCGGATACATGAATCTCCCTTAATGACCGACCATCATCAAGACTACCCCATGCCGACTGCATGACTTTACAACCTTGCCGACCGCAAGCTTCACATCAACAAAGGGAACCGACCGCTCAACCCAAGTGATAACAACATAGTCTGAGTAGCCGACCGCTAAGGACCCTTAACCACGATCGATTTTTAAACATATTATAGTGCACTTTATCCTATAGCATGCCAACTATTTCTGAATGTTTTCTCACCTTGTCACATAGCCAATATATCAGTTACAAAACCATTTACTCACTATTTTATAATGCATTACACAAAATCCTGACATATGCAAATCATATTGCCATAGCAATATTACATTCCCGACCAAAATCAAAACCAATGCTCACTAGCATTTCATATACTTTTAAACCACTGCATATGTACACAAAATCATGCATTTATAGTAAGTCAATCAAACCATGTTTACGACCAAAACGTGAATCAAACATGCTCATATCCAAATCGATATTAAAGAGCAAAGGAGGGAAGCTTACTTCCAAGCTTAGGTAAGTGTTTCAAACTTAACCTAAACTTCAAAACCACTTTCTGCAACACCCTCAATGTATATTTGATATTCGAATACGCATTAAAGATGTTACTAACTGATTTACACTAATTTTTAGACTTGTAATTTTTTTAACAAAGTAGTTCAGTGGTTGGCCCTTTCTCAGTTTTCAAACAAAACTATGTCTAGCAATTGTAGATAGTTTTGACCCTGAATTGGTTTGTAAAATACTTTAAACAGTTATTAAAATGAAAATATAATTCAGGGTGAAAACTATGTGTGCTGCCAAGATCCTTTCTTGATTTTAGATTCGCTATGCGATAAACGATCAACTAAGTTTTAAAATCATTTAAAGCATCTTTCCTGATATTCTTAATTCCTCAAATTAAGTCATGTTTTCTAGATCATACATCCACATTAACTTACAAGTAGCATACCCAAAAATTTTGGCATACAAAATACCTACTTATTTAAAATTCTATACATGCCCCACTAGTCTAGGATGTGGTGATATTTACTGATAATGCAGATTAACTTAATCCAACAATGTGCAGCTCCTCTTCTATTAACTCATCCAAAGTACCTACGTGTGACACCAAAACACACGTTAAGTATAACTTTGTAAGGCATAATTATATCAATGTAAAACAATAATTATAAATATCACAGCCCTGTAAAATGGGAAGCGATTTCCAATTGCAGTTAATATCATTTTATCTTGTATAGAACTATCTTACATGTATATTTCATTTAGCTAATATCATCTTCAAATCATAAGATTCAATCTGTCTTACCAGACTTGTGTACACTAAGCTTATTAGCTTAACTACTTGCATAAATGCATTTCAAGTAATATAGCCCATAGTATAAAATCATGCCATCATTGTTCTATGTTCAGCAAGTATTTACATCATTAAAAATTTCTTTAACATAAACATGCTTTCAATATGATTCATATCATCTATCAATTTTGTCATAGAATCATGATATCAATGGTTCATGATCATCAAGTAGTCATGCTTTCATCACGTAATCATTTGCATACCATATTATTTAACATAGCCATACTTTCATCATGCAATCATTTGCATATCATATCCTTTAGCGTAGCCATACTTTCATCATGCAGTCATTTTCATATAACCTTCCTTTAGAAATAGCCCAAAGTATATAATATGAGATAAAAGTACGTGAGTCATCTTAATAAGACACCATAGTGTCTAGCATAACGTGAACACAAGTACGTACTCGAGGACATTCTTTGCTCCTCATAAAAGCACCTCGTCAATGCCATTAGCAATGTGGGTTTGGATCCCCAGGGTACACACCAAGGGCTTGGGTCCCCAAGGTGGAAGTGACACCGTAGTGCCTAACTTGAACATGATAGAGGAGTACGTAATTGAGGATGCTCTTTGCTCCATATTAAAGCTCCTCGTTAGTGCCATCAGCACTATAGGCTTGGATCCCTAGGGCGCAACACCAACGGCTTGGGTCCCAAGGTGTATGTGACACCGTAGTAGTCGCAAAGCATGAAACATATCCAACTATACCATGAACTCCCATATCATAAAACTTGGGCATTTCATTTCATTATCAACCAATCCTTATCATTCATGTAAACGGACAATTCACATCCCATATTTCATCATAATTTTTTTTCATATGTACTTGCCATTACTGTATTATGTATCAATGTAAATCATATAGTCGATATTAGGCAGTTCATACCCAATATCAAAAATCTGATTTATCTTAGATAAATCATTATGCCATATCAGTGTATCACATATACCATTTTATATTTCATTCCATTTACAAAACTTTGATCAGCTTACATTTTCATTAGTATTAAGATCGACTTATTGCAAGTCTCTCTCATGTCATATATATAAAATAAATAAAAATGAACTTATTCATATCATATACATAATAAATAAGTAAAAATGCACTCATTTGGGCCATTTATTAGCATGCCTCACTAAATTCTACTGAATTCTTTCCTTCATAGTACCTCGAATCTTCTTTGATTCCGATTTAGATTTCATTAACCACATAAATATAAACAAACATTTGTTAGATTCATTTCTAACAATATTTCGATCAAGCTATCTATTCATTTAACATAAAAAATTCCATAATTAACTTCTAATTTATACTAACTTCTTCTTATTTTTCTACTTGTCAATTTAGTCCCATTACTTACTTCAAACCACCTATTCATCGTCTTCTTCATCAAATAGTTATTCAAAATAATTCTCTCTAATTTTCTTTCTTTGCCAAAATAGTCACTAAAATGCAAAGGTAATGATTCAAACTTCTTAACTTTGCAATTTAGTCCTAAAATCAACATTACTACCTTAATTCTATTATTTTATCTAAAAATCATATTTAATCCCCATCCAAGAATTCATTTTCCTATTTGGTTGCTTGATTTTGACAAATTGTCAAAATGGTCACTAATTCGATTCAACATCGGTTTAGCATTCTAACATCAACTTCACATCTACAACATCATTAATTACATAAATACACTCCAATTTCATAAAATCTGGATTCAATCCCTTAACTTTGAAGATTGTCGAATTGGTCCCTATGTATTCTAATTTTAATTCTAACTTCATACAACATATTCGATTCATAAAATCTCATAATCATAATTTTCATAAAATTTTCCCATTATTCTTCCATGTGGCCAAATTGGTCACTTGGCTTCTCTAGGCTCATTTTTCATCCAAACAGCATTCTAGCATGCTTAAATAAATTTTCCAACATATATTCTTCATTTCCAAGAATTAACATTTAAATCCCCAATTTATTCCAACTTGCCAAATTTGGGTGTCAAAACTTTTCACGGACTTTATTTTAGTCCAAACGCAATAATCAAGCTTCTAAATTCATAATCTCTTCAAACCCATCACTAGGATAATTTTCACAATATTTCCCTAATTTACCAAGCATGCCAAAATGGTCACTTAAAGGACTAGTTGAGGATTTTTCATTCTAGCATCAAAATCAAGCTTCTAATATCATCAATCTTTTATTTTCATCATCAATTTCAAAACACTAAATAAAATCCTAAATTCCAGGGTTAGAGGTTTTAATCCTTAAACAGGAAATTAATCACAATCTAAGCTTGATTTCATCTCTACAACACTAAATTTGTATAGTTCAAGCTTCAATCTAAACATAGAACATGAAAGCCTATTTTCTCTCTCTTCAAGAACATAATCAAATCTTCATAACTATTGATAAAATTACTATCAAATGAAAGATAATTGAAAATAGATCAACTTTCTATCAAAAACATACATAGAATTTTTGTTTATTTTCCCCCTATTTTTCTCTATTATCTCGAATTGAAGAGGAGGAAGACGAAAATTTTTGGTCATCTTTTTTTTTAATTTATGCCACATGTAATAATAAATTGAAATTTTTATTCAATTTAGTCCTTTTTCCTAAATTAACCTCCAACTGAATCATAATTTACAAGTTACCATTCTAGTTCAATTCCAACCAAATTCCATTCAACTCTAACAAAACTAGAGTGATGCTTTCACATGGGAAATTACCATATTACCCATGATACTTTCAAAATATTTCAAAATTGCCATTGTGACCAAATTACCAAAACTAGTTACTTAAATCACTAATTTTGCCATTTTGTAAAAAGCAAACTATTATAGTTAGATCACAATCCACCAATTAATAATTTATTCATAAAAACTATTTTATGAATTTTTTGTGACATATGGTGTAGCCTCTGAAATTTCGATTCGATCCGATTTCCCGATATTCACTTATTACATCTTCTGCGATTCCCCTTCACCGGGCTATCAAATAAATTCTAAAAATTCCTTATTTCCATATATGAAAAATAAATAATATTATCAAATAAAATATTCCATATTTATAAAGTCAAAATTAAAATTGATTCGGTCCAATAAACTGGTAATTTTACCTAAAATCTTTAACGGATAAAAATTCTCTTAATAATTCTTTATCAGATATCCATACGAATAATATTAACTCGAACTGATTCCTTTTTATCAGTCTCAAGTACTAACATAAGACTTTACCAATAGGTCACCCATCCTATGACTTGAGCACGCTTAACTTTGTAGTTCAATCTAAATTCGATATCTTATACTGCATTTTTATTCCTGAGATCTACATCAGATTTTTCTCCATGATCTGTTTAATCTATGTACAAGATAAAATAATTACTGATAAATTCTCCAAATAATTATAAAATAATATGTCATAACTCTTCCAAAGTCTATGGAATCATCTCCGAAATTTTAGCTTGATCCGATTTACCGATAAATGCCAAGAATTTTATCGGTTACTAATTAAATTCCTTAAGCAAAATAATTATAGGATTCATCCTGAATCAAACTAAAATATTTCCAAAACTTGGAAATGACTTTTATAACCTTTCTCTATCATATGGTAAAATTTCGTAATTTTTCAGTTCGATCCGAGTGTCCAAATTCCACTTAAACGTTACTGCAATTTCCCAATAATCGAAATATCGTATCAAACTAGTAATTACTCATTCGATCCACCCCAATGGGTGCTCTATCTATTTATGAAATAAAAATCTAACTTTTGGGAAATTACAACTTTGGTCCTTCAACTTTTCATATTTCAACTTGTACCACCCAAGTTTTTAAAACTTATCATTTTGATCACTAAACTGTAACCTTGAATTCCCATTCAAATTTTCCTTGGATTTTAACCAAATTTTGTGAGTATTCTATTTTACTTGTTCCTTATCACATGACACCTTAAAATCTCATAAATTCCTTTTCTACGGTCCATAATTCGTCATTGAATTTTCAAAATGTACTTGTTTTAAATAGTTTCAGGTACTGCTCTCTCATTTTCTTCTCGGTCTTCCAAGTTGCCTCATCCACTTTGTGGTTCCTCCGAAGGACTTTGACCCATGGGATTTTCTTATTCCTTATAATTTCATATCTTAATATTTTCATTTGTTCTTCTTCATACGTCAAATATCGAGTTGTAACTCAACTTCTTTTGGGTTGATAGCCTGAAAAGGGTCTAATCGATACCTTTAAAGCAAATTCACGTGAAATACATCGTGAGTCTTGTTCGCCTCCAAAGGTAAAGTCTATTAAAAAGTCATTTGTCAATCTTTATTTTAAAAGCTTCACATGGTCTAATGAATTTGAGACCAAGTTTTCCTTTTGACCAAAGCATAGTACTTTTTTTGCAAGGTGAAACTTCCATGCGTACTTTGTTTCTGAAATTAAACTCAATATTGTTTTTCTTTTTATCCGCATGTGCCGATTGTCGATCTACAGCTGCTTTAGGATTATTTTAACGGATACTCAGTTTGTCTTCTAATTCTCGAATTAAACGTCAATATCGAACATCACCTATTTATCGGGAGGTAATCCTAGTAATTCATCTGAAAACACATTTGGAAATTCCCTTACCATAGGAATATCCTCTATCTTCTTATAATTATTGTACCAGTTCTCTATTATACAGATAACTCATTCTGAATAAGAGTTAACTATCATATTTATTTCCCTGTATTGTATTAACTATGGGTCTTTTCTTAACCCTCGAAATTCGTCAACTGAGAAATCTAACAATATCTTATTTTTCTTACAACCATTAGAGTCTCATTCATACTATTGAGGAGCCACATCAAGTTATGCAAGCAATACATCAGTAACATCACATCCTAGGGGCATGTACACTTTAGCAAAATCATATTTGACTCGGTTTAACCTCTAGAATTGGCTAATACATTACTCTGATACCACTAAATGTAACACCCACAACGTATATTCGATATTCGAATACACATTAAAGATGTTACTAACTGATTTACACTAATTTTTAGACTTGTAATTTTTTTTAACAAAATAGTTTAGTGGTTGGCCCTTTCTCAGTTTTCAAACAAAACTATGTCTAGCAACCACAACTAGTTTTGACCCTGATTTGGTTTGTAAAATACTTTAAACAGTTATTAAAATGAAAATATAATTCATGGTGAAAACTATGTGTGCTGCCTAGATCCTTTCTTGATTTTAGAATCGCTACGCGATAAACGACCAACTAAGATTTAAAATCGTTTGAAGCATATTTCCTGATATTCTTAATTCCTCAAATTAAGTCATGTTTTCTGGATCATAGATCCACATTAACTTATAAGTAGCGTACTGATAAGTGTTCAAAAGTACTATTTTTATTACCCTTTTTACTCATATTATTGTTAGACTTAAGCTCATAATAGTTGCATGATTAGTCATTCATGCATTAATTCATGTTTCTTTCCACCGTTGAGCTTGATTACATAACTTGGTGATTTTTGTGGAAAAAGATGCTGCTTTGGTGTGTTTTTGTGTGTGTATGTGCAGGATCACTTGCCAAAGCAATGCCGAGCTAGTTGCCAGGGCAATGCATGAAGGATATGCCGAGCTAGTTGCCAAGGCAATGCATGAAGGAGACGCCGAGCCAGTTGCCATGGCATTTGTCGACAAAGACAAAATGCAATAGGGATGCCGAAATTAATGACTTTACAAGCCCAAGATGACATGGAGCAAGGCCCAAGCCCAAAGGAATTTGATTGCCATGCAGAGATTAAAGAAGAATTAAATTCCAAGAAGATAGGAGAAGTTCTAATAGGAATAAAATTATAATAAAGAATTATATTCTTTAAAGATAATTTAATTCCAACTCAAACTCCTCCTCAAAGAAGGACTTTGGCCTAGCCCTATAAATAGCAAGGAGATTTCGACAATCCATAGAGAGAGCAAGGGGAAATTTCGACAAGAGAGCATTAGGGAATTTCGACTTTTCTTCTTCTTTTTGCTTCTATTAGATTCATGGTTTGGGGATTATTCTTTGTATATCTTTTGAACCCAACCATGAACTAACTTGATCGGCTATGGTTATTATGTTTTGTGGTTGTGAGAAACTATTGGTTTTTGTTTAGGTAATAAGAGTTTGTACTTTTCTATTTCAAGGTTTATTCATTCTTGATTCTTATTATTGTTTATGAGTGAATTGGGAGAGGATCTCGTGATTTCATCCATTTATCTAATATCGGGAGAGTTAGATTCAAGAAACGAATGAATATGATCTTTATTCAATCCAATGATGGTGAAGATTAATCCGCTTAGGAATAAGTTAAGGATTTCAACGGCTAAGAGGAGTGCAAGATTGGTTGTTGTTCACCCTTGATTCACGCAGGATGTATTATCAAGGCATGCACAAGTAGCTAGAGTTTCGACTTAGGGATAAGAAGAAACCATTGAAGAACGCCCCGCCAACCTTGAAGTTGCTGCCCACGCCCAAGTAGTTGCCCAACTAGTCGCCTGTGCAACCATCAATTAGTTGCCAAGGCAACCCCACAGTAAGTCGCCACGGCAACCGAGTTGCCCGTGCACTCTTTTACCAAGACAATCCAATCGGCTATCACACCTCAACTCACGATAACCTAGCCTATCTCTCTCAATCGATCTCATCTTTTTCTTTTACTTTATTGCTTTCTAGTTTAGTTATTAGTTAAACTCCTTTAATCCTTTAATTGTGTTTTTACTTTTCACAAAGGCAAAGAACTTAAGCAAAGTGGCCCAAACCAATCCTCGTGGAGACGATACTGATACTCATATCACTTTATTACTTGCGACGTGTATACTTGCACAATTGCGTAGCACTTATCACACGCAACAAGTTTTTGGCGCCGCTGTCGGGGATTGGCAATTGGTGTTAGTTGTTTTTTATATTGCATTTTTTTCTCTCTTAATTTTACTAACTTTTCTTTTGTTTGTTTTATCAAAAAAAAAAAAATAGGTGCGCTACAAGTTAAGGAACATCAACATGTCGGGAAATAAAAACCAATCTATTCGAGAGATGATGTTGGAAGATATGAATCAATCCAATCAAGAGTTCCTTGCACCCTTTGATGATTACCTATACCAACCGAGAAAAGCCCAAAGAACTTATACCATGGAAAAATCTTGTGCTATGTGTGGAGAACATCATGTGTTTGAAAATTGCCCTCACATTTTCGGTGCATATAACTACATGGAGGACCATAGAGGGAACCAAAGAGCAAAATTCTTCATGGTATGATCAAAAAGCTCAAAATTTTTTTTTACTATAACAATTTTGCCAAGAAAAATGATATGCCATGGCAATGTAGTCCTTTTCAAGAGCATTCCAATTCCTTGAGGAAACGTTACTAGCTTCATTGGCTAGACTTGACGGATCAATTGAAGAGATTCGAGAGCTATCAAAATCTATGGATACGAGGATAACTCGATGGGATGCAACCTTAGGGGATTCAAAGATCAATTGGGAGATCCACATATGTCATGGATAACATGCACCAACAATTCATTCCTAGGGATACTGAAGTCCCAAGGCAAGAGGACAAGGAGCAATGCAAAGAAATCTCTCCGATGTGTGAGGAACAACTAGAACCTCAAAGTCAAGAGGATGCCAATGAGAGAGACTGCCAAACACATGATGAGCATGAACAAATAAATTGCCTCGAAATGATTGAGGAGCCCGAACAGAGCAATGCCGCGACAACACTCAAGTGAAGCCGAGAACAATAATACTACAAAGAAATTCTAAGGAACCTGATGCCTGTAAGGTTACAACGTTGATGTTGAAGCAGAATCTATAGATTGCTCTCATCTACAATTGCCACGGCAATTACTCGACCACATGCAAGATCAACGAGATGATAATACTTTGCCAATGGAATATGAGCAGGTAATAGTTGAACCTTTTGAATTTTTTAAAACTCACACCGTCCATTGCGTGTATGTCTTGAGGAACCGAGGTTGGTAGATTTGAAGCCATCAAATCTCTACCGATGGAGATGTTTGAGAGGCCAAAAGAAAAAGGTGTTTGGATTCATAAAGCTCTTCAGAAAATTGATTCTTCCTTTGACTTAGAGAAAATTTGACAACTGATTGCCACGGCAATTGGCTTGAGCAAAGAATTGCCACGACAACAAAGGCTACATCCAACCATGATAGAAGTCGACAAGAATGAGGTAATTGAATGGTTGAGAATGGATATAATTTTTCCTATTAATATATTTGTGCCTTCAGAATAGTAGCAAGGTGGAGAGTATACATGGACTACAAGCGACAAAGAAGAAAGACACTCCACCATGGTAACGCAAAAGGGAGTAGTGGCAAGCACATTTGCCAAACTCTTTTGGGCAATATTATCACCCGATGGAGGGTGCGGATGGACTATAAGAAGTATCAAAACGGCAACCTTCAACACCGCAACAACTCCTAATACGCACGCCTCGCAACCATGGACGCCAAGACGCCTCGAGAAACCCCGACGCCTCGGCAACCATGGATGTGCATGCCTCGCAACCCGACGCCACGGCAACTACTGATACATTTATTTTTATTTTTATTTTTTTTTTTTGACTATTTTGTTCTATTATTTTTTGTTATTTTTTTCTTTATTTTTTTTAGATATATTTTATTTTTCTTCATTATCTTTAGTTTCCGTGTTTTTTTATTTTCTTTTCCACAACAAGACTCACAACCACCATGATAAGGAAATTTATCACGACTACTCGCCACAACAACCACAACGGAAATCAAGGATGCCTGTGCAACAACAATGGCTTCGCAACTATCGATGCACATGCAAGTAAACCCGCATCGGCAAACATGGACCAAATCAAGGCAATGCTATTCACGCGTACCAGCCACAAGCATTCAACCACCGACCGAAAATTGAATCAAGCAAACGGCACGGCGGAAACTCATCAATCGAGGTGACGACCTCTCTCCGACTAACTCATTTCATTTAGTTTCTTTTAAATTTTGTTTCACTTTTACATGCATTGAGGACAATGCTTCTCTCGAGTTTGGGGGTGTTGGTTTCTAGTTAGTTTCATGTTTAGTTGCATTCATCTTTAGCAATCACATATAGGTTGCATATGTTACTTGCCATGCCTTTAATTTGATTTAATTGCTTAAGACTTGTTGAATATCCAATGATGAATTTTTGCCACTGCACTTAATTGAAATAACCTTTAATTTTAGGATTGCATGAAAAGAACTTAGAGTTTTACTATGATGCTGAATTTTTTTACACGGTTGTGGGGTTGTTGATTCAAAGAAACTTAGTGAACTTAGGTTGCTTAAAATTTGGGTAAATTTAAAATTGAAAATTAAAAGTTAATTTCTTGCTAGAGGTGCCCAAAACTGCTCTAGTAGTAAATACACTTTCTTGCTAGAGGTGCCCAAACTGCTCTAGTAGTTAATGCACATTAAAGAATCGCTAGAGGTGCCCAAATTGGCTCTAGTCGACTAAAATAAAATGAGAAATTGCTTACTTTACTAGAGGTGCCCAAATTGGCTCTAGTGAAAATAAAAATAAATGCCCCAATAATTAAATTGATAAAAGCCTACTGTTCACATAGAATCTTGAAAATCAACTTGTACACAACTACGCACACACATTGTCACGAGCATTATAGTTTTGTTCCGGGAAATTTTTGTGCTATCCAAAAAATTTAAAAGGTGATCATACTTTGTGCCACGGTTCCGAGGTTTGAATTCAAGTTTAAAGCATGTCTTTGATGATTAAAGTCTTGGCAAGGTAATTGTTAGTTTGCATTGCTTGAGGACAAGCAATAGTTCGAGTTTGGGGGCGTGATAAGTGTTCAAAAGTACTATTTTTATTACCCTTTTACTCATATTATTGTTAGACTTAAGCTCATAATAGTTGCATAATTAGTCATTCATGCATTAATTCATGTTTCTTTCCACCGCTGAGCTTGATTACATAACTTGGTGATTTTTGTGGAAAAAGATGCTGCTTTGGTGTGTTTTTGTGTGTGTATGTGCAGGATCACTTGCCAAAGCAATGCCGAGCTAGTTGCCGTGGCAATGCATGAAGGATATGCCGAGCTAGTTGCCGTGGCAATGCATGAAGGAGACGCTGAGCTAGCTGCCATGGCATTTGTCGACAAAGACAAAATGCAATAGGGATGTCGAAATTAATGACTTTACAAGCCCAAGATGACATGGAGCAAGGCCCAAACCCAAAGGAATTTGATTGCCATGCAGAGATTAAAGAAGAATTAAATTCCAAGAAGATAGGAGAAGTTCTAATAGGAATAAAATTATAATAAAGAATTATATTCTTTAAAGATAATTTAATTCCAACTCAAACTCCTCCTCAAAGAAGGACTTTGGCCTAGCCCTATAAATAGCAAGGAGATTTCGACAATCCAATAGAGAGAGAAAGGGGAAATTTCGAAGAAGAGAGCATTAGGGAATTTTCGACTTTTCTTCTTCTTTTGCTTCTATTAGATTCATGGTTTGGGGATTATTCTTTGTATATCTTTTTGAACCCAACCATGAACTAACTTGATCGGCTATGGTTATTGTGTTTTGTGGTTGTGAGAAACTATTGGTTTTTGTTTAGGTAATAAGAGTTTGTACTTTTCTATTTCAAGGTTTATTCATTCTGATTCTTATTATTGTTTATGAGTGAATTGGGAGAGGATCTCGTGATTTCATCCATTTATCTAATATCGGGAGAGTTAGATTCAAGAAACGAATGAATATGATCTTTATTCAATCCAATGATGGTGAAGATTAATCCGCTTAGGAATAAGTTAAGGATTTCAACGGCTAAGAGGAGTGCAAGATTGGTTGTTGTTCACCCTTGATTCACGCAGGATGTATTATCAAGGCATGCACAAGTAGCTAGAGTTTCAACTTAGGATAAGAAGAAACCATTGAAGAACGCCCGCCAACCTTGAAGTTGCTGCTGCCCACGCCGCCAAGTAGTTGCCCAACTAGTCGCCCAGCAACCATCAATTAGCTGCCAAGGCAACCCCACAGTAAGTCGCCACGGCAAATCGAGCGTGCCGCACTCTTTTACCAAGACAATCCAATCGGCTATCACACCTCAACTCACGATAACCTAGCCTATCTCTCTCAATCGATCTCATCTTTTCTTTTACTTTATTGCTTTTAGTTTAGTTATTAGTTAAACTCCTTTAATCTTTTCAAGAGCATTCCAATTCCTTGAGGAAACGTTACTAGCTTCCTTGGCTAGACTTGACGGATCAATTGAAGAGATTCGAGAACTATCAAAATCTATGGATACGAGGATAGCTCAGTGGGATGCAACCTTAGGGGATTCAAAAGATCAATTGGGGAGATCCACATATGTCATGGATAACATGCACCAACAATTCATTCCTGGGGATACTGACGTCCCAAGGCAAGAGGATATAGAGCAATGCAAAGAAATCTATCCGATGTGTGAGGAACAACTAAAACCTCAAGGTCAAGAGGATGCCAATGAGAGAGACTGCCCAACACATGATGAGCTTGAAAACAAATTGCCTCGACAATGATTGAGGAGCCCGAACAGAGCAATGCCACGACAACACTCAAGAAGCCGAGAACAACAATACTACAAAGAAATTCTAAGGAACCCGATGCCCGTAAGGTTACAACGCTGATGTTGAAGCAGAATCATAGATTGCTCATCTACAATTGCCACGGCAATTACTCGACCACATGCAAGATCAACGAGATGATAATACTTTGCCAATGGAATATGAGCAGGTAATAGTTGAACCTTTTGAATTCTTTAAAAACTCACCTCGTCCATTGCGGTATGTCTTGAGGAACCGAGGTTGGTAGATTTGAAGCCATCAAATCTCTACCGATGGAGATGTTTGAGAGGCCAAAAGAAAAAGGTGTTTGATTCATAAAGCTTTTCAGAAAAATTGATTCTTCCTTTGACTTAAAGCAAAATTTGACAACTGATTGCCACGGCAATTGGCTTGAGCAAAGAATTGCCACGACAACAAAGGCTACATCCAACCATGATAGAAGTCGACAAGAATGAGGTAATTGAATGGTTGAGAATGGATATAATTTTTCCTATTAATATATTTGTGCCTTCAGAATAGTAGCAAGGTGGAGAGTATACATGGACTACAAGCTTAACAAAGAAGAAAGACACCTCCACCATGGTAACGCAAAAGGGAGTAGTGGCAAGCACATTTGCCAAACTCTTTTTGGGCAATATTATCACCCGATGGAGGGTGCGGATGGACTATAAGAAGTATCAAAACGGCAACCTTCAACACCGCAACAACTCCTAATACGCACACCTCTGCAACCATGGACGCCAAGACGCCTCGGCAACCCCGACGCCTCGGCAACCATGGATGTGCATGCCTCGGCAACCCTCGACGCCACGGCAAACTACCGATACATTTATTTTTATTTTTATTTTTTGAACTATTTTGTTCTATTATTTTTTGTTATTTTTTTTTTTTTTTTTTTTAGGATATATTTTATTTTTCTTCATTATCTTTAGTTTCCGTGTTTTCTTTATTTTCTTTTCCACAACAAGACTCACAACCACCATGATAAGGAAATTTATCACCACTACTCGCCACAAAGAACCACAACGGAAATCAAGCGATGCCTGTGCAACAACAATGGCTTCGCAACTATCGATGCACATGCAAGTAAACCTGCATCGGCAAACATGGACCAAATCAAGGCAATGCTATTCACGCGTACCAGCCACAAGCATTCAACCACCGACCGAAAATTGAATCAAGCAAACGGCACGAAGGAAACTCATCAATCGAGGTGACGACCTCTCTGACTAACTCATTTCATTTAGTTTCTTTTAAATTTTGTTTCACTTTTACATGCATTGAGGACAATGCTTCTCTCGAGTTTGGGGGGGTGTTGGTTTCTAGTTAGTTTCATGTTTAGTTGCATTCATCTTTAGCAATCACATATAGGTTGCATATGTTACTTGCCATGCCTTTAATTTGATTTAATTGCTTAAGACTTGTTGAATATCCAATGATGAATTTTTGCCACTGCACTTAATTGAAATAACCTTTAATTTTAGGATTGCATGAAAAGAACTTAGAATTTTACTATGATGCTGAATTTTTTTACACGGTTGTGGGTTGTTGATTCAAAGAAACTTAGTGAACTTAGGTTGTTTAAAATTTGGGTAAATTTAAAATTGAAAATTAAAAGTTAATTTCTTGCTAGAGGTGCCCAAAACTGCTCTAGTAGTAAATACACTTTCTTGCTAGAGGTGCCCAAACTGCTCTAGTAGTTAATGCACATTAAAGAATCGCTAGAGGTGCCCAAATTGGCTCTAGTCGACTAAAAATAAAATAAGAAATTGCTTACTTTACTAGAGGTGCCCAAATTGGCTCTAGTGAAAATAAAATAAATGCCCCAATAATTAAATTGATAAAAGCCTATTGTTCACATAGAATCTTGAAAATCAACTTGTACACAACTACGCACACACATTGTCACGAGCATTATAGTTTTGTTCCGGAAATTTTTGTGCTATCCAAAAATTAAAAGGTGATCATACATTGTGCCACGGTTCCGAGGTTTGAATTCAAGTTTGAAACATGTCTTTGATGATTAAAGTCTTGGCAGTGTAATTGTTAGTTTGCATTGCTTGAGGACAAGCAATAGTTCGAGTTTGGGGGCGTGATAAGTGTTCAAAAGTACTATTTTTATTACCCTTTTACTCATATTATTGTTAGACTTAAGCTCATATTAGTTGCATAATTAGTCATTCATGCATTAATTCATGTTTCTTTCCACCGCTGAGCTTGATTACATAACTTGGTGATTTTTGTGGAAAAAGATGCTGCTTTGGTGTGTTTTTTGTGTGTGTATGTGCAGGATCACTTGCCAAAGCAATGCCGAGCTAGTTGCCGTGGCAATGCATGAAGGATATGCCGAGCTAGTTGCCGTGGCAATGCATGAAGGAGACGCTGAGCTAGTTGCCATGGCATTTGTCGACAAAGACAAAATGCAATAGGGATGTCGAAATTAATGACTTTACAAGCCCAAGATGACATGGAGCAAAGCCCAAACCCAAAGGAATTTGATTGCCATGCAGAGATTAAAGAAGAATTAAATTCCAAGAAGATAGGAGAAGTTCTAATAGAATAAAATTATAATAAAGAATTATATTCTTTAAAGATAATTTAATTCCAACTCAAACTCCTCCTCAAAGAAGGACTTTGGCCTAGCCCTATAAATAGCAAGGAGATTTCGACAATCCAATGGAGAGAGAGCAAGGGGGAAATTTCGACAAGAGAGCATTAGGGAATTTCGACTTCTTTCTTCTTCTTTGCTTCTATTAGATTCATGGTTTGGGGATTATTCTTTGTATATCTTTTGAACCCAACCATGAACTAACTTGATCGGCTATGGTTATTGTGTTTTGTGGTTGTGAGAAACTATTGGTTTTTGTTTAGGTAATAAGAGTTTGTACTTTTCTATTTCAAGGTTTATTCATTCTTGATTCTTATTATTGTTTATGAGTGAATTGGGAGAGGATCTCGTGATTTCATCCATTTATCTAATATCGGGAGAGTTAGATTCAAGAAACGAATGAATATGATCTTTATTCAATCCAATGATGGTGAAGATTAATCCGCTTAGGAATAAGTTAAGGATTTCAACGGCTAAGAGGAGTGCAAGATTGGTTGTTGTTCACCCTTGATTCACGCAGGATGTATTATCAAGGCATGCACAAGTAGCTAGAGTTTCAACTTAGGGATAAGAAGAAACCATTGAAGAACGCCCGCCGAACCTTGAAGTTGCTGCCCACGCCGCCCAAGTAGTTGCCCAACTAGTCGCCTGTGCAACCATCAATTAGTTGCCAAGGCAACCCCACAGTAAGTCGCCACGGCAAATCGAGTTGCCCGCACTCTTTTTTTTTACCAAGACAATCCAATCGCTATCACACCTCAACTCACGATAACCTAGCCTATCTCTCTCAATCGATCTCATCTTTTCTTTTACTTTATTGCTTTCTAGTTTAGTTATTAGTTAAACTCCTTTAATCCTTTAACTTTAATTGTGTTTTTACGTTAAGTATAACTTAGTGAGGCATAATTATATCAATGTAAAACAATAATTATAAATATCACAGCCCTGTAAAACGGCAAGCGATTCCAATTATAGATAATATCATTTTATTATGTACAAAACTATCTTACATGTATAGTTCATTTAGCCAATATCATCTTCAAATCATAGGATTCAATCTGTCTTACCAGTCTCGTGTACACTAAGCTTATTAGCTTAACTACTTCCATAAATGCATTTCAAGTAATATAACCCATAGTATAAAATCATGCCATCAATGTTCTATGCTCATTAGGTATGTGCGTAATAATTCCTTTAACATAAATATGATTTCAATATGATTCATATTGTAACACCCCTTCCCGTATCCGTACATTGAACACGAGTCGAAGATGTCTCAGACTTTTGAAAACATCTTTTAACTTAAAAATCAGAGGAAATTTAAAAAAATTAAAAATAGCTTCCCAGGAGGTCACCCATCCTAAAAATTTCCCTAATTCAAACACGCTTAACTTTATCTAATTTATAAATAAAATAATAATTTAATTCCCGATAATAAAACTTTTTTACATAAATGTCATAGTCACATTTAAAACATATAATAATAAGCAGTAAATATGTTTATCAACTAAGAAAGGTTTACAAAACTATTATATACCCGATTTAAATATTTTATCAAAAAGATATCTTTAGCTATTATATGTCACTACTAAATACAAAATATGGATGTCATGAGTACTGAAATTAACCTGTCGTATTCGTACTCTCAAAAGAGATAGAGATGCAAAAGTCGTCCGCTCCTAAACTTGTTTACCTACGTGTATAATAGAAATACACGCTGAGTATAACTCAGCGAGGCGTAAGATGAGTAACATATATAAAATATCTTATAATGCTTGATACTTTTCAAAAGCATGATAATCTTATAATCATGTAATCTGTAATGCAGTATATCTATATAAGAACACATAATTATCCAAAGAAATCATATAGCCCAAGGTAAATATCAAGTGACTAATATACGAGTCGTGTACATTTTAGTACTATCCTTTTATCAACACAATGAAGTATCAGAAACATATCAACACAAAGAAGTGTTGTAAACTATCAACACAATAAAGTGTTGCAATATCAACACAATGAAGTGTTGCAACTATAGACATCACATACCGTCGACACAATGAAGTGTCGATACAATTAATGCCTTTTATAGTATACCACTATATTGTCTGACTCAATATTATACTACCAAGGGCAACTTTAAAATCAATTCATGCAAAATGGCAAGCAACCCATATACAATTCATGTCATGTAAAACATATCATATTAGAGTAGTCAATACTCTAATATGCTTTATAACTTTCATGGTATACTGCCATAGATAAAATCTGTATCAAATAACTTTTTCATATATATATATATATATCATGCTATTTATAAAAATTCTTTACCTTTTTGTGTAACTTATCGCAAGTCTCCCTATTATATGTTAATAATCATACATTAAAAAATATGTATGCACTCACCTTAGCCTCGATAATTAACCTTGCTACTTGCTTTCACTTTTGATCATATTCTTTTCCTTTTATGCTGAAACGATCTTGATTTGTATCGGAATCTACATTAAAATAACATATACCATTTCAAGTATATGTTAGCACGAAATCTTACCATATACAATAATGGAAAGTAAATAAAATAACTATCCATTATATAGAAATTGATTCGATAAAGCTTTCTATATTTGAATCACAATTTCCCATACTTTTTTTAAAATTTCCAACATTTCCCAAAAATTCTATTCTAGTCCTTAAGGACTCTTTTAAACTTCCAACCAAAATTTTCAAGTCTAAACCTTACATTTCTTATCATTTACACTTTAGGACCTAAACTTTTAAAAATGTGCACTTTGGTCCCTAAAGTACCCGAATATTCAATTTAACCCAAAACGTTGATTTAAACTTCAAAATCAACATTTTCATCACCATACATAATTTTTCCAACATAATACCTCAAATACAAGCTCAACATCAAATCCCTAAACTTTTCATAAATTCAAGACTAATCCCTAATTTTATTCAAATTGTAGAATTAGTCCTTGTACTTCAAAAAATTTCGTTTTGAACCTTAAACATCAATTCATGCTATTTCAATCGCAATTCATAAATTTAAGTGCTGAAATAAATTTTCAATAATTTCCCCTAATTTCAACAAAACTTTTGAAGTGGTCCCTATATCTTCAATTGGGGAAATTATTTAATCTAACATCAAAATTAAACTTCCAACATCATAATTCATTCAATATCATCCTCGATTTAACTTCCTAATCAAAACCCCCAAATCTTAGGGTTAGGGTTTAAACTTCAAACATTGAACTAATCCAATTTCAAACTTGATTCCATGTTTATAACATTAATTCTACATAAAACAACTTTGATTTCATCATCTACTATCAATTTCCATAACCAACCTCATCCATGAACATAACTCATACTTGACTTTATCATGCAACTATACTATCAAAATGAAGAGAATCAAGTGTAGAATAATTTACCTCAATCAATTTTGAATGAAAACTAACTTTGATCCTTGAATTTTGGACTTGAAAAATGAAAACCCTAGTTTCCCCTTTTTCTTTCTTGGTTTCAAAATGCCAAAATAAAATATGATAGTATTTTGCTCATCTTTGAATATAAATCCACATGTTTAAAATAAAATGAATTTTTAAATCATTTTGCATAGTGAAATTACTACTTTACCCTTTTCATCCAATGGACAAGATTCAATCTTATCAAAAATTAATGGCCAAGATCTCATCCATGTGTATTTTGACCTTTCAATATTGCCCTCAAAGTTTCAAAATATTTCAAAATTGCCATCCATGGCAAATGTTCAAAATACTTAAAAGTTGCCAATCCATTAAAATTGAACCAAATTGGTTCCAATCCAATCGTCCATGTCCCAAAATATCTTATATTTTAATTTATGGCATTTATTCGATCCAAATATTCAGATTTCACTCAATACGATTTCCAAATTTTCTTCCTACGAACTTTAAAGCTTTATAGCCACTAATACACACTCCATACGAAAGATTTGAGTAACACAAAAGTGTCACTCTTGGGGTTGAACTATTCATTTACGAAGTTAACTTACACAACTTTTAGAAATTACAATTTAGTCCCTAAACTTTTCCAAGGTTTATACGTTGATGACCAAACTTTCAAAATTTTCATTTTGGTCGCTGAACTAAAACCACCAATATTTAACTCTTTACATTTTAGTCACTAAGAAAATATTGGGGTATTACAATTCTCCCCTTAAGAAAATTCGTCCTTGAATTTTCAAAATGTACCTATTTTAAACAAGTGTGGATACTGTTTTTTCATTACATCATTTGTTTCCCACGTTGCTTCTTCCACTTTGTGATTGCGCCAAAGGACTTTTACCAATGGAATTTGCTTGTTCTTTAATTCTTTGACACTGTACGCTAGTATATTTACTGGTTCTTCTTCATACGTCAAATCTGATTGCAATTCAATTTCCTCCGGTACAATCACATGTGATGGATCTGATCTATATCTCTGGAACACCGAGACATGGAAAACATCATGAATTGCTCATCTCTGGTGGAAGAGCTAACTGATATGCAACATGACCAACCTTCTTCAATATTTCATATGGTCCAATATATTTGGGACTTAATTTACCTTTGCAGCCAAATCTCATTATTTTCTTCTAAGGAGAAACTTTCAAAAATACTTTTTCTCGAACCTCAAATTGAATGTCTTTCCTTTTTAAGTCTACATAAGACTTTTGTCGATCAAGAACCTTTTTTTAAGATTGTCTTTCACAATCTTAACCTTTTCCTCCATTTCTTGCAACATATCTCGGCTTAATCAACTAGCGATCCTGCAACTCAAACCGCTAATGGTGATCTGCACTTCCACCATAAAGAGCTTCATAAGGTGCATTTGGATACTTGCCTGATAACTATTATTGTAAGCAAATTCTGCTAATGGCAAGTACTTTTCCCAAGATCCTTCAAATTCAATTGTGCAAGCTCTTAACATATCTTCCAATATTTGAATTGTCCTTTCTGACTGACCATTGGTTTGAGGATGGAACGCAAGATCAAGTTCAATCTTGTCCCCAAAGCTCAAGCATTTCTTTCCAAAATCTTGATGTGAAATCTGGATCTCGATCTGACACTATAGATATCGGCACTCCATGTAATCGAACTATTTCCTTGATATACAGCTCAATATACTTGCTCATCTGATAATGTGTTCTAACTGGCATAAAGTGAGCAGATTTAGTTAACTTTGTCCACAATTACCCAGATAGAAATTTTCTTCTTTGGAGTCAATGGAAATCTGTCACAAAATCCATAGCAATTCTATCCCACTTCCATTGCGGAATAGAAATAGGTTGTAACTTTCTTTATAGCACTTGATGCTCAGCTTTCACCTATTGGCAAGTCAAACACTTGGCAACGAACTCTGATATCATTCTTTTCATACCAGGCCACCAATATTTATTCTTCAAATCTTGATACATCTTGTTTCCCACAGGATGCATAGTCAAAGGAATATAGTGTGCTTCAAAAAGCAGATCTTGCTTTAACTCAACATCTTCAGGAATATGCACTCTATCTTTGTAATAGAAGCACCCATAAGGTTTAATCTCGAAATCCTTAATTTCACCAGATTCCACTTGTCTCATCTTTGCTATACACTCCTCATCCCGTTGTTGACTTTCTTTAACTGTTCTAGCAATGACGATCTCAATTGCAACTCTACCAATAATGAACCATCTGATTTCCTTTTAACTAAGCATTTAAAGTTCTCATTGTAGCAAATGTTTTTGACTCAAAGCATTTGCTACAACATTTGTCCGACTTTGGTCATAATCAATGATCGATCATAATCCTTTATTAGTTCCAACCACGTTCGCTGTCGTAGATTCAATTATTTCGTGTCATCAAATGTTTTAAACTTTTATGATCAGTATATACATGGCAATGTTCATCATGTAGATAATGTCGCCACACTTTTAGAGCAAAAACTACAATTGCCGGCTCTAAATCATGGGTCGGATAATTCCTTTCACGTGGCTTTAATCGCGAGAAGCATAAGCAATCACCTTTCCATCTCGCATCATTACGCATCTCAATCCATTATGAGATGCATCACTGCATAAATGTAAACTCCTTTCCCGATTATGGCTGTACTAAAACTGGAGCTTCAGTCAAAATTTTCTTTAACTGATCAAAGCTTTCTTGATACTTTCAATCCAAACAAATAGAATATCTTTTCTCAATAACTTTGTAAGTGGAGCAGCTATCATCGAAAAGTTTTTCACAAACCTTCGATAATATCCAAAGAAGTCCCAAGAAACTACGAACTTCAGTAATATTCTTGGGAACCTTCCACTCTAGAATAGACTGTATCTTTTTAGGATCCACTCGAATTCCTTCAGCTGAAGCAATATGTCCCAAGAAAGCCACTTCAGACAACCAAAACTCACATTTTGAGAGCTTATCATACGCCTTCTTTTCTCTCAAAATCAGAACACTATTCTTAAATGTGTATCATGATCCACTTTAGTCTTCAAGTACACCAATATATCATCAATAAAGACTATGACAAGCCGATCGAGATACGGGTGAAGTACTCGATTCATTAAATCCATGAATTACCACGAGCGTTTGTAAGGCCAAATGGCATCACTACAAATTCATAATGCTCGTACCTCATTCGAATGCTATTTTTGGAATATCCTCCTCCTTGACCCCAATTGATAATAATAACAGATCAAGATCAATCTTAGAGAATACGGCTAATCAAACAAATCCTCTATTCTTGGTAGTGGATACTTGTTCTTTACAGACACCTTATTCAACTGTCGGTAATCAATGCACAATCGCAGTGAACCATATTTATTTTTAACAAATAACACTGGAGCTCCCCACGGTGACGTACTAGGACATATAAATCCTATATTTAATAACTCCTACAACTGTGATTTTAACTCCCTCATCTCTGTATGTGCCATTCTGTAGGGAGTCATGGATACCGGTTCAGTACCAGGAATAACTTCAATTCCAAACTATACCTCTCTCTGGAGGTAATCCTAGTAACTCTTCCGGAAATACCATAGGAAAGTCGTGAACTGTCGGAATCGCACTGAGGTCATTATCAAACTTCTTAGTATCCATTACATGGGCTAGTAAAGCCTCACAACCCCGCTCCAATAGTTTCATGGCTTTAAATGCTGAAATTACATTCTTTATGCATTGAGACCCTTCGCCCAATACTATAATCTCTAATCCATCTGTAGTCTTTAAAATCAATTGCTGTTGGCGACACCTTACTGTAGCATCATAGGCAAGAAGCCAATCCATGCCTAAAATGATCTCAATTTCACTAAATAGCAGTTCTAACAAGTCAGCTAGAATTCAATTCCTTAAACTTTAAGCGGACATTTCCTACTTACTTTAGTTACCAGGGCACTGTGGCCTAGAGGGTTTATGGCTATCACATCACTCTAAGTTAGTTTTAAAGGAATTCCTCTTTCCCAACTAATCTAGAACTAACGTAGGAGTGTGTAGATCCAAAGTATCTATTAGAACAAATACAAAGTTGACCATAGAGTTGGAAAGTACCTATAACAATGCGTGGTTCTTCTTTATCATCTTGTGCCCGAATGTGATAGATCCTTGTTGGAGCTTTATCATCTTGACCCACAAAGAACTTCAGTCTCTTTTTGAGAACCCACTCTAGATGATCCTCCTTATCCACGACCTATGCCTCTTTGCATTTCAACAGATCTTTCAGTCTATACCGATCTGTCATCTTGACTTGGACAGTCTCGCATAAAATGTCCGGTTTCACCACATCAAAAAACAGGCTCCGTGATCATCCAACACTCTCCATTATGAATTTGATTACAATGTTTACATCGAGGAAGTCCTTGTTTATTCCTATAATTCTTTATTGATGTCAAAATGTTTTTGGACTTTCCACTTGATTTGATTGTCCTCGAGGTGATGAAAATCTGGATCTCCTGCTCATATCCTTTGCCTCGCTTAGATGATCACGAAGCAAAAGGTGTTTGAAACTCCTTTTCCGACTCAGTGATTCTTTTAAACTTTTTCCTGGACAATCTTTATTGCTTTAGCTCTATTAATCGCTTCTTGAAAGTCCTTGGGAATAATTGCTACAATACTTCTTGATATCTAGCATCTAATCCGCTTATGAAACTATTAGTGATGGCTCTTCGTCCGATAGCAATTCATTGCTCAATCTATTAAACTCGCATTCATATTCATACACCGAGCGATCTCCCCGCTTAAGATCCAAGAACCGCTGCTTCATTTCTTTAATAAAGGCATATCCAATATAATCTAATTTATAAATAAAATAATAATTTAATTCCCGATAATAAAACTTTTTTACATAAATGTCATAGTCACATTTAAAACATATAATAATAAGCAGTAAATATGTTTATCAACTAAGAAAGGTTTACAAAACTATTATATACCCGATTTAAATATTTTATCAAAAAGATATCTTTAGCTATTATATGTCACTACTAAATACAAAATATGGATGTCATGAGTACTGAAATTAACCTGTCGTATTCGTACTCTCAAAAGAGATAGAGATGCAAAAGTCGTCCGCTCCTAAACTTGTTTACCTACGTGTATAATAGAAATACACGCTGAGTATAACTCAGCGAGGCGTAAGATGAGTAACATATATAAAATATCTTATAATGCTTGATACTTTTCAAAAGCATGATAATCTTATAATCATGTAATCTGTAATGCAGGTATATCTATATAAGAACACATAATTATCCAGTGAAATCATATAGCCCAAGGTAAATATCAAGTGACTAATATACGAGTCGTGTACATTTTAGTACTATCCTTTTTATCAACACAATGAAGTATCAGAAACATATCAACACAGTGAAGTGTTGTAAACTATCAACACAATAAAGTGTTGCAATATCAACACAATGAAGTGTTGCAACTATAGACATCACATACCGTCGACACAATGAAGTGTCAGATACAGTGTGCCTTTTATAGTATACCACTATATTGTCTGACTCAATATTATACTACCAAGGGCAACTTTAAAATCAATTCATGCAAAATGGCAAGCAACCCATATACAATTCATGTCATGTAAAACATATCATATTAGAGTAGTCAATACTCTAATATGCTTTATAACTTTCATGGTATACTGCCATAGATAAAATCTGTATCAAATAACTTTTTCATATATATATATATATATCATGCTATTTATAAAAATTCTTTACCTTTTTGTGTAACTTATCGCAAGTCTCCCTATTATATGTTAATAATCATACATTAAAAAATATGTATGCACTCACCTTAGCCTCGATAATTAACCTTGCTACTTGCTTTCACTTTTGATCATATTCTTTTCCTTTTATGCTGAAACGATCTTGATTTGTATCGGAATCTACATTAAAATAACATATACCATTTCAAGTATATGTTAGCACGAAATCTTACCATATACAATAATGGAAAGTAAATAAAATAACTATCCATTATATAGAAATTGATTCGATAAAGCTTTCTATATTTGAATCACAATTTCCCATACTTTTTTTAAAATTTCCAACATTTCCCAAAAATTCTATTCTAGTCCTTAAGGACTCTTTTAAACTTCCAACCAAAATTTTCAAGTCTAAACCTTACATTTCTTATCATTTACACTTTAGGACCTAAACTTTTAAAAATGTGCACTTTGGTCCCTAAAGTACCCGAATATTCAATTTAACCCAAAACGTTGATTTAAACTTCAAAATCAACATTTTCATCACCATACATAATTTTTCCAACATAATACCTCAAATACAAGCTCAACATCAAATCCCTAAACTTTTCATAAATTCAAGACTAATCCCTAATTTTATTCAAATTGTAGAATTAGTCCTTGTACTTCCAAAAAATTTCGTTTTGAACCTTAAACATCAATTCATGCTATTTCAATCGCAATTCATAAATTTAAGTGCTGAAATAAATTTTCAATAATTTCCCCTAATTTCAACAAAACTTTTGAAGTGGTCCCTATATCTTCAATTGGGGAAATTATTTAATCTAACATCAAAATTAAACTTCCAACATCATAATTCATTCAATATCATCCTCGATTTAACTTCCTAATCAAAACCCCCAAATCTTAGGGTTAGGGTTTAAACTTCAAACATTGAACTAATCCAATTTCAAACTTGATTCCATGTTTATAACATTAATTCTACATAAAACAACTTTGATTTCATCATCTACTATCAATTTCCATAACCAACCTCATCCATGAACATAACTCATACTTGACTTTATCATGCAACTATACTATCAAAATGAAGAGAATCAAGTGTAGAATAATTTACCTCAATCAATTTTGAATGAAAACTAACTTTGATCCTTGAATTTTGGACTTGAAAAATGAAAAACCCTAGTTTCCCCTTTTCTTTCTTGGTTTCGAAATGCCAAAATAAAATATGATAGTATTTTGCTCATCTTTGAATATAAATCCACATGTTTAAAATAAAATGAATTTTTAAATCATTTTGCATAGTGAAATTACTACTTTACCCTTTTCATCCAATGGACAAGATTCAATCTTATCAAAAATTAATGGCCAAGATCTCATCCATGTGTATTTTGACCTTTCAATATTGCCCTCAAAGTTTCAAAATATTTCAAAATTGCCATCCATGGCAAATGTTCAAAATACTTAAAAGTTGCCAATCCATTAAAATTGAACCAAATTGGTTCCAATCCAATCGTCCATGTCCCAAAATATCTTATATTTTAATTTATGGCATTTATTCGATCCAAATATTCAGATTTCACTCAATACGATTTCCAAATTTTCTTCCTACGAACTTTAAAGCTTTATAGCCACTAATACACACTCCATACGAAAGATTTGAGTAACACAAAAGTGTCACTCTTGGGGTTGAACTATTCATTTACGAAGTTAACTTACACAACTTTTAGAAATTACAATTTAGTCCCTAAACTTTTCCAAGGTTTATACGTTGATGACCAAACTTTCAAAATTTTCATTTTGGTCGCTGAACTAAAACCACCAATATTTAACTCTTTACATTTTAGTCACTAAGAAAATATTGGGGTATTACAATTCTCCCCTTAAGAAAATTCGTCCTTGAATTTTCAAAATGTACCTATTTTAAACAAGTGTGGATACTGTTTTTTCATTACATCATTTGTTTCCCACGTTGCTTCTTCCACTTTGTGATTGCGCCAAAGGACTTTTACCAATGGAATTTGCTTGTTCTTTAATTCTTTGACACTGTACGCTAGTATATTTACTGGTTCTTCTTCATACGTCAAATCTGATTGCAATTCAATTTCCTCCGGTACAATCACATGTGATGGATCTGATCTATATCTCTGGAACACCGAGACATGGAAAACATCATGAATTGCTCATCTCTGGTGGAAGAGCTAACTGATATGCAACATGACCAACCTTCTTCAATATTTCATATGGTCCAATATATTTGGGACTTAATTTACCTTTGCAGCCAAATCTCATTATTTTCTTCTAAGGAGAAACTTTCAAAAATACTTTTTCTCGAACCTCAAATTGAATGTCTTTCCTTTTTAAGTCTACATAAGACTTTTGTCGATCAGCAGCCTTTTTAAGATTGTCTTTCACAATCTTAACCTTTTCCTCCATTTCTTGCAACATATCTGGCTTAATCAACTAGCGATCCTGCAACTCAAACCAGTTAAATGGTGATCTGCACTTCCGACCATAAAGAGCTTCATAAGGTGCATTTGGATACTTGCCTGATAACTATTATTGTAAGCAAATTCTGCTAATGGCAAGTACTTTTCCCAAGATCCTTCAAATTCAATTGTGCAAGCTCTTAACATATCTTCCAATATTTGAATTGTCCTTTCTGACTGACCATTGGTTTGAGGATGGAACGCAGTACTGAAGTTCAATCTTGTCCCCAAAGCTCTGTGCATTTCTTTCCAAAATCTTGATGTGAAATCTGGATCTCGATCTGACACTATAGATATCGGCACTCCATGTAATCGAACTATTTCCTTGATATACAGCTCAATATACTTGCTCATCTGATAATGTGTTCTAACTGGCATAAAGTGAGCAGATTTAGTTAACCTGTCCACAATTACCCAGATAGAAATTTTCTTGCTGGGAGTCAATGGAAATCCTGTCACAAAATCCATAGCAATTCTATCCCACTTCCATTGCGGAATAGAAATAGGTTGTAACTTTCTTTATAGCACTTGATGCTCAGCTTTCACCTATTGGCAAGTCAAACACTTGGCAACGAACTCTGATATCATTCTTTTCATACCAGGCCACCAATATTTATTCTTCAAATCTTGATACATCTTGTTTCCCACAGGATGCATAGTCAAAGGAATATAGTGTGCTTCAAAAAGCAGATCTTGCTTTAACTCAACATCTTCAGGAATATGCACTCTATCTTTGTAATAGAAGCACCCATAAGGTTTAATCTCGAAATCCTTAATTTCACCAGATTCCACTTGTCTCATCTTTGCTATACACTCCTCATCCCGTTGTTGACTTTCTTTAATCTGTTCTAGCAATGACGATCTCAATTGCAACTCTACCAATAATGAACCATCTGATTTCCCTTTTAACTAAGCATTTAAAGTTCTCATTGTAGCAAATGTTTTTTGACTCAAAGCATTTGCTACAACATTTGTCCGGCCTGGGTCATAATCAATGATCAGATCATAATCCTTTATTAGTTCCAACCACGTTCGTTGCCGTAGATTCAGTTATTTCTGTGTCATCAAATGTTTTAAACTTTTATGATCAGTATATACATGGCAATGTTCATCATGTAGATAATGTCGCCACACTTTTAGAGCAAAAACTACAATTGCCAGCTCTAAATCATGGGTCGGATAATTCCTTTCACGTGGCTTTAACTGCCGAGAAGCATAAGCAATCACCTTTCCATCCTGCATCATTACGCATCTCAATCCATTATGAGATGCATCACTGTACAATGTAAACTCCTTTCCCGATTATGGCTGTACTAAAACTGGAGCTTCAGTCAAAATTTTCTTTAACTGATCAAAGCTTTCTTGATACTTTCAATCCAAACAAATAGAATATCTTTTCTCAATAACTTTGTAAGTGGAGCAGCTATCATCGAAAAGTTTTTCACAAACCTTCGATAATATCCAGCAAGTCCCAAGAAACTACGAACTTCAGTAATATTCTTGGGAACCTTCCACTCTAGAATAGACTGTATCTTTTTAGGATCCACTCGAATTCCTTCAGCTGAAGCAATATGTCCCAAGAAAGCCACTTCAGACAACCAAAACTCACATTTTGAGAGCTTATCATACAGTTTCTTTTCTCTCAAAATCTGTAACACTATTCTTAAATGTGTATCATGATCCACTTTAGTCTTCAAGTACACCAATATATCATCAATAAAGACTATGACAAGCCGATCGAGATACGGCTGAAGTACTCGGTTCATTAAATCCATGAATTCTGCTGGAGCGTTTGTAAGGCCAAATGGCATCACTACAAATTCATAATGCTCGTACCTCATTCGGAATGCTATTTTTGGAATATCCTCCTCCTTGACCCCCAATTGATAATAACCAGACTGAAGATCAATCTTAGAGAATACGGCTGCTCCTTTCAGTTGATCAAACAAATCCTCTATTCTTGGTAGTGGATACTTGTTCTTTACAGTCACCTTATTCAACTGTCGGTAATCAATGCACAATCGCAGTGAACCATATTTATTTTTAACAAATAACACTGGAGCTCCCCACGGTGACGTACTAGGACATATAAATCCTATATTTAATAACTCCTACAACTGTGATTTTAACTCCCTCATCTCTGTATGTGCCATTCTGTAGGGAGTCATGGATACCGGTTCAGTACCAGGAATAACTTCAATTCCAAACTATACCTCTCTCTGGAGGTAATCCTAGTAACTCTTCCGGAAATACCATAGGAAAGTCGTGAACTGTCGGAATCGCACTGAGGTCATTATCAAACTTCTTAGTATCCATTACATGGGCTAGTAAAGCCTCACAACCCCGCTCCAATAGTTTCATGGCTTTAAATGCTGAAATTACATTCTTTATGCATTGAGACCCTTCGCCCAATACTATAATCTCTAATCCATCTGTAGTCTTTAAAATCAATTGCTGTTGGCGACACCTTACTGTAGCATCATAGGCAAGAAGCCAATCCATGCCTAAAATGATCTCAATTTCACTAAATAGCAGTTCTAACAAGTCAGCTAGAATTCAATTCCTTAAACTTTAAGCGGACATTTCCTACTTACTTTAGTTACCAGGGCACTGTGGCCTAGAGGGTTTATGGCTATCACATCACTCTAAGTTAGTTTTAAAGGAATTCCTCTTTCCCGAACTAATCTAGAACTAACGTAGGAGTGTGTAGATCCAGTATCTATTAGAACAAATACAGGTTGACCATAGAGTTGGAAAGTACCTATAACAATGCCAGGTTCTTCTTTATCATCTTGTGCCCGAATGTGATAGATCCTTGTTGGAGCTTTATCATCTTGACCCACAGCAACTTCAGTCTCTTTTTGAGAACCCACTCTAGATGATCCTCCTTATCCACGACCTATGCCTCTTTGCATTTCAACAGATCTTTCAGTCTATACCGATCTGTCATCTTGACTTGGACAGTCTCGCATAAAATGTCCGGTTTCACCACATCAAAAACAGGCTCCCGTGATCATCCAACACTCTCCATTATGAATTTGATTACAATGTTTACATCGAGGAAGTCCTTGTTTATTCCCATAATTCTTTATTGATGTCAAAATGTTTTTGGACTTTCCAGCTTGATTTGATTGTCCTCGAGGTGATGAAAATCTGGATCTCCCCTGCTACGAATATCCTTTGCCTCGCTTAGATGATCACGAAGCAAAAGGTGTTTCAGAACTCCTTTTCTGACTCTGTGATTCTTTTTAAACTTTTTTCCCGGACAATCTTTATTGCTTTAGCTCTATTAACTGCTTCTTGAAAGTCCTTGGGAATAATTGCTACCAATACTTCTTGATATCTAGCATCTAATCCGCTTATGAAACTATTAGTGATGGCTCTCTCGTCCGATAGCAATTCAGAGGCAAACTTGCTCAATCTATTAAACTCGCATTCATATTCATACACCGAGCGATCTCCCTGCTTAAGATCCAAGAACCGCTGCTTCATTTCTTTAATAAAGGCATATCCAATATATTTCCTCCTAAACTCAAAGAGGACAAACTGCCAGTTCACCTCTTCTTGAACGCGAGCAGTGACATTGTTCCACCATACCAGTGTCTAATCTCTCAACAAGGAGACAACTTCTTCTAGTTTTCCTCGATCATCATACCCAATTTGAGACAACATGGTCTGTATATCATTCAACCAAAAACCCACTGACATAGGATGCCCACCAATGCCGCCTTTAAAATCAAGAGCCTGTAGCTTCTTTAACTCTTTCGGAATAGATATTCGAGGAGGTCTATTAATTATAGCATCCAGAAATATACCCCGGTCTTGCACTGGTATTTCCAGTGCAGGTGCACCAGCCTCCTGTTGAAATGGCTACTGTACTTTCTCCCCTACTTTTGGAGCATTCTCAGGCCCCACTTGTCGAGTAGCATGTCAAGATCCGACTCCCTCCGACATCTATACTCATAACATATACTTAAACTAATAAACAATTGCATCAATCAACCAATATCATTTTCAAGTAAATACGACATCCTAGTGGCATGTACACACTTTAACACTTTTATCGATTTCAAATTTAACTCCAGAATCGACTAAACATGTAGCTCTGATACCAATAAATGTAACACCCCTTCTCGTATCCGTACATTGAACACGGTCGGAGATGTCTCAGGCTTTTAAAAACATCTTTTAACTTAAAAATTGGGGAAATTTAAAAAAATTTAAAAATAACTTCCCATGAGGTCACCCATTTTAAAAATTTCTCTAATTCAAGCACGCTTAACTTTATCTAATTTTATAAATAAAATAATAATTTAATTCTCGATAATGAAACTTTTTACATAAATGTCATAGTCACATTTAAAACATATAATAATAAGTAGTAAATATGTTTATCAACTATGAAAGGTTTATAAAACTATTACATGCTCGATTTAAATATTTTATCAGAAAAACAGATTTAGCTATTACATGCCACTACTAAAGACAAAATATGGATCTCATAAGTACTAAAATTAACCTGTCATATCCGTACTCCTAAAAGAGATAGAGATGCAAAAGCCGTCCGCTCCTAAACTCATTTACCTACGTGTATAACAGAAATACACGCTGAGTATAACACAGTGAGGCGTAAGATGAGTAACATATATAAAATATCTTATGATGCCTGAAACTTTTCAAAAGCATGATAATCTTATAATCACGTAATATGTAATGCAAGAATATCTATATAAGAACACATATAATTATCCGGTGAAATCATATAGCCCAAGGTAAATATCAAGTGACTAATATACGAGTCGTGTACATTTTAGTATTATCCTTTCTTTCTACACAATGAAGTATCAGAAACATATCAACACAGTGAAGTGTTGTAAACTATCAACACAATAAAGTGTTGCCATATCAACACAATAAAGTTTTGCAACTATCGACGTCGCATATTGTCGACACAATGGAGTGTCAGATACAGTGTGACCCTTATGGTATACCACTATATTGTCTGACTCAATATTATACTACCAAGGGCAACCGTAAAATCAATTCCTGCAAAACGGCAAGCAACCCATATACAACTCATATCATGTAAAACATATCACATTAAAGCAGATAATACTCTAATATGTTTTATAACTTTCATGGTATACTGCCATAGATAAAAACTGTATCAAATAACTTTTTCATATATTTATATCATGCTATTTATAAAAATTATTTACCTTTTTGGGTAACTTATCGCAAGTCTCCCTATTGTATGTTAATAAACATACATTTAAAAATATCTATGCACTCACCTTAGCCTCGATAATTAACCTTGCTACTTGTTTTCACTTATGATCATTTTCTTTTCTTTTTATGCTAAAACGGTCTTGATTTATAACGAAATCTACATTAAAATAACATATACTGTTTCAAGTATATGTTAGCACGAAATCTTACCATATACAATAATGGAAAGCTAATAAAATAACTATCCATTATATAGAAAATTGATCCGATAAAGCTTTCTATATTCGAATCACAATTTCCCATGCTTTTCTTTAAATCTCCAACTTTTCCCAAAAATTCTATTTTAGTCCCTAAGGACGCTTTTAAACTTCCAACCAAAATTTTCAAGTATAAACCTTACATTTCCCATTCTAGGACCTAAACTTTTAAAAATTTACACTTTGGTCCCTAAACTAGCCAAATATTCAATTTAACCGAAAATGTTGATTTAAGCTTCAAAGTCAACATTTTAATCACTAAACTTAATTTTTCCAACATAATATACCTCAAATACAAGCTCAACATCAAATCCCTAAACTTTTCATAAATTCAAGACTAATCCCTAATTTTCTTCAAATTTCCGAATTAGTCCTTGTACTTCTAAAAATTTTCATTTTGATCCTTAAACATCAATTCATGCTATTTCAATCACAATTCATCAATTTAAGTGCTAAAATAAATTTTCAATAATTTCTCCTGATTTTCTTAAATTTTTTGAAATGGTCCCTATAACTTCAATTAGGGAAATTATTTAATCTAACATCAAAATTAAACTTCCAATATCATAATTCATTCAATATCATCCTCAATTTAACTTCCTAATCAAAACCTCCAAATCTCAGGGTTAGGGTTTATAACATTAATTCTACATAAAACAACTTTGATTTCATCATCTACTCTCAATTCCATAACCAACCTCATCCATGAACATAACTCATACTTGACTTTATCATGCAAAAATACTATCAAAATGAAGAGAATCAAGTGTAGAATAATTTACCTTAATCAATTTTGCTTGAAACCTAACTTTGATCCTTGAGTTTTGGACTTGAAAAATCCTAGTTCCCCTTTTCTTTCTTGGTTTCGAAATTCCAAAATAAAATATGAGAGTATTTTGCTCATCTTTTTAATATAAATCCACATGTTTAAAATAAAATGAGTTTTTAATTCATTTTACATAGCGGAATTATTACTTTACCCTTTCCATCCAATGGCCAAGATTCAATCTTATCAAAAATCAATGGCCAAGATCTCATCCATGTGTATTTTGACCTTTCAAGATTGCCCTCAATGTTTTAAAATATTTCAAAATAGCCATCCATGGCAAATGTCCAATTTGCCCTCCAACTAGACTTTATTTACAACAAGACTTAAAAATTGCCATTCCATTAAAATTGAACCAAATTGTTTCCAATCCAACCGTCCATGTTCCAAAATATCTTAGATTTTTATTTATGACATTTATTCGATCCAAATATTCAGATTTCACTCAATACGATTTCCAAATTTTCTTCCTACGAACTTTAAAGCTTTATAGCCACTAATACACACTCCGTACGAAAAATCTGAGTAACACGAAAGGGTCACTCTTGGGGGTGAACTATTCATTTACTGGGTTAGCTTACATAACTTTTAGAAATTACAATTTAGTCCCTAAACTTTTTCAAAGTTTACTCTTTGACCACCAAACTTTCAAAATTTTCATTTTGGTCACTAAACTAAAACCACCAATCTTTAACTCTTTACATTTTAGTCATTAAGAAAATATTGGAGTATTACACATATCATATATCAATTTTGTCATAGAATCATGATATCGATGGTTCATGATCATCAAGTAGTCATGCTTTCATCACGTAATCATTTGCTTACCATATTATTTAACATAGCCATACTTTCATCATGCAATCATTTGCATATCATATCCTTTATCATAGCCATACTTTCATCATGCAATCATTTGCATATAACCTTCCTTTAGAAATAGCCCAAAGTAAATAATATGAGATCAAAGTACGTGAGTCATCTTAATAAGACACCATAGTGTCTAGCATAACGTGAACATGAGCACGTACTCGAAGACGCTCTTTTCTCCTCATAAAAACACCTCGTCAATGCCAATGTGGGCTTGGATCCTCAGGGTGCACACCATGGGCTTGGGTACCCAAGGTGGAAGTGACACCGTAGTGCCTAACTTGAACATGATAGAGGAGTTCGTATTTGAGGACGCTATTTGCTCCTCATTAAAGAACCTCATTAGTGCCATTAGCACTATGGGCTTGGATCCCCATGGTGCAACGCCAAGGGCTTGGGTCCCCAAGGTGTATGTGATACCGTAGTAGTCACAAAACATGAAACATATCCAGCTATACCATGAACTCCCATATCATAATACTTGGGCATTTCATTTAATTATCAATCAATCCTTATCATTCATGTAAACGGACAATTCACATCCCATATTTCATCATAATTTTTTTTCATTTGTACTTGCCATTACTGTATTATGTATCAATGTAAATCATATAGTCGATATTAGGCAGTTCATACCCAATATCAAAAATCTTATTTATCTTAGATAAATCATTGTGCCATATCAGTGTATCACATATACCATTTTATATTTCATGCCATTTACAAAACTTTGATCAGCTTACATTTTCATTAGTATTAATATCGACATATTGCAAGTCTCTCTAAAGTCATATATATAAAATAAATAAAAATGCACTCATTCATATCATATATATAATAAATAAGTAAAAATGCAGTCACTTGGGCCATTTATTAGCATGCCTCACTAAATTCTACTCAATCCTTTCCTTCATAGTACCTCGAATCTTCTTTGATTCAGATTTAGATTTCATTAACCACATAAATATAAACAAACATTTGTTAGATTCATTTCTAACAATATTTCAATCAAGCTATCTATTCATTTAACAAAAAAAATTCTGTAATTAACTTCTAATTTATACTAACTTCTTCTTATTTTTTTACTTGTCAATTTAGTCTCATTACTTACTTCAAACCACCAATTCATCATCTTCTTCATCAAATAGCTATTCAAAATAATTCTCTCTAATTTTCTTTCTTTGCCAAAATAGTCGCTAAAATGCAAAGGTAAGGATTCAAACTTCTTAACTTTGCAATTTAGTCCTCAAATAAACATTACTACCTTAATTTTATTATTTTATCTAAAAATCAGATTTAATCCCCATCCAATAATTCATTTTCCTATTTGGTCACTTGATTTTGACAAATTGTCAAAATGGTCACAATTTCAATTAAACATCGGTTTAGCATTCTAACACAATTTCACATCTCCAACATCATTAATTACATAAATAAACTCCAATTTCATAAAATTTATATTCGGTCACTTAACTTTGAAGCTTACCGAATTGGTCCATATGTATTCTAATTTTAATTCTAACTTCATACAACATATTCGATTCATAAAATCTCATAATCATAATTTTCATAAAATTTTCCCATTATTCTTCCATGTGGCCGAATTGGTCACTTGGCTTCTCTAGGCTCATTTTTAATCCAAACAACATTCTAACATGCTTAAATAAATTTTCCAACATATATTCTTCATTTCCAATATTCACAATATTTTAGTCCAAATTTCGTAATCAAGCTTCTAAATTCATAAACTCTTCAAATCCATCACTAGGAGAATTTTCACAATATTTTCCCTAATTTACCAAACATGCCAAAATAGTCACTTAAAGGACTAGTTGAGGATTTTTCATTATAGCATCAAAATCAAGCTTCTAATATCATCAATCTTTCATTTTCATCATCAATTTCAAAACCCTAAATAAAATCCCAAATTCTTGGGTTAGGGGTTTTAATCCTTAAACATGAAATTAATCACAATCTAAGCTTGATTTCATCTATACAACAGTAAATTTGCACAGTTTAAGCTTCAATCTAAACATGGAACATGAAACCCTATTTTCTTTCTCTTCATGAACATAATCAAATCTTCATAACTCTTGATAAAATCACTATCAAATGAAAGAGAATTGAAAATAGATCAGCTTTCTATCAAAAACATACCTTGAATCTTGTTCGGGAGCCTTCAAAATGAGTAGGAATTTTTTGTGTATTTTCCCCCATTTTTCTCTATTATTTTGAATTAAAGAGGAGGAAGATGAAAATTTTTGTTCATATTTTTTTAATTTATGCCACATGTAATAATAAATTTACTTTTTTATTCAATTTAGTCATTTTTCGAAAAGTAACCTCTAACTGAATCAAAATTTTCAAGTTACTGTTCTAGTTCCATTCCAACCAAATTCCATTCAACTCTAACCAAACTAGAAAAATGCTTTCACATGAGAAATTACCATATTACCCATGATACTTTCAAAATATTTCAAAATTGCCATTGTGACCAAATTACCAAAACTAGTCACTTAAATCACTAATTTTGCAATTTTGTATAAATCAAACTATTCTAGTTAGATCACAATCCACCAATTAATAATTTATTTATAAAACAATATTTTATGAATTTTCCGTGACTTATGGTGCAGCCTTTGAAATTTCGATTCGATCCGATTTCCCGATATTCACTTACTACTTCTTCTGCGATTCCCCTTCACTGGGCTATCAAATAAATTCTAAAAATTCCTTATTTCCATATCTGAAAAATAAATAATATTATCAAAAAAAAATTCCATGTTTATAAAGTCGAACTTAAAATTTTGACTTGGTCTAATATACTGATAATTTTACCGGAAATCTTTATCGGATAAAAATTTTCTTAATAATTCTTTATCAAATATCCATACTAATAATATTACTCGAACTGATTCCTTTTTATCAGTCTCGAGTACTGACATAAGACTTTCCCAATAGGTCACCCATCCTATGCCTTGAGCACGCTTAAATTTGCAGTTCAATCGAAATTCGATATCTTATACTGCATTTTTATTTCCGGGATCTACATCAGATTTTTCTCCATGATCTGTTTAATCTATGTACATGATAAAATAATTACTGATAAATTCTCCAACTATTTATAAAATAATATGTCATAAGTCTTCCAAAGTCTATGGAATCATCTCCGAAATTTTAGCTTGATCCGATTTACCGATAAATACCAAGAATTTTATCGGTTACTAATTAAATTCCTTAATCAAAATAATTATAGGATTCATCCTGAATCAAACTAAAATATTTCCAACACTTGGAAATGACTTTTATAACCTCTCTCTGTCATATGGTAAAATTTCATAATTTTTCAGTTCGATCCGAGTGTCCAAATTCTATTTAAACTTATACTACAATTTCCCAATAATCGAAATATCGGATCAAACCAGTAATTCCTCATTCGGTCCACACCAATCGCTGCTCTATCTATTTATGAAATAAACACCTAACTTTTGGGAAATTGCAATTTTGGCCCTTCAACTCTTCATATTTCAACTTGTACCACCCAAGTTTTAAAAACTTATCATTTTGGTCACTAAATTGTAACCTTGAATTCCCATTCAAATTTTCCTGGGATTTTAACCAAATTTTGCGAGTATCATATTTTACTCGTTCTTTATCACATGACACCTTAAAACCTCAGAAATTTCTTTTCTACAGTCCATAATTGAGAAAACCCTAACTTTTTCATTTTTGTCATTTTAGTCACTAAGTAAGCTTTTAAGCCCTATCTTAGTACTAAATGACTCTTAATCAACATAGAAAAATTTGGCGTATTACACTTTCAAACCATTGAAAGACTTTTAAGACCATTTCCACTCACCAATTTCACTTCGCCTTGCTTGCTATCGTGAAACAAGCCCTCGGCAAGCCACACACCACCTCAAGATGCTACGTCTTGATTATCCCCTGTTTTGGCCACACAAAACCAGAGGAAACATGCATTAAAATGCATCCGACTCTCTGTTTCAAGCCAAAATCCCACAGCCCTCAAGATGCCCACTCAAAACTCATCCACAATTTACCGAAATCAACATCAAACACTTGTCAATCTGTAACCCCCTTGACCCGGCCTAGACGCCCAACCAAACCAAGAAAGATACATTGGGTTTTTCGTAGAAAACCGAAATGATACAACCAAACCCGGTCCATTTTTTTATTTTTAACTTATCTAGATGCCAATTATCAACCCTACATGTTCATGCGGATATTAGGTGCAACACCAACTCAATCGGGCATCAATTTGACATCTAATTGATCACATCTGCAATTTAGGGACCAAATTGTAAATATAGAAAATTTTAGGATTAAAGCTCACTTTTAAGATACTAACTTTTAATTAGACAGATTCCAGACATTCATCTCAAATTTCAGCTAAATCCGAACATTATACCACATAAATTGCATTGGCAAGATGTAGGGACTAAAATGCAAAGAATGCAAAACTACCCCAATGTGAAAATAACTGAATTAACATTCATTCGTACCGATACAGGTAAACCCGTATCGATAGAGTTTGAAACACCCCATTTTGGTACACCAAATTGTCGTATCGATACGGCTCTTCGAGATTCGGTACACGGGTTTGGGACGAAAAGATTGATTTCAAGTAACTAAGACTTGTATCGAAACACCCCTTGTCGTACCGATACGCTAAGATCAAAATGGCCTAGGCATATCAAAACACATTCCTTGTACTGATCCCTTAAGCCTAAAAATGCCTAGCTGTACCGATACGGTCCCCCGTGTATCGGTACGCCTGAGCCTGTAATGTCACATTTTGTTGGTTTTTCATCCCAAAAGCATACTCTAATCAATCCAACATGCTTAAAACACAATACCAACATGCCAAACATATCACTAGCCAACTAGCATCACATTTCTAACAACACAACAAGGCTTCATGCATCAAAAGGAAATCTATAGGCATGCTTCCTAATTTTGCATCCAAGCACACACCAAAAGACAAACCAGCACCAAAATCAAACTTAAAAGGCCACTTACAACTCGAGAACAACCAAAGAAACATGCTCAAGCAGGGAGTTCTACAAAACATCTCCCAAAACACAACAAGTACCCCATTGCCCTTATTCATTATAGTCTAGTCTCTAACATACTTTGGAAACAAGTCTTGCAAAGATCTCCTTGCTTCTTGCTGCCTTCCGGGACTTTAGTTCTCTGCATTGATGGACAAAAGGAGCATAATCACACAAGGCTTAGTGAGGAATGCTCAGAACAAAACACCATCAATGCATTTAAAACCATTTATAAAACATCATCCTTTTAAAACATCATGCCATTTTTAAAAACATGTACTTTATATCATTAAAACCAACATATTAAACCATATGCTACATGTATCATTAATCAACAACAAGTCACATTGCTAACCCTCTCCTTAAGCCTTCCCATGCATTATTACCAAATGCAAAGCTCAAGGAGAAAACATGTATAAATCACATTATACAACATAAACCATTTTAATGATACATTAACAATTATACTAGCTTACAAGTGATCATTAGACAAGTTCAATAACAAAAGAGTTCATTGGATACACGGATTCAACAAGCGTTAACCCAACACTTCAAGCCATCTCAACCGGAATAGCGATACATTCACAATCGTGGTACTTTAACAACAGGGTGCACCCACGCGGACACCCACCCCTTTCATCGGTTAGATGCTTAACCCACTAACGGGAGTTTATAGTACCGTTTAACCCCTCAATCGTTAGGGTACTTGGATGGAGTATTCAGTATGCCGTATAAACCCCTTAACATCCAAGGCGACTTATTTACAGTGCACTCAATCCTATGGCCGGCCAACTATATCCGATAACAATTTTAAAACCACATCATTTGCCAATATAATTAACCAAATACCATTTACCTCATTGTTTTTCAACAAGCGTTAAACCATGCCATTTCCAAAGCAACAACCATGCTTTAAAACACGAGTATAAGCCATACCTACTAAGATCACTTACCATGTGCATCCTTCAGCAAAACATGCTTTAAAACATTATATCGAATACTGTAAACATGCATAAACATTAGATACATGATCATTTAAACCAAGTGCATAAAATCATTTGAACAAGCACGACCAATAGAGTAAAACTACTTTATACTTATTTTTGAGTCTAGGTAAGCGTTTGAAGCTCTACCTTAACTCCCAAACCTATGTTCCCAAAACATCAAAATGCTTTAAACCACGTTTTCACTCATCGATATACGATACCGAAATATACAATACCGAAACTGACTCGAATCTCTACTTTGGTCCACCAGACCGTCTAATAAACCACCAAACCGCTAAGCCCTAAAACTGAGGCGTTACAACTCTCCCCCACTTAAGAAATTTCATCCCCAAAATTTACCTTGAGGAAACAGGTATGGAAACTAATTCAACATATCCGACTTGAGTTCCTACGTGGCTTCCTCAACACCGCGGTGCTTCCACAACACCTTAACAAGCTCTACTGTATTGCCACGAAACACCTTACTGCTGGTATCAAGAATCTCTACTGGTTCTTCATCGTAAGATAGGTCCGGTCTCAACTCAATCTCCTCCACCGGCATAACATGCGATGGATCCGACCTATACCTCCGCAACACCGAAATGTGGAACACATCACGAATCTTCCCCAACTCCGGAGGTAACCTCAAACGATACATAACAGGACTGACACACTCAACAACCTTGTATGGTCCAATGAACCTCGGGCTAAGCTTCCCTTTTCGCCCAAAACGCAACATGTTTTTCCAGTGCGACACTTTCAAAAAGACTTTATCACCCGCAGCGTACTCTATATCCCTACGCTTCAAATCTACATAGGACTTCTGACGATGTGCAGCTGCTTTTAAGCGCTCAGATATCAACTTTATCTTTTCGGTTGTGCCTTTCAGAACATTGGGCATCAACACAAAATTTTCCCCCACTTCTGCCCAACATACGGGCGTACGACATTTCCTGCCATACAACGCCTCATAAGGTGCCATTTTTATGCTAGCATGATAACTATTATTGTAAGCAAACTCCACCAACGGAAACTGCTTCTACCACGTTCTTTGGTACTCAACAACACAACACCTCAATATATCCTTGAGAACCCAAATCACGCGCTCTAACTGGCCATCCTTCTAGGGATGATACGAGGTACTAAAACTCAACCGGGTTCCCAAAGCACGATGCAAACTTACCCAAAACCTTGCGGTAAACTGTGGATCCCTATTTGAAACTATAGATTTGGGCATTCCATACAAACGCACAATCTTAGAGATGTACAGCTCAGCCAACCTGTCCAATGTATACGTAGTATGCACTGGCATGAAATACGCACACTTCGTAAACCGATCCACAATCACCCAAATGGAATCCTTTTTGGTCGGCGTCAAAGGCACCCCAGAAACAAAATCCATGGTGATTCTTTCCCACTTCCATTCTGGTATCCTCAATGGTTGCAACAACCCGGAAGGAAACTGGTGCTCAGCCTTTACTCGCTGACAAACCATACACCGAGCAACGAAATCAGCCACATCCTTCTTCAGTCCAACCCAAAAGTACTATTCTTTCAACCCTCGATACATTTTAGTACTATCGGGATGCATAGCAAAAGGGCTAGCGTGTGCCTCTGTCAAAATAGTACGCCTTAACTCTTCGTCCTCGGGCACCACTATTAGACCTTTAAAGCACAACACCATATCATCGTTGAAATGAAAATCCGTAGGATTTTTATCCCTGATATCTTCCATGTAAAGTACCAAACTCCCATCGTACGGTTGCTTCTCCTTAATCATCTGTGACAAGGACGGCTTCACTTGCAACTCAGCCAACAAACACCCATCATTCATCACACTCAAGCGAGCAAACATGGCTCTCAACTCCACGACCGCTTTTATACTCAAAGCATCCGCCACAACATTGGCTTTCCCCGGATGATACTCAATGGTCAGATCATAATCCTTAAGCAACTCCAACCATCTACATTGCCTAAGATTTAGCTCTTTATGGGACATCAGTTATTTCAAACTCTTATGATCCGTATAAACTACACATTTCTCACCATAGAGATAATGCCTCCAGATCTTCAAGGAAAACACAACCGCTGCAAGCTCACGATCGTGAGTAGGATAGTTACATTCATGCACCTTCAACTGCCTAGATGCATACGCCACCACCTTACCCTCCTGTATCAACACACAACCAAGCCCAACATACGAAACATCACTATAAACAACAAACTCCTTTCCCAATTTTGGTTGAACCAAGACTGGAGCTCGCATCAAGGCTTCCATCAACCTTTCAAAAGCTAGCTGACTATCTTCCATCCACTCAAACTAAACATTCTTCTGTAGCAACTTTGTTAACGGAGCCGCCAAACTAGAGAACCCTTCCACAAACCTTCAGTAGTAACCCGCCAAACCAAGGAAACTCTTAACCTCCGTCACAGACTTGGGCTCCTTCCAACTCATTATAGCCTCAACCTTATGCGGATCGACACGAATTCCTTCGTCCGACATAACATGCCCAATAAACACAACTTCCTTAAGATAGAAATCACATTTACTTAACTTATCATAAAGTTGATTAGCCAACAACGTCTGAAGCACAATTCTCAAATGTCTATCATGATCCTCCTGGTATGAGAGTAAACAAGGATATCGTCGATAAACACAACCACAAACTGGTCCAAAAACTCATGAAACACTATGTTCATCATGTCTATAAAAATAGTTGGTGCATTGGTCAAACCAAACGGCAACACAAGAAATTCATAATGCTCGTACCTCACACAGAAGGCTATTTTGGGCACATCCACCTCCTTCACCTTTAAGTGGTAGTACCCCAACCTCAAATCTATCTTGGTAAACACCGAGGCACCCTTGAACTGATCAAACATATCATCTATCTGCGGTAAGGGATACATGCTCTTTATTGTCAACTTATTCAGCCGCCGGTAATCTATACACATATACAATGTACCATATTTCTTTTTAACAAACAGTACTGACGCTCCCCATGGTAAGATACTGGTCTAATAAACCCACGGTCAAGTAACTCCTGCAACTGTGTTTTCATCTACTTCAATTCCTTGGAGCCATGTAGTACGGAGCAATAGATACCGATACTGTACCCGTAAAGACCTCGATGCCAAACTCTACCTCAGGGTCAGGTGGCAACCCTGGTAATTCCTCCAGGAAAACACCCGGAAACTCATATACGTTGCGAACATCTTGCACCCTCAACTCCTTTGATCCAGGATTCATAACATAGGCCAAATAAGCCTGACATCCTGAATCCAACATTCGACATGCTTCCAAGGCCGAAACATCATTAGATAAAAACTTGGCACTCTCGCCAACAACCATCACCTCATAATCATCCGACAACCTTAATAATATCCTTTTGGTATCAAAGTCCACCACAACCCGATATTCGGTTAACCAATCTATACCCAAAATCACATAAAAACAATAAAATGGTAACTCCATCATGCCCACAGCAAACACATGTCCCTGAACCATCAGCAAACACCTACGATACAACCTCCTAACCGCAACTGTCTCCGCAAGAGAACTAGTTACTCTAACACCCACATTAAGAATTTCAGCAGATATATCAAGCAACTCAGCATGCTCACTCAAAATGTATGAATGAGTAGAACCAGAATCAACCAACGAATACAACGACAAAGGCTGTAGGGTAAAAGTATGTGCAATCACCTCAGTGTCATTGCGACCATCGCGATGTGCATACACCCTAGCCGATCCACCTCCCTCAGGCTAGATAGCAACAGTATAAGCTACAGTCCTCTGCCCACTATCTCGACGCTGAAACGGTCCACGGCTACGACCACAACCACACTGCGGAGCGACAACAGGTGTCGCACACTGCCCACCTAGAGCCAACAACGGACAATCATTCCTCTGATGGTCGTCTGACCCATAACTCCAGCAAGCATTAGCCACCATAGGTGCAGATGCCTGACCCTCCCTGGCCAAACGCGGGCAATCTCTCCTCAAATAATCTCGGGACCCATAAACCCAACAAGTGCTAAACGAGGCTCTAACCTGGGAACCGTGCCCTTGGACTCCACATCCCACAATACCTCCACCATGCCTCAGCTCCGAACGAAACCTCCTATCACGGTGTCTCTTGGCCTGACCACCGCTATAACCTGAATTAATAGCTATCTTATCTGAGCTAGAACCTCGTGATCCAGATGCCAAACCCAAATTCTGCTCTACATCCTTGGCTCACGAAACCAACACATCAAAATCGGTATAATCAGCAGAAAGCATGTATGCCTTAACATCCTGCACAAGACCATAGCGGAAACGATCATATCGTATAAGCTCGTTAGGAACTAACTCAGGTGCATACTGACTCAACCTTACGAACTGCACCTCGTACTCCGCAACAGACATACTGCCTTGCACTAGAGCCATAAACTTGTGTTTTTTCTCGTCCTTATATCAGAATCCCAAAAATTTCTTCCGAAAAGCCTCGTAGAAGAACTCCCAAGTCACATCCTCGGTCACCATACCGGATATCGTGGTAGTCCACCATGTATAAGCATCACCCTGCAGTAGCGAAACAACACAACCCAACTTACAAGCATCGATACACCCCATTTGGCCAGTACCCTCTCAGTATTGGCCAATCAACCCTCAGAGGCCTCAGGCGACAACCCTCAGAACTCAACTCCGCTCAAACTACAAAGACTCTCAAGCGGCAAACCTTGCCCCTCAATCGATGGTGTTGGCACACGAACACCCGCAACTACTGCCTAGAAAACACCGGTCATGACCTATATCAACGGTGCCATATCACCCATCCCTAGCCCAGCCGACACAAGTGGCACTTGTTCAACTCCCTCCGTGGATTAGGTGGGGATGGTGGCAACCCTCTAGGAGGTACAACTTCTCCTTCAGCAACCTGCATAGTGGCAGCAACAATCGTACCCGATGGTAACTCTCTCCTCGGTCCCATTGTGCTAAAATATATCTAAGGCATGATAATCATTTCAAAACAAAAATAGTCAGGCCAGCCTCAAGCAAGGATCCAAGACTTTCATTTCAAAAATCAAAACTTTCCATACTATAATAATAAGGCAATGGGTACCCCCACAACTTTCCCAACATGGCATTTACAACCAACATACATATATCAATCACCATGCATATCAACCAGCGTATATACAACAATCACCATACAAATCAAACACGAAAACAACACAACAACCTCCCAAATGAATCAAAACCTGGCTCTGATTCCACCAAATGTAACCCCCTTCACCCGGCCTAGACGCCCCACTGAACCAAGAAGGCTATATTAGGTTTGCCGTAGCAAACCGAAGAGATACAACCAAACCCAATCCATTTTTTTCTTTTTAACTTATCTAGATGCCAATTATATACCCTACATGTTCATGCGGATATTAGGTGCAACCCCAACTCAATCGGGCATCAATTTGACATGCAATTGATCATATCTGCGATTTAGGGCCAAATTGTAAATATAGAAATTTCAAGATTAAAGCTCACTTTTAAGATAATAACTTTTAATTAGATAGATTTCAAACATTCATCTCAAATTTTAGCTCAATCTGAACATTCTATCACATACAATTGCATTAGCAAGATCTAGGGACTAAAATGCAAAGAAAGCAAAACTGCCCCAATGTGACAATAACTGAATTAACGGTCATCCGTACCGATATAGGTAAACCCATATTGATATAGTTTGAAACACCCATTTCGGTACAACTCCCTATCGTATCAATACGCCCAACTGAAATACTGAACTTTTGAAAACCTTGATGATCGTACCGATAAGGCTCTTCGACGTTTCGGTACATGTGTTTGGGACGAAAAGATTGATTTCCAGTAACTAAGGCTCGTATCGAAACACCCCTTGCCATACTGATATGCTAAGACCAAAATAGCCTGGGCGTATCGAAACACCATCCCTCTTACCGATCACTTAAGCCTAAAAATACCTAGTTGTACCGATACGGCCCCCCGCGTATCGGTACGCCTGAGCCTGTAATGTCACATTTTGCTGGTTTACTCTAATCAACCCAACATGCTTAAAAAACAATACCATCATGCCAAACATATCACTAGCCAACTAGCATCACATTTCTAACAACACAACAAGGCTTCTTTCATCAAAAGGAAATCTATAGGCATGCTTCCTAATTTTGCATCCAAGCACACACCAAAAGACAAACCAGCACCAAAATCAAACTTAAAAGGTCACTTACAACCCGAGAACAACTAAAGTAACATGCTCAAGCAGGGAGTTCTACAAAACATCTCCCAAAACACAACAAGTACCCCATTTCCCTTATTCATCATAGTCTAGTCTCTAACATACTTTGGAAACAAGTCTTGCCAAGATCTCCTTGCTTCTTGCTGCCTTCTAGGACTTTAGTTCTCTACATTGATGGACAAAAGGAGCGTAAGCACAAAAGTCTTAGTGAGGAATGATCAGAACAAAACACCATCAATGCATTTAAAACCATTTACACAACATCATCCTTTTAAAACAACATGCCCTTTTTAAAAACATGCACTTTACATCATTAAAACCAGCATATTAAACCATATGCTACATGTATCATTAATCAACAGCAAGTCACATTGCTAACCCTCTACTTAAGCCTTCTTGTGCATTACTACCAAATGCAAAGCACAAGGAGAAAACATGTATAAATCACATTATACAACATAAACTATTTCAATGATACATTAACAATTATATTGGCTTACAAGTGATCATTAGGCAAATTCAATAACAAAAGAGTTCATCGGATACACGGATTCAACAAGTGTTAACACAACACTTCAAGCAATCTCAACTGGAATAGCGATACAATCACAATTGTGGTACATTAACAACCGGGTACACTTTCAACCCACGAGGACACCTACCCATTTCATTGGATAGATGCTTAACCCACTAACAGGAGTTTACGGTACTGCTTAACCCCTCAAACGTTAGGGTACTTGGATAGAGTATTCGGTACACTGTATAAACCCCTCAACATACAATGAGACTTATTTACAGTGCACTCAATCCTATGGCTGGCCAACTATATCCGATAACAATTTTAAAACCACATCACTTGCCAATATAATTAACCAAATAACATTTACCTCACTATTTTTCAACAAGCTTTAAACCATGCCATTTCCAATGAAACAACCATTCTTTAAAAAACGAGTATAAACCATACTTACAAGGATCACTTTCCATTTGCATCCTTCAGCAAAACATGCTTTAAAGTAGTATATCGAATACTTTAAACATGAATAAACAGTAGGTACATGATCATTTAAACCAAGTGCATAAAATCATTCGAACAAGTGCGGCCGAGAGAGTAATACTACTTTATACTTACTTTCGAGTCTAGGTAAGCATTTCAAGCTATACCTTAACTCCCAAACCTCTATTCCCAAAACATCAAAACGCTTTAAACCATGTATTCACTCACCGATATGCGAAACCTCGATTTACCGACGCGAAATCAAGTATCTGAAGCCTCCAACGCTTCTCCAATCACTTCTGGATCAACCTCCCCTGTTTTTACCACAAAAAATAGAGGATTAATGCATCATAATGCATTCTACACACAACAACCATAATCCTTCTCGGATTTCCACAAAACCTTCACAAATAACCCTCCACAACAATCGAAAACATAACCAAAACACTTCGATTCACAACCCAACCAACATCATTTTCAACATCAAAAAAAATCTATAAACAGATCCAAAACAACCTACCACCTCCAACAACCTTACAACCATAGAAACACCACTAAACCTCAAAACTAACAACCTAAACAAATAGAGATTCTTAAGTTTCAGGATTCCATTGATAAAAATCACTTATTAATGTTATCAAACATCCAAAATATATATCAAAGCATCCTTGATTACTGAAAATTAGATCGAATCCGTGAATTAACTCATTTTCCCCAAAAAGCTCAATTAAACATTAGAAAATCATCAAAATCAAATTAGAAACACAAAAACAAGGATCAAATGCTTGGGAATTTCAGTAAAGAACCATACAATAGAGGAGATCTCGGACCTTACCCCTATTGTGAAGTTTCTTCGTCCATTGATTGGTGAAAAGCTAAGAAAACCCAAGGTTTTTGTATGATTTTGCACAAACAATCTTTATAAAACAATTCAAAACAATAAAATCAACTTAGAAACTACCTCACCTCTAGAATTTGATGAAAATCTGAGTGTTTGGCTGAGGAGAGAATGGAGGGAAAAAGTTGAAAGAAAATGACATAATTTTTATTTTGGAAAGTAATAACTAACTTTTAACAAAATCATCTTTAATTACTAATTAAATCACATGTTAAAATAAGTCCAATTAAGGGAGAAACCATCAGAAACCAATTGGTAAAATAACTCCTTAAAGATTCTAAGTATTTGACCCTTTTCATTTTAGTCACTAGGAAATCACAATTTTCAAAACTTTCATCTTGGTCACTAACCAAAATGTCCATCTTCCAAAGCTCGTTTTATAAAATCAATTATACCATTTTTAAATAAATAATTAATAATGATTTTTGAACATTTTCCATAAATTTTCCAACACCAAAATATACAATCCCGAAACTGACTCGAATCTCTACTCTACTCCACCGAACCATCTAATAAACCACCAAACCGCTAAGGCCTAAAACCGGGGCATTACACAATCTTAACCCAGGAATAATATAACGATTCAATACATCAAACTACATCAAATAACATCTAAAAACCTTTTACAACATCCTTTTACTTCCAACAATGAATAAATTCCAACAACAACCCAAAAACCATTAACTAACAACCTAACAATTAGAGATTCAACCAATATGGGGATTCTATTGTAAAAAACAACTTATCCACAATATAACACATCCAAAATAAGATTGAAATGAATCCTTAACACCGGAAAAGCAGATCCACTTTGAAAATCACAAGATTCTCCCAATTAAGCAAAATTTTATAATTAATCAATTAAAATCCATTAGAAAACATATATAAAGAGTCAAGAACTTGGGAATTTCAGTAAAGAACCTTTCATTAGAAGAGAAGAACGAAACATACCTCTAATGAGTGAGTTTCCGCTTAATTGGATGTTTTCCTCTTGAAAAACATTGAGATTCAATGAGATTTTTGAGAAAACAAGTTAAACAATCATTTAGACAATCATAGGATAAAGAAATAATATCATTACCTTCAATCTCTTATAGGAAAAAGAGTGTTTGGATAAGAGACTTTTGTGAGAAAATATGAGAGAAAGAAAGTTACATCAAATTGTGATTTGGAAAAATAACTACTTTTTAACTAAATCCTTATTAATTCCTTTAATTAAAACTCTTTTAAAAATAATCCTAATTAAGAGAAAACTCAGATTATACCAAATGATAAAATAGCTCCTTAAATATTCAAAGTTTTGACTCTTTACAAAACAGTCACCGTTTAAAAATAGTTTTAAAAAATTACATTTTGGTCACTAGTCAAAATGCCACCCTTCCAAAGCTTATTTTCCAAAATTGCTTTCACCAATATTTTTAATATATTAAAATAGGATTTTCAACATTTTTCCATATTTCTATTTTTTAGAAAAATATCTCCTCTAAAATTCGACTTGAATCTCTAACCTGGTCCACCGGATCATCTAACTAGCCTTAAAACTGCTAGGCCCAAAATCGGGGTGTTACAACTTTCCCCCTCTTAAGAAATTTCGTCCACGAAATTTACCTGGAGGAAAAGATGCGAAAATTGCTCCAACATATCTGCTTTACTTTCCCAAGTGGCTTCCTCGACACCACGATGTTGCCACTAGACTTTGACCAGTTCTATCGTATTACCATGTAGAACCTTGCTGCTGGAATTAAGGATTTCCACCAGCTCCTCATCAAAGAATAAATTCCGTCTCAACTCAATATGCACCACCTGCATAACATGCGAAGGATCCGATCGATACCTCCGAAGCATAGATACACATACCACATCATGTATTTTCTCAAGCTCGGGAGGCAACCTCAACCAATAAGCCACAGGACCAACACGCTCCATGATCTCATACAGTCTACTAAACCTTGGACTAAGCTTACACTTACGTCCGAATCACACCACTTTCTTCTACGGTGACACTTTCAAGAACACACGATCGCCCATAGCGTATTAAATTTCCCACACTTCAAAGTTGCGTAAAATTTCTGCCAATTTGAATCCGCCTTCAAGCGTTCACACATACTCAGACTACCCATCCGACCATATAACGCCTCCTACGGTGCCATCTAAATACTCGCTTGATAGCTATTATTATAAGAAAATTCAACAAATGGCAAATGCTTCTCCCAGGTTCCTTGAAACTCAATAATACTACACCTCAACATATCCTCCAAGACCTAGATAACACACTCAGACTACCCATCCGTCTGAGGATGATACGCAGTACTAAAACTGAACCTTGAACCCAAAGCCTGATGTAAACGTATCCAAAACCTTTTGTGAACCTCAGATCCCTATCCGAAACAATAGACTTTGGTACCCCGTGCAAATGCACAATCTCAGCTATATACAAACCCGTAGCTTGTCTAAGGTGTACGTCGTATGCATTGGCGGAAAATGCACACACTTTGTAAAACGATAAACAATCACCCAAATGGAATCCTTTTTAGCCGATGTCAACGGCAACACTGTCACGAAGTCCATGGTGATTATCTCCCATTTTCATTTTAGAATTTTCAGAGGGTTACAACAACTTAGATGGAAACCGATGTGCAGCCTTGACCCGCTGACACTCCATACACTTGGAAACAAACTCAACAAAATCCCTTTTCAACCCAACCCATTAGTACCTTTCCTTCAAATCACTATACATCCTGGTACTACCCGAATGCATAGCCAAAGGACTAGAATGCGCTTCCTCCAAAATAGTGTGCCTGAGCTCCGAAACTTCCGGTACCACTATTCAGCCCTTAAAGCATAAAACACCATCATCATCAAAATGGAAATCCGTCGAATTACCATCTGTTATGTCCTTAACATGGGAAACCAAAGAATCATCAAACGATTGCTTAGCCTTAGCCTTAATCATCCGTGACAATGTAGGCTTAACTTGCAACTTAGCCAACAACCCACCGTCCCGTGTCATACTCAACTTCGCAAACATTGCCCTAAGCTCAATCGCTACCTTACGACTCAACTCATCCGCAACAACATTGGCCTTCCCAGGATGATATTCAATTGTCAAGTCATAATCCTTAAGAATCTCTAACGACCTTCATTGCCTAAGGTTCAAATCCTTTTGAGACATCAAATATTTCAAACTCTTATGATCCGTGAAAACCACACACTTCTCACCATAAAGGTAGTGTCGCCAAATCTTCAAGGCAAACTCCACAACTATAAACTCCAAATCGTGATTTGGATAATTACGCTCATGAACCTTCAACTACCTCGACGCATAGGACACAACCTTTCCATCCTACATCAACACACAACCCAAGCCAACATACGACGCATCACTATAAACCACAAACTCCTTCCCAAATTCTGGTTGAATCAACACTGAAGCATGTGTCAAAACCTCCTTCAACTTCTCAAAAAGCTGCTACTGCTTCTCCGTCCACACGAAATGAACACTCTTCTGCAACAACTTTGTCAATGGAGTTGTGATACTAGAAAACCCCTCCACAAAACGGTGATAATAACCAGCCAACCCAAGAAAGCTATGCATCTCCGATATAGTCTTAGGTTGTTTCCAATTGACAATAGCCTCAATTTTCTATGGATCAACACGAATACCCTCCGCAGAAACCACATGTCCAAGAAATATCACCTCCTTGAGCCAAAACTCACACTTGCTCAACTTAGCATACAACTGATTATCCTTTAATACTTGCAGCACAATTTGCAAATACTGATCACACTCTTCCTTGGTACGAGACTACACGAGTATATCATCGATAAAAACCACCACAAATTGATCTAGGTACTCATGGAAGACCTTATTCATTATGTCCATGAAAGCCGCTGGGGCATTCGTCAAACCAAACGACATCACCAAAAACTCATAATGCTCGTACCTCGTACGAAACGTTGTCTTATGCACATCCACATCCTTTACCTTCAACTAGTAATACCCCGACCTAAAATCAATCTTCAAAAACAATGCTACCCCGTGAAACTGATCAAATAAGTCATCAATCTGCGACAACGAATATTTGTTCTTCACCGTCAACTTATTCAACTGACGATAATTAATGCAAATGCGCATCGATCCATCATTCTTCTTCACAAAAAAACCCAGAGCACCCCAAGGAGAAATACTTGGACGAATGAACCCATGATCTAACAACTCTTGGATCTGAGACTTTACCTCTTTCAACTCCTTCGGTGACATCCGATAAAGAGTAATAGACACTGGAGTTGTACCTTCGTATGTCTCAATACGAAATTCCACCTCCCTATCCGGAGGTAAACCTGATAACTCTTAAGGGAAAACTTCTGGATAATCATATACAGCCCGAAAGTCCTGCACCCGATCACCCTTGGCTTCCAGATTCATAACAACAACCAAATAGGCTTGGCAACCATCAAATCATTATCTCTGCTCGAGACACTGACAAAACATTGGACAAGAATTTCACATTCTCACCAACACCACAACTTCATAATCATCGGCCAACTTCATAGAAATCCTTTTAGACTCACAATCCACCACCGCCTTGTGCCCACTTAACCAATCCATACCCAAGACAACGTCAAAACCATGAAACGAAAACTCCATCAAATCTGCAGCAAATTCATGACCTTGCACTATCAAAGGACAATGCCTGTACAACTGTTGCGCGTAATAAGTGCTCCGCAATTGTGCAAGTGTACACGTCGCAAGTTATAGTATAAAAGATATCATCTCCACAGGGATTGGTGCCACTTCACGAATCTAATCTCTTGCACTATAAAAAGTAAAAGAACACAAGTAGAAGATTGTAGGAGTTTAACTAACAACTAAACTAGAAAACAAATAAGTAAAAGAAGATGTAATCAAATGAAAGAGAATAGGCCAGGTTATCGTGAGTTGAGGAGTGATAGCCAATTGGATTGTCATGCTAAAAGAGTGCAAGGGCAACTCAGTTTCCGTGGCAACTTGCGCATCGGGGTTGCCTTGGCAACTAATCGACGGTTGCCTAGGTAACTGGCTGGGCAGCAACTTCAAGGTTCGGCAGAGCATTCTTCAATGGTTTCTTCTTATCCCTAAGTCAAAACTCTAGCTAATTGTACATGCCTTGACAATACATCCCTGCAAATTAAGGGTGAACAACAACCAATCTTGTGCTTCTGTTAGCCATTGAAATCCTTAATTTATTCCTAAGCCGGATTAATCTTCCCCATCAACAGATTGAATAAAGACCATGCTCATTCGTTTCTTGAATCTAACTCTCCCAATATTAGATAAATAGATAAAGTTACGAGATCCTCCCCCAACTCACTCGCAAACAAGAATAAAAACCAAGAATGAGTAAACCTTGAATTGAAAGTACAAACTCTTATTACCTAAACAAAATCCAATTGTTTCTCACAACCACAAAACACAATAACCTTAGCCAAATAGATTTAGTTCATGGCTAGGTTCCAAAGAAACATAAAGCAAAGAATTACTAACATAAACCTAATCGAACAAAGAAGAAAAAGATGAAGAATGGTTGAAGCCTCTTTGTAGAAATCTCTCCCTTGTCGAAATCTCTCCCTTCCTCATTTGAGTTTGACGGCTTGGTCTTCTTTAAATAGGAGATGGCTAGGTCAAAATCCTTATTGAGGAGGAAGTTAAGTTGGAACTAAATACTTTAAAAGAATATAATTCATTATTATATTTAAATTCCTTCTAGATCATCTCCTATCTTTTTGGGATTTAATTTCTCTTTGACCTTTTCATGGAAATCAAACTCCTTTAGGATTTAACTTTGCTCCACGTCATCTTGGGCTTATCTAGTCATCAATTTCGACTGCCATATCATCTTATCCCTTATCGACAATTACCCTGGCAACTAGCTCGACATCTCCTTCATGCATTGCCCTGGCAACTAGCTCGGCATCTCCTTCATGCATTGCCCTGGCAACTGGTTCTAGCCTTGCTTTGGCAAGTGATTCTGCACATACACAAAAACACACCAAAGCAGTATCTTTTTCCACAAAATTAAGCAAAATTTGAAATCAAGCTTGTCCACCAAGGAAGCAATGCAAACATGCATGAATGGCTAATAATGCAACTAATATGAGCCTAAGTCTAGCAATAATATGAACAAAAAGGGTAATAAAAATAGTACTTTTGAACACTTAACATACCCTCAAACTCGAACTATTGCTTGTCCTCAAGCAATGCAAACTAATAATCACCCGCCAAGACTTCAATTTTCACAAACTTAGCTTTGAACTTGATTTCAATTCTCAGAACCGCGGCACAAAGTATGATTGGCTTTTCATTTTTTAGAAAGTTTAGGAGTTACTCAGAATCAGACTATAATGCTTGTGAGTGTGTGCAGAGTTGTGTGCAAGTTGATTTTCTGATTCTATGCAAACAAGAGGTTTTCAAATTACTTCATTGGGTTCTTTTAACATGTTTTAACTAGAGCCGGTTTCGGGCACATCTAGTATTTTGTTATTAGTTTTCTTAAGTTAATTAATTCATTCGACTAGAGCCGGTTTCGAGCACCTCTAGCGATCAATTTTTACACATACTAGAGCCAATTTCGAGCACCTCTAATATTCATCCAATTTTTTTTCTAATCCCCCAACTTTTTAACTATCAACCTAAGTTTGCTAGAATTCCTTAAATCAATCAAGCCACACAGTGTTTCATCAAGTTTAGTATTATAGTACGATTCTAAGTGTTTCCATCTTTATCCTAGAATAAAAGGTTCTAACAATTAAGTACATTGGCAAAGTCATCATCGGATATTCATCAAATCTAGGCAATTCTTGTTCCAACTAAAGGCATGGCAAGCAATTTATGTATCCTAAATGCAATACTTAAGATGAATGCAACTAAACATCGTAACTAACTAATAATAACCCCCCAAACTCGAGTGAGGCATTCTCCTCAATGTATGCAACAAAGAAAAATAAAAATAAAAATAAAAATAAGTAAAATACAAACGAGGACTTACTCTGAGAGTTCGTCGTCGTGGATGATTAGTTTTCTTTTGGTCAGTGTCTTGATTCTTTTGCTTGAATGTGGTGGTTGCTTCCTTGTTGCCGATGGTGGAATCGATCCTCGTACGGGGTTGTCCTCATCGTCCTCTTCATTAATGCCATCATCTTTTCGCTTGGGCTTAAGGGATTTGATTGGTGTGGTCTTTGTTGGTGCAATGGAGGACTCGTCCGAATCTGAAAAATTAGACAATGATTCAGTACGAGTTGATTCGAGCATAGGTGTTTTACCTTTGGCTTTTGTAGTGGTTACCGGGGCGTCTTTAGCTTTGGTTCCCGCGACATCTTCAGTGTTGGTTGCCGTGGCAACTGCTTGGGCAGGCACAATGTAGGTTGTCGCGGCATCATCTGTTGTGGTTGCCGTGGCAAGGATTTCGGCAGGAAAGATGGGGAACGGCACGCGGCTGTCCGGGTACTTTTCCAGGATGACTTGGGTGATGGTATTGTTGTGATCCTTCATGTACCGCATGAACATTAATTGGCGGTCTTCAATTTGCCTAAGATGGTTAGACAACGGTTGTAAGTGCTTCAAGTTGTCCAAGGGTTGCTATACGAGTTGATTGGGCATCAGTTGTTTGAGCATTAAGAGTTGCCGAGGCGGTAGGAGTTGCCTCTCCCATTAGCTTTTAGATTTGTGCTCGATTCCAACCGGACTTTGGTAGGGCCTTTTCATCGGTGGACTCACTTAGGACATGCATCTCCTTGCAAAGATTGGAAATTAAGCAAGGGAAGAAAAGAGAACCCTTGTCTTTCGTGCTACACACAAAAATCTCATCTCAAATAATTTTTCCAATGTTAATGATGCGATTATGCAAGATAGAATGTATGGGCAAAAGAAGAGGTGTATCAACGGTGGTATTGTGTGTTGTGGGCATTAAAGAAGTTTTAACAAATTGATTCCATAATTTTGCCTCGGGCTTAAGCTAAATGCAATTTACCGTGCCCTTGTATTTACCGTCGTTCTAATGAGTTCCCGATAAAGTGAGTTCTTGATGCACCTTGTCGAGTTGCATGGGCGTGAGTTGATCAACAAAGGCTTGATGCTCGTCCTTCTCAATGTAGAGCCCATAAAAGGTGTTGATGTTTTCAGGGCTTATGAGTATAGCTTTGTCACAGACAAAAACATAAGGATTATCCGAGTTAGGTGAGTGAGCATAGAATTCTCTTACCCATGAGATGTTACCCGGTTTCGATTGATGGAAAAAGATTTGCCACTTTTGATGTGCAATCCTTTCGAAGATGAATGGTTCAAGGCCGAAATCTTGATGAGAGTTGCAGTATTCAAAGCCTTGTTCTTCGCAAATTCTTCGGCTTTCAAACTTGGAGTGAAATCTTTCTTGAACCACCAGTGTAGCAAACTTCTTGTATCTTGGTCCTTTGGAGGAACTTGGATGAACCAAAAATTCGATTTTGGATGCCATGGATGATCTTGGTTGTGAGTTTGGTAGAAACAAAGAAAATAAAGCAAAAGAAACTAAAGAGTTGCAAGATGAAAAGTAGGAATAGGTTTCTTGGAAGTTAAGGGTGATGGGTTAAATAGAAAAGATAGGTAGTAAATATGGTGGGTGGGATTAATTGGAAAGAAAGAAAACAAGTGTTTTGATTTAGGGGTAGGGGACGTCTAGGGTATTTAAGGAAGGAGAAGGGTTTGGCCGGCTATGTAGGGTTTATATAGGGTAAATTGGATGCTTAATATAAGCCTTAGATTTAGCCCATTAATTTCCTTGTTAAGGAAGTTTCCTTCTTGAATCAAATTCCTCTTTATCTTGAACTTTTTTCCTACAATTCAAAAACAAATAAAATAATAATTAAAATTAAAGATAAACTAATAAAAGAAAATAAATAAAGATGTGCAAAGAAATTCTGAAACTTAAAATTTAAAAACAATTAGATAAATATGAAAGAAAGATGTAGTCTTAATCTTAAAGAAAATAAATAAATCTATCCTAAAAAGAAAAAATAACTGAAATTAATAAATAAAAAATTAAATAGTTCAAAAAAAATTAAAAGAAAATATCGAAAGGAGAGCATGCTCATGCATCTCCTAAGGTGACTACTTCTTTGTTACTTTCCACATGGGCACCATTGTAGTGCTTCAATCTTTGTCTGTTGACTTTTAATTCATGTTCATCAGTGATGGACTTGATTATCATAGCACCATGGGAGAACGGTTTGACAACTTCGAATGGTCCCGACCATCTTGATTTCAGTTTTCCCGGGAAAAGTTTCAGCCGATAATTGAATAAGAGAACTAGTTGCCCTGGCATGAATTGTCGCGGCAATAGTTTCTTGTCATGCCATTACTTTGTTTTCTCCTTGTAGATTCGTGCATTATTATGGGCGAGTGCACGGAATTCTTCTATCTCGTTAAGGTCCAACAAACGCTTTTGCCCGACACTTTCCCAATCTAGATTCACGGTCTTGATTGCCCAATATGCCTTGTGTTTGATTTCCACCGGTAGATGGCATGTTTTGCCATAGACAAGTCGGAAGGGAGACATACCTAAGGGTGTTTTGAATGTAGTGTGATATGCCCAAAGTGCATCATCTAGTCTTACTGACAAATCCTTCCTAGAGGGATTTACAACTTTCTCGAGTATACCCTTCAATTCTCGGTTTGAAATTTCTGCTTGCTCATTGGTTTGTGGGTGATATGCTGTGGCAATTTTGTGTGACACGCCAAAGCGTTGCAACATCTTGGCAATAAGTCTGTTGTCAAAGTGCTTGCCTTCATCACTGATAATTGCTCTCTGCATCCCAAGCCGTGTAAATATATTTTTCTGCAAGAATCATTGCACGGTCTTGGAATCGTTGGTGGGAACTGCACCTGCCTCAACCCATTTAGACACGTAGTCAATGGCAAGTAGAAAGTAGAGGTTGCCGAATGAAGATGGGAAAGGTCCCATAAAATCGATCCCCCATACATCGAACAATTCCACCTTGATGATGTTTTAGAGGGGCATCTGATGTGGTCTAGAGATATTGTTCGTCCTCTAGCAACGATCACACTACTTGTAAAACTCTTGGGCATCTTTGTACAATGTTGGCCAATACAAACCGGATTGCAAAATGTCCTCCATAGGTTGAAGAATAGCATTGTCAGAGTACATTATGCTGCTCCTCTTTAGGGACACATCGGCGTATAACCTGATCTGCACATTGTTTAAAAAAAAGAGGCTCGTCCCAAAAGTAATGCTTAGCATCATGGCGGAATCGCTTCTTTCCTTGGCGAGTAAGAACATAAGGTAAAATACCACAAATAAGGAAATTAACTAAATCCGTGTACCAGGTATTGACGAGATATGTGTTGTCATGGCAAATGCTTCCATGGTTTCCAAGGCGTGCGTGTCTAGATTTGCCACGACATGCGTGTCAAGGGTTGCCGAGGCATACGCATCTAGAGTTGCCGAGGCATGCTCGTCAAGGGTTGCCGAGGCATGCGCATCCATGGTTGCCGAGGCAACTAACAGTTTCTCATCCGGGAATGCATCACATATCTCTAAATCTGCGTCCTCCTCCCTATTGCGTTCTAAGCGTGATAAGTGATCGGCCACTTGATTTTCTGTTCCTTTTCTAACCTTAATTTCAATGTCAAACTCTTGTAAAAGCAATATCCAACGAATCAAACTAGGTTTGGCATCTTTTTTAGCAAAATAATACTTAATTGTCGAATGGTCCGTATGAACAATTACCTTTGTACCAATCAAATAGGATCGAAACTTTTCAAATGCAAAAACTACGGCTAGTAACTCTTTCTTTGTTGTTGTGTAATTCACTTGACCACTATTAAGAGTTTTACTAGCGTAGTATATCACATGAAAGGTCTTACCTGTGTGTTGGCCTAGGACTGCTCCTACCGCGAAATCACTTGCATCACACATGAGCTCGAAAGGTAGCGTCCAATCTGGTGGAACAACAATGGGTGCCGAGGCAAGCTTTTCCTTTAGGATTTCGAATGCTTGGGGTGCAAGAATCATCAAAATTAAATACTTTATCCTGTTCAAGAAAATTGCACAAGGGTTTAGTAATTTTAGAAAAATTATGAATGAACCTCCTATAAAAACCTGCATCTCCAAGAAAGCTTCGGATTCCTTTAACCGAACATGGTGGGGGTAATCTCTCGATCACGTCCACCTTGGATTTGTCTACTTCAATTCCCTTAGATGAAATCTTGTGGCTAAGCACTATTCCTTTATCTACCATAAAATGGCACTTCTCCCAATTAAGGACTAAATCTGTTTCTTCACATCTTGCCAACACCTTCTCTAAATTGCTGAGGCAACTGTCGAAGTCATTACCAAAAAAGGAAAAATCATCCATGAAGATCTCAAGGAAGTCTTCGACCATGTCTGAAAAAGAGTGCCATCATGCATCTTTGGAAGGTTGCTGGGGCATTACAAAATCTGAACGGCATCCTTTGGAAAGCATAAGTACAATATGGGCATGTGAAGGTTGTCTCTTCTTGATCTTCTGGTGCTGTGGCAATTTAATTGTAACCCGAATAACCATCAAGAAAATAATAAAAGGGTTTACCTGTAAGACGGTCAAGCATTTGATCAATATTGGGTAATGGGAAGTGGTCTTTCTTAGTGGCTTTGTTTAGCTTTCGATAATCCATACAAACCCTCCAACCGGTCACAGTCCTAGTTGGAATGAGTTCATTGTTTTCATTACTTACCACCGTTTTACCTCCCTTTTTTGGTACACATTGTACTGGACTTACCCATGTACTATCAGAGATAGGGTATATGATGCCGACATCAAGCCACTTGATGATTTCTTTCACTACAACCCTTTCATGGCATGATTCAGTCTTCTCTGGGCCTCAATCGAAGGTTTGTGATCATCTTCCAACAAAATCTTGTGCATGCACACTACTTTGCTAATTCTCTTCAAGTCGACAATTATCCACCCTATTGCCTTCTTGTGTAGCATCAACATTTTGATCAGCTTCTTTTCCTACTCAGGCTGTAAGTTAGAGGAAATAATTACAGGAAATGTATTATCGGTTCCCAAGTAAGCATATTTTAGTTGCCTTGGCAACTATTTCAACTCAAGAATTAGTGGTTGTTCAATGGAGGGCTTTTCGAGTTTAACTTCCTTACCTGAGTAATCCAGTGGTTCAAAGTATGTACCTGGTCGATTGACTAACCAATTTGCCTCTTGTTTTTGTTCCTCATTGATTGGTTCTTCATACTCCTCATGTTCCTCTTGATCGACAATGTAGTTGCTGAGGCAACTAAATTCCTCGTCGAAGTCAAACTCTGTCGTGGCATGAAGAAGTTGACATTCTTCCGGATCATCGACATGCCTTAGTGTTTGGAACACATTTAGTTTAACTTGTTGGTCATTCACCCTCATTGTGAGTTCTCCCTTTTCAACATCAATCAAGGTTCTCCCTGTTGCTAGGAAGGGTCTCCCGAGAATGATAGGTGCATGTTTATCTGCTGCACAATCCAAAATAATAAAGTCAGCGGGAAAAATAAATTTATCAACTTTTACCAGTATGTCTTCGATTTTTCCCTCTGGATGCACATAGGATCTGTCGGCTAGCTGTAGCATAACTGTTGTAGGTCTTGCCTTCCCGATTCCTAGTTTCTAGAAAACCAATTTAGGCATCAAGTTTATGCTTGCTCCAAGGTCACATAATGCTTTCCCGGCATAGTGGTTTTTGATGGAACAAGGTATTGTGAAACTTTTGGGATCCTTCAACTTGGGTGGCATACGATTGTGAAACATGGCCATGCATACCTCTATTGTGGCAACTATTTCAAACTCTCCTAGCCTTTTTCTCTTGGACACAATGTCTTTCAAAAACTTGGTATAGTTCAGCATTTGTTCAATTACCTCAACCAATGACAAGTTGATGTGGACTTGCTTTAGGATATCAATAAACTTCTTGAATTAATATTCTTGCTTTTGTCTCTTCAACCTTTGTGGGAATGGTGGTGGAAGTCAGATATCTTTGATTCTTTCATTCGTCTGGAACTTAATTGACGTCATTGATGAGGCAACTAGAGTTGCCGAGACATTGCCAACTGAGGTTGCCGTGGCGTGCCTATCATTGGTTGCCGCGTCATCCTTATCGCTGGTTGCAGAGGCATGCTTATCGCTGGTTGCTGCGACAATTCATAGTTTAGCATCTGAGGCTTTGCCGCTGAGTTCGTCTTGATCTATTTGTGGAGTTTTGTTTGATGAGCGAGCTTGAGCCTCTTTAAGTTGTTGGCCACTTCTAGTGGTGATTGCCTTACATTGCTCATGACCAGTTCCTCTTGCCACTTCAGTATCGCTAGGTAAACCTCCTTGTGGTCTAGTATTCAGGTTTTGAGCAAATTGTCCGACTTGAATTTCCAATGATTTGATTGCCGCCTCTTGGTTTTGCAATCTCATCTCGGTCCTGTTAATAAAAGCATCAGTACTTTTTATGAAGTTACTGTTCTCAGCCATATAAGATTCAGTTTTCAACATAAAATCATTGAGAGAATTTTCCAAATAACTAGATGTTGTCGGTTGTTGTTGCGACAACTATTGCTATGGCATATTCTGCTGGAATCCCGATTATTGTGCATCCTGATTATTCTAGTTTAGAGCATTGTTTGGATTACTCCATGAAAAATTCGGGTGCTTCTTCGAAGCTGGATTATATGTGTTGGACATCACATTGTTGTTTCGGTTGCAATTCCCCACATAAAAACTAGATTCTGGATTCTGCATACATTCAGAAGAATCATGGTTACCACCACATAACTCACAAAAGGAATTCATTACCTTGACTTCCTGTGTGTTGTTTGGTTTCTGCATGTTCTGGACCATATTGGTTAAAGTGGCCAATTGTACCGAAATTGAGTCTAATGATCCCAGTTCATGTATTGTGGATTGGAGTCTAACTCCTCCTATTCTAGCAGATGGGAATTGATAATCATTCTTGGCAAGCCTGTTTAGAATTTGCATTGCTTCCTCATGCGACTTATCTAGGAGTATGCGATTTGCCGAAGAATCTAGCATCATCCTTGTTCGTGTATTCACAGCGTTGTAAAACATTGTTACTTGTGTCCACACTAGGAATCCGTGTAGGGGCATTTGTGCAGAAGTTCTCTATATCGCTCCCAAGCCTCGTACATGGATTCATCATCTGCCTACCGAAAAGAAGTAATTTCGTTACGAAGCTTATCAATAAAATTTGTAGGATTAAATCGAGCAAGGAAATCACGACAAAGATCGGTCCAAGATCCTATTGATTCGGTAGGAATACTATTTAACCATGCTTTCTCCCTATCCCTCAGTGAATAGGGGAATAATCTTAGTCTTAAAACATCAGGGGTGACTCCTTGTATTTTGAATGCATTGCAAATCTCGAGGAAAGATTTAAGATGTTGTCATGCATCTTCAGTTGCTGAGCCGCCAAATTGATCAATTGTGTTGATCATATTGAACATCACCGGTTTCAACTCAAAGTGGTCGGCTTCAATTTCAGGTGTGACAACTCCTGGATTAAGTCCTTCAAGATAGTCTCGAATAGCTCTATTTCGTGCAAGAATCACTCCTCCTGCTGGAACATCCTGATTCATATTGTCGTATTGATTAGCCATTGCAACTCTTAACCTTCGTCTGAGTCTTTGTAGGGTTCAATCGATTTTTGGATCAAAGGGATATTCTGGTGTAATCGGTCTCGCCCTGGTCATATACCAATGCAAAACCAAATTTTTTAACCCTTTGAATCTTAAACAAGAAAAATAAAAAGTGCAAGAAACTAAAAACAAAGTTCCTATTGCCAATCCCTAGCAACGGCGCCAAAAACTTGTTGCACGTAATAAGTGCTCCGCAATTGTGCAAGTGTACACGTCGCAAGTTATAGTATAAAAGATATCGTCTTCACAGGGATTGGTGCCACTTCAAGAATCTCATCTCTTGCACTATAAAAAGTAAAAGAACACAAGTAAAAGATTGTAGGAGTTTAACTAACAACTAAACTACAAAGCAAATAAGTAAAAAAAGATGTAATCAAACGATAGAGAATAAGCCAGGCTATCGTGAGTTGAGAAGTGATAGCCAATTGGATCATCTTGGTAAAAGAGTGCAAGGACAACTCAGTTGCCGTGGGAACTTGCGCGGCAGGGTTGCCTTGGCAACTAATCGACGGTTGCCTAGGTAACTGGCTGGGCAACTGTTTGGGCGGCTGGGCAGCAACCTCAAGGTTCGGCAGAGCGTTCATCAATGGTTTCTTCTTATCCCTAAGTCGAAACTCTAGCTAATTGTGCATGCCTTGACAATACTTCTCTGCGTGAATCAATGGTGAACAACAACCAATCTTGTGCTCCTCTTAGCCGTTGAAATCCTTAACTTATTCCTAAGCCAGATTAATCTTCACCATTAATATATTGAATAAAGACCATACTCATTCGTTTCTTGAATCCAACTCTCCCGATATTAGATAAATAGATGAAGTTATTAGATCCCCTCCCAATTCACTCGCAAACAAGAATAAAAACCAAGAATGAGTAAACCTTGAATTGAAAGTGCAAACTCTTAATACCTAAAAAAAATCCAATTGTTTCTCACAACCACAAAACACAATAACCTTAGCCAAATAGATTTAGTTCACGTCTAGTTTCCATAGAAACACAAAACAATGGATTCCTAACATAAACTTAATCGAACAAAGAAGAAAAAGATGAAGAATGGTTGAAGCCTCTTTGTCAAAATCTCTCTATTGCTCTCTCTTGTTGAAATCCCTCCCTTCCTCCTTTGAGTTTCACGGCTTGGTCTCCTTTAAATAGGAGATGGCTAGGTCAAAATCATTCTTGAGGAGGAAGTTAAGCTGGAATTAAATACTTTAAAAGAATATCAATTTCGACTGTCATATCATCTTATCCCTTATCGACAATTTCCCTGGCAACTAGCTCGACATCTCCTTCATGCATTGCCCTGGTAACTGGTTCCAGCCTTGCTTTGGCAAGTGATTCTGCACACACACAAAAACACACCAAAGCAGTATCTTTTTCCACAAAATTAAGCAAAATATGAAATCAAGCTTGTCCACTAAGGAAATAATGCAAACATGCATGAATGGATAATAATGCAACTAATATGAGCCTAAGTCTAGCAATAATATGAATAAAAAAGGGTAATAAAAATAGTACTTTTGAACACTTAACAACAACCTTCTGGTTGTAACCGTCTCCCCAAAAGAACTAGTTACCAACACACCAACATCCAAAATCTCAATAGGAACTTTTAGCAATGATGCATGCTCACTAAAAATATATGAATGAGTAGACCCCAAATCAATCAAAGAAAACAGCGACAAAGATTGCAAGGTGAAAGTACCTGCGATCACATTAGTGTTGTTGCGTCCCTCACGATGAGCATAGATCCGCGCTGGCCCACCATTCTCCAGTGTATAGCAACAGCATGAGCCACAACTCTCTGACCATCTTCGCGCCTCTAAAACTTACCCCTGCCACGGCCTCGTCCCCTAGCAGGTACAACATCCCAAACTGGTGCATCACCCACAGCTCGAGGACAGTCACGCTTTATGTGACCAGGAGATCCACATATCCAACAACTCATGGTATTTCCCAAGCACTCACTCGTGCGGTGTCTACCACAACACTCACACTCAGGTATAATACGAACACCTTGGTTACCATGGCCAACATTTCCACCTCGCCTATGATCCAACTTATGCCTCCTATCACAAAACCTCCTATTCTGCTTTCTGAAATTGCCAAAATCAGCCCCACGCTTGTTTGAGCTCATGGCCGAACCTTGTCCTATTACCCTCAAGGACTGCTCAATATCCTTAGCACGGTTCACAAGCACATCAAAATATGTGTAGTCCGCATCCATCAGGTATGTTTTGATATCCTTCACCAACCCATAACGAAACATGTTACACCTCTCAAGATCATCCGGAACCAACTCTGAAGCATACTGACTCAAATGGACAAATTTCACCTCATATTCAGCCACTGACATTCCACCCTGTTCTAAGGCCATAAACTCTCGTTTCCTCTCATCTAGATACCGAGGGCCAAGATACTTCTTCTTGAAAGCTCTTCGAAAGAACTTCCAAGTTACATCCGCCTCTGGAACACTAGCAATTGTGGTCACCCACCAATGATAAGCATCACCATGCAACAATGACACATTATAACCCAGCTTACGCTCATCGTTATAGCCCATCTAATTAAAAATACAAATCGTACTCTCCAGATAACCTTCGCCCGTCTTGGGGCTCAAACCCCTAAACTCAACACCTCCCAAACTACAGAGACATTCTAAGGGTAACCCTGGATTAACTGCCACAGAAGGTGCTGGTGCCTGCGCGTGCACTCTAACCATCGTTGCTTGAAAAACTCCCATTATCGCCTAAACCAACAGAGTAAAATCACCAAACACTGTCACTTGATGAGCCTGGGGTACACCACCAGCCCTAACATCATCAAGCAGAACCAATAGAGGAGGAGAAGGTAAAACGTTAGGGGGATTCTCTTCCTCAACATTATTTTGCCCAACTCTGGCATTAACAGCCATTGAACGTGTCTCACGTCGAGCCATGCTATCAAAAGCATCAAAACACATTAAAGTCAGCCTAACATAAGGCAAAGGATCCAAGACCATCTTATAAAACATTTTAAAATCTCGATAATAGGCAATGTGTTCCCAATTCATACCCCAACATGATATAAATCAATCACCGTACACCTACACAAGACAACCAATGATAATTATTCAAACAACAACATCCCAACCTTTCGTAACCTGGCTCTGATACCAACAAATGTAACCCCCTCGACCCGGCCTAGATGCCCGACCGAATCGAGTGAGCTACATTAGGTTTACCAAAGCAAACAAGAGAAGGGTTATAGAAACTTGGAGTTTTTTTTCCTTTTATCTTGTCTAGATGCAAGTTATTAATCCTACATATATATACTCGCAGCAGGTTAAATTTAGAAGAAAACGAATCACAAAAAAGCCGGCCAATTTCATCACATTCATTACGAGGACTAAAATGTAAATACTCTAAATTATTGGTCCAAAACTGAAATTAAAGTTACCAATCCACAATTAGTCCATTTACATGACCTCATATAAAATTTCAGGTCAATATGATCACCCATGAGCAATCAATTACATTTACAATACTTAAGGACTAAAACGCAAGAGACCAGAAACTGGTTTCCATGATATCACCTATAAAAATAGCCTCCCGTACCGATACGTACATGACAGTACCAATACGGAACAACAATGCGTACCGGTACACAATGTACCGTATCGGTATGCCACGTCAGCTTGCACAATACAAAAGCCGTACCGGTATGAGCCCTTGGTGTTTCGGTACACGGGTTTTCCCTCAAAAAGTGATTTTCTAGTAACGAGTCCCCGTACCGGTACACTCTATCCTCTACTGGTATGCCAAGCTTAGCTTGCTTGTCTGTACCAATACTCCAATGCCCGTACCGATGTTGACTGCCCTATTTTGCCTAGTCGTACCGATACGGTCCCCTGCGTATCATGACACATAGGCTTGTAATGTCATTTTCCTAAAAAAATTCACTCCAATCTAGATGCATTTAGATTCTAGCAACTTGCATACATGGATATAAACATTCAACAATACATATACCAACACTTGTACCATGGTTTAGCAACAAGCATGCTCCCTAAAACACTCCACCGAACATTCCAAAGTGCTCAAATAGACATTCACGAGCACAAGCATCAAGCCAACATCACTTCAACACCCAATTCAACATGTTATGATCATCAAAGCATGCCATCCAAGCAAGACCATCTAGACGTGTAACCCCCTCGACCCAGCCTAGTCGTAAGACCGAACTGAGCAAGTTACATTAGGTTTATCGAAGAAAACCAAAAAGATTAAGCCTAAGACACATCCATTTTTTCTTATATCTTATCTAGACGCATTTATGCTCTTCTACCCGATTATACTAATCATAGGCGAGCACCCATCTCAATCGGGCATCATAACGACAACCAATTGGCCACAAACACAAATTAGGAAATATGCAAGATTAAACCTAAGATGTTTTTACCTCGCCTAGTTAAAACCGCATGCTTTACTTACTTGCCTAGTTAAACTGCAAGATTACCATCAATTTGGGTTGCCTAGTTAGACCGCATGCCCAAATGATGTCCCAACAGTCCGAGTGGCCTTGTTAAACCGCCATACCTCAAGGACCCATGTCCGCGATCGATTTTATTCATATTTTATAGTGCACTTTTAGTCCTATTGCATGCCAACTATATCCGATTGTTTTCTCACCATGTCACATAGCCAATATACCATTTATAAACCATTTACTTATTGCTTTGCAATGCATTAAACAAAACATCACATATGCAAATCTCATTGCCAATGTAGTAACACTATTTCCAACCGGAATGAAAACCAATGCTCAATAGAATTTAATATACTTTCAAACCCCTGCATATGTACATAAAATAATGCATTACCAGTAAGTAAATCATACCATGTTTATCAACAAAACATGTAAACAACATGATCTTATCCAAGCCAATATTCTAGAGCAAAATAAGGGAAACTTACTTCCGAGCTTAGCTAAGTGTCTCATGCTTACCCTAAACTCCCAAAAACCTTAACAAACCTTTGTAAAGCATTTAAAACCAGTTTCCACTCACCAATACACTTTGCCTTCATTGCCAACACAACACAAGCTCCCGATAAGCCGCAAACAATGTCAAGCTTTGTCGCCTTGATTATCCCCTATTTTAAACACATAAAACCAGTGGATAAATACATCATTATGCATTCAAACCACTGCCTCAAAGCAAAAATCCGCAACTCTCAGGTTGCCCTCTTAGAAACCATCCGGAACAAACCAAAATCATCAACAAACATCCTGAAACTTAACCTAGCCATAAAACAATAATTCAACCCATCAGTCAACATCAATTAACATCAAAAAACCCTTTCCCAACATCATTTTACTTCCAGCAAAGATTAAATTCGAATATCATCACAAAACTCAAATCTATCAACCTAAACAATTAGAGATCCAAGAGTTTCGGGATTCTACTGATAAAAACAACTTATCAACATTATAATACTTCCAAAATATGTATTAAATCAATCTTAAACACTGGAAACCATATCCACTTTGAAAATTACCTTGTTATATCAATTTAACACAATTTACTCAATCAAATATTGATAAATCATCAAATTCAATTTACAATCAATGAATCAAGGATCAAACACTTTGGAATTTCAATAAAGAACCATACAACAGAGGAGATAACAAAACTTACCCCTATTGGGAGATTTCTCCCTCAATTGGTTTGATAAAAGCTAAGAAAACACAAGTTTTAGATGAGATTTTGTAAAAGCAATGTTAATTAATCAATTACAAATCATAAATACAAGTTAAAAAACTTCTCACCTCTGGATTTTGATGAAAACTTGAGTGTTTGGATGATGAGAGAGTGAAGAGAAAAGTTACGTGAATTTTCTTTAAAGAGCTTAACTAACTTTTTAACTAAAATCCCTTTTTAATTAACTTTAAAACACATGATAAAATGTATTTAATTAAGGGAGAAATCATCAGCAAAACTTGGTAAAATAGCTCTTTAAAAATTCTAAGAATTTGACCCTTCTTATTTTAGTCACCTTTAAAAGCATTTTTCAAAACTTGCATTTTGGTCACTAGCCAAATGTCTGATTTCTGAATGTTATTTTCCAAAATTGATTTCACCATTATCCTTAATATAATTAATAATGATTTTAGAATATTTCCACCATTTTATCACCTTCAAAAATATTTATTTTGATTTAATCCCGAAACCAACTCGAATCTCTAATCCCGATCCATCAGACCCTCGAACCAACCTTTAAAACATCTAATCCCAAAAACCGGGGTGTTACAACTCTCCCCCACTTAAGAAATTTCGTCCTCGAAATTACCTAGAGGAAACAAACGCAGAAATTTCCCCTTCATATCCGCTTTGTTTTTCCAAGTGGCTTCCTCAACACCTCGGTGTCGCCACAAGACCTTCCCAAGCTCAATTGTCTTACCGCGAAGAACTTTTTAGCTGGAATCAAGGATCTCCACCAGTTCCTCATCGTAGGATAAATTTAGCCTCAACTCTATATGCTCCACCAGCATAACATACGAAGGATCCGATCGATACCTCAATCGATAAGCCATAGAACCTACACACTCAACAACATCGTACGGTCCAACAAACCTCGGACTAAGCTTACTCTTACATCAGAATCTCATCACCTTTTTCCATGGTGACATTTTCAAGAATACACGATCGCCCACCACATATTCAATTTCCCTACGCTTCAAATCCGCGTAAGATTCCTGTCGATCCGCTGCCGCTTTCAAGCTTTACTTTTTCATCTGTGACTTTCAACATACACTTGGCAGGGAAACATGCTTTTCTCCTACCTCAGCCCAACACAAGGGCGTACGACACCTCCGGCCATACAACGCCTCATACGGCGCCACCTGGATACTAGCTTGGTAGCTATTGTTATACGCAAACCCAATTAAAGGTAAAAGCTTCTCCCAATTTCCTTGAAACTCTAAAATACAACACCTCAGCATATCCTCCAAAACTTGAATAACCAACTCAGACTGTCTATCCCTTTGGGGGTGATACGCGGTGCTGAAACTCAACCTTGAACCCAAAGCCTGGTGTAAACTTCTCCAAAACCTTGCCGTAAACCTCGGATCTCTATCCGAAATAATGAACTTAGATACCCCGTGCAACCTTAGCAATATACAAATTTCCCAGCTTGTCTAAAGTATTCATCGTGTACACTAACAAGAAATATGCACACTTTGAAAACCGATCAACAAACACCCAAATCGAATCCTTTTAAACTGGTGACAATGGCAACCCCGTCATGAAACCCATGGTGATCCCCTTCCATTCAATTTTGAATTTCTCAACGGTTGCAACAACCCAGATAGAACTGATGTTTAGTCTTGACCCGCCGACACCCCATGCACCAGGAATCAAACTCAGCCACATTTTGTTCAAACTAACCCGAATATGTCTCTTTCAACCCATGATACATCTTAACACTATCGGGATGGAAAAAAAGGGACTAGAATGTGCCTCTGTAAAAATAGTGTGTCGTAACTCCGGATCATCTAGCACCACTATTCGACCCTTGAAACACAAAACTCCATTATCACTAAAAATGAAAATCAGTTTGATTACCCTCTGATATATCCTTAACATGCTCAACCAATGAGTCATCAAACGGTTACTTAGCTTAAAACATCTGTGATAGCATAGGCATAACTTGCAACTCGGCTAACAATCTACCTTCCCGTGTCACACTCAACCTTGCAAACGTAGCTCTAAGCTCAACCTCAACCTTACGACACAACGCATTCGCAACCACATTGGCTTTACCAGGATGATACTCAATTGTCAAGTCGTAATCCTTACACAACTCTAACCATCTTTGTTGCCTAAAATTCAAATCCCTTTGAGACATCAAAAATTTCAAACTCTTGTGATCCGTAAAACCACACACTTTTTGCCATAAAGATAATGCCTCTAGATGTCCAAAGCAAAAACCACAGCCGCAAGCTCCAAATAATGAGTTGGATAGTTGCGCTCGTGAACTTTCAACTAGCTCGATGCCTAGGCCACAACCTTACTATTCTATATCCGCTTACAACCAAACTCAATGTACGATGCATCACTATAAACCACAAACTCCTTCCCCAATAATGGTCGAATCAACACAGGAGCATGTCTCAAAACCTCTTCCAACTTCTCCAAACTGTGATGTTGCCTCTCCGTTCACACATAAAGAACATTCTTTTGCAACAGCTTTGCCAACGGTGATGCAATACTCGAAACCCTCCCACAAGATGGCGATAATAATTAGGCAAACACAAGAAAACTACGTACCACTGACACATACTTAGATTGCTTCCAATTGAGAATAGCATCAACTTCCTATGGATCAACGAGAATACTTTCCGCGAAAACCACAAAACCAAGGAATATCACTTCCTTAAGCCAAACCTCACACTCACCCAGCTCGACGTACACTAACTATCCTTTAACGCTTGCAACACAACCTACAACTGCTGATCATATTCTTCCTCGGTACGAGAGCACATGAGAATATCATCTATAAGCACCACCATGAACCGATCAAGATATTTATAGAACAACCTTAACCTCAGGACTCACCACAAAAGCTAAAAAAGCTTGGCAATCTCATTATGACATCCTTTTCACTTGAGCAGCCGCCACTACACTGGACAAGAACTTTACATTCTCGCCAATCACCGCCACTTCATAATTGTCAACTAACCTCAAAGAAATCCTTTTGGCTTCACAATCCACAACCACCTTGTCCTCACTCAACCATCCTATCCCCAAAACACATTAAAACCATGGAATGGCAACTCCAATAGATCTGCGGCAACTCATAACCTTGCACCACCAAAGGACACCACCTATACAACCTTCTAAACGTACCCAACTCACCAGAAGAACTAGCTACTATCACTACCTCTACCTCCAACATATTATCCGTAAGTGTGGACATATGTATGCATGATTTCTTACATGTCATCCAAGATGCCTATGCATGTGGATGCAAAACCTTTAATGTCATGCTCAAAGATGTATGCATGTACTAACATATTTAAATATATACATATAAGTGTTTTTGTATTGTACATGATCAACGTCCACACTCACTTATAACATTCCTGGTACCACCGTACGCGATAACACCACTACTCTAACTACTATCCAAAAGTAGGTATTTAGAGAATACCCAACATGACATCATCTTGAATGTCATTGGCACATTTGATGCCTCCACAAATAGCCATAACTGCTAGCGGTCTAAAACACAAGTAACATAAATCACGCTAGAACCTCGGGAAATAACTCTCAAGGGAAAAACTTCACCTCAAAATCAGCAACTAACATGCCAACTCCTACCAACACTACAGGAGAATTCATCAAACATAGGCTCACTTGACATATATGAAATAATAGACCCAAATTAACCAAAGATAACAATTACAAGGATTGCAAAGCGAAGATACCTACGACCACATCCGTGTCATTACAACCTTCTTGGCGAACAAAGGTCTGCGTCGGTCTACCATTCTCCGGTCGTACAACAACATCCTAAATTGGTGTAATTATCACAACACGAGGGCAACCACGCTTCAGGTGATTAGAAGATCTAGATTTCCAGCAACTCATGTTATTTCCCCAACATACACCTGTGTGACGTCTACCACAGCGCTCACACTCAGCCTTACTATGAGCTCTTTGGTTACCCTGACCAACACTGTCACCACGCTTGAGACCCAACTTATGCCTCTTATCACGAGACCCGCTTTTCTACTTCCCATAATAGCCAAAATCAGTCACTCTCATACCCAAGATCCCACTCGATGTCTGCCCAAAGGCAGCTAAGGATGAACCCTGTTCGACCACCACAGCCGGTGCCGATGCTTGCACTTGCACTGCAGCCACCGTTACTCAAAAAGCCATCAACTCCTGCCCTAACATCAACTGTAGTAACCAGTGGAGAAAAAGAAGGTAAAACATCAGAGAGATTCCCTTCCACATCACTATTCTGCCCCACTCCAGCACTACCAGCCATTATACAAAACTCACGTCGAACCATGCTAACAAGAACGTCAAAACACATTAAAGTTAGGCTAGCATTAGGCAAAGAATATAGGAAAACCTTATAAACCTTTTAAAACCTCGATAATAGGCAATATGTTCCCAAACCATAACCCAACAAGGTATTAAACAATCACCATGCAACTCAAACAACAACAACTAATCAAACAAAAACATCCCAACTTTTCACAAACCTGGCTCTGATACCAACAAATGTTACCCCCTTGACCACGCCTAGTCGCAAGACCGAACTGAGCAGGCTATATTAGGTTTATCAAAGTAAACCTTAAATATAAACCTAAGACACGTCCAGTTTTTTCTTATATCTTATCTAGATGCATTTATGCTCTCATACCTGGTCATACTGATCATAGGTGAGCACCCATCTCAATCGGGCATCATAATGACATCCAATTGGCCACAATACGAATTAGGGACCAAAACATAATTTTAGCAAAATAATAGGGCTTTTCCACTTTTTAAGTTACCAACCTTTAATTAGGTTCATTTCGTGCTTGTATGTCAAATACCAGCCTCAAATGATCATCCATGCTTAAATAATTGACAAAGCAAGATTCAAGACTAAAACGAAAGAAAACAAGACTTCACCAAAACCATTAACCAACTTAACTGCCACGAGTATCGGTACACTCACTTGGGTATCGGTACGCCCTTTCCATTTCGAGCTCCAAAAATTCCAGTAGCCGACATCCGTACCGATACGACCCTACGTACCGATACGCCTTACCAAAACCAAAGGCCCGTACTGATCTTCAAACCCATGTACTGAACCCCCAAACCAAATTCAGCCTTATCGTACCAATACACAAACCCGTGTATCGATATGCTACTCAAAAGATACATTACCATATTGCAATGCCTAGCCTGCGTACCGATACCACAAGCCCAAAAATGGTTACCCATACCAATACGTGAACACGCGTACCGTTATGCCTGGACTTGAATGGTCACATATGGCTGATTTAACATGCTTATTCAAAACTAAACCATAGCATCATGCTACAAACTCTCATACAACACTACCTAGATGCAACAGCAACCTAAACATCATAAGATCAGCTACCAATTAGCATTCATACAACCCATTAAATTCTAAAGGCATGCTTACTAAAGTCACTTTGCCAAACATCCCAAAATACCCAAATAGGTTAATCTCAGCATATGCATCATAACAACACAACCCACATAGCATAATAAACTTTCTCAAATCATCACAACATGGCATTCAACAAGAATGCTCTATATGCATACCTAAGAAACCATTCATCCACAACTATAAGCACGTATTGGCAACAAGCTTAGCATCACCAAACATTCTCAAAACCCAGCATAGTAACATACTCAAAATCCACAAGGAAATAGAATTACAACTCCCAAAACCATGGTGAACACATTGCCTTATTAACCGAAACATAAACCGAGTTCATACTCAAACTTGTAAATGTCCTTGTATCACTTAGCCTTGCCTCTTGCTGCCCCAAAACCTTAATGTTCTACATCATTAGGAAAAAGAGAGCATAAGCATACTTGCTTAGTGAGGATGCTCATAAAACAATGATGCATTTAAACCATTTGAATACCGTATGCTTGTTTACCAAAAACATGCTTACAACCAAAGCATTTTTCCATGATTCCATCCAAATCAAAGCATAATAACCTTTATGCAACATCATGTACATTCCATGCTTAAATCCTAAAGCATTAAATCATAAACCATGCTTAAATCTCAAAGCATTAAATCATAAACCATGCTTAATTCCCAAAGCATTAAAAATAAGTTCAACACATGAACCTCCACATATATTGGCATTTATAGTGACCCAGATAGACTACCCTCCATCCACATATATCGGATACACAGATTTCTCATATCATGCCTAGTTAGACCACAAGATATCCCAAACCTTTCCTAGTTAGACCGCAAGATTTGGCACCCTCGCCTAGTTAAATCGTGAGCTTAACACCATTTCCTAGTTACACCGTAAGTTTTTCCATCTTTGCCTTGCTAAACTGCAAGGTTTGACAACCTCACCTAGTTAATCTGTGAGTTTTACCTCCTTGCCTAGTTAAACCGCAAGATGTTTTTACCTCACCTAGTTAAACAGCGAGCTTTACTTCCTTGCCTAGTTAAATCGCAAGATTACCATCAATTTGGGTTGCCTAGTTAGACTGCACGCCCTAAATGATGTCTCAACAGTTCGAGTGGCCTTGTTAAACTGCCATACCTCAAGGACCCATGTCCACGATCGATTTTGTTCATATTTTATAGTACACTTTTAATCCTATGGCACGCCAACTATATCCGATTATTTTCTCACCCTGTCAAATAGCCAATATATCATTTACAAAACCGTTTACTTACTATTTTACAATGTATTACATAAAACACCATATATGCAAATCTCATTGCTAATGCAATAACACCATTCCCAACCAGAATGAAAACAAATGCTTAATAGCATTTAATGTACTTTCAAACCCCTACATATGTACTCAAAATCATGCATTACCAGTAAGTAAATCTTACCATGTTTATCACCAAAACATGCAAACAACATGATCATATCATTGCCGATATTTTAGAGCAAAATAAGGGAAACTTACTTCCGAGCTTAGGTAAATGTCTCATGCTTACCCTAAACTCCTAACAATCTTTACAAAACTTTGTAAAGCATTTAAAACTAGTTTCCACTCACCGATACACTTTGCCTTCCTTGCCAACGCGATACAAGCTCATGGCAAGCCATAAACAACGTCAAGCTTCGTCGCCTTGATTATCCCATGTTTTAAACACATAAAACCAAAGGATAAATGCATCATTATGCGTTCAAACCACTGCCTCAAAGAAAAAACCCACAACTATCAGGTTGCCCTCTTAGAAACCATCCTAAACAAACCGAAATCATCAACAAACATCCCCGAAGCTTAACCCAGCCATAAAACAATGATTCAACCCATCAATCAACATCAATTAAACCCTTTCCCAACATCACTTTACTTCCAGCAAAGATTAAACTCGAATATCATCACAAAAACTTAAATCTATCAACCTAAACAATTAGAGATCCAAGAGTTTCGAGATTCTATTGATAAAAACAACTTATCAACATCATAATACTTCCAAAATATGTATTAAATCAATCTTAAACACTAGAATCAGATCCACTTCGAAAATTACCTTGTTACATCAATTTTACCCAATTTACTCAATCAAACATTGATAAATCATCAAAATCAGTTTACAATCAATGAATCAAGGATCAAACACTTGGTAATTTCAATAAACAACCATACAATAGAGGAGATCACGAACCTTACCCCTATTATGAGATTTCTCCCTCAATTAGTTTGATAAAAGCTAAGAAAACACAAGATTTAGATGAGATTATGTAAAAGCAATGTTAATTAATCAATTACAAATCATAAATACAAGTTAAAAGAATTCTCACCTCTGGATTTTGATGAAAACTTGAGTGCTTGGTTGAGGAGAGAGTGAAGAGAAAAGTTGAGAGAAAAGATACGTGAATTTTGTTTAAAGAGCTTAACTAACTTTTTAACTAAAATCTCTTTTTAATTAACTTTAAAACACATGATAAAATGTCTTTAATTAAGTGAGAAATCATCAGGAAAAACTTGGTAAAATATCTCCTTAAAGATTCTAAGAATTTAACCCTTTTCATTTTAGTCACATTTAAAAGTAGTTTTCAAAACTTGCATTTTGGTCACTAGCCAAAATGTTCGCTTTCCAAATCTTAGTTTCCGAAATTGATTTCACCATTATATTTAATATAATTAATAATGATTTTAGAATATTTTTCCACCATTTTATCACCTTCAAAAATATTTAATTTGATTTAATCCTGAAACTGACTTGAATCTCTAATCCCGGTCCATCAGACCCTCGAACCAACCTTTAAAACATCTAAGCCCAAAAATCGAGGTGTTACAAGATGCATACCTGGGCAACCTCATAACATCAACCATGGGTAATGATGCACAACAAACATAACAACATCAATCAAACTCCGAAATCACAACATTATACGTGCTCAAAACTAGGGAAAATAGAATTACAAATCCTAAAATCCATAGCGAAGACATTGCCTTATTATCCGAAAACATAAACTGAGTTCATACCCAAGACTTTTAAACCACTGCATATGTACACAAAATCATGCTTTTATAGTAAGTAAATCAAACCGTGTTTACGACCAAGACATGAATCACACATGCTCATATTTGAACCGATATTAAAGAGCAAAGGAGGGAAACTTACTTCCAAGCTTAGGTAAGTGTTTCAAACTTAACCTAAACTTCCAAAACCACTTTCAAACCTTTGAAACACTTTTAATACTGTTTCCACTCATCGATTTCACTTTGCCTTGCTTGTTATCGCGAAACAAGCCCCTAGCAAGCCACACACAACCTCAAGATGCTACGTCTTGATTATCCCCTGTTTTGGCCACAAAACCATAGGAAACATGCATTAAAATGCATCCTACTCTCTGTTTCAAACCAAAATCCTGCAGCCCTTAAGATGCCCACTCAAAACTCATCCATAATTTACCGAAATCAACCTCAAACACTTCTCAATCTTAACCCAATCATAATATAATGATTCAATACATCAAACTACATCAAATAACATCTAAAAACCTTTTACAATATCCTTTTAGTTCCAGCAATGAATAAACTCCAACAACAACCCAAAAACCATTGACTAACAACTTAATAATTATAGATTCAACCAATTTCGGGATTCCATTGTTAAAAACAACTTATCCACAATATAACACATCCAAAATAAGATTGAAATCAATCCTTAACACTAGAAAAATAGATCCACTTCGAAAATCACAAGATTCCATCAATTAACCCTCAATTAAGCAAAATTCCATAATTAATCAATTAAAATCCATTAGAAAACATATATAAAGAGTCATTAACTTGAGAATTTCAGTAAAAACCTTTCATTAGAGGAGAAGAATGAAACTTACCTCTAATGAGTGAGTTTCCCCTTAATTGGATGTTTTCCTCTTGAAAAACAATGAGATTCAATAAGATTTTTGAAGTTTCATACCGGTGCGCCAACAGTTATTTCAGTTAAAATGCTTTTTGAAGTTTCATTCCTTGCAGTTTAGTCCATGTTTCTTGATTATACAATTAAATAAGTTTGGATGGTTATTTTAAGTTAAAATTTAACCTGGTTGTATGAAATATGACTAATTAAATATTGGAAAGTTTAATTTCAGGAAAGTCCTCTTATTTATTGAAAATTATGTTTTGGTCCCTGCAATGCAAATTCGTACAATTAGATGTCAATTTGATGCCCAATTGAGTTGTAAGTTACACCATAATTAGCATGTTCACCTTAGGACCTAAATATGCATTTAGACAAGATAAAAGAAAAAATGGTCTATTTTCTAAGTTAATCTTCTGAGTTTGTTTCGGCAAACCCTAATGTAGCTCACTCTATTTGGTGTTGCGACTAGACCGGGTTAAGAGGGTTACATTTGTTAGTATCAGAGACAGGTTATGATTGTTTGGAGGTGATTTATGGTTGTTTGATGTATTGTCCCATTGATTTGTAACACCTTGATTTTTGGGCTTAGATGTTTTAAAGGTTGGTCTGAAGGCTCGGTGGACTGGTATTTGAGTTTAGGGTCAGTTTTGAGATTTAATTGGTTTAAATTTTTTTGAGGGTGACAAAATTGAGGAAAAATATTCTAAAATCATTAAGGATAATGGTGAAATCAAATTTTGAAAGTAAGATTTGGAAATCAGACATTTTGGCTAGTGAACAAAATGCAATTTTTGAAAATTGCTTTTAAAGGAAACAAAAATGAAAAGTGTCAAATTCCTAGAATCTTTAAGGAGATATTTTACCAAGTTTATTCTGATGATTTATCCCTTAATTAAAGATATTTTAACATGTGTTTAAAGTTAATTAAAAAGGGATTTTTAGTTAAAAAGTTAGTTAAGCTTTTTAAAGAAAATTCACGTAACTTTTCTCTCAATTTTCTCTTCATTCTCTCCTCAGCCAAACACTCAAATTTTCATCAAAATCCAGAGGTGAGAAGTCTTTTTACTTGTATTTATGATTTTTAATTGATTAATTAATATTGTTTTTACAAAATCTCATCTAAATCTTGTGTTTTCTTTGCTTTTATCAAATCAATTGAGGGAGAAATCTCACAAGAGGGGTAAGGTCCATGATCTCCTATATTGTATGGTTCTTTACTGAAACTCCCAAGTATTTGATCCTTGATTTATTGATTGTAAAATGATTTCTAGTGTACAAGGTAATTTTCGAAGTGGGTCTGATTTCTAGTGTTTAAGATTGATTTAATACATATTTTGAATGTATTATGGTGTTGAGAAGTTGTTTTTACCAATAGAATCCCGAAACTCTTGGATCTTTAATTGTTTAGGTTGTTAGTTGGAGTTTTTGTGATGATATTCGAGTTTAATCTTTGCTGGAAGTAAAAGGATGTTGGGAAAGGGTTTTTGGATGTTAATTGATGTTGTTTGATGGGTTGAATCGTTGTTTTATGCCTAGGTTAAGTTTCGTAAACGTTTGATGATGATTTCGGTTTGTTTCGAAGGGTTTCTAAATGGGCAACCTGAGAGTTACCGAGTTCTGCTTTGAGGTAGTGGTTTTATTGCATAATGGTGCATTTATCCTCTGGTTTTATGTGTTTAAAATAGGGGATAATCGACGCGACAAATCTTGACGTTGTGTGTTGCTTGCCGGGAGCTTGTATCACGTTGGCAAGGAAGGCAAAACGTATCGGTGAGTGGAAACTGGTTTTAAATGCTTTGCAAAGGTTTGTAAGGTTGTTGGGAGTTTAGCGTAAGTGTGAGATACTTACTTAAGCTCAGAAGTAAGTTTTCATTATTTTGTTCTTGAATATCGGCTTGGATATGAGCATGTTGTTTGCATGTTTTGGTGATAAACATGGTATGATTTACTTACTGGAAATGCATGATTTTGAGTACATATACAGGGGGTTTAAAAGTATGTCAAATGCTAATGAGCATTGGTTTTCATTCCGGTTGGGAATGTGTTATTGCATTAGCAATGAGATTTGCATATGTGATGTTTTGTTCAATGCATTGTAATGCAATATGTAAATGGTTTGTAAATGGTATATTGGCTATATGACATGATGAGAAAACAATTGGATATAGTTGGCATGCCATAGGACTAAAAGTGCACTATAAAATATGAACAAAATCGATCGTGGCCATGGGTCCTTAAGGTATGGCAGTTTAACAAGGCCACTCAGACTGTTGGGATATCATTTGGGGCATGCGGTCCAAGTAGGCAACCCAAATTGATGGAAATCTTGCGGTTTAACTAGGCAAGGAAGTAAAACTTGCGGTTTAACTAGGCGAGGTAATAACATCTTTTAGTTTAACTAGGAAAGGAGGTAAAACTCGCGGTTTAACTAGGCGAGGTTGTCAAATCTTGCGGTTTTGCAAGGCAAAGATGGAAAACTTGCAGTTTAACTAGGCAAGGTTTGTAAACTTGTGCTGTAACTAGGCAAGGGTGTTAAGCTTGCGGTTTAACTAGGTGAGGGTGTCAAATCTTGCGGTCTAACTAGGCAAAGTTTGGGATATCATGCGGTCTAACTAGGAAGGATATGAGAAATTCGTGTATACGATATGTGTGGATAGATGGGAGTCTATCCGAGTCACTTTAAATGCCAATATATGTAGAGGTTCATGTGTTGAACTTATTTTTAATGCTTTGAGATTTAAGCATGGTTTATGATTTAGTGCTTTGAGATTCAAACATGGAATGTACATGATGTTGCATAAAGGTTATTATGCTTTGATTCGGTTGGAATCATGGTGAAATGCTTTGGTTGTATGCATGTTTTGGGAAACAAGCATATGGTTATCAAATGGATTTAATGCATCATTGTTTTATGAGCATCCTTACTAAGCATGTGTGCTTACGCTCTCTTTTTCCTAATGGTGTAGAACATTGAGGTTTGGGCAGCAAGAGGCAAGGCCAAGTGATCCAAGGACATTTACAAGTTTGAGTGTGAACTCAGTTTATATTTCGGTTAATAAGGCAATGTGTTTGCCATGGTTTTTGGGAGTTGTAATTATGTTTCCTTATGGATTTTGTGTATGTTTCTATGCTAGGTTTTGAAGATGGTTTGATGTTGCTAAGTTTGATGTTAATCCTTACTTATGGTTGTGGTTGAATGGTTGCTTAGGTATGCATCTAGAGATTCCCTGTTGGTTGCTATGTTGTGATGGTTTGAGCAAGTGTATTATGTTGTGATGGTTGTGTTGATATGATGCTTAAGTTGAGTTTGGCCTATTTGTGCATTTTAGTATGTTTGGCAAAGTGGAATAGGAAGCATGCTTTTAGAGTAATCCTCTGGTAGCTTGAGATTGTTTTGGATGTTCAATCCTAGTATAAATGTGAGATATGGTATCTATGTTTGTTTGAATGCATGTATACAAGTTGCTATGACCCAAATGCATCTAGGTTCGAGTGTAAAACCAACTAAACATGACATTACAGGCCCATACGTACCGATACGCGGGGGACCGTATCGGTACGGCTAGGCAATTCTGAACATAGTGGTTCAGTATGGGTGTAGGTGTTCTGATATGCTCCAACGCTACTAGAATTTTACTTTTTAGGATGAGACCTCGTACTGAATTGCTACTGGACCGTATCGGTACAATATTTAAATAAATTAAGTGTGATTTTATGTTCAAAGTGGCGTACCGATACGGTACACAACATATCAAAAGAAGAGTACAATACCGTATCGATACGGGCCTTAGCGTATCGATGCCGTGGGTAGTTATTTTTGTTAATGTCTTGGAAAGGTAGTTATGGATTCTTTCATTTTAGTCCCTAATTATAATGGTATCAATTACATGAGTTTGGGGGGTCGAAATATGTTGAAAATTGACGTGCTAGCATGGAATCTGGCTAGTTAAAGGTTGGTAATCTTAAATTCACCTTTGGGCTTGTATATTAAAAGTTTTGCAATTTGGTCCATAAAATGTATGTTGTGCAATTGAAGGCCTTTCATGAAGCGTTTCCTTTGAAAACTCCGCGAGTATGTACACTTAGGATTAATAATGTACATTTAGACAAGATAAAAGAAAAAAATATGGATTCGTTTTCAAATTTTTCTCCAACTTGCTTAGGCAAACCTAATGTAATTATGTTGGTTCGGTCGGGCATTTAGGTCGAGTCAAGGGGGTTACATTTGTTGTTATCAGAGCCATGTTTGCAAAAAGTTGGGATGTTGTTGTGTGATTAGCTACTGTTGTTTGGTTGCACGGTGATTCTTTATATGTACGGTGATTGTTTAATATCATGTTGGGGCATGGTTTGGGAACACATTGCCTATTACTGAGGTTTTAAAAGGTTTTATAAAGTTATCTTGGATCCTTTGCCTAATGCTAGCATAACTTTAACATGTTTTGATGTTCTTGTTAGCGTGGTTCGACGTGAGTTTCGTGTAATGGCTTGTAGTGCCAAAGTTGGGCAGAATAGTGATGTGGAAGGGAATCTCTCTGATGTTTTACCTTCTCCTCCGCTAGTTACTCCAGTTGATGTTGGGATAGGTGGTTTAGCCCAGGCTCCTCTAGTGTCAGTTTTTTGTGATCTGACCCCGTTGGTCCAAGCAATGATGATGGCTTTTCGGGTAGCGGTGGTTGGAGTCCAAGCACTGGCACCTACTGTAGTGGTCAAATAAGGTTCTTCCTTAGCAGCCTCTGGGCAGGAAGCAGGTGTGAGCTCGGATAAGAAAGCGGCTGGTTTTGGCTGTTCTAGAAAGCAAAATAAGAGGTCTCGTGATAAGAGGCGTAAGTCGGGTCCCAAGCATGGCAGCAGTGTTGGCCAGGATAACCAGGGAGTTTGTAGTAGGGCTGAGTGTGAGCGTTATGGTAGGCGTCACATGGGTGTGTGTTGGGGAAATACCATGAGTTGCTGGAAATGTGGATCTTTTGATCACCTAAAGCGTGTTTGTCCTCGTGTTATGAGAATTACACCAGTTCAGGATGTTGTTGTGCAACCGGAGAATGGTAGACCGACGCAGATCTTTGGCCGTCAAGAAGGTTGCAATGATACGGATGTGATCGCAGGTACATTTGCTTTGCAATCCTTGTCATTGTTATCTTTGGTTAATTCGGGGTCTACACTTTCATATATGTCAAGTGAGCATATGTTTGATGATTTCTCCTGTAGTGTTGGTAGGAGCTGGCATGTTAGTTGCTGAGTAGGAGATGAAGTTTGTTCGCATGAGAGTTCTTTCCCGAGGTTCTAGTGTGATTTGTGCTAGTTGGGGTTTTTTAGACCACTAGCTATTATGTCTATTTGTGGAGGCGTCAATTGTGCTAATGACATTCGAGATGATGTCGTATTGGGTATTCTCTAAACACCTTATTTTGGATAGTAGTCAGAGTAGTAGTGGTCTTGTGTACGGTGGTACCGAGAAAGAGTTTTGCTAGAGTGTTTCGTTCTGTTAGAGGAATTTCAATACTGGGAATGTTATAAGTGAGTGTGGACGTTGATCATGCACAGTGCAGAAACACTTATATATATATATTTAAATGTGTCAGTACATGCATATATCTTCGGGCATGACATTAGAAGTTCTGCATCTATATGCATAGGCATATAGGATGACATGTAAGAAATTATGCATACATATGTCCACACTTATGGATAACATTTTGGAGGCAGAGGTAATGATAATAACTAGTTCTTCTGGTGAGTTGGTTACGTTTAAAAGGTCGTACAGGTGGTGTCCTTTGGTGGTGCAAGGTTATGAGTTGTCGTAGATCTAACGGAGTTGTCATTCCATGGTTTTAATATATTTTGGGTACATGATGGTTGAGTGAGCACAAGGTGGTTATGGATTGTGAGTCTAAAAAGGGGTTCCTTTGAGGTTAGTCGATGCGTATGAAGTTGTGGTAATTGGAAAGAATATCGAATTCTTGACCAAAGTAGTGGCGGCTGCTCAAGCGAAAACAATGTTGCAAGGAGGTTGCCAAGCTTATTTAGCCATTGTGGTGAGTCCTGAGGTTAAGGGTGTTTCATGACTATCTTGTTCAGTTCGTGGCGGTGTTTATAGATGATATTCTCATGTCCTCTCGTACCGAGGAAGAACATGGTCAGTAATTATGGGTTGTGTTGCAAGTGTTGAAGGATAATCAGTTGTACGTCGAGTTGGGCGAGTGTGAGGTTTGGATGTTCCTTAGTTGTGTGGTTTTCGCGGAAGGTGTTCGCGCTGATCTATAGAAAATTAAGGTTGTATCAGAGGTGCATAGTTTTCTTGGGTTGGCTGGTTTTATCGCCATTTTGTTTAGGGGTTTTTGAGTATTGCAGCACCGTTGTCAAAGATAATGCAAAAGAATGTTCCTTATGTATGGACAAAGAGGTAGCAACACAGTTTTGAGAAGTTGGAAGAGCTTTTGACACATGCTCATGTGTTGGTTTAACCGAAATCGGGGAAGGAGTTTATGGTTTATAGTGATGCATCGTACGTTGAGTTTAGTTGTATGCTGATGCATAACGGTAAGGTTGTGGCCTAGGCATCGTGGCAGTTGAAGGTTTGTCGGTGCAACTATCCAACTCATGATTTGGAGCTTGCGGCTGTGGTTTTTTCCTTGGACATCTAGAGGCATTATCTTTATGGCAAAAAGTGTGTGGTTTTACAAATCTCAAGAGTTTGAAATTTTTGATGTCTCTGAAGGATTTGAATATTAGGAAACATAAATGGTTGGAGTTGCTTAAGGATTACAACCTGACGATAGAGTATCATCTAGGAAAAGCCAATGTGGTTGCAGATATATTGTGTCGTAAGGGTGCAGTTGAGCTTAGAGCTGTGTTTGCATGGTTGAGTGTGACAGAGGGAAATGGTTTGTTGGCTGAATTGCAAGTTAAGCCTGCATTGTCACATATGATTAAAGCTAACAACCATACGATGATTCCTTGGTGAAGTTTGTTAATGACATATTGGAGGTTAATCCGATAGATTTTCATTTTGATGATGATGGGGTTTTGTGTTTCAAGGGTCGAATAGTGGTGTCGGATGATTCGGAGCTAAGGCACACTATTTTGACTGAGGCGCATTTTAGTCCTTTTGCCATGTATCCCGGTAGTGTTAAGATGTATCGCGGGTTGAATGAGGCATACTATTGGGTTGGTTTGAAACATGATGTGGCTGAGGTTGTTTCCTAGTGCGTGGTGTGTTAGCAGGTCAAGGCTGAACATCAGTTTCTACATCGGTTGTTTCAACCGTTGAGAACTCTAGAATGGAAATGGAACAGGATCAACATGGATTTTGTGACGGGGCTGCCTTTGGCATCAACTTAAAAGGATTCCATTTGGGTGATTGTTAATCGGTTTTTGAAGTTTGCACATTTTTTGCCAGTGCACACGACAAATACCTTGGACAGATGGGCAAATCTGCACATTATTGAGATTGTGTGCTTCCACAGGGTACCTACCTCCATTGTGTTTGATATAGGGCCGAGGTGTAGGAAAAGTTTTTGCAAAAGTTTACACCAGCCTGTGGTTCAAGGTTGAGTTTCAACACCGCGTATCACCCCCAGATGGATGGACAGTCTGAGCGGGTTATCCAAGTTTTGGAGGATATCATGTGGTGTTGTATTTTTGAGTTCAAGGAACCTGGGAGAAACATTTACCTGTTGTTGAGTTTGTATAAAACAATAGCTACCAAGTGAGTATACCGATGGCACCGTATGAGGTGTTGTATGGTCGGAGGTGTCATACGCCCTTGTGTTGGGCTGAGGTGGGAGAAAAGCATGTTATCTTGCCGAATGTGTTGAAGGTCATAGATGAAAAGGTAAAGCTTGTGTGTGATCGCTTGAAAGTAGCTGGGGATCGATAACAGTCTTACACGGATTTGAAGCGTAGGGAATTTGAGTATGCGGTAGGCGGTCGTGTATTCTTGATAGTATCACGATGGAAAAAGGTGATGAGATTCGGACGTAAAGGTAAGCTTAGTCCAAGGTTTATTGGACCGTACGATGTTGTTGAGCGTGTCGGTCTGGTGGTTTATCGGTTGAGGATGCCTCCCGAGCTGGAGAAAATACATAATGTGTTCCATGTATCTAAGTTACGTAGGTATCGGTCGGATCCTTCGCATGTTATGCCGGGGGAGCATATAGAGTTGAGGCCGGATTTATCTTACGATGAGGAACCGGTGGAAATCATTGATTCCAGCAGGTAAAGTTCTTCTTGGTAAGATGATTGAGCTTTGTGAATGTCTTGTGACGACACCGAGGTGTTGAGGAAGCCACCTGGGAAAGCAAGACAAATAGGATGGAGCAATTTTCGAATTTGTTTCCTTCAGGTAATTTTGAGGACGAAATTTCTTAAGTGTGGGGGAGTTGTAACACCCCAGTTTTTGGGCTTAGATGTTTTAAAGGTTGGTCTGAAGGCCCGGTGGACCGGTATTAGTGTTTTAGGTCAGTTTCGGGATTTAATTGGTTTAAATTTTTTTGACGGTGATAAAATTGAGGAAAAATATTCTAAAATCATTATTAATTATATTAAGGATAATGGTGCAATCAATTTTGGAAAATATGATTTGGAAATTAGACATTTTGGCTAGTGAACAAAATGCAGTTTATTCCATGTTTCTGATTATGCAAATAAATGAGTTTGGATGGTTATTTTAAGTTGAAATTTAACCTGGCTGTATGAAATATGACTAATTAAAGATTGGAAACTTTAATTTCAATAAATTCCTCTTATTTATCAAAAATTATGTTTTCGTCCCTATAATGCAAATTCGTACAATTGGATGTCAATTCGATGCCCAATTGAGTTGTAAGTTTCACCATAATTTGCATGTTCACCTTAGGACCTAAATATGCATTTAGATAAGATAAAAGAAAAAATTGTCTATTTTCAAAGTTAATCTTCCGAGTTTGTCTCAGCAAACCCTAATATAGCTCACTCTATTCGATGTTGCGAATAGAATGTGTCAAAAGGCTTACATTTGTTAGTATCAGAGCCAAGTTATGATTGTTGGGAGGTGGGTTATGTTTGTTTGACGTATTGTTGATGTATGATCTCTTTGATTTGTAACACTCCTATTTTGGGGCTTAGATGTTTTAAAGGTCGGTCTGAAGGCCCGGTGGATAGGTATTAGAGTTTTGGGTCAATTCCAGGATTTAATTAGTTTAAATTTTTTTGAGGGTGATAAAATTGAGGAAAAATATTCTAAAATCATTATTAATTATATTAAGGATAATGGTGAAATCAATTTTGGAAAATAAGATTTGGAAATTGAACATTTTGCTAGTGACCAAATCCAATATTTGAAAACTGCTTTTAAAGGTAACTAAAATGAAAACGGTCAAATTCTTAAAATCTTTAAGGAGCTATTTTACCAAGTTTATTCTGATGATTTATCCCTTAATTAAAGATATTTTAACATGTGTTTTAAAGTTAATTAAAAAGGGATTTTTTAGTTAAGAAGTTAGTTAAGCTTTTTAAAGAAAATTCACGTAACTTTTCTCTCAATTTTTCTCTCCATTCTCTCCTCAACCAAACACTAATGTTTTCATCAAAATCCAGAGGTGAGATGTCTTTTAACTTGTTTTTATGATTTGTAATTTATTAATTAACATTGTTTTTGCAAAATCGCATCTAAATCTTGTGTTTTCTTAGCTTTTATCAAATCAATTGAGGGAGAAATCTCACAATAGGGGTAAGGTCCATGATCTCCTTTATTGTATGGTTATTTACTAAAATTCCCAAGTATTTGATCCTTGATTTATTGATTGTAAACTGATTTTAATGATTTACCAATGTTTGAATGAGTAAATTGGGTAAAATTGAAGTACAAGGTAATTTTCGAAGTGGATCTGATTTCCAGTGTTTAAGATTGATTTAATACATATTTTGGATGTATTATGGTTTTGATAAGTTGTTTTTACCAATAGAATCTCGAAACTATTGGATCTCTAAATGTTTAGGTTGTTAGATTGGAGTTTTTGTGATGATATTAGAGTTTAATCTTTACTAGAAGTAAAAGGATGTTGGGTAAGGGTTTTTGGATGTTAATTGATGTTGTTTGATGGGTTGAATCATTGTTTTATGGCTGGGTTAAGTTTCGAAAACGTTTGATTATGATTTCGGTTTGTTTCAGAGGGTTTCTAAGTGGGCAACCTGAGAGTTGTGGGGTATTGCTTTGAGGCAGTGGCTTGAATGCATAATGATGCATTTATCCTCTGGTTTTATGTGTTTAAAATAGGGGATAATCGAGGCAACGAAGCTTGACATTGTTTGTTTCTTGCCGGGAGCTTATATCGCGTTGGCAAGAAAGGTGAAGCATATAGGTGAGTGGAAACTGGTTTTAAATACTTTGCAAAGGTTTGTAAAGGTTGTTGGGAGTTTAGGGTAAGCGTGAGACTTTTACCTATGCTCGGAAGTAAGCTTTCCTTATTTTGCTCTTGAATATCAGCTTGGATATAAGTATGTTGTTTGCATGTTTTGGTGATAAAAATGGTATGATTTACTTACTGGAAATGCATGATTTTGCATGCATAAGCAGGGGTTTAAAAGTATATTAAATGCTAATGAGCATTGGTTTTTATTCTGGTTGGGAATGGTGTTATTGCATTGGCAATGAGATTTGCATATGTGATGTTTTGTTTAATGCATTGAAAACCAGTAAGTAAATGGTTTGTGAATGGTATATTGGCTATGTGACATGGTGAGAAAACAATCAGATATAGTCGGCATACCATAGGATTAAAAGTGCACTATAAAATATGAACAAAATCGATCGTGACCATGGGTCCTTGAGGTACGATGGTTTAAAAAGGTCACTCGGATTGTTGGGACATCATTTGGGGCATGCAGTCTAAATAGGTAACCCAAATTGATGGAAATCTTGCGGTTTAACTAGGCAATAAAGTAAAACTCATGGTTTAACTAGGCGAGGTAATAACATCTTGTGATTTAACTAGGCAAGGAGGTAAAACTCGCAGTTTAACTAGGCAAGGTTGTCAAATCTTGCGATTTAGCAAGGCAAAGATGGAAAACTTGCAGTTTAACTAGGCAATGTTGGTAAACTTGCAGTGTAACTAGGCAAGGGTGTTAAGCACGTGATTTAACTAGGCGATAGTGTCAAATCTTGCAGTAAGGTGGAAGAGATGATGACTCGGCATATAGGAAATTAAGGAGAGAGGAGAAAACATTCATGATTTTTCTCCTTTAACTCTTCCCCCATAACCGAGAATGGGAGTTTTAGTGAGAGAGAGCTTAGAATTAGTTTATATCATTCCATTTTCAAGTTTTGATCGAAGGGTTATTGCTATAAGGTAATCATTTTCGTTTTCTTCCTTTATGTTTAAGTGGAATATATGTTTAGATTATAAGAGATGCTAGGCAATGAATTCATGAATGGAAAGATTTGAGTGTTCTTGATTGATATACATGATGAGTATTATTTCTTGTGAATTTCGACATATTGATTGAATTGACCTTAATATGGTTAGTAAATTATTTGGATATTTAGCATTCAAATGCTAGCATATGAATCTATGGACTGTTTTGGTTGTGAAAATTATGAATACATGTCAATAGGGACTATTTTGTGTAAACATATGAATCTATGGACTGTTTTGGTTGTGAAAATTATGAATACATGTCAATAGCGACTGTTTTGCGTAAACATGTGAATCTATGGACTGTTTTGGTTGTGAAAGTTATGAATACATGTCAATGGGGACTGTTTTGTGTAAACATATGAATCTATGGACTATTTTGGTTGTGAAAGTTATGAATACATGTCAATAGCGACTGTTTTGCGTAAACATACGAATCTATGGACTGTTTTGGTTGTGAAAAATATGAATACATGGCAATAGGGACTGTTTTTGTGTAAACATATGAATCTATTGACTGTTTTGTGAACTTGTTAAAGGGATAATTTACAAGCCTAAGAAATGGTTTAATAATGAAATGAATTGTGTAAAATAACCTGTAAGAAAAAGGAATGGTACGCTCGAAATTATACATAGTTTGAATTGCAAATAAGTGTAAATTATCTTAAGTAACAAACTGATATATGTGAATTAATGCCTGTAAAAGTGTGGTAGGATATGTTATTTTTGGATGACATAGTTGGTAATTAATAGGATTGTTTTGTAAGTCGGATGAATTGAATTGGTAGTAATGACTTGTTGTTTTATTTGAGGTATATATCATCACAAGGGAGAGTAAAAGAAAAAGAGTTGGTTGGAGGCTAATCGTAATTAAGGATTCAGGTATCCCATAACTTCGAGATAAGAGGTGAGTGTAGTTGTAATTGTCTCGAGTGACATGGCGTCATTATGATTTTTGTTTTTATGATATAATATACATAATTCACGAGCATTTGCATATGGCTCACATAGAGCATGATGTATGAATACATTCATAGCACGACATCTTTAATAAGTCTCTCGGTTATGTTTGCATTATATATGCACCTGGTTTCTTGCTATGCTATGCTGGAAATGGAAGACTTTTGTATACTTTGATAATAAAGGTTTGAAGCTAACTTTTGACTTACAATACCATAAGATTTTAATAAAGGAATTCAATTCCAATGTCCTAATTTATGAACTCTAAAGCCTTACAGAGGGAAAAGCTCATTTCTTGTTATAAAATATTGAGTAAAGAAACAAGTAAGATTGCTTGTATCATAAGATACCTATCCCAACTTCAAGTATAAAATATTTAAGTTTCCTATTCAATGGAAGTCCTTGGACGCATTGCCATAATACATGGTATACTTTGGGACTACAGGTCCATGAGCTACAGCTCAGGTGACGACCCATTATATGTGATATATTGGCGACAGTAGGAGGTAACAGGGGAGATGTAAGGAGATTGGCAACAATTTGGTTGGATAGTGAGAAGTTAGGATTACTATGTTTAGATACTAGCCATTTCTTAGTGCTTTGTGCTATGTGTAACTCAGACCAATGGTACTTGCATCCAAATGTGATCCAAGGCAAATGATTAAAAGATTTGAACATGGATACTAAGATTTGAAATGATTTATGAACATTTAATATATACTTGTTCGAATGAAACAAGTAGATAAGCTTGTAATGTGTTATAAAGTATGCCTTGGTGGCAAAGCTAATAAGGATATAGAGCAATGCTCATCCATAAGGATAAATTCACATGCGGTGAACATATGTCTAATATGAAAAAGCAATAAACTTGATATGAACTTAGTTAAAACCCGTAAAGATATTTAGTTAAGTTTTGAAGATTATGAACCCCAATAAATCTTTGTTAAGTTAAGGTTAAAACATAAGAATCAAATGCTAATCAAAGATTGTATTCTTTGATTTTTATTCCAACATCATTGATATTTTGCCTTGATAATTTGGTGTTGCTACCTCACTTAGGCTATATAAGCCTAATGCATTTATTAACATGCATTTGTAGGCTAATCATTTGACAAAAGATCGATCATAGATTGGGGTTGCAAGTCATATTTGTAATAGATTTATGCATCTAGATTTTTCTAAGTCTTCTAGTGGTGGCATTGCATGTATGTATATCATTTTGGTTACGCATTATTGGTTTATGCTATAAATAGATTGTAATTAAGTTATTAATGGCTTTATTAAATAAATTCATGATGTGGATGCCTTCTTTATAAATGAGATTATATGTATATAAAGAGTTAATTCAAAATTACTAAAGTTATACTTAAAGGTTCTAAATTAACCAAATGTTAAGTAAGAGCATAAATTATATAGCTTTCGGGTCTTGGGTGCAATTAGTAAATTGTTTGTAACATGTGGAGTTATGGATCACATAAGTAAACGAACACTTTATGTGAGTGGTTTATTAATTCTTGTAATTTCTTAAAAGATACGTGATACTAGATATGATAGGAAGAGTTGCTTGTTAAATAAATTTTGTGAGACATAGTTCGAATGATTATCATTTTTGTTGTGTTAAATAAGACATTGAAGGAGTGTTGAACCAATTGCATTTTTCTTATGTCATATTGTAGTTTAGATAAAGATCTTGAATAGACCATGTCTTGAAAGAAACTTAGCCATAAGTTACTAATCCAGTTACTTTTTATCATGAGTGTGCATAATTCGACTTAAATTTTAATTTATAGGTATCATCTCCACGAAATTATTCTTGGTTGGTCGAACCTTATTGAGATGTGCATATTCGAACTCTTTAACCTTTTTAATCAAACATGTCTTTAAGGTATATTTAGTGAATTATACTAAGTCTCTTAGTTTGTCGGAATCATTAAGAAATAATAATAGACCTTTACATGTGTTAATTCCTAAAAAGCAATTTGGTTAAGTCATGATTAAAGAAATAAATATTTCTAGCATGTGTAATGAATTGGAAGGCTTATGTATTAATAGATACAAATGGGTTATCATGTATAAATCCATTATCACATGAGTTGCTTGTTGGATTTCTGATGATGTTACCGTAGTATATAGAAACTAGATACAATCATGCATGTTATATGATCTTAAGAATAAAGAATTAAGAACTTACCACATTGAAGAATTGGTATGTTGTCCCTTATGTACAAATAGTAAATTGAATCCATTAATCAGGATTAAAACCGTGTAAGCTACTATACTTATAAAGTTGAGAAGCCAAATGTGTAAAATAACATTGTTGCAGTAAATGGAAGTCTTGTCTACTTTGATGCCTTGTAATCTTATTTGGCAATCTATGTACATTGGTCCTTACATGTCTTATGGAATGGTTGGTGTTATAAATCAAAAGGGTCGAATGTATGATTTTGTACTTGTTGAATGCTATGAGCAAGAATTTATTAAGAAGAAAAGAATGTTCTGCATGGTATCTGGTTATACGACCCTAGTAAAAGAATTCTTGTAATGATATTAAAGGAATCATTTGTTTGAAATCCAATATAGACTTTATGATAGTAAATAATTTTGTGTAATACTCTTGTGGAAATAAAGAATCAAAAGTTAAAAAGGAAAATTCTGTTAACATGTTCTTTGTGTTTTGGAAAGTTTTAGTTTTGGTCTTGTGCTTTGCCATTTTGTCTTGCAGTGACATCTTCAATTTCAGTTTTCTTCTAAACCGGGTTGAGGGTGTTACAGACCGTATCTGTACGGCTAGGCAATTCTGAGCAGAGTGTTCTGGTACGGGTGTAGGTGTTTCGATGCGTTCCAACGCTACTGGAATTTGACTCTTTGGAATGAGCCCGCGTATTGAAATGCTAGTGGACCGTATTAGTCTGGTATTTAAATAAATTAAGTGGGATTTTATGTTCGAAGTGCGTACCGATATGGTACACAGTGTATCAAAATAGGAGTGCAATACCGTATTAATATGGGCCTTAGCGTATCGATACGGTGGGTAGTTATTTTCGTTAATGTCTTGGAAAGGCAGTTCTAGATTCTTTCATTTTAGACCCACATTATTATGCTATCAATTACATGAGTTTGTGTGGTCGGAATGTGTTGAAAATTCACGTGCTAGCGTGTAATCTGACTAATTAAAGGTTGGTAATCTTAAATTCACCTTTGGGCATATATATTTAAAGTTTTGCAATTTGGTCCCTAAAATGTATGTTGTGCAATTAAAGGCCTTTTCATGAAGTGTTTCCTTTGAAAATTCACCCGCTGCAAGTATGTAAACTTAGAATTAATAATGTGCATTTAGACAAGACAAAAGAAAAAAATGGACCAGTTTTTTAAATTTTCTCCGGTTTGCTTCGGTAAAACTAATGTAGTTCTATTAGTTCGATCGGGTCAAGGGGGTGTAACCACTCATTTTTGTCCGGGTTTTATTTTTATTAGTATTATTGTAATAATATTATTATTATTTTAAAATTTAAAAAAGGGGGGAAAAGAAAAGTGAAAAAAGAAATAAAAATAAATAAATAAATAATATAATATAATATAATAATTAATGTAAAAATTGAATGAGAATTGTGTGGAGCTAAGCTCTCCACGTCACCTTAAGCCCTCCCCTATTTGCCTATAATTAGAGGCATGGGGGGTGCTAATCCTTCCCCATCTGTAACCAACTCCCGAACCCAACAGTTTTCAAATCTCTGGTTTTATGATGTTCGGCCTACCTAAGTGGCCTGTGGCAACTCTATTTTCAAAATAAATACGTTTTTTTAAAAACCCACGGAATAAACATTTAAATACCTGAAAGACCCCAAACACTTCGAAACTCGTTTTTTTAGCGAACGTAAAAAGGGACATCGCTACAGATGCTGAGTCCGATGGGGATAAATTTTTGTTTTTTTTAAACAAAATAAGAGTCAAGCTTTTTAAAATAATTATCGCTTTACTAATATCGAAAATTCCAGATTTAAGTGACTATTAAATTAACATTTGGCTATAATTGCGCGTTTATTTTAACGCATTTAAAACTTGGCATATAAACCCATCCTTTTAAGTGGGGGGAAATGCTAATGCTTTCGTGAGGATATCGTTCCTCCGTATGGGCCTAGCAAGTACCTTCTGGGCTTGAGTACCGTATGCTTTCGTAAGGATATCTTTCCTTCGTAGGGCCATAAGCGAATAGGTCCCCCTGAATTGAACCTGGTTGAAAGGAGCCTATAATGGGTGACAATCGGGGGCCTTGCTACTCTTAGTAAAGGACAACAATGACAATTCGGGTACCTCCTAGAACCAACACTGCATGTAGAGAACATATAGAAACCCACCCCTTTAGAGCCATGTGGATAACTTAGGTGTTTTAGACAAGATGTAAATAGGGTTGTTTTGCGTGTTTATCTTATTTAATTTGCCCTTTATTTATGTATTTATTATTTTTATCCAGTACTAACTTATTTCTTTTTGTGTTTTTTTTATTATTTTTATTTTTATTTTACATATACTTTTGTTGCATTATCATTGCATCCACATTACATAAAGGTGTTGATTCAAGTGGTTTGCCTAATCAGAAAATCTTTCATTATGGAAAAAAGGTATCTTAAGAAGGACGACATCAACTTAGTTGTATGACATCGGTCAGAGGTTAATCAACGGGTCAGAGGTAACCGTTTTCCGAGCATGCATGTAGTGCCAAAGTATACACACGAGAGCCTACAAAGAATGATCTAGGAGAGCTTAAAGAGATTTAGGAAAGATGGGACCGACGACTACATGACCTGTTTTTCGACAATTATGGTGCCATAGCCTAGCTAATGTATGTTTGAGTCAATCGGCCTTTACTCCAAGCCATTTTTCAGTTTCAGAATCCTATTTTTTGTTGTTTTACCTTCAACGGCCAAGACATGATGACCACGGTAGAGGAATATACAACCTTGCTCAACCAAAAGAATGTACAAAAAGATTGGATCTACGTGAAGTCACCGAGGAATTAGAATTATCCATTGAAGCTCAAAATCTTTTGATAAGCAAGGATTGAGCCAACGGTTTGATTCAGAATTGAAGAGACGGCCTAGCCTGTGTATGGGAGTGTATCCAATACATCATACCCGCACACCCGGATGAGGCGATGAATATGGACATGTTCTCTTTAGGGATATAGGGTTTGATCATTTTCTCGAGGGTTCTTGGAAACATCAACGTAGCCATCTTGGATTTGTTTGAATGCATGAAGCGGAAGGCAAACCTAGTACCAGCGACTGGTTGATGTCCTTGACAATTTTAATTTAAACCCCAAAAATTTTAAACCAAATGATCCTTGACAATTTTAATTTAAACCCCAAAAGTTTTAAAGTATTCCCCTTCGAATCGATAGAATCCATCTCTGTTTAGACGTATTATTCGAAGATCAGATTGTTTGTACCCAGATCTACAGATGAAGAAGCTCTTGTCTGCATTATGCATGCACTGGTTGATGTCCTTTTCTGAAGCCACAAAAATTAAGATCATGACATCACAAGTCCACAGAATAGAATAAGAGGAGAAGAAGAGGCCATCCATCATCCAGAAGACAACGTCGAGACGTGGAGCACGGGCTCTGCTTTCCGGAATCAAGGTCTCCAAAAGGAATCCAACTGTTAGTTTCTTGCAATCAGACATTTTCTCTATTGAAAGTTTTTTAAAGACTGTTCAAGAATCAACAACGTATTTGCATGCATTCTCGCATTTATAGGGTATTGATTCCCGAAGTGGTTTCTCAAATCTCAGAAATCGTTCGTAATTGACAAAGGGTCATATGGTCAGATATTAAAGGGCATGGATCCAGGGTTTTGTCCAGAACAAGATCGAAGACAATAGAAGAGAAATCATCTAAAGATTTCAGGTCAAACATGGTAGGCGACACGATACTGGTAATGAGCAAAGTAAAGTGCAAGAGTTGAAAGGAGCAGATGGTAGAGGAGACGAATCGGATGAATACTTTGGTGAAAGGTAAGCGTTCCATCAAACTGAAAGAAGAATCGATTAAGGATCAGAATAGAGAGCGGGATAGTCAGAATTATACCTCTAAGCCAGCCAAATACAACAAATTGAACCCTTTAGTGATCCACATCAATAAACAGGCAGAAGGTATGTCTGAGTCAGGCTTCCAGAAAATAGAGTTCGGTTAAAAAAAAACTCGAGAAGCAAGTAAAGAAGTACATCTCGATTCCTGTGAGGTACATCGAACTACTTTTAATGTTCATCGAGAACAGCCTTATTACCTCGGTGAAGTCTCTACCGAAGAGACCGTCTTATCCGAGAGGTTATGACACACGTGCTAGTGGCAGTTACCGTTTAGGAAGTTTGGGTCATACTATTGAGAATTGTGAGGCCCTGAGGAACAATTCAAGATCTTATCGCAATGGGAGTTTTGGGTTTCGAAGACGGAATAACCCAATTCTATATTGAGCTAACAATCACCTGAGGGACAAAGTCGAGGAAGAATCGATATCCAGGACAAGGTTCGAGTAATACGAAGGTGGGTCACTCAAGCGAGTTAAATTTGAAGATCGGAGATAGGGGCATACCAAGAGAGGGATATTCTTTCGAGTTCAGCCAGCTCAGATAAGATAGAAATAACTTGGATGAAATTGAATTTACAGAATGATCACCAGAAGCATTACTTTGTATTTAAGAATATTAGATTGGGTCAGCTTTAAAGAATAGATGAACGGTGATGTTCAGTTGAAGGACGACTCAAAATATTGGAAGAAGAGAAACTAGTCAAGCGATAATCAAGTTAGACAGCTATCAGGTAAGTTTGAGGAATTTGAGAATAGGTACGACAGTCTCCAGAGACTAGCTACATAATAATCTAGCCATTAACAAGAGTTTTGAAAACTAGTTTACAACAGAGTAAGGACAATCCAACACTTTTCAGTTGGAAAGTAAAGATCAAGTGGAATAGCTCAGGACTTCTTTGCGTAAATACGAGGCTCGTGTAGAAGTTAACAAACAGGTTGCGACTGAAAATGTTGTAGAAGTAACTTCCAAGGTGCAAAAGACTAAGCAAGGGATAGATGAAGACATGATGATCGATATTACCCGAGCAGGTGAAGAGGCTCAACAATGTGGCAGACTTAGCTAACACATCGATGGCATCGAGTCAGAACATGGATCCAGTGTTGGACCACGGGGGAAAGCTGACCGGACTACTGGATGAAGTTAAGAATTTAGGCACTAGAGCTCATCAGTAACTATCTAATATCTGATGTAATGAAACCTTTTGGCCTCAATGGACGTCGTTCTATGAGGATCACTTTTGGAATCAATACCTTATTGCATGTCAGGATTGCATTGCATTACATTACATTTCACAATCCTGGCATATTTTACATGACATTATCATTACCTTGCATTAGTATTACCTTACATAAATATCATGAGGAGTAATCCAAAGACCAATTAGGGTTTTATCATGGATAAAAGAATTAAAGACGCTCAAAAATTAAGATTCGAGCAGTTAGAAGATGGGCTCGAAAGAAAAAAATAGAAAAAAAGAGAGAGAGATAAAGAAGTTTGATGCCTTCGATTCAAGAAACTCTGTTTGAACCCTAATTTGGTCGTTCCTCCCGATTTCAAAGATTCCCAGATTTGCGCATGATGACAGAACAAGATACCCCAAGATTCACCTAACCATATTCTGCAAGAAGATGGAGGGCTACATTGAGAATAAAAATTTATTGTTCCACTGCTTCCACGACAGTCTAATAGGACCCACCGTGATATGGTACAGTTGTTTGAGTAGAGACCAAGTGTAGTCATGCAGAGACTTAACCGATGTCTTGATGGGCAATATATATGTGGTTTAGACCTAGCATCAAGTCGTCAGTATCTCCAGGGTACGAGGATGAAACCTGATGAGAGTTTCAAGGAATGTGCTTTGAGATGGCGGAGGTCAGCCGCCCAAGTGTATCCTCCCATTATTGAAGAGGAAAGTGACTTCCTTGTCTCAAGCCATCTTTCGTATTTCCTCTTTGATAAGATGCTTGGGAATTTGAGGGGCAAATCCAGGAAGGAAAATTGAGTCTTAATTTGACGAACCACACATGCCTAGGAGTAGAAGGAAAGAAAGAGATAAACGGGTACCACTTTCAAGGTTCTCGTGATCGTAAGAGAAAAAGATAGGCAAATTCCTCTGAATCACCGTGAAAAATTCCTCGAACGAGCACATATTTAGAGATATTCAGAGTATTCCATCTCGGACATATGGCCTTATCTTGTCAAGGTACATGAGAGTTTTACATTAAGGCACCGGGGCATGACACCAAGAAATTTGGGGTCGTTAATAGAAGAAATCAAGAAGCTGGTTGACGAGGGAGTCATGACGAGAGAGTTGATCCAGCAGTGGAAAAACAAGAAAAGTGGCACAAGCCTAAACTACCTTGAAAGGGTCGGAATTAGTTAGTACCCCGGAGATAGTCCGAGGGTCCCTACGGTTTTCTCATTATTTCACAAAGAAATTCTCAAAAAAAAACTCATTGTTTGTCAGAATAACAAATCGCATTTCCATTTAGAAAGCTTTTTTACATTTTTGATTCTTTAAACATTTTATTTTTTATGGGGTAGTTTTTGTTCTCTCATATGCATATACACGCATTTTTGAATGGACATATGTATATATCATTTCTATACCATGTCCTTGAATTTTGAATGCAACAATACCTTTGTTTCAGATCCAAATATCAACTTTAAGTTGCTTATATTTAGAAGAGATTGAAAGTTGTGAGGATACTGTAAATATGAGTATCTGCTAGTTTACTAAGGCCAACAGAGGAATAATACGAGTATTTAGACAAAGAGCAGTTCCCATTTTAGGAAATTTCCTTCTCAGGCATTTATGTGTTAGATTAATGTTTATGTATGTATGTTTTAGATTATTATGTTAGATTAGTATTTTATTATGTTAGTATTTATTTATATTTTTTATCGTATTGTATTTATATTTGCCATGTTTTTTTAAGTTTGCATAATGGAATATAAATTTTCAATGTGGTGCCCTTTTATCCGAGCATAAATGGGGCTAGTATGAGGCATAATGATGGTGGTTGGGCATTTACTCTCAGATAATGGGGCTTTTAAAATTTACCCGCACTTATAACCAAATTTTAATTTAATCGTCACTTTAATCCGGAAGGTCTAATATTAATAAAGAGGTAATTATTAAAGTACCAATTTTTGGGTGGTGTAAGGGTGCTAATCCTTCCCATCCGTAATTGACTCCCGAACCCAACAATTTTCAAATCTCTAATTTTATGGTGTCCGACCTACCTAAGTGGCCGGTGGCGACTCCATTTTCAAAATAAATACGATTTTTTTGAAAAAAACCCCACGTAATAAACATTTAAATACCCGAAAGACCCCAAACACTTTGAAACTCATTTTTTAGCGAACGTAAAAAGGGACATCGCTACAGGGGGTTACATGATTGTTAGTCACGGTGTTTTAATTTGTGAGATTATGTTCGATATGTGATATGTTTGGGTGTTTAGCTTGGGGACACATTGCCTTATTAATACTAGTGTTAAATGATTTTTGTTTTTAAACATTAGTGACTTGGATTCATGCGACAAGCTGATCTAATTGCATTGTTTTATTGCATTATCATGTTTTAGACTCATATTTTTACAAATGGGGCCAAGACAAAAGACGAGAGGTCATATAGGGAGTGTTGTGGATAGTCAAGATGATAAGTTACCATCTCCTCCACTAATTCCTCCTACTACTGTTGGAGTTGAGGGTGGTGCACCTCAGGCACCGAAGGACCTATTTTTGGTATTATGACACCATTGGTCCAAGTAATGACTGGAGCTTTTTAGGCAGCCATGGATGGAGATCAAGTACATGCACTAACGCCTATAGTTTTAATACCGGGCCACCTTTAGAAAATATACGTAGCTTGGGTGGTACTGAGTTTTGAGGTTTGGCTCCTAAAGCAGTCAATGAGTGGTTTTCTAGAACGGAAAAGGATCTTTGGTTAGATGGAGTGTACAGATGTTCACAAGTTGGGCTGCATAGTATCATCGCTTCAAAGTGATGCTTACAGTTGATGGATGACTACTATCATGGGTATGACACTTGTAGATATGACATGGGAGTTTTTTGTGCTACCTTTTAGAAGAAGTATCTGGTATCTCGTTATTAAGATGACAAGAAGAGGGAGTTTATGTCTTTAGAGCAGAGAGAATGTGTCTATTTCTTAGTATAAGATCAAGTTTGTTCGGTTAAGCCATTATGCTCCTGAACTAGTTCCTGATGAGCGCTAGTAATGTGATCATTTCTGTTATGGGCTGGTGAAGGAGGTGAAGACTTACATGTTGGCTACGAATTATACCAAGTTTAATGTCCTAGTTTCTAAGTTAAGGGTATAAAATAGAATTTGGGGTTGTCTGCTCGTTCAGTGAGTTATTCTACAGGGAAAAAGAATGTTGAATTAGATGTTGGTAGATATCGATACAAGAAGCATAGGATTAGATGGTATTGTCTGGATTAAAGACATGGAGAGAGTAATGTTGTGCGTGGACAACCTGTTCAGAATACCTTTGCTCGAACACCTGAATGTGGGAGATATGGTAGACGACACACGGGGGGATTGTTGGGGTACTCTTAATACTAGTTTAAGATTTGGCTCATGGGATCACATTAGGCATGATTTTCCGCAATTGGGTATGGAAGGTCCGGCTCTTGCACTTGTTGTTGTGCCTCTTAGAGCCCATGGGAGTAGCATTGGACATTTCTAGCATAGGGAGGATGGTCAGAGGGTAGTTGCTCATATCGTAGCGGTTCAACCGGAGGATGGTGGACTGACGAGGGTTTTCACGCACCGTGTAAGAAAGAATGATACCGATATGATTGTAGGTACATTTACTTTATAGTCCATACCAATGCTTTATTTGATAGATTCTGATTCTACATATTCATACATCTTGTGCGGACATGCTTACTTTCTTGATATGCCTGTTGAGATGTTAGATGCTAGTATGAGGGTAACTAGTTCTTTTGGTGAGACAGTAGTTGCTAGGAGGTTGTATAGGAGATGTCCTTTGATGGTCCAGGGTTATGTGTTTGAGGCTGATTTGATAAAGCTGCCACTTTATGGTTTTGATGTAATCTTGGGGATGGATTGGTTGTCTGAACATAGGGATGTGTTTGATTTTGAAACCAAGCAAGTTTCGTTGAAACTTGCTGAGGATTACAAAGTGGTGGTTGTGGGAGAGAATATCAAATTATTGTCCAATATTGTGTCAACTTTAGAAGCACAAAAGATGTTAGAATTTGGGGGTCAAGCATACCTAGCTTATGTTATGAACTCTAATATGAAGAAAGTGCATGCCCAAGATATTCACACCGTTTGCAATCTTTTAAGAGTGTTTCTGGAAGAGTTTCTTAGTTTGCCGCCAGATAGGGAGATAGAGTTTTGCATTGAGATGTATGCGGATATGGCTTTGGTGTCAATTGCACCTTATCGCATGGCACTAGAATAATTGAAGGAGTTAAAGACACAGTTGTAGGAGTTGTTGGATTGAGGTTTTATTCAACCTAGTGCATCATCGTGAGGAGCATCGGTTGTTGTGAAAAAAATAATGGCACGATGAGAATGTGCATTAATTATCGACAACTGAATAAGTTCACAATTAAGAACAAGTATCGTTTACCGAGGATCGATGATTTGTTTGATTAGTTTTTGGGTGCTACGGTGTTTTCCAAGATTGTTTTGAGGTTTGGGTATTATCAGTTGAAGGTGAAGGACAAAGATGTGCTGAAGATAGCTTTTGCACTCACTACAAGCATTAATTATTCTTAGTGATGCCGTTTGGATTAACAAATGCACTGGCAGCATTCATAGATATGATGAATCGAGTGTTCCATAAATTCTTGGATCAATTTATAGTTGTGTTAATCGATGATATCCTTGTGTTCTCTCATACCGAGGAAGACCACAATCGACATCTACAGATGGTCTTGCAAGTTTTGTTGGACGATAAGTTGTATGCCAAGTTTTTCTTGGTCATGTGGTTTCAGTCGAGGTATTCATGTGGATCCGTATAAAATTAAAGCTGTTGTGAATTGGAAGTAACCGAAGTTGGTGTTAGAAGTTTGTAGTTTCTTGGGATTGGTAGGATATTATCGCTGCTTTGTGGATGGTTTCTCGAGGATTGTTGTTCCTTTGAAGAAGTTGTTGCAAAATGATGTAAGCTTGAGTGGATAGAGGGTAGACAACAAGCTTTTGAAAAGTTGAAGGAAGCTTTAACGCAAGCTCAAATATTGATTCAACCCGAATCAAGGAAGGAGTTTGTAGTTTATAGTGATGCATCCTACGTGGGTTTGGGGTGTGTGTTGATGCAAGAATGAAGGGTTGTGGCTTATTAATCTAGAAAATTGAAGGTGCACGAGCACAACTATCCCTGCGGTGGTGTTTGCGTTGAAGATTTGGCGACATTATCTTTAAGGTGAGAAGTGTATTGTATACATGGATCACAAGAGTTTGAACTATTTGATGTCGCAGAAGGAGTTGAATCTTTAGGCAACAAAGATGGTTGGAGTTTCTTAAGGATTATAATTTGACTTTAGAGTATTATCCAGCAAAGGCTAATGTTGTAGTCGATGCTTTGAGTAGAAAGGTTGCGGTTGAGTTGAGGGCGATGTTTGTACGTTGAGTGTAACGCGCGATGGTGGTTTGTTGGCTGAGTTGCAAGTAAAGCCATCATTGTTGCAATTAATCAAGGAGAAGCAATCGTATGATGATTCTTTGGTACCACATGTCAAGGATATAGTGGATGACAATCAAATAGATTTCTGTTTTAGTGATGAAGGAGTTTGTGTTTTAAGAGTCAAGTAGTGGTGTTTAAAGATGAGGATTTAAGGCACACTATCTTGGTTGAGGCACATTCGAGTCCTTTTGCTATGCATCCGAGAAGTACAAAGATGTATCAAGATTTGAAAAATGAGTATTTCTGGGTTGGTTTGAAAAAGGATGTTGTGGATTTTGTTGCTCGTTGTATGGTTTGTTAGCATGTAAGACTGAGCATCAGTTTCCTTCGGGGTTGTTGCAACTGTTAAGGAGTCCAAAATGAAAGTGGGAGAGAATTACCATGAATTTTTTGTCTGGTTTGCCTTTAACACCATCAAATAAGAATTCTGTGCAGGTGATTGTGAATAGGATTACGAAGAGTATACATTTTTTGGCTGTGCACATGACATATACTTTTGATAAGTTGGCAGAGTTGTATATTGCCGAGATTGTGAGGTTGCACGGGGTGCCAAAGTCTATAGTATCGAATAGAGATCTGCATTTTACAACAAGGTTTTGGGGGTGTTTAATGCCACGGTTTTGGGCCTAGCAATTTTAAGGCTTATTAGATAGTCTGGTGGACCGGGTTAGAGATTCGAGTCGAATTCAGGACCATATATTTTTCGGTAAGATAAAAATATTGAAAAATGTTTAAAAATCATATTTTAATATATGATTAATATTGGTGAAATCAATTTTTGAAAATGAGATTTGTAAGTGTGACATTTTGGCTAGTAACCAAAATGCAATTTTTGAAAACTGTTTTTAAAGGTGACTAAAATGAAAAGGGTCAAATTCTTAAAATCCTTAAGGAGCTATTTTACCAAGTTTTTGCTGGTGATTTCTCCCTTCAAATAAATCATTTTAACATGTGTTTTAAAAGATAATAAAAATAGATTTTAGATATTAATATTAGTTATTTGGTTTTAATGAAAATTGACGTAACTTTTCTCTCCACTTCTTTTCTGCCAAACACTCATGTTTTCATCAAAAACCAGAGGTGAGAGATCCTTTTTATTTAGATTCTTGATGTAAAATTGATTATTTAACTTTGATTTACAAAACCTCGTTGAAATCTTATGATTTCCTAGCTTTAAACAAACCAATTGAGGGAGAAATCAAACAATAGGGGTAAGGTCCATGATCTCCTCTATTGAATGGTTCTTTATTGATATTCCCAAGTGTTTGATCCTTGATTTATGTTTTATAATCTGATTTTGTGTTTTATATGGAATTAATTGATTTAATTGGGTTTAATTGATGAAATAGTGAGAGATATGAATTGGAACTATTTTTCAGTGTTGAGTTGATTTTAAACATATTTTGGATGTATTATAATGTTGTTAAATTGATTTTAACAATGGAATCCTGAAACTCTTGAATCTCTAATTGTTTAGGTTGTTATAATTGTTTTTTTGTGGAGTTGTGGTGGTTGTTTAGTTGCTGGAAGTGTTTGGATGTTTTGATCTTTTTTTAGGTGTTGATTGATGATATTGAATGATTTTAATTGTTAGATTATGGCTGCATTGTGTTTGGAAAGGATTAGATGATGTTTTCGATTATTGTGGTTGGGTAATTGTGAAAGGAATGTGAGAATCCATCAAGGATTGATGTTGCATTGTTTTGAATGCATTGAGATGCGTTAATCCTCTGTTGTATTGTGGTTAAAATAGGGAGGTTGATATAAAGTGATTGATGAAGCTTTGGAGGCTTGGACACTTGATTTTGCGTAGGAGAATCAAGGTTTCGCGTATCAGTGAGTGAGAACGTGGATTCCATCCTTGGAATGTTTTAAAGGTGGTTTATGGGAGTTTAAACTTAGCTTGATACACTAGTTTAAATTCATAAGTAAGTATAAAGTGGTTTTCTCTCTCGGTCGTGCTAGTATGATATGGTTTAATTCACTTGTTTTGATTTATTTAATACCTACTCTTAAAGCATGTTTTAAAGTATGTGAAATATTGTTTTTAAGCATGAAATGCTGAAGGATACACATGGCAAGTGTGTAACAACCTTAACATATACTTGTAAGTCGAATACACATTAAAGATGTTACAGAGTCATTGAAAGAAATTTGACTTGTAAATTTTTTTTATACTAAAATTCATCTTGAAGTTTAACCCTTTCTCGATTTTGAATTAAAAACTATGTCAGTCTATTGTAGTTAGTTTTGACCCTGAATTTATTTATAAAATTCATAATTGAGTTGTTGAAATAAAAATATAATCCAAGATGAAAACTATGTACACTGCCTAAACCCTTTCTTGATTTTAAAATTTTTATACGATCAAGGTTAAATAACATTTAACAACATCAAAATTCATAGTTATTAATAGTAAATCATTTCTCTAAGTCCATATTTCCATAACAATGTATAAATACATTATAAACTTAAACTTACAAAACAGTTTACCCACTTAAATTATTACATGTCCACTAGTCTATCAAATTACGTTAATGATGTACGTACTGTACTTACAGATAGTAACTTGATCTTTCCAATTAACATCTCCTCCTTGCTAGTCTATTTTCGGAGAACCTACGTGTGAAATAAAACACACGCTAAGTATGAACATAGTGAGGCAATAATCTTATTTATCAAAACATAAAATAAAGCAATACATGTTATACATTAACCTAGCATGGTTTATGTCTAGGGTAGTATTGTTCTAACAAGATTTTCATAGTCAGTCAGTATTCATGTGCAAGTCATAATTTTCTAACTAGTTTAGTTTCCAATACTGCATTATTACCAAGTAAATCATATGCATGGCATAGTTCACATACATGGCATAATTCACATTCATGACATGGTTTATATAAATATGACATAATTCATATATACATGACATACTTCATATACATGGCATAATTCATATATATATGACATGAATTATATACATGGCAAAATCCATATACGAGTTATAATTCATATACATGGAATGATTCATATACGTGACATCATTCATATACATGACTTAATTCATATACATAACATGATACGTGTACATGGCATAATTCATATGCATGGCATAATTCATATACGTAACATAATTTGTATACATGTCATGATTCATATGCATAGCATATTTCATAAACATGTGACATTCTTCGTATACATGGCATAATTCATATACATTTCATGATTCAAATAAGTGGTTAAATTCATATACATGGCATGTTCTATATTCATGGCATGGGTCATATACATGACATATTTCATATACATTGCATGATCCATATTCATGACATGATTCATATACATAACTTGATTTGTTTACATGACATGATTCATTTACGTGACATGATTCTTTTATCGTTGCCCAAAGTATGCTATATGAGATCGAGGTACGCGATTCATCTTGAAATGACATTGTCGTGTCTAACGTAAACGTAAAGATGAGTACGTACTCGAGGATGCTCTTTCCTCCCCATAAACATGAAGCACCTCGATAGTGCACTCAGGCATAGTGGGCGTAGATCCCCAGGATGCATGTGACACAATCATTTTTTCACAATATATGTTTGATAACATGAATATAAAGGTGCAGCTGCTAAAGACTCTATGGCATGCAAACTATACCATGGACTCTCATACACAATACTTGGGCATTTCTTTCATCATTAACTCAACATCATAATCAATCATACATATAAACATTTCATATTTCATGCTTCATCATAAATATTCATGGTAAATATAGATCATTCTTTATGCAAACAATTATTCATACATGGTATTCCATCAAGCTTGCTATGTCGAGTAATGTATCATATCATGTATTATAGAGAAATTCAATGCCATTTTAAATGTAATGCGAACATTTAAAAATGCACTAACCTTGGCCATTTATTAGTTTGACTCACTAAGCTCTATTCGAACCTTTCTTTCATAGTGCTTCAAACCTTCTTTTGATTCAGATCCAAACTTCATTAATCACATGAATGTGAATAACACTTGTTAGATTTACTTATAACAAACTTTCAATTAAGCTATTTAATCATTCAACATAAAATTTTTCCATAAATTTCTTTCCTTCCTTATACTGTTCACATACTCATTTTTGGACCCTAATGACCATTTTGATCTTTTAATAATTCCTCCATGCTTGCTAACCAACATTAGACACAAATTGTCTCAATTTCCATTTTCTGTCAACTTGCACTACCATCAAAGATTTACTTCTACAAGGCAGAATACATACTGGATCTTAATCTCCTTTATACTGTAGAAACTACATTCGATAACCGTTCTATCAGTATAAGCCACATAATTTAATAAAATTTACAAAATTATGAAAATTCATCAAACTCACAATTACAGAGCTGTCCTGATAGAAACTGTTCTGTAATTTTTCTGACCTTCATTAGATTAAAAATTAATATATTTTAACTCAAAACTCGAAATTAGTTTTCGTTTGTTGGAAATGAAACTAGATTCGACAAGCTTTTCAACCATATAAACTAATAACCCGGATTCAATTTTTACGATTTATGGTAAATTTTCAAAGTTGAATTCCAGTATTGAATTTCGGAACAGACTGCTATTCTGTTTTTTGACCTTTTATCACTTAAAAATTTATATCTTATATGAATCAAAATTAATCACTGTTTGTTTTAAGATAAACTACACGAATAAATCTTTACATCGATAGAAATTTCACCATCTAACCATTTTTATAGAATTTGTGGTGAATTTTCAAACTTACTGCCAAATCCAATTTTCCTACACAACTTCCATAAATAACTTCAAACTTTATAATAATTTCTCCTTACTTTGCTATTTGTCAATTTGGTCCCCTTACTTGATTCAAACCACTAATGTATCTCTTTCTTCATCAAATAATTATTGAAAAATAATTCCCTCTAATTTTTCGTTCTTTCCGAAATAGTCACTAAAACGCAAAGATAAGGATTCAAGCTTCTTAACTTTGCAAATTAGTCCTCAAATCAACATGACTACTTGATTTCTATTATTTCAACTAAAAACATATTTAGTCCTTCTCTAAAACCTCATTTTCAAATTGATCACTTAGCTTTGACAATTTGTCAAAATGGTCACTAACTCGATTCAACATCGGTTTAACATTCTAACATCAATTTCACATCTCCAACATCAATAATAACATAAATACACTTCAAAATCGTAAAAATTTAGATTAGTCCTCTAACTTTCAGAACTGCCGAAATGGTCTTTATACCTTTAATTTAGGGTTTTGCTTCAAAATAACAAATTCAAGCTTACTATATCATTTGTCCAACATCACAACCCCTAAATCAAACTTGAATCCATAAACCCTAATCATCTTCATAATAATCAAAACATGTAGAGTTTAAATCGTAACTCAATAACATGATTTTAACATCACAAAAGCTTGATTTCAACTTGAATTTCAACATGGAATCATAAAATCTTATAAACCCCAACTGAGCCCATAAACCCTAATTTATTTTTCATCAAAATTATCATCAATCAAGCATGTATTTCATGAATTTTTGACATCAAAAGATAGAGCTTGAAGAGTAAAACAACTTTGCAGTTGAAAATATTACCTGAAAATCGAGTTTCAGGGCTTGAATCGAGCTTGAAAAATTTTTCTCCCTTTTTTCTCCCCTTATTTCGAAATATTTCAAGAAAGATGAACACTTTGGTTCATCTTTTGCTTTATTTAAATCCACATGTTAAAATTAAATGAATTTAAAATTCATTTAATTAGTGAAATTACTAATTTGCCCTTTTAATCCAACAGCTAAGACTTAATCTTATCAAAAATCAATGGCCATGATTTGATCCAAATGTAATTCACTTTCCAAAATTGCCCTTAATATTTCAAAATATTTCAAATTTTCCATCCGTGTAAAAACTTAACTAAGTCTAGTTGAAATCCAACCAACTATAATAAAATATTCATAAAATAGTATTTTATGACTTTTCCATAGCTTTTGGATCAGCCTCTGAAATTTTGATTCGATCCGATCTCCGATATTCATAAAATACTTTTACTGTGATTTCGCCTTTATTGAGCTTTCATATTTCTTCCAAAAATTTCATATTTCCATATTCAGAAGATGAACACTATCATCTTATAAAAATTTCCTTTTCCTAAAGTCTTGGACTGAATTTTTCCTAACCCAGTCTACAATTTTGATAATTATCGAAAATCTCTATAGAATAAAATTTCTCTTAAAAATCCTTTATCGATAATCCATTTGAATATTCTTTAACTTTACTGAGTCCAAAATATCGATTAGAAACACTTTTATGGGACCTTCTCGAAGGTCACCCATCCTTGTATTTCTCTTGCCTGGGCATGCTTAACAATTTCATTCGATCCAAATTCGGTACCATTTCCTGCATCTTAATTCTTAAAACCAATATCAAGGTACATATTTCAATTCGATTCACTCTTGTACTGAATAAAATTACTTGTTGGGGAAATATACACTTTAGTCCCTAAACTTTTCCAAAGTTTATACTTTGACCCTCTAAACTTTCAAAATTTACATTTTAGTCACTAGCCAAAATTTGGGATATTACAATTCCCCCTTAAGAAGATTTGTCCTCGAATTTTCAATGTGTATATGTTCCAAACATTTACGAATATTACTTTCTTATTTTCTTCTCAGCCTCCCAAGTGGCTTCTTCGACCTTGTGATTTTTCCTCAAAACTTCAGTTAAAGAAATTTCTTATTCCTTAATTCTTTAATTCCATAAAATAATATTTCTACTAACTCCTCATGTATCAAATCTAATTGCATCTCAATTTATTTAGGAGTGTTGACATGTAAATAATTCAATCAATGCCCCCAAAATATAGGTACATATACTATAGACTTTTTCTTACTTATGGAGATAAAACCCATTAATATACTATTGGTCCAACTCTTTCATGATTCCTTGAAGTATAACAGTTCTAAAACTAAGTTTTCCCTTTTTTACCTATATAAATCATCCTTCATTTTCAAATAAACAATCATAACTTCTCCTTTGCTCTAACATTTAAGACTCTCAACAGCTTAAACATTTAAACAACCAATACTTAATTATATATAGTTGCCGAAGGTTACAATCTCTTAGGTACTTATTGTTCTTGTACTTGAACCCCATACTGTACCAATAGCTCAATCTAGGTAAAAATCGAATAAATAGTTCATACATGATTTCATTGTTATTGCTACGGGTATCTTTATAACCCTTGTGATCCGAGATTCTTGTTCTTGTCTAGAAACATTTATATGAAAATTTCAATTAGCCGAAACAATCCTCAACTAAACACTCTTCCTTTGACTTTATTAGGGAACTAATTCCTTTAAAAATTTTAAATTTTTCTTCTTATAATCACTTCTACATGGTGCACAGATAACCAACTTATCTCAATTACACTTCAGATTCTTGGAATAGTATCTTCATAATATCTTATAATACTTGATCACTTAGAACATTAGAAAACCTTTTTCTATCAATTCACATCATTTTAATGCTTGTCATACTCATCATCTTATGTTATTACCGATTGTCTTTATCAAAACCTTTCAGAAAAGATATCTTAGCTTTTCCATTACACTTTAGCCCTATCTTTATAAGACTTTGATGTCAACTATTCAGGTAGAATTAACCTCTTAGTTGACCTCTTTGAATATTCTTTGGTTAAGAGTTCAATACTCTTTATCGGTATTAGACTTCTAATATTGTTCAGTATGTACTCAAATATCGCATTCATCATACTTTTATTTTACATTTCTTATCTTCCTGATCTTTTAAACCTTATAGTTGACATCTAGTAACACTGGTGTCTCCATAAAGAAATAATCTTTCTTGTACAATTTACCTTTATAGTTGGGATGTCTTCAATTTTCTTTGGGGATATTTGTATACCCACCATATAAATTAAACATACCTCACATCCATTGCATTACAATCTTTAAGTTGTTACTAAAGAAATCACTGACTCTAAACAGTCAATTCTTTCTTCCCTAATGATTACATTAGAACCATCGGATCATTGAAGTACCAACCTTTTCTTTTTACATTTCACCTATGCATCATATGCATACAACCAATTCATTCCAAAAATAATCTCAAGTTTGCGAAATAAAAGGTCCAATAAGCTTGCCAGGAACTCAATTCCTTAAATCACCAACAAACATTTCTTACATTTCTAATCACCCATGCACTATGTCCAAGTGGGTTATTAGGAATCACATTACTAAAAATAGTTTTCCTTAAGAATCTTTCTTTGTACTACTATCTTAGTACCAATGTAAGAATGAGTCGAACCCGAATCAATTAAAGTAATTATAGGCTTTCTTCATAGCCTTTGCTCTCATTATAGCATCCTAGTAAATTGACAAACTCATATCTGAGAATTATTCTTTAGACCTCAGGTTAAGCCCCTCAATAAACCATTCTAATAGGGACTTCTTAGTTGGTATGAAATCAGCTGTATACCGACTTAATCCATTAAAATCCAACACATACTCGTAGATAGTACGAGTACATTGTTTCAAACTTTGAAACTACGGTAACATCTTTTTCTTAAATTGGTCGCCAACATAATTAATTCTAAACACTTTTTAAAATGTCCAAGTCACTTTCACAATAGGTATAATTATGTGGCTTCGGACCATTAATAACAAGCATATTCCCTTAATAAGGAAGCAACTTTTCTAACCTTCCAGCATCTGTACAATTTAATTCCTCTAACATGACTTTAACATTGTGGAGCCATAAATTGGCAGCCATCAAACCACCCTCTCCATGAAATTCAGGAGTTCCTCACTTCTTAAGCTCATTAACAGTTGATGCCTTTACTAGCGTAGGTGACAGATTGATACAGGCATTAGGGTTTGAATTTTTTTAAAACCATAGCTTTTTAGGGCTCGTGCTAAGGTTTCATATTCTTATGCCGGAGCTCCCTATTACGTAGGTGGCTCAGTTGGGGTAGGAGCTAGAGGCGGAATATTCTATATCTCTTTACTTCCACTTTAATCCTTCTTTTGATTTGCATAGTTAAAAATTTAATGCAGTCCATCAGTACTTAACATCATCTATTTCCACTAAAACTTATTCATGTAAATGAGGAGCATAATCAAGTTACACAGATAGTACATCAGTAACATGACATCTTATATGCATGTACTTAACATCAAATCATATTTAACCTCCAGAATCGGCTAAACCTGTAGCCCTGATACCAATAAATGTAACAACCTTAATGTATACTTGTAAGTCGAATATACATTAAAGATGTATATAGTCATTAAAAGAAATCTTGACTTGTAGTTTTTTTTATACCAAAATTCATCTTGTTGTTTAACCCTTTCTCGGTTTTGAATTAAAAAAAATATGTCAGTCTATTGCAGCTAGTTTTGACCAAGAATTGATTTATAAAATTCATAATTGAGTTGTTGAAATAAAAATATAATTCGGGATAAAACTATGTACACTGCCCATACCCTTTCTTGATTTTCAAAGTTTTACGCGATCAGGGTTAAAGAACATTTAACTACGTCAAAATTCATAGTTATTAATAGTAAATCATTTCTCTAAGTCTATACTTCCATAACAATGTATAAATACGTTATTAACTTAAACTTACAAAATAGTTTATCCACTTAAATTATTACATGCCCACTAGTCTATCAAATTACTGTAATCACTCATTTTTTACCTATAAATACATATTAGTGTTGCATGTATGTTTATTATATTATATGTTTATTGTTTGCATGAGTGTTACTAATATATATAAAGTGTGTGCATGTGTATTATAATCTATGTATGTATACGTATTAGATGAATGTGTGTCGCGTGTATTTAGAGTATGAGTGTATTGATTAATATATATAGAAGTTATGTTAATTATGGGCAGGATTATATGTACGTATGCCAATATGTTATACTTGTATAAGTATATGTTTGTATCATGTATATATGTTGCTGTTATAATTATATTATTATTATTATTATTATTATTATTGGGCTGATAAAAAAAATTTTAAATTAAATATATTAAACCCAAATAAAATTTACAGTCCAAGTCCAAATCCAATTACAAGGCCCGGTTGGCCCAAATCTGAATCTTATCTAATTACAATGTGCAGGTAACTGTGGGCCGTTGGATCAAGATCTGATCCAACGGCCACGATACAACCAAGAAGTCAAAAATATCTGCCAGGCGCGTGTTCCACACGTATGGACCGTTCGAGTGCCACGCGCGCGTGTGGTCCACGCGCGGTCGCTTTAACATCCCACGCGCGCGTAAGATCCACGCGTTCTGACTCCTCGACTGCGGAGCTCCACGTGGCGAGATCTGAAGCCGTCTCATCAAATCGAGGCTCCATCCAGGCCGATCGTTCTTCAAGCCATCTCGACCGTTAGATCAGATCTGATCTAACGGTCGAGAACGCGTCTGGCCGCTGGCAGAATATCCATACCGCCACCGCGCCGATATTCAGTCCCCATGTTCAGAACATGCCCAAGATAACAAGCAAAATTGTCAGTTCAGTTCAGATCTGAAAAAAGCAAGAGGCAACTTGCAACAAAACGAAGACAATAATATTTATGAAAGGGGAACTTGTGTAACGGGGATAATAACAGAGAAGGGGAAAAAAAAGGGAGAGAAGAGTAACACAAAAAACAGAGAGTGTATTAAGCTTTTTTAGAAATACAAAAAAGAGGCAAAGCAAGTCCAGTGGTACTTTTCTCACTTGTTTTTCTTTACATGCATATACGAAATAGAACAAAAAACAGAAACAAAAAAAAGGAGAGTAGTCTTACCGGCGTTGTTTGTGGGTCTTCCCTTCCTCAGTGATAAGCCTTTCGGCTTCTACAAGCCAGATATGGTGAACTAAAGGGAAGAGAAGACCCTTTGTAGTTTTGTTTCGGTCTAAAAAAATATTTTTTTGGTTCGTATTTCCTAGATCTAGGGCGAATAGAGGTATATCCTCTGAATCCAACCTAGGATTCGTATTGAGGACGAAAAGGGGTTGTTTTGGTGTATTGTGGAGTCACGCCGGCGCCGGTTAGCGGCGGCCGGCGGCGGAGAATACGGCGGCCGACCGCCGGATTCTGGGGTTTAGAAGAACAGTTGAGAGAAAACGAAGAACACATTCTTGTGAAAAACCAGAAAATGAAACAAATGGCTAAAATTTTGATTTCGGCCTTAAAGGGGGGCTTTTATAGTTATTATTATTTTGCTAAATGGGTAAATTACACACTCAACCATCCCGCGTTTTCAATATTTTCATTTTTGTCTTGCCGCATGGTATAATTACAATCCCAGTCCCCCTAATATTTCAAAAGTTTACAATCTAGTCCCTAAATTACACCGAATCAGTTTATAAATGGTAAAATTACGCCTTTAGTCATCCCGCATTTTTGAACTTTTCGTTTTGGGTCTACCCCTTGGTCTAATTACAGTTCGGGTCCTTTTAGGTTTTGTTTGTTTCGCAATTTCGTCCCTAAATTACATATTATTGTTCTTTAATTTCTGCCACTGACTTTTATTTTTCTTTCATTTCAGTCCTGTATTCTTTGTAAATATTCATTTCAGTCCCTAAATTACACGCGCGCGTGGCACTCGAACGGTCCATACGTGTGGAACACGCGCCTGGCAGATATTTTTGACTTCTTGGTTGTATCGTGGCCGTTGGATCAGATCTTGATCCAACGGCCCACAGTTACCTGCACATTGTAATTAGATAAGATTCAGATTTGGGCCAACCGGGCCTTGTAATTGGATTGGTACTTGGACTGTAAATTTTATTTGGGTTTAATATATTTAATTTAATTTTTTTTATCAGCCCAATAATATTAATAATAATAATAATATAATTATAACAGCAACATATATACATGATACAAACATATACTTATACAAGTATAACATATTGGCATACGTACATATAATCCTGCCCATAATTAACATAACTTCTATATATATTAATCAATACGCTCATACTCTAAATACACGCGACACACATTCATCTAATACGTATACATACATAGATTATAATACACATGCACACACTTTATATATATTAGTAACACTCATGCAAACAATAAACATATAATATAATAAACATACTTGCAACACTAATATGTATTTACAGGTAAAAAATGAGTGATTACAGTTGCCCCTCTTTGCTTGTTCTCATGGAATGAGAAACAAAGCAATGATTCATAAGCACTCATTTTTATCAGACTTCCCTGTTTGTAGCTTTGGAGAACCCTTCATTTCGAGACTGTAAAGCTTGGAGTTCTTCCTATATAGAACTCTTCGTCTTCAACGCTGGTTTCTCCTATATAAAACCTTTTGCACCGCTGATGGATTTTTCTGACTGGGAGTTCTTTTTGAGATTTTAGATTTAGGGTTCTCTCTCTATGGGACCTTCTACTGGGGCTTGAAAATGCAGGTTCCCTTTTTTTTCTTTTTACGAGGCCGTTGCCATTTTTGGACCTACTCTACTAAGACTGCCGCATCATGGCCGAAGGACTTACTGATGACCCGAAGGATTTAACACCATGCTCGAAAGACTTACTGATGGCCCGAAGGACTTAACATCGTGCCCGAAGGACTTACCAATGACCCGAAGGATTTAATATCTGGATCTGGCGCCGACACGGCTGTTGTTTTATGGGGACTCACGCTGATATGCTGCCACATCATGCCCGAAGGACTTACTGATGACCCGAAGGATTTAACATCGTGCCCGAAGGTCTTACCGATGACCCGAAGGATTTAATATCTGGATCTGACGCCGACATGGCTGTTGTTTTATGGGGACTCACGCTGATATGCTGCCACATCATGCCCGGGACTTACGATGACCGGAAGGATTTAACATCATTCTCGAAAGACTTACGATGACCCGAAGGATTAAACATAGTGCCCGGCGACTTACCGATGACCCGAGGGATTTAATATTCGATCTCGACGCCGACACGGCCGTTGTTTTATGGGGACTCACGCGATATGCTGCCACATCATGGCTGAAGGACTTACTGATGACCCGAAGGATTTAACATCATGCTCAAAAGACTTACTGATGACCCGAAGGATTTAACATCATGCCCGAAGGACTTACCAATGACCCGAGGGATTTAATATTGGATCTGATAACACGGGCCCGTTGTTTTATGGGGACTCACGCGATATGCTGCCACATCATGCCCGAAGGACTTACTGATGACCCGAAGGATTTAACATCATGCTCAAAAGACTTACTGATAACCCGAAGGATTTAACATCGTGCCTGAAGGACTTACCAATGACCCGAGGGATTTAATATCTGGATCTGACGCCGACACGGCTGTTGTTTTATGGGGACTCACGCTGATATGCTTTGCACATCATGCCCGGGACTTACCGATGACCCGAAGGATTTAACATCATGCTCGAAAGACTTACTGATGACCCGAAGGATTTAACATCGTGCCCGAAGGACTTATCGATGACCCAAAGGATTTAATATCGGATCGACGCCGACATGGCTGTTGTTTTATGGGGACTCACGCCGATATGCTGCCACATCATGCCCGGCGGACTTACCGATGACCGAAGGATTTAACATCATGCTCGAAAGACTTACGATGTCCCGGCGATTTAACATCGTGCCCGAAGGACTTACCGATGACCCGAAGGATTTAATATCTGGATCTGACGCCGACATGGCTGTTGTTTTATGGGGACTCACGCTGATATGCTGCCACATCATGCCCGAAGGACTTACTGATGACCCGAAGGATTTAACATCATGCTCGAAAGACTTACTGATGACCCGAAGGATTTAACATCGTGCCTGAAGGACTTACCGATGACCCGAAGGATTTAATATCTGGATCTGACGCCGACATGGCTGTTGTTTTCTTTCGGATAAGGAGGTTTTCTTAGCATAGACTTCACTGGTATGATAAGGTTCCTTTCGACAAGCAACGGAAGTAACTCGGCGTATCTCATGGGTATTGGATAATGTCTTCTGATTTCATTAGATTCTCGAACTTCCCCTGGTTTTGCCTCTGTTCCCTGGGTATCTTCCCCAGATGTGCTACTTGTCTGCTTCTTGAGATTGATCACAAAGGGATTTGATTTGTCATGTTTAACGGTGTTGTCTATTTTGACATTCTGACCATTTTGTTCCACATTCTGCTCCCTGATCGAATCTTTTCTGAGTTCGACATGCTGCTTGCCTTTCATCATGGCATTCATCTGGTCCATCATCTCGGACATCTGCTTCTTTAGTTCTTGTATTTCATCTTGTTTGTCACCAGGATTGACGCTGCTTACCGAATCTGTTCTGGTGTCCTTGAATGGTTCTTCCTCGGTTGTCCCTTCCTTCAGGTCAAAGAACCTTTGGTCCATCATGAACAATCTTCTATTAAAAGAGAAATCACTCGGGAATCAATGCCCCTGTGTAATGTGAATGCAATGGTATGTAAAAACAAAGCAAAAGAACACAAGTCAGTACCGGACAAAAATGATAAGTACATAATAAAAGGGCAAATTAAATGCGATAAGTAAATAAGGCAATCCTATTTACATTCCATCTAAGACACCTAAGTTATCCGCATGGTTCTAATAGGGTAGGTTTCTATGTGTTCTCTACATGCAGTTTTGGTTCTATGAGGTACCCGAATTGTCCTCGCTGTCCTCTATTAAGAGTAGCAAGGCCCCCGATCATCACCCATTATAGGCTCCTTTCAACCGGGTTCAAATCAGGGGAACCCATTCGCTTATGCCCGTACGAAGGAACGATATCCTTACGAAAGCATAAGGTACTCGAGCCCCGAAGGTACTTGCTAGGCCCATACGGGAGAACGATATCTCCACGAAAGCATTAGCGTTTTCCCCCCACTTAGAAAGACGGGTTTATATGCCATATTTTAAATGCGTTAAAATAAACGCGCAATTATGACCGAATGTTAAAATAATCGTCACTCTAATCCGGAAAATCCAATATTAATAAAGCGGTAATTATTAAAGTACCAATTTTTGGGCGGTGTGGGGGTGCTAATCCTTCCCCATCCGTAACCGACTCGCGAACCCTGTCTTTTTGAATCTCTGGTTTTATGGTGTCCGGCCTACCTAAGTGGCCGGTGGCGACTCCATTTTTTATGAGGTTTTTTTTTGTAAACCCCACGGAATAAATATTTTATATCCAAAAGAATCACAAACACCTCTCAAAAAACACCTTTCAAACACCTTTCCAAAAAGCCATCGTTTTTATTTTAGCGATAAAGGAAAAAGACATCGCTACAATTACGTTAAAGATGTACGTACTGTACTTACAGATAGTAACTTGATCTTTCCAATTAATAGCTCCTCCTTGCTAGTCTATTTTTGGAGAACCTACGTGTGAAATAAAACATATGCTAAGTACGAACTTAGTGAGGCAATAATCTTATTTATCAAAACGTAAAATAAAGCAATACACGTTATACATTAACCTAGCATGGTTTTTGTCTAAGGTAGTATTGTACTAACAAGATTTTCATAGTCAGTCAATATTCATGTGCAAGTCATAATTTTCTAACTAGTTTAGTTTCCAATACTCCATTATTACCAAGTAAATCATATGCATGGCACAGTTCACATACATGGCATATTTCATACACATGGCATAATTCACATGCATGACATGGTTTATATAAATATGACATAATTCATATACATGACATACTTCATATACATGGCATAATTCATATATATATGACATGAAATATATACATGGCAAAATCCATATACGTTTCATAATTCATATACATGGCATGATTCATATACGTGACATCATTCATATACATGACTTAATTCATATACATAACATGATACGTGTACATGACATAATTCATATGCATGGCAAAATTCATATACGTAACATAATTTGTATACATGGCATGATTCATATATATAGCATATTTCATAAATATGTGGCATTCTTCGTATACATGGCATAATTCATATACTTGGCATAATTCATATACATGTCATGATTCATATACGTGGTTAAATTCATATACATGGCATGTTCCGTATTCATGGCATGGTTCATATACATGACATATTTCATATACATGGCATGGTTCATATTCGTGACATGATTCATATACGTAACTTGATTTCTTTACATGACATGATTCATTTACGTGACATGATTCTTTTATCATTGCCCAAAGTACGCTATATGAGATCAAGGTACGCGATTCATCTTGAAATGACACCGTAGTGTCTAACATAAACGTAAAGATGAGTACGTACTCGGGGATGCTCTTTCCTCTCCATAAACATGAATTACCTCGACAGTGCACTCAAGCATAGTGCGCGTAGATCCCCAGGGTGCATGTGACACAATAATTTTTTCACAATATCTGTTTGATAACATGAACATATGGGTGCAACTGCTAAAGACTATATGGCATGCCAACTATACCATGGACTCTCATACACAATACTTGGGCATTTCTTTCATCATTAACTCAACATCATAATCAATCATACACATAAACATTTCATGCTTCACCATAAATATTCATGGTAAACATAGATAATCATTTATGCAAACAATAATTCGTACCTAGTATTCCATCAAGCTTGTTATGTCGAGCAATATATCATATCATGTATTATAGAGAAATGCAATGCCATTTTCATTGTAATGCAAACATTTAAAAATACACTCACCTTGGCCATTTATTAGTTTCCCTCACTAAGCTCTATTCGATCCTTTATTTCATAGTGCTTCGAACCTTTTTTTGATCCGGATCCAAACTTCATTATTCACATGAATGTGAATAACACTTGTTAGATTTACTTCTAACAATATTTCAATTAAGCTATTTAATAATTCAACATAAAAATTTTCCATAAATTTCTTTCTTTCCTTATACTGTTCACATACTCATTTTTTGTCCCTAATGACCATTTTGATCTTCTAATAAATCCTTCAAGCTTGCTAACCAAAATTAGACACAAATTGTCTCAATTTCCATTTTCTGTCAACTTGCACTACCATAAAAGATTTACTTCTACATGGTAGAATACATATTGAATCTTAATCGCCTTTATACCGTAGAAACTAGATTTGATAACGGTTCTAACGGTTTAAGCCATGTAATTTAATAAAATCTACAAAAATTATGAAAATTCATCAAACTCACATCTACAAAATTGTCTTGATAGAAAATGTTTTGTAATTTTTCTGACCTTTATTCGATTAAAAATTAAAATATTTTAACTCAAAACTCGAAATCAGTTTCTTTTGTTGGAAACGAAACTAGATTTCATAAGATTTCAACCGTATAAACTAATAACCCAAATTCAATTTTTACGATTTATGACAAATTTTCAAAGTTGAATTCCAGTATTGAATTTCGGAACAAATTGCAATTATGTTTTTTGACCATTTATCACTTAAAAATTCATATCTTTTGATGTATGAATCAAAATCAACCACCGTTTGTTTTAAGCGAAACTAGATGAATAAATCTTTACATCGATATAAAATTCACCATCTAACCATTTTTAAAGAATTTATGGTGAATTTTCAAACTTACTACCTAATCTAGTTTTCCTACACAACTTCCATAAATAACTTTAAACTTTATACTAATTGTCCTTACTTTGCTATTTGTTAATTTGGTCCTCTTACTTGATTTAAACCACTAATGTATCACTTTCTTCATCAAAAATTATTGAAAAATAATCACCTCTAATTTTTTGTTCTTCCCAAAATATTCACTAAAACGCAAAGATAAGGATTCAAGCTTCTTAACTTTGCAAATTAGTCCTCAAATCAACATTACTACTTCATTTCTATTATTTCAACTAAAATCAGATTTAGTCCTTCTCTAAAACCTCATTTTCGAATTGATCACTTAGCTTTTACAATTTGTCAAAATGGTCACTAACTCGATTCAACATCGGTTTAACATTCTAACTTCAATTTCACATCTCCAAATTCAATAATAACATAAATACACTTCAAAATCATAAAATTTTATATTAGTTCTCTAACTTTCAGCATTGCCGAAATGGTCCTTATACCTTTAATTTAGGGTTTTGCTTCCAAATAACAAATTCAAGCTACTAGATCATTTGTCCAACATCACAACCCCTAAATCAAACTTGAACCCATAAACCCTAATCATTTTCATAATAAACAAGACATGTAGAGTTTAAATCCCAACTCAATAACATGATTTTAACATCACAAAAGCTGGATTTCAACTTGAATTTCAACATGGAATCGTAAAATCACAAAAACCCCAATTGAGTCCATAAACCTTAATTTTTTCTCATCAAAATTATCATCAATCAAGCATGTATTTCATGAATTATTGACATCAAAAGATAGAGCTTGAAGAGTAGAACAACTTTGCAGTTTAAAATATTACTTGAAAATCGAGTTTCGGGGCTTGAATCGTGCTTGAAAAATTTTCTCCCTTTTTTATCCACTGAGTTCCAAATATTTCAAGAAAGATGAACAATTTGGCTCATCTTTTGCTTATTTAAATCCACATGTTAAAATTAAATGAATTTAAAATTCATTTAATTAGTGAAATTATTAATTTGCCCTTTTAATCCAATGTCCAAGACTTAATCTTATCAAAAATCAATGGTCATGATTTTATCCAAATGTAATTCACGTTTAAAAATTGCCCTTAATATTTCAAAATATTTTACAATTGCCATCCTTGTCAAATGACCAATTTGCCCTCCAACTAGTTTGCCATTCTTGTAAAAATTTAACTAAGTCTAGTTGAAATCCAACCAACTATAATAAAATATTCATAAAATAGTATTTTATGATTTTTCCATAGCTTTTGGATCACTTCTGAAATTTTGATTGGATCCGATCTCCCGAAATTCATAAAATACTTTTATTGTGATTTCACCTTTATCGAGCTATCGAATTTATTAAAAAATTCCATATTTGGAAAATTAACACTATCATCTTATAAAATTTTCCTTTTCCTAAAGTCTTAGACTGAATTTTTCCTAACTCAGTTTACTATTCTGATAATTATCAAAAATGTCCATAGAATAAAACTTCTCTTAAAAATCCTTTATCGATAATCTATTCGAATATTCTTTACCTTTACTGAGTCCAAAATATCGATTAGAAACACTTTTATGGGACCTTCTCGAAGGTCACCCATCCTTGTATTTCTCTGGCCTGAGCACGCTTAACAATTTCATTCGATCCAAATTCGGTACCCTTCTCTGCATCTTAATTCTTAAAACCAATATCAAGGTACCTATTTCGATCCAATTCACTCTTGTATTGAATAAAAATTACTTGTTGGGGAAATTTACACTTTAGTCCCCAAACTTTTCCAAAGTTTATACTTTGACGCTCTAAACTTTCAAAATTTTACATTTTAGTCACTAGCCAAAATTTGGGATATTACAAAATGATCCTTGTAAGTATGTGGAAATACTTGTGTAAAATCATGGTTTGTTGCTTTGGTAAATGTTGTGGTTTAATGCTTTGAAAATAGTGAGGTATATGGTTAATTGTTAATTATATTGGCAAGTGATGTTGTTTAAAAATTTTATGGGATATAGTTAGTCGGCCATAGATGTTGAGGGGTTTTACATGGTGTACCGAATACTTCATCCAAGTACCCTAACGGTCGAGGGGTTATATGGTACTGTAAACTCTCATTAATGGGTTATACATATACCGATTAGTGGTGTTGAGGGGTTTATGTGTGTACCGAATACTCCACCACGGGTGTCACAACGGTGGAAGGGTTTATGTTTACCGAAAACCCCGTGTGAACCTTGTGTTGTTAGTGAGAATGTATGAAGTGCTGGGAGAACACTTGTTGATTCCGTGTATCCGATGAACTCTTTTGGAAATGGAACTTGGTTAATTATCACTTGTGAGCCAATATAATTGCTAATATATCATTGAAAGGTTTATGTTGTATAATGTGATTTATACATGTTTACTCTTTAAGCTTTGCATATGGCTATTATGCATGGGAAGGCTTAAATTGAGGTTAGCAATGGGACTTGTTTTTGGTTAATGATACATGTTGCATATGGTTTAATATGCTGGTTTTAAAGATGTTAAGTGCATGGGTTTAAAGGCATGATAATGTTTTAGTGATGTTTAAAGAATAATTGAAATGAGATTTCAATGTGTTGTTGAGAAATGGTTTTAAATGCATTGATGGTGTTTTGTTTTTGAGCATTCATCACTAATCCTAGTGTGCTTACGCTCTCTTTGTCCATCAATGCAGAGGATTAAAGTCTTGGAAGGCAGTGGGAAGCAAGGGATCTTGAAAAACTTGGTAATCAAAGTATGTTTTTTGGACTATATTATAAGTAATAAGGGCAATGGGATTTTCGTTGTTGGTTTGGGAGGTGTTTTGTTGAACTCCTTGTTTGAGCAAGTTTGTTTAGTTGCTCTTGAGTTGTAAATGGCCATTATAGAGTGTTTTTGGTGATGGTTTGAGTTTTCATTCTTTGCTTGATTGGTTTTCTAGGAAACATGCTTATAGATTTACATTTGATGCAAGATGCCATGAATCGATGTTGAATCTATGATGCTTTGATGTGGTTCGATCCTTGAATATGATGGATGTGTGTTTGAAACATGTTTAAGTGTTTTGGAAACCATAAATGGATGAAAAACAAGTTAAAATTCTCATTCTAGGCCCAGGGGTTTCGAAACCTGGCCCTTGGTTTCGAAACCAGTAGGCCAATTTTGGCTCTAGGGTACGGTACGCGGGAACTCGTACCGGTACGGGTTTTAGGCCCGGGAGGCCTGGTTTCGAAACCTCTTATATAATTTGACCCCGTATCGATCCAGAAACCCGTGTGCCAACACCAAGGGTCGTTATTTTAGTTATATGTTCGATTTAAGCTTTGAAATCTTGTAGTTTGGTCCCTAGTTGTTGTGTATGCAATTGAATGAGTTTGGATGGTTGTTTTAATCTGAAATTTGACATGTATTCTTGAAACCTGACTAATTGAGGATTGGTAAATTAAATTTTAAGTAAGGCTTTATAGTTTTGCAGATTTACAATTTGGTCCCTAAATGTTTGAATGATAAATTGAGGGTGTTGTGGTGATCTAATTGCGATAAATTTCATGAGCTTGCATGAAATAAACTTAATTGTGGATTGGTAAACTTAATTTTTTAATTGGACCCTTAAACTTGTAGAAATTACATTTTTTTCCCTAATTTGAAATAATGTTCAATTGGATGTCAATTCCATGCCCAATTGAGTTGAGTTTACAACTATGATCAGTATGTACATGTAGGTTAATAATTAAGCCTCTAGATTGGATAAAAGAAAAAAATGGTCATGTTTTGAGTTTCATCTTCACGGTTTACTTCGGTTAAACCTAATGTAGCTCGCTCGGTTTGGTCTTGCGACTAGGCTGGGTCGAGGGGGGTTATAGGGTGTTTGCGTAGGGCTTAGGGTACACGATTGAACTTCAGTACTTCGTATCATCCTCAAACGGATGGTCAGTCTGAATGTGTTATCCAAGTGTTGGAGGATATGTTGCAGTGTTGCATCATTGATTTCCAATGATCATGGGAGAAGCAATTACCTTTGGTGGAATTTGCCTATAACAATTTATCAAGCTAGTATCCAGATGGCACCGTATGAGGCTTTGTATGGTAGAAGGTGTCGCATGCCACTTTGTTGGGCAAAGGCTGGAGAGAAGTATGTTTCTTTGCCTGGTGTGTTGAAGGATACCAATGAGAAGGTAAAGCTTATCAGTGATCGGTTGAAGGCTGCTTCAGATCGACAAAATTCATATGTTGACTTGAAGCGTTGGGAGATTGAGTTCACGGTTGGTGTTTGCGTGTTCCTGAAGGTTCCACCTTGGAAGAAGGTGGTGAGGTTTATACAGAAAGGCATGTTAAGCCCTAGGTTTATTGACCTTATGAGGTGTTGGAGCGTGTTGTTCTAGTTGCTTATAATTTAAGGTTGCCTGCAGAGTTGAAAAGGATACATGATGTTTTCCATGTATCGATGCTTATAAGGTATAGATCGGATCCTTCACATGTGATACCTGTTGAGTAAATTGAGTTGAATCCATATTTGACCTACGATGAAGAGCCAGTGAGAATTCTGGATTCAAGCAGCAAGGTTCTTCGTGGAAAAACCATAGAGTTGGTGAAGGTGCTGTGGCGACATCGTGGAGTTGAGGAAGCCACTTGGGAAAGCAATAAGGACATGTTGAAGTAGTTTCCTCGCCTTTTTTCTGTCAGGTAAATTTTGAGGACGAAATTTCTTAATAGAGGAGAGTTGTAACGCCCTAAAATTGGGCTTAGATGTTGGACAGATCAATTAGACGGTTCTGGAGAACCGGATTAGGCAATTCGAGATAGTTTCAGGAACTAAATCTTAATAAATCATTTTTGGCTTAAATAAAATATGGAAAATGCTAGAAAATACTTAAATTAATATTTTATGTAAATTCAATTTAAATGAATTAAATCTGATTTTGGGACATTTTCGTTCGGTGACTAAAATGTAAAGTTTTCAAAATTGTTTTTTGTGACTAAATCGTAAAAGGGTCAAAACATAGAATCTTTAAGGAGCTAATTAACCAAAATTTTTACATCAGATTTTCCCTTAATTTAGGCTATTTTTAAAGTGTTTTTAATTGGATTTAATATTAAACTAAAACAAAATTAATAAAAGATATTTTAATTATACAATTCATTTTCTCATGTAACTAATTTTGCTCTCAACTTTTTTCTCAACTTTCTCAGTAGCCAAACTATCATTTTCCTTCAAAAATTTCCAGGACTCAATCTCTTTTGATTTCCTACTTGATTTCTTTGAAATCTACAACAAAATCTACTTGATTTCTTGAAGCTTTCATCCTATCTTTGCCAATTAAGGGAGAAATAAGCAATTATAGGTGATTTTTGTTTCTCTCCTCTAATTAAAGGTTATTTAATGAAATTCCCAAGTTCTTGTTTCTTTACAACTGATTTCTGTTATGGAATTATGATTAAAGCATGAATTTGATGATTAAATTGAGTTTGTATGTTGAAATTTGATAGAAACTGTTTTGGATCTGTTTTTCATTGAATCTAATTGATTTAGATCCCTATTAAGATGTATTTTAATGTTGAAAGAAGTCATTAATTAAGGAAACCTCAAAACTATGTGAATTGCAAATTTTCTAGGTTGTATGTAGTTAGATTTTGGTGTGATCATGGTGTTGTAGAGTTGTTGGAGGTATAAGGACGTTTTATGGATGTTTTTGGATGTTAATTGATGTTGTTAAGATATTATAATCAATAGGTTTTAGCTGGCCTTTGTTTATATGAAGTTTGATGATGATTTTAGTTGTTTTAGAGAGGCGTTTAATGTTTTCTAGTGAGGCGAAGTTGTGTTTGTTGGTTGCTGGAGTTTAGAAAGGCATGGAAGTGCATTAATCCTCTATTTTTGATTGGGTAGAGCATGGGAGTTGAATCCTATAGCTTTTGGAGAGGTTGCGGAAGCATCTGAAGCTTGATTCTCGCAACGAAAAGAGAGCTTGGGATTGTTGGTGAGTGGAAATATGTTTTACTGTTATAAAAAGGTTTGAAGGAAGATTTAGGAGTTTAGAATAAGTTTGAAACACTTATCTAAGCTCGAAAGTAAGTATTGGTTGAGCTCTCTCGTTTTCAATTTTGCAAAATACAATCTCATTCACATGTTTAGAGATTTGATTACTTACTGTTATATGCATGTTGTAACACCCCAATTTTGGGCCTAGCGGATTTGAGGTTTACTAGACGGTCCGGTGGATCGGGTTAGAGATTCGAGTTAGATTCGGGACCATATATTTTTTGGTAAGATAAAAATATGGAAAATAGTTAAAAATCATCTTTTAATATATATTGATTTTTGGTGGAATCAATTTTAGAGAAGGGAATTTGGAAATATGACATTTTGGATTAGTGACCAAAATGCAATTTTTTAAAACTTTTTTAAAGTGACTAAAATCAAAAGGGTCAAATCCTTAGAATCCTTAAGGAGCTAATCTACCAAGTGTTTGCTGGTGGTTTCTCCCTTCAATTAAATCATTTTAAACATGTGTTTTAAAAGGGTGTTAAGAAGGATTAAATATATAAAGTTAGTTATTAGCTTTTAAAATAAATTTACGTAACTTTTTCCTAAACCTTTTTCTCTCGATTTCTTTTCTTCCAAACACTCATAATTTTATCAAAATTCAGAGGTGATAGACTCTTTTCACTCAGATTATTGATTTAATTTGATTCTTGAACTTTGTTTTGCAAAATCTCATTGAAATCTTATGTTTTCTTAGCTTTAAACAAGCCAACTGAGGGAGAAATCACATAACAGAGGTAAGGTCCATGATCTCCTCTGTTAAATGGTTCTTTATTGATATTTTCAAGTATTTGATCCTTGATTTTTAAGTTGTAATGTGATTTTAATGTTTATCAATGTTTAATTAAGTTATTTTGGAAATATTGATGAAAAATGGTAATTTCCGAAGTGGATCTAATTTCCAGTATTTGAGTTGATTTAATATATGTTTTGGATGTGTTTTGATGTTGATAAGTTGTTTTTACTAATAGAATCCCGAAACTCTTGAATCTCTAATTATTTAGGTTGCTAGATTTGAGTTGTTGTGGAGATAATCAATTTTAATCTTTGTTGGAGGTAAAAGGATGTTAGGAAAGGGGTTTTGGATGTTATTAGATGTTGGTTGATGGGTTGAATTGTTGTTTTATTGCTGGGTTAAGTTTCAGAAACGTTTGATGATGATTTCGTTATGTTTTAGATGGTTTTCGTGTGGGCAACTTGGGAGTTGCAGGAGATTGTTGTTAGGCAATGGTTTGAATGCATTTATCCTCTGGTTTTATGAGTTTAAAATAGGGGATAATCAAGGGGACAAAGCTTGATGTTGTTTTGGTGGCATGCCGAGAGCTTGTATCGCGTTGGCAAGAAAGGCTAAACGTATCGGAGTCTGGAAACTGGTTTTTAAATGCTTTACAAAGGTTTGTAAAAGTTGTTGGGAGTTTAGTGTAAGTGTGAGACACTTACCTAAGCTCGGAAGTAAGTTTCCCTTATTTTGCTCTTGAATATCGGCTTAGATATGAGCATGATGTTTGCATGTTTTGGTGATAAACATGGTATGACTTACTTACTGGTAATGTAAGATTTTGAGTACATATACAAGGGTTTGAAAGTATATTAAATGCTATTGAGCAATGTTTTTCATTCCGGATGGGAATGGTGTTATTGCAGTAGCAATGAGATTTGCATATGTGATGTTTTGATTAATGCATAGTAATACAGTAAGTAAATGGTTTGAAAATGATATATTGGCTATGTGACAAGGTGAGAAAACAATCGGATATAGTTGGCATGCCATAGGATTAAAAGTGCACTATAAAATATGAACAAAATCGATCGTGGCCATGGGTCCTTGAGGTATGGCGGTTTAACAAGGCCACTAGGACTGTTGGGACCTTATTTGGGGCATGCGGTTTAACTAGGCAACCCAAATTGATGGTTATCTTGTGGTTTAACTAGGCAAGGTGAAATCTTGCGGTTTAACTAGACGAGGTTGTCAAATCTTGAGGTTTAACTAGGCAAGGTTTGGGATATCATGCGGTTTAACTATGCATGGTATGAGAGATTCGTGTATCCGATATGTGTATAGGATAGAGGTAGTCTATCGAGGTCACTATAAATGCCAATATATGTGAAAGTTCGTGTGTTTGAACCTTGTTTATAATGCTTTGGGATTTAAGCATGGTTTGTTTATGATGCTTTGGGATTTAAGCGTGGATTGTATATCAAGTTATATAAAGATTATTATGTTTTGATTCGGTTGGAATCATGGAAAAATGCTTAGGTTGTAAGCATGTTTTGGGGAAAGCAAGCATGTGGTTTGCAAATGGTTTTTAACGCATCAATGTTTTATGAGCATCCTCACTAAGCATGTGTGCTTACGGTCTCTTTTTCCTAATGATGCAGAGCATTAAAGTTCGGGGCAGCAAAGGCAAGGTTTGCAAGGATCTAAGAGATAAACTACTTTTGAGTATGAACTCGGTTTATGTTACCGGTTAATAAGTCAATGTGTTCGCCAAGGTTGTTGGAAGTTGTAAATCTGTTGAATTGTGGTTTTTCTGACTTTTTCATGGCTTTTTGATTAGCCTCTAAAATTTTAGTTCGATATAATTTCCTGATATTCATAAAATACTTCTACTGCAATTTTACCTTTATCGAGTTGTCAGATTTATTCGAATAATTCTATATTTTCATATTCGGGAAATCCATAATATCACCTCATAAAATTTTCATTTCCTAAGATCTTAGACTGAATTTTCTTAACTCATTCTATTTTCCAGATACTTATCAAAAATCTTCATAGAATAAAAATTCTCTTCGAAATCCTTTATCAACAAGAAACACTTTTATGGAACCTTCCCGCAGGTCACCCATCCTAATATTTTCCTGGCCTGAGCACGTTTAACAAATTTATTCGATCCAAATTCGGTAACTTTTACTGCATCTTAATTCTTAAAATCAATATCAAGGTACTTATTTCGATCCGATTCACTCTTATACTGAATAAAATTACTTATTGGGGAAATTTACACTTTAGTCTCCAAAATTTTCGAAAGTTTATACTTTAACCCTAAAACTTTCAAAATTTACATTTTGGTCACTAGCCAAAATTTTGGGATATTACAATTCTTCACCCCTTTAATAAAATCCGTCCTTGAATTTTCAACACATACCAGTTTCAAACATTTGCATATATTGCTCCCTTAATTTCTTTCAATTTCCCAAGTGATTTTTTCAATATTGTGATTCCTCCCCAAAGCTTCAAATATAATCTCTTAACATATCAATTCTTTATTAGCTTCTTTTCTAACAATCTCTTAACAAAAGTAAGTAAAGTGGTTTTACTCTCTCGGTCGTGCTAGTTTGAAATGGTTTTATGCACTTGTTTTGATTTACATTGTACCTACTCTTTAAGCATGATTTAAAGTATTTGATGCACTGTTTTAAGCATGTTTTGCTGAAGGATGCACATGGTATGTGATCCTTGTAAGTATGGTTTATACTTGTGTTTTAAAGCATGGTTGTTGTTTTGGAAAGGGCATGGTTTAATGCTTGTTAGAAACAGTGAGGTAAATGTTGTTTGGTTAATTATATTGGCAAGTGATGTGGTTCTAAAATTGTTATCGGATATAGTTGGCCGGCCATAGGATTGAGTGCACTGTAAAATAAGTCGCCTTGGATGTCGAGGGGTTTATACGGTGTACTGAATACTCCATCAAAGTACCCTAACGGTTGAGGGGTTAAACAGTGCCGAGTACTCCTGTTAGTGGGTTAAGCATCTAACTGATGAAAGGGATTGGTATCCCTGTGGGTTGAGAGTGTACCCGGTTGGAATTGTACTCGGTTGTTATTGTACCGCGATTGTGATTGTATCGCTATTCCTGTTGAGATGGCTTGAAGTGTTGGGTTAACATTTGTTGAATCTGTGTATCCGATGAACTCTTTTTATTAATGGACTTGTTAAAGATCACTTGAAAGCCAATATAATTGTTAATTTATCATTGAAATGGTTTATGTTGTATAATGTGATTTATACATGTTTTCTCCTTAGGATTTGCATTTGGTAGTAATGCATGGGAAGGATTAAGTAGAGGGTTAGCAATGTGACTTGCTGTTGGTTAATGATACATGTAGCATATGGTTTGATATGATGGTTTTAATGTTGTAAGTGCATGTTTTAAAAGAGGCATGATGTTTTAAAATATGATGTTGAGAAATGGTTTTAAACGCATTGATGGTGTTTTGTTCTGAGCTTTCCTCACTAAGCCTTGTGTGCTTATGCTCTTTTTGTCCATCAATGCAGAGAATTAAAGTTCCAGAAGGCAACAAGAAGCAAGGGGATCTTGGCAAGACTTGGTTCCAAAGTATGTTAGAGACTAGACTATAATGAATAAGGGCAATGGGGTACTTGTTATGATTTGGGAGATGTTTTGAGGAACACCCTGCTTGAGCATGTTTCTTGGACTGCTTTTGGTTTGTAAATGGACTTTAAAGATTGATTTTGGTGTTGGTTTGTCTTTTGGTATATTGTATGGATGCAACTTTAGGATTGATGCCTATAGATTTCCATTCGATGCATGAAGCCTTGTTGTGATGTTAGATTTGTGTTGCTAGGTTGCTTATGGTATGTTTGGCATGTTGATATGGTGTTATAAGCATGTTGGAATGGTTTGAGAAAGTTTTTGGGTTGAAAAATCAGCAATTTGTGGCATTACAGGTCCAGGCGTTCCGATACGCGGGGAACCGTATCGGTACGGCTAGGCATTTTCTAGCCTGGGGGATCGGTACGCATAAGGGAGTACCGGTACGCCTAGGTAATTTTGGCCTGGCGTACCTATACGGGCAAGGAGTATCGGTACACATTCTAGCCTATGGAATCTCAATTTTTAAACCTAAACCCGTGTCCGATACCCACGTAAGCGTACCGGCACAGATGTTAAAACAAATCAGAAGTTAGGTAAGTTGGTTATTGCGTATCGGTACGGGTCGTGGTGTACCGGTACAGTGCATCTTTATGCGTCGGTACAGTAAAACAGTACCGATACTCAAGGTTGTTTTTTGTTCATCGGCTCATAATTTTGCTTGTTTCTCATTTTAGTCCCTGAATCTTGCTAATGCATTAGTACATAGTTAAAATGATTGGTTTGAGTTGGAATATGAGACATACACATGGAACCTGACTAATCTATGGTTGGTAATTTAAAAGTGGGTTTTTGACTTAAAACTTCGTCAAATTACAATTTGGTCCCTAAGTAGTAAACAAAATCAATTGGATGTCAAAGTGATGCCCGATTGAGTTGGGATTACACCTATTATCTGTATGAACATGTAGGATTAATAATTGACATCTAGATAAGATAAAAAATGGACCGGCCTCAATGAACGTCGTTCTATGGGGATCAGTTTTGGAATCAATGCCTTACAGCATTCATGTTTATATTTTAGGATTGCATTGCATTACATTGCACAGTCATGGCATATTTTACATAACATTATCATTACCTTGCATAAAATTTTTGGGGTAATCCAAAGAACAATTAGAGTTTTATCGTGAATAAAATAATTGAACACACTAAAAAATCAAGATTCGAGCAATTAGAAGATGGACTCGAGAGAAAAAAGAGAGAAAAAAGAAGTTTGATGCCTTTGATGCAAGAATGCTCTGTTTGAACCCTAATTTGGTCGTTCCTCCGGATTCCAAAGATTCTCAGATTTACGCATGATAACGGAACAATATGCCCCAAGATTCAGGTGACCATATTCTGCAAAAAGATGGAGGGCTGCATTGAAAATTTTCCGATCCACTACTTCCCCGACAGTCTAGTAGGACCTACCGTGATATGATATGCTTTGGACCTAGCACCAAGTCGTCAGTATCTCTAGGGTACAAATATGAAACTTGATGAAAGCTTTAAGGAATGTGCTTTGAGGTGTCTGCGTGTGTAGCGACCCAGGTGCAGCCTCCCGTAGGTGAAGAGGAAAGTGACTTCCATGCCACCTTTCTTATTTCTTCTTTGATAAGGTGATCGGGAAAATGAATGCCACCTTTGAGGACTTCATGACAGTTGGAGAGAGAATCGAACATGCACTCTCGGACCAAAGTTTAAAAGACCAGACATTCCTAGGAGCAAAAGGAAAGAAAGAGATAAATGGGTACTACTTTCGAAGATTCTCGTGATCGTAAGAGAAGAAGACAGACAAATTCCTCTGAATCACCGAGAAAGATTCCTCGAACAAGTACATATTTAAAGATATTCAGAGTATTCCATCCAGGACATATGGCCTCATCTGGTCAAGGGATAGTACCTTACCTGAAGGCCGATAAAGACTACGCCCAGCTCATCTGCTCACAGTTTTGATCCATACAATATATGTCAGTTCTACATTGAGGCGCCGGGGCATGACACTAAGAAATTTGGGGTCGTTACTAAAAAAAATCAAGAAGCTGGCTAACAAGGAAGTTATGACGAGAGAGTTGATCCAGCGGTGGAAAAAACAAAAGAAGAGGCAAGCCTACACGACAAAGGACCGGAATGAGTTAGTACTCAGGAGGTAGTCCGGAGGTCCCTATGGTTTTCCCATCAATTCACAAAGAAATTCTCAATGCTTTAAAAAAAACTCTCAAACAGATATTTTTAGAATTAAAAATCATATTTCCATTTAGAAAGCATTTTTACAATCTTGATTCTTTAAACATTTTATTTTTATGGGGTAGTTTTTGTTCTCCCATATGCATATACACGGTCCTCGAATTTTGAATGCAATAGTACATTTGCTTCAGTTCCAAAGATCAACTCTAAGTTGCATATATTTAGAATAGATTGAATGTTCTGGGGATACTGTAAATGTGAGTATCTGCTAGTTTACTTAGGCCAACAGAGGAACAAAGCGAGTGTTTAGACAATAGGCAGTTCCCATTTTAGGATTTATCCTCCCAGGCACTTGTCGTTTAAGATCCTTGAAATGATAGTTGACCCTAAACCTCTACCCTCTAAAGGCTTTCTCAGGACATCTGTGAATGTGACGATGAATGGTATTCTTTTACTTTACCAGAAGGCAGAGATGAGACCAGACATATTGGATATGAGGATCAGAAAATCTTCAGAAGAAAGTGGTTGAAAACAAGGATATGTCCAAACGAAAAACCAAAGAAAAGAAGAGAAATGGCAATCAGAAGGCCTAAGCAATCCAGATCAAGTAAATATCAGAAGAGCTGCAGAGAAGCAATTAACTTCGAGCGGAAGATAGCATCAATACCAGTATAGATACGTGTTGATTCGATGATACATTTATAGACTCGAATAAGAAGAAAGATATTCAAGGCTAAAAACCCAAAATGGGCAGTCTAAAACAAAAAACAAAATAAAACAAAAAAAAAAGAAAAGAAAAGAAAAAAATAAAATAAAAAAGAAGAAGAAAAAGAGAGAGAGAAAAAAAAAAAAAAAAAAAAAAAAGAAAATGGGAAAAAAGAAAAAAAAAAAAGAAAGAAAGAATATTGTATATGTTTCACACGAGAGATCAAACAATACAAGAATGAGACTTCAACTATGAGCAAGAGACACAAGGAATCCACATTTCAAGAAAATATCAGTTTTGAAAATTAGTATAGAAGCTCTAATTGAAGCCAAGTCAAGACAAGTCGGCCCGAAGATTGCCAATTTCGAAAAAGGAAATGACCTCTAGGGTGAAAACCCAAAAATGGGCAGTCTAGAGTGATCCTAAAAATGAAGAAAAAGAGTAGTCTGCCTGAGCATGCTGACATCAATATCCAACCAAAATACACTGATCTAAAGGTACAAAAGAAGGAAGTGACCTCTAGGGTGAAAACCCAAAAATGGGCAATCTAGAGCTATACAAGAGAAAAAGTGAAAAAGAAGAAAAGAAAAAAAGAAGAGAAAAGAAGAAAGAATAACATTTCATCTAGGAGTGACAATCACAAGAATTCCCAGAAATGTAATCTTAGTCCTTCATTCAAGAAATCTCAGTTTCGAGGAGTTTTGGAGGATCAAACATTATTGAACAGAAAACGAACATCAGTACATAGCCAGAATGCAAGGCAGCCTATAGTAAAAAACAAAGGAAATGAACTCTAGGGTGAAAACCCGAAAACATGCAGTCTAGAGTGATCCAAAAAAGGAAGGAATAATGGGCATATCCATGTTACACAAGTACAGAAATATTGTTTTACTTAACCATAAACCAAAGGCCTACATTATAAGCCCCAAAGACCATTCTGATCATCCATAGATATCCAAGTTGAATGAGAATGTCTTCATATTCCATTCTGCCTATAAGGGTTAACTTTATTTCAAGGAACGTCAAACTTCGAAGTGCTTGATCGACACCCAAATGAGGGAAGGATGGGGCATGGTGAGATAGTGAGATTAAGAGAGCCACCTTAAACGGGGTAGAAACTAGGTAGGGTTGTTCCTCTCAAAAGCCTATAGACCAGAAGAAACTATACATTTGCATATATCTCCACAATGGTCAATATCTTATAGATATGCACTTCATTAGAGTTGATCTCTGGCAGTTTGAAGCAGATGTGCTATGGTGTTTGATATTTTGGGGGCAAACATGTTTTAAAAGGTTTGACATTTTCTCCCAAAGTTTTGATGTTTACCATTTCCCCCAAACATTAGTTTTTAAAATGTTTGTCAATATATTTCGAATTTTGTTTACCATTCTCCAAACATTAATTTTTTAAAAATATTTGAATGTTTAACATTTGTTCCAAACAATGTTTTCAAAATGTTTGGTATCCCTTCCAAGTTGTGATTTTCAAAATGACTGTTATCTTTTCAAACAATCGTTATTTTTTCGACGTATACACAAGTTAATTTCTTTTTGCATTACTTTAAAAAATGAATGATGATGAGATTTAAAGCATAGGGACCGAGAGTTAGTTCCCGTCGAAATGCTACTAGAAGATCAAGGATGAGCTCAGGGGATGGAAGCATTTTGGCTCACCCTGGTGACTAGAAATAGATCAAGGCTCTGTATGATGGGTCAGAAAATTCAAAGTGGTGGAGCCAGTGGTTGAATGGGGCAATGCCAAGCGAAGAAGATGACAAGGGTTCTTATAAGAATAATATAAGAACCAGAAGATCATTTATGAAGACGGGTGATAACCCTGAAGACAAGAAAGCCTTCTGCACAAAAGGTTTGAAAGCATGTTAATCTAGATTCGAAGTGATTGATCAAATGAGGATTTAAGAGCATACAGTGAAGAAGTAAAGAGATGAAGAAATCTGAGGAACGACCTTTCAGGGTGTAAGACTTTAGAACAAAAAAGGGCTGAAAGAAAAAAGAGAAGAAAAAAGGAGAAAGAAAGAGAGTGAGAAGAAAAAAAAGGAAAGAGAAAGAAAAAGAAAAAACAATAATAAATTTAAATAAAAAAAGAAGAAAAACGAAAAAGAAAAAGAAGAAAAAAAGAAGAAGAAAAAGAAAGCACGACATTGCATGCGTCCTATAGATAGAGGCATGTCAATTTTTGCTTGTTTTTAGACAAGTATTTGAACAATTATCAAAGAATTTACTAAAGAAAGAAAAGATCGGCAGCCATAGCAGCGTGAGGCCAGATGTTAAATTCTTTGGGTCATCGGTAAGTCCTTCGGGCACGGTGTTAAGTCCTTCGGGCCACCATTAAGTCTTTCGAGCATGGTGATAAGTCCTTCGGGCCATCAGTAAGTCCTTCAGGCATTATACAGCAGCCATAGTAGCGTGAGGCCAGACGACGGTAGCCATAGTAGCGTGAAGCCAGATGCTAAATCCTTCGGGTCATCGGTAAGTCCTTCAAGCACGGTGTTAAGTCTTTTGGGCCACCATTAAGTCTTTCGAGCATGGTGATAAGTCCTTTGGGCCATCATTAAGTCCTTCGGGCATGATGCAGCAGCCATAGTAGCGTGAGGCCAGACGACGGTAGCCATAGTAACGTGAAGCCATATGTTAAATCCTTCGAGTTATTGGTAAGTCCTTCGGGCATGGTGTTAAGTATTTCGGGCATGATGCGGCAGCCATAGTAGCGTGAGGCCACATGATGGTAGCCAGAGTAGCGTGAAGCCAGATGTTAAGTCCTTCGAGCATGATGATAAGACCTTCGGGCCACCAGTAAGTCTTTTAAGAATGGTGATAAGTCTTTCGGGCCATCAATAAGTCCTTTAGGCATGATGAGGCAGCCATAGTAGTGTGAGGCTAGATGACGGTAGGCATAGTAGCGTGAAGCCAAATGTTAAATCCTTCGGGCCATCGGTAAGTCCTTTGGGCACGGTGTTAAGTCCTTCAGGCCACCATTAAGTCTTTCGAGCATGGTGATAAGTTCTTCAGGCCATTAGTAAGTCACCCATAGTAGCGTGGGGCCAGATGACGGTAGCGGAGTAGCGTAAAGCCAAATGTTAAGTCTTTCAGGCCATCAGTAAGTCCTTTGGGCACGATGATAAGACCTTCGGGCCTCCAGTAAGTCTTTCCCGCATGATGATAAGTCCTTCGGGCATTATGAGGTAGCCATTGTAGCGTGAGGCCAAATGACGGTAGCCATAGTAGCGTGAAGCTAGATGTTAAATCCTTTAGGTCATCAATAAGTCCTTCGGGCCATCATTAAGTCTTTCGAGTATGGTGATAAGTCATTCGGGCCATCAGTAAGTCCTTCGGGCATGATGCGGCAGCCATAGTAGCATGAGGCCAGACGGCGGTAGCCATAGTAGCGTAAAGCCAGATGTTAACTCCTTCGGGTCATCGGTAAGTCCTTCGGGCACGGTGTTAAGTCCATCAGGCCACCATTAAGGCTTTCGAGCATGGTGATAAGTCCTTCGGGCCATCAGTAAGTCCTTCGGGCATGATGCGGCAGCCATAGTAACGTGAGGCAAAATGATAGTAGCCAAAGTAGCGTGAAGCCAGATGTTAAGTCCTTCGGGCCATCAGTAAGTCCTTTGGGCAAGATGATAAGACCTTCGGGCCACCAGTAAGTCTTTCAAGCATGGTGATAAGTCTTTTGGGCCATCAATAAGTCCTTCGGGCATGATAAGGCAGCTATAGTAACGTGAGGCTAGTTGACGGTAGCCATAGTAGCGTGAAGCCAGATGTTAAATCCTTTATGTTATCGGTAAGTCATTCAGGCATGGTTTAAGTCCTTCAGGCCACCATTAAGTCTTTCGAGCGTGGTGATAAGTCCTTCGGGCCATTAGTAAGTCCTTCGGGCATGATGAGGCAGCCATAGTAGCGTGAGGCCAGATGACGGTAGCCGAAGTAGTGTAAAGCCAGATATTAAGTCCTTCGGGCTATCAATAAGTCCTTTGGGCATGATGATAAGAACTTCGGGCCATCGGTAAATCTTTTGAGCATGGTGATAAGTCCTTCGGGCATGATGAGGCAGCCATAGTAGCGTGAGTCTAGAAAGATCGGCATCCTTAGTAGCGTGAGTCTAGAGAGATTGGCAGCCTTAGTAGTGTTAGTCCATAAAGATCGACAACCTTAGTAGCGTGAGTCCAGAAAGATCGGCAGCCTTAGTAGCGTGAGTCTAGAAAATCGGCAGCCTTAGTAGCATGACTCCAGAAAATTGGCAGCCTTAGTTACGTGAGTCCAAAAAGATCAGCAGCTTAGTAGCGTTACTCCAGAAATATCGGTAGCCTTAGTAGCGTGAGTCCAGAAAGATCGGTAGCCTTAGTAGCGTGAGTCCAGAAAATTGGCACCCTTAGTTGCATGAGTCCAAAAAGATCAGCAGCTTAGTAGCGTGAGTCTAGAAAGATCGATAACCTCAGTAGCGTAAGTCCAAAAATATCGGCAGCCTCCGTAGCGTGAGTCCAGAAAGATCGGCAGCCTTAGTAGTGTGAGTCTAGAAAGATCGTCAACCTTAGTAGCGTGAGTATAGAAAGATCGGTAGCCTCATTAGTATGAGTCCAGAAAGATCGGCAGCCTCAGTAGCGTGAGTCTAGAAAGATTGGCACCCTTAGTAGCGTGAGTCCAGAAAGAACGGCAGCCTTAGTAGCGTGAGTCTAGAAAGATCGGCAACCTTAGTAGCATGAGTCTAGAAAGATCGTAGCCAGCTTGGTGTGAACCCCTAATTCAAAGATAAAGGTTCTATATATGAAAGGCCTATATTTTCGAGCCCTCGCAGTGAAAGGTTCTATATAGAAAGTTACCGTAACTACGAGATTTCAGAAGCTAAAAGTTCTATATAGGAATGACTGGCGTCTCCAGGGTTTGAAGACTAGCATTTCTATATAGAAGGAACTCCAGTCAGAAGAATACATCCGCGTCGCAGAAGGTTTTATAGAGGAAAAACCGCCACATTGAAAGTGAAGAGTTTTATATAGGAAGGACACCAAGCCTTACTGTCTCAGAGTGAAAAGTTCTATATAGGAGTGACTGATAACTCAAGGCTTCAAAGTGAAGGGTTTTATATAGGAAGAGTCTGTAGCTCCAAGATCGGAAGGTGACGAAGTTCTATATAGGAACAGCTTACAAGCCTGAAGATTCAGCTAAGGAAGAGCGGAGAGTTCCAAAAGAACATGTGATTCCGAAGCCAAAGACAAGGAAATGGTTTATGTTGTATAATGGAATTTATACATGTTTACTCATTAAGCTTTGTATATGGTCATTATGCATGGGAATGCTTAAATTGAGGTTTAGCAATGGGATTTGCTGTTGGTTAATGAAACATGTTGCATATGGGGGTTCTATTGTTGTTTTGGGAGGTGTTTTGTAAAATTCCCTGTTTGAGCAAGTTTGTTTTGTTGCTCTTGGTTTGTAAATGGCCATTACTGATTGCTTGTGGTGATGGGTTGAAGTTTCATGCTTTTCTTGATTGGTTTTTTAGGAGGCATGGCTCTAGATTTCCATTTGAAGTATAATGCCATGAATTGAAGTTGAAGTTAGGTTGTCTTGGAGTGGTTTGATCCTTGAGTATGTTGGATTTGTGCTAGGGGCATGTTAAGATGTTTTGGTTTGATCAAAAGCATATTAAACTAGCAAAAATAAACATTTTAGGTCCAGGCGTACTGGTACGAGTGTCCCTGTTTCGGTACGAGTAAGCCATTCCAGGCTTAGCGTACCAGTACGCAGGCAACTATTTCAGTACGGGCCTAGGCAAATTTGGCTAGTGTTTAGTACTCGGGGAGGCATTTTGATGCAGTATAGTGTTTTCATGAAGGGCGTTTTGATACGCCAGTGTTTCGGTACTCGGGGAGGCATTTTGATACGGTATAGTGTTTTCATGAAAGGCGTTTTGATACATGAAGGCGTATCGAAACAAAAATTGACTACTGGAATTTTGGGGTTTTAAAACAATGAAGGCGTATCGAAACACCCTTGCCATACCGGCACAGTGGTAGTTAAATTGGTTATTTTGGAATCTTCTGAAGTTCTATTTTCTTACGTTGTGGCCCCTCAATATTGTGGATGGAATTAAATGAGGTTGGATGATCTTTTTGGCTTGATTTTTAATTTGTGGGTATGAAACCTACTTAATTAAAGGTTGGTAATATAAAAATGAGTTAAGACCATGCATTTTTTTGAATTTGCAATTTGGTCCCTTAATTTCATTTGTGATCAACTAGATGTCAATTCTACGCCCAATTGAATTGGGTTTTCTCCAAAAATCAATATGTACATGTAGGATAATAATTTTGCATCTAGATAAGATAAAATAAAAAAATAGACGGGTTTCAGGTTTAATTCTTCATGGTTTACTTTGGTAAACCTAATATAGCTTGCTCAGTTCAGTCTTGCGACTAGGCTATGTCGAGGGGGTTACATTTGGTGGTATCAGATAGTTGGGAGTTGGTTTGATTGTTGTGATGTTATTGTGAGTTGTTATCTGATGTTTGACATGCATAATGATTGTAATATGCACGATGGTTATTGTATGCCATGTTGGGGGAAAATTTGGGAAACCCATTGCCTTATTAATATAGTCTGAAATGTTATGATTTTGAAATGGAAGTCTTGGATCCTTTCTTGAATCTAGCCTAATTGTTTTGTATTTGAACGATTATCATGCCTTAGATATATTGTACCATTCCCAACCAGAATGAAAACCAATGCTTAATAGCACTTAATATACTTTCAAACCCCTGCATATGTACTCAAAATCATGCATTGCCAGTAATTAAATCATACCATGTTTATCACCAAAACATGCAAACAATATGCTCATATCTAAGCCGATATTCAAGAGTAAAATAAGGGAAACTTACTTTCGAGCTAAGGTAAGTCTCTCACGCTTACCCTAAACTCCCAACAAACTTTAAAAACCTTTGTAAAGCATTTAAAAACCAGTTTCCACTCACCGATATGCTTCGCCTTTCTTGCCAACGCGATACAAGCTCCTAGCAAGCCACCAAAACAACGTCAAGCTTCATCGCCTTGATTATCCCTTGTTTTAAACAAATAAAACCAAAGGATAAATGCATTAAAATGCATTCAAACCATTGCCTAATAGCAATCTCCTGCAACTCCCAAGTTATCCACACGAAAACCATCTAAAACATACCAAAAGCATCATCAAACATTTCTGAAAACTTAACCCACCCATAAAACAACAATTCAACCCATCAACCAACATCTAATAACATTTGAAAACCCTTTCCTAACATCCTTTTACCTCCATCAAAGATTGAAATCGATTATCTCCACAAAAACTCAAATATTGCAACCTAAATAATTAGAGATTCAAGAGTTTCGGGATTCTATTGATAAAAACAACCTATCAACATCAAAACGCATCCAAAACATATATTAAATCAATCTCAAATACTGGAAATCGGAACCACTTCAGAAATTACCATATTTTATCAATATTTCAAAAAAAATCAATTAAACATTGATAAAACATTAAAATCACATTACAACTTATAAATCAAGGATCAAATACTTGGGAATATCAATAAAGAACCATTTAACCGAGGTGATCACAGACCTTACCCCTGTTATGTGATTTCTCCCTCAATTGGATTGTTTAAAGCTAAGAAAACATAAGATTTCAATGAGATTTTGAAAAACAAAGATAAAGAATCAAATTAAAATCAATAATCTGAGTGAAAAGAGTCCATCACGTCTGCATTTTGATGAAATTCTGAGTGTTTGGAAGAAAAGAAGTTAAGAGAAAAGGTTTAGGAAAAAGTTACATAAATTTCTTTTAAAAGCTAATAACTAACTTTAGATATTTAATCTTTCTTAACACCCTTTTAAAACACGTGTTTAAAATGATTTAATTCAAGGGAGAAACCACCAGCAAACAATTGGTAGATTAGCTCCTTAAGGATTTTAAGGATTTGACCCTTTTGATTTTAGTCACTTTAAAACTGTTTTCAAAAATGGCATTTTGGTCACTAACCCAAAATGTCATATTTCCAAATTCCTTTTTTTCTAAAATTGATTCCACTAGAAATCAATATATATTAAAAGATGGTTTTTAACTATTTTCCATATTTTTATCTCAGCGAAAAATATACGATCCTGAATCCGACTCGAATCTCTAACCCAATCCACTAGACCGTCTAATAAACCTCAAATGACCGAATCTCTGACCATCCTCCCTACACTAAAAATGTCCACGCCCATGCCCGCAAACTCTCTGTGCTACAACAACAGGTACAAGAGCCTGACCTTTCCTGACTAACTGCGGACAATCTCACCTAATATGATCCCATGATCTACAACTCCAAGAAGTGCCAAGAGCACCCCAGCACTCCCCCAAATTTTTCCTACCATATTGCTTACACTCAGATACTCCATAATTGGTATTCTGACCTTGGGGTCCACGTCCGGCACCATTCCCTTCACGTCTCTGATCAGGACAATACCTTTTATCTCTATGCCTCCTACCAACATCTAATTCAACACTTCTTTTTCTAGTAAAAGAACTCCCAGAATGAGCAGACAACCCCAAATTCTATTCTATGTCCTTAGCTCGAGAAACCAGAACATCAAACTCTATATAATCAGTAGCCATCATGTATGTCTTCACCTTCTCGACCAAATTATAACAGAACTGGTCGCATCGTTGTCGCTCATTAGGAACCAATTCAGGAGCATATTGGCTCAACTGGACCAATTGGATCTCATACTCAGAAACATACATGTTTCCCTGTTCCAAAGCCATAAACTGCCTCTTCTTCTCATCTTGATAACGGGAACCCATATACTTCTTTTAGAAGACAACACCAAAGAATTCCCATGTCACATCAGCAGGTGCCAAGCCCGCGATAGTAGTTGTCCACCAATTGTAAGCATCACCCTAAAGCAATGACATTATACAACCCAGCTTACGTACATCTGTACACTCCATCTGGCCAAGGATCCTCTCTGTGCTAGCAAACCACTCTTCGTCTGCTTCAAGAGCCAAACCTCTAAACTCGATACCACCCAAGCTACGTAGACGCTCCGAAGGTAATTTGGTATTAATAGCTGTAAGTGCCGATGCAGGTACTTGCACTCTGACTATGGCTGCCTAGAAAGCTCTTGTCATCACTTGGATTAACAGTGTCATATTACAAAAAATAGGTCCTTGTCATGCCTGAGGCGTACCACCTCAACTCCAACACTAGCAAGGGGAATCAGTGGAAGAGGAGGCAACTCATCATCTTGCCTATCTACCACAATCCCCACATGAGCTATAGTATCTCGTCTCAGTCCCACACGCAATAATATGAGTCTAAAACATGATATTGCAATAAAACAAAATAATTAGGCCAACTTGTAGCAAGAATCCAAGTCACTCTTGTTAAAAACAAAATCATTTAACTCTAGTAGTAAAAAAAGATTGTGTCCCAAAGTTTAAACCCCAAACATATCATATTTCGATCATAATCATTCAAAACCAAACACCGTACATATCAAATAACATATTCATATAATAACAATCAACCAAACAACCATAACCCACCTCTCAACAATCAAAACATGCCTCTGATACCAACAAATTTAACCCCTTTGACTGTGCCTAGTCGCAAGACTGAACCGAGTGAGCTTCATTAGGCTTTGCCAAGACAAACCTAGAAGATTTACATTGAACATAGTCCATTTTTTATTTTATCTTATCTAAATGCATATTTAAGTCCTAGGGTGATCATACTGGTTATGGTAAAAATTACAACTCAATCGGGAGTCGATTTGACATCCAAATGTATGAATTTGCAAATTATGGACTAAAATGTAATTTCCAACAATTAAGAGAACATTCATGAAATTAAAGTTACCAATCCTTAATTAGTCATATTTCATACATTCAGGTTAAATCTCAGCTTAAAATAAGTATCCAAACTTATTTAATTGCATAATTATGAAACAGGGACTCGAATACAAAGCATACAAACTACAAGAGGCATCTTAACTGAAATAACGACCGGCGTACTAGTACGAGTTGTTGCCGTATCGCAACAAGGTTAAAATACAGAGGCGTACCGATAAGTTACCAAATTCAACTTGGTCACATTGCCTCTTATTACTACTTAGTATTTATAAAACCATACTTCAAAAATTTCTCAAGCCTTGGATCTCCTCTTGCGTACTTGCTTTCCGGAAGGGCCTATTTCTCTGCATTGATGAGAAAGTTTTTCAGACAATCTTTCGTTCCCTCTCCTAAAGCTATAGGATTCAACTCTCATGCTTTACCCAATCAAAATCAAAGGATTAAAACACATCCTTGCATCTCTAAAACCAACAAACACAACTTCGCCTCACAATAACCCATCAAACACCCTTCTAAAACAACTAAAATCATCATCAAACCACATCTAAACAAATACCAAACAAAACCTAATGATTCTAACCTCTTAAACATCAATTAACAACCAAAAACATCTTAATTATGTCCTTCTACCTCCAGCACCTCTACAACACCAAGATCACACCAAAATCTATCTATATACAACCTAGAAAACTAGCAATTCACATACTTTCGGGATTACTTTAATTATTCACTTCTTTCAACAATAGAACACATCTTAAAAAAGATCTAAACCATTCCAATTCAATACAAAACAGATACAAATTAGTATTTATCCATTTTCCACATAAAACTTAATTTAATTACCAAACCCATGTTTAAAACATAACTCCATAACATAAATCAGTTGTAAAGGATCAAGAACTTGGGAATTTCATTAAAGAACCTTTAATTAGAGGAGAGAAACAAAAATCACCTCTAATTGTTGATTTCTTCCTTAATTGGCAAAGATTGATTGAAATCCAAGTAGATTTTGCAATAGGAATTAAAGAAATCACTTAGGAAACAAAAAGGAAATCAATAAGAATTGATTCTTGAGAATTTTGAGGTTAAAATCTTAGTTTGGATGCTGGGAGAGTTGAGAGAAAAAAGTAGAAAGAAAAGTAGTTACATAGGAAAGTGATTTATAAAACTAGGAATCCTTTTAATAAATTCTATTTTGTCTTGATAATAAAACCAAGTAAAAACCTTTTTAAAATAGCCTAAATCAATGTAAAATTTGATGGCGATGCATGCGCATCAAGGGTTGCCAAGGCATGCGCATCCATGGTTGCCTTGGCAACTAATAGTTGCTAATCTGGGGATGCATCGCATATCTCTAAATCCGCATCCTCTTCCCTATTGCGTTCTAAGCGTGATAAGTGATCGGCCACTTGATTTTCTATTCCTTTCTTGTCCTTAATTTCAATGTCAAACTCTTGTAAAAGCAATATCCAATGAATCAAATGAGGTTTGGCATCATTTTTAGCAAATTGATACTTAATTGGCGAATGGTTCCTATCGACAATTACCTTTGTACCAATCAAATAGGATCGAAACTTGTCAAATGTGAAAACAACGGCTAGTAACTCTTTCTCCATTGTTGTGTAATTGACTTGAGCACTATTAAGAGTTTTACTAGAGTAGTATATCACATTAAAGGTCTTACCTGTGCGTTGACCTAGGACTGCTCCTACCACGAAATCACTTGCATAACACATAAGCTCAAAAGGTAGCATCCAATCTGGTAGAACGATAATGGGTGCCGAGGCAAGCTTTTCCTTTAGGGTTTTGAATGCATGGGCGCAAGAATAATCAAAATTTAAGACTTTATCTTGTTCAAGCAAATTGCACAAGGGTTTAGTAATTTTAGAAAATTTATGAATGAACCTCCTGTAAAAACCTGGATGTCCAAGAAAGCTTCGGATTCCTTTAACCGAACTTGGTGGGGGTAATCTCTCGATCACGTCCACCTTGGATTTGTCTACTTCAATTCCCTTGGATGAAATCTTGTGGCCAAGCAGTAGTCCTTTATCTACCATAAAATGGCACTTCTCCTAATTAAGGAATAATTTGGTTTCATCACATCTTGCCAACACCTTCTCTAAATTGCCGAGGCAACTGTCGAAGTCATTACCAAAAATAGAAAAATCATCCATGAAGATCTCAAGGAAGTCTTCGACCTTGTCTAAAAAGAATGCCATAGTGCATCTTTGGGAGGTTGTCGGGACATTACCCAATCGGAACGACATCCTTCGAAAAGCATAAGTACCGTATGGGCATGTGAAGGTTGTTTTTTCTTGATCTTCTGGTGCTATGGAAATTTGATTGTAACCTGAATAACCATCAAGAAAACAATAAAAGGGTTTACCCTGCAAGATGGTCAAGCATTTGATCAATAAAGGGTAATGAGAAGTGAACTTTCCTAGTGGCTTTGTTTAGCTTTCGATAATCCATACAAACCCTTCAACCGATCACAGTCCTGGTTGGAATGAGTTCATTATTTTCATTACTTACCACCGTTATACCTCCCTTTTTTGGTACACATTGTACCAGACTTACCCATGTACTATCCAAGATAGGGTATATGATGCCAACGTCAAGCCACTTGATGATTTCTTTCATTACAACCCCTTTCATGGCATGATTCAGTCTTCTTTGGGCCTCAATCGAAGGTCTATGATCATCTTCCAACAAAATCTTATGCATGCACACTGCCAGGCTAATTCCTTTCAAGTCGGCAATTGTCCACCCTATTGCCTTCTTGTGTAGCATCAACATTTTGATCAGCTTCTTTTCCTGCTCAGGCTGTAACTTAAAGGAAATAGTTATACACAATGTATTATCGGTTCCCAAGTAAGCATATTTGAATTGTCCTGGCAATTGTTTCAACTCAAGAATCGGTGGTTGTTCAATGGAGGGCTTTTTGAGTTTACCTTCCTTACCTGAGTAATCCAGTGGTTCCAAGTATGTACCTAGTCGATTGACTAACCAATTTACCTCTTCTTATTGTTCCTCATCGATCGGTTCTTCATACTCCTCAGGTTCCTCTTGTTCGGCAATGTAGTTGTCGATGCAACTAAATTCCTCCTCAAAATCAAGCTCTACCATGACATGAAGAAGTTGGCATTCTTCCAAATCATTGGCATGCCTTAGTGTTTGGAACACATTTAGTTTAACTTGCTCATCATTCACCCTCATCGTGAGGTCTCCCTTTTCAACATCGATCAAGGTTCTCCCTGTTGCTAGGAAGGGTCTCCCGAGAATGATAGGTGCATGTTCATCTTCTTCTCAATCCAAAACAATAAAGTCATCAGGAAAAATAAATTTATCAACTTTTACCAGTATGTCTTCGATTTTTCCCTCTAGATGCACATAGGATCTGTCGGCTAGCTGTAGCTTAACTGTTGTAGGTCTTACCTTCCCGATTCCTAGTTTCTAGAAAACTGATTTATGCATCAAGTTTATGCTTGCTCAAAGATCACATAATGCTTTCCTGACATACTGGTTTCTGATGGAACAAGGTATTGTGAAACTTCCGGGATCCTTCAATTTGGGTGGCATGCGATTGTGCAACATGGCCACGCATCCCTCTGTTGCGAAAACTGTTTCAAACTCTCCTAGCCTTGTTCTCTTGGACACAATGTCTTTCAAAAACATGGTATAGTTCGGCATTTGTTCAACTGCTTCAACTAATGGCAAGTTGATGTGGACTTGCTTAAGGATATCAAGAAACTTCTTGAATTGATATTCTTGCTTTTGTCGCTTCAACCTTTGTGGGAATGGTGGTGGAAGTCGGATATCTTTGATCATTTCATTGGTCTGGAACCTGATTGACGGCATTGCCGAGGCAATTGGAGTTGCCGAGGCATTGTCAACAGGGGTTGTCGTGGTGTGCCTATCATTTGTTGTTGCGACATCCTTATTGCTGGTTACCGAGGCATGCTTATCGCTAGTTGCCGCGGCAATTCCTGGTTCAGCATCTGAGGCTTTGTGGCTGAGTTTGTCTTGTTCTTTTTGTGGAGTTTTGTTTGATGAGCAAGCTAGAGCCTCTTTAAGTTGTTGGCCACTTCTAGTTGTGAGCGCCTTACATTGCTCATGGCCAGTTCCTCTTGCGACTTCAGTATCGCTAGGTAAACCTCCTTGCGGTCTAGTATTCAGGTTTTGAGCAAATTGTCCGACTTGATTTTCTAATGACTTGATTGCCGCCTCTTGGTTTTGCAATATCATCTCGGTCCTGTTAATAAAAACATCAATTCTTTTTATGAAGTTACTATTCTCAGCCATACAAGATTCAGTTTTCAACATAAAAGATTGAGAAATTTTCCAAAGAACTAGATGTTGTCGGTTGTTGCTGCGGCTAGTATTACCGTGGCATATTCTATTGGAATCTCGATGCTTGTGCATTCTGATTGTTCTGGTTTAGAGCATTGTTGGGATTACTCCATGAAAAATTTGGGTGCTTCTTGCAAGCTGGATTGTATGTATTGGACATCACATTGTTGTTTCGATTGTAATTCCCACATAAAAGTTGGATCCCGGATTCTACATACATTTAGAAGAATCATGGTTACCACCACATAACTCACAAAAGGAATCCATTACCTTGACTTCCTGTGTATTGTTTGGTTTCTACATGTTTTGGACCATCTTGGCTAGAGTGGCCAATTGTGCCGAAATTGAGTCTGATGATCCCAATTCATATATTATGGCTTAGCATCTAAATCATCCTCTTCTAGCAGAGGGGAATTGATAATCATTCTGGGCAAGCTTGTTTAGAATTTGCATTGCTTCCTCCGGTGACTTATCTAGGAGTATGTCATTTGCCGAGGCATATAGCATCATCCTTGTTGGTGTATTCAAAGCGTTGTAAAACATTGTTACTTGTGTCCACACTGGGAAACCGCGTAGGGGGAATTTGTGTAGAAGTTCTCTATATCGCTCTCAAGCCTCGTATATGGATTCATCATCTATCTACCGAAAAGAAGAAATTTTGTTACGAAGCTTATCAGTCAAATTTGTAGGATTAAATCGAGCAAGGAAATCACGACAAAGATCGGTCCAAGATCCTATTGATTCGGCAGGAATACTATTCAACCATGTTTTCGCCCTATCCCTCAGTGAATAGGGGAATAATCTTAGTCGTAAAACATCGGGGGTGACTCCTTGTATTTTGAATGAATTGCAAATCTCGAGGAAATATTTAAGATGTTGTCATGCATCATCAGTTGCATAGCCGCCAAATTGACCAATTGTGTTGATCATATTGAAAATCATCGGTTTCAACTGAAAGTGGTTGCTTCAATTTCAGGTGTGACAACTCCTGGATTAAGTCCTTCAAGATCTTCTTCAAGATAGTCTCGAATAGTTATGTTTCGTGCAAGAATCACTCATCTTGCTGGAACATCTTGATTCATATTGCCTTTTTAATTAGGCGTTGCTACTCTTAACCTTCGTCCGAGTCTTTGCAATGTTCGTTCGATTTCAGGATCAAAGGGATATTCTGGTGTAACCGGTCTCGCCTGGCCATATAATGCAAAACCAAAGTTTGTTAACCCTTTGAATCTTAAACAAGAAAAATAAAAACAAAGTTGCTATTGCCAATCCCCAGCAGCGGCGCTAAAAACTTATTGCGCGTAATAAGTGCTCCACAATTGTGCAAGTGTACACGTCACAAGTTATAGTATAAAAGATATCGTCTCCCCAGGAATTGGTGCTACTTCAAGAATCTAATCTCTTGCACTATAAAAAGTAAAAGAACACAAGTAGAAGATTGTAGGAGTTTAACTAACAACTAAACTAGAAAGTAAATAAGTAAAAGAAGAAGTAATCAAATGAGAGAGAATAGGCCAGGTTATCGTGAGGAGTGATAGCCGGTTGGATCGTCTTGGTAAAATAGTGCAACGGCAACTCAGTTGCCGTGGCAACTTGCACAGCGGGGTTGCCGTGGCAACTTCCAAGCGGGGTTGCCGTGGCAACTAATCGACGGTTGCCTGGGCAACTAGCTAGGCAACTACTGGGGTGGTTGGGCAACAACTTCAAGGTTCGGTGGAGGGTTCTTCAATGGTTTCTTCTTATCCCTAACTCGAAACTCTAGCTAATTGTGCATGCCTTGACAATACATCCCTGCGTGAATCAAGGGTGAACAACAACCAATCTTGCGCTCCTCTTAGCCGTTGAAATCCTTAACTTATTCCTAAGTCGGATTAATCTTCACCATCAATAGATTGAATAAAGACCATACTCATTCGTTTCTTGAATCTAACTCTCCCGATATTAGATAAATAGCTGAAGTTACTAGATCCTATCCCAATTCACTCGCAGAGAAGAAGAAAAAACAAGAATGAGTAAACCTTGAATTGAAAGTGCAAACTCTTATTACCTAAACAAAATCCAATTGTTTCTCACAAACACAAAACACAATAACCTTAGCCAAATTGATTTAGTTCATGTCTAGGTTCCAAAGAAACACAAAACAAAGAATTCCTAACATAAACCTAATTGAACAAGAAAAGAAAAAGATGAAGAATGGCTGAAGCCTTGTCGAAATCTCTCCTTTCTCTCCCTCTTATCGAAATCTCTTCTTTCTCTCCCTATGGAGTTGACGGCTTGGTCCTCAATTTATAGGGCTAGGTCAAAGTCTTTTTTGAGGGTGAAGTTAAGTTGGAATTAAATATTATTAAAGAATATAATTCTTTATTATATTTAAATTCCTTCTAGAACTTCACATGTCTTCTTGGGATCTAATTTCTCTTTAACCTCTTCATGGAAATCAAACTCTTTTGGGATTTAACTTTGCTCCACGTCATCTTAGGCTTATCTAGTCACTAATTTTGACTGCCATATAATATTATCCATTATCGACAATTGCCCTGGCAACTAGCTCGGCATCTCCTTCATACATTGCCCTGGCAACTGGTTCCAGCCTTGCTTTGGCAAGCGATTCTGCACAACACAAAAACAAACCAAAGCAGTATATTTTTCCACAAAATTAAGCAAAATATGAAATCAAGCTTGTCCACCAAGGAAACAATTGAAACATGCATGAATGGCTAATAATGCAACTAATATGAGCCAAAGTCTAGCAATAATATGAATAAAAAGGGTAATAAAAATAGTACTTTTGAACACTTAACATTTGTCTCGGTAAACCCTATTGTAGCTTGCTCGGTTTAGTCTTGCGACTAGACCAGGTCAAGGGGGTTACAGGCTAGGTGCCATTCTCGATTTCATTGTATTTGTTTATTGCGTTTCCATCATTGAAATTAAGGTATGGATACATGAAAACCTTTTTGAAGGTATCATTGGTAAGCTTATTGCATTGTTACATTATTATTGATTCATGGTATTGTCATTGATAACTTTGAAATATTGTGAAAGGCCATATTGATCATGATATACCGTTATTGATAAGTTAACATTGATATTGTTATTGGCCTAAGTATTGAATCCTTGGATATGAATGGACATGGGGTACAATTGGCATGCCATATGTAACGCCCCAATTTTGGGCCTAGCGATTTTGGGGCTGGTTAGACGATCCAGTGGACCAGGTTAGAGATTCGAGTCGGATTTGGGAGCAAATATTTTTCCGAAAGATAAAAATATGGAAAAATGTTTAAAATCATATTTTATTATATTAAAAAATATTGGTGAAAGCAATTTTGGAAAACGAGCCTTGGAAGAGTGACATTTTGGCTAGTGACCAAAATGCAATTTTTAAAAATTGTTTTTAGAAGGTGACGTTTTGTAAAGAGTCAAAACTTAGAATCTTTAAGGAGCTATTTTACCATTTGGTTTAATCAAAGTATTCCCTTAATTAGGATTATTTTAAGAAGGTTTTAATTGAAAGAATTATATGGAATTTAGTTAAAAAGGTAGTTATCTTTCTAAAACACATTTTGACGTAACTTTTCTTTTCTCACATTTTCTCTCAAAACACTCTCAGCCAAACACTGTTTTTCCATCAAATATTTAAGGTAACGATCTTAATTCCCAAGTTCTTGGCTCTTTACATATGTTTTCTAATAGGTTTTGATTAATTAATTATGGATTTGGCTTAATTGATGTTTAATTGAAGGATCTTGTGATTTTCGATTTTGATCTACTTTTCCAGTGTTGTTGTAACCCTCGACCTGGCCTAGCCGCCAAACCGACCTGAGCGAGTCACATTAGGTTTACCGAGGTAAACCATGAGAAGAAACCCCAAAACGAGACCATTTTTTTCTTTTATCTTGCTTAGATGCTTAATTAATATCCTACATGTTCATGCTGACAGCAGATGAAACCCAAATCAATCGGGCGTCATTTTGACATCCAATTGATCTCAAATGAAATTTAGGGACCAAATTGTAATTCTTGAAACTTACAGGATTAAAGCTCATCTTTATGTTACCCAACCTTAATTAATCAGGATTCAATCATACATCTCAAATTTCAGCTCAATTCGATCACTCAAGGGCATTTAATTGCATAAACAAAACTCATGGACTAAAATACACAGGCCAAAACCGTGCTACAGTGACATTAACAGCTCCATTTTGATACACCTCATTTTGATACAGTTGAAATCCTTAATGACCATACCGATACAGGTTCACGTGTTTCAGTACATGGGTTTGGATTGAAAAAGAAATTTTCTAGAGGCTAAAGCTCTTATCGAAACACCCTCCTCCGTACCAGTACGCTAGGCCAAAATTGCCTTGGCGTATCAGAATGCCTATGGCTCGTACCGATCCCCCAAGCCTGGAAATACCCAGCCGTACCGATACGGTCCCATGCGTATCGATACGCCTAGACCTGTAATGTCACTTTTTGCTGATTTTTCATCCAAATAACACACTCAAATCACTCCAACAAGTTTAATACATAACACCAGCATACTAGGCATACCACAAGCATCCAAGCTTCATAAACTTAGCATCCTAACATGGCATCTTTGCATCAAATGAAATGCTCGAGGCATGCATCCTAGTTTTCATCCAAGAAATATCTCAAAAAAATGTAAACCAACACTAAAATACCAACTTTATAGGCCTTTTACAACTCAAGAGCAAATAAGCATCATGCTCAAACAGGGAGTTCAACAAACATCTCCCAAACCCAAAACAAGTACCCTATTGCCTTTATTCTCATAGTCTAAACCAAACATACTTTGTTAGCCAAGTCTTTCTAGGATCCCCTTGCTTCTTGCTGCCTTCCGAGACCTTAATTCTTTACATTGATGGACAATGAGAGCGTAAGCACACTAGGCTTTGTGAGGAGTGCTCATATACAATACACCATCAATGCATTTAAAACCATTGTTCAGTAGCACATTAGAAATCCCTTTTTAAATCATACTTTTCATCATATAAAACATCATGCCTTCAAAAACCATGCACTTAACACTTTCAAACCCAGCATATTAAACCATATGCTACATGTATCATTAACCAACATCAAATCCCATTACTAACCTCAGTTCAAGCCTTCCCATGCATAACAACCATGTGCAAAGCTTAAAGAGTAAACATGTATAAATCACATTATACAACATAAACCTTTCAATGATACATTAACAATTATATTGGCTTACAAGTGATCATTAAACAAGTCCAATACCAAAAGAGTTCATTGGATACACGGATTCAACAAGTGTTCAACTAACACTTCAAGCCATCTCAATTGGAATAGCGATACAATAACAATCGTGGTACATTACCAAATGGGTACTTACACAACCCTAGGGGACACCAACCCCTTTCATTGGTTAGACGCTTAATCCACTAACGGGAGTTTTCGGTACTATTTAACCCCTCTACCGTCAGGGTACTCGGATGGTGTTTTCGTTACACAGATCTAAACCTATCAACATCAAAGGTGACTTATTATAGTGCACTCAATCCTATGGCCGACCAACTATATCCGATAACAATTTTAAAACCACATCACTTGCCAATATAATTAACCATTTTAACATTTACCTCATTGTTTTTTAACAAGCACTAACCAATCCTTTTTCCAAAGCAATAACCATGCTTTAAGCCACAAGTATAGACCACTTACTTACAAGGATCACTTACCATGTGCATCCTTCAGCCTTTAATGCTCAAATAGAGTATTTCAAATACTTTAAAACATGCTTAAACAGTAGGTAACATGTGAATTAAAACAAGTGCATGAAACCATTACAACATAGCACGACCGAAAGAGCAAATCCATTTTACTTACTTCCGAGTTTAAACTAGCGTATCAAGCTAAGTTTAAACTCCCATAAACCACCTTTAAAACATTCCAAAGCTGGAATCCACGTTCTCACTTACCAATACGCGAAACCTCGATTCACCAACGCGAAATCAAGTGTCTGAAGCCTCCAACGCTTCACCATTCACTTATGGATCAAGTTCCCCTGCTTTGACCACAACACAACAGAGGATTAATGCATCTCAATGCATTCAAGACATTGCACTAACAAATCCTTTCGGATTTCCATAATCCTTACAAGATTACCCATCCGCAACAACCGAAATCATCATCAAAACCTTCTTAAACACAACCCAGCCACAACCTAACAATCTAATACCACTTTTATCAACAATCAACACCTAAAAGCAGAATCAAAACAACCTAACACACCTTGCATTCACGCAGTCACCAAAACACCCCAAGAACACAAATCTAGCAACATAAATAATTAAAGATTCAAGAGTTTCGGGATTCCATTGACAATAACAACTTGTCAACATTATAAAATATCCAAATATGAATTAAATCATACTCAATTACCAGAAAATAGATTCAATCCGTGAATCAACTCATTTCTACTAAGTAACTCAATAAATCATTGAAAATTATTAAAATCAAAGTAGAAACACAAAATCAAGGATCAAATGCTTGGAAATTTCAGTAAAGAACCATACAATAGAGGAGATCTCAGGCCTTACCCCTATTGTGAAGTTTCTCCCTCAATTGATTTGATAAAACCTAAGAAACACAAGATTAATGTAAGATTTTGTATAAACAATCTTAGTTAAACAATTTGAAACCATAAAATCAAGTTAGAAACAATCTCACCTCTAGAATTTGATGAAAACTTGAGTGTTTGGCTGAGGAGAGAATGAAGAGAAAATTAGAGAGAGAAATAACGTGATTTATTTTCCAAAACCAGTAACCACCTTTTAACCAAAAATCTCTTTTAATTGAATAATAAAAACATGTTAAAATAAGTCTAATTAAGGGAGAAACCATTAGAAACAAATTGGTAAAATAGGTCCTTAAAGATTCTGAGAATTTGACCATTTTCATTTTAGTCACTAGAAAATTGCAGTTTTCAAAACATGCATTTTGGTCACTAGCCAAAATGTTTAACTTCCAAAACTCATTCTCCAAAATTGATTCCACTAAAAATATATTGTCCCGAATCTGACTGGAAACACTAACTCAATCCATTGGACCGTGTAATAACCCCCAAAACTGATAGGCCCAAAAATCGGGGCGTTACAGCTGTTGATTGATTTCAATCTTATTTTGGATGTATTATAATGTGGAAAAGTTGTTTTTAATAATGGAATCCCGAAATTGGTTGAATCTCTAATTGTTAGGTTGTTAGTTAAGGGTTTTTGGAGTATTTAAGGTGTTTAATCATTTATGAAAGTAAAAGGATGTTGGGAATGTGTTTTTAGATATCAGTTGATGAAGCTTGATTTTTGAATCGCTATATTATGGCTGAGTTAAGATTAAGTAGTGTTTGAGGTCGATTTCGGTAAGTTTTGGATGAGTTTTGAGTGGCATCTTGAGAGCTACGGGATTTTGGGTTGAAATAGAGTATTGAATGCATTTTATTGCATGTTTCCTCTGGTTTTGTGTGGCAGAAACAAGGGATAATCAAGGCGTATCATCTTAAGGTGGTTCTAGACTTGCAGGACTTTGTTTCGTGGTAGCGAGCAAGACGAAGTGAAATCAGTGAGTGGAAACGGTATTAAAAGTCTTTCAAAGGTTTGAAAGTGGTTTTGGGGGTTTAGGATAAGTTTGAAACACTTACCTAAGCTCGGAAGTAAGTTTACCTCTTTTTCTCTTTAATATCAGTTCCGATATGAGCATGTGTAATTCATGTTTTGGTCATAAAAACGGTTTGCTTTTACTTACTGTAAATGCATGATTTTGAGTACATATGTAGTGGCTTAAAAGTGTATTAAATGCTATTGAGCATTGGTTTTTATTCTAGACAGGAATGTGATATTGCTATGGTAATGTGATTTGCATATGTGGGGATTTTGTGTAATGCATTGTAAAACAATGAGTAAATGGTTTTGTAAATGATATATTGGCTATGTGACAAGGTGAGAAAACATTCAGATATAGTTGGCATGCCATAGGATAAAGTGCACTATAATATGTTTAAAAATTGATCGTGGTTAAGGCTCCTTGAGGTATAGCGGTCGGCTACTCGGACTATGTTGTTATCACTTGTGTTGAGCGGTCGGTTCCCCTTGTTGATGTAAAGCTTATGGTCGGCAAGGTTGTAAAGTCATGTGGTCGGCATGAGGTAGTCTTGATGATAGTTGGTCATTAAGAGAGATCCTTGTATCCGATGTGTAAAGTTAACAGTCACGTAACAAAAGATTAGCGATCAGCTAATCAAGGATAGTGGTCGACTATCTTGAGTCACTATAATTGCCAATATATGAGAATTCTAATGTTGAGCCTATTTTAATGCTTTGGGATTTAAGCATGGTTATGTATATAATGTTTTGGGATTTAAGCACGGATATATGTTTGATGCTTTGTGATTAAGCATGTTTTGATTTGAAATTATTGGAACTTGCTTAGGTCGTAAGCATGGTTTGAAAACAATAGTTGGTTTCCAAGGGTTTTAAATGCATCATCGTTTAAGAGAATCCTCACTAAGCCTGTGTTCTTACGCTCTCTTTTCTCTAATGATGTAGAGCATTAAATCTTGAAGGCAGCAAAGGCAAGGATTAAGTGATCCAAAGACAAGGCTATTTGAGTATGAACTCAGTTTTAGTTTTCGGTTAATAAGGCAATGTGTTTGCCATGGATTTTTAGGATTTGTAACTCAGTTTTACCTAGTTTTGAGCATGTGTAATGCTGTGATTTTGGAGTTTGATTGTTGATGTTTCGCTTATCATGCACCTTTACCTGTGATTGATGTTATATGGTTACCTAGGTATGCATCTAGATGGTTTTGCTTGGATGACATGTTTTGATGAGCTAATCTTGTTGAGCATGGTATTGATGTGTTGTTGGTATGGTGTTCTTGCTGATAATTTCATAGTTAGGCATTTTGGTATGTTTGGTGGTGAGTTATAGGGAGCATACCTCTAGATCAACCTTTTGGGGGGCGTAATCTTGTGTTGTAGTTAAACCTTGGTACAATTGTTGTTAAATTTGATGTTGGATGCTTATATGTATGTATGTAAGTTGCTAGGACCTAAATGCATCTACTTTTGTGTGAAAAACCAGCTAAGAATGTCATTACAGGTCTAGGTGTATCGAAATAGGTGTCATCGTACTGGTACGGCTAGGCCATTTCAGGCATAGCATTTTGATACGCGGGAGGGTGTTTTGATACGGGCCTTCCTTTCTAGGCTTAACGTTTCGGTACTCGAGCAAGTGTTTCTATACGGTCACAGGAATTTTTTCCAGGCGTACTGATACGTGAACAAGCGTTTCGGTATGGGTTTTAGCTATTGATTTTGAGTTATTGAGAACGTAAGGGCGTATCGAAACACGAGTCTACGTACCTATATGAGTACCGTTAAGTTTGTTATTTTAGAATCTTAAAAGTTTTTGGTTTTTTCATTTTGGCCCCTGAGTTTTGGGAACACAATTGTATGAATTGAGATGATTAAATTGATCTGGAATTTATCATGTTGGCATGTAAATAGACTAATTGAGGATTGGTAACCTTAAATTCAATTTCGGTTTTGTATTTTAAAGTATTTATGTTTTAGTCTTCAATTTTGAATATGATGCAATTGATTGTCTTTTGTGACTCGTTTCATTCGAGAACTTAACCACTACGAGTATGAACATGTAGGAATAATAATTTACATTTAGACAAGATAAAAGAAAAAAAATGGACTGGCTTTTTGTAACCTTTCTCCAGTTTGCTTCGGTAAACCTAATGTAGCACTCTCGGTTCAGTCGACCATCAAGGCCGATCTAGGGGATTATATTTGTTGGTATCAGAGCCAGGTTATGAAAGGTTGGGATGTTGTTGTTTGGTTGTATATCATTGTTGGTTATGCACGGTGATTTTAAACATGTACGGTGATTGATTTACATCATGTTGGGGTATAAATTGGGAACACATTGCCAATTATCAAAGTCTTAAAATGTTTTATAAGGCGGTCTTGGATCCCTTGCCTTGTGTTAGCATGACTTTAATGTGTTTTGATGCTTTTGTTAGTATAGCTCGACGTGAGACACGTTCTATGGCTGGTAATGCTAGAATCGGGCATAATAACACTGAGGAAGAGAATCCCACTAATGTTTTACCTCCTCCTCCTCTATTGGTTCTACCGGTCAATGTTAGGGCAAGGCAAATAAGGCCAGGGTGTTTCGGTACAGGTAGGGACATTTTGATATGCCAATTTGTTACTAGAATTTTACTTTTTGAAGAATAAGTCGTGTACCGAAACACCAAGGGACCGTATCAGTACGGTGTGAAATGATTTTAAAACGTATTTCATCTCGAAACGGCGTATCTGCACAGGTCTTGCCATATCGAAACAAAGAGTTCACAATCGTATCGATACAGAACTCAACGTATTGATACGTATATCGTTTTTTCTATTAATGTCCTGGAAAGGCAGTTTTGGTTTCTTTCATTTTAGTCCCTAAATCTAATTTTGCCAATTATTTGAGCATGGATGATCGTTTGAAGCTGATTTTGGACATATAAGCATGAAATGTACTAAAATAAAGGTTGGTAACTTAAAAATTAGAAAAGTCCTTTAATTATGCTGAAAGTACGTTTTGGTGCCTAATCGTGTTTGGGGTCAATTGGATATTGTTACGATTCTCGATTGAGATGAGTGCTCACCTGTGAATAGTATGATCATGTAGGAAAGCATTAATGCATCTAGACAAGATAAAAGAAAAAAAAATAGACGTGTTTTTGGTTTAATCTTCCCGATGTACTTCGGTAAACCTAATGTAGCTTGCTCGGTTCGGTCTTGCGACTAGGCTGGGTAGAAGGGGTTACATCTGAGGTTCACATCAAGGTTTTGGAAATGTTTACATCAGGCTTTGGGTTCGAGGTTGAGTTTCAATACCGCGTATCATCCTCAGACGGATGGGCAATCTGTGCGTGTTATCCAGGGTTTGGAGGATATGCTAAGGTGTTGTATTATTGAGTTTCAAGGAACCTGGGAGAAGCATTTACTGTTTGTGGAATTTGCTTATAATAACAGCTATCAAGCAGTAAATAGATGGCAGCATTTGAGGCATTGTATGGCCGGAGATGTCGAACGCCCTTGTGTTGGGCAGAGGCAGGGGAAAAGCATATTTCCTTGCCTCATTTGTTGAAAGACACTGATGAGAAAGTTAAGCTTGTGTGTGAACGCTTGAAAGCGGCTGCAGATCAGCATAAATCATACGTGGATTTAAAGTGTAGGGAAGTTGAATATGCGGTGGGCGATCTTGTTTTCTTGAAGGTGTCACCGTGGAAAAAGTTGATGCAGTTCAGACGTAAGGGTAAGCTTAGTCTGAGGTTTATTAGACCATATGAGATTGTGGAGTGAGTTGATCCTACGGCTTATCGGTTGAGGTTGCATCTCGAGCTTGAGAAAATACATGATGTGTTCCATGTATCTATGTTACGAAGGTATCGGTCGGATGCTTCGCATGTTATGCCAGTGGAGGATTTTGAGTTGAGACTGAATTTATCCTTTGATGATGAGCCGGTGGAAATCCTTGATTCCTGCAGCAAGGTTCTACGGGGTAAGATGATAGAACTGGTTAAAGTCTTGTGGCGACATCGAGGTGTCGAGGAAGCCACTTGGGAAAGCAAGGCGGATATGTTGGAGCAATTTTTGCATCTTTTTTCCTCTAGGTAAATTTTGAGGGCAAAATTTCTTAAGAGGGGGGTAGTTGTAACACCCCAATTTTGGGCCTAGCAGTTTTGGGGCTGGTTAGATGGTCTAATGGACCGGGTTAGAGATTCGAGTCAGATTCGGGTGAGAATATTTTTCCGAAAGATAAAAATATGGAAAAATGTTTAAAAATCATATTTTATTATATTAAAAATATTGCTGAAAGCAATTTTGAAAAACAAGCCTTGGAAGGGTGACATTTTGGCTAGTGACCAAGATGTAATTTTTGAATACTATTTTTGAAAACACTCCCAACCAAACACTCTTTTTCCATCAGAGATTTAAGGTAATGATCTTAATTTCTTTACTCATTGATTTGCTAAATGATATCTCAATTTGTTATCCAAAAATCTTATTGAATTTCTTTGTTTTTCAAGAGGAAAAACCATCCATTTAAGTGGAAACTCATTCATTGGAGGTAAGTTTCGTTCTTCTCCTCTAATGAAAGGTTCTTTACTGAAATTCTCAAGTTCCTGGCTCTTTACATATGTTTTCTAATAGGTTTTGATTAATTAACTATGGATTTTAGCTTAATTGAGGTTTAATTGAAGTATCTTGTGATTTTTTATTTGGATATGTTTTTCCAGTGTTGTGGATTGATTTCAATCTTATTTTAGATGTATTATAATGTGGATAAGTTGTTTTTAGTAATAGAATCGCAAAATTGGTTGAATCTCTAATTGTTAGGTTGTTAGTTAAGGGTTTTTGGGGTGTTTAAGGTGTTTAATCATTGCTGGAAGTAAAAGGATGTTGGGAATGAGTTTTTAGATATCAATTGATGAAGCTTGATGTTTCGAATCGCTATATTATGACTGGTTAAGATTGAGTAGTGTTTGAGGTTGATTTCGGTAAGTTTCGGATGTGTTTTGAGTGGAAATCTTGAGAGCTACGAGATTTTGGGTTGAAACAGAGTATTGGATGCATTTTAATGCATGTTTCCTCTGGTTTTGTGTGGCCAAAACAGGGGATAATCAAGGCGTAGCATCTTGAGGTGGTTCTAGACTTGCCAGTAGCTTGTTTTGCGGTAGCAAGCAAGGCAAGTGAAATTGGTGAGTGAAAATGGTCTTAAAAGTCTTTCAAAGGTTTGAAAGTGGTTTTGGGGGTTTAGGATAAGTTTGAAACACTTACCTAAGCTCGGAAGTAAGTTTCTCTATTTAATATCATTTCGAAAATGAGCATGTGTAATTCATGTTTTGGTCGTAAACATGGTTTGTTTTTACTTACTGTAAATGCATGTTTTTGAGTACATATACAATGGCTTAAAAGTGTATTAAATGCTAGTTCACCATTGTTTGGTCACACTGTAACTGCATGGCTTACAGCCCTTTGCCCATCCTCTCGCCTCTAAAAATTACCCCTGCCACAGTCTCGCCCCTAGCAGTTGCAGCAACATGAACCGTGTATCCCCCACAGCACGAGGACAATCACGCTTCATATGCTCAGAGGATCCACATATCCAGCAAACTCCAGCGGTACCCCAGCACATACTCGTGTGACACCTAATATGCCAACATCTAAGATCTCAACAGGGACATTATTGCAAGGTAAAGGTATCTGCGATCACATCAGTGTCATTGCACCCCTCGCGATGAGCATAAACCTAAGCCAGTTCACCATTGTCTGGTCGCACTGCAATTGCATGTCCTACAGCCCCTTGCCCATCCTCTCGCCTCTAAAAATTACCCCTGCCACAGTCTCGGCCCCTAGCAGGTGCAGCAATATGAACTGGTGTATCCCTCACAGCACGAGGACAATCATGCTTTATATGCTCAGAGGATCCACATATCCAGCAAACTCCAGCGGTACCCCATCACATACTTCTGTGGCACATACCAGAACGATCACATTTCGGTACCATATGAGCTACCTGATTGCCTTGACCACCACCACTGCCACGCTTGTGATCCGGCCTATTTCTCTTGTCCCGAAACTTCTTATTCTACTTCCTAGAATAGCTATAATCAGCCATTCTCTTACCCAATCTCCTACTCGTAGCCTGAACTAATGTACCTAGTGACCAAATTGGAAGAAGCAAAAACCTTAAAATATTCCAAAATAACTGAATTAACTACAACCACACTGGTACATGTACTTGTGTTTCGGTATGCCTTTGTGATTTCAAAAGCTCATAATCTAGTAGCTAAAACTCATACCGAAACACTTGCTCTGTAAATCAACACGAATACCCTCCGCGGAAACCACATGACCTAAAAGCATCAGCTCCTTGAGCCAAAACTCACACTTGCTCAACTTGGCATACAACTAATTATACTTTAACACTTGCAACACAATCTGCAAATACCGATCATGCTCCTCCTTGGTACAAGAGTACACGAGTATATCATCGATAAAAACCACCACAAACTGATCAATATACTCATGAAACACCTTATTTATCATGTCCATGAATGCAGCCGGGGATTTCATCAAACCAATAGCATTACCAGGAACTCATAATGCCCATACCTCATGCGAAACGCCGTTTTATGAACATCTGCATCCTTAACCTTCAACTGGTAATACCCCGATCATAAATCAATCTTTGAAAGCACCGTTGCCCTACAAAATTGATTGAACAAATCATCAATCCGCAGTAACGGGTACTTTTTCTTCACCATTAACTTATTTAACTACCAATAATCAATGCACATACGCATCGATCCATCCTTTTTTTCACAAAAAAACTAGAGCAACCCAAGGAAAAATACTAGGTCGAATGAACCCATGGTCCAACAACTCCTGAAGCTGCATTTTTAACTCTTTCAACTCCTTTGGTGGCATCCGATAAGGAGCAATGGACAATAGAGTCGAACCCTCGTATGTCTCAATACCGAAAATTCATAACAATAGCCAAGTAAGCTTGGCAACCATCAAACATCATCTTCTTTGCTTGAGTAGCTGAAACAATATTGGATAAGAAGTTCACATTCTCGTCAACCACCACAACTTCATAATCACCGACTAACCTCAAGGAAATCTTTTTGGATTCACAATCCACCACTGCCTTGTGCTCACTTAACCAATCCATTATAGAATAACGCCAAAACCATGGAATGACAATTCCATTAGATCTACGGCAAATTCACAACCTTGAGCAACCAAAGAAAAATGCCTATACAACCTTCTAGCAGTAACCGTCTCCCAAAAGAACTAGTTACTAACATGCCAACATCTAAGATCTCAACAGGAACATTCAGCATTGATGCATGCTCACTTAGGATATATGAATGAGTAGACCCTGAATCAATCAAAGAAAACAATGACAAAGATTGCAAGGTAAAGGTATATGTGATCACATCAGCGTCATTGCACCCTTCGTGATGAGCATAAACCTAAGCCAGTCCACCATTGTCTGGTCGCACTGCAACTGCATGTCCTACAGCCCTCTACCCATCCTCTCACGTCTAAAAATTACCCTGCCACGGTCTCAGCCCCGAGCAGGTGCAACAACATGAACTGGTGAATCCCTCACAGTACGAGGACAATAACACTTCATGTGCTCAGAGGATCTACATATCCAGCAAACTCTAGCGGTACCCAGTACATACCCGTGTGGCGCCTACAACAACGCTCACATTTTGGTACCATATGAGCTATCTGATTGCCTTGACCAGCACTGCCACCACGTTTGTGATCTGGCCTTGTCTCTTGTCCTGAAAACTCCTATTCTTCCTTCTAGAATAGCTAGAATCGGCCATTCTCTTACCCAAGCTCGCACTCGCAGCCTGAATTGATGTACCCAAAGACTGCTCTCGATTAACCAACACATCAAAATTCATGTAATCTGTAGCCAACAGATATGTCTTAATGTCCTTCATCAAACCATAGCGGAACCTATCACATATGTTGATGTTCAGGGACCAACTCCGGGGTATATTGACTCTAACGAACAAACTTCACCTATATTCAGTAACATACATGCCACCCTACGTCAGCAACATAAAATCCCCCTTCTTTGCATCAAAATATTGGGTACCAAGATACTTTCTCTTGAAAGCTCTCCAGAAGAACTCCCAACACACATCTGCCTCTGGTACTCTCGCAATTGTGGTCACCCATCAATGATATGCATTACCCTGCAACAACGACCAGTGCAACTCAACTTGCGCTCCTCATTACAACCCATATGGTTTAGAATACGAATTGTCCTTTCCAACCATCCCTCGGCTGCCTTAAGACTCAAACCCTAAAATTCCTCGCCTCTCAAACTACGAAGACACTCTAGGGGTAAACCTTGATTAGCTACTATAGCAGGTGTCGGTGCTTGCGCTTGCACTCCAGGCATCACTTATTGAAATGCTTTCGTCATCACTTGGATTAACAAAGTCAAATCACGAAATACTGGCACTTGATGAACCTAGGGTACTTCACCATCCCCAACATCGACAGGAAGAACCAACAAAGGAGAAAGAGGTATAACATCAGGGAGATTTCCCACCACGTCATTATTCTGCTCCACTCTGGCATTACGAGTTATCGACCGAGTCTCACGTCGAGCCACGCTAACAAAAGCATACAAAACATATTAAAGTCAGGCTAGCATTCGGCAAAAGATCCAAGACAACCTTATAAAACATTTTAAAACCTCAGCAATAGGTGATTTGGCATTGTTTCGAAAGGTTTCGAAAGGTTGGGATGTTGTTGTTTGGTTGTTTGTCATTGTTTGATATGCACGGTGATTGTGAATATGTACGGTGATTGTTTTACATCATGTTGGGGCATGAATTGGAGAAGGATTTCAAAAAACTGATCCATTTTTTTCTTTTATCTTGTCTAGATGCAAATTATTAATCCTATATGTTCATACTTGCAGCGGGTAAATTTTCAAAGGAAACGAAACTCAAAAAGGCAACCAATTGCATCACATACATTTTGAGGACTAAAACTAAAATTAAGGTTACCAATCCTCAATTAGTCCTTTTACAGGCTCTCATGACAAATTCCAGGTCAAAACAACCATTCATGCTCATACAATTGCATTCTCAAAACTCAGGGACCAAAATAATAGAAGCAGAAACCTTAAAATATTCCAAAATAATAGAATTAACTGTAGTCGTATGGGTGTTTCGGTACGCCCTTGTGATTTCAAAAACTCAAAATCTAGTAGCTAAAACTCATACTGAAACACTTGCTCGCATATTGAAACGCTTGGCCAAAATGCTTGAGACCATATCATAACACTTGCTCAAGTACCGAAACACTATGCCTGAAAAGTCTTATCCGTATCGAAACACCCTCCAGCGTATCGAAACGCTATGCCTAAAATGGCCTAGCCGTACCGGTACGGGGACACCTATTTCAATACGCCAAGATTTGTAATGTCCCAATTTGTTGTCTAAACACACTTTAATTAAAACAAAACAACATAAGCATGCTTCAAACACATGGGCAACATTATTAAGGATTGGTCCCTACCAAAATATCACAAAATCATCGATCGAACATGGTATTCATACAATCTTGATGATCTATAGGTATTTTCTTAATATCATTTTACCAAACCTCCAAAACACACAAATGGCACACTTAAGGCATACACAACATGCTTACACCTCTAAAGCATCATAACAAACTTGCTTGAACCATCAAAACAAGGCAACCATTCCAAATTACCTAGATGCACTCCTAAGCACACATCTAGAAACATAATAAGCAAAGGTCCACACAAGTTAAACAACACCAAACCAACAAAGAATCTAGCACTTCATATGCTTAAAACCATGGAAAAACAAAATTACAAATCCCCAAAATTGTGGCAAACACATTGCCTTATTAACCAAAACATAAACCGAGTCCATACTCAAACTAGATCTTGTCCTTGGATCACTTTAGCCTTGCCCTTGCAGCCCCAAACCTTAATGCTCTGCATCATTAGGAAAAAGAGCACGTAAGGACACAAGCTTAGTAAGGATGCTCATAAAACAATAATGCATTTAAAAAGATTTGAAACCAAAACACTTATTTCCAACACATGTTTACAACCAAAGCATTTTCCATGATTCCAACCGAATCAAAGCATAATAACCTATATGCAACATCATGTACATTCCATGCTTAAATCTTGAAGCATTAAATCATAAACCATGCTTAAATCTCGAAGCATTAAATCATAAACCATGCTTAATTCTCAAAGCATTAAATCATAAACTATGCTTAATTCTCAAAGCATTAAATCATAAACCTTGCTTAATTCTCAAAGCATTAAAAACAAGTTCAACACATGAACCTCCACATATACTGGCAATCATAGTGACACGAACAGACTACCGTCTATCCACATATATCAGATACACAGACTTCTCATATCATGCCTAGTTAGACCGCAAGATTTGGCACCCTCGCTTAGTTAAACCGCGAGCTTAACACCATTTCCTAGTTACACCGCAAGTTTTCCATCTTTGCCTTGCTAAACCGCAAGATTTGACAACCTCGCCTAGTTAAATCGCAAGTTTTACCTACTTGCCTAGTTAAACCACAAGATGTTATTACCTTGCCTAGTTAAATCGCGAGCTTTACTTCCTTGCCTTGTTAAACCGAAAGATTTCCATCAATTTGGGTTGCCTAGTTAGACCGCACGCCCAAAATGATGTCCCAACAGTCCGAGTGGCCTTGTTAAACCACCATACCTCAAGGACCCATGGCCACAATCGATTTTGTTCATATTTTATAGTGCACTTTTAATCCTATGTCATGTCAACTATATCCGATTGTTTTGAAAACCCTGCATATGTACTCAAAATCATGCATTACCAGTAAGTAAATCATACCATGTTTATCACCAAAACATGCAAACAACATGCTCATATCCAAGCTGATAATCTAGAGCAAAATAAGGGAAACTTACTTCCGAGCTTAGGTAAGATTCTCATGCTTACCCTAAACTCCCAACAACCTTTACAAACCTTTGTAAAGCATTTAAAAATAGTTTCCACTCACCGATACACCTTGCCTTCCTTGCCAACGTGATACATGCTCCCGACAAGCAACAAACAACGTCAAGCTTCATCGCCTTGATTATCCCATGTTTTAAACACATAAAACCAAAGCATAAATGCATCATTATGCATTCAAATCATTGCCTCAAAGCAAAAACCCGTAACTCTCAGGTTGCCCTCTTAGACACCATTTGAAACAAACTGAAATCATCAACAAACGTTTTCGAAACTTAACCCAGCCATAAAACAATGATTCAACCCATCAATCAACATAAATTAACATCCAAAAACCCTTTCCCAACATCATTTTACTTCCAACAAAGATTAAACTCGAATATCATGACAAAAACTCAAATCTATCAACCTAAACAATTAGAGATCCACGAGTTTTGGGATTCTATTGATAAAAACAACTTACCGACATCATAATACTTCCAAAATTTGTATTAAATCAATCTTAAACATTAAAAATTAGATCCACTTCGAAAATTACCTTATTACATCAATTTTACCCAAATTACTCAATCAAACATTGATAAATCATCAAAATCAGTTTACAATCAATAAATCAAGGATCAAACACTTGGGAACTTCAATAAAGAACAATACAATACAAGAGATCATGGACCTTACCCTTATTGTGAGATTTCTTCCTTAATTGGTTTGATAAAAGCTAAGAAAACACAAGATTTAGATGAGATTTTGTAAAAGCAATGTTAATTAATATTTTACAAATCATAAATACAAGTTAAAAGACTTCTTACCTCTGGACTTTGATGAAAACTTTAGTGTTTGGCAGAGGAGAGAGTGAAGAGAAAAGTTGAGAGAACAGTTATGCGAATTTTCTTTAAAGAGCTTAACTGACATTTTAACTAAAATCCCTTTTTAATTAACTTAAAACACATGATAAAATGTCTTTAATTAAGGGAGAAATCATCATAAAAAACTTGGTAAAATAGCTCCTTAAAGATTCTAAGAATTTGACCCTTTTCATTTTAGTCACCTTTAAAAATAGTTTTCAAAACTTGCATTTTGGTCACTAGCCAAAATGTCTGATGTCCAAATCTTATTTTCCAAAATTGATTTCACCATTATCCTTAATATAATTAATAACGATTTTAGAATATTTTTCCACCATTTTATCACCTTAAAAAATATTTAATTCAATTTAATCCCGACACCGACTTGAATCTCTAATCCCGGTCCATCAGACCCTCGAACCAACCTTTAAACATCTAAGCCCAAAAACCGGGGTGTTGCAACTCTCCCCCACTTAAGAAATTTCATCCTCAAAATTACCTAGAGGAAACGAACATGGAAATTTCCCTATAATTTCCGCCTTGTTTTTCTAAGTGGCTTCCTCAACACCTCGGTGTATCCACAAGACCTTCCCAAGCTCAATCGTCCTACCACGAAGAACTTCACTGTTGGAATCAAGGATCTCCATCGGTTCCTCATCGTAGGATAAATCCTGCCTCAACTCTATATGCTCCACCGGCATAACATGCGAAGGATCCAACCGATACCTCTGTAACATAGATACATGGAACCCATCATGTATTTTCTCCAGTTCGGAAGGCAACCTCAACCGATAAGCCACAGGACCTACACACTAAACAACTTCGTACGGTCCAACAAACCTCATACTAAGCTTACTCTTACATCTGAATCTCATCACATTTTTCCATGGTGACATTTTCAAGAATACACTATCGCCCACCGCATATTTAACTTCCCTACGCTTCAAATCTGCGTAAGATTTCTGTCGATCTGTTGCTGCTTTCAAACGATCGCATACAAGCTTTACTTTTTCATCCATGACTTTCAACATACACTGGGCAGGGAAACATGCTTTTCCCATACCTCAACCCAACACAAGGGCGTACGACACCTCCGGCCATACAACGCCTCATACGGTGCCATCCTGGATACTAGCTTGGTAGCTATTGTTATACACAAACCCAACTAACGGTAAATGCTTCTCCCAGGTTCCTTTAAACTCTAAAATACAACACCCCAACGTATCCTCCAAAACCTGAATAACCCACTCGGATTGTCCATCCATCTGGGGGTGATACGCGGTGCTAAAACTCAACCTTGAACTCAAAGCCTGGTGTAAACTTCTCCGGAACCTTGCTGTAAACCTCAAATCTCTATTCGAAATAATGGACTTAGATACCCGTGCAACCGCACAGCCTCAGCAATGTATTGATTTGCCAGCTTGTCCAAAGTATCCGTCGTGTGCACTGGCAAGAAATACGCTCACTTCGAAAACCGAACAACAAACACCTAAATCGAATCCTTTTAAACTGGTGACAATGCCAACCCTGTCACGAAATCCATGGTGATCCCCTTCCATTCCATTCAGAAATTCTCAACAGTTGCAACAACCCAGATAGAACTGATGTTCAGCCTTAACCCGCTGACACACCATGCACTAGGAAACAAACTCAGCCACACCTGTTTCAAACTAACCCAAATATGCCTCTTTCAACCCGCGATACATCTTAACACAATAGGGGTAAGGTCCTAGATCTCCTCTATTGTATTGTTCTTTATTGAAGTTCCGAAGCATTTGATCCTTGCTTTTGTATTTCTAATATGATTTTGATGATTTTCTAATGATTTAATGAGATCTTTGGGGAAAATGTGTTGATTCGCGGATTGAATCTGATTTCTAGAATGTAATGGTGATTTGACTCATATTTTAGATGTTTAACAATGTTGATAAGTGATTTTTATCAATGGAATCCCGAAACATAAGAGTCTCTATTTGTTTAGGTTGTTAGTTTTGAGGCTTTGTGTTTAATCTATGGTTGTAAGGTTGCTGGAGGTGGTAGGTTGACTTGGATCTGTTTTTAGATGTATTTTGGTGTTGAAAATGATGCTACGTTGATAGATGTTGGCTGGGTTGTGAATCGAAGTGATTTGGTCTTGATTTTGGTTGTTGTGAAGGATTAATTGTGAGGGTGTTGTGGAAATCTGAGAAGGATTGTGTTTGTTGTGTTTATAATGCATTATGATGCATTAATCCTCTGTTGTTGTGTGGTAAAAATAGGGGAGGTTGATCCGGAGGTGTTTGGAGAAGCGTAGAAGACTTCGGATGCTTGTTTGCGCGTCGGGAAATTGAAGTTTCGTGTATCGATGAGTGAAAATGTGGTTTATAACGTTTCGCTGTTTTGAGAATAGAGTTTGGGAGTTATGGTAGAGCTTGAAATGCTTACCTAGACTCGAAGTAAGTAAAAAGTGGTTTTACTCTCTCGGTCGTGCTAGCGTTTGACGATTTTATGCACTTGTTTTAATTACATGTTACCTATGTTAAAGCATGTTTTAAAGTATTTGATACACTGTTTTTAAGCATGAAATGTTGAAGGATGCACATGGTAAGTGATCCTTGTAAGTATGATTTACACTTGTGTTTTAAAGCATGGTTGTTGCTTTGGAAATGGTATGGTTTAATGCTTGTTAAAAATAGTGAGGTAAATGTTGAAATGGTTAATTATATTGGCAAGTGATGTGGTTTTAAAATTGTTATCGGATATAGTTGGTAGGCCATAGGATTGAGTGCACTGTAAAATAAGTCGTCTTGGATGTTGAGGGGTTTATATTATGTACTAAATACTCCATCCAAGTACCCTAATAGTAGAGGGGTTTAACTGTACCGAATACTCCCGTTACTGGGTTAAGTATCTAACCGATGAGAATGATGGGTTTCCCTGTGGGTTGAAAGTTTACCCGGTTGTTATTGTACCCGATTGTTATTGTACCGCGATTGTGATTGTATAGCTATTGCGGTTGAGATGGCTTGAAGTGTTGGGTTAACACTTGTTGAATCCGTGTATCCGATGAACTCTTTTGTTAATGGACTTGTTATTGATGACTTGTAAGCCAATATAATTGTTAATGTATCATTGAAATGTTTTATATTGTATAATGTGATTTATACATGTTTCTCCTTAAGCTTTGCATTTGGTAGTAATGCATGGGAAGGCTTAAGTGGAGGGATAGCAATGGGGTTTGCTGTTGATTAATGATACATGTAGCATATGGTTTATTATGCTAGTTTTAATGATATAAAGTGCATGTTTTGAAAAGGGGCATGATGATGATGATGTTTTTAAAGGATGATGTTAAATAAATGGCTTTAAATGCATTGATGGTGGTTTTTTGAGCATTCCTCACTAAGCCTTGTGTGCTTACGCTCTTTTTGTCCATCAATGCAGATAATTGAGGTCTTGGAAGGCAGCAAGAAGGAAGTGGATCTTGGCAAGACTTGTTTCCAAAGTATGTCTTGGTTTAGACTATAATGAATAAGGGCATTGGGGTACCTATTGTGTTTGGGAAAAGTTTTGTAGAACTCCCTGTTTGAGCATGTTTCTTTAGTTGCTTTTGGGTTGTAAATGGCCTTTAAAGATTGTTGATGTTGTTTTACATTTTTGACATGTTGCTTGGATGGAAATTAGGAAGCATGCCTATAGAATCTCTTTGATGGACGATGTCATATTACGATGTTGAAACTGTGAAGCCTGAATGCTTGTGGTATGCTTGGTATGCTAGGGTTATGTTATGAGTATTTTAGAATGGTTTGAGAATGCTTTTCAAATGAAAAACCTGTAGTTTGTGACTTTACAGGTCCAGGCGTACCGATACGCAGGGGACCATATCGGTACGGTTGGACATTTTCTGGTCTGGGGAATCGGTACACGCAAGGGAGTATCGGTACGCCAGGGCATTTTTGGCTTGGTGTATCGATACGGACAATGATGTAAGTTCGTTATGGCATATCGATACCTGCCTTGGAATATTAGTACAGGACAATTTTATGCGTATCGGTACGGTGACAAGCGTACCGATACCTGAGGCCATTTTCTGTAATTTTAGCTTGGCAGTTTTGCTTTCATTGTATTTTAGTCCCCAAAACTTGTCCATGTGATTGTATGAGCTTGAATCATCAAATTGAGATGAAATTTGAGATGAATGTTCAAAACCTGACTAATTAAAGATTGGTAGTTTAAAAAGTGGCTTAAATACTGCAAATTTCTTGTATTTGCAATTTGGTTCCTAATTGCAAATGTGATCAATTGGATGTCAAAATAATGCCCGATTGAGTTGGGGTTATACCTGAGTGTTGCATGTACACGTAGGATTAATAATTAGCATCTAGACAAGATAAAAAGGAAAAAAATGGACCAGATTTCGATGTAACTCTCCAGTTTGCTTCGGCAAACCTAATGTAGCTTCCTTGGTTCGGTCTGGCAGCTAGACCGGGTTAAGGGGGTTACACTAACATGCGATATTTCTTGTTTAAATCTATTCAACATAGTGGACCATATATAAATACAAAATGGGGTTAAACTAACTTGTCTAGACCCTATGCCACCTTGCTAGGAGTTTAAGGACAAGGTTTACATTACATGCAACTTGGTGACTTGCTTCAAAAAAAGTCCTTGCTCCGAACCTCAATTCGACTAACTTTTAACCTAAAAATGCATGAAAATGAGATGCATTAGAATTACTTAGCCTAGTGAGGTAGTCAATAACAATAACATAAATGCCAATGAAAACGATAACATGTATTACAATGTAAATGCATCTCAAATCATGTTTTAACAATACTTGCAATACTTGTTTATTTTCCTTGGATCGACGTGTAATTTGGATACGAGAATTCCCAACCAACATCGCCAACAATAAATGGGCAATATCCTCCAACATCGCCAATAAGACCAACACTAACACATCCCGCCAACATCTCCAAATAGAGCCTTAGCTCAAGGACCATTGTCCACTCCGTACCAATGAGCTCATGAATTCTATGGCATGCCAATTGTATCCCATGTCCATTCGTATCCAAGGATTCAATGCTTACACCAATATCAATAACAATAGCAATAATAGTAACGATGGAAATAACAATATCTCAATAACAATATACAATGGTCTATATAGCCTTTTCTCAATATGTCAATGATATTAATGACAATGCAATGATCCAGTAATTCACTTGACAATGTAATAAGCTTGCAATGATCCAGTAATTCACTTGACAATGTAATAAGCTTACGAAAGCTTACTGATGATATGTTTAACAAGGTGTTTCAATATCCATACCATGATCAATGATTATTATGCAATAAATTAATATTAATGAATTCATGAAAGGCACCTACCCAATCCATAGACTCTGACTACACTCATCGATAATTTCAAGGCTCCCGGATGACAACTCCCTTATTCTTGAGCTTGGTAGAAAGGGAAGTATTTGGTGATTCTTCACCTTGAATCTCTTCAGCTACAAAGAAATAGGAATTACAAGGATTTCAATATTGATTATGGATCCATAGCAACTTATTAGCTGTGAAAAATAATAACAAATAGGCTATGATATCCGTAGAAAATTTCTAAGGTTCCTTGATTCTTAAACTTGAAATTAAACATAGTTTTACCATGGAATCGGTAAACTAATGGAGGGCTTTTGCTTACCAGATCGATAGCAATACTATAGGGGACGTTCTTGTTTCAAAGTCTCTTGACTTCTCCACAACACTTTAACTAGAGGATGTTCTTGTTTCAAAGTCTCTTGACTTCTCCACAACACTTTAACTAGAAAATTCCCAGGTAGCTTCTTCCACCTTGTGACTTCTCTACAACACTTTAACGAGAGGACGTTCTTGTTTCAAAGTCTCTTGACTTCCCTTGCCAATACTTGTACTGGCTCTTCCTCATATGTCAAATTTGGTTGGAGTTCTACTAATTTAGGTTCAATAACATGAGATGGATCGGATCTGTATTTGCAAAGCATTGAGACATGGAATACATCATGGATCTTACTCAACTCCTGAGGCAAAGCTGGTCGATAAGCCATAGGACCAATTTTTCAATCACCTCAAAAGGTCCAATGAATCGGGGACTTAGCTTAACCTTTTTGCCAAAACGGATAACCTTCATCCATGGGGAGACTTTTAAGAAAACCTTCTCACCAATATCGAATTGCATGTCTCTCCTCTTAAGATCAACATAGGCCTTCTATCAGTCAAAAATAGCCTTTAAAACGATCACGAATGACGGTAACCCATTCATTAGTTTCCCGAAGTAAGTTAGGGCCCAACATCTTGCCTTCACCGAGTTCTAACCAACATAACAGTGTCCTACATCTCCTACCATATAATGCTTCATATGGTGCCATCCCAATAGACAATTGATGACTATAGTTGTAAGCAGACTCAATAAGAGGTAGGAATCTCTCCTAAGTCCCTTAAAAATCAATAACACATGCACGAAGCATGACTTCCAAAACTTGAATTACCTTTTCTGATTGGCCTAAGATTGGGGGTGAAAGGATGTACTGGGATTTACTCGGGTACCTAAGGATCCTTGCAATGCTTTCCAGAATCATGAAGCAAAACGTGGATCTCGATCGGAGATTATTGACTTAGGTACTATGTGGAGTCTAATTACTTCCTTGATATATAAGTCAGCTAACTTAGGAAGAGCGTAGTGCATCCTGACAGGTAAGAAATAAGCTGACTTGGTAAAACGGTCAACAATGACCCAAACAGTGTCATGCTTAGCTAGAGTTAATGGTATATCACTGACAAAGTCCATGGTTATTCTTTCCTACTTCCATTGGGGAAGTTCAATGGGTTGCAGTAATCATGTGGAAATACGATGCTCGCCTTGACTCGTTGGCATACAAGACATCTTGACACAAACTATGTAATAGCCTTCTTCATACTAGGCCACCAGAATAGTTCCTGTAGGTCTTTATACATCTTCGTTAACCCCAGGTGAACTAAAAAAGAACTACAATGAGCTTTCTTGAGAATATCATCACGGAGAGGTTCATTATTTGGTACATAAATTCTATCACAAAAACATAAGAGTCACTCGGAGTTAAATTTGAAGTCAGGATTAGGATTTCTTTGAAGTTTAGAAATGATAGCTTGCAATTCAGGATCTTGATCTTGCAATGACTTGATTCTCATCACAATAGTAGACTAAATTTGAAGTTTTGTCACTAAGGGTCGGTATTTCTATAACTTGAAATAAGCATTGATAGCTTGAGGAGCTACAACACAATAACGATATTGTAATTTTTAATACAATTATCAATACTTGAGATTCTACATCCGATATTGACACTTACCGGGTGAAGGTTTGTGGCTTAGTGCATCAACTACAACGTTGGCCTTGCCCGGATGATAATCAATAACAAGGTTATAATCCTTGAGAAGTTCCATCCACCTTCTTTGATGAAGATTATAAACCATGGATTAATGACTTTCAATCGATGTGATGCTTGACTATAATCAATGCAAACTCTTCCAAATTTTGATTAGGGGCAAATTAATAACTTGTACAAGTTTAAGGACTAAATTGTAAATCTTGAAATTTTAAGGACTTATTAATAATTAGGCTTGCTAATGTGGAATTCCGTACCTAATTACCTTTATATAAAATTTCACAAGTTTTAGAGTACAATTACAGTTTCAATTATCCCATATTCAAATTAGTGACCATTGCAAAACCAGTTAACTAACTTACATGTACCGGTACCGGTACTCAAGAGGCCGTACCGGCATGCCCCTTAAATAATTTCTTTTGAACCAAAATCTCGTATTAGTTGTAACACCCGCTACCCAGTCTAGGAAATAAACTGGCTTAGGACATATTACTGAAAAACATACAAAGAGTCTTGATCAATTTAGTACAATCAATTGAACATGCCTTCGAAAAATAGAGTAATTAAAACTTTTTAAATGACTCAAAGTTCTAAATTTATCTTCCAATCATAAACAAACATATTTACTTACCAAATACTATACACATCAAACTCTAGTTCTTAGTATGCCTCTATTTTCTATGTTCTTCAAAACACAAAGTTATTACATTGTTTCTACGAACACACAAGATTCCTTTTTATACATACACATTATTAGTCCTAACTCGATTATAACTTGCATACCTCAAATCATTTTAAGACATATCAGTCTATAATTAAGATCGTTCATGTTAACATTAAACCATTGGTTGATAATCTTTAAACTTATGTGTTGTATCATTTGATATCAGAATTTACTAACTAAGATTATCAACTAAGCAACTCTTAACACTACCAAACATGTATCTTTAGCAACAAACATTCAAGCTGAAACCAATCCTAACAAGACACATATAATATTTACATATTCAGTTCAAAAAACAAAATTCATTGACGTATAGTCATTTACTTATTCTAACCTTTAATCTAGTCATTCGAACTACACTATTTTTATTTGGGTTTAACACATGATAATACATATATATTTCAGATTTCAACATGCCTTTAAGGTGGTCTATCAACTCAAAACTCTTACAGATATTTAAACAACCACAATATCTTACCAACTATTAAGTCATATAAGCAAGCAACAAACAAGAAATAACTAAAGGCCCATTACAAAACTTTGAATACTTATCAAACTTATATACATGTAAAAACCAAAATAAGTGATCTATATGCACTATGCATATATTTCGACTATGTGCCACCATGTAGGAGTTCTTAAAGGAAATATAAACATATTTATTGTTACTTGTGATCTTGTACAAGCTCAAGGATAATCAAAAGCAAAGTTACTATGAAAAGTAATGAAAGAATAGGCTAAGCGACCGCTTAGTGAGATAGTACTAACAACCGTAAGTAATATAGTAAAAGTGTTTCGTGGTCCTTTCCTATTCTTTACCCAATATTTACAAATCTAGCCTACTTCTAACTTGATTATGAATCAAGCTATCTTGGTTTAAAGCAATCGAACTAACGTATTCCATGCCCAAGTAAATGTCGACTCAATTAAATAGCAAAATAATATAAACGCAAGGAATCACATGTAAGCTTTTATTGACTTGTTTTACTAATCTCACCAATTATCTAACTTAGCATCATATAATCTTATTATGCTTGTTACAAGGTATCAAACATATCATATCAAATACATATACTACATGTTTTGTAAAATATCTAACGTAGCTTATCAAAGTCATATTTAAGAAATACTTGTCTATGTTCAAAACACTTCAATACATATTTGTTTATACAAATTAGTTCTAAAATTCATGTACATCCATGTGTACACTTAAAACAATGCACTACATGCTTGTACTTAATCAAATTGTCCACAAAACATGTATACACAAATATACATTGCAAAACAGTCCAATACAAGTTCATTTATATCAAAACAATCCAATAAACATGTTTCTAGATTAAGCAAAACAGTCCAACATGCTTTTAATTTAACAAAACAATCCAACATGCCCTTAATTTAGACAAAACAGTCCAACATGCTTCTAGATTAAGCAAAACAGTCCAACATGCTTTTAATTTAACAAAACAGTCCAATCATGCCTTTAATTTAGACAAAACAGTCCAACATGCTTTTAATTTAACAAAACAGTCCAATCATGCCTTTAATTTAGACAAAACAGTCCAACATGCTTCTAGATTAAGAAAAACAGTCCAACATGCTTTTAATTTAACAAAATAGTCCAAGTAGGCCTTTAATTTAGACAAAACAGTCCAACATGCTTCTAGATTAAGCAAAACAGTCCAACATGCTTTGAGATTAAGCAAAACAGTCCAACATGCTTTTAATTTTAACAAAATAGTCCAATATGCCCTTAATTTAGACAAAATAGTCCAACATGCTTCTCGATTAAGCAAAATAGTCCAACATGCTTTTAATTTAACAAAACAATCCAATATGCCCTTAATTTAGGCAAAACAGTCCAACATGCTTTTAATTAAACATATATATATACATATCTTTATTCACACAAAGCATATATATATATATATATATATATATATATATATATACTTATGTAGTTGTTCTAGCATAGCATTTTTCATATATATACAAAGGGTGTTCAAATAATGCATGAAATTTAAATATACATGAGTATTCATACAAACATATACATTATTATATATGAATATTCGGACTAGCATACCTATTCACTCAATTTAGACTTAGTTACCAATAGAATGATCTTAATAAGCAAGACCTTACAACAGTTCCTTAATTTAGCTTATAACTTTCTTGATTTCTCTTTAATGTAACCAATCAATACATAAGTTACTTGAAATACGAGTCACCAAGCATAGTAGATTTTTCTTGGCATATAATACATTAAACATGACATATCATGGTCATAATTTACTTAACACATAAGATATCAAGCTTAATCATTAGCTTAGATCATAAATTACATTATTTAATTTTTACTTGCCCTTGAGAATCAAGTAGCCTAGGTACACGAATCTCCAACCAACTGTCGCCAACAAAAGGTACTTGAAGTACCGGTCAACCCTCTTACTGTCACCAAGTGACCATAATACATCCCTCATACTATCACCTCTTAAGGACCACAGTCCAGGACCCTAGTTCACCCCAAACACGAGCTCTATGGACTCTATGGCATGCCAACTATACCTAAGACTGACCTAAAACCAAGGCTTTTCTTTTATACCTTAACAAATCATAATATAAAATGAGATTTGCTCCTTATTACGATATTCGAATGGCATATATTATTAACTCAAAAATGAGCTTAATTTCAAATTCATATAATCATAACAAAGTTTGTATCTTATCATGACAAACACAATTATGGTTCATGTGATCACATACCAAATACTTAGAACTTCTAACATCAGACACATATGTTCTTATACTCAAGTGAATGAAGTTTATTGTTTCTCATTTTAGGCAGGTTGTAATGCCCTAAAATTTACTAAGATGATTAAGGGTCATTTAGTACTAAGATAATAGCTTAAAAGCTAACTTAGTGACTAAAATGACAAAAAATGCAAAAGTTATGATTTCTTTAATTATGGGTTTTAGAAATGAAATTTATAAGGTTTAAAGGTATCATGTGATAGATAGTGAATTGAATAAGGTATTCTTAAAGTTTGGTTGAATTTCAAGGAAAATTGGAATGGGAATTTAAGTTTAAAATGTTAGTGACCAAAATGTAAATTCTGAAATTTTTATGGCTAAAGTATAAAATTTGGAAAAGTTTTGGGACTAAAGTTGTAATTTCCTAAAATTTAAGGGTTTTATTTCATAAATAAATAGATCACCTAAGGGTGTGGATCGAATGTGAAGATTTTGGTTCGATCTGATATTTCAATTATTGGGAAAATCACAGTTAAAGTTTAAGTGGAATTCGATACCTAGATCGAACTGGAAAATTTTGAAATTTTGCCATATGATAGAGAAAGTTTATAAAAGTCATTTCCAAGTGTTGGAAATATTTTTAGTTTGATTCAAGATGAATTCTACAGTTTATTTCTGAGTAAATGATTATTTATCGATATATTGGATCGAATGGAAATTTTGGAGACTGATCCAAAAGATATGGAAAAGTCATAAAATGTTATTTTATGAATATTTTATTATGGTTGGTTGTATTCTAACTGGATTTAGTTAGATTTTAATGGAATGTCAATTTGGAAACAAACTAGTAAATAAAGACCAGTTGGAGGGCAGATTGATCATTTGGCCCCAATGGCAATTTTGAAATATTTAAAAAATTATAAGGGCAATTTTCGAAAGAGGAAATGGAAGATTAAATATTGGCCCTTGATTGATGATAAAATCAATCTCAACCATTTATTAAAAAGGGGAAAATTGTAATTTCACTATTAAATGAATTTAATATTCATTTAATATATATATATATATTAAAATAATGGTTTTCCAGCCTTGAAACGTGGAGAAAGAGGGGAAAGAAGAAGAAAATTTTCCAAGATCGATTTAAGCCCTGAAACTCGGTTTTCAGGTAATCTCTTCAACTACAAAGTTGTTCTACTCTTCAAGCTCTATCTTTTGATATCAATAATTCATTGGAATACATGCTTGGTTGATGAGAATTTTCATGAGAAAGAAATTAGGGTTATGGATCAAATTGGGGCTTTTGAGATTTTATGATTCCATGATTGAATTCAAGTTAGAATCCAGCTAGTATGATGTTAAAATCATGATATTGAGTTGGGATTTAAGTTTTACTTGTTTTGATTTTTATGAAGATGATTAGGGTTTATGGATTCAATCTTAATTTAGGGTTTGTGATGTTGAAATAATGGTCCAGTAAGCTTGAATTGTTGTTTGGAAGCAAAACCCTGAGTTAAATTGTGTAGGGACCATTTCAGCAAATTGAAAAGTTGAAGGACCAAATCTGAATTTTTAGAATTTGGAGTGTATTGATGTTAGTAATGATGTTAGAGACAAGAAAATAAAGTTAGAATGCTAAATTGATGTTGAATTGAATTAATGACCATTTTGACAATTTGCCAAAGTTAAGTGACCAAATCGAAATTGAAGTTTTGTATGTGGGCTAAATCTAATTTTTAGTTGTAATGATGGAATTAAGGTAGTAATGTTGAATTGAGGACTAATTTGCAAAGTTAAGAAGCTTGAATCCTTATCTTTGCATTTTAGTGACTATTTCGGTAAAGAAGGAAAATTAAGGAGAATTATTGTGAATAATTTTTTGACGAAGAAGGTCGTAAGATGGTGGGTTAAAGCAAGTAATTGGACTAAATTGAAACGTAGAGAAGTAAGGAGAAGTTAGTATAAAAGTTGAAGTTGTTTATGGAAGCTGTGTAGAAAAGCTGGTTTATGGCAGCAACTTTGAAAATTCACCATAAATTCAACAAAAATGGTTAGATAGTTAATTTTATACCGATGTAAAGATTTCTTCGTCTAGTTTCGTTTCCAATAAACGGAATTTGATTTCGAGTTCTGAGACAAAAGATATGATTTTTTAAGTGACGAAAGGTCATAAAATAGAACACCAGTTTATTCTGAATTTCAGCACTATAACTGACTTTGAAAATTCCTCATAAATCGTACAAGTTGAATTTGGGCTATTAATTTATATGGTTGAAAAGCTTATAGAATCTAGTTTCTTTCAGAATGAACGGAGTCGAATTCCGAGTTATAGATGATTTTATAGAAATATTTCTTCGAAGGTACTGCAAACTGCCAGAAAATAAGAATTGATACACTTTGTATCTAAGGTTGATTAGTAAGCTTGAAAGGGGTTAATGGAAGTTCAAAGTGGTCAGTAAGGACCATAATGAATTTTTGAACAATACAAGGAAGAAAGGAAAACGTTTGGAGATTTTGTATTCAAATGATTATTTTGGACAATATGTCTAAGATTTTGTTAGATTGGGATCTAACAAATACTTTACTTATTTGAATTATGAAGTTAAGTTTGAATCAAGGGAGGTTTGAGGTACAATGAAGGAAAGGATCAAAGAGGGCTTAGTGAGGCATACTAATAAATGGCCCAGGTAAGTGCAATGCATACATAACATTATACATGGATGTTTCATACATCACCGGTAGGACTTGCAATGAGTCTACCTAGTTTATATATTGTCATGATATTTATGTCATTGATCATATATTTGACATATTTTAAATATGTCAAAGATTGAAAATAAATGCATTGATCTCTAGTTATTTATGATGGTATAATATGAATGTTATTTCGGATATGAACTGTTAAATGTTGATATATATTGATATATGTTGCCATTGATGACTTAAATGATGAAATAAAGCCCAATGTATGATATAGAGGTTCGATGGTATAGTTGGATATACATAGGGTCATAAACAGCTGTATAAATATTCTAAGCACTTCAGGTAAAGTGCAAATATTATAAATACTCATTGAGGAGTATACTCATGCATGGTTTGAATATACGATCTTACTATGGGTGCTAAACACTTCGGTGTAATTTCATAAAAACACAATGAGGGATATATTGTATACTCCGGTAAGTATACGAAGCACTTCGGTGCTAAGCACTCCCGGTAGAGTGCAAATAGTACACATACTCAAGAAAGGTTGGGTATGGGAGGTGACTCGTGTACATGGAATCTCATAATTTGATACCTTGGGCTAAATAAATTAAAAAGAATAAAAAAGAAATAGGAAGATAAGCTTGAAAGCTTGCAGATAGAAATGGGAAAAAGGTATTGGTAAGCATTGAAAGCTTACAGATGGAATGGCAACGATATTGGTAAGATCTAATCGTATCACTTTGATATACATATTTATTTATGTTAACGAGCATATAATGGTAAGGTGATCATATGCATTGTTAATCATTAATATTGATAATATGACAATTGCACTTGAATTCAAATTATTGCCTCACTAAGTAAATACTTACGTGTAATTGTTTTACACATAGGAACGAAGAAATGGTTGGAGTAAGGAAGAATCCCTATGACAGTAGCTAAAACTCGTACCAAAACGCTTGTTCGCGTATCAGTGCGCCTGGCAAAAATGCTTATGACCGTATTGAAACACTTGCTCGAGTACCAAAATGTTAAGCCTAAAAAGGAAGAATTGTATCGAAACACCCTCCCGCATATCAAAATGCTATGCCTAAAATGACCTAGATGTAGCGGTATGAGGACACATGTTTCGATACGCCTGGACCTATAATGACATTCTTAGCTGGTTTTTCACACAAAACTAGATGCATTTAGGTCCCAGCAACTTATATACATACATATAAGCATCCAACATCATATTTAACAACAATTGTACCCAGGTTTAACTACAACACAAGATTATGCCACCCAAAAGGTTGATCAAGATACATGCTCCCTATAACTCACCACCAAACATACAAAAAAAGCACAACTAAGCATTTAGAAGCAAGAACACCATACCAACAACACATCAATACCAAACTCAACAGGATTATCTCGTCAAAACATGTCGTCCAAGCAAAACCATCTAGACGCATACCTAGGTAACCATATAACATCAACCATGGGTAACGGTGCATGATAAGCGAAACACCAACAATCAAACTCCAAAATCACAGCATTACACATGCTCAAAACCAGGGAAAACTAAATTACAAAACCCATAAATCCATGGAAAACACATTGCCTTATTAACCAGAAACTAAAACCGAGTTCATACTCAAATAGTCTTGTCTTTGGATCACTTAATCCTTGCCTTTGCTGCCTCCAAGCTTTAATGCTCTGCATCATTAGAGAAAAGAGAGCGTAAACACACATGCTTAGTGGGGATGCTCTTAACCGATGATGCATTTAAAACCCTTGAAAACCAGCTCTTGTTTTCAAACCATGCTTACGACCTAAGCAAGTTCCATCAATTTCATATCAAAACATGCATATCAACCATATGCTAAATCATAGATATATATTCTACATGCTTAATTCCAAAGAAGCAAACTCAAAACCATGCTTAAATCCCAAAGCATTATAAACAAATTCAACATTAGAATTCTCATATATTGGCAATTATAGTGACCTTGGATAGTCGACCACTATCCTTGATTAGCCGACCGCTAATCTTTAGTCAACTGACCGTTAACTTTACACATCGGATGCACATATCTCCCTTAATGATCGACCATCATCAAGATTACCCCATGCCGACCGCATGACTTTACAACCTTGCTGACTGCAAGCTTTACATCAACAGGGGAACCGACCGACCAACCCAAGTGATAACAACATAGTCCGGGTAGCTGACCTCTATACCTCAAAGACTCTTAACCCATGATCAATTTTTAACCATATTATAGTGTACATTATCCTATGGCATGCCAACTATATCTGAATGTTTCCTCCCCTTCTCACATAGCCAATATATCATTTACAAACCCATTTACTCACTGTTTTACAATGCATTACACAAAATCCCCAAATATGCAAATCACATTGCCATAACAATATTACATCCTGACCGGAATCAAAACCAATGCTCACTAGCATTAAATATACCTTTAAGCCACTGCATATGTACATTAAAATCATGCATTAACAGTAAGTAAAGCAAACCAAGTTTATGACTAAAACATGAATCATACATGCTCATATCCGAACCGATATTGAGGACTAAAAGAAGGAAACTTATGCTCATATTCGAACTGATATTGAAGAGCAAAAGAAGGAAACTTACTTCCGAGCTTAGGTAAGTGTTTCAAACTTATCCTAAACTCCCAAAGCCACATTCAAACCTTTGAAAGACTTTTAAGACCGTTTCCACTCACCGATTTCACTTTGCCTTTCTTTCTACCATGAAACAAGCTCCTGGCAAGTCTAGAACCACCTCAAGATGCTACGCCTTGATTATCCCCTATTTCGGCCACACAAAACCAGAGGAAACATGCAATAAAATGCATCCAATACTCAGTTTCAACCCAAAATCCCGTAGCTCTCAACATGCCCACTCAAAATTCATCCGAAACTTACCGAAATCAACCTCAAACACTACTCAATACTAACCCAACCATATAATAACGATATTAAACATCAAGCTTCATCAATTGATATCTAAAAACACATTCCCAACATCCTTTTACTTCCAGCAATGATATATCACCTTAAACAACCCAAAAACACTTAACTATCAACCTAAACAATTAGAGATTCAGCCAATTTCGGGATTCTATTATTAAAAACAACTTATCCACATTATAATACATCCAAAATAAGATTGAAATCAATCCACAACACTGAAAAAATAGATCCAAAATGAAAATCACAATGTCCTTCAATTAAACCTCAGTTAAGCTAAAATCCATAATTAATTAATCAAAACCTATTAGAAAACATATGTAAAGAGCCAAGAACTTGGGAATTTCAATAAGGAACCTTTCATTAGAGGAGAAGAATGAAACTTGCCTCCAATGAATGAGTTTCCCCTCAATTGGATGGTTGTTCCTCTTGAAAAACAAAGAAATTCAATAAGATTTTTGGAAAACAAATTGAGAAATCATTTAGCAAATTAATGAGTAAAGAAATTAAGATCATTACCTTAAATCTCTGATGGAAAAAGAGTGTTTGGCTGAGAGTGTTTTGAGAGAAAATGTGAGAAAAGAAAAGTTACGTCAAAATGTGTTTGACTCTTTACAAAACAGCCACCTTTTAAAATAGTTTTCAAAAATTGCATTTTGGTCACTAGCTAAAATGTTACCCTTCCAAGGCTCGTTTTCCAAAATTACTTTCATCAATATTTTTAATATAATAAAATATAATTCTTAAATATTTTTCCATATTTTTATCTTTTAGAAAAATATTTGCTCCCGAATCTGACTCGAATCTCTAACCCGGTCCACTATACCATCTAACCAGCCCCAAAACTACTAGGCCCAAAACTGGGCGTTACACCGATGGATCGGGTTAGGGATTCGAGTTAGATTCGGGAGCAAATATTTTTCGATAAGATAAAAATATGGAAAATGGTTAAAAATCATATTTTAATATATAATTAATATTGGTAAAAACAATTTTGGAAAATGGGTTTTGGAAGTGTGACATTTTGGTTAGTGACCAAAATGCGATTTTTAAAAACTAGTTTTTAAAGGTGACTAAAATGAAAATGATCAAATATTTAGAATCCTTAAGGAGTTTTTTTACCAAGTTGTTGCTGGTGATTTCTCCTATCAATTAAGCCTTTTTAACATGTGTTTTAAAAGTTAATTAAAAGGGGATTTGGTTATAAAAAGTTAGTTATCACTTTAAAGAAAATTGACGTAACTTTTCTCTCCACTTCTCTTCTGCCAAACACTCAAGTTTTCATTAAAAACCAGAGGTGAGAGATCATTTTACTCAGATTATTGATTTGTAATTGATTATTTAACTTTGATTTACAAAACCTCATTGAAATCTTGTGTTTTCTTATCTTTAAACAAGCCAATTGAGGGAGAAATCACATAATAGGGGTAAGGTTTGTGATATCCTCTATTAAATGGTTCTTTATTGATATTCCCAAGTGTTTGATCCTTGATTTATGGTTTATAATCTGATTTTGTATTTTATATTGAATTAATTGATTTCATTGTGTGAATTTCATGAAATAGTGAAAGATCCATATTGGATTTGTTTTCCAATGTTGAATATTGATTTTAATCATATTTTGGATGTATTATTATGTTGATAAGTTGTTTTTAACAATGGAATCTTGAAACTCTTGAATCCCTAGTTATTTAAGTTGTTAGATTTGTGTTTTTGTGGAGTTGTGATGGCTGCGTAGTTGTTCATGTTTTTGACTGTTAATTGATGATTATGGAAGTGTTAGATTGTGTTTGGGTTTTGCTTGGAAAGTATTAGATGATGCTTTTGGTTGTTGTGGTTGGGTAATTTTGAAAGGATTGTGGAAGTCCATGAGGATTTGTTGTTGTAGTGTTTTGAATGCATTGATATGCCTTAATCCTCTGTTGTAATGTGATTAAAATAGGGGACGTTGATCCGTAAGTGATCGGTGAAGCTTTGGAGACTTCGAACGCTAGATTTAGCATCGGTAAGTCTAGGTTTCGCATATCAGTGAGTGAGAACGTGAATTCCAGCTTTGGAGTGTTTTAAATGTGGTTTATGGGAGTTTAAACTTAGCTTGAAACGCTGGTTTAAACTCGAAAGTAAGTACAAAGTGGATTTCTTTCTCGGTCGTGTTTTTACGAAATGGTTTTATGCACTTGTTTTGATTTACATTGTACCTACAGTTTAAGCATGATTTAGAGTATTTGTGTAACGCCCTGAGTTTGGGCCTAACGGTTTTGTGGCTCGTTAGACGGTCTGATGGATTGGGTTAGGGATTTGAGTTGGATTTGGGAGTAAATATTTTCCGGTAAGATAAAATTGTGGAAAATGGTTAAAATTATATTTTAATATATGATTAATTTTGGTGAAAACGATTTTGGAAAATGGGCTTTGGAAGTGTGTCACTTTGGTTAGTAACCAAAATGCAATTTTTGAAAACTGGTTTTTAAAGTTGACTAAAATGAAAATGATCAAATTCTTAAAATCCTTAAGGAGCTATTTTTACCAAGTTTTGTTTTTGATTTCTCCTATCAATTAAGTCTTTTTAACATGTGTTTTAAAAGTTAATTAAAAGGGAATTTGGTTATTAAAAAGTTAGTTATCACTTTAAAGAAAATTGACGTAACTTTTCTCTCAACTTTTCTCCCCACTTTTCTTCTGCCAAACGGTCAAGTTTTCATTAAAAATCAGAGGTGAGAGATCATTTTACTCAGATTATTGATTTGTAATTGATTCTTTAACTTTGATTTGCAAAACCTCGTTGAAATTTTGTGTTTTCTTATCTTTAAACAAGAAAATTGAGGGAGAAATCACACAATAGGGGTAAGGTCCATGATCTCCTGTGTTTTTGTGAAGTTGTGGTGGCTGTTTAATTGCTGGAAGTATTTGGATGAATTAATCCTATTTTTAGTGTTAATTGATGATTATGGAAGTGTTAGATTGTTAGATTGGGACTGGGTTGTGTTTGGAAAGGATTTGCTGATGATTTCGGTTGTTGTGGTTGGGTAATTTTGAGAGGATTATGAAAGTCCGTGAGGATTTGTTGTTGTAGTGTTTTGAATGCATTGAGATGCATTAATCCTCTGTTGTAATATGGTTAAAACATGAGAGGTTGAACCGAAAGTCATCAGTGAAGCTTTGGAGGTTTCGAACGCTTGATTTCGCGTTGGCGAATTGAGGTTTCGTGTATCGGTGAGTGGAACGTGGATTCCAGCTTTGGTTAATGATCGCTTGTAAGCCAATATAATTGTTGATGTATCATTGAACTATTTTGTTAAAGGAACTTGGTTAATGATCGCTTGTAAGCCAATATAATTGTTGATGTATCATTGAAAGGTTTATGTTGTATAATGTGATTTATACATGTTTTACTCTTTAAGCTTTGCATATGGTTGTTATGCATGAGAAGGCTTAAATTGAGGTTAGCAATGAGATTTGTTGTTGGTTAATGATACATGTTGCATATGGTAATATGCTGGTTTTAAAGATGTTAAGTGCATGGTTTTAAAGGCATGATAATGTTTTAAAAGATGATTGAAATGGGATTTCAATGTAATGTTGAAAAATGGTTTAATGCATTGATAGTGTGTTGTTTTTGAGCACTCCTCACTAAGCCTAGTATGCTTACGCTATTTTTTTCCATCTGCAGAGAATTAAAAGCTTGGAAGGCAGCGAGGAGAAAAGGATCACAACAAGTCTTGATAACCAAAGTACGTTTTTGGTATAGACTATGAGTAATACGGGCAATGGGGTTCCGTTGCTGTTTTGGGATGTGTTTGGTTAAACTCCCTGTTTGAGCAAGTTTACTTTGCTGTTCTTAGTTTGTAAAAGGCCATTAAAGATTGTTTGTGGTGATGGTTTGAAGTTTCATGCTTCAGTAAACCTAATGTAGCTTTCTCGGATCAGTCTTGCGACTAGGCTGGGTCGAGGGGTTACACGTTTCCCTTCACCGACAATCAAAAGCTAGCTTGTCGTTGCACGAATCAAATCCCGTACTTTACCCAATCAAAAACAGAGGATTAAAACATATCCCTACATCTCTAACTTCCAACAACCCACAAACACAACTTCGCCTCACAAGAAACCATCAAACACCCTTCTAAAACAACCAAAATCATCACCAAACCTCATCTAAACAAAGCCCAGCCAAAACCTATTGATTCTAGCATCTTAACAATATTAATTAACATCCAAAAAGATCTTAACTACATCCTTATACCTCCAACACTACTAGAGCATCAAGATCACACCAAAATCTAACTATAAACAAGCTAGAAAACTAGCAATTCACATAGTTTCATGATTCTTGTGATTAAACACTTCTTTCAACATTAAAACACATCTTAATTGAGTTCTAAATCGATTAGATTCAACACAAAACAGATCCAAAATAGTATTTAACAAATTTCCACATAAAACTCAATTTAATTACCAAATCCACATTTAAATCATAATTCCACAACACAAATCATTTACAAAGGATCAATAACGTGGGAATTTCTGTAAAGAACCTTTAATTAGAGGAGAGAAACGGAAAACACCTCTAATTGCTGATTTTTTCCTCAATTGGCAAAGAGTGGTTGAAATCCAATTAGATTTTGCAATAGGAATTAAAGAAATCAATTAGGAAACAAATGGAAAAATAATAAGAATTGACTCCTGAGAATTTTGGAGTGAAAAATCTTAGTTTGGCTGCTGGTAAAGTTGAGAGAAAAAGTTTGAAGAAAAGTAGCTACGTAAGAAAGTGGTTTTTGTAAAACTGAAATCCTTTTATTAAATCTATTTTCTTTTATTATTAAAACCATTTAAAACACTTTAAAATAGACTAAATTAAGGGAAAATCTGATGAAAAATATTGGTCAAATAGCTCCTTAAAGATTCTATATTTTGACCCTTTTACGATTTAGTCACCAAAAACAGTTTTGAAAACTTTTCATTTTAGTCACTAGACCGAAATTTCCCAAACTTAGATTTAATTTCATCAAATTGAATTTACCAAAGTACTTAATATATTAATTAAGTATTTATAGCATTTTCCATATTTTATTTTAGCCAAAACCAATTTATTAGAATTTAATTCCCAAAACTAACTCAAATTTCCTAAATCTATTCTTTCGAATCATCTACCCGGTCCGATTAACATCTAGGCCCAATTTCTGGGCGTTACAAACTCCATTCGAAAATCCACCAATTTAACCAATCAAACCTCAATTTAGAAAATCCTCCATAATTAAATCATCAAATCAAGTTAGAAAACATTTGTAAATGATCAATAACTTGGGAATTTCAATAAAGAACCTTGCATTAGAGGAGAAGAACGAACCTCCCATCTAATGGCTGTTTTTCCCCTTAATTGGATGAATTTACATAACAAAACAATGAGAATTGGAGAGAAAAATATGATTTTATCTGAGAATTTGAAGAGAAAAAAAAGTGTTGGTTGCAGAGAATTGGAGAGAAAATCCTTTTTGAGAGAAGTTAGTTACGTCAAATTGTTTAAAGCTTTTTAATTATCCAATTAGTTTCTCCAATACTTTTATATTAATTTAAAATCATTTAAAATAGCCAATTAAGGGAAAAATTCTGATATTACACTTTGGGTAAATAGCTCATTAAAGATTCAAAGTTTTATCCCTTTTGCAAAACAATCATTACAAACAGTTTTAAAACTTTACATTTTAGTCACTAGCCAAAATGTCCAATTTTGAAACCCCTTTTTGTAAAATTGATTTTACCAAAATCATTTTCATATTAAATAATGATTTTAGATTATTTTTTTGTATTTTTATCTCCCCCGAAATTATTTATTCCAAATTACATTTTGAAACTGACTAGAATCCTCTAGTCCGATCCATCGGACCATCTAAACCACGTAGAAAACTCCTATGCCCAAAAATAGGGCGTTACAACTCTCCTCCTTAAGAAATTTCATCGTCAAAATTTATCTGAACGAAACAGATGTGGAAACTGAGCAACCATGTCCGACTTACTCTCACACGTGGCCTCCTCAACACCGAGATGTCGCCACAACACCTTAACAAGTTCAATCATTTTGCCACGAAGAACTTTACTACTAGAGTCAAGGATCTCTATTGGTTCCTCATCATATGACAAATCCGATCGCAGTTCAATATCCCCAACTAGAGTCAAGGACCTCCACAACATGGATACATGAATCTTCTCCAACTCAAGAGGCAAACTCAACCAGTAAGCCACATGACCAATACGTTCCGACACCTCATACGGTCCAATAAACCTCAGACTCAACTTTCCTTTGCGCCCAAAATGCAATACCTTCTTCCAAGGTGAGACTTCCAAGAAAACCTTTTCACCAATAGCGTACTCAACCTCTCTACACTTTAAATCCGTGTAGGTTTCTACCTATCTGAGGTCGCTCTCAAACAATCACAAATCGTTTTCACTTTCTCATTCGTGTCTTTCAACACATCAAGCATGGAAACATATTTTTCCCCAGCCTCAGCACAGCACAAGGGTGTACGACACCTCCTACCATACAAGGCTTCATACGGCGCCATCTTTATACTTTCTTGGTAGCTATTATTGTATGCAAACTCAACCAAAGGCAACTGCCTTTCCCAAGTTCCTTGAATCTCAGTGATGCAACATATCATTTAAAATCTAAATTACACGTTCAGATTCTCCATCTGACTGAGGATGATACGAAGTACTGAAATTTAAGCGAGTACCCAAGCTCGATGCAAACATCCCCAAAACCTTATTGTAAACCGCAGATACCCCATTCAACCTTACAATTTCAGCAACATACCCAACTTATCCAAAGTATACGTTGCATGCACTGGCAGAAAATATGCACACTTCGTAAACCGGTCAACAATCACCCAAATAGAATCCTTTTAAGTCGGTGGCAAAGGCAACCCCGACACAAAATCCATGGTGATTCTCTGCCATTTCTACTCCAGAATTTTCAATGGCCACAACAACCCGAAAGGAAAATGGTGTTCAACCTTCACACACTGACATACCATACATTTAGCCACAAAATTAGCCACATATTTTTTCAAACCCTTTCCAAAAATACTCTTTCTTCAAATCCCGATACATCTTGGTACTACCATGGTGCATAGCAAAAGGACTATCATGTGCCTTGGTTAAAATCATCCACCTCAACTACTCATCACTAGGCACCACTATCTGATCTCAAATCACAACACCTCATCATTATTAAAGTGAAAATTTGTAAGATTTCCATCTATGATGTCCTTGACATGCGGTACCAACTCCTCATCATAAGGTTGTTTTTCCTTAATCAAATGCGACAAAGATGGTTTCACTTGCAACTCTGCCAACAAACCTCCAGCACAGGTCACACTCAACCTCGCAAACATAGCCCTTAACTCCACAACAGCTTTTCTACTTAAAGCATTAGCCACAACATTCGCCTTGCCTGAATGTTATTCAATTGTCAAATTATAATCCTTAAGCAACTCCAACCATCTACGTTGCCTAAGATTCAACTCCTTTTGCGACAACAAATACTTTAAACTCTTATGATCCGTGTGTACAATACACTTCTCACCATAGAGGTAATGTCTCCAAATCTTTAACGCAAACACTACCGCAGCGAGCTCAAGATCATACGTAGGGTAGTTGCTCTATTGCACCTTCAACTGCCTCAATGCATTAGCTACAACTTCCCCATCCTGCATTAACACACGCCCTAAACCAATGTAGGATACGTCACTATAAACCACAAACTCTTTTCCTGACTCAGGTTGAATCAAGATTGAGCTTGTGTCAAAGCTTCCTTCAATTTCTCAAAAGCTTGTTGTCCATTTGAACCGTACATCATTTTGCAACAACTTGGTCAACGGAGCAACAACTCTTGAAAACCTATCCATAAAATGATGGTAATAACCCACCAAACCCAACAAACTATAGACTTCTGTCACCATTTTAGGTTGTTTCCAATTCACAACCACCTCAACCTTTTTAGGACCCACTCGAATACCTTGAGCTAAAACCACATGACCAAGAAAAACCACTTCCTTAATCCAAAACTCAAACTTGCTCAACTTGGCGTAAAGTTGGTTATCCAACAAGGTCTACAACATAATCCGCAAGTGTCGATCATGATCCTCCTCAGTACGAGAGTACACAAGAATATTGTCAATGAACACTACTACGAATTGATCCAATAATTCACAGAACACTCGATTCATCATATCTATGAATGTTGCAGGCGCATTTGTCAACACAAACGACATTACCAAAAACTCATAATAGTCATACCTCATACGAAAAGCAGTCTTCAACACATCTTTATCCTTAACCTTCAACTGATAATACCCATATCTCAAATTGATCTTGGAAAACATTGTAGCACCTCAGAATTGATCGAACAAGTCATCCATTAATGGCAAATGATACTTGTTCTTAATCGTTAACTTGTTAAGTTGCCGATAATCAATGCACATCCTCAAAGTTCCATCCTTCTTTTTCACAAACAACATCGGTGCTCCCCACGACGAAACACTAGCCTGAATAAAAGAATGATCCAACAACTCCTGGAGTTGCGTCTTCAACTTTTTCAACACTTTTGATGCCATTCGATACGGTGCAATTGAAATCAAAGCCATTGTAACACTCCAGCTTTGGGTTTAGCAATTTTGAGGTTTATTAGACGGCCCAGTAGACCGGGTTAGAGATTCGAGTCAAATTCGAGACCGTATATTTTTGGTAAGATAAAAATATGGAAAATAGTTAAAATTATATTTTAATATATATTGATTTTTGGTTGAATCAATTTTAGAAAAAGAAATTTGGAAATATGATTAAATGATTTGTGAATTTGAAAACGTGGTAGATTTGCATGTGATGTGCCTAACAGCATACATTGATTACATGACAACAAGTGATGATATTTTAAATGTATTAAATATGATTTTGACAAAGATTTTGAGATGCATTTTAGTATGATTTTGTTTAGCCTTTTGTATTGGACTTTGTAGTGGTACTTTAGAACAATTACTATGATTTTAAAAGCTTACTCTCGTTTTTCATACTAAGCATAAAAGTAGAGTTGGTCTAGGGAATATGGCTGGTCCAAAAAGTGTGATCTATGCTTGTGCAAGACATATAAATATGTAAAAAAATGTTTTTGAACAATTTTGTATTTGGTAAATGTGGGCCTTAAACGTGGGATACTTACTTGTTGGTTTCTAGTTGGTTTTATGTTATTGAGAATACAATATGATTCTGATGATTGATTTGAAGTTTGAATAGATTTGATTGTGATTCAGAAGGATAAAGAGTAGTTTCCCGGCCAATATTAGAGTTTGATTGTCAAATTTTGATATGTTGTGGTTCTTTTAGATTAAACATGTTTCTAAGTATGTATGTGTTATGTGTTATTAGCTGTAAGTGCATGGGATGCATGCTTTCTTGAAGTGTGTGTATAAGTTGCCGAAATGGACATATGTTGCATGATAGGTCATTTTGCTTCTAAATTTTCATTTACTGTGTTTTTGGTGTTGAAAATTGACATGCATGTGTGTTTTCATGTATATTTTATGTTCATGAAACATTAGAAGCATATTTAGGTTGTTTGGTAACGATTTAAAGTGGAATTGGATTGGATTGAAGCAAAAATTTACAATTTCTATAGATGAGTACTGATATAGGAACAGTCTACTATTGATACTAAATGAACAATACCGATACTTAATGTTGAGCACTAGTACTAAATGTGCATTCGATATTTTAAGACTTATATCAATTTGAGATTCTGACGTCTGTTTGAGCTTAATTTTGGACAATAGACTTAAAATATATTTAATTTTAGTTTGATATTCTGATGTTTATTTGGCCTACTTAACTATACTTGCATAGTTAGGGGATTCGAACCCTACGATCAGCGGTCCTTAAATACAAAGAAACATTAAATTTATGATTTGATTTACATACAATTACAACATTTCATATTTCCTAACCTATCTTGTAATGAATTTCTCTTTTTCAATAGTATTAAGGTGATTACAAAGTAATATTTTTTTCATACTTTTTTCTTAACCATTTGATAAGATACACACCTTGCAGAAAATGCTACTCATACTCAGGCATCCTAAGATGAACATCATTCCATTTTTACTAGAACCACTTGTTGGGTTCATCTTGTAATGAATTTCTAAAGCTATGCAAGTGATAACTAATATAATATTAACTATGACATTTTCTATAAAACCTTACTTCTGTGTAGCTAAAATTGTATGTCCCATCATCACTCTTCCGATGCACAATTGGGATTACATGTTTCATTGTGCATTCCTTAAATGCACGACTGAGGTTACATGTCACATCACACATTTCTCATTATTGTGTCCTTAGACAATGCTCTCAGCTTACCTCATTTCCATTGCACTTGCATGTCAGTTTTGTATGTTCTTTCTTGTACCTTCCTTGAACTTTTATGCTCCATGGGCAATATCCCTCGCCGATCTTCTACATGTCACTACGCTTGCATATTGGTATCATCCCTCCAATTGCTCATCTAGCACTCTATCGGGTTTAGTCATAGTCTTCCTTTTTTGCGTCGATCGACTTTGATTCTAGTTGTTAATCTAAGAATGGGATTCTATGTTTGGATTTTGGCATCATGGCTAATTTTTTGGTCCATAAAGACGGTTCACATTAACTACACCAAATATTGACGAACAACATGTGGGGTGGCAGTTTATGGTAGTTCTAAAGGTGAAAAATAAGGTGGTTGATCAACGATTGTCGTTCACCCCTTCTAGATGAACAAAATTCGTCTGCCCTTTTATATGTCTCACAAATGATTTTATGCCAAGTGTATTAATGATTTTCACTATTTTATCGATTGTTTCTCTTTTTTTGATAATACACGTAATATAGAATTATTGATGAGGCATATAAAGGGGTAAAAAAAGAGAAACAAATTCTATTCTTTCTAGATTGGACAGAGGGCCATTGGTCGATTAACAAAGTTTAGTGATTATCTCTTTTAAATTGATATGATTTTTTTCTTGTGGTACCCCATTATGGATTTACATCTTCGCTAAGGAGAGACATATATCTTTATGTATGAGTGATGTTAAGCTACCACATGGTAGGACATCGTTAAAAATAATACTGTCTAGTATGCTAAGTGATAAGTAATCATGGACCTAATTTATGAGTCTGTCGAACTCCTAAGACAAGATGATTGGACCACGCAGAGTTATTTAGGTTTTCTATCATCGGGCCTAAGAAGAATAGTAAGAGGTGCACTATAGTATATAACGCCATAGCAACTTATTATCTCGTTTTCCATGTCAGAACTAGTGAACAAATTTTCAAATTTTATTATAATTAGAGCATTGGGAGTAGTAATAACAACTATTCTTTTAACATGGACTCTTCATTACAAGGGAGGATTGGTTCTCATATATGATAACGTAGGTCATATTTTTTTCCTCAGCAATAGTATGATTTTATTAAAGAAAGAATCATTCAAACCCTCAAAACTATAAGTCTCATTAAACTCCCCTGCCCCTAAATACAAGAAAAGAGTACTTATGGTAATGAAATAAATGCATCAAAAATACATCCCATAAACGGCAATCTTACACCAAAATGGCAACTAAGTCAAAAAAGGGTCACAACAAATCATCCAAATCATAAATATAAAAAAAATCCCCAGTCAAACTATCCATGTAGCCATCGAAAAGCAAGTATGTGTGAAATAGGAAAGAATTCACAACACTTAAAGCAAAGCACCACAATTTTCTCTGCAAATCAGAATAATCCCACCAATTAGGACATCAACTCCAACTCATCAAATCAGAAAATAAACTCCTACATTCCAAAGAAACTCCTCAAGCTCCTACTTTCCAAAGAACCTTATCAAAAATAGATAATAAAATCATATGATTAGATAATCATCTCAGAATCGAGATATCAATATCCAAAAGGCAAATAAATAAAAAAAAACAAATATGGGAACCACTGCAAATCAAAGATACAATCAAATACCCCACTTAATTTCTACTCCTCTGTAATCCACCACGCGCAACACTACGCGCTACTGATTACGCAAATCAATTAACTTCGCAAGATCCTTAACAATGACTTCTTCGTTACCAATCATCGAACACCCAATCAATTTTCTCATATGTAGTGTCTCACGAGCCTCACGAAGAATTAACTTTTTTCGATTAAGAAAGTCGGAATTAGAAAGAGATCCATTTGCCACGTCATCAGATTGCTTATTATCTTTTTTAGGCATACTCCGTCCTTTTTTACGCAGCTTATTCTCTGCTTCTACTCTTTCCTCCAGATGCATAAAACTAAAAAAATATCTGATACACTTCACACCTTTCTCTTAGTGTTATTAATAAAAATGCAATATGCCTTATTAGCCCTACACACTATACTAGACACGCTAGAGGACTGTCCCGGGCCTAACGGTACTAACTCACACTCAAAGATGTCTTTACACACGTTCTCCTTCTTCGCACGATTAAGCATTCCCACCATCTCCTCCGATGCCCATGAAATTTACTTCGAGCTAACGTCCTCCACCCGTAGATCTAATCTCCAATTCCATTCCAAGGCTACATCACTTCCACTTCGCGATAATTCTTTAACATCAAAGGAATCATGAACAATTGTATTATCATCTCCAACACTACATTTCTCATAATGCAATTCCCCGACAGATATAACGAATCATTTTTAGTCCGTAAATGATTTCTAGCACCTGAATTCCTCGCATCGAAGTCCGAAACACTCGGTTGTTCCTCCTCCATGGGTAATTGTTGAGTGACCGAATCTAATATATCCATTTGTATATTCTCCATCTGTAACCCCTTAACCTGGCCCAGCCAAAAACCGAGCTAAAAAGATAACATTAGGTTTGCCGAAGCAAACCCGAGCTAATAACCTAAACCGATCACTTTTTTCTGTTATCTTGTCTAAATGCATCAATATTAATTCCTATGGTGAACATGCTTCAGCGGAAATGTTACATTGCAATCAGATTTCAAAATAGGATTCAATTGCTCAAATGCACACGTTGGGGACTAAAATGTAATTTCCACAAATTACAAGGACTTAATTTAAATCAAATTTACGAATCCTTTATTAGTCTAATTTCATGCTCACATGTTAAAATCCATCTCAAAACAATCATCCGAATTCATTCAATTACATACATAACATTCAGGGACCAAATTGAACAATTTCCAAACTTTAGCAGATTGACATGCACAAAAACAACTGGGCGTACTGATACTCGGTAAATGTACAGTACCCTTTTTCATTTTACACATAAAACGAAGCCATTTTAGACCCTGTCTACGATCCTTGGGTACTCGTACGGTATGCGAAGGCTTGTAATGACCTCTAGGTCCAACATATGACTCTTTGGCTCACTTCAATCAACTTTAAACATCCCCTAAACATCATATAACATCATAAGCATGCTTGACATCAACATACCAACATTTAAGCAACCCTAGGAAGCCTAACATAACCATTCGCGTCATCTATAGGCATGTTTCCTACTCAACATCCAAAACATAAATCTAAACACATTTCATGCACTTTAAACCTCTTATCAATACAAACCGACATATAAAACTTGCATAAACAGGAGTTTAGCAAACAAACCTCCTAAAACAACACTTGACACATTGCCCTTATTACTACTATGTATTGTTTCAAACCATACTTTGCAACCATGTCCTTGGATATCCTTCCTTGCTTTCTTGCTGCCATTCAATCCGCTAATTTGCATTGATGATAAGAGAGAGCGTAAGCACATAATGCTTGGTGAGGAGTGCTCAACACACAAAACATCATTCAATGCATTTTAAAACCGGTTTATTCCCAAAATCTTTCATATACATTTTGTTACCAAAACCATCATGCCATACTTTCAAAATATGCACTTAACCTTTTCCAAACCCCGCATATTAAACCATATGCAACATGTATCATGGATTCAATAGCATAATCCCATATGCAACCCTCAGTTTAAGCCTTCCCATACATATCATCCCAGATGCAAAGCTTAAAGAGCATTCACATGTATATGTCTCATTATACAAACAATCCATCAACATGACACATTAATTCATTATATTGGCTTACAAGTGATCCTTTCCCAAATCTTATTATTTTCATCGAACCACATCAGATATACGAATTTCCCAAGTGATATCCAATCACTTATAGCTCAATGGCATGGAGTAAATGCAACACATGCATAACCTCTACACTACCAAGGCTGATCCTCCAATTTGGAGTAAACACCTCCAATGCATCACCTCTACTGTCGTAGAAGGAGTAAAACGCCATTGAAGTATTACCTCAACAATGTTGAGGTTCACATGGTCAGAATAAATACTTCCAATACATCACCTATACGAACCATGGGTGGCTTATTATAATGCACTTTAAATCATATGGCTGGCCAATTATATCTGATAATATTTCGATACTCTTTTCATACCATCACTTCCCAATATAATTCATTTCATTAACATTAACTCACTGTTTTCATATGCATCAATCAAAACCATTTATCCAATCCATTAAACCATGCATTAACCAATGTTCAACAACATTTCCAGAACATGCATTACCACCAAATGCATGATCATCATTATATAATCATTTTCCAGCATTAAACCATGCTCAAATCATGCATATAACAGTGAGTAATCAAATCATTAAAACAAGTACATTAAAACCAATTACCAAACCGAGTTCGAGAGAGAATTCATCCTTTACTTACTTCCGAGCTTATACTAGCATTTCAAGCTTGATCTAAACCCCCAAACACAACTTTCAAACCTTTAAAAAGCTGTAAAACACATTCTCACTCTCTGACACACAAAGTCTCGCTTGCTGATACGATAAACACTCCTCCAAAGCTTCCGGAACGTCCGTTCAAGCTTGAGGATCAACTTTCCCTATTTTATCCACACACACAAAAAGAGGATTCAATGCATCAAAATACATTCAACAGCCCAACAACATCAATTCACATAAATCCTCAATATCCACTACCCAATTTCACTCTACAACAACCGAAATCAACATCAAACATCTTCCAAACTTAACCTAGCCAAAACCTAACATTTCAACCCATCAATTAACATCTAAAAACACAATAACATCATCCTTATACCTCCAACATTCATTAAACCTCCACAACACCCCCAAAACTCACAAAGAGATTCACTTAGTTTCAGGATTCTAATGTTAAAGCCCACTTATTAACATTATTAAACATCAAAAGCACAATTAGAATCAATCAAGAACTTAGCAAAATAGAGCATACACAAAAATACATCAATCTCACCATTTAAACCTTGATTTAACCAATTTTCCATAATTAAATCATCAAATCAAGTTAGAAAATATATGTAAAGGATCAATAACTTGAGAATTTCAGCAAAGAACCTTATATTAGAGGAGAAGAACGAATCTCCCTCTAAACTTGGCTTTCCTCTCAATTGGATGTTTTTTTTTTTTGAGAAAACAAGATCAAATCAAATAGGTTTTGTTAAGAAATCATTAAGAATCCATTTGGAAATAAAAGAATGTTGAAATCAAGTATTTACCTGACAAAATTGAAGTAGAAAAGAGTGTTTGGCTGGAGAGAATTTGAGAGAAAAGCTTTTGGTGAAACGTTAGTTACGTAAAGTTTTCTTGTAAAACTAATTATGAATTTAATCTCCCCAAGTCTTTTTATTTAATTTTAAACATTTTTAAAATATCCAATTAAAAGAGAAAAGTTTGATATTAGACTTTGGCCAAATAGCTCCTTAAAGATTCTAAGTTTTGACCCTTTTACGAAACAATCACTAAAAATAGTCTTAAAACTTTACAATTTGGTCACTATCCCAAAATGTCACTTTTCAAAAAATCATTTAGTAAACTTGATTTTACCAAAATCATTCTCATATTAAATAATGATTTTAGAATATTTTTATCTCACCCAAAAATATTTATTTTAAATTAATCCCGAAACTGACTCGAATTGAAACACTCTCTACCTGGTCTAGAATATAATTGGGATCGAGGATATTATCGAAAACAAAATACAGAAATAGAGAGTCAAAATAGAAATCATACGACTGAATTGTATAACTTTTACAAGGTTTGGTGAGTTCACAAAAAAATTATTTTAAATATTATCAATTCTCATGTAACACATTTTCAATACGCCCATTTCTCCTAGATTACCAAATTGGAGCATGCAAAAAAGATTCTTAACAAATTTTAAAATTCGTTATACATATCGAAATCTTCAATCCATGACATTTGATCTATTTAACTTAGTTTAAGATTAAGAAACAAAGATAAACAAAGATAAATGCTATGAAACGAATACATGAAGTTTAAAGTTCAAAACCAAACAATTCTTCAATTATCAACCCTTATTGCATATCTAATATGACAACACTTTATGCAATTAAACATGTATAGTCCCTTATTAAAAGTACACAACTACATGTATAGTTACCAATAACATTAAAGATCAATAATCTTTTAAGAGATCAGTAATAGAATGCGCATACGAGAATGTCATCTCGTAAACTTATAAACAACCTTAGCTCTTGAATTACTTATTTTATCAACATTTCAAAACCTATAGATTTAATAGGGTACACAAGTATAGGCAAATTTAACTCTTATTAACAAGTGGTACATGTAGATTATCTTATTTCATTTTCAGATTCTATGCCCCATATCAATAGATTACAACCACTAGGACATGGTTAAACTAACTTTCATTTATTATACAATTAATTTACGTTTAAAATAATAATGCAACAGGTATATCACCTCTTAGTTAAGCAACAGCTAAAATGATATCCTATAATCCACATTAGCATACATGGATTATCAAAGAATATTAATCAAAGGCCATATACGAACCGCATAGTATTATCATGCTTTATACTCATTAAGAACATTAACTACTTAAATTACATACATACTTGTACATATGCAATATGCCACCATCCTAGGAGCTTTTAAGAGAACAATAACATTACGCAGGAGCTCAAAGGAATGACTTGCAACTCTCAAACACGATCAAATCACGAAAACATCATATGTCCTGAAAATGCATGAAAATGAATGCATTAGGCTTATATAGCCTAGTGAGGTAGTAACTATATATTCGAATGTCATGTACTTAAATCAATGAGGATAAAGAGTATGAATCTATATAATCAAGCACGTAACAATATTAAGCATATAGGTCACAGTTAGCATTTGTTCAAGCTTGTTTCTTAGAGTCATATCTTATTAACTTTATCTTACGAAAGTATTATCAGAGTTTTATCAGAAACTTTATCAGAGATTTTATTAGAGGTTTACCAGGGCTTATAAATTTCATATCTTATTCAAATCATGTAATTCTTATCTTGCTTATAATGAGACTTATCAAGCTTTATTGATATTCTTTCGTAGTACATATCTAAGTTCATATGTTTTAACAATATTTGCCTTGGATCACATTGGACATAGGTAGCATTAGTCCGTGTTTGACCTTATCGGTCCGTATTACACATAGCACAAGGCACAAAGCAATGGCTAGTGTAATAACATATCAAACCTAGCTTTTCTTCTCTATCCAGCCAACTGTCACCAATCTCCTTATCATCTCCCCCGTAACCTCTTACTGTCTCCATTATATCACATATATGGGGTCGTCACCCTTGAGCCGTAGCTCGTAGACTGTAGTCTCATTATATCAAATACCATGCTAAAGTGTCGAACGGCTTCCATTGTAGGCAACTTATAACATTTTATGCTTTAACATTAGGAGTGCAATCTTATGACATAAGTGAGCTTTTAGCTCCAAAGAACTTAAGAGTTTATTACTTAAGCATTAAAGCTTGAGGAACATTATTTGCTGTCTTATGGCAAGTAAGCATTTAGCTACAATTAGGAGTTCATTGTTGATTCAAGCTTATTACAAGGTTCAACCCATCTTTTCAATTTAACAAAAGGTATCATAAAATAGCAAGATTAAATATGCATATGTAATGCCAACATAGTCAAATGACTTACAAAATATGCTATGCCTTGGATGCCCTTCCCCAATGTGCTCTATTTGAGCCATATGCAAAATGAGTATGATTTGAACATAACAATTCAAGTGAACAAAGAACAGGATGACACCATGTCATCCCGAATGCATAAACTATACTCACCTAATATCCCGAAGTTACAGGATATCAAAACTCCAAACATCTTGCTTCACAAACTCCTTACTATGTTTCCATATATTCACTCGGTCCCATGTCAAACTATGCATTTAAAACAAAAATAAACTGTTAGGACCAATACAATCTTTAATTAGTTTTCATTTCATATTTCTAATCTATATGCATATAAAAACATGTTTATGTTTTCATTCCTGTAGCCTATCATTCGAAAGATCATTAGACTAAACATTCATAACCACACATCTCGTCCCTAAACAAAGCAAAGTCATTGAAATTATTTTTAATACATTAAACAGCCTTAACATTATTCCCATCAAAGTTTCTAGTATTACCATACCAATTTAATCATAAGATCTCTTATTATGACAACCATAGTTATCAAATCTCACTCATACAATGAACACCAATTTCAAATGAATACTTTTTCTAAGCAGTCCCTAAACCATGCATTAAATCATCATATTAATACATTCATTTCTCATCCTTTAAACTAAGCAATTATTAACTCCTTCATGAATGCCATTGAACTATGTGGATTTTATCGAATTTCAAAAATTGTTCTGCATTACACTTCAAACCTGCACCATTTAAGCTTTACAAAACTGCACTACCAAACTGTTTTTATACACTTCATCAAAATGTTTTTACAATACTAATTACCAATCTGGTTTTAACTACAATATCAAATTGCATTCATATACTTTTTTCCAAACCACATTCATGTTTTCAAGACACGTGACGACCTTTTATCCTTCTAAAAAAATCTAGGTTTCCATTTCAAATACAATATTATGACTAAACTCTAACCAATTTAATGTCAATAATTCAAATACTTTTCAGAACAAAAGATGATCTAAACTCGTGTCCTTTTTCAATATCCATTCGAATCATATATATATCACTAAACCATTTTAGTCTATAAAATTTAAACATAGATACATATCTCTTTGTTCACTTGTTTGACCACCAAGGTTTGTGTTTAACATATAATCTCAACTCTTTTTAACATTAACCAATACAAATTAATAACTCATATGTTAAGGTTTATCTAACTCAATTAGACAGCAGCCATTAGAGACCTAACAGTCAACATTCCCATTTTTAAGCTAGCCAATTATTTCCAGTATTTATTAGCTTGCACTACCTTCAAATAATTGTCTCTACAGGACAGATATACACTGGAATTTAACTTTCTTTACACCGTTAAAAACTAGATTTAACTACGGTTCTAAAGGTATAAACCAAATAAACTAATAAAATCTACAAAAAATATGAAAATTCATAGAAGTCCCGAAATAAAATCTATCCAGAGCAGAAAACTGTTTCAAGTTTTCCTGATATACTTTTGAATAAAATTTCATATCTTTTTATACGTGACTCGAAATAAATCACCGTTTGTTTGAATAGAAACTAGACTTACATACGGTTCTATACATATAAGGCTTATTTTCTGATTTAGTTTATACAATTATAGGTGAATTTTCAAACCTACTGCCAATGTACAAAAATCTGGACAGATTTTACCAAACTTAAATTTTGCTCCATTTATCCCTTTAATTCAATTCGGCTAACACTTAAGATCCTCCCCTGCTTTTGAAAAATAACAAGAATCAGTCCAGGTAAAGTTTTACCCTTAAATCAGTCCAAGTATAACCATGTAACTCTAATGATAAATCTCTCTAACAGTTCGGCAATTTCTTTCAAAATCCCCCTCCCTTGTTCGAATTGAAACATTGAATATCATCGCCAATATGTGTTTTCATTAGAATCCTCAAATCATAGTCTAACCAAATTCAATTATTCACGCTTCTAATCCATATATAAGCTATATTTGATCAAAACTTCAATTGTTTCATCCCCTATCTCTTCGAACAAGTGATACAAAATTATCTAAAGTTGTTTTTCAACCTTTAACTTATATTGAAATAATTTAAACGTAATCATATTACCAATGAACTAATTCCACCATTAAAAAATTTCCAATTCTTGATGTCCAACACTCGACAATTGACCAAATTACTAGGATTTTAGAATTTGTTAAATTCTAGCTCTCTTTATGTATATATAACAAACCTCAATTCCACCTTTAAGTCTAAATTCCAAATCTAATTCCATGGATTTTGTACATAGTTTCTATATTCAAAGTAATGGGCTTACCAATGTTACACCTCATTCTCGTATTCGATTACCGAATATGAGTCAAAGATGCCATAGAAAAATAACATGATTTTTATTCAAAAATTTCATAAATTTAAAATCTTTGAAAATATTTATATTGACTAATACACAAAATCGGAGCACTTTTACTTTAAAAAAAATAAATTTGACTGTTCAAAAAATATCAGACGTTTAACTAAAATCGACAAATTAATCCCAGTTATACATGCCAATAAAATAAATTAAAAACCTCAAATAATATGTCATTACTGGGGCAGCTTGATGAAAATTTCTGAACTTGATGCAACTCTTTGCTTCGTGCAATGATTCGAACCACCTACGTGTGCACAATCAACACACGCTAAGTACGAACTTAGTGAGGCAATAAACGAAGTTAATAACAATAATTTATAACTTATTCCACTTCATGATGACGTTTATATAACATGATATATGCCAATGCATCAACTTTCACATTTCATTAGAAATGATTTACTATATGCTTGTCCATTTGTCATAATATGTCATATATGCATAAATGCATCATGATCACTAGATATGTATTATCATCATGTTAATCATATATTAACACAATATAAACCAGATATAAATTTCTTACCAATATAATTGCCATTTATTCCAAAAGCTCATAAGCTTATTCACCTGTTTATCTTTTATTAACCAATAAACCATAGCCCAAATACAAGCCTACGAGAACCATGCGTACACGAGTCAAATATGCACCGAAGTCCTAATACACATAAGGTCGTGCCCACCATAATACACATAAGGTCATTCCCACCATATGCACTAAGTGCCCTTTATATATACTATAGTGCTAAGCTGAGTATGCAGCGTGCTGCTGGACTCTATGGCATGCCAACTATACCTTGTCCCTCAATGACATAATTGGGCATATATTCCATATTTATTTCATCCATGGCAATGTATATCAACATAATTTAACATTGGGCAATTCATACCCAAAATAACACTATAATATAACATCATATATAACTAGTGATCTATGTATTTATATTCACTTTTGACATATTTAAAATATGTCAATCATATTGTCACGGCCCAAACCTTAGGGTCCGAGCCCATCCGAACCAGCCCAGATCCATGAAGCATTCAGGAGGGTAATTCGGTCAAAGCCTCCTCTTACTTGTAGATAATGTTTAGGATAAGAAGGAATCCCAAAAGTAAGATTTCCTTTGGATAAGGACGATCTAGACCGTCGATGTAAATTAATCTTAGCCATTGATTGTAGGGGAGTTCAACTATAAATAGAGGCCCCCTCCCTCACTTGTAAATGACTTCTCCTTTGAGTAATATACAAAGTATTCACTCACTTCTTCTTGCTTAAGCTTTCCTTAGCCATTCTCTTTCAGTTGTTCTTTGTTTTCCGCAAGGGTCTTAGCTTTTGAGCTTTGATCGTCAGGCTTACTTAGGCGTTGCCTTGTTCGAGAGCGTCTAAGGCCGCACGTTCGGGACTACGAGATTCTACGGGCGTGACAAGTGGTATCAGAGCTAGTCTGACCGAGGGAAATGGCGCCACAAAGCACCTGCGAGGTTCCACCAAGTGACCGAGAGACTCGTGCTGCGGGGAAGAAGCGTGAGAGTTCCAGGGACATCATCTCATCGTTGGAGAAGAGGGTTGTTCGCCTGGAGGAAGCCATGGGCAATGTTCAAGAGTTCCAAGAGGAGGCGGAGCCACGCCTCGAGAAGGTGGACTCACTCAAAGATGAAGTCACCGAGGAGGTCCAGGAAGTTCTCAACGCGATGTACGAGAAAATGGACCAACATGTACGTTCCCTTCAAGGTGCGATGGAGACCATGAAGGCGGAACATGCGGGGGAGATGAAGAAGCTCACTGCCGAGCTATCTCTCTACAAGAATGCCATATTGGCCGGCATGGTGGGCGAAGCACCTGCAGCTAAGCCCAGGATCGATGCGCCAAAGCCGAAGGAGTTCAAGGGGGCAAGGGCAGCCCAAGAAGTGGACAACTTCATTTGGGGGTTGGAGCAGTATTTCCGACTCATGGGCATCGATGATGAAGCAACAAAGGTAAACACAGCTTCTATTTATTTATCTGATGCCGCTCTCTTATGGTGGCGACACAGATGCTCCCAAGCGGAGGATGAGACTCTTCCAGTCAAGACGTGGAAGGAGTTCCAGTTCGAGTTCAAGCAGCACTTCTACCCAAGGAATGCTCAAAACGAGGCTCGAGAAAAGTTACGCCAGCTACAACATGACGGCTCTATCCGAGAGTATGTCAAGAAGTTCACGGAACTTAGGCTCCAAATCCAAGACATGAGCGAAACCGACGCCCTATTTTCCTTCAAGAATGGGCTACAACGTTGGGCAAAGATGGAGCTACACCGAATGGAGATCCAAGATCTGTCCAAAGCAATGGCCGCTGCCGACTCCCTTGCAGAATTTGAACATAAGAAGTCGGACAATTTCAAAGAAAAGCCGAAGTACAAAGGCAACGGGAGGAAAGACAAAGACAGGCATGCCAAGGACGGATCCGAAAAGCCAACCAATAAAGGCAACAAAGTTAGCAAGCCTTGGGACGTCGTTTGTTACAATTGTAAGGGTAATCACATCAAGAGGAATTGTCCCCTGCTCGCAAAGGCTGCTGCCATTCAAGAGAGAAGTGGCGAAGAGAAGGAAGCCCTCATGCTTAATTCCATCATCAGTTCCATGGAGACCAAGAAGGGTTCCAAGAAGAAGGGTCTAATGTTCGTGGACATCATTGTGGCGGGTCGAAAGTTGAGCGCACTTGTGGACACCGGTGCCTCAGAATTGTTCGTGTCAGAACCAGTTGCCAAGAAACTTGGCCTTCATGTGGAGAAGGCAAGTGGGTTCATCAAAACCGTGAATGCCAAGGAGACTCCGATTGCGGGAGTAGCAAGAGGAGTCAAGCTAGAAATTGGCCGGTGGACTGGTAAGGAAGCTATCAAGGTAATCCCTCTTGATGACTTCGATTTTGTGATTGGACTTAGCCTACTTGACCGGATTAATGCTTTGCCTGTTCCCTTTGCCGATTGTTTATGCATTCTTGACCCGGCACATCGATGCATGGTTCCGGTGAGACGAGAGACTGGAGTTGGGGCCAAGATGCTGTCAGCCATCCAGTTCAGCAAGGGGGTGCGCAAGGAGGAACCCACCTACTTGGCTACTTTGGTCCATGATGGGACAAATCAATCTGAGGAAATCCCAGCCGAGGTGAAGCAAGTCTTGGTAGAATTCAAGGATGTGATGCCTGCCGAGTTGCCCAAGCATCTCCCACCGAAGAGGGAGGTGGATCACAAGATTGATCTTGTGCCGAATGCGGAGCCGCCAGCCAGAGCTCCTTACCGAATGGCTCCGCCCGAGTTAGAGGAGATGCGCAGACAATTGAAGGAACTCCTCGATGCCGGGTATATCCGACCGTCAAAGGCACCCTACGGTGCGCCGGTGCTCTTTCAAAAGAAGCATGATGGAACGCTTCGAATGTGCATCGACTACCGAGCTTTGAATAAGCTCACAGTGAAGAACAAGTACCCGATCCCACTGATAGCTGACTTGTTCGATCAACTTGGTGGTGCAAGGTGGTTCACCAAGTTGGATTTGCGGTCCGGATATTGGCAGGTTAGAATCGCAGAAGGTGATGAACCGAAGACAACATGCGTGACTCGCTACGGCTCATATGAATTCATGGTGATGCCTTTTGGCCTCACGAATGCTCCCGCTACCTTCAGATTTCATGAACAAGGTACTACAACCCTTTCTTGATCAATTCGTTGTTGTTTACCTTGACGATATTGTGGTCTATAGCAAGACACTTGGGGAGCATGTTGAACACTTAAGGCATGTGTTCGAGGTTCTACGGCAAAAAATGAGCTCTACGTCAAAGAGGAGAAGTGCTCATTTGCGCAAGAGGAGGTCCCATTCTTAGGCCACATTATTGGTGGTGGCAAGATCCGGATGGACGGGCCAAGATCCAAGCCATTGTTGATTGGGAGCCACCAACGAAGGTGACGGGACTGAGATCCTTCCCGGGCTAGCTAACTACTATCGGAGGTTCGTCAAAAGCTATTCCAAAATCGCCACACCTTTGACCGAAAGTTCTTTGAAGAAGGACAAGGCGTGGGATTGGAGTTCCGATTGTCAAAAAGCTTTTGAGAACTTGAAGCAAGCCATGGCGAGTGAGCGTGTTGGTGTTGCGGACCACACACAAGCCTTTTGAAGTTTATACCGATGCATCCGACGTTGCTATCGGTGGGGTCCTTATGCAAGAGGGACATCCGGTTGCATACGAAAGCCGGAAGCTCAATGAGACCGAGCGGAGGTACACGGTCCATGAGAAAGAGATGACCGTCGTAGTACACTGTTTACGCACTTGGAGACACCACATACTTGGGTCGAGGTTTGTGGTCTATACTGATAATATTGCCAACAGTTATTTTCTAACGCAGAAAAAGTTATCTCCCAAGCAAGCTCGTTGGCAAGAGTTTCTTGCAGAATTTGATTTTGCCATGGAGTACAAGCCGGGGAAGGTTAATTCCGTTGCTGATGCCTTAAGCCGGAGGTATAACATCGAGGTTGTGAGCTTGCCAAAGGGACACTTGTTAGAGCGCATCAAAGAGGGACTATCACACGACCCAACGGCCAGAATGCTGATTAATTATGCCAAGGAAGGGACCACGAGAAGATTCTGGATCGAGGGGGACTTGTTGTATGCTCGAGGACATCGCCTCTATGTGCCTCAGTTCGGGGAGTTGCGCAAGGAAGTCATGAAGGAGTGTCATGATTCCAAGTGGGCGGGACATCCGGGAATAAGCCGGACCTTAGCACTCATTGCGGAGCACTACTATTGGCCACGCATGGGCGAAGATGTTGAAGCCTATGTGAGGACTTGTCTCGTGTGCCAACAAGACAAGATCGAGATGAAGAGACCCGCGGGACTGTTGCAGCCGTTGCCCATTCCCGAGCGACCATGGGAAAGTGTTTCCATGGATTTTATTGTCGGTTTGCCCAACACTGACGGCCTGTCTAGTATAATGGTTGTGGTTGACAGGTTTTCCAAGTATGGGACGTTTATTCCAGCATCAAAGGTGTGCCCAGCCGAGGAAGCGGCTCGTCTTTTCCTTAAGCACGTGGTCAAATATTGGGGAGTGCCAAAGACGATCATTAGTGACCGGGACACGCGGTTCACAGGCAGATTCTGGACAGAGTTGTTCAAGCTTATGGGATCAAGCCTGAACTTCTCCACGAGTGTTCATCCACAGACGGACGGGCAAACCGAACGAGTGAACGGATTATTGGAGATCTATTTGAGGCACTATGTGAGTGCCACGCAGCGCGACTGGCCAAAGCTACTAGATGTGGCCCAATTTTCTTACAACCTACAGCGGAGCGAGGCAACCAACCAGAGTCCCTTTGAGATCGTGACCGGGCAGCAACCGCTCACACCCAACGCCGTCGCTACCAAGTACGAGGGGGCCTAATCCAGCAGCACACAAGTTTGCCAAGGAGTGGCAAGAGCATCACGACTTAGCCCGAGCTTGTCTACACAAGGCGGGAAAACGGACCAAGAAGTGGGCGGACAAGAAACGTAGGGACGTGAATTTTCAAGTTGGTGACTTAGTCCTTGCAAAGCTCACCGGGATTTTGCGCAACCCAACCGTGCACAAAGGGCTTGTGCGGAGATACGAGGGACCGTTCAAAGTTGTGAAGCGGATAGGCACCATGGCCTATCGATTGGAGTTGCCATCAAACATCCGAGCTCATTCAAGTATTCCATGTCAGTCTACTCAAGCCATACCATCGAGATGAGTCGATCCAGATCGAGGCAAGTCACACCGAGCGCCACGGGAAAAGGTCTCCTATGAGAATGAAATTGAAGATATCCAAGCGGAGAGGGTCATTCGACGACCAGGCCATCGGCCAAGGCACGAGTATCTTGTTCAATGGAAAGGACTTCCCGACAGTGAATGGAGTTGGGAACCAGCCGAGGGTCTATGGCAATTCAAGGAACAAGTGAGTCAGTACCATCTCAACCGAGCGACGAGGGCGTCGCCAGATCCAGTGGGGGAGAATGTCACGGCCCAAACCTTAGGGTCCGAGCCCATCCGAACCAGCCCAGATCCATGAAGCATTCAGGAGGGTAATTCGGTCAAAGCCTCCTCTTACTTGTAGATAATGTTTAGGATAAGAAGGAATCCCAAAAGTAAGATTTCCTTTGGATAAGGACGATCTAGACCGTCGATGTAAATTAATCTTAGCCATTGATTGTAGGGGAGTTCAACTATAAATAGAGGCCCCCTCCCTCACTTGTAAATGACTTCTCCTTTGAGTAATATACAAAGTATTCACTCACTTCTTCTTGCTTAAGCTTTCCTTAGCCATTCTCTTTCAGTTGTTCTTTGTTTTCCGCAAGGGTCTTAGCTTTTGAGCTTTGATCGTCAGGCTTACTTAGGCGTTGCCTTGTTCGAGAGAGTCTAAGGCCGCACGTTCGGGACTACGAGATTCTACGGGCGTGACAATATGCTCCATGACATAAACATAATGACAGTGAAATTTGGGTAGGCTCATCGCAAGCCATCCTAATGATGTATAAAACATCAATGTGTCATGATATGTATGTAATTACACTCACCTTTACACTTCTTATCCTAAACTAAATTGAATAAATTAAGAGAACTCCAAGCTTGATCCTTTGCCTTATCTATTGATTTTTCGATTTCTCGGGTTTACCTGAATGCTTCACATTCATCCCTTACATGCACAAATTAATAACACCAATAAGGTACGCATTTTATAACCGTCAATCTGCGCTACCTTCAAAGAAATATTTATATAAAATAATTCACAACTCGGAATTCAATTCCATTTGTTTTGACAGAAACTAGATTCGATAAGATTTTTAACTATATAAACTAATAGCCCAAATTCAACTTTTACGATTTATGACGAATTTTAAAGTCGAATTCCAGTGCTGAATTTCGGAGCAGACGGGTATTCTGTTTCCAACCTTTCATCACTTAAAAATTTATATCTTTTCATATACAAATCGAAATCAGTCACATTTTGGTTTAAAAGAAACTAAACTGAACCAAGAATACAAAGATATAAGGATCACTTTCTAATCATTTTTGTAGAATTTATGGTGAATTTCCGAACTTACTGCCAATGACAAAAAATTTTGGGCAGATTTTATAATTCACATCTTTAGCATCCTTTAACCATTCCAACACCTCAAATTAACCTTCGATTATGTTATTCCAACATTTTTCCTTTCATGAAAACTCTAAATTCAACTTGAATTCTTAAACCCCAAATTAAACTCCAAATTCAACTTGAATTCTTAAATCCCAAATTAAACCCTAATTAACCAAATGATATTCCATTAAGAATACATCAATTTCAACTTCAATCAAGCATGGAAATAATAGAACATCACATTATCTTCCATAATTCAATCCTAATTCATTTGGATCCATAAACCTTAAATTATCTCTCTTCAAAATTCAAGAATATCCTCCAACAATTCCATGAGATTTTTATACCAATTGAAAGAGAAATTCATGAAGAACAACTTCATATTTCATAATCTAACCCTAAATCCTAGTATTTAGGGATTAAAAATGCAAAACCCTAAACTTACCTTGCTTTCCTTCTTATTCTCTTCTTCTTGAAGTGAAGCATGAAGAAAGATGAAGATATTTCTTCATTTTTTATTTATTCCATTTGGCATCTTTTATTTACATAAATATTGAAAATATCTTCTAAATAGTGAAATGGCTATTTTGCCTTTAAATCCAATGAATCCATAATGTGCCACATGTCATCATCCTTCATCCAATGACCTAGATTTAATCTTGAGTTAGTAGTTTACCAATTTATCCTTGAACTATATCAATTTCTAATTTTTTCCTTGAAACATACTTAAATTCCAATCTTATTCCTTGATCCATTGGCTAGGACTTAACATGGAAAAATTATCTAAATCCAAGGGCCCAAAATAAATCTTACCATTTTAAGACATGGAAATGACATTTTTAACCTTACTCTATCATCCTTCAAAATATCCTAAATATTCGATTTTATCTGATTATCCAAATATTTTTTCGAACTTCATCGCTCTATATCCAAATATTTATCCAAATACTTTTACTATTATAGATAATAAATTATAATCAACTAATTTCAGAATATATATTTTTAATTATTCTGATTGCCAAAACAGAATAGATAGATCGTGTTAATTGCAAGTCACAGATACATAATAGAAAATTAAATTCCTAAGTGGCATATGCAGAATGCAAACATATGATAAGATTTGATACCAAAATGAAATACCCTCTATCCGGTCCAGAAGATAATCGAGATCGAGGATATTATCGAAAACAAAATACAAAAACAAAGAGTCAAAACAGAAATCAAACCACTGAATTTTATAACTTTTACAAGTTTGGTGAGTTCACAAAAAAAATTCTTTCAAATATTATCAATTCTCATGTAACACATTTTCAATACGCCCATTTCTCCTAGATTACCAAATTGGAGCATGCAAAACATATTCTTAACAAATTTTAAAATTCGTTATACATATCGAAATCTAAATCCATTTTATTCAATCCATGACATTTGATCTTTTTAACTTAGTTTAAGATTAAGAAACAAAGATAAATGCTATGAAACGAATACATGAAGTTTAAAGTTCAAAACCAAACAATTCTTCAATTATCAGCCCTTATTGCATATCTAATATGACAACACTTTATGCAATTAAACATGTATAGTCCCTTATTAAAAGTACACAACTACATGTATAGTTACCAATAACATTAAAGATCAATAATCTTTTAAGAGATCAATAATAGAATGCGCATACGAGAATGTCTTCTTGTAAACTTGTCAACGACCTTAGCTCTTGAATTACTTATTTTACCAAACTATCAAAACCTATAGATTTAATAGGGTATACAAGTATAGGTGTACCCCCTTAACCCGATCTAGCTGAAAGACCGAACCGAGCGAGCTACATTAGGGATCACCGAAATAAAACCCGAAAAGATTACAACTAAAATGGTTCATTTTTATCTTATATAAATGAATTATTAGGTCCTAAAGTGTTCATACGAGTCATGGGTAAAATTACAACTCAATCGGGCGTCATTTCGACATACAATTGCTCAAAAACACATTACATGGACTAAAACATAATTTCCATTATTTATGAGGGCTTTCATAAAATTAAAGTTACCAATCCTCAATTAGTCATGTTACATGCCTTCATCTTGAATCTCAACTCAAAATAATCATCCATACACATTTAATTGCACATTTAAGAAATAGGGACCAAAATACAAAGATTTCAAGCTACAAATGCTTATACAACTGAAATAACGGTATGCGTACTGGTACGGATACATAGCGTTTCGATACGGAACAAAAGGACAAATGTGTAATGATACAGTCCTTAGGCGTATCGGTACGGGCTTGTATATTTCAAAAATTTAGAATTCCAGTAGCAAAACACCGTATCTGTACGGTAACCCGTGCACCGAAACAAGCACTATTTCACAGCTATGCGTACCGATACAATTACCAGGCGTATCGGTACGCCTAGGCAATTTTGAACATTCTGAGCCTGGACGAGTCCCTGCGTACCAAAACCTGATGGGCATGTACCGGTACGGGGCGACCTGTATTGACCTCTAGGTCCAACATATGACACTTCGGCTCAATCTAACACCTCATATTCAACCTCTAAGCATCATACGGAATCATAAACATTCAATCATCAAACATAGCAGCATAGATTGGAGCTATACTAAGCATGGCATACTCAAGCAATCACTTATGATCATGATTTCTACCCAAGCATGCTTAATGTCTCCCAACCCCTCAAAACCACATACCAAAACTGTAATATCCCAAAATTTGGCTTAGGAATTTGTTATAAATATAATAATAATAATAAATAGCTTAGAAGTATGATGCTAATTTATTCGTAATTCAAATTGATTTAAAAGACATCATTAGATTAGAGAATTGATTTAATCAAGTACAAATTAGTAAAGTTTGGGAAGTTTGCTAGCTATTATGATAGATTAATTTGAAATTATAAATTAGTGGAAGGTTTGCATGCTAAGCTATTAAGAATTTAAGGACTAGCATATGTGTCAATTTGAGAATCTAACATGTGTATGAAGAAAAAAAAGAACCGGCTATGTAAGAATAGATAACCAATTTCTTGGTTATCATCTTCTTATTCTTCATCATGGAATCGAAGGATTTTAAAGAAAGATGAGTGAGAGAAAGTTTAATTTGGTTTTGCTATCTAATGTGGGACTTTAAGTTCGAAGGGAGTTTTAGAATAAGGTAATCACTTGTCTCTTTTCATATTTAAATGAATTCTTGTTTGATTGTAGATATATATATATATGTATATCATGAGAGATAGATTCATGTTAGGGACGGCTACGTATGAATTTATGTGTGTGTGGATATATATATATATATGAATATTGAGCTGATTTATGTTTGTACAAATGAAAGTAAGGGCAGTTAGTAATCTGAAAACAGAGGAAATATTCTACAATCATAGATGTAGACCGTTTTGAATGTATAAGAAAGTATGTGGACCGTTTTGAGTATATTAAAATGTATAAATGTATGCTGCCCGGATTTTGAATGAACAATGAATGTGTACAAACCAAATTGCTTTGAAAATCTATGTATGTATGCTGCCCGATTTTTAATGAACAATGAATATGTGTATAAATCAATTTGTTTTGAAAACCTATGTATGAATGCTACCCAGTTTTGAGTGAACAATGAACATATATGTAAGTAGGTAAATGTGAATTAGACTGTTTTGTTGTGAAAATTATTGTATACATGTCAATAGGGACTGTTTTGTTAATTGAAAATGTGTAGACATGTTTGGTTATACATGCTGCCCTATTTCGATCACATTGCTAAGTGAATTGAGACTTGAATAAAGTAATTAGCTTGATGGGAAATGAGTTCATATAATTGGATTAGTTAAAGCTAGGTAATGGACTTCTTAAATGGTGAATTAGAGGAATTATGAAGCTAGAAACTTAAACTAGTGTAATCTGCCCAGAATACTTTGTTCTGGGCAGTAACTTTGAAAAATCACCATAAATTGTATAAAGGGAATTTAAGGATGTAAATTTTATGAATAGTGCCTTAACATGTCTAAATTCATTAGGAGAGAACAGAATTAAATTCGGGATTGTAAAATGAATTGTAGAAATGAAACACTAGGGACACTGCAAGCTGTCCAGTGTTGTAGATTGCTCTGTCTTTAAACTAAAAATTGTATTAATTGGAAAAGAATTAAAATGCAAGGCCTATATGGTTAGAAATTAAATTAAGTTAGCTTTCCAACAGTGTATACCAAATGAAATTCTGACATACGTAATGAAAGTTGTGCATGTTTTAGTAAATAGTGCACATGCTGCGAGGCAGTAGCAGCGGAGCCTTGATGTTTTGAAATGAATGAATTATGTATTGTTGCCTTGTTTTGAAGAAATGAATGTACTTTGTCTTGACCTTGATTTAATTTTATGAATTCATAGATCAAGGAGTAAAACTTGGGGAGGAAGAAAGGAGTGGCCAAGCTAGTGGCAAACACAAAGGAATTTGGGTCCAAGATTTGCTAAGCTTGGAGTATTGTGAGTGTAGTTTTTGGAAGGGTTAGGACTTAGGTCCTAACCAAAATTTACATGACTATCCTCTTTCTATTAATATGCCATGATAATGAGCTTAATTAAACTTAAATATGAATTAAAAGAGAAGATTGGACTAAGCTGAAAATTGTGATTAAGTAATAGCATGGAAATGGATAAGTTAAATTATTTAGAAAGAAATGTGTAAACATTGTGTGATTCCATGCCTTGAATGATTCCATTTGAATTGCTTGCTTGAGTTACACTATGGATGTAAATGCTTGATTTCTTGTTCTTGATTGTGCCTATTTGATTAGTGGCATGTATGTATTATAATGATATATGATGCTAGATCCTTGTATCATGAATGCAATTCACTCGAATGCTTACTACTTGAAATGCTTGTTACTTGAAAAGCTTGTCACTCGAAGTGCTTGAAATGCGTGCTAATTGAAATGCTTGAATCCTTGTACTTGAAATGGGATCTAATTGAAATAATTGAATCCTTGTACTTGAAACGCGACCTATTCGAAATGCTTGATTCGTGTCTTGAATGTATTCATTCGAATTTTTTGCTTAGAATTGCTCTTATGTTATAAATACTTGTAAAAGTGATATAAATCATGAATATAAAGACATGACTAGATGCTTAAAAAGGGCATATAATTCGAATTGCTTACTTGAGTAACAAGTAAACTTGTGAATTGAAGGGCTAAGGCTCAACTAGACTAAGGGCTAAGCTCGATCTTGAAATACTTGCTTAAATATAATCCTTGAACATGAAATATATTGCCTTGAACATGAAACACATGAAAACGTGAAACGAAATTGAAGAGCTAAGGCTCAACTAGCCTACGGGCTAAGCATGATATTGCTATAACTTGCTTGAATGTAATTCTCGAATATGAATTGTCTCGACTTGAGCATGAAAGCATAAAACATAACAACAACAAGCTTTAAAGTATAAGAATACCTCTATAATAAAAGTTTAAAGACTATAAAGACTTTAATTGCCTACAATGGAAGTCCTTGGATACAATGGTATGATGCATGGTATACTTAGGACTATGGTCCATGAGCCACGGCTCAGGGGTACGCCGCATTACATGAAATATATTATTGGATACAGTTCGAGGTAATAAGGGAGTTTTACGGAGATTGGCGATAGTTGGTTGGATAGTGAGAAGTATAGGACTTCATGTGCTTTGAGCTAAATATCTCTTGGACCTTTATGGTCAAACAGGGACCAATGTTATTCATGACCAATTGTGATCCAAGGCAAACATGTTAAAAAAGATATGAACCTTATTGAGAAATTGAATAAGAAATTCAAAAGAAAATCTTGAATACTTGAATTATATCTTGAAATACTTAAATGACTTGACAAGAAATCTTGAACACTTGAATCACTTGACATGAATCCTTGAAATAAAGAAATTCAAAAGAAAATCTTGAATACTTTAATTATATCTTGAAGTACTTAAATGACTTGACAAGAAATCTTGAACACTTGAATCACTTGACATGAATCCTTGAAATACTCAAATTGCTTGATATGTAATGCTTGATTCTTGACATGAAACTCTTGAAATGATAATTGCCTATGCTTGGACCTTGAATTGTATGATTTGCTACTTGGAATGGCTTATGGTCTCACTTGAGCTAATGATTACTTGATTGGTTTGCTTGACATGCAAACTTGATTACTTGACCTGTGTACTCGAATTTCTTGTTACATAATTGTTTCTTGAAAAAGATCTCGATCTTACTTGAATTAATGAATGTTGCTGCCATGTACATCTCATAAATGAAAATATGGACTGTTTAGGCATTGAGAATTATGTGTACATGTTATATGACTGAATTGGCTAGACTAAATGAAAATATATGGATAGTTTTGCTTATATTAATTATGTATATATGCGTTGCTGCTCGGAATAACATGATTAATGCTCGAATTGGACTATTTTATGCATGTTAATTCTGTATACATGAGTTGCTGCTCGAAATAACCCGAATAACGCTCAAACTAGACTGTTTTGTGTATGCTAATTATGTATATATATGAGTGTTGCTACCATGTATACCTTTTACATGAAGATATGGACTGAATTGGTTGGATTACATGATATATGGATTGTTTCGGTATTGGGAATTATATGTACTTGTTATTTGAGATAAGGACTCGAAATGTTAATATACATACTGGAACTGTCTTGTTCAAGAATGCTACATGAGAACATGTTATTTGATAACTGCCTGTTATGCTTGAATGCTACTCAAATGACTTGATAATTAGTTGCTTGACAATTGCTTGTTATGCTTGAATATCACTCGAATGACTTGATAACATACTTCTTGATAATTGCTTGTTTTATTACTCGAAATGCTTGCAAACCTTATCTAGGGTCAAACTCATTTAAATGGAGCTTGGACAAATAAATTGGTTAGAATTAGTACTACCTCACTAAGTACATATCGTACTTATCACTCTCGTTTCCTCTCTTCCCAAACCACAAGTTAGGTGCTTCAAGGTGAATTGCTTGATCTCGAATTCAGATTTCTCGAGCTTGAAGTAAGGCACAAGCAAAACATAAGTATGAGTATGAATCCATACTTGTTTGTAATGCTCCTAGTAGTTGGTGGCACCTAGATTTGTATATGGTTAAGCTAAGTCATGCATGTTGATACTTGAGAGATCTTTTGTATATTTGTATGAAGTTAGCCTTTAATGTTGTCAACCTGGTAGCTAGAACTCTGTGTGTAAATGTTAAAATTTCATGTGAATGAATGAGTCTTGCTAGGCATATATGTACTAAAATGAACGATGGAAATGTTTATTGTTATACTTGAGCTTGTTAATGCCATGTAGGTAAGGAGTGTTATGTCACATGCTAACTTGAAGTTATTTTTGAATGTACGTACATAAAATTATGACTAGTTAAACCTACATGAAATATTTACATGACTTAAATGGAATGTTGGATTGAAACGAAAATGTTCTACTATATAGGCCACTTGAATGCCTTGCTTGTTCACATGTCTAAATAGAAATTAACCTTGAATGAACAATTAAAGGTAATCAATCCCGTTAATGACCTATAATGTCTATGAAACATGATATGCTTGCTTGAGATATGTTCAACTTCATATATATATGATTGTGTTTAGTCAAACTTACATTAAATATTTACATGTCTTGAAATTAATGAGATTGAGTTAAAATGAAACATGTTAGTCTAGGTATGCTAATTGAAAGTTTATATGATCGCATGAATGTAGATTTGAAAATGAATAAGCTAAGTGGTAACCTAGATGAATAATATGATAGACATGCTTGTATACTTGATTGTGAATGCCAGTTAAGAATGCTATTTGAATGTTACATATGACTAAATGACTAAGTAGTTATTAATCTTTGAATGTAACTTAAAAAAATGACTAATCAAGGGTTGGCATATAATGAAAAAGAATGATAAACATGTCTTGCTTGTATGATCAAAAGTAATTGTCTAGATTGCTTTCTTGCTAATCACTCATCTCGCCTATTAGAGATGAGTTCTTGAAAAGTTTTAAATTATTCGTATTTCTAGTGTTTCCAGTAACGCTTCTGAGCCGGTTTACTACTAATCTGGGGTAGGGGTGTTTCATTTTTTATCGTCAGAGCTTAGGTTTAGCCGATTCTAGGACTAAACTGAAACTCGTTGCATAATCATTGGATACATGTGCCACCTAGGAGTTAAATTTGACAAGTGCTTGTGATTTGCATCTGATAAAAACTCTCTTATGTGCTAATAGTTAGTAGAAATGTTAGAGACATAATTAGTTTGGGATAATGAGAACCCGGTTGACCCTCCATTGAAGGAGGTAGTGTAAGGATAAATTTGAAATGATAAAATTTTCCAAATGCCATTGGCTAAGTAAACATTATGTTTGGGTAGATAAGAAACTTTCTAAATCAAGTTCGGTGGAAATTCGAGGATGAATTTCTTTTAAGAGGAGCAGAATTGTAATATCCCAAAATTTGACTTAGGAGTTTGTTATAAATATAATAATAATAATAATAGTAACAACAACAATAATAATAATAATAATAAATAGCTTAGAAGTATGATGCTAATTTATTCGTAATTCAAATTGATTTAAAAGACATCATTAGATTAGAGAATTGATTTAATCAAGTCCTAATTAGTAAAGTTTGGGAAGTTTGCTAGCTATTATGATAGATTAATTTTAAATTATAAATTAGTGGAAGGTTTGCATGCTAAGCTATTAAGAATTTAAGCACTAGCATATGTGTCAATTTGAGAATCTGACATGTGTAAGAAGAAAAAAAGAACCGGCTATGTAAGAATAGATAACCAATTTCTTGGTTATCATCTTCTTATTCTTCTTCATGGAATCGAAGGATTTTAAAGAAAGATGAGTGAGAGAAAGTTTAATTTGGTTTTGCTATCTAATATGGGACTTTAAGTTCGAAGGGAGTTCTAGAATAAGGTAATCACTTGTCTCTTTTCATATTTAGATGAATTCTTGTTTGATTGTAGATATATATATATATATGTATATCATGAGAGATAGATTCATGTTAGGGACGGCTATGTATGAATTTATGTGTGTGTATATATATGAATATTGAGCTGATTTATGTTTGTACAAATGAAAGTAAGGGCTGTTAGTAATCTGAAAACAGAGGAAATATTCTACAATCATAGATGTAGACCGTTTTGAATGTATAAGAAAGTATGTGGACCGTTTTGAGTATATTAAAATGTATAAATCTACGCTGCCCGGATTTTGAATGAACAATGAATATGTGTACAAACCAAATTGCTTTGAAAATCTATGTATGATGCCCGATTTTTAATGAACAATGAATATGTGTATAAATCAAATTGTTTTGAAAACCTATGTATGAATGCTACCCAATTTTGAGTGAACAATGAACATGTATGTAAGTAGGTAAATGTGAATTAGACTGTTTTGTTGTGAAAATTATTGTATACATGTCAATAGGGACTGTTTTGTTAATTGAAAATGTGTAGACATGTTTGGTTATACATGCTGCCCTGTTTCGATCACATTGCTAAGTGAATTGAGACTTGAATAAAGTAATTAGCTTGATGGGAAATGAGTTCATATAATTGGATTAGTTAAAACTAGGTAATGGACTTCTTAAATGGTGAATTAGAGGAATTATGAAGCTAGAAACTTAAACTAGTGTAATCTGCCCAGAATACTTTGTTCTGGGCAGTAACTTTGAAAAATCACCATAAATTGTATAAAGGGAATTTAAGGATGGAAATTTTATGAACAATGACTTAACATGTCTAAATACATTAGGAGAAAACATAATTAAATTCGGGATTGTAGAATGAATTGTAGAAATGAAACACTAGGGACACTGCAAGTTGTCCAAAGTTGTAGATTGCTCTGTCTTTAAACTAAAAATTGTATTAATTGGAAAAGAATTAAAATGCAAAATGAAAATTAAATTAAGTTAGCTTTCCAACAGTGTATACCAAATGAAATTCTGTTGTGCATGTTTTAGTAAATCAGTAAATAGTGCACATGCTGCAGGCAAGCAGCAACCTTGATGTTTTGAAATGAATGTATTATGTATTGTTGCCTTGTTTTGAAGAAATGAATGTACTTTGTCTTGACCTTGATTTAATTTTATGAATTCATAGATCAAGGAGTAAAACTTGGGAGGAAGAAAGGAGTGGCCAAGCTAGTGGCAAACACAAAGGAATTTGGATCCAAGATTAGCTAAGCTTGGAGTATTGTGAGTGTAGTTTTTGGAAGGGTTAGGACTTAGGTCCTAACCAAAATTTACATGACTATCTTCTTTCTATTGATATGCCATGATAATGAGCTTAATTAAACTTAAATATGAATTAAAAGAAAGATTGGACTAAGCAAAAATTTATGATTAAATAATAGCTTGGAAATGGATAAGTTAAATTATTTAGAAAGAAATGTGTAAACATTGTGTGATTCCATGCCTTGAATGATTCCATTTGAATTGCTTGCTTGAGTTACACTATGGATGTAAATACTTGATTTCTTGTTCTTGATTGTGCCTATTTGATTAGTGGCATGTATGTATTATAATGATATATGATGCTAGATCCTTGTATCATGAATGCAATTCACTCGAATGCTTACTACTTGAAATGCTTGAGATGCTTGTTATTTGAAAAACTTGTCACTTGAAGTGCTTGAAATGCTTGTTAATTGAAATGCTTGAATCCTTGTACTTGAAATGGGATCTAATTGAAATAATTGAATCCTTGTACTTGAAACGTGACCTATTCGAAATGCTTGATTCCGTGTCTTGAATGTATTCATTCGAATTTTTGCTTAGAATTGCTCTTATAATATAAATACTTGTAAAAGTGATATAAATCATGAATATAAAGACATGACTAGATGCTTAAATATAGCATATAATTCAATTGCTTACTTGAGTAACAAGTAAACTTGTGAATTGAAGAGCTAAGGCTCAACTAGACTAATGGCTAAGCTCGATCTTGAAATACTTGAAATATAATCCTTGAACATGAAATATAATGCCTTGAACATGAAATAAAACGTTGAAGAGCTAAGGCTCAACTAGCCTAAGGGATAGGCATGATATTGCTATAACTTGCTTGAATGTAATTCTCGAATATGAATTGTCTCGACTTGAGCATGAAAGAATAAAACATAAGAACAACAACAAGCTTTAAAGTATAAGAATACCTCTATAATAAAAGTTTAAAGATTATAAAGACTTTAATTGCCTACAATGGAAGTCCTTGGATACAATGGTATGATGCATGGTATACTTAGGGACTATGGTCCATGAGCCACGGCTCAGGGTACGCCATTACATGAAATATATTATTGGATACAGTTTGAGGTAATAAGGGGAGTTTTACGGAGATTGGCGATTGTTGGTTGGATAGTGATGTCTCTGTATTAGCCACTTCTATGTGCTTTGAGCTAAATATCTCTTGGACCTTTATGGTCAAACACAGACCAATGTTATTCATGACCAATTGTGATCCAAGGCAAACATGTTAAAAAGATATGAACCTTATTGAGAAATTGAATAAGAAATTCAAAAGAAAATCTTGAATACTTGAATTATATCTTGAAATACTTAAATGACTTGACAAGAAATCTTGAACACTTGAATCACTTGACATGAATCCTTGAAATAAAGAAATTCAAAAGAAAATCTTGAATACTTGAATTATATCTTGAAATACTTAAATGACTTGACAAGAAATCTTGAACACTTGAATCACTTGACATGAATCCTTGAAATACTCAAATTGCTTGACATGAAACTCTTGAAACGATAATGGCCTATGCTTGGACCTTTTATTGTATAATTTGCTACTTGGAATGGCTTATGGTCTCACTTGAGCTAATGATTACTTGATTGGTTTGCTTGACATGCAAACTTGATTATTGAAACTTGATTTTCTTGTTACATAATTGTTTCTTGAAAAAGATCTCGATCTTACTTGAATTAATGAATGTTGCTTGTACATCTGATAAATGAAAATATGGACTCATTATCATTGAGAATTATGTGACATGTTATATGACTGAATTGGCTAGACTAAATGAAAATATATGGATAGTTTTGCTTATATTAATTATGTATATATTGTTGCTGCTCGGAATAACATGATTAATGCTCGAATTGGACTATTTTATGCATGTTAATTGTGTATACATGAGTTGCTGCTCGAAATAACCCGAATAATGCTCAAACTAGACTGTTTTGTGTATGCTAATTATGTATATATATGAGTGTTGCTACCATGTATACCTTTTACATGAAGATATGGACTGAATTGGTTGGATTACATGATATATGGATTGTTTCGGTATTGGGAATTATATGTACTTGTTATTTGAGATAAGGACTCAAAATGTTAATATACATATTGAACTGTCTTGTTCAAGAATGCTACATGAGAACATGTTATTTGATAACTGCCTGTTATGCTTGAATGCTACTCAAATGACTTGATAATTAGTTGCTTGACAATTGCTTGTTATGCTTGAATATCACTCGAATGACTTGATAACATACTTCTTGATAATTGCTTGTTTTATTACTCGAAATGCTTGCAAACCTTATCTAGGGTCAAACTCATTTAAATGGAGCTTGGACAAATAAATTGGTTAGAATTAGTACTACCTCACTAAGTACATATCGTACTTATCACTCTCGTTTCCTCTCTTCCCAAACCACAAGTTAGGTGCTTCAAGGTGAATTGCTTGATCTCGAATTCAGATTTCTCGAGCTTGAAGTAAGGCACAAGCAAAACATAAGTATGAGTATGAATCCATACTTGTTTGTAATGCTCCTAGTAGTTGGTGGCACCTAGATTTGTATATGGTTAAGCTAAGTCATGCATGTTGATACTTGAGAGATCTTTTGTATATTTGTATGAAGTTAGCCTTTAATGTTGTCAACCTGGTAGCTAGAACTCTATGTAAATGTTAAAATTTCATGTGAATGAATGAGTCTTGCTAGGCATATATGTACTAAAATGAACGATGGAAATGTTTATTGTTATACTTGAGCTTGTTAATGCCATGTAGGTAAGGAGTGTTATGTCACATGCTAACTTGAAGTTATTTTTGAATGTACGTACATAAAATTATGACTAGTTAAACCTACATGAAATATTTACATGACTTAAATGGAATGTTGGATTGAAACGAAAATGTTCTACTATATAGGCCACTTGAATGCCTTGCTTGTTCACATGTCTAAATAGAAATTAACCTTGAATGAACAATTAAAGGTAATCAATCCCATTAATGACCTATAATGTCTATGAAACATGATATGCTTGCTTGAGATATGTTCAACTTCATATATATATGATTGTGTTTAGTCAAACTTACATTAAATATTTACATGTCTTGAAATTAATGAGATTGAGTTAAAATGAAACATGTTAGTCTAGGTATGCTAATTGAAAGTTTATATGATCGCATGAATGTAGATTTGAAAATGAATAAGCTAAGTGGTAACCTAGATGAATAATATGATAGACATGCTTGTATACTTGATTGTGAATGCCTTGCTAGTTAAGAATGCTATTTGAATGTTACATATGACTAAATGACTAAGTAGTTATTAATCTTTGAATGTAACTTAAAAAAATGACTAATCAAGGGTTGGCATATAATGAAAAAGAATGATAAACATGTCTTGCTTGTATGATCAAAAGTAATTGTCTAGATTGCTTTCTTGCTAATCACTCATCTCGCCTATTAGAGATGAGTTCTTGAAAAGTTTTAAATTATTCGTATTTCTAGTGTTTCCAGTAACGCTTCTGAGCCGGTTTACTACTAATCTGGGGTAGGGGTGTTTCATTTTTTGGTATCAGAGCTTAGGTTTAGCCGATTCTAGGACTAAACTGAAACTCGTTGCATAATCATTGGATACATGTGCCACCTAGGAGTTAAATTTGACAAGTGCTTGTGATTTGCATCTGATAAAAACTCTCTTATGTGCTAATAGTTAGTAGAAATGTTAGAGACATAATTAGTTTGGGATAATGAGAACCCGGTTGACCCTCCATTGAAGGAGGTAGTGTAAGGATAAATTTGAAATGATAAAATTTTCCAAATGCCATTGGCTAAGTAAACATTATGTTTGGGTAGATAAGAAACTTTCTAAATCAAGTTCGGTGGAAATTCGAGGATGAATTTCTTTTAAGAGGAGCAGAATTGTAATATCCCAAAATTTGACTTAGGAGTTTGTTATAAATATAATAATAATAATAATAGTAACAACAACAATAATAATAATAATAATAAATAGCTTAGAAGTATGATGCTAATTTATTCGTAATTCAAATTGATTTAAAAGACATCATTAGATTAGAGAATTGATTTAATCAAGTCCTAATTAGTAAAGTTTGGGAAGTTTGCTAGCTATTATGATAGATTAATTTTAAATTATAAATTAGTGGAAGGTTTGCATGCTAAGCTATTAAGAATTTAAGCACTAGCATATGTGTCAATTTGAGAATCGACATGTGTAAGAAGAAAAAAGAACTGGCTATGTAAGAATAGATAACCAATTTCTTGGTTATCATCTTCTTATTCTTCTTCATGGAATCAAGGATTTTAAAGAAAGATGAGTGAGAGAAAGTTTAATTTGGTTTTGCTATCTAATATGGGACTTTAAGTTCAAGGAGTTCTAGAATAAGGTAATCACTTGTCTCTTTTCATATTTAGATGAATTCTTGTTTGATTGTAGATATATATATATATATGTATATCATGAGAGATAGATTCATGTTAGGGACGGCTATGTATGAATTTATGTGTGTGTATATATATGAATATTGAGCTGATTTATGTTTGTACAAATGAAAGTAAGGGCTGTTAGTAATCTGAAAACAGAGGAAATATTCTACAATCATAGATGTAGACCGTTTTGAATGTATAAGAAAGTATGTGGACCGTTTTGAGTATATTAAAATGTATAAATCTACGCTGCCCGGATTTTGAATGAACAATGAATATGTGTACAAACCAAATTGCTTTGAAAATCTATGTATGATGCCCGATTTTTAATGAACAATGAATATGTGTATAAATCAAATTGTTTTGAAAACCTATGTATGAATGCTACCCAATTTTGAGTGAACAATGAACATGTATGTAAGTAGGTAAATGTGAATTAGACTGTTTTGTTGTGAAAATTATTGTATACATGTCAATAGGGACTGTTTTGTTAATTGAAAATGTGTAGACATGTTTGGTTATACATGCTGCCCTGTTTCGATCACATTGCTAAGTGAATTGAGACTTGAATAAAGTAATTAGCTTGATGGGAAATGAGTTCATATAATTGGATTAGTTAAAACTAGGTAATGGACTTCTTAAATGGTGAATTAGAGGAATTATGAAGCTAGAAACTTAAACTAGTGTAATCTGCCCAGAATACTTTGTTCTGGGCAGTAACTTTGAAAAATCACCATAAATTGTATAAAGGGAATTTAAGGATGGAAATTTTATGAACAATGACTTAACATGTCTAAATACATTAGGAGAAAACATAATTAAATTCGGGATTGTAGAATGAATTGTAGAAATGAAACACTAGGGACACTGCAAGTTGTCCAGTGTTGTAGATTGCCCTGTCCAACAGTGTAAACCAAATGAAATTCCGACGTACGAAATGAAAGTTGTGCATGTTTTAGTAAACTGTAAACAGGCTGCCAGGCAGTAGCAGCAGCAACCTTGATGTTTTGAAATGAATGTATTATGTATTGTTGCCTTGTTTTGAAGAAACGAATGTACTTTGTCTTTACCTTGATTTAATTGTACGAATTGATAGAGTAACGAGTAAAACTCGGGGAGGAAGAAAGGAGTGGCCAAGCTAGTGGCAAACAGAAAGGAATTTGGATCCAAGATTAGCTAAGCTTGGAGTACTGTGAGTGTAGTTTTTGGAAGGGTTAGGACTTAGGTCCGAACCAAAATTTACATGCCTATCTTCTTGCTATTGATATGCCATGATAATGAGCTTAATTAAACTTAAATATGAATTAAAAGGAAAGATTGGACTAAGCAAAAATTTATGATTAAATAATAGCTTGGAAATGGATAAGTTAAATTATTTAGAAAGAAACGTGTAAACATTGTGTGATTCCATGCCTTGAATGATTCCATTCGAATTGCTTGCTTGAGTTACACTATGGATGTAAATACTTGATTTCTTGTTCTTGATTGTGCCTATTCGAGTAGTGGCATGTATGTATTATAATGATATATGATGCTAGATCCTTGTATCATGAATGCAATTCACTCGAATGCTTACTACTTGAAATGCTTGAGATGCTTGTTATTTGAAAAACTTGTCACTTGAAGTGCTTGAAATGCTTGTTAATTGAAATGCTTGAATCCTTGTACTTGAAATGGTATCTAATTGAAATGCTTGATCCTTGTACTTGAAACGTGACCTATTCGAAATGCTTGATTCCGTGTCTTGAATGTATTCATTCGAATTTCTTGCTTAGAATTGCTCTTATAATATAACTTCTTGTAAAAGTGATATAAATCATGAATATAAAGACATGACTAGATGCTTAAATATAGCATATAATTCGAATTGCTTACTTGAGTAACAAGTAAACTTGTGAATTGAAGAGCTAAGGCTCAACTAGCCTAATGGCTAAGCTCGATATTGAAATACTTGCTTAAATATAATCCTTGAACATGAAATAAATTGAAGAGCTAAGGCTCAACTAGCCTAAGGGATAGGCATGATATTGCTATAACTTGCTTGAATGTAATTCTCGAATATGAATTGTCTCGACTTGAGCATGAAAGAATAAAACATAAGAACAACAACAAGCTTTAAAGTATAGGAATACCTCCCTAATAAAAGTTTAAAGATTATAAAGACTTTAATTGCCTACAATGGAAGTCCTTGGATACAATGGTATGATGCATGGTATACTTGGGACTACGATCCATGAGCCACGGCTCAGGGGTACGCCCCATTACATGAAATATATTATTGGCGACAGTTGGAGGTAATGGGGGAGTTGTACGGTGATTGGCGACAATTGGTTCGATAGTGAGAAGTATAGGGTTTCATGTCTCTGATATTAGCCATTGCTATGTGCTTTGAGCTAAATATCTCTTGGACCTTTATGGTCAAACACAGACCAATGTTATTCATGACCAATTGTGATCCAAGGCAAACATGTTAAAAAGATATGAACCTTATTGTGAAATTGAATAAGAAATTCAAAAGAAAATCTTGAATACTTGAATTATATCTTGAAATACTTAAATGAATTGACAAGAAATCTTGAACACTTGAATCACTTGACATGAATCCTTGAAATCAAGAAATTCAAAAGAAATTCTTGAATACTTGAATTATATATTGAAATACTTAAATGACTTGACAAGAAATCTTGATCACTTGAATCACTTGACACAAATCCTTGAAATACTCAAATTGCTTGACATGTAATGCTTGATTCTTGACATGAAACTCTTGAAATGATAATTGCCTATGCTTGGACCTTGTATTGTATGATTTGCTACTTGGAAAGGCTTATGGTCTCACTTGAGCTATTGATTACTTGATTGGTTTGCTTGAATTGCTTGACATGAAAACTTGATTGCTTGAACATATTACTTGACTTGTATACTCGAATTTCTTGTTACATGATTGTTACTTGAAAAAGATCTCGATCATATCTGAATTAATGAATGTTGCTGCCATGTACATCTCATAAATGAAAATATGGACTGTTTTGCGTGTGTTAATTATGTATATATTGCTGCTCGGAATAACATGATTAGTGCTCGAATTGGACTATTTTATGCATGTTAATTGTGTATACATGAGTTACTGCTCGAAGTAACATGAATAATGCTCGAACTGGACTGTTTTGTGTATGCTAATTATGTATATATATGAGTGTTGCTACCATGTATACCTTGTACATGAAGATATGGACTGAATTGGTTGGATTACATGATATATGTATTGTTTCGGTATTGGGAATTATATGTACTTGTTATTTGAGATAAGGACTCAAAATGTTAATGTACATATTGGAACTGTCTTGTACAAGAATGCTACATGATAACATGTTATTTGATAACTGCCTGTTATGCTTGAATGCTACTCAAATGACTTGATAATTGGTTGCTTGACAATTGCTTGGTATGCTTGAATATCACTCGAATGACTTGATAACATACTTCTTGATAATTGCTTGTTTTATTACTCGAAATGCTTGCAAACCTTATCTAGGGTCAAACTCATTTAAATGTAGCTTGGAAAAATAAATTGGTTAGAATTAGTACTACCTCACTAAGTACATATCATACTTATCACTCTCGTTTCCTCTCTTCCCAAACCATAGGTTAGGTGCTTCAAGGTGAATTGCTTGATCCCGAAGTCAGATTTCTTGAGCTTGAAGTAAGGCACAAGCAAAGCATAAGTATGAGTATGAATCCATACTTGTTTGTAATGCTCATAGTAGTTGGTGGCACCTAGATTTGTATATGGTTAAGCTAAGTCATGCATTTTATACTTGAAAGATCTCTTGTATATTTGTATGAAGTTGACCTTTAATGTTGTCAACTTGGTAGCTAGAACTCTATGTGTAAATGTTAAAATTTCATGTGAATGAATGAGTCTTGCTGCGCATATATGTACTAAAATGAACGATGGAAATGTTTATTGTTATACTTGAGCTTGTTAATGCCATGTAGGTAAGGAGTGTTATGTCACATGCTAACTTGAAGTTATTTTTGAATGCACGTACATAAAATTATGACTAGTTAAACCTACATGAAATATTTACATGACTTAAATGGAATGTTGGATTGAAACGAAAATGTTCTAGTCTATATAGGCCACTCGAATGCCTTGCTTGTTCACATGTCTAAATAGCAATTAACATTGAATGAATAATTAAAGGTAATCAATCACATTAATTACCTATAATGTCTACGAAACATGATATGCTTGCTTGAGATATGTTCGACTTCATGTATACATATTGTGTTTAGTCAAACTTACATGAAATATTTAATGTCTTGAATGTAATGAGATTGAGTTAAAATGAAACATGCTAGTATAGGTATTCTAATTGAAAGTTTATATGATCGCATGAATGTAGATTTGAAAATGAATAAGCTAAGTGGTAACGTAGATGAATAATATGATAGACATGCTTGTATACTTTATTGTGAATGCCTTGCTAGTTAAAAATACTATTTGAATGTTACGTATGACTACATGACTAAGTAGTTATTAATCTTTGAATGTAACTTAAAAAATGACTAATCAAGGGTTGGCATATAATTAAAAAGAATGATAAACATGTCTTGCTTGTATGATCAATAGTAATTGTCTAGATTGCTTTCTTACTAATCACTCATCTCACCTTTTAGAGATGAGTTCGTGAAAAGTTTTAATTATTCTTGTTTCTAGTGTTTAAGTAACGTTTTTGAGCCGGTTTACTACTAATCCGGGGTAGGGGGTGTTACAAAAACATCAAACAAGTCCAAAGCATTAATCTACACTATTACAACAGGGAGTATCTAAAAACACATCTTCCAAAACAACACGGTCACATTGCCTTCTTATTACTACTTAGCATATATAAACCATACTTTGTAATGTATAGATTTTTGAATTCTCACTTGCTCACGTGCCGTCCGAGAAAGCTATTTCTCTGCATTGACGAGGAAAATAGAGAGTAAGCTATGAGCTTAGTGAGGGAAATCACAAAGCACTCATCAATGCATTTAAAACCATTTCCATCAAATTACATGTAATTATCTCATGGCAAAACATCTCATGCTTTTCTCAACATCTCTAATATGCACATTTAAATCATTTCCAACACATATATTATGGAATCAATCTCTACCTCAATTTAAGCTTCTCACGACAACACCTTTATTACAAGATTAAAGAGTAACACATGTATAAATCCCATTATACAAATATAATCCATTTCACATGATACATTATCTCATATATTGGCTTTCAAGTGACTCAAAACCAGCAACCTTTCATTTCACAAAACTTATCGGATACACAGATTTTTCAAGTGGTTCCTACAACCACTTATCATACATACACCTCAATCGGAGTAACGACACACTTTCCCACCTTAACGATTCAAACCGGAGTAATGGCACACTTACCCACCTCTACGGTTTGGATGTATAATCCACCAGCGGGAGTAAACGGAACATTTAACCACCTCAACCATTGTGGTTCTCATGTTGGAGATTACGGACACTTGACACCCTTGACAAACATGAGGCGACTTTTTATAGTGCACTCTAAACCCTATGGCATGCCAACTATATCCGATATCATTTTAAACGCAACCACTTGCCAATATATTCAATAAACAACATTACTTCACTATTTTACATATGCACTAAATCAATCTTCCACAAATACATTAAACCATGTATTTTCGTATTCTAAAAAATACTTGCATAAATCATATGCTATTCCCAAAAATAATCATCAATGATCATTTGCATCATAAATTATTTCTATAACATGCATAACACAATGAGTAATTAAAACCAACAACATGTGCATGAGATTTCATTTTCCAAAACTGAAATTGAGAGAAAACTCAACTGATACTTACTTTCGAGCTTAGATAAGTGTGTCAAACTTTATCTAAACTCCCATAACTCCTTTTTAAACCTTTTAACAATAGTAAAACACTTTTCCACTCACCAACAATCCAACGCTTGCTTGCCGATGCGCGAATCAAGCTTTCGAAGCTTTCGCACCTTCTTCAAAAGCCAAAGGATTCAACTCCCCTGCTTTACCCAATCAAAAATAGAGGATTAAAACACATCTCTGTACCTCAAACCTCCATCAACCAACAAACACAACATCACCTCACAAGAATCCACTCAACACCCCCCTAAAACCATCAAGAACACCACCAAACATTTCCTAAACAAAGCCCAACCAACATCTAATGATTCTAACACATTAACAACATCAATTAATATCAAAAAACACCTTAAACACGTCCTTATACCTCCAGCAACACTACAACGATAAGATCAAGCTAAAAACCAACTATACAAAACCTAGAAAACTAACAATTCACATAGTTTTGGGATTACATTGATTAATCAATCATGTCAACATTAAAATACATCCAAATTGGGATATAAATCAATTAAATCCATCATCAAAATAGATCCAATTCAGTTTCCAACAATTTTCCAAGAAAACTCAATTTAATAAATAAATCTATATTAAAATCATAATCTATTAACATAAATCAACAACAAAAGGATCAAGAACTTAGGAATTTCAATAAAGAACCTTTAATTAGAGGAGTGAAATGAAAATCACCTCTAATTGCTAATTTCTCCCTTAATTGGCCAAGCTTTGATGAGATCCAAAGAGGTTTTGCAAAGGAATTTAGAGAAATCAATATGGAATAAAAAAGGAAATCAATGGAGGTTGATTCCTGAAGATTTTGAAGTAGAAATCCTAGTTTGGTTGCTGAGAAAGTTGAGCAAAAAGGTTAGGAGAAAAGTAGTTACGTAAGAAAATATTTTTGGCAAATTAAAGATCTTTTTAATAAATCCTCATTTATCAATTATTAAACCTTTTAAAAATACTTTAAAATGGCCTAAATTAAAAGAGAAATATGTTGAATAATATTGGATAAATATCTCCTTAATGATTCTAAGTTTTGACCCTTTTTCGATTTAGTCACAAAAACAATTTTGAAAACTTTCAATTTAGTCAGTAGACTAAAATGTCTTAAAATCAGATTTAGTTACCTCAAATTGACTTCACCAAATTACTTAAAATACTAATTAAGTAATTTAAAACATTTTCTCATATTTTATTTCATCCCAAAATCAATTTTATAAACTTATTTTCCAGAAACTATTTGAATTGCCTAAACCGGTTCTCTTGAGCCACCGACACGATCTGGCCCACACCTAAGCCCAATTTCAGGGCGTTACAATAGGCAAATTTAACTCTTATTAACAAATGGTACATGTAGATTATCTTATTTTATTTTTAGATTCTATGCCCCATATCAATAGATTACAACCACTAGGACATGGTTAAACTAACTTTCATTTATTATACTATTAATTTACATTTAAAAGAATAATGCAACAGGTATATCATCTCTTAGTTAAGAAACAACTAAAATTATATCCTATAATCCATATTAGCATACATGGATTATCAAAGAATATTAATCAACGACAATATACAAACCACATAGTATTATCATGCTTTATACTCCTTAAGAACATTAACTACTTAAATTACATACATACTTATGCATATGCAATATGTCACCATCCTAGGAGTTTTTAAGAGAACAATAACATTACGCGGGAGCTCAAAGGAATGACTTGAAACTCTCAAACACGATCAAATCACGAAAACTTAATGTCTTGAAAATACATGAAAATGAATGCATTGGGCTTATATAGCATAGTGAGGTAGTAACTATTTATTCGAATGACATGTACTTATATCAATGAGGATAAATAGTATGAATCAATATAATAAAGCACGTAACAATATTAAGCATATAGGTCACAGTTAGCATTTGTACAAGCTTGTTTCTTAAAGTCATATCTTATTAACTTTATCTTACGAAAGTATTATCAGAGTTTTATCAGAAACTTTATCAGAGATTTTTTAGAGGTTTATCAGGGCTTATAAATTTCATATCTTATTCAAATAATTTAATTCTTATCTTGCTCATAATGAGACTTATCAAGCTTTATCGATATTCTTTCGTAGTACATATCTGAGTTCATATGTTTTAACAATATTTGCCTTGGATCACATTGGGCATAGGTAGCATAGTCCGCGTTTGACCTTATTGGTCCGTATTACACATAGCAAAATGCATAAAACAATGGCTAATGTTATAACATATCAAACCTAGCTTTTTTCTCTATCCAGCCAATTGTCACCAATCTCCGTATCATCTCCCCCGTTACCTCCTATTGTCTCCATTATATCACATATATGGGGTCGTCACCCCTAAGCCATAGCTCATGGACTATAGTCCCAATATACCGAATACCATGCCAAAGTATCCAAGGGCTTCCATTGTAGGCAACTTATGACATTTTATGCTTTAACATTAGGAGCGCAATTGTAACACCCCCTACCCCGGGTTGGCAACAAACCGGTTTGGGAGCGTTACCAAGTACTATACAAGCATGAACAAGGCAAGAATAGGTTAACTCATCCCTATTAGATGAGTTACTTAACTAGCAAGTTACCAAACATTTAAAACTTATCATGTAAGCAATCACGTTTACATACATTATAGGTTACCAAAAATTTCAATTATCATCATCATACAACATCATTCGAAACCTAAATAAGCAAACATGCTTCCATTTTCAGTTCATTGTTCATTAACTTGATTACATATATCATTTCATGCATAACTTGCAAATCATGATCCATTGCATGTACCTTGATTCCAAGCAAGCATATGCCACCTTTAACTTTCGGCATTTACCGTTCAAGCTTATAAAAATACTACAACGACGTATGTTTACACAAGAGACTATATTCTTTCGCTAGACATTCGAATAACATAATAGTCTAGCTCAATTACTTTGAACATTCATTAGACACATATCAATACTTATATGCGCAGCGAGATACATTTCCATTACATAGAATTATAGTTCCTTACTTAATTTACATTAACCACCAAGTTCATAACATGATAGGCCCATTTAAGACATATATACATATACAAGTTCAAGTGTTCAAAATGCATGCACTAGACATTATATACAACTAAGTGCCACCAACTAGGGGAGTACAAAACAAGTATGTCCATACTTTAGCTATGCTTGTGTCTTGCTTCCAACTTAAGAATTCAGGTTTCAGGATCATGCAACGATCGAATACTTTAACCTATGGTTGGGCAGAATGGAAACGAGAGTGATCAGTACAAGAATGTACTTAGTGAGGTAGTAACTATCTCTAACCAATTTTTAAGACATGTATCAATTAACTATGTTTGAGCCTAGTTAAAGTTGGAAGCAGTTCGAATTCAAGATTTAAATGCATACTTATCATTTTCAAATTTAGCGACATATCATTTCAAGCAAAACATTAGGCACACATCGATGCAAGAAGGATTATAAACCATTCAAGTAGCAATTCAAGTATCAAGTAATTCAAGTATCAAGGCATTCATGTGTCAAGTAATTCAAGTATCATGTAATTCAAGTAACAAGTAGTTCATATATCAAGAAACTCAAGTATCATGTAATTCAAGTATCAAGTAATTCAAGTATCAAGGCATTCAAGTGTCAAGTGTTTAGCCTTAGCTCAACACTTTACAATTTAATCTTGTCATTCAAGCAAGCAACTAACATATGCCATTTCTTAGGCATCAAGCAAGATATTTAATTCATTATTTATATCATGTTAACAAGTATTTAAATCATAGAGGTACATTTAAGCACTCATTCGAAATGATCACAATCAAGGCATCAAGGTTCAAACATTTGTTTTCACTATTCTTATTAGATAATTTAACAACGTACATGTTATTATTAGATCCCAAGTTTTAGCTTAAACCATTCTTCCACTTTTTCATCACAACTAAGCTTAAATCAAGTATATTAACTTGCCATGAAATAACAAGAAATAAACATGGATCTTTGGTTAGGACCTAAGTCCCAACCCTATATTAAACTACACTCACAATACTCCAAGCTTAGCTAATCTTGGATCCAAATTCCTTTGTGTTTGCCACTAGCTTGGCCACTCCTTTCTTCTTCTACAAGTTTTACTCCTTGCTCTATCAATTCATACAATTAAATCAAGGTCAAGACAAAGTACGTTCATTTCTTCAAAACAAGGCAACAATACATAATTCATTCATTTCAAAGCTTCAAAGCTGCTGCTATTGCCTGGCAGCTTGGGCACTGCTTACTAAAATATGCATAACTTTCATTCTGTACGTCGGAATTTCAATTGGTTTACACCTTTGGAAAGATAACTTGATTTTACTTCTAACCATATAGGCCATGCATTTTAATTATTTTCCAATTAATACAGTTTTTAGTTTAAAGACAGGGCAATCTACAACACTGGACAGCTTGCTCTGTCCCTAGTGTTTTATTTCTACAATTAATTCTACAATCCCGAATTTAATTCTGTTTTCTCCTAATGAATTTAGACATATTAAGTCACTATCCATAAAATTTCTAGCCTTAAATTCTCTCTGTACAATTTATAGTGATTTTTCAAAGTTACTGCCTAGAACAAAGTATTCTGGATAGATTACAGTAGTTTGAGTTTCAAGCTTCTTTAATCACTTGGATGGTACTTCTAACAATTAATTCAACATATATACATACTCATACAAGTCTAGTCAGTTTTATTCACCTACCAATATGATCAAAATAGAGCATTTTATATAATCAAGCATGTTTACACAATCTTCACTAACAATGTGATCAAAACAGTTTTCATGCCATTTTACATTCAAGTTATACCAATTTAGTACCTAATTTTCTAGCAACTTCCTAACAATTTCCAGCATTGATTATCTTTCTAACAACTTAAACCACAAATATACATATTGGCATTCAAACTATGACAAATTTTTAGCAAACAATGTAATTATAATATCAATCAAAAGCACCACAACTCAAACAACAAGAGTTCATATACATATAGTTCTCATATTCAGCTTCAAATCAATGAAATGAGTGAGATTACTTACTCTTCTTCCTTAGAAAACTCAAACAAAGATTCAAAATCTGCCCAATTAAACCCAAAACTTCAAGTTTCCATGGTTACCAGCTCACTCTTTCTATTGTCTCTCTAATTGCTAGGATCGGTTATAGCTATTGCAAAGTTGAAGAAGACTCAATTTTTGTTTTCTCTTTCTTTCAATAATATGGCCAGCCAACACCCTTAATTGCCACATGTGTATTAACCTTGCCACATGTATTCCACTACCACTAAATGGTCTAATTACCATGCAATTTTATTGTTTTGTTCTTGTTTCAATTTGGTCATCTTAATTTGGCACTCTAACTTGTTGGTTATAACATTTTAATCCCTTTAGACATTAGCTATCTTTTCTTCCTTTTATTTCAATTTGATCCTAGACTTATTTAGTATAATAACGATAATTCTATAACAATTTAACTAATAGCTCCATGTTACATACTCCTAAGCTTAAGTTTGTTTTATTACATTAACATAACATTCGATTTAACTCTCAATTCTTTTAATTTGATTAGCACATGACTCAATTAGTCAATAGCTTAAATAGTGGTAATCTTCCTAGGCCTGGTTTAGGGTGTTACAATTCTCCCCCCTTAAAATAAATTCACCCTCAAATTTACCTGAGTTGAACAAGTGAGGATATTGATCTCTCATCGTAGCATCAGGTTCCCAAGTTGCCTCTTCCATTTTATGATTCCTCCATAACACTTTCACCAAGGGAACATTCTTGTTTCGGAGTCTTCTAACTTCTTTCAAGTATTCATATTGGCTCTTCTTCATACGATAAGTCAGAATTCAATTCGACTTCTTCAGGTTCAAGAACATGGGATGGATCAGATCGATATTTTCTAAGCATAGACACGTGAAAGACATTATGAATCTTGTCAAATTCACTAGGGAGTGCCAATCGATAGGCCACTGGCCCTATCCTTTCAATGATTTCGAATGGTATAATGAATCGGGGACTAAGTTTCCTTTTTCTTCCAAACCGAAAGACTTTCTTCCAAGGGGACACATTGAGGAAGAATTTGTCTCCAACATTGTATTGGATGTCTCTTCTTTTCAAGTCTGCATAGGCTTTTTGTCTATAAAAAGCTTGCTTCAATTGATCATGTATGATTTGAACTTGTTCCTCGGTTTCTCTGAGCAATTGAAGTCCCAATACCTTGTTTTCTCCCAGTTCAGACCAGCATAAGGGAGTTCTACATTTCCTTCCGTATAGAGCTTCGAAGGGAGCCATTTGAATAGATGTCTGGTAGCTATTGTTGTAAGCAAACTCTACTAGGGTAGAGATTTCTCCAGTTCTTTCCGAAATCTATAACACAAGCACGTAACATGTATTCAAGTACTTAGATGATTCTTTTAGATTGTCAATCTGATTGAGGATGAAAGGTTGTGCTCTCAAATGCACTTTGGTTCCAAGGGCTTTTTACAAGGAATTCCAGAATTGAGAAGCAAATCTAGGGTCTCGATCAGAGATCATGACCGTAGGTACACCGTGTAATCAAATCACTTCACGGATGTATAGCTCGGCTAAGTTTTCCAAGCTCATGTTCATTCGAACAGGGATGAAATGAGTAGACTTTGTGAATATATCAACAATCACCCACACAACATCATTTTTTCTTGGAGTTGAAGGAATACCAGTAACGAAGTCTATTGTAATTCGATCCCATTTCCACTGAGGGAATTCGATTGGTTGGAGCAATCCAGTGGGGACTTGATGCTCAGCTTTGACCCTCTAACAAGTTAAGCACTTTGAAGCAAAGTCTGTAATAGTTGATTTCATGCTTGGCCACTAGTATAGTGGCTTTAGGTCCTTTTACATCTTAATAGATCAAGGGTGAATCGAGAAACAGCTTTGGTGAGCTATTTGTAACATCTCATGTCTTAGTTATTCGTTGCTAGGAACACATACTCTATCCTTAAAATAGAGGAGTCCATTTGACTTGAGGGAAAAGTCAGAATTAGACTCAGAGTCTAGCTTGGACATGATCTTTTGAAGATCTGGATCAATTTGTTGGAGTTCTTTGATTCTCGAGATTAGACTAGATTGAACTTGAAGTTCAGATAAGAATTTCCATCCTTTGGATAAACAGAAATGAGCATTGATAGCCAAGGAAGCTATAAACGAATGGAAAAGATCATTAATGAAGATTTTTGAATAGTTACTTGTAAGTCAAGAAAGGTCTAATTCGAATGGTTACTTGCAAGTCAAGAAAGATCATTTCGAATGAATTTTTCTAGGATTTAGCTTTAAGGGTTTACCCGAGTATGGTCTGTGACTAAGGGCATAATCAACCACGTTTGCTTCCCCGATGATAGTCGATAACCAAATCGTAATCTTTAAGTAACTATAGCCATCTCATTTGCCTCAAGTTCAAGTCTTTTTGAGTTAGGAGGTATTTGAGGCTCTTATGGCCTGTGAACAAGTTGCATTTCTCCCCGTACAAGTAATGTCTCCAGACTTTGAGTGCAAACACGATAGCTGCCAATTCTAGATCGTGAGCAGGGTAGTTTGACTCGTGTGGTTTTAGTTGCCTTGAAGCGTAAGCTACCATATTTCCATCTTGCATTAGGACACATCCTAGTACCAAATGAGATGTATCACTGTAAATAATTTACTTCTTGCCCGATACTGGTTGGATGAGAACCGGAGCATGAGTTAGGGCTTGTTTAAGCTGATCGAAGTTCGTTCTTGGTTCTCCGACCAAACAAAGGGTGTATCTTTGCAAATTTGCTTGTCAAACTTGCGGCAATAGATGAGAATCCTTTGACAAAACATTGATAATACCCAGATAAACCGAGAAAGCTTCTAACCTCACCAACATTCCTCGGAGGTCTCCAATCTAGGATAGATTGAATCTCACTTGGATCTACTTTAATCCCTTATGTCGAAATAACATGGCCAAGAAACGACACTTCCGATAGCCAAAATTCACATTTAGAGAACTTTGCAAACAATTGACGTTCTAGAAGAGTTTGAAATACGATTCAAAGGTGTTTAGAATGCTCTTCCTTATTCCTAGAATACACCAAAATGACATCAATAAAAACGACCACAAACTTGTCAAGATAGGGCTTAAATACACAGTTCATGAGATCCATGAAAGCAGCTGGAGCATTCATTAATTCAAATGGCATTACAAGGAATTCAAAATAGCCATATCGAGTACGAAAGGCTATCATGGGAGAGGATATCGATTATTGATAGTAAGCTTGTTCAATTGTTTGTACTCAATACAGAGTCTCATAGTCCTGTCTTTCTTCTTCACAAACAAGACTGGAACACCCCAAGGAGACGAGCTAGGCCTAATGAAACCCTTGTCTTGTAGCTCTTGGAGTTTCTTCTTGAGTTCTTTCAACTCAACATGTGCCATTCGATAAGGTGAGATGGGCACCGGAGTTGTTCCAGGTTGGACATCGATCCCGAACTCTACTTCTCTGTTTGGAGGGAGACTAGGGAGTTCCTCAGGAAAAACATCGAGATATTTAGATACAATAGGCACATTAGGCAAACCGAATTCAAGTTCATCTTGTAAGACCATAGTAGCAAATATTGAGGTTGGTTTCTTGTCAATTAGAAGAATTGATTCCTTTCCTAAACCCCGGAGGTAAAGTCTCCTATTTAGGCAATCTACCCAGGCTTCATGCTTGCTTAACCAATCTAGTCTAGTACTAGATCGAACTCACAAGTTGGTAGTACATATAGATCAACAAGAAATGGTACATTTCGAATGAATATGGGACAATTTCTATAGATAAGGCTTATGTTTGTAATTCCCCCTATTGGGATCGAATTCAATTATGTTTTCTCCTAATGAATTTAGACAATTTAAGGCACTATCCATAAAATTTCCAGTCATAAATTCTCTTTGTACAATTTATAGTGATTTTTCAAAGTTACTGCCCAGAACAAAGTATTCTAGGCAGATTACACTAGTTTGAGTTTCTAGCTTCTTTAATCACTTGGATGGTACTTCTAACATATTAATTCAACTTATATACATACTCATACAAGTATAGGTCAGTTTTATTCACCTACCAATGTGATCAAAACAGAACATTTTATATAATCAAGCATGTTTACACAATCTTCACTAACAATGTGACCAAAATAGTTTTCATGGCATGTTACATTCAAGTCATACCAATTTAGTACCTAATTTTCCAGCAACTTCCTAACAATTCCCAACATTGATTATCTTTCTAACAACTTAAACCACATATATACATATTGGCATTCAAACTATGACAAATTTTTAGCAAACAATGCAACTATAAAATCAATCAAAAGTACCACAACTTAAACAACAAGAGTTCATATACATATAGTTCTCATATTCAACTTCAAATCAATGAAATGGGTGAGATTACTTACTCTTCTTCCTTAGAAGACTCAAACAAATATTCAAAGTCTGCCCAATTAAACCCAAAACTTCATGTTTCCATGGTTACCAGCTCACTCTCTCTATTCTCTCTCTAATTGCTAGGATCGGTTATAGCTATTGCAAGGTTGAAGAAGACTCAATTTTTGTTTTCTCTTTCTTTCAACAATATGGCCAGCCAACACCCTTAATTGCTACATGTGTATTAACCTTGCCACATGTATTCCACTACCACTAAATGGTCTAATTACTATGCAATTTCATTGTTTTATTCTTGTTTCAATTTGGTCATCTTAATTTGGCACTCTAACTTGTTGGTTATAACATTTTAATCCCTTTAGACATTAGCTATATTTTCTTCCTTTTATTTTAATTTGATCCTAGACTTAATTAGTCGAATAAGGGTAATTCTATAACAATTTAAATAATAGCTCCATGTTACATACTCCTAAGCTTAAGTTTGTTTTATTACATTAACATAACATTCAATTTAACTCCCAATTCTTTTAATTTGATTAGCACATGACTCAATTAGTCAATAGCTTAAATACTGGTAATCTTCCTAGGCCCGGTTTAGGGTGTTACAGCAATCTTATGACATAAGTGAGCTTTTAGCTCCAAAGAACTTAAGAGTTTATTACTTAAGCATTAAAGCTTGAGGAACATTATTTGGTGTCTTATGGCAAGTAAGCATTTAGCTACAATTAGGAGTTCATTGTTGATTCAAGCTTATTACAAGGTTCAATCCATCTTTTCAATTTAACAAAAGGTATCATAGCATAGCATGTAATGCCAACATAGTCAAATGCTTTACAAAATATGCTATGCCTTGGATGCCTTTCCCCAATGTGCTCTATTTGAGCCATATGCAAAATGAGTATGATTTAAACATAACAATTCAAGCGAACAAAGATCAAGATGACACCATGTCATCCCGAATGCATAAACTACACTCACTTGATATCTCGAAGTTGCTTGATATTAAAACTCTAAACATCTTGCTTCACAAACTCCTTACTAAGTTTCCATATACTCACTCGGTCCCATGTCAAAGTATGCATTTAAAACAAAAACAAACTGTTAGGACCAATACAATCTTTAAAATATAAACATAGATTCATATCTCTTTGTTCACTTGTTTGACCACCAAGGTTAGTGTTTAACATATAATCTCAACTCCTTATAACATTAACCAATACAATTAATAACTCACATGCTAAGGCTTATCTAACTCAATTAAACAACAGCCATTAGAGACTTAGCAGTCAACATTCCCATTTTTAAGCTAGCCAATTATTTCCAGTATTTATTAGCTTGCACTACCTTCAAATAATTGTCTCTACAGGACAGAATATACATTGGGATTTAACTTTCTTTATACTGTTAAAAACTAAGTTTAACTACGGTTCTAAAGGTATAAACCAAATAAATTAATAAAATCTATAAAATTATGGAAATTCATAGAAGTCCTGAAATAGAATTTGTCCAGAGCAGAAAACTACTTCCAGTTTTCTTGATATACTTTTGAATAAAAATTCATATCTTTTTATACGAGACTAGAAATAAATCATCGCTTTTTTAATAAAAACTAGACTTACATACGGTTCTATACATATAAGGCTTATTTTCCGATTTAGAAATTATCTAAATCCTCAAATCATTTTCAACCTTTAAATTATATTGAAACAATTTAAACATAATAATATTACCAATGAACTAATTCCACCATTTAAAAATTTCCAATTCTAGATGTCCAATAAAAATTTCAATTCACCAGCACAAATTGACCAAATTACTAGATTTTAGAATTTGTTAAGTTCTAGCTCTCTTTATATATATATATATATATATATATATATATAACAAACCTCAATTCCACTTTTAAGTCTAAATTCCAAATCTAATTCCATGGATTTTGTACATAGTTTCTATATTCAAAGTAAGGGCTTAAAAAATTGTGAAGAAATTAAAATTTGTGAAGAAATTAAGAATTTAAAGATCAATTTCTTGCATGCAAAATTACTTGGCCATCTCCCCAAATTTTACAAATTTTATTTATTTTTATTGCCAAAATATCTTTTCTCCCTTCATAAGACTTGCAGCTCTTAATTCTAAATGGTATAAGACAGAAGAGAGAAGGATGGTTCTTGCATTAGTTCAATTTTGCAACATGGATACATAAAACACATCATGATTCTTCTCCAACTCAGGAGGCAAACTCAACCGATAAGCCATACGACCTATACGTTTCAGCACCTCATACGGTCCAATAAACCTCATAATCAACTTTCCTTTATGCCCAAAGCGCAACACCTTCTTCCAAGGTGAGACATTCAAGAAAACTTTTTCACCAGCGGCATACTCAACTTCTCTACGCTTCAAATTCGCGTAGGATTTCTGCCTATCCGAGGACGCTTTCAAACGATCACAAATAAGTTTTACTTTATCATCCGTGTCTTTCAACACATCAGGCATACTTTTACCCTGCCTCAACCCAACATAAGGGTGTACGACACTTCCTACCATACAAGGTTTCATACAGTGCCATGTTTATGCATGTCTGATAACTGTTATTGTACGCAAACTCCACCAAAGGCAACCACCTTTCCAAGTTCCTTGGAACTCAATGATGCAACATCTCAACATATCCTTCAAAATTTGAATCGCATGCTTAGACTAGCCATCCGTTTGAGGATGATACGAAGTACTAAAATTCAAGCGAGTACCTAAAGCTCGATGCAAACACCCCTAAAAAATTTATGTAAATCGTGGATCCTATCCAAAACAATCGACTTGGGCACCCCGTGCAACCTCACAATTTCAACAACATAAATATCCCCCAACCTATCCAAAGTATACGTCGTATGCACTAGAAAAAAATGTGCACACTTCGTAAATTTATTAACAATCATCCAAATGGAATCCTTTCTAGTCAGTGTAACCCTGACACAAAACCCATGGTGATTCTCTCCCGTTTCCACTCCTAAATCCTCAACGGTTACAGCAACTAGGAAGGAAACTGATGTTCAGCCATTACAAGTTGACATACCATACATCTAGCAACAAAATCAGCCACATCCTTTTTCAAACCCACCCAATATTACTCCTCCTTCAAATCTCGATACATCATGGTGATACCGAGATGCAATGCAAAAGGACTAGCATATGCCTCTGTCAAAATCATCCGCCTCAACTCCACATCACTAGGCACCATTATCCGTTATTTAAAACACAACACCCTAATGTGAAAATCCGTAGGATTTCCATCCATGACATTCTTAACATGGGTACCAATGCCTTACCATAAGGTTTCCTTTTCTTAATCAACTGCGACAAAGATGGCTTCACTTGTAACTCAGCCAACAAACCTCCATCACGCCTTACACTCAACCTCGCAAACATAGCCCTCAACTCCACAACAGCTTTTCTACTCAAAGCATCTGCTACAACATTTGCATTGCCCAGATGATACTCGATCTTCCAATCATAATCCTTAAGCAACTCCAAACATCTATGTTGTCTAAGATTGAACTCTTTTTGCAACGTCAAATACTTCAAACTCTTATGATCCGCGTATACAATACACTTTTCACCATAAAGGTAATGTCTCCAGATCTTCAACGCAAACACTATCGGAGCCAGCTCAAGATCATGCGTAGGGTAATTGAGCTCGAACACCTTCAACTGCCTAGAAACATAAGCTACAAGTTTCCCACCTTGCATCAATACACACCCTAAACCAGCATAGAATGCGTCACTATACACCACAAACTCTTTTCCTTTACTCAAGTTGAATCAAGATTGGAGCTACTGTCAAAGCTTCCTTCAACTTCTCGAAAGCTTGCTGTCTAGCTTCTATCCATTCAAACCGTACATCCTTTTTCAACAACTTGGTCAACAGAGCAAAAACCCTTGAGAACCTATCCACAAAGCGATGATAATAAACCTACCAACCCTAAGAAACTGTGAACTTAAATTATAGACTTAGGTTACTTCCAATTCACCACCGCCTCAACCTTTTACGGATCCACCCTGATACCTTCCGTTGAAACAACATGGCCAAGAAAAACCACTTTTTTAATTCAAAACTCACACTTGCTAAACTTGGCATAAAGTTGGTTATCCAACAAGGTTTGCAACACAATCCGCAAGTGTCAATCATGATCTTCCTCAGTACAAGAGTACATGAGAATATCATCAATGAACATTACTACGAATTGATCCAAGAATTCATAGAACACCCAATTTATCATGTCTATGAATGCTGCAGGCGCATTCGTTAACCCAAACGACATCACCAGAAACTCATAATGCTCGTACCTCGTACGAAAAGTAGTCTTAGGTACATCTTTATCTTTAACCTTCAACGGATAGTATCCAAATCTCAAATCAATCTAGGAAAACACCTTAGCACCCCAAAACTGATCAAACAAGCCATCAATTCGCAGTAAAGTATACCTATTCTTTATCGTCAACTTGTTTAATTTTCGATAGTCAATGCACATCCTCAAAATGTCATCCTTCTTTTTACAAACAACATTGGTGCTCCCCATGGTGACACACTAGGTCGGATAAAACAATGATCCAAAAACTCCTAGAGTTGTGTCTTCAATTCTTCAACTCCTTTGGTTCCATGCGATACGGTGCGATCGACACTAGAGCTGTATCAGCATACGTCTCAATACAAAACCCTACCTCTCTATCCGGTGGCAATCTAGGTAACACCTCCAAAAACACACCTGGAAAATCACAAAGAGTACGAATATCATTGGTCTGTAATTATTCCATATTCAGGTTCATAACAAAAGCCAAATACGCTTGGCACCTACACTCCAGCAACTTCTGCGTCTCCAAGGCCGAAACCACATTTGATAAGAACTTAACATTCTCACCCACAACTACCACTTTATAATCATCAGCAAGTTTCAACGAAACTCGCTTGATCTCAAAATCGAGCACAGCCCTATGTTCGGACAACCAATCCATACCCATGATCACATCAAAACCATGAAATGGCAGCTCCATCAAATCAGCCATGAACACATGACCTTGAACCATCAGAGGACATCTCCTATACAACTTACTTGTAACAACCGTCTCTCCAAAAGAACTCGTTATTTGCATGCCCCCATCTAACATTTCTACCGGTAAATCAAACAAATAAGCATGCTCATGCAATATATATGAATGTGTAGAACTAAAATCTATTAGAGAAAGTAATGACATAGACTGCAAGGTAAAAGTACCTACTATCACATATGTGTCATTCTTTCCCTCGTGATGCGCGTAGATCCTTACTGGTCCACCACCCTCGGGTCGAACCACTATTGCATACGCTATAGTATTGTGTCCTTCCTCCTTTATTTTGAAATTACCTCGACCGCTCCCACGGCCTCTCGATGGTGCATCAACATGTGCAAGAGCTCGCACACCTCTAGCTAAAATCGGGCAATCATGCCTCATGTGATCCCCAGGCCCACAATGTAACACCCCTTCCTGTATTTGTTACCTAACATGAGTCAGTGATGTTACAAAATAAAGTTTAAACAATTTTTCATTATCAAAACTTAAACTAGCAGACTACACTGCTCTTGAACAAAAATTTTTATAAATTTTTATAGAGATAAAAATTCATTCCGTAAATTTTTTATTAAACTAGATTCACTAAGATTTTTAGCCATATAAATTAATAACTCAAATTCATTATACAAAAATTCATAAACTCACGACAAAGTGTAGTATTTAAGAAATTTGTTGCCATGTTTTTTTATCTTTCATCAATTAAAAATTCATATCTTTTAGTATAGAACTCGAAATCCGTTACCATTAGTTTTAAAAAAATCTAGATTCAATTTGTAGTTCATACATATAAGATTTACCTTCTAATTCGATTTATAGAATTTATGGCAATTTTTTAAGATTGTTTTCATCTATTCCAATTGTAAGCTCATTAACTACTCATAAATCATTCCAACATACATAGTAAATATGCTAAATCATACTTTAGTTATGAACATTACAAACCATAAGGTAATTAAAGTTTGAGTTATGCAAAGCTAGTAGATTTATCTTTATACATGCCACTAAACAAAACAAATAGGATGTCAAAACATTACTAAGATAACCTGTAGTATGTCCTCGCTCTCGAGGTGATGCAAAACGCCACTTCTTACGAACTAAAATGATCAACCTACGTGTGCACAGGCAAAAGACATGTTAAGTACGAACTTAGTGAGGCATTGAAAGATAAGCGTAAAATTAAATAATAATCAATCTTTAAGAATAACATAGTATAACAATTCTCATTTGAAACTATATCAAATAAATATTACATTAAGGCAAAGATGAAATATTTATGAATATATTAGTAAAAGTTCTTTTATAACAATAGCCCAAGAAATATGTATAGAGAGAAACTAAGTATACGAGATTGTGTACTCTAGAGTACTAGCCATTTCCCCTAAGTAGAAAGGCAAACATTACATTAATTCGAGCTCGTTGTGCTCCCAGAGCACTAGTCACCGAAGTGATGGTAGTCCCAGACTACTAGATCCAAAGATCAATGCATTCCCAAAATGCTAGCCACTACGTGGCAAGTGTAGCTATAATGCAGTCCGAGACAACTAGTCTCTTATGGCATGCCACTATACTGTAACTCTCATGGTAATCTTTGGCAATAAAACAATATCATTAACTTTGCAAGATATAATTTTATAGATGGTAAAAATCTCATCATCGATAAATCAAAATAATAGAGAAGTTCTTGATAAATCAAAATAATAGAGAAGTTCTTACTCCATTATACCATAATTCATTATGTAACAATCATCAATATATGTAATAAAATTATCGTAAACAAAACATAATAAGACAGTTCATACTCTATCATGTACAAAACCATCTCTTTTTGCCTATGAAAATATTATATTTCACATAAAAATCAACATTACCAATTTGGTAAAATCATATAGGTCGACTTATCGTAAGTCTTCCGAAATGCTTTTAAAACATATAAATGCACTCACCTTGTTGCACGTACTAAATTTCATGAATTAACGTGTCTCAACCAAACCTCGATCCTTGACTTCTCCTTTTTGCTCAATTTAATCCCGACCTTTCTCGAAATCTACATTTACATCGATCATACGATAAAAAGAATCAAATGTATACATTAGTATACATTGATCATTTCAGCAATTACTATAGGGAATTCATAAAATTCTTCAAATGCCAATTCGAAACAACAATACATCAAGATTTCATTTAAATATTCACTTTTTCACAATTTCCATAAAGTCCCCTATATTAGCCGATTTGTAATATAGTTCTTAATGAATATTTTCATCCTCCAAATGACATAATTAAGCATCAATAATATCATTCTACTCGTATCCATTACTAAAATAATTTATACAATATTTCCCCTAATTGTTTTCAAGTAGTCGAATGGTCCCTAAGCTATATTCCATGGAATTTTCATCACTTTAAGCATAAAAACAACACCATAACCTCATTTCTAGCTTGAATGAACCTTAAAACATGAAATTCCAACATGTCCTTCATCCATCCCAAACATCAATATCAACTTAGAAACATGGAAACCATGCAAAACTTATACCAAATAAAAGTGAATTCCATGGAGAACAAATCTCTGTTTCATGTCTTACTTCTAAAATCAACCAAATCAAGCCTAAAAATTGAAATGAAATTTTCTTACCTTGCTTGGGGAAGCTCACGGCAGAGAGGAGAAAATTGAGAGAAATTTCTACACTTTTCTTTCTTTAAATTTATGCCCAATAGCTTTATATAATAATTAAAAAAATCTCCTTAATAATCAAAAGACTATTTTACCCCTTGATTATAACCAATGTCATGTTGACACATGTGCTTCTTACTTTTCCATAAGTATAGATTTTTATAAAATGCATGCAAAATGACCATTTTGGCCTTAATGAATCAACATATCTTCAAAAATGCCATTCAAGCACTACACAAAGTACTGCATCCAATCGAACCTAATTCAATCAAAAACGATTTAGAACCACAATGTCATGTTCCTTGGGTCATTCTAAAACTTCCATAAAATTTCCATAATATTCTGAATTCAATTGATTACCCAAATTAAATACCAAAACTTATCGTTTTTTATAGCTTTTTGCACAAATCCTATACCAAAATTTTGATTCCCACCAAAATTCTTGTACCTGGATAATCTTTTTATTTTTTGAGTATAAAATATTATATGGGAAAATTTCCATATTGGTCCCTAAACTTTTTTCAAGTTTTCACTTTAGTCACCAACTTTAAAAATTAACGTTTTCGTCACTGAACTAAAACCACCAACTTTTAATTCTTTACGTTTTGGTCGCTAACTAAATATTGAGGTATTACACACAACCCAACAAGTATTATCCGCAGCTCTCATCCCAGAGCCAGAGCCTCCTGAATGAAGAGATAATCCCAAACTCTGCTCAATATCCTTCGCCCGTGTAACCAACTTGTCGAAATCTGTATAATTAGTGGCCAACATGTATGTCTTAACATCCTGCTCTAATCTATAATGTAACTGATCACAACGATGCCTCTTATCCAGCACCAACTCAGGCGCATACTGATTTAGCCTCACAAATTGTATCTCATACTCAGATACATACATACTGCCCTAAACCAAGGCCATGAACTCACATTTATTCTTATCCAAGTATTTAACTCCCAAATACTTCTTCCTGAAGGCAGCTTAGAGGAACTCCCAAGTCAAATAACTGAGTTTCATGCTCGCGATCATAGTGGTCCACCAACTGTATGCATCACCTTGCAATAGGGACACAACACATCCAGGTTATGAGCATCATTGCACCCTATCTGATCCAAAATCTAATCCGTAATGGCAAACCACTCCTCGGATGCCTCGGGTGCCAACCTCTAAACTCAACCCCTCTCAGGCTGCGGAGACGCTTTAACGACAACCCTAGATTGACAACAGTAACAAGTGCTAGTGCGGGTACATGAACTCTAGCATCGTGGCTGGAACGCTCCAGTCATTGCCTGAACCAAAGGTGTCATATCACCATACTCTAGATCAGGTGGTGCAGGTGGTACTTGCTCCACTCCCTCAGGAGGATTAGGCGAAGGAGGTGGAAAACCCTCAGGATGCACTATCTCACCCCCGACTCTCTGCTCTACAGCAGCAGTATTCTTGCTCGATCGTAATTCTCTCCTTTGTGGCATCGTATAAAAACATATCTAAGGCATGATAATTACACAAAAACAAAAACAATCAGGCAAGCCTCAAGCAAGGATCCAAGACTTTCATTTCAAACCAAGAATCATTTTATAACAGTAGTAATAAGGCAATGTGTCCTAAAAATACCCCAACATGACATATATCAAACATCGTACATATAAACAGTCACCGCACATAGCAAACTGCATTGTACATTCATCAACAACATCCCAATTTTTCTTAAACCTGGCTCTAATACCACCAAATGTAACCACTTTAACCCGTCCAGTAGAAATCAAGCTAAAAAGATCACATTAGGTTTGCCAAAGCAAACCCAATCTAATATCCTAAACCAGACAATTTTTTCTTTTATCTTGTCTAAATGCATCAATATTAATTCCTATGGTGAACATGCTTCACCAGAAATGTTAAATTGCAATCAGATTTCAAAATAGGATTCAATTGCTCAAACACGCACATTGGAGACTAAAACATAATTTCTACAAATTACATGGACTTAAATCAAGTTTACCAATCCTTTATTAGTCCAATTCCGCGCTCACATGTTAAAATCCAGCTCAAAACAATCATCTGAATTGATTCAATTACATACATAACGTTCAGGGACCAAATTGCATAATTTCCAAACTTCAGTAGGCTGACATGCAAAAAAATAACGGGTGTACTAATACTCGGCTAACTGTACTGGTACCTCTTTGCATTTTACACATAAAATTGAGTCATTTTAGACCCTATTTACCGATCCCTAGGTACTCATACCGGTAGGAAAAGGCTTGTAATAACCTCTAAGTCCAACATATGACTCTTTGGCTCACTTCAATCAACTTTAAACATCCGCTAAACATCATAAAACATCATAAGCATGCTTGACATCAACATACCAACATTGTAAGCAACCCTAGCAAGCCTAACACAACCATTCACATCATCTATAGGCAAGCTTCCTACACAACATCCAAAACATAAATCTAAACACATCTGAACCTCTTACAACTCCAAACCAACATATAAAACTTCCACAAACAGGGAGTTTAGCAAACAACCCTCCCAAAACAACACTTGACACACTGCCCTTATTACTACTATATATTGTTTCAAACCATACTTTGCAACAATGTCCTTGGATATCCTTCCTTGCTTTTTGGCTGCCCTTCAATCCGCTAATCTGCACTGATGATAAGAGAGTGTAAGCACATAATGCTTATTGAGGAGCGCTCAAAAGACAAAACATTATCCAACGCATTTTAAAACTGGTTTATTCCCAAAATCTTTCACATACATTTTATTACAAAAACCATCATGCCTTACTTTCAAAATATGCACTTAAACTTTTCCAAACCTCGTATATGAAACCATATGCAGCATGTAACATAGATTCAATAGCATAATCCCATATGCAACCCTCAGTTTAAGCCTTCCCATGCATAACATCCCGTATGCAAAGCTTAAAGAGCATTCACATGTATAAATCTCATTATACAAACAATCCATCAACATGACACATTAATTCATTATATTGGATTACAAGTGATCCTTTCCCAAATCTCATTATTTTCATCGAACCACATCGGATACACTAATTTCCCAAGTGATATCCAATCACGTACAGCTCAATGGCAAAGAGTAAATGCAACACGTGCATAACCTCTACACTACTAAGGTTCATCCTCTAATATGGAGTAAACACCTCCAATGCATCACCTCTATGGTCGTAGCCGGAGTAAAACACCATTGAAGTATTACCTCAACATTATTGGGTTCACATGGTTCGAGTAAATACTTTCAATACATCACCTCCACAAACCATGGGCGACTTATTATAGTGCACTTTAAATCCTATGCCCGACCAATTATATCCGATAACATTTACATACTCTTTTCATACCATCAGTTGCCAATATAATTTATTTCATTAACATTAACTCATTGTTTTCATACGCATCAATCAAAACCATTTATCCAATGCATTAAACCATGCATTAACCAATGTTCAACAACATTTCCAAAACATGCATTACCACCAAATGCATCATCGTCATTATATAATCTTTCTCCGACATTAAACTATGCTCAAATCATGCATATAACAGTGAGTAATCAAATCATTAAAACAAGTGCATTAAAACCAATTGCTAAATCGATTTCGATAGAGAATTCATCCTTTACTTACTTTCGAGCTTAGACCAGCGTTTCAAGCTTGATCTAAACCCCAAACACAACTTTCAAACCTTTGAAAGTGATACAAACACGTTCTCACTCACCGACACGCAAAGCCTTACTTGCCGATACGATAAACACGCCTCTAAAGCTTTCGAAATGTCCGTTCAAGCTTGAGGATCAACTTCCCCTATTTTGTCCACACAAAAATAGAGGATTCAATGCATCAAAATGCATTCAACAGCCCATCAACATCAATTCACATAAATCCTCAACATCCACTACCCAATTTCACTCCACAACAACCGAAATCAACATCAAACATCTTCCAAACTTAACCCATCCAAAACCTAATGTTTCAACCCATCAATTAACATCAATTAACTTCTAAAAACAAAATAACATCATCCTTATACCTCCAGCATTCATTAAACCTTCATAACTCCCCCAAAACTCACAACTAACAACTTAGAAAATTAGAGATTCACTTAATTTTAGGATTCTAATGTTGAAGCCCACTTATTAACATTATTAAACATCAAAAACACAATTAGTATCAATCAAGAACTCAGCAAAATAGAGCGTACACGAAAATACATCAATTTCATCATTTAAACCTTGATTTAACCAATTTTCCATAATTAAATCATCAAATCAAGTTAGAAAACATATGTAAAGGATCAATAACTTGGGAATTTCAGTAAAGAACCTTATATTAGAGGAGAAGAACGAAGCTCACCTCTAAACTTGGCTTTCCTCTTAATTTGATGGTTTTTCTTGAGAAAACAAGATCAAATCAAATAGGTTTTGTTAGGAAATCATTAAGAATCCATTTGGAAATAAAAGAATGTTGAAATCAAGTGTTTACCTGAGAAAATTGAAGTAGAAAAGAGTGTTTGGCTGGAGAGAATGTGAGAGAAAAGCTTTTGGTGAAAAGTTAGTTATGTAAAGTTTTCTATTAAAACTAATTATGAATTTAATCTCCCCAAGTCTTTTTATTAATTTAAAACCTTTTTAAAATATCTAATTAAAAAAGAAAAATCTGATATTAGACTTTGGTCAAATAGTTCCTTAAAGATTCTAAATTTTGACCCATTTACAAAACCTGTCACTAAAAATAGTTTTAAAACTTTACAATTTGGTCACTGTCCCAAAATGTCACTTTTTGAAACTTCATTTTGTAAATTTGATTTTACCAACATCATTCTCATATTAAATAATGATTTTAAAATATTTTCCATATTTTTATCTCACCCAAAAATATTTATTTCAAATTAATCTCGAAATTGACTCGAATCCTCTAATCCAATCCATCGGACCGTCTAATCAGCCTAGAAAACTTCTAGGCCCAAAACCGGGGTGTTACACCATTGGGTGTTTATATTTCTTAGAATCAATATCATTTAGATTATCTGCTGCAAATGTAGAATTCTCGGGACTCTCCCGCACGATACAATTGCAATCAAGAACCCTTGGCCTATCTATGTCCACAATCCTTAGTCAATAATTCCACCTATCAACACCTAGTTCAATATTGTAATGTCCCAATTTTTGGACTAGTAACCAAAATGTAATTTTTGAAAGTTTAAGGGTTAAAGTGTGAACTTTGGAAAAATGCAGCGACCAAAGTGTAATTTTAAAATATTATGTAATTTAACCCTGTAAATAGATAGTTTACCCCCCAAGAGTGGTATTTTTGTGTTACCCGGATTTTTCATATGAGGCTTATATTATTCGAATTTGGATGGAACTGCAAAGTTAAGCGTGCTTAAGCCAGAGTAGCATTAGGATGGGTGACCTTATGGGAATGTCTCATGCCAGTAGTTGAGACTGATAAAAAGGGGAATCAGTTCGAGTTGATTTTTTTATGGATATCTGATAAAGGATTATTAAGAGAATTTTATCCGATAAAGATTTTGGGTAAATTATCAGTATATTGGACCGGTTCAAAATTTCAAGATTTTGATTTTTGCAAAATTATGGAATATTTTGTATGTCAAAAATATTTACATATGGAGATCAGAATTATGAGAATTTCAAATTTTACCCAATAGTTTACAAATTGGAAAAAATCATAGAAAATGAATATCGGGTAATCGGATCGAATTGAAATTTTAATGACAGTTCCAAGGATTATGGAAAATTCATAAAATACTATTTTATGAATATCTTATTACATTTGGATGGATTCTAACTAGATTTAGTTAGATGGTGATGGAATGGCAATTTTCAAGTCTTGTTAGTAAATAAAGTCTAGTTGGAGGGTAAATTGGACATTTGTCGTGGATGGCATTTTAGAAATATTTTGAAATGTTGAGGGCATTTTTAGAAGATGAAAAACACATGGATTTAATCTTGGCCCTTGTTTATGATAAGATTAAATTTAGCCATTGGATTTGAAGACTAAATTAATAATTTCACTAATTAAATGAATTTAAAATTCATTTAATTATTGCATGTGAATTAAAAGGATAAAAGATGAACTAATTTGTTCATCTTTCTTGGATATTTTCGAAACACAAGGGGAAAAACAAAATTTCTTTGTCAACTTTGAAGGTTCTAAAGTTAGAATCAAGGTATGTTGCTTTGAAATAAATTGATCTATGCTTCATGCTCTTTCTTTTGATAGTAATTTTGCATGGTGATATGAAGAATAGTTAATTTTCTTAAAGAGAGAGAAATTGGAATTTCATGAACCATGTTAGAATTAAGGCTTGATTTAAGTAATTCAAGTGTTGTAAACATGAAAACAAGCTTGAATTTAGTTTAATTCTATGTTCAATGTTATAAACCCTAACCCTAGAATTTGGGGATTTGGTTATGGAATTGAATAAAGGATGGAAATGAATGATTTGTGATATTAGAAGCCTTAATTTGATGATAGAATGAAAGTTTTCCCTTAGGAAGAATAAAGGACCGATTCGGTTAGAATTTGAAATAAAAGGGAAATTATTGTGAAAATTATTATAGCATTAGAAATGATGATATTATGAGCAAATTAGTTTGATTTGACTATTTGACCAAAATAGAAATATTGGAAACTAAAGGACCATTTCGGTCAAGGAAGAGAAATCAGAAGAAATTATGGAAAAATTTCTATAAGATTGGATATGATGAAATTATGATTTTACAAGCTTTAAAATGTCATTTGGACCATTTTAGAAGTTTGTAAAAACATAAGGATCAATTCAAAAATCTTGGAAAGATTAGGGACCAATTTGGCATTTTGGGGAAAATTAGGGACTAAACTGAAAAAATTGTTTTCATGGAAGCATTATGCTTAAATTTTTATTAGAATGAAGTTTTGATCATTCTTTGATTAAAAGTTTAAGAGAATTCAAGGTATTAAAGGTATAATGACTTATGTCATGGATATAAGATTGGACAATTATAGGAAAAATTGTAGGAAAATTATTCCTATTGTATTTATGTGTTAGTAAGATACTAATATATAATTTGAAATGTATTTGTGGCATGTTGATGTACATATAGGTCGTGATCAAAACCGAGATCAAACTAACAATCGAGGAAAGGACATAGATCAAGCTGAACCTTAGAGAGGCTAAGTACATATTGGCAACTTATAAAGTGTTAAGGTGAGTGCATTACATGCATGGAAAATATTATGTTTGATTTGAAAGACTTGTGACAAGTTTGTTATAATTATATGCTTGAAGATTACATTTATTGTGATATTTGATATAGTAGAAAATGTCAAAAGTAGAAGGATTACATGCATTGATCATAGGTAATTTGATTATAATATGTTTATGTGATATTTAGGGTATAAACTACCCAAGGATTTGATTATAATTGCCAAGGATGAATTAATTGCAAAAATTCAAAAGTATGCCCAAGTAAGTTATTGTGGTATAAAGTATAGTTGGCATGCCATAGAGTCCAGTGGTTTAGCACTTCGGTGCAATTTATTAGCACATAGGTGCGGTTATTTAGCGCTTAAGTGCAGTTCTTTAGTACTACGGTATAGTTTTTGACTCGTGTACTCAAGTCCTCAAGTTAATTTGGGCTATAATTTACTGTATAATAAATGGTATATTGGTTAGAGAGTAGATAAACTCTCAGGAAATGGCAAGAAGTTAATAGGATTGTAAATCTGGATTATATTATGTTAATATGTGATCAACATAAGGGAAATAAATGATTAGTGATCAAACTGCATGATTATCTCATTATTGTTATAATTTAAGCATATCGATTTATATTGAATACATATATATATATAATGCCTCACTAAGTATATTCTTAGCGTGTGATGGTTTTTCACGCGTAGGTAGGAAATCCAGGTCGGAGTAAGGAGTAAGTAAATGATTAGTGATCAAACTGCATTATTATCTCATTATTGTTATAATTTAAGCATATCGATTTATATTGAATATATATATATATAATGCCTCACTAAGTATATTTTTAGCGTGTGATGGTTTTTCACGCGTAGGTAGGAAATCCAGGTCGGAGTAAGGAGTAAGGCATCACTATCAAAGAAGGATATATATACAGTATCGGTAACTACATCCTTGATGTATTTTGATATTTTCTAGTTGGCGTGTATAAATGAATATTAGCTCTTTTAAACTAGTCTATATGTGGATTGTAATATTAACATCTAGATAAGTGGTTAGTATATGATGTTGGATTTTGTTAGACTTAATGCTAGTTTAAAGAAATTACGAGTAATGAAAATCGGGTAATGTTATAAAAATAAAATTTTAGAGCAATCAAAATGATTTTTATTTTAGGAAGTTTTTAGGAAGATTTGTAAATAGTAAAGTATAGTTATAAATTGTCAAGTTGTTGCCTGAAATCGGGTTCTATATGATGGATTAAAAATTAGAAATAAATTTTACGCGATTAAAAGGAGAAATTCAAAATCGTCATTTTTGACTTGTATGAATAGCATAAAATGTGGTTTAAACATCATGTGACACTCTATACTAGTATTGGGTAATAAATACTGGTAAGGGTGTTACATTTATTGGTACCAGACCACAGGTTTAACCGGTTCTGGATAGGAAATGAGCCTCTATAGAGAGTTAAAGTGAAATACATGCCACTAGGATGTCAAGAATTACTGATATTTGTATGGAGTTATGATGATGCTTGCTATTTAAAACATGTACTCCTTACTTATAATAGATGATCGTGACATGAATAGATGTCAGATTATCGGGAATCTCATCTGGGAATCGAGCAGGATATGCCTGCTCAGAGTGGGAGTAATGAGGTGAATCAGAACTCACCTCAGATTCAGCAAAATGTAGAGCATCAAGCTCAGGAGCAAAGAAATATGCCAGTACAAGATCAAGGCTTATTTCTGCAGTCTTTGGATGCAATCATAAATCGCCGGGCACTAGTATTAGTCCTAAAGGAATTAAGGAAAATTGGGGCACCGCATTGCGAGGTGATACCGATATAGATCCTATGGTTACTGATTATTGGTTAAATGATATCAAGATCATGTTAAGCAGAATTCTTTGTGATAATCAAGGAAAATTGGAAGAAGTAGTATCCCTTTTGATGGAACAAGCGAGCGTATGGTGGAACGTGATAACTGCACAAGTACCTTCGGAACGACTTACTTGGGAATTCTTTCTACAAGAATTCAAGGAAAAATATATTGGAGATGTGTTTGTCGAGGAAATGAGACAACAATTTCTACAGTTGAAACAATATGGTAGATCGGTTTATGAATATGAATACGAGTTCAATAGATTAAGCTGATTTGCAATAGAGCTTCTTCCAACCGAGAAATCTAGAATAGACAGATTTATAGCTGGGTTGGATTCTCAATATAAAAAGATTTTGGTCTCTCGTAACTTCACTTCCTTTTAAGAGGTAGTGAACCGAACCAAGGCCATGGAGAAAGTTGACCTCGAGGGAAAAAGTGAGAAGCAAATTCAGACCAAAAAATGGTATAGAGGTTCATTTGCTGCATCATCATTTAAACGCAGTAAAGGAATGCCACAACAGTATCCTGCAGCATCAGCCTCTTCTGTTAAGAATGGGTATGCGGGAGGAAAATCGAAGCAATCCTAGATGGGTACTGCGGGTACTTGAGGTTTTGGAGTTTGCTCTATTACAGAATGCGAGTATTGTGGCAGAAGGCATCTTGGTCAGTGCTGGTTGACTGGGCCATGTTTCCATTATGGGCAAGCTGGTCATTTCAAGAAGAATTGTACAGAACTTCACCCAAATTAGCCTATTGTAACACATTAGGCGGGCAAAGGAAATAAATGTGGTAAACCGGGAATATATGCATCTACACCTAATTGAGAGAGCAAGGTTGCAGCTCGGGTATATCACATCAAAACTGTTGAGGATTAGGATTATGCAGAGATTGTAGCAGGTATGATCTAACTCTTTGGCAGACCTATCTTTGCATTCATTGATCTAGGCTCTACTCATTCGTACATTAGTTCTAAAATAATACTTGAAAGAAATATCTTAATAGAACCAATTTTGAATGAAGTAGTTGTCGTCAATCTAATAGGACAAATTGCCAAAGTGAGTAGAATATGCAAGAAATGTTCTCTAAAGATTCAAAAAGTAGAATTTCTTGCCGATCTTATGGAAAGTATAAAAGGGTTAATCTTAAAGAAGCCAGACGGCTCAAAGATGGTATTTGTAGGCGAAAGACTGGAAAATCTGAGCAATGTTATTAGTGCCGTAGAAACAAAAATAAATCTGGAAAATGTACCAACAGTACGAGAATTTCGAGATGTTTTTCCCGATGAACTACCGGGATTACTTCCCGATCGAGAGGTGGAATTCAGTATTGAGGTGCTTCCTAGAACGGCACCAATACCAGTAGCATCTGATAGGATGGCTTCTACAGATCTTAAAAAGTTAAAAGCTCAGTTACAAGAATTATCAGACTGAGGTTTTATACGACTTAGTATATCACCTTAGGGAACCTCAGTCCTATTTGTAAAGAAGAAGGACGGATCAATGAAATTATGTGTGGATTATCGTCAGTTTAATAAAGTGACGATGAAGAATAAATATGCTTTGCCGAGGATTGATGATATATTGATTTACTCTAAAATCAATGAGAAGCATGATACTCATCTTTTCCTTGGGCATATAGTTTCAGCCGAAGGAATTTGAATTGATCTTAAGAAGGTTCAAGCAATTCTTGAATGGAAAGTTCTAAAAAGTGTCTCCGAAGTGAGAAGCTTCTTACGATTAGTCGTTATTTATTATTGGCGGTTCGTGAAAGATTTTTTCAATAAATGCGACTCCACTAACCAGTTGTTAAAAGGATATGTCGTTCATTTGAATGGAAATGAAAACTTAGTCCAAGGTTCATTGGCTCTTATGAAGTTCTAAAGAGATTTGGCCCAAAAGGCATATCAGCTAGCATTTCCACCCAAGATGAATACGATCCATGATGTATTTCATGTATCAATGTTGAGGAGGTATAGATCAGATCCTTCGCATATCATTACATCGAAAGAAATCAAAATTCAACTGAGTCTGACATACGAAGAAGAACCTATGAGCATCTTAGCTCGGGGAGAAAACCAGTTAAGGAATAAAAAGATTCTTCTAGTCAAAGTTTTATAGAAAAATCACAAAATAGAGAAAGCTACTTGGGAATTCGAGGAATAAATGAAAAACAACATCCGTATCTTTTTGAACCTAGTACATAAGGAAAATTCGAGGACGGATTTTTCTTAAGGGGGAGGAATTGTAATATCCCATTTTTGGACTAGTAACCAAAATGTAATTTTTTTAAAGTTTAGGGGTTAAAGTGTGAACTTTGGAAAAGTGTAGGGACCAAAGTGTAATTTTAAAAAGTTATGTAATTTAACCCCGTAAATGGATATTTATCCCCAAGAGTGGTATTTTTGTGTTACCCTAATTTTTCATACGAGGCTTATATTATTCAAATTTAGATCGAATTGCAAAGTTAAGCGTGCTTAAGCCAAAGTAGCATTAGGATGGATGACCTTATGGAAAGGTCTCATGTCAATAGTTGAGACTGATAAAAAGGGGGAATCAGTTCGAGTTGAAACATTTTTTTGGATATCTGATAAAGGGTTATTAAGAGAAAATTATCCGATAAATATTTTGGGTAGATTATTAGTATATTGGACCGTTCAAAATTTCAAGATTTTGATTTTTACAAAATTATGGAATATTTTGTATGTAAAAAATATTTACATATGGAGATCAGAATTATGAGAATTTCAAATTTTATTAGATAGTTTGGAAATTGGAAAAAATCATAGAAAATGAATATAGGTAATCGGATCGAATTGAAATTTTAAAGACAGTTCCAAGGATTATGGAAAATTCATAAATTATTATTTTATGAATATTTTATTACATTTGGTTGGATTCTAACAAGATTTAGTTAGATGGTGATGGAATGACAATTTTCAAGTCTTGTTAGTAAATAAATTCTAATTGGAGGGTAAATTGGACATTTTCCATGGATGGCATTTTTGAAATATTTTGAAATGTTGAGGGCATTTTTAGAAGATGAAAAACACATGGATTTAATCTTGGCCCTTGTTTTATAATAAGATTAAATTTAGCCATTGGATTTGAAGACTAAATTAGTAATTTCACTAATTAAATGAATTTAAAATTCATTTAATTATTGCATGTGAATTAAAAGGATAAATGATGAACTAATTTGTTCATCTTTCTTGGATATTTTTAAAACACAAGGGGAAAAACAAAAAAGAAAATTTCTTTGTCAAATTTGAAGGTTCTAAAGTTAGAATCAAGGTATGTTGCTTTGAAATAAATTGATCTATGCTTCATGCTCTTTCTTTTGATAGTAATTTTGCATGGTGATATAAAGAATAGTTCATGTTCTTGAAGAGAGAAAATTGGAATTTCATGAACCATGTTAGAATTAAGGCTTGATTTAAGTAATTCAAGTGTTGTAAACATGAAAACAAGCTTGAATTTAGTTTAATTCTATGTTCATGGTTATAAATCCTAACCCTAGAATTTGGGGATTTGGTTAGGAAATTGAATAAAGGATGGAAATGAATGATTTGTGATATTAGAAGCCTTAATTTGATGTTAGAATGAAAATTTTCCCTTAGGAAGAATAAAGGATCAATTCGGTTAGAATTTGAAATAAAAGGGAAATTATTGTGAAAATTATTCTAGCATTAGAAATGATGATATTATGATCAAATTAGTTTGATTTGACTATTTAGGATCAAAATAGAAATATTGGAAACTAAAGGACCATTTCGGTCAATGAAGAGAAATTAGAAGAAATTATGGAAAAATTTCTATAAGATTGGATATGATGAAATTATGATTTTACAATCTTTAAAATGTCATTTGGACCATTTTAGAAGTTTGTAAAAACATAAGGATCAATTCAAAAATATTGGAAAGATTAAGGGACCAATTCAACATTTTGGGGAAAATTAGGGACTAAACTGAAAAAATTGTTTTCATGGAAGCATTATGCTTAAATTTTTATTAGAATGAAGTTTTGATCATTCTTTGATTAAAAGTTTAAGAGAATTCAAGGTATTAAAGGTATAATGACTTATGTCATGGATATAAGATTGGACAATTATAGGAATAATTGTAGGAAAATTATTCCTATTTTATTTATGTGTTAGTAAGATACTAATATATAATTTGAAATGTATTTGTGGCATGTTGATGTACATATAGATCATGATCAAAACCGAGATCAAACTAACAATTAAGGAAAGGACATAGATCAAGTCAAACCTTAGAGAGGCTAAGTACATATTGGCAACTTATAAAGTGTTAAGGTGAGTGCATTACATGCATGGAAAATATTATGTTTGATTTGAAAGACTTGTGACAAGTTTGTTATAATTATATGCTTGAAGATTATATTTATTTTGATATTTGATATAGTAGAAAATGTCAAAAGTAGAAGGATTACATGCATTGATCATAGGTAATTTGATTATAATATGTTTATGTGATATTTAGGTATAAACTACCCAAGGATTTGATTATAATTGCCATGGATGAATTAATTGCAAAAATTCAAAAGTATGCCCAAGTAAGTTATTGTGGTATAAAGTATAGTTGGCATGCCATAGAGTCCAAATGGTTTAGCACTTCGGTGCAATTTATTATCACATAGGTGCGGTTATTTAGCACTAAAGTGCAGTTCTTTAGTACTACGGTATAGTTTTTGACTCATGTACTCAAGTCCTCAAGTTAATTTGGGCTATAATTTACTGTATAATAAATGGTATATTGGTTAAAGAGTAGATAAACTCTCGGAAAATGGCAAGAAGTTAATAGGATTGTAAATCTGGATTATATTATGTTAATATGTGATCAACATAAGGGAAAATAAATGATTAGTGATCAAACTGCATGATTATCTCATTATTGTTATAATTTAAGCATATCGATTTATATTGAATACATATATATATATAATGCCTCACTAAGTATATTCTTAGCGTGTGATGGTTTTTCACGCGTAGGTAGGAAATTAAGGATAATGATTAGTGATCAAACCGCATTATTATCTCATTATTGTTATAATTTAAGCATATCGATTTATATTGAATATATATATATATAATGCCTCACTAAGTATATTTTTAGCGTGTGATGGTTTTTCACGCGTAGGTAGGAAATCCAGGTCGGAGTAAGGAGTAAGGCATCACTATCAAAGAAGGATATATATACAGTATCGGTAACTACATCCTTGATGTATTTTGATATTTTCTAGTTTACATATATAAATGAATATTAGCTCTTTTAAACTAGTCTATATGTGGATTGTAATATTAACATCTAGATAAGTGGTTAGTATATGATGTTGGATTTTGTTAGACTTAATGCTAGTTTAAAGAAATTACGAGTAATGAAAATCGGGTAATGTTATAAAAATAAAATTTTAGAGCAATCAAAATGATTTTTATTTTAGGAAGTTTTTAGGAAGATTTGTAAATAGTAAAGTATAGTTATAAATTGTCAAGTTGTTGCCTGAAATCGGGTTCTATATGATGGATTAAAAATTAGAAATAAATTTTACGCGATTAAAAGGAGAAATTCAAAATCGTCATTTTTGACTTGTATGAATAGCATAAAATGTGGTTTAAACATCATGTGACACTCTATACTAGTATTGGGTAATAAATACTGGTAAGGGTGTTACATTTATTGGTACCAGACCACAGGTTTAACCGGTTCTGGATAGGAAATGAGCCTCTATAGAGAGTTAAAGTGAAATACATGCCACTAGGATGTCAAGAATTACTGATATTTGTATGGAGTTATGATGATGCTTGCTATTTAAAACATGTACTCCTTACTTATAATAGATGATCGTGACATGAATAGATGTCAGATTATCGGGAATCTCATCTGGGAATCGAGCAGGATATGCCTGCTCAGAGTGGGAGTAATGAGGTGAATCAGAACTCACCTCAGATTCAGCAAAATGTAGAGCATCAAGCTCAGGAGCAAAGAAATATGCCAGTACAAGATCAAGGCTTATTTCTGCAGTCTTTGGATGCAATCATAAATCGCCGGGCACTAGTATTAGTCCTAAAGGAATTAAGGAAAATTGGGGCACCAGAATTCTGAGGTGATACTGATATAGATCCTATGGTTACTGATTATTGGTTAAATGATATCAAGATCATGTTAAGCAGAATTCTTTGTGATAATCAAGGAAAATTGGAAGAAGTAGTATCCCTTTTGATGGAACAAGCGAGCGTATGGTGGAACGTGATAACTGCACAAGTACCTTCGGAACGAATTACTTGGGAATTCTTTCTACAAGAATTCAAGGAAAAATATATTGGAGATGTGTTTGTCGAGGAAATGAGACAACAATTTCTACAGTTGAAACAATATGGTAGATCGGTTTATGAATATGAATACGAGTTCAATAGATTAAGCTGATTTGCAACAGAGCTTCTTCCAACCGAGAAATCTAGAATAGACAGATTTATAGCTGGGTTGGATTCTCAATATAAAAAGATTTTGGTCTCTCGTAACTTCACTTCCTTTTAAGAGGTAGTGAACCGAACCAAGGCCATGGAGAAAGTTGACCTCGAGGGAAAAAGTGAGAAGCAAATTCAGACCAAAAAATGGTATAGAGGTTCATTTGCTGCATCATCATTTAAACGCAGTAAAGGAATGCCACAACAGTATCCTGCAGCATCAGCCTCTTCTGTTAAGAATGGGTATGCGGGAGGAAAATCGAAGCAATCCTAGATGGGTACTGCGGGTACTTGAGGTTTTGGAGTTTGCTCTATTACAGAATGCGAGTATTGTGGCAGAAGGCATCTTGGTCAGTGCTGGTTGACTGGGCCATGTTTCCATTATGGGCAAGCTGGTCATTTCAAGAAGAATTGTACAGAACTTCACCCAAATTAGCCTATTGTAACACATTAGGCGGGCAAAGGAAATAAATGTGGTAAACCGGGAATATATGCATCTACACCTAATTGAGAGAGCAAGGTTGCAGCTGGGTATATCACATCAAAACTGTTGAGGATTAGGATTATGCAGAGATTGTAGCAGGTATGATCTAACTCTTTGGCAGACCTATCTTTGCATTCATTGATCTAGGCTCTACTCATTCGTACATTAGTTCTAAAATAATACTTGAAAGAAATATCTTAATAGAACCAATTTTGAATGAAGTAGTTGTCGTCAATCTAATAGGACAAATTGCCAAAGTGAGTAGAATATGCAAGAAATGTTCTCTAAAGATTCAAAAAGTAGAATTTCTTGCCGATCTTATGGAAAGTATAAAAGGGTTAATCTTAAAGAAGCCAGACGGCTCAAAGATGGTATTTGTAGGCGAAAGACTGGAAAATCTGAGCAATGTTATTAGTGCCGTAGAAACAAAAATAAATCTGGAAAATGTACCAACAGTACGAGAATTTCCAGATGTTTTTCCCGATGAACTACCGGGATTACTTCCCGATCGAGAGGTGGAATTCAGTATTGAGGTGCTTCCTAGAACGGCACCAATACCAGTAGCATCTGATAGGATGGCTTCTACAGATCTTAAAAAGTTAAAAGCTCAGTTACAAGAATTATCAGACTGAGGTTTTATACGACTTAGTATATCACCTTAGGGAACCTCAGTCCTATTTGTAAAGAAGAAGGACGGATCAATGAAATTATGTGTGGATTATCGTCAGTTTAATAAAGTGACGATGAAGAATAAATATGCTTTGCCGAGGATTGATGATATATTGATTTACTCTAAAATCAATGAGAAGCATGATACTCATCTTTTCCTTGGGCATATAGTTTCAGCCGAAGGAATTTGAATTGATCTTAAGAAGGTTCAAGCAATTCTTGAATGGAAAGTTCCTAAAAAGTGTCTCCGAAGTGAGAAGCTTCTTACGATTAGCTGGTTATTATTGGCGGTTCGTGAAAGATTTTTTCAATAAATGCGACTCCACTAACCAGGCTGTTAAAAAAGGATATGTCGTTCATTTGAATGGAAATGAAAACTTAGTCCAAGGTTCATTGGCTCTTATGAAGTTCTAAAGAGATTTGGCCCAGTGGCATATCAGCTAGCATTTCCACCCAAGATGAATACGATCCATGATGTATTTCATGTATCAATGTTGAGGAGGTATAGATCAGATCCTTCGCATATCATTACATCGAAAGAAATCAAAATTCAACTGAGTCTGACATACGAAGAAGAACCTATGAGCATCTTAGCTCGGGGAGAAAACCAGTTAAGGAATAAAAAGATTCTTCTAGTCAAAGTTTTATAGAAAAATCACAAAATAGAGAAAGCTACTTGGGAATTCGAGGAATAAATGAAAAACAACATCCGTATCTTTTTGAACCTAGTACATAAGGAAAATTCGAGGACGGATTTTTCTTAAGGGGGAGGAATTGTAATATCCCATTTTTGGACTAGTAACCAAAATGTAATTTTTTTAAAGTTTAGGGGTTAAAGTGTGAACTTTGGAAAAGTGTAGGGACCAAAGTGTAATTTTAAAAAGTTATGTAATTTAACCCCGTAAATGGATATTTATCCCCAAGAGTGGTATTTTTGTGTTACCCTAATTTTTCATACGAGGCTTATATTATTCAAATTTAGATCGAATTGCAAAGTTAAGCGTGCTCAAGCCAAAGTAGCATTAGGATGGATGACCTTATGGAAAGGTCTCATGTCAATAGTTGAGACTGATAAAAAGGGGAATCAGTTCGAGTTGAAACATTTTTTATGGATATCTGATAAAGGGTTATTAAGAGAAAATTATCCGATAAATATTTTGGGTAGATTATTAGTATATTGGACCGGGTCAAAATTTCAAGATTTTGATTTTTACAAAATTATGGAATATTTTGTATGTAAAAAAAATTTACATATGGAGATCAGAATTATGAGAATTTCAGATTTTATTAGATAGTTTGGAAATTGGAAAAAGTCGTAGAAAGTGAATATAGGGTAATCGGATCGAATTGGAATTTTAAAGACAGTTCCAAGGATTATGGAAAATTCATAAATTATTATTTTATGAATATTTTATTACATTTGGTTGGATTCTAGCAAGATTTAGTTAGATGGTGATGGAATGACAATTTTCAAGTCTTGTTAGTAAATAAATTCTAATTGGAGGGTAAATTGGACATTTTCCATGGATGGCATTTTTGAAATATTTTGAAATGTCGAGGGCATTTTTAGAAGATGAAAAACACATGGATTTAATCTTGGCCCTTGGTTTATGATAAGATTAAATTTAGCCATTGGATTTGAAGACTAAATTAGTAATTTCACTAATTAAATGAATTTAAAATTCATTTAATTATTGCATGTGAATTAAAAGGATAAATGATGAACTAATTTGTTCATCTTTCTTGGATATTTTTAAAACACAAGGGGAAACAGAAAAAGAAAATTTCTTTGGCAAATTTGAAGGTTCTAAAGTTAGAATCAAGGTATGTTGCTTTGAAATAAATTGATCTATGCTTCATGCTCTTTCTTTTGATAGTAATTTTGCATGGTGATATAAAGAATAGTTCATGTTCTTGAAGAGAGAAAAATTGGAATTTCATGAACCATGTTAGAATTAAGGCTTGATTTAAGTAATTCAAGTGTTGTAAACATGAAAAACAAGCTTGAATTTAGTTTAATTCTATGTTCATGGTTATAAATCCTAACCCTAGAATTTGGGGATTTGGTTAGGAAATTGAATAAACGATGGAAATGAATGATTTGTGATATTAGAAGCCTTAATTTGATGTTAGAATGAAAATTTTCCCTTAGGAAGAATAAAGGATCAATTCGGTTAGAATTGGAAATAAAAGGGAAATTATTGTGAAAATTATTCTAGCATTAGAAATGATGAGATTATGATCAAATTAGCTCGATTTGACTATTTAGGATCAAAATAGAAATATTGGAAAGTAAAGGACCATTTCGGTCAATGAAGAGAAATTAGAAGAAATTATGGAAAAATTTCCATAAGATTGGATATGATGAAATTATGATTTTACAATCTTTAAAGTGTCATTTGGACCATTTTAGAAGTTTGTAAAAACATAAGGATCAATTCAAAAATATTGGAAAGATTAAGTACCAATTCAACATTTTGGGGAAAATTAGGGACTAAAGTGAAAAAATTGTTTTCATGGAAGCATTATGCTTAAATTGTTATTAGAATGAAGTTTTGATCATTCTTTGATTAAAAGTTGAAGAGAATTCAAGGTATTAAAGGTATAATGACTTATGTCATGGATCTAAGATTGGACAATTATAGGAATAATTGTAGGAAAATTATTCCTATTTTATTTATGTGTTAGTATGATAGTAACATGTAATTTGAAATGTATTTGTAGCATGTTGATGTACATATAGATCATGATCAAAACTGAGATGGAACTAACAATTAAGGAAAGGACATAGATCAAGCTGAAGCTTTGTGAGGCTAAGTACATATTGGCAACTTATAAAGTGTCAAGGTGAGTGCATTACATGCATGAAAAATATTATGTTTGATTTGAAAGACTTGTGACAAGTCTGTTATAATTATTTGCTTGAAGATTATATTTATTTTGATATTTCATATAGTAGAAAATGTCATAGGTAGAAGGATTACATGCATTGATCACAAGTAATTTGATTATATTATGTTTATGTGATATTTAGGGTATAAACTACCCAAGGATTCGATTATAATTGCCATGGATGAATTAATTGCAAAAATTGAAAAGTATGCCCAAGTAAGTTATTGAGGTATAGAGTATAGTTGGCATGCTATAGAGTCCAGCGGTTTAGCACTTCGGTGCAGTATATTATCACTTACGTGCGGTTATTTAGCACTAAAGTGCAGTTCTTTAGTACTTCGGTACAATTTTTCACTCATGTACTCAAGTCCTCAAGTTAATTTGGGCTATAATTTACTATATAATAAATGTTATATTGGTTAAAGAGTAGATAAACTCTCAGGAAATGGCAAGAAAGTTAACAGGATTGTAAATTCGGATTATATTATGTTAATATGTGATCAACATAAGGGAAATAAATGATTAGTGATCAAACTGCATGATTATCTCAGTATTGTTATAATTTAAGCATATTGATTTATATTGAATATATATATATATATAATACCTCACTAAGTATATACTTAGCGTGTGATGGTTTTTCACACGTAGGTAGAAAATCCGGGTCGGAGAAAGGAGTAAGGCATCACTATAAAAGAAGGATATATATACAGTATCGGTAACTACATCCTTGATGTATTTTGATATTTTCTAGTTTACATATGTAAATGAATATTAGCTCGTTTAAACTAGTCTAGATGTGGATTTTAATATTAACATCTAGATAAGTGGTTAGTATATGATGTTGGATTTTGTTAGACTTGATGCTAGTTTAAAGAAATTACTAGTAATGAAAATCGGGTAATGTTATAAAAATGAAATTTTAGAGTAATCAAAATGATTTTTATTTTAGGCAGTTTTTAAGCAGTTCTGTAAATCGTAAAGTATAGTTATAAATTGCCAAGTTGCTGCCTAAAATCGGGGTTTATCTGATGGATTAAAAATTGGAAATAAATTTTACGCGATTAAAAGGAGAAATTCAAAATCATCATTTTTGACTTGTATGAATAGCATAAAATGCAGTTTAAACATTATGTGACGCTCTATACTAGTATTGAGTAATAAATACTGGTAAGGGTGTTACAAATATCATCATCAATCTTAGTCTATAACTCCCTTTCAACCAACATCCGACCACTCTCAAAAGATTTAAACGCCATAGTTTACTCATCCATACCCACAAATTCACCCACATTTGCACAATAGTTCGAAATGTTCCTTCAGACCATGCGTGGATCAGTAATCTGGTAATCAAGGCCCAAACCCTTCTAGTTAAAACCTCTACTATAGATGACCATTTTTCCACATGCCGAAACCATTTACTAATATCCAAATTCCAGATTGTATCACTACATTCATCACTGTCACCAAACACAAGGAGAACCATAGGTCCCGCAAATCTCATAATAGTTAATCATTGTATCTTTGCATCCTTCAATTCTTTTGCTAAGATCTCTAATTGTATTGGCTTATGGTACAAAGCCACTGCATAGTTTTTTAGAATCTGTATCATGTCGTCATCCATTACCCCTTCTACCCTTTGGATCTTCACACCCTGCTCATCTTTAGGGGTCGATGAAACTGCTTGGTTGCACACAAGGTCTACCTGTTGTTTTTTACGCCGCCAGAATGACGATCGAACATCTCTTTGGGGAATTTACACCTTCAAACGAGCACCATAGATCTGTCTCCCATTCAATCGCTCAATTTCCCTATTCGCATTACCTTCAGATCCCATCTGCACAAATACAAATCTCGCACCATCTTGCAATCGCTTTTGCAGAATAAAAACATCTCGAACTATCCCATGTCGGTAGAATACCTGCCACAACCATTTCAATGGATAGTTGATGAGATATTTGATAAGAACGACGTCCAAACACAGGATTCCTCTGGCGATAGTCTCCCATTCTGAGATTGTTGCCAATACGCCATTTTTGGTAAAGTAGGGAAGCAAGAAATTTCATTCTAATTGATTTCCAGGTTATATGTTTTGATTTTTATTTAATGTGTTGTTTCCATTTTTTGCTTTGTTTTTTGGTTACATCTGGTGATTCGTTGATCTTCTTATCATTTTGCTTTATAATTTGCGACAATGTGCTATTTCTATAGAGAATTACATCAACATTAAACAATTATTGAAGAATTGATTCTATATTTCATTTTAATTTATTATAATTATATTTTTCTTGTAATAACCAAAGAGGTAGGCATTTTTATCATGATAATGATCTGAGATTTTTCTATTTCATGAAGTATGGAAGATGTGTTTTTATTTCACGAACTAGAGATGATGCTATACTGAAAGTGAAGTTGTCAGGATTTCATGATGACTTTTGTGCAATTTCCCTACACAGTCACCGGCTGCATGCATCCATGGGAAATGAAAGTCACCTAGAATTCACAACGACTTCTTGAAGTCGCCCACATTTCCCAATGACTTCTAGAAAACATTCCTAGTTCACGAAATAGTAAAAAAAGTCCAAATTTCATAAAATAAAAAAATCAACATCTCTTTCTCTAACCCCCCAAACGGTATGCAATAAAAATGTCATAGCATATGCTTAAATAGCTCTCTTTGTTCAACCTTTGTAATGTATTTTTTTACCATTTAGAAAAGTGATCTTCGTTGTGTTCTTATTGCAGGTCCATCCTATTTTAATCGTTATTGGACTACTGACATGGACGGAGTTAGGATTGAATCTTAAAGGGAAATTTCTATAAGGACTGGTCCCTACACAATCACCAGCTGCATGCATCCATGGGAAAAGGAAGCCACCTAGATTTTACGACGACTTCTTGAAGTCTCTTACACTTCTAGATGACTTCTAGAAAACATCCATAGTTCACAAAATAATCGAAAAGCATCCATATCTCTTAAAATAAAAAAACTCAACATCGCTAACTCTGAAAAAAACCCCAAAGGTATGGATTAAAAATATCATAGCATACGCTTAAATAGCTCTCTTTGTTCAACCTTTGTAATGTATTTTTTTTTACAATTTCAGAAAAGTGATCTTGATGTGTTCTTATTCCAGGTTCATCTTGTTTTAATGGTTGTTGGACTGCTGACAGGGACGAAGTTAAGATTGAATCTTAAAGGGAAAATTCTATAAGGACTAGTAACTCTCATATATATATAAATTCAGTCATCCCTCTTATTTAGGTTTTTTTTCCCTTGCTCATTTACATTCTTGCCTTTTATAGGTGTTTTCATGCATTTACCACATTCAAGGAATATTGCCCTTGTCTGTCAATACATTGCATTTTTGTCGATAAAGAGCTGCTTGATCCTTTTGTTAGTTTTACTCATGAGCTTTTATAAGATAAAAATGTTGCCTTTATATAAATTTTGGAACCACAAGACAACTGCTTGCATGAGAGAGTACAATACCACTATTGCAAGCTGGCCTTCACGGGTGCTCTTATACAACTATAACAAAGGCCATGCGGTGCAAGGAGGAGCCAGGACCACGATGCAAAAGAGACCACAGATTGCCCGATACATCCAAAAAAATCACCAATGATGGGCCACCTGACAATTCCTAGAGCTATAGAATGCATGGCAGTTGTATCGAGTGAAATGGCTCTGTCTCACAATTGTTGCATTCGATTGGTTGGTCGCTTCTTCTTCCTTCGTCTATTTAAAGAGGAGATTTTCGTAAGATATGAATTTTGTTTGGAGAGTCCTTTGGATAACTCATTTTACTATAAAATCCTTTTTCTTTCGAAGAAAATGACCACGAACATGGAAGTTTAAGGAGCTTGGAGCCTTTCAAAAAAAATTAAGGAGCTTGAAGGTCATGGAACAAAAAGGAGCAACAAGCTGGCCGAAAGGCTGCTTGGATTGACAAGTTGTAACAGAGTTCAACGTATGGCTCGTATGTATGAGAGGAACAAGTGCATGTATCCGAGAAGAACATGTTTTCTTGCCATTGATCCTGAGTGATTTTTGAAATATTGGTGCTTTCTGAACATCATTTGTAATATCCCAATTTTTGGCTAGTGACCAAAATGTAAATTTTGAAAGTTTTGTGGATAAAGTATAAACTTAGGAAAAGTTCAGGGACTAAATTGTAATTTCAAAAGTTATGTATTTAAGTCCCGTAAATGAATAGTTTACCCTCGAGAATGATGTTTTCATGTTACCCAATTTTTTTGTACGGAGTTTGTATTAATGGCTATAAAGCGATAAAGTTCAGAAAAATATTCAGATAATCGGATCGAATCGAATATCCAGGACATTTTGAGGGATGATAAGGCAAGGTTAATTATGTCATTTTACATGTCTAAGATACTTTCTTTGCATTGGAAGAATAGGAACCCTTGGATTTAAGTTGATTTTCCATGTTAAATATGAGCCGTTGGATGAAAAATGGCAAGATCATAATTTTGGAAAATTATAAGGGCAAGGCTAGTAGCTACTAGCTCAAGATTAAATCTAGGCCATTGGATGAAGGATGATGACATGAGGTACGCTATGGAAATATAGAATTTTCGGAATAGATCCGATAGCTCGGTAAAGATAAAATCGTAGTAGAAGTATTTAGTGAATATCGGGAAATCATATTGAATTAGAATTTCAGAGACTGTTCCATAAGTCATGGAAAATCATAAAATGATATTTATGGAATAGTGGTCAGTTGAGAAGGAACTAATTTAGTTAGATTATAATGGAATGACAATTTTTAAACAAATTAGTAAATAAATACTAGTTGGAGGGCAAATTGGTCATTTGGCAAGGATGGCAATTTTGAAATATTTTTGAAATTTTGAGGACGTTTTTGGAAGATGAAATATATATGGATTTCATCTTGGCCCTTGATTTTGGATGAGATTAAATTAGCCATTGGATTTAAAGGCTAGATTGGTAATTTCACTATTTAAATGAATTTAAAATTCATTTAATAGTTACGAGTGCAATTTAATAGTAAAAATATGAAAATAATGTTCATATTTTCTAGCCATAAACCATGGAGAAAGAGGAGAAAGAAGAGTGAAATTTACAAGCTCGATTTAAGCCTGAATCTCAATTTTTAGGTAATCTTTCGAACTACAAAGTTGTTCTACTATTTGAGCTATATCTTTTGATGTAAATAATTTATAGAATACTTGCTTGGTTGATGAGATTTGATATGTGGAAGAAATTAGGGTTTATGAACAAATTAGGGCTTTTATGATTTTATGAATCCATGGTTGATTTTAAGTTAGAATCACGCTTGTATGATGTTAGAATTATGTTATTGAGTTGGTATTTAAACCCTACATATTTCGGTTTGCATAAAGAAGATTAAGGTTTATGGATTCAAGTCTAATTTAGGGTTTATGATGTTGGATTAATGATCTAGTAAGCTTGATTTGTTGTTTGGAAGCAAAACCCTAAGTTAAATGCATAAAGACCATTTCAGCTAGCTTCAAAATTAAGGGATCAGATTTGAATTTTGGCTAAAATGATGGAATTAGGGTAGTAATGTTGATTGGAGGACTAATTTGCAAAGTTAAGAAGCTTGAATCCTTATAATTGAAATTTGGCGACCATCTTGACAAATCAAGAGAAATTAGAGAAGTAAAGGTTTGAGCATATTTTGATGAAAGATGTAAATAGAACATATGAATACAAGCTTTATTTTGGTCATTTGAAGTAAAGTGTCAGAACTAAATTGAAAATAGAGCAATAGGGAGAAGTTGGTGTAAACTATAAGTTATTTATGGAAAGTTATGTTGGAATTGAATTATGGCAGTAAGTTTAAAATTTTGCCATAAATTCTTGAAAAATGGTTAGATGATGAATTTTATACCGTTGGAAAGACTTGTTAGTCTAGTTTTGTTTCCAACAAACGGAAACTAATTTCAAATTTCGAGTTAAAAATTATGAATTTTTATTCGAATGAAGGTCATAAAAGTTATAGAGCAGTTTTATGCTTGGACAGTCTGTGACGTGAATTCAGTGATTTTTTATTTTTTTTAGATTTTATAAATTTATGTGGCTTATACCTTTAGAACCGTTATCAAATCTACTTTCTCCAATATAAAGGAAATTAAGATCCAGTATGTATTCTACCTTTTATAAGTAAATATTTGGAGGTAGCGCAAGCTGTTAGAAAATGAAATTTGAAAAAAAATTTATTCAAATATTAGTTACCAAGCTCGGAAGAATTAATGGAAGTTCAAATTGGTCACTAAGGACCATAATGAGTTTTTGAACAGTACAAGGACGAAAGGAAAAATATTTGGAAATTTTATATTTGAATGATTATATTAGACAACACGTTTAAGGTATTGTTAGATTTGAATCTAACAAATACTTTATTTTATTCATGTGATTAATGAAGTCAAGTCTGAATCAAAGAAGGTTTGAGGTACTATGCAAGAAAAGATCGAGCTAGGACTTAGTGAGGCATTGTGTTAAGTGGCCAAGGTGAGTGCAATTGCATACATATCATGTCACATTGATGTTTTATACATCATTGGGATGGCTTACGATGAGCCTACCCAAATTTTATTCTCATTATATTTATGTCATGAAGCATATGATTGACATATTTTAAATTTGTCAAAAATTGAAGATAAATGCATGGATCACTAGTTATATATGATGTTATATTATGAATGTTATTTTGGGTATGAACTGCCCAATGCTAAATTATGTTGATATACATTGCCATGGATGAAATAAATATGAAATATATGACCAAGTATGTCATTGAGGGACAGGGTATAGTTGGCATGCCATAGAGTCCAGCAGCACGCTGCATACTCGGTTTAGCACTATAGTGTATATAAAGGACACTTAGTGTATATGGTTAGCACGGGCTTATAAATGTGCGAATGGTTAGCACTGTCTTATAAATGTGAGGATGGTTAGAACTGCCTTATAAATGTGCGGATGATTAGCATTGCCTTATAAATGTGCGGATGGTGGGCAGGACCTTATGTGTATTAGCACTTCGTTGCATATTTGACTCGTGTACCCAGGGTCCTCATATCCTTATATTTGGGCTATGGTTTATTGGTTAATAAAAGATAAACAGGTGAACAAACTTATGAGCTTTTGGAATAAATGGTAAGTATATTGGTAAGAAATTTATATCCAGTATATATTATGTTAATATATGATTATCATGATGGCAATGCATGTCTAGTGATCATGATGCATTTATGCATATATGGCATATCCAGTTTATCTTATGACATTATCATGTAGTAAATCATTACTAATGCAATGTGAAAGTTGATGCTTTGGCATATATATGTATCATGTTATATAAATATCGCCATGGAGTCAAATAAAGTTTAAATTATCGTTATTAATTTCCTTTATTGCCTCACTAAGTTCGTACTTAGCGTGTGTTTGATCGTGCACATGTAGGTAAATCAAGATAAGAGTGAGAAAGAGCATTGCATCAATATTGCAAAGCTTAACAGGTAATCATAGTAATGACATCCTAATTGAGGTTTGATTATTATAGTGGCATGTATACTTGCTAAACCTATTTGAGTTGTGAATGGCCTTTAAAGTTCGGTAGGGTTTCATGATAACTGGCGTTTCTGGAAAGATACAAAGTTAAGAGTAAACTCAGGTGATTAGTTGTATGCTAAGATAATTGATTTATGATTGGAACTCGGATAAATAATTTATTTCAGTTTTAAGTAAACTTAAGCGTGCTTGGGCTAGAGAAATTTTAGGATGAGTAACCATTGAGAAGTTTTCGTAAATTTTTTTAAAATTACCCCAATTTTTTATTAAAGAAGTCGTAATATTTTTGACTCGTACCCGGTACACGAATACAGGAAGGGGATGTTATATTTATTGGTATTAAAGCTATATGTTTAGTCGGTTCTGGAGTTAAACGAAATATGGTAAAGGTTAAAAGTGTATACACGCCACTAGGATGTCAGAATTACTAATGATTTTACTTGTTTGAATGTATGCAATTGTTTACTTCATTATTATAATAATGTTAAATTCTAATGTGTGAGGGTAAAAGAATCATGTTAGGTATTATGCGAGTGAATCAATAAGAGATTCACGAGCATGATAAGGTTAATGATAACATTCTACCCTCGGCTTAGCATGGTGCAGAGGCACCAGAGTAACATGATATGCATATTCTAGATTAAGAGTTTTTCTTCCAGACATTAGATGCGATCATGAATCAGCCTGCTTAGGCACTGATTGCAAAAGAATTAAGAGTTTTGACACACTAGCTTTTTAGAGAGATATTAATGGAGATCTTATGATTGTTAATCTATGGTTTAATGATATAAAAGTTATGTTGAAGGAACTCTGTATTGATGATCAGAGGAGACTCAAAGAAAAAGTATTATCTTGTAACGACTCGGGTTTCGAAACTCGAGGGTCAGGTTAAACTGAGGCACGGGCTTCATGTTTGGGTCGAGATATTAGGCCTTGAGAGCGTTGTTGGGCTTGAATAAAAGCTTTTGGGCTTGTGTTGTGGGTTTGTTGTTGGGCTAAGGTGAAAGTAAGAAAGGCAAATGGGTAAAAGCATAATTAAAGACAATGAGAGCTGATGGGGGACTTTATTTTTTTGCAGAAAAGTTTGAGGGTAAAGTCACCCTTGTCCCTTCTCTTCTTCTTTTTTTCTCATATCCATCTTTCTAACCAAGTTTGAAGTTAAAGGTGTAATCTTTGAGTGTTTGAGAGAGGATCATGTTTTGATGATGGAGGAAAGTTTGATGAGCAGCAAAGGATCTACACATCAAGGTAAGGATGGGTAGTTGTGGCGGAGATTGAGGTTTTGGTGGGGTTAGTGTGGAGGAACGAAAATGGATCTTTGAGAGCTTCTTCATCAGCTTTAATTTGAAGTTAGTACACTACTAACTCCTATTGTTTCTTGCAACCCATAAAAATAAGCTTTGTGCATGTTTTGGTGTTTATGGTTTGATAAGCTTTGGGTTGACCCCTTTAATGGTAAAATGGGGATTTGATGTTGTTAAGGCTTAAAATTGGTAGAAACCCACTTAATACCTTCACAATAACTTGTAGAATCGATTTGGGATTTAAAAATGGGGGTTAAATAGGGTTTCTAGGTGAAACCCGCACACAAAGTTCAAAAATCAGGCTTGCGTACCGGTATTGGGGTTAGAGTATCGGTATGCCTTAGTGTAAATGGGGGAAGAGTTGTGAGGGGAGTACCGGTACGCTTCCCCGTGTATCAGTACCCCATGTAAGGTAAGGATTCTAGAGACGCCTTCGCGTACCCGTATGCAAGGGGCTGTATCGGTACCCACTATTACATTTCCTAGAAAGGCTTTGAGTACCAATGCAGTACGTAACATATCGGTACTCCCTTGGGTTAAATTCCTTCAAATCTAGTGGGGGTATCGGTACTCATAAGGGAGTATCGGTACTGTTGTTGCTTGCTTAGGAGAGCCTTAGCGTACCGGTACGCGTTTGTGAGAGTACCGATAAGGGGCGATCCTAGTACTGATGATAAGTACATGTATGGTACATAGCGTATCAGTATGGCTTGGGATCTAGTTCTTTTGATCCTAATTAAAGTATCGGTACTCATGTGAGAGTATCGATACTTAGAGGGGAGTACCGATACTCACCTTAGAGTATCGATACTCGCTGGCAATATGCCCAATAATTTCAAGGTGGCGTTCGGGGGTGTTGTAATACGAGGCAAATGGCCTTGGGGGCCCGTTAAGGTGTAAAATGAATATTAAAACTGAGAAATGGAGATTTTAACCCCGTACGAGTAATGAATGACTAATGACTTGGTAAATGTTGGGTAAATTATGTGAGGTGGTAAACCATAGGGATCATAGGTGGATCGTGGATGTTGTGTGTGAAAGAGGCGCCTATAAGGTTGAGTCTTATTGGATAATAAGATAAAATAATGAGAACAACTAATGTGTACCTTTATAAGTATGCTAATGAAAAGATAATTCAGCGGGATGATGTAATTAATAAAAAGAAAACCATAGGGCTATGGTAAGGGTGGTAGAGCTGTGTGTGGTAAGACCCTTGTGTTGAGGTTTAGGGCTGTGTGGTTATTAATGTCCTTGCTGTGTGCTGATGGGACACCTAGATAGTCGAGTCACCCCTTGTTGGGATTTGGATACCCTAAAGTGTGTTGCAACACCTTGAAGACTTCCCAAATGTTCGATCCCGATGCTTAGTGGATGCAAGCCTCATTCGAAGATGCTTGATGAGAGATTCCAGGCATGGATGTAGGATCCCGATGCTTAGTGGATGCGGGCCTCATGCCTTGAGTATAGGATCTTGATGCTTAGTGGACGCGGCCTTGCTCAGAGTATAGGATCCTGATGCTTACTAGAGGCGGGCCTTGCTCAGGATGTAGGATCCCGATGCTTAGTAGACGCGGGCCTCATTCTATATATAGTTATGGTTATCTGTGTGATGCTAGGTAAAATTATAAGATACTTGTATGAGCTGTGTACGTGATCATACATTCATAATGCTATGTGTTTAGGCGGATATGGTAGCGCCATTGTTATCTTGCCATGATATCATTCTTGTTGCATTGCTTTATTTATGATTTGCATGAAGCATGGTTGAGTGGCGGTGTATCCACTGAGCTTTGTTAGCTCAGCGTTCAGAATCGTTGTTTCCGTTCGCATGTTAGTAGGTTTGGCACGTTCTTGAAAAAGCACCATCTGGGAAGGATTCCAGTGCCTCGTCTCTTTATAGTACAATACTTAGGTCTTTGGGATTTGTATTCGTAGGAACCTATTGTATATTGTAAATCGTATTTGGATTTTCAAACTATCGAGTCAAGGGTTTATAATATAATTTTAAAAGGAACTCCAATGTATATGTTTTAAATATTTATTATGTTTTATTGGGTTGTAATAAAATGGATTATCATAATAGATTTGTGGATTGGACTAAACTAGGTCAGAATTTTATGGTAATGGTTTGGGCTTGAGGCCCAAATGTGACATCCGGGTCGAGGTTGTTACATTTAGTGTTATTAGAGCCTAGGTTTAGCCGGTTCTAGGAAAACCCCAGGGTGGTTAGGAGTCAGGAATAGGTATCTAGAAAATATGAGCCATTGTGTCTAAGTTGTACTCTTTCAAGACTGGAATCTAGGTGGTGTGCCCTGTGTTTGCCCGTGTCGCTTGTTGCGACATTAAGATAGATTTGATCGCGGTCATGAGTACTGTGATGTTGGCTGATTCCTTTGAGAATGATTTTGAGTCGGAGTTATCTCAGACGTTAAGCTTGGGCTTATGAAGGTATGGAGGAGTTGAGGGCGTGCCCTCCTCCCATCGCTTGAGGAGTAATCATGGTTATGTGCCGTAAGTTACCTTAAAGCCTTGAGTTCATGGTGAGAACCTCTTGTAGTGAGATTCTACGTATTGGTAGACGACCCTTGTGGAACAGATAAGAGGACTTACTTTTGATTGACCAGTGATTGAGTGTCGATCGAGGGTCTCATCATTCGTAGTAAATGAGCCTTAATGGTGGGCACCATGTGATGGGGATGTAGCAGACCTGGAAGTTATGCGTTTTTGTCTAATGTACAGTAGTATATGATGTTGTGAGGTCTCAAGTATGATCTGAATAGGTCGAATGCCTTGAGATCTCGAGCAAGGTATGCTTGTTGCGGTTGTTTATAGTAGTGGTCAGAAGGACATTGTGGGTTATGCGCGAGGTGATGCTTGAGGATACGTGGTTGACAGATGCAACAGAGTTGTCTCCTAAATGAGTTGATATGATCTTGGCCACCGGTTGTTGTCCGGTCATGAGCCAGCTTGAGATGACAAGTGTAGTGTTGGAAGGTTCGAGGTTTTAGGGGAACCAAACCTAGAGTAATGAGAAAGACAAACTACCATCTTCTGAATGCGGTTTAAACCCGTTGGGTCGACAGCGCGAGTTTGACTAAGGAGAGTCGTGAAGGGAGCCATGTTCCTTTAAAGGGAGGAGTAGTATTGTTACGAATCTAAGTATAGAAAAAGAGGTTGAGAAAGGATGACATGATCGATTGGATTGATGGTTAAGAAACACTCAAAAGGATCTGAGGATGACGTGGAATAGTCTTTAGGGAATTATGACTATATCATCTTTTTCTTAAAGGTAATGCATATGTATGGTAAGAGACCGTAGAGTCGGGTCTACAACCTACGCTCCCGACATGGGATATCCTTGTAGATGAGTTCAGAAGAGATACACCAGTAAGGTACATATGGATGAAGTGAGGACCAGTTTTCTGTATCTAGTTCAAGGAGATCGAACGGTGTTTGCTTATGAGCAAGAGTTTTTGCGTTGAGCTGTTATGCCATATAGTTGTCATCACGAAAGAGTTGAGGTGCAAGAGGTTCAGACAAGGCTTGAATGTTGACATTCAGTTGCATGTGACAGCAAGTCCGCTTGGGAAGAGTTAGCCAATAGTGCGAAGGCACTTGAGCGACTTTAGAGTTCAACATTTGATCGGTTCGAAGATTTTAGAGGTCATGATGTGGAGACCTAGGATATCGTTGATTCTTCTCCCTATCTGCATGAGGGGTTTTGTGCTTCGAAGAGTTCAAAGAGAGTTGCTTTAGATCAGTCACCAAGAGTCGGTTCAGGAATCTAGATCGAGGGTTCATAAAAGCTCTTTGATTCCTACTTTAGAAGAGAGTATTGATGGTTTTGTTGGAGTATCGCTTCCATCGGCATGTGAGCGTTGTGACCTACATCACCTTGGGGTATGTTTTTTGCTTCAGAGGGTTGCTATTAGTGCCGAGCACTAGGGCATATGGCAAGAGACTGCCCGATTGTGGATGAGGATACATCAATTCAGTCTCAAAGGTTGGCTAATTCCTGACATGATCAGAGTTTTGCTAAAGGCATAGCTAAGGCACCGTTAGGTCATCGAGGTGGAGGTCTTGTGAGATCCACTGCTAGGGTTGGCGCGAGTGGTGTTGCAAGGCAGTCTGCTGCTCATATTAAAGTTGATAGCGTTGCGACCGAGGATAAGTTAGTTAATTAAGTTTAGTATTGGTTTCAGCTATTATGTTAGCCGATTAGCTCTTTGGTTGTGTAATAGACTGGTTCTTGTGAAGTGCATCTTGGTAAATCTTGAGTTTGTTGTTGCTTTAGATGGTATAATAGAATTGCATCTTTTTTTAGATAAGGTTTTATTGTAGACGGTTGTTGAGAGTGCATGGGTACTGTATGATGTGAGTGAGAAGCTGAGAAGTTTTAGATTCCTTGAATCTAATTGTTAGTGTTAGATGAGAAGAACCTTAACCTCTCTAGAGTGAATGTTGTGCTCCGTAGTCCTAGCTCGAGGAAGGTTATGTATGTTGCAAGATGTTCTTAACTTGCATGGTACACGCAAGGGTTGAGAGTCCCTGGTCTTAGAGTTGTGGGTGTTTTGAGGGCATGGAGGTACTCTTGGTGAAGAGAAATCCTACCAGTTGATTATGGTTTAGAACGGCGATAAAGGTAAGGTCGAGTTCGTGTTAGTGCCCATTGTCCTATGGTATGGTACTTAACGAACTCTTTGTTGGAGGTACACTTGTGCAAGCGACCGATTGGGTGTCGTTGCCAAGAGTTTTGCCAAAAATCATGCCTGCGTGAGAGTAGCGTGTAGGGTGGCTTTGGATGTGTGAGCTGTAGTGCAATAGTGGAAGAGTGTTGTCAGTTTCGCGTGAGTTTGGCGACCTTCTTATGGCCACAGAATGTGAGAACTTCACATGTTGTTGTCGGAGTGAGGTACCGTAGAAGGGGGTAAATGAAGGTTGTGATGGACATGGTTGAGGCCTTAAGGGCGAATCGCGATGATAGTTGTTCGGCTTGTACACCTGTTGAGCTAGATCTCGGGGAGTTAGAGGATTGCCCAATCAAGTTCGACCAAAGTTATTATCGTTTAAGACAAACAAGGTGGAAGTTATCAGAGTAGCGCAAGTGTTGAGGGTAACCGAATAGTTGTGGTGTAATGAAATGTTTTTTTAGACGGGCCAGTTTGAGATCTTTGAGAACAGTCAGATGGCTCTTTGCGTCTTATTGTTTGGTCCGAGTAAACGGGTAGAAGAAGGTGTTTAGATCTTCGCAAATAGAATGGTTAGTTTTGGGTTACTTGTGCGAGTTCGTAAGTGGTTTTTGATCCTGTTAAAAGTAAGTTTGGATAAAGTGAAGTCTTAGGTTCTGACTTGGTGGGTAAAGTCCGGAGAGAGGATCTGTTAGTTCAAGGTAAATTGATGTTAATGAACGATTGTTAGGGTTTTGCTTGTCCCTTAGTGGTTTGACCGGGATATGGTTGTTAGGCGTGATGCGTTCTTGACAATGTCTTGTGAATGTGGTGTCGTGTTTTAGACGTAGATAAAGTCTAAGTTTAGTTATGGCTGACAAATGCTAATAGAAGGGTTGCTTAACCAAGATAGAATCCCTTAAAGGTGAGTTCTTTAAGTTTATGTTTGAACAACGTGGCTCAAGGTTGGTGGTGTTACCATGCTTAGCGGATCGTCGTAAATGTTGTTGGTTGTTGAAAAAGAGTCCTGGGAAATCTCAAAGAGAAGTGTTGAGAGTGTGTGGTTTAATGCTATGGTTCTGTTTAAGGTGGATTGAGGGGGGAATCTCCCTAATTGAGGTGATCATGTCTGAATGGTGAAGTGGTTAGGCCTGTTTTAGTTACATATCTCTTGCAGCTATCTAAATTTCGAGGACGGGATTTTCTTTTAGGAGGGGAGAGTTGTAACGACCCGGGTTTCGAAACTTGAGGGTCGGGTTAAATTGAGGCATGGGCTTCGCATTTGGGTCGAGATATTGGGCCTTGAGAGCCTTGTTGGGCTTGAAGAAAAGCTTTTGGGCTTGTGTTGTGGGTTTGTTGTTAGGCTAAGGTGAAAGTAAGAAGGGCAAATGGGTAAAAGCATAATTAAAGACAATGAGAGCTTATAGGGGACTTTATTTTTTTGTAGAAAAGTTGGAGGGTGAAGTCACCCTTGTCCCCTTGTCTTGTTCCTTTTTCTCATATCCATCTTCCTAACCAAGTTTAAAGTTAAAGGTGTAATCTTTGAGTGTTTGAGAGAGGATCACGTTTTGATGATGGAGGAGAGTTTTATGAGCAGCAAAGGATCTACACATCAAGGTAAGGATGGCTAGTTATGGTGGAGATTGAGGTTTTGGTGGGGTTAGTGTGGAGGAACGAAAATGGATCTTTGAGGGCTTTTTCATCAGCTTTAATTTGAGGTTAGTACACTACGAACTCCTATTGTTTCCTGCAACTCATAAAAATAAGCTTTGTGCATGTTTTGGAGTTTATGTTTGATAAGCTTTAGGTTGACCCCTTTAATGGTAAAATGGGGATTTGATGTTGCTAAGGCTTAAAATTGATATAAACCCGCTTAATACCTTCACAATAACTTGTAGAAGTGATTTAGGGTTAACTATAGGGGTTAAACAGGGTTTCTAGGTGAAACCTGCACCCAGAGTTTAAAAATCGGGCTTGCGTACCAGTACTGGGGTTAGAGTATCGGTACGCCTTAGTGTAAATGGGGGAAGAGTTGTGAGGGGAGTACCGGTATGCTTCCCCGTGTATCGGTACCCCTTGTAAGGTAAGGATTCTAGAGACGCCTTTGTGTACCGGTACGCAAGGGGGTGTATCAGTACGCATTGTTACATTGTCTAGAAAGGCTTTAAGTATTGGGGGTATCGGTATGTAACGTATCGGTAGTCCCTTGGGTAAATTTCCTTCGAATTTAGTGGGGGTATCGGTACTCATAGGGGAGTATTGGTACGCACCGTTGCTTGCTTAGGAGAGGCTTAGCATACCGGTACGCGTTTGTGAGAGTATCGGTACGGTACATAGCATATCGGTACGGCTTGGGGTCTAGTTCTTTCTAACCTAATTACAGTATCGGTACACATGTGGGAGTATCGATACTTAGAGGGGAGTACCGATACAAACCTTGGAGTATCGATACTTCACTGGGCAATCTGCCCAATAATTTTGAGGTGGCATTCGGGGGTGTTATAATTCGAGGCAAAGGGCCTTGAAGTCCCATTAAGGTGTAAAATGAATATTAAAACTGAGAAATGGAGATTTTAACCCCGTGCGAGTAATGAATGGCTAATGACTTGATAAATGTTGGGTAAATTATGTGAGGTGGTAAACCATAGGGATCCTAAGCGGATCGTGGATACTATGTTGTAATCTAGATCCATGTTGTGTGCGGAAAGGGCGCTTATAAGGTTGAATCTTATCGGATAATAAGATGAAATAATGAGAACGGCTAATGTGTACCTTTATAAGTATGCTAATGAATAGATAATTCAGGGAGATGATGTAATTAATAAAAATAAAACTATAGGGCTATGGTAAGGCTGGTAGAGCTGTGTGCGGTAAGACCCTTGTGTCGAGGTTTAGGGCTGTATGGTTATTAGGGCCCTTGCTGTGTGCTGATGGGACACCTAGACAGTCGAGTCATCCCTTGTTGGGATTTAGATACCCTAAAGTGTGTTGCAACACCTTGAAGACTTCCCGAATGTTGGATCCCGATGCTTAGTGGACGCGGGCCTCATTTGAAGATGCATGATGAGAGATTCCAGGCATGGATGTAGGATCCCGATGCTTAGTGGACACGGGCCTCATCACTTGAGTATAGGATCCCGATGCTTAGTGGAAGCGGGACTTGCTCAGAGTATAGGATCTCGATGCTTAGTGGACGCTGGCAGGCCTTGCTCCGAATGTAGGATCCTGATGCTTAGTGGACGCGGGCCTGATTCTATATATAATTATGGTTATCTGTGTGATGCTAGGTAAACGTATGAGATACTTGTATGAGCTGTGTGCGTGATCATACATTCATATGGTTGCGCCATTGTTATCTCTCCATGATATCATTCTTGTTGCATTGCTTTATTTATGATTTGCATGAAGCATGGTTGAGTGGCGGTGTATCCACTGAGCTTTGTTAGCTCAGCATTCAGAATCGTTGTTTTTGTTTGTAGGTTAGTAGGTTTGGCACGTTCTTGAAAGAAAAGATATTTAATATGAAGTTAAGGTGATTGAATCTGATTTGATTCAGTTTAAGATGTGGAGAATAAAGTAAGAATAGTTTGAAGCAATCTAGATTGCTTTAGAATGGTGGATATTATCTGCTGATCTTGAAAGAAAAGATATTTAATATGAAGTTAAGGATAAAGTATACCGTAAAAGTTTCACCTTGGAATGAGGTGTTATGGTTAGGAAAAAATAAGGAAGTTGAGTCCGAGAGTTATTAGACCACATAAGATTGTGAAAAGTGTTGGTCTGGTGGCTTATTAGCTAGCCTTACCTCCAAAAATGGACAAGATTCACAATATATTTCATGTATCGATGCTCAAGAAGTATCGATCAGGTCCTTTACATATCATTACCCGGAATGAATAGAGATTCAACCAGATTTGATTTACGAGGAAGAATCGGTAAAGATTCTGGCACATGTAGTCAAAGAACTAAGGAATAAGATGATCTAGCTTGTTAATGTTCTTTGGCGAAATCATGAAGTCAAAAAAGCGATATGGGAAAGAGTAAAAGATATGAAAAAATAGTTTTCTCATTGTTTTTGAATCCGATATGTGTTGAAAATTCGAGGACAAATTTTCTTATGGGGAGAATTGAATATCTCAATTTTTGGCTAGTGACCAAAATGTAAATTTTGAAAGTTTTGTGGATAAAGTATAAACTTAGGAAAAGTTTAGGGACTAAATTGTAATTTTCAAAAGTTAAGTATTTTAGTCCCGTAAATGAATAGTTTACCCCCAAGAATGATGTTTTCGTGATACCTGATTTTTCGTATGGAGTTTGTATTAATGGCTATAAAGCGATAAAGTTTAGAAATATATTTGGATAATCGGATCGAATCGAATATCCATGATATTTTGAAGGATGATAAGAAACGGTTAATTATGTCATTTTACATGTATGAGATATTTTCCTTGTGTTGGAAGAATAGGAACCCTTGGATTTAAGTTGATTTTCCATGTTAAATATGAGCCGTTGGATAAAAAATGGCAAGAACGTAATTTTGGAAAATTATAAGGCCAAGGCTGGTAACTACTAGCTCAAGATTAAATCTAGGCCATTGGATTAAAGATGATGACATGAGGCACATTATAGAAATATAGAATTTTTGGAATAGATGGTAGCTCGGTAAAGGTAAAATTGTAGTAGAAGTATTTAGTGAATATCGGGAAATCAGATTAAATTGAAATTTCAGAGACTGTTCCATAACCGATATAAAATCATAAAATGATATTTATGGAATAGTGGTCAGTTGAGAAGGAACTAATTTAGTTAGATTATAATGGAATGGCAATTTTGAAACAAATTAGTAAATAAAGACTAGTTGGAGGGCAAATTGGTCATTTGGCAAGGATGGCAATTTTCAAATATTTTTGAAATGTTGAGGACGTTTTTGGAAGATGAAATATATATGGATTTCATCTTGTCCCTTGATTTTGGATGAGCTTAAATTAGCCATTGGATTTAAAGGCTAAATTGGTAATTTCACTATTTAAATGAATTTAAAATTCATTTAATAGTTACAAGTGTAATTTAATAGTAAAAAGATGAATATAATACTTGCTTGGTTGATGGATTTGATATGTGGAAGAAATTAGGGTTTATGAACAAATTGGAGCTTTTATGATTTTATGAATCCATGGTTGATTTTAAGTTAGAAACACTCTTGTATGATATTGGAATCATGTTATTGAGTTGGGATTTAAACCCTACATATTTTGGTTTGCATAGAGAAGATTAGGGTTTATGGATTCAAGTCTAGATTAGGGTTTGTTATGTTGGATTAATGATCTAGTAAGCTTGATTTGTTGTTTGGAAGCAAAACCCTAAGTTAAATGCGTAGGGACCATTTCGGCAAGCTTCAAAATTAAGGGACCAAATCTGATTTTTAGTTAAAATGATGGAATTAAGGTAGTAATTTTGATTAGAGAACTAATTTGCAAAGTTAAGAAGCTTGAATCCTTATATTTGAAATTTGGCGACCATCTCGACAAATCAAGAGAAATTAGAGAAGTAAAGGTTTGAGCCTATTTTGATGAAAGATGTAAATAGAACATATGAATACAAGATTTATTTTGGTCATTTGAAGTAAAGTGTTGGGACTAAATTGAAAAGTAGAGAAATAGGTAGAATTGGTGTAAACTAGAAGTTATTTATGGAATGTTATGTTGGAGTTGAATTATGGTAGTAAGTTTAAAATTTTGCCATAAATTCTACAAAAATGGTTAGATGATGAATTTTATACCATTGGAAACAATTGTTAGTCTAGTTTTGTTTCCAACAAACGGAAATTGATTTTGAATTCCGAGTTAAAAGATATGAATTTTTATTCAAATGAAGGTCAAAAAATTATAGAGTAGTTTTATGCCTGGACAGTATGTGACGTGAATTCAGTGTTTTTTCACAATTTTTGTAGATTTTTATAATTTATGTGGCTTAAACCATTAGAACCATTATCGAATCTATTTTCTCCAGTATAAAGGAAATTAATATCCAGTATGTATTTTGCCCAATATATGTAAATCTTTGAAGGTAGCGCAATCTGTCAGAAAATGAAATTTAAAACATTTTGTTTTCAAATGTTAGTTAGCAAGCTTGGAAGAATTAATGGAAGTTCAAATTGGCCACTAAGGACCATAATGAGTTTTTGAACAGTACAAGTAATAAAGGAAAAATATTTGGAAATTTTATATTCGAATATATTAGACAGTCTGTTTAAGGTATTCTTAGATTTGAATCTAACAAAAATTTTATTTTATTAATGTGATAAATGAAGTCAAGTCTGAATCAAAGAAGGTTTGAGGTACTATGAAAGAAAGGATCGAGCTAGGACTTAGTGAGGCATTGTGTTAAGTGGCCAAAGCGAGTGCAATTGCATACATATCATGACACATTGATTTTTATACATCATTGAGATGAATTGCGATGAGCCTACCCAAATTTTATTCTCATTATATTTATGTCATGGAGCATATGATTGACATATTTTAAATATGTCAAAATTGAATATAAATGCATGGATCACTAGTTATATATGATGTTATATTATGAATGTTATTTCGGGTATGAACTGTCCAATGCTAAATTATGTAGATATACATTGCCATGGATGAAATAAATATGAAATATATGCTCAAGTATGTCATTGAGGGAAAAGGTATTGTTGGCATGCCATAGAGTCCAGCAGCACGCTGCATACTCAGTTTAGCACTATAGTGTATATAAAGGACAGTGTATATGGTTAGCAGGGCCTTATAAATGTGCAGATGGTTAGCACTGCCTTATAAATGTGCGAATGGTTAGCACTGCCTTATAAATGTGCGGATGGTGGGCACGACCTTATGTGTATTAGTACTTTGGTGCATATTTGACTCGTGTACCCAGGGTCCTCATAGGCTTATATTTGGGCTATGCTTTATTGGTTAATAAAAGATAAACAACTGAACAAGCTTATGAGCTTTTGGAATAAATGGCAAGTATATTGGTAAGAAATTTATATCCGGTTTATATTATGTTAATATATGATTAACATACTGGTAATACATGTCTAGTGATCATGATGCATATTATGACAAATGGAAAAGCATGAAAGTCATATGACATTAGCATGTATTAAATCATTACTAATGCTATGTAAAAGTTGATGCTTTGGCATATATATCATGTTATATAAACATAGCCATGAAGTCGAATAAAGTTTAAATTATTGTTATTAATTTCCTTTATTGCCTCACTAAGTTCGTACTTAGCGTGTGTTTGATTGCGCACACGTAGGTAAATCAAGGTAAGAGTGAGAAGAGCATTGCATCAATATTGGAAAGCTCAACAGGTAATCACAGTAATGACATCCTAATTGAGGTTTGATTATTATAGTGGCATGTATACTTGCTAAACCTATTTGAGTTGTGATTGGCCTTTAAAGTTCGGTAGGGTTTCATGATAACTGGAGTTTCTAGAAAGATAGAAAGTTAATAGTAAACCCAGGTGATGAGTTGTATGCTAAGATAATTGATTTATGATTGTAACTCGAATAAATCATTTATTTTCGTTTTAAATAAAGTTAAGCATTCTTGGGCTAGAGAAATCTTAGGATGGGTAACCATTGAGAAGTTTTCCTAAATTTTTTTTAAATTACCCCGATTTTTTATTAAAGAAGTCGTAATATTTTTTACTCATACCCGGTGTACGGATACGGGAAAGGGATGTTACATCATTTATATTTTATTGCTTTGTAGAACTTAATACTTTATTTAATGAAGATTACACTTTGCTTGAGATTCTTTTCTTGTGGCTTGCATTTCACTCAAACCTTTATAGAGATGTTAAGTGATTTTAGCACCACGAAAATAGTGAAAGCTATTGTCCAGTTGAAAGAAATCTCTTTGGGTGGTTGTACCAACACTTGAATGGTTAAGTTTGCCTTAAGACTATAGTAACAATGGTTTGGGTGAGTTTAATTGTGGACTCGAGAGAGAGCAACTCTAATAAACTATGTCGGTACCACAACAATGCAAATGTCGATACATCGTATCTGCATTAGATAATTTTATCTGTTAGAGCACAACTTGTTGGTTGCCCCTAAAAGTACCAGGATCCCCTCTTCTGTTTATCTGAGTTATCTATTTAATTTTCTCGCATACATTCCCGACTCATTATCTACTTATTAAAATTGCTACATTCAGCAACATTAGTTAACATTACGCAGTCCATGTGGGGTCGACAACATGACACACACCATGTGTGTGTCCACTTTATTACTTGGATCGACAATGTATGCTTGTACTATTTACGTGTCTAAACGCATACACCAAAGACCTAAGAAATATTTAAACCAAAAAAATTAAAGGGGCAAAGGCCTAATTTAAGTAATATTTAAACGTGTAAACACCCAATATTGAATGCACTATTTTGGGGGCATAAGCCCCTCCCATGTTCTTAATGGATTTGTCCCAACTACTTATCTAAAATGATGGAGGTGAATGCCAATTTTTATTGTTATAAGCTTGAAATAAAAGCTTTGATTTTTTTGTCAATGTAAAGGAGAGATTAATGAACATGAGATTGAATAAGAAAATTGTAGAACATCAATGTCGTCACCGATGACTAAAAAATCAAATATATTTTTTGATTTGTTATAATCTGGTTGGAAATTTTAGAAACCAGGTCAAATTCATTTATGTCCAAAGGTTAAAGGTCATACTTTTTTCCACAAGTGGTCGTGGAGGGTGATGCGATAGATATAGTGAACCAGTTGGCTAATCCAGCCCTGAATCTCTCGACTCTAGGAGCTCTCTTGGCCGATGCTTGATATTTTCTTAGGCAGTTTCTAGGCATGCGTGATTTTTTATGTTCGTAGGGAAGCCAATATGGTTGCTCATACCTTAGCCGCTTGGGTTCTAGGGAATGCTATAAAGGCCCAATTTGAGTTGGATCATTCTGATTGTATTCTAGCTTCTTAATGTCCGATGTTATTCATGATCGATTAATAAATCATCTTTTTCCTCAAAAAAAGAAAAAAAAACTTCTTAATAATGGGGCGAAGAAGAATGTTGTTCACTTCGTATTTTAATATAGTACACATTAAACATAACGTAACATTAAACAAAGAACCAATCGACATATTTTGATAATTTGAGATATAATTAAATATTTTTATGTTTAAAAACCAATTTAAAATTAAGTTAGTAGTTTGGAGACATTTTTTTAGTGAATATGTTTTTTATTCAAACTCGAACCAGCAGGAAACTGATCTAAAAATAAGTTTTGTACAATTTCCCTAAATCAATCTTCCTACATCAACAGTAATAAAGAAAAGCCTATACAACAAGTTCCCAATCTATACAAAGTATTCTATTTGCAGCACTATCAAAATTGACCTTATTACCTTTTACATTGAACCGAGCATGTAACACCCTAAATTTAACCTGATTGCTTAGGTTAAATATTGGGAGTTAAGTGTGAAAAAAACTTGCTCCTCAAGAAACGTATTTTAGGTTTTCTTATCTATAAATCAAAATTATTATTAAATAATAATAATTACCATAAAATATCTCAAATAATTTCGAACTCAATCATTAAAACAAATTCTAAGTATTTAAATAAAACATTTGTATTAAATCCGGAAATACGTGCGGGAACAAAATCCCAATTTAAATGTCTCAAATGTCCGAATTACAAAATATTCCAAAATATTAATCCAAAATAATTGAAAAGAATTCATACTGAATAATAAAATATCCGCATAAAATGAGAGATGCTCCAAGTACCGAGTCGCCTGATCAGTCTTAGTATATTTGAAAAAAGAAGTTATGGGGGTGTAAGCTAAAGAGCTTAGTGTGTCTCTAAAGTGCAAGCAACACAAAAATAAAACAATACTTTATTTTCTGATAAAGTTTTTTCTGAATGCATAATAAATCCGATAAATCCAAATCATAATGTTATGATGTCCGATGCATGACTCAATATCCGACTATCCGATATCATACAGAGTGGAGGTTTCCCTCGCCAGAGTGGAGGTTTCTGTCACTTTTTTCCGAACACAATTCCAACCCCATGACTCATGATATGATTTATAAAATCATAAATCTGAACTCTTACGAATGTCTTATTTTCTGAAAACAGATGGTTGACTTAAAAACACAATTTAATATGCCATGCATGATATTTCAAAACATTCTCAATCACCATCAATCAGACAATAAATCAAGCAAGATATAAAACAATATTTTTAAAGCACAGTAAGAAACACACAAATATGTGGCACAGGAAGAGACACACCTTAGCAAGCAGTAACTCTAATGTCGAGAAGAACGCGCCTCACGTTCAGGTCTAGCTGAATCAAAACCTACGATGATAACTCTATATTAATAACTTTTACTAAAACTAAGCCACCAAGTGAACACATAAAGACTAGACCGAAGGCATACACACGTAAAGACCTCGAAGAACATGCATAATCGATCTAAATAGAAGGAGGGGGTAACTTGTCAGCCTTAGAGACGATACCTGAACACGAGAATAACTCTAGTTAATCCGATACTCAAATCTTCTGAAATTATTAGGGTAAAAATTAATCATATTTAGCAAAACAGAGCTTTCAGTTGAGAATTTGGCAAAACGGCCAACAAATTCGGACTCAGGACGTCGAATAAAGTCAAGATGAAGGTTTTCTAAACAAGTCAACTTCGGGTCAAAAGTCAAAGTCAACCCTAGTCAAACTAGTCAAAGTCAAAGGTCAAAGGTTAAATAATCTAGATCAAAGTCAACTGGTCAACTCTGACATCATTCGGTCAACGCTGATGTCATCTGATCAACGGGTCGGGTCGGGTCAACAATCGGGTCAGGTCAGGTCGGTTCGGTTCAAGGCTTGGCCTAGTATTAGCCACTGGTCTGGTTCACAACAAGGATCGGTCCAGTTCGCTCACTGGTTCGGTTTGGCCGACTTACACATGCATACACCCTCCCACTCGGTCTCACACACATGGGCCTCACAACCGGCCACCCCACAACCTCCTTACACTCACATGTTCGAGCCCTATGGTTTGGGTTCGAACCCAACCATACCCACAACGCACACAACCCATCTTTGATTGGTCTCACATGCCAAAGGCCAAATTGAAGGCCCAACTCACACAATACACACACAACTCAGCCCCACTCCCAAATGAAACCCCTTCACCACTGCTATGATATTAGGGTTTTACTTCAAAAATTCCCAAATCCTATGGTTTTTAATTTAGGGATTTCGCAAATTAGGTTTTCAGAATTTGAGGATTTTTGGGGGTGTTACAGAGCAGCTTTTTTATTTGTTTTACTAGACGTTTAATACAATTAACTCATTGATTTTTTTATTATTGAATGAACTATTTGAATTTTTAAAAGATTATTCTGCATAATAATAGTTCCATAAATATATTGAAAATGATAAAAAAAATTCTAATTATTACATTTACATGGACTATTGATGGATTAACTAATTTTTTAAGATGGTTAACAATTATTATCTATCTATTCTAATATTAATTCTTTTGAAATTAGTTTAATATGACATCAACTCACTTATAAAAAAAACATCATTGATTAGATTATTTTTATCAAGTTGAGAGATATTTATATTCCTAAATTAAATGTCAGAATTTGAACACATACAATATGAAACAACATGAGTATCTTGACCATTCAGTCAATTAATTAATCTTTGGTCGATTAAGTTTTAATATCAAAGAATAAACCTACGACTAAAATGCGTGCTTTTAATAATTTTTAAAATATTTAAAAATATTAACTTTTTCCTAGGAAAATTACTGGCAACTATTTTTTAAGAAAATAATTAATGTGGGTGAGCAAAATTTTAGTATAAAAAAAGAGAGAATAACGAAAGAGGAAACCATAACTGACAAACGGTAAAGTCGTTGGAAGAATACAAGGGAAGGGAAAGAAGCCCCTTCCTTTTCTCTCTGTCTTTTTATTATGAAAAAAAAAACTTAATATTAACAACTGCTATAAATCCATCAATTATCTAATCCAATTCCAAATATAAACTCTCAAAAGAGTTATTTCATTTTATTCCTCGCTGGAATCAAACTGATCATTTTTAGTTTTTTTATCAGTTTGTTTCAGAGGTAAATCCGAGATTTCAATAATTCATTTGGTATTTCATCTTTTTGTAGGTTTTAGCATGGGAACATGTTTGGAATTCTAGGTTGTTTTTGTTTGTGAATTTTACATTTTTTTCTTATGGAATACTATTTCATTTTTTCCCAGGAAAATTTGCTCGGGAGATTTTAGAGAAAAATAATTAATTAATAAAAAATGTTGGGCGATTTCTTGAACAGATTGCTAGTGTAAGTCTCTTTTGAGAGGTTTTACATTTTCCTTTTAATAAAAAATAAATAAATGATTTCTAAAATATTATCTTAATTATAACCAGTATATATTTTATTGCATTTGTGTCAAAATTTCAAGTTGCTATTTGGATATGCATATCCAGCGTTAGAGTGCTTTAAAACGATGGAGAGGAACAGGGTTGAGATTGAAGAACTCAGATTTTGGTGTAAATATTGGTATATCAAAATGATGACCATTTCATTCTTATATTTGTATTAAATGGAGTGGATTTTAACTTTGGTTTAAAGCATACAAACTGAAGTCAGAATAAATTTTAAATTTAGAATTGATCGGACAAAAAAATCATTCTCAAAATGATCTAAACTAGAAAGAAAATCTATGGTGGTTACGGATTTTGCAGGATCCTTGTGGCTTGTATTATAGTATTGGAGAGGATAACATACATATTCAATTCTTGTTACGTATTAAGGCTTGATTCCTGGCTCCGTCCCTGGCTGTAATCCGATTGCTTAGATTAATAATATACGATTTTAATTATCCTGAAGGTTTCCCATGTATGGCGAGATGAAGCTTACATTTTTTATCTACCTATGGAACCCTAAAATCCAGGTGATCTACCAAATCCTACAGGGCATTCATTCTCATGCAAATATTGAACTCCATTCAAACATCAATGTGTTCTGATACTGCAGGGAACCAATTTCGTGTACGACACCTTCTTGCGGCTTTACTTGGCGAAACACGAAACAAAAGTGGATCAGAAGATCATGGAGCTGAAAGCTCGAGCATGGGACATTTTTACGCATTACTGCGCAAACTGCTCGAAAACTGGTTTGGCTAAATTCTTCGAAATGTTTCAATATATCGTCAGCCAATCTGCAAGGTTGAATCAAGGAAAATCTAGCAATAAGGTGATCCACCCCATCGGTTTGATTAAGTAGGAGAGTTGTTATGAATATTTTGGTTACTACTTGAACTTGATCCAGTTTTTTTTTTGAAGAAAAAAAACTTGATCCAATTTGACTAAACAAAAATAACTGAATTATCCAAATGATCAGAAATCTGAACAAAATCATAATATTCTGCCGCCGCCGCCGTCTCCAAATGGTTTATGGAGTCCGTCAGTAAGGAACAGGGGTTGGAGCTCACCGTGTGTCAACTTTGTAGATTCACCGAGGTTCGGTCAATCCCAACCAGACAGCCCGTCGGCATACGAGTTTGACAACGACGATGACTCGATTCCGTATTCCCCAGGTAACTCCAGGCTCTAACAGGCTCGTCTCAAGCTCCGACGCACCAAAGCTGAAAATTTATAGTTTGCAACAGAACAAGCAAAATTTGTACCAAGATTTCGTACGAGGAAAAAAGGGGGGACCCCAAATTTGTTTCTTCAAGACCGAGTCTGAAATCCAATTCATCATTTTTTTTTCATTTCGTTCTCTCTCTTTCTCTCTATATATTCTCCTTTAATGAAAAAACAAAGAATGTTGGTTGAGTTAGAATGCATTTTTTTCCGTGTAGGTTTTATGTCTTAGGCATCAAGGGCAAAAGAAAAAAAATGCATCTCTAAAATATATGCGTTTTGTACGAGTTGTAAGCTTAACAATATATAAAAATGCAATTGTTTTTTTTATTAAAACAAGCAATTGTTTACCAATATGCATGTTTTCCTCGTTTCTCTTGTATATTTCTCAAATTATGTTTTGAGCAAACAAATTAGGAACCAAAATGAATTTTAACTTTAGTTAGCAAAAGAATGTTGGCTGACAATCTATCTATAAATTAACTGAAGTATCAAATTTAATTGAGTTGATTATACCGACATTTTTAAATTATAATTCATTTTCTAAATTGGTCATCAAACTTTTAAAATATTTGTACCAAAATTACTCGACGGAGTCGTATGTCTGTTGTATTGCGTCAAATTGTTGAGGTTCAGGGAGATGAGCGTGTGGAACGATTCATGGGTTTAGGTTGGTTCTTTTGGCATTTGGGAAAGGGTTCTCGCGTGTTGTTTTGGCATGATAAGTAGTATTCGGATGAGCCTTCGAGTATGATGTTAGAACCAAACCATAACTTAATATGAACCCTAATCTAAGATCTATCACGTCAAATCATCAAGAATAAAATATTAGATGCGGAAGCGCACCTGAATATATCTGTAAATTGAAAATCTTGAATCTTAATGTTGAAAGTCTTAATCTTTGGTATTGATCTCCCAAGAAGATAGGCTATCTATTGATGTAAAATTCTCTAACGAGGACGGAGAGAAAAACAAGTTAACCTATTTATTGGAGACCACTATCCCTTTTTGTAGTTGATTATTAATTAAACTATTAAGTATTTATAACTCTGCCCCTCATTGAATTATAAATACATCATATGGTATCTATACTTTTTTTCAATGAGACTTTAATACCTATGGCACGCCTGACATAATTAATCACTTAATTTTTTTAGATACTTCATAATAGCATCATACATTTTACGTACGTGCCCACAATTACGGATTTTAATTCAACAATCTCTCACTTGGGGAACATGTGTTTCTTGATAAATGTACAACATTATGAGATAAAAATTTGCTATTATATAATATGTATTATATAACAATATCGTCCAGCAACTACGTTAGACTTATTTTGATTATGATACGACCAATTTGTAAAAGTTTGCAAACTTAAGTTATTCGATTCGAATTTGTCCAAAATATAATTTTAACTTGAACAAACGATTTCTAATTTGTTTGACTTAATAAGTATATTGTATACTCCTTCAAAAGTCAACATAAGTTAAAATTGTGAGTTTTCCAGTAGAGGTTTCGAAACCGCCGAGACAGTAAGGCTTGGATACCAATTCTTGGTTACAGGTTTCGAAACTCCCATGCTAGTTTCGAAACCAGTATCTATAATGGCTATTTTTCTTTTGACCCCCTCACATTTCGAAATCCCCTAAGTGGTTTTGAAACCCATGTGCAGGTGAGCATCTAATGATCGATTTTAATGGCTTCCAACGGCTTTAAAGTTCCTCCAACGTCTCCCAACGGTTAGAAAAGATCATTATCATTTAAAAGGAGTCTCCAAACAGCAATGAAGCAAAAATAAAGCCTATCCAAATTTTCAAGTAATCAAAATCCAATTTGTGCTCAATTTTCCATCTTTGTAAACACTAGTGTTGTTCTTCATTGTAATTCTTTATCTAGTGTTCCTTGGGTGTGTGTGAGAGAATAAACTTTGCAAACACATTCCTTGTGATAATTTTCTATTTTACTTTTTTGTACTCAAATTTGGGAAATGATTCAATAGACTTTGGGGCATAAGTCTATTGAATTGTATATGGCTACTCCTTATGCTAAAGGGAAGACAAAGTAGTGGATTTGTGGAAAATCCTTAGTGTGGTAACCAAGGTAGTAGATGTAGACTCCATTGAGAGAGCTGAACCACTATAAACCCCTTTGCAATTTTCTTTCTTTGCAATTAGTTTCCACCATTCTTTAAAATTCCAATTCACCCCTCTTGGCTTTATTCAATCGATTATTATACTCAATAATTGGTATCAGAGCTAGTCTCATTGGAAGGTCTTACAACCTCTTGAGAATATCCATGAAGTGTACTATCATCTACAAAGTCATTCATGGCTTCCTCTTCCATCATTGAAGCTTGGGGAGATTCTCAACCCACCAATAAGCCTCATTTCTTTAATGGTATAAACTATGCGTATGGGAAGAACCGAATGAAGTTATTCCCTTAAGCATTTGATCTTGATGCTTGAAGGATCATCATGGAAGGTTACACTACTCCAACCACCAAGATGAGGACTTGGAGCAATGATGAGAACAAGAGATTCTCTACAAACGCAAAGGTGATGCATTTTCTATTTGTGATCTTGGCCCAGTTGAATACGGAAGGGTGTCATCATGTTCCAATGCCAAGGAAATTTGGGACAAACATGAAGCCACACATGAAAGAACAAATGAAGTGAAGGGACCAAAATCAGGCTCCTCAACCTTAACTATGAGAACTTCAAGATGGACCCGAAGAAGACATCAAATCCATGTTTGATCGATTCTCCATGATCGTGAATATATTAAAGGGCTATGGAGAGGTGATCCTAGAAGACAAACTTGTGAGGAAGATTATCTACTCTCTTCTCAATTCATGGGATTCGAAGAAGAAGACAATTATAGAAGTAAAGAACCTCAAGACTCTCAAATTAGGTGAGCTCAGTGGTTCATTGCTTACCCATGGGATGATGTCAAAAAGAAAAGAAGAAAAAAGTTGCAAAGAAGAAGTTTGGAATTGCTCTCAAATTAAAAAATGAAGAAAGTAATTCTAGTGAAGAAAAAAGATAAGGATATAACTATGTTTTCCAAGAGATTTAAAAAATTCATGAGGTCCATCAAAGGAAGAAGTTTCCAAAGATAAGAGGTCTTCGAGAATGAATTCAAGGATAAAGATTCCATCACTTTCTATGAGTACAAAAAGCTAGGACATTTCAAGTTTGATTGTCCCTAATTGCAAAAGAAGAGCTTTGGGAAAAAGAAACACAAGGCTCATGTAGCTACTTGGAGTGATGAAGACTCATCCGATGAGGACGAGCATGAAGTAGCCAACTTGTGTCTCATGGCAATAGAGGATGGCTCTATGGTAACCTCTAATTCATCTATTTCAGTTGATTATACTTTTGATGAATTGTAAGAGGCATATGATGAATTAGCTTTGAAATTTAAGGAGTCAATTTTGGAAAATAGAAAAATCATTTTAAAATTGAAAAATGAAAATGGTTCTCTTTTCAAATCTAATAAGGAGCTTTAAAGTAAAGTTGAGGAAATGCAAGTTAAAATAAAAGGATTTCAAAAGAAAATTCAAGACTTGCAAAATTTACTTTCAAGGGTCCATGATGATCATCAAAAGGAACTTGATGATCTTAAAGCTTCTTTTGACAAAGTTTGGACGAAAAGTTTTGAAAAAGGTGAAAATTCAAAACCCAACTATGTTAGAAAGAACTTTAATGAAAAATAATTAAAGAAGTCCCAAAAGATCATATAATAGAAAGATAGTTAAAAGCATTTTGGTTCCTAAAAGACTCATTTCTACCAAAGATTGTGATCTTTTGTCTAAATGGATTCCAAAAGGGACTAAAATTTTAGGAACTATAATTCTTATAAACCCAAAAGAATTTGGGTACCAAAATATGTATAGTTCACTATTGTGGGTGTGTTGGAGCCATGATGAGCAAATTGAACAAATTTTGAAAACTCTAGACACACTAGAAGGAAGGGAACTTGAAAAGGATAATGCCTAATCAACCTATCTTTGTTCAAGTGGTAACATTTTCATGTACATGCAATCTTTACTCATTCATGTTGCTTTATATGTGTTTATATGTTTTAAAGCAAGTTTGAGGGTCGCCATATATTCCTTTAGTGCTTTTAGTGAGGGGGAGCTTTTGTTGCATAAATTGGTTATTTTTGGCCTTATATGCTTAATTTTATGTCTTTTGGCATTAAAATTTGCAATATATGATTTAGTCAATGATTTCATGATTTGTGTGCTTACATATTTCTTTTAACTTAAATTGCTTGTTGCTAATGCTTTAGTAACATGATTTAGTCGCATGTGTTAAGTTAGTCACTCTTAGCTCAATTTGAATCTTTTAGGATCCTACTCTTAGAATAGATGTTCTAAATTTAAAATCTTTATCTATGACTATTGTTTGTTTAAATGTCATACATCTTTGAACTTATTTCAAAGTGTCTTTAATGCCTATAATAGTCATAAACAAGGCTTAAAATTGCATTTTCTATCTCTTCAGGGTCAAAGGTCTCGAAACCATTCAAAATGGGTTTGAAACTTGCTTGACAGTATAGGCAGTAGGTATTTTTGGTTAAAGGGTTTCGAAACCTCCCCTTAGGTTTTGGAACCAGGGGTTCCAAAACCAATCTACTTGTTTTGAAACCATGCGAGTAGATTCACGGGCTTGGTTAATTTTTAACCATAAAAATAGATTTTAAGTCCCCTAAAGCCTTTTTTGCTCCGTTCAAACGACAAACACTCCAAATACTCTCACAATCTTGGCTTTCTATCATCATTCATCTTCAAGTTTTTAGGTTGTTTCATGATCTCCAACAATTCTCCAAGGTAAATTTCATCAAAAACCCATCTTTTTCAATGCTTTTATTTTCGAATTTTTGATGACATCTTGCTTTCAAAATGTGTTTATCAAGTTTTAAATAATATACAATCATGTTAGTTCTTTATATTTTGTGTTCATACTCATGATTTTTCAAAAAACCCATGATTTTTTTACTTTTCAATCTTAGGGTTTTTGAAAATTACATCTTTTAGGATTTAGGGATAAAATTGAGGAATTGGGATTGATTTATATGTTATATATTACTTATTTTGCAGGAGGTTGTACCTAATCCTTCCCAATCTATTTCCAAAAAATTTTCAAATCCTTGCCCACCAAGTGTTTGATAAAATTCCTAAATCAATTTTTTCAATCCTTCACCTTGACATTTATCATGCCTCCTAGATCTAAACGTGTAACACCCCAAACCTGGATGACACATTTGGGCCAGAAGCCCAAACCATTCCCATAAAATTTTTCATTTGTAAATCCAATAGCCACAATTTTCTAAACCCAAACCATGACATTTTCGAAATATTAAGTTCAACCATATTCAAAACATTTAACATTCATAAGAAGCTCCAAATAGCCAACATTTTAAACAATTGACCATTACAAATTTAATTCAAAATAGAGTTACAAATACAAGGGCCCTAAGAATACATAGCCCTTTACATCTAAGTACATGAACTTTACCACAATGGCTAATGCTGAAATCCTTGCTTCGATGGTGCACCGCAACATATGATCAAATATCTATCTGCGAATGGAGATAACAATTTCAAACGCTGAGCTAACAAAGCTCAGTGGATACAGGACCACTCGACCATGCTTCAGGTGAATCATAATTAAGAGTATGCAAGATGAAATGATATCATGGTAAAATAAAACAATGGCTCTACCATAACCTCCTAAACACATGTTCTGCACAAAATAACATCTCAAATAGCATAAGGACATCAATAAACAAACCAAGAGTGAGGCCCAATGTCACCCAACACTGGGAAACCCACTTATGCTCGAAATCTCACATCGAGCTGCTCAGAATCTCATATCGAGCTGATATACTTGAAATCTCACATTGAGTGTAATACCCCGAAATTTACTAAGTTGTTTAAGGGTCATTTAGTACTGAGATAAGGGTTTAAAAGCTAACTTAGTGACTAATATGACAAAATATAAAAGCTATGATTTCTTTAATTATGGATTTTAGGAAAGGAGTTTCTGAGAATTAAAAGTATCGTGTGATAGAGAGTAAGCAAAATAGGGTACTTACAAAGTTTGGTTGAAATCCGATGGAAAAAGTATAGGCACCTGATGGATAATTTTACCATTAAATATTTTTTATTCCACAGATAAGTAGTACATGTTACAGGAAGTTGACCTGTATAATTAGATTTCCGGTATGGGATTTATGTAGAAATCTATTTTTGATCGAACAATTAGGGGATAAGTAGATATTTGATTCGAATAAAAATGCAGTATAAGATATTGAATTTTGCTCGAACTGTAAAGTTAAGCGTGCTCAGGGCATAGGATGGGTGACCTCTTGGGAAGGTCTCATGTCAATACTTGAGACTAATAAAAAGGAATCAGTTCGAGTTAATATTATTGGTATTAGATTTAGATCAATTTCATGATTGAAGACAAACCCTAACCCTAGAATTTGGTATTTTATTTAGGGTTTTGAAATTAAGGTTGAATATGGAAGATTTATGATTCTACAAGCTTGATTATGGTATTAGGACCAAAATAAAGTTCTTGAAAAACTTAGACACCCAAATCGACATATAGGAATAAATCGGCGTTTTAAGTGTTAATTCTTGGAAATGAAGAATACATATTTGAAAAATTATTTTGAGAATATTAGAATGTTGTTTGAATGGAAAACAACCTTGGAAAGGTCTAGTGACCAATTCGGCCAATGGCTAAAATAGAATGAAAATTTTGAGAAATATTGTAAAAATGTTGGATTGATTAATTAGTACAAGTTTGAAAACTTTTGTGTGAAATTAGTGACTAAAATGTCACTTTAACAAAGGTTAGTGGATTGAAGGGTATTGAATAAAAGTTAGTGAAAAATGATAGAATTATGGAGTAATTGTGATTCGAGCTTGAATAAATTGCAAAATGGTCACTAAGGACCAAGTTGGACTATTCGACTACTAAGGGAGAAAAAGGGAAAATTTTAGGAAAAATTTCTATATTCGAATAATTATACTAGTATTTTATAGTTAAGCAGTGTTAGATTAAAAAAAATCTAACATGTATGTTATTGTATATGTTCGCTGGGTAAATTTGTAGCATTCGAGCAGGACAAAGAAACACGAGATAAAAGAGGCAAGGAAAAAGTAGTGAACTAGCTTAGTGAGGCCCAGTATTTTGCATAGCCCAGGTGAGTGCATTATATGCATGTATGTCATGTTACAAATAGGATGACTTGCGATAAGTCGACTTTGATATTAATTAAAATGCATGTTAATTAATAATTGTATGAATGTTATGAATTAATAATGTGACGTGTATGATACATTGTCATAGTTTATAGATTTATCTAAGATAAATCAAACTTTTAGATTTTGGGTATGAACTGCCCATTATCGAATTATGGATGATAGTATTGATGGATTGGATATTGAATGTGAAAAAAATATTATATTGTTATCCCCGAGTACTATTGTGAGAGTCTTCTGTATAATTGGATATCCATAGTGTCTTAGCAGCTGTATTCCAGCACTACGGTGCGTTCCAGACACTTCAGTGTTGATTTTAGACACTACGGTGTTGTTTAGACACTTTGGTGTCAACTAGCACAAAAGGTACGATAATGAGGAGAAAATGGCATCCTTGAGTATGTACTCACTATCAGGCGTTATGGCGTTGCAGACAATACGGTGTCGTTATGATGACTTGTATACCATAGATTCACGTGAAATTGTACTTTGGGCTATAATTCATGAAATGTTTTTATGCAGATGGATAGGCCAATAAGTCTATTATATTAACTACTGATAAAGTAAGAATGATATTATGACTGGTAAAAGTGATTCACAAGCCAACCTCGTCCATTACTAAAACCCAACCTCATCCAGTTTAGACCAAACTTACCTTGGATGAGAGATCCTTGAATGTTGATAAAACTTCGCTTAACAAGCCAAAAGTGATTCACAACACAAACCCTCAAGATTCTACCTTTGGCGGTGGTGTTTCGGGTGGGAAAGTGAGTTTGGAAGGGAAGAAGAGACCATAAAGCATGGTGATCTCATCCTTTTCTGCACAATGCATAAAATTAAAGCATTTTCCTCTATCTCCTCCAATTACGCATTTACCACACTACCCCTCTCCCACTCTTCCCAACCCAAACCACAACAATCACATGATCCCAATAACAAAAGCTAAGCCCACTTGGGCTCTCAAGGCCCAATGTGCCGACCCAAAAGTGAGGCCCTTTCCTTAGGTAAACCTAGCACTTGAGTTCTGAAACTCTGGTAGTTTTACAAAATTGTACACGTCTTAAAAGAGCTCAAAATTCCCGTTCTAATCAACCTTAACTTCAAAACCCAAATTTTTTGAATCTTTGTTTTCAAGATGATAAAAATATTGATCGTTTTCATCGTATTTAAAAACCAAAGATATTAGAGCTGAACGAACTATAGATTTAAATTTTTTGACCTCTGAGCTCTAAGATATTTAATTCTTTCCTTTATTTGTCAAATGGGGATGGATGTATTTCCTAGTTATTAAATCTTGTGTTTTTCATAACATAGTCAAAGCTTTTTATGCCGATGCTACTATTGTTCATAACAATAATTCCAAGGTTGTCTCCATTGAGTTATATCTTATAGGAACCACATTTGAACTCACTCCGACAATTATTTACAACCATCTAGGTGTCCCTCATAGTGGTGCTTTTAATGAGTCTGAGAGTGTTCCTATCAAGTTTGATGATGATAGTCCTACTCATCTTTACATCTATAATAGGCTTCTTCATCTTTTCACTCCATGGTTTTTTGTCCCTCCGATGGAAGATGTACTCGCAAGCGTCATACCGATTATTGGTGGTTACACCAACTTTGTACTGGTAACCATCCCAATATTGCTCAAATCATCTTCACTTCTATTATAAAGTCATTAGCAACCCTCCTGGCTTCTCTCTCAATTATGGATGTGTTCTAATCTACATATTTGAGAAGCTAAACATTGACACCTCCCTTGATCTTGCCATTCCTCTTAAGAGCTAAATTGATACGACAACTGCTAAGGAGATTTGTTGGAGGTTCATTAATGATGAATGGGTTCACAATAATGAAGATGAAGATGAAGCTCGTGTTGATCCAAGGAATGTTGATGCACCGAATGCTCCACCTCCCATGATCGTTGATTCCATGTATACGGCTATGATCACTCGTTTTGACAACATGGATGCATTTATTCGTAGCTCTCATGTGGAGATTATCAAAATGCTTTGTAGTTTAGATGGTCGTGTGATAGCTTTAGAGCATGATATGCATGAAGTTGTGGTCAACTTTTTCCACCATCGGCTCATGATGCACCAGATGCTTAGGATTTATATTGCATTATAGTATGACTTTATGCTATGATATTTTGGACTTATTTTGAGTTAGGTTTTTGTTTATGCTTTTAGGCTTTTTATGCACTTTGTTGGATAATTTTTACGCCTACGATTTTTTGTTGGATTTATATCTGGATTATTTTGTTGGATGTTATGATGGATTTTTTTATTATTATGGTTTAACTTTTTATTGTTTTCATTCATTTTTGGATAATACCTTGCTCTAATGATGTTTGTTTCTTTTGAAATGTTTTATTCTTTTTTGCTATAACAAAAAGGGGGAGAAAAACTAGTGTTAAAAATTGAAAAATAATTTGCCAATTTGTTTCAAAAACAAAAATGTCTTTAAAACTAAATTTTCAAAGATTTCATAAAGACATTTACTAAGGAGGAACCCAAGTGGAGAAATTTAAAAGTTTGATAAATTTCTCAAAAATAAATTTTTATCCAGTGTTTTTTTCTATAAAAGGGGGAGATTGTTAGACTTATTTTAATTTTGATATAACTATAAGGACCAATTTGTAGAAATTTGTAAACTTAAGTTATTCGAATCGAGTTTGTCAAAAACAAAATTTTAACATGAGCAAACAATTTATAATTTGTTTGACTTAATAAATATATTGTATACTCCTTCAAAAGTCAACAAAAGTTGAAATTTTGAGTTTTCCAGTAGAGATTTTGAAACCCCCTAAGCGGTTTCAAAACCAATGAGGCAGTATGGCTTGGAAACTAATTCTTGGTTACAGATTTCGAAACCCCCTTACTAGTTTCAAAACCAATACCTGTAACGGCTATTTTTCTTTTGAAAAAACCCCTAGGTTTCGAAATCCCTATGTAGATTAGCATTTAATGCTCAATTTTAATGGCTTCCAATGGCTCCAAAGTTCCTCCAACGTCTCCTAACGGTTAGAAAAGTTCAAGAGCATATACAAGGGGTCACCAAATAGTAATGAAGCAACAAGAAAGCCTATCCAAATATTCAAGCAATCAAAATCCAATTTGTGCTCAATTTTTTCCATCTTTCTTGTAAACACTAGTGTTGTTCTTCATTGTAATTCTTTATCTAATGTTTCTTGGGGGTGTGAGAGAGCTTAGAATTTGCAAACATATTCCTTGTGAGAAATTTCTAGTTTGCTTTTATATACTAAAATTTGGGATAGGATTCAATAAACTTTGGGGTATAAGTCTATTGAATTATGTCAGGTTACTCTTTATCCTAAAGGAAAGACAAATTAGTGGATTTGTGGAAAATGCTTAGTGTGGTAACTAAGGTAGTGGATATAGACTCCATTTAGGGAGTTGAACCACTATAAATCCCCTTGCAATTTTCTTTCTTTGCAATTAGTTTCCACGATTCTTAAAAATTCAAATTCACCCCCTATTGGCTTTATTTGATCAAATGCTACACTCAATAAACTATATACATGTACGCTAAAAGTAGTCTTTCCCATATCAATCATGAGATCCATCAATTGTCACATACACAAGTATAGTCAAATGGTATAGATCAATCGTGGATGAGTAGCATGAAAAATTACATGAAATATGAATTGAACATGCCTATTTCCAATTGGTCCCCCTAAACCTTAGAGAGATCAAAATTTACTAAAATCAGACTGTGCATAAACCAAAAGAACTTTATTTTTGCAAAAATTAATCTTAAAATATTTTTAAACTGAAGTAAATGAAATTGTGTCTAGAACGAATGAGCTATTTTCAAAATTACAAACTCCCACTAAAACAGAATATCCTTAAATACCATTACATACACATGAGTAATGTGCTCATAAAAGACCTAGGGTGATAGTTTCTTAATAAGCGCGCAATTATGGAGTTTGTACCGACATGATCTATAGACACACAACCACTCTGATTTTTTCTTTTAACAACTAAGAACTTAATATTTATGTGCTTCAATTTTGAAGTGTTCATATTGTTTATAGAATAAATAAATGCATATTTATTATCACAAAATAATTGAAGTGGTCTTTCTATTCAATCTATAATTAGCATTCCATGTGACAAAATTATTTTGCATCAATATTCTAATATAGTCAAAGTTTGTAAACTTGATAATCTCTAACTTGATGATCTCAAACTTACTAGAACTTTGATATGTGAGCATGCAATTTTTTTCTCTGAATACATCTAATAACTCTCTTAGCTGATATCTAATGGTCCATGATAGCGTTTCTTAAATATCTACCTAACATTTCAATAATATATACAATATTCAAATGCATACATACCCGAGCATGAATTAGATTCTCAATAGCTTATGTATATGGAATCTGTTGTATTTTTTAAAATTCAAGGTTAGTTTTAGGGCATTAAGTAAGACTAAATTTGTCTACTTAAACAATATAAGTGTCACTTGGTTTACTCTCACTAAACTTGAAGTGTATAAAATCATCAACCAAATTTATCCCAAAACAAATGAGATAATCACTGTGAAATTTGTAAAACCATTGATGAGATTCATACTTAAGCTCATAGATGAATTTCATTAATTTACATATCATTGCTTTTGTATCATTAGACACAATTCTATGATTGTACAATATAAATTGTTTCTTTAATGTCACCATTGAAAAGCACAAGCTTAACATCCATATAATGTAGCTCAAAATTAAAATAGACAACAAGCGTCGTGATTACTTTGAAAGAGTCTTTCAATAAAACTGGAGAGAAAGTCTCTTCACTATCAATGCCTTCTTTTAGATTATATCCTTTCGATACAAGTCGTGCCTTATACCTGTCTACACTATCATTTGCATCCCTCTTGGTTTTAAATACCCATTTACGATTAATTGGTTTGTACCTTCAGGTAATGAGACAAGTTTCTAAATTTTATTGTCTTGCATAAAATGATACTCTTCTTGGATGACATCAATCCACTTTTGAAAGTTTAGAACTTTTACGGCATGATAAAAAATGATTGTCATTTTATATCATTCCATTGTTATCCATATTTTCTTAAAGAAATATAATATAATATAATAAATATAATAATCTGAAATAATATTCCTCATTTCTCTCGTGGACCGCTTTAATGACACATTTTTGAGGCTTTTGAGTTTCTTCTTCTAAAACAATTATCTTATCTTGAATGGGAGTTGTTCAACATTGTTTGTTGATATTATGGATTCACTCTTGATCAATGGATAGGTGTGAAAACCTAAACATCGTCAAAATTGATAGTAGGAATTAAATTATAATCCAATTCCTCCTCAAAAGCAATGTATTTAACCTTATTTCTCCCTCTAAACTCAACATCCCAAAACGTTATAGATCTCTCCTTAAATAATTCCTAATAGTGGGATAAAAAAACTTACAGTTCATAAATCACTCAAAATAACTAAAGTAGTTTTTTACTTTTGAAGTTTAATTAGTTCACATGTGTCCTAACTTATTATAAAAGAAACCAACCATTTGTAACATATTATAGTTTCTTTTGAGTTGGACCCTTAGCAGCTTTATTCTAATATTTTCTTTTATTGCTCATATTCTTTTTGAGTTGGACCCTTAGCATCTTTATTCTAATATTTTCTTTTATTGCTCTTATTCTTAGAGAGACTAACTAAATGAGAACTAAACAAACGAATACTTTTACACTTATAATGGTTCAAATTTTCTTCCTCTTTAACATAATGAGAAATGAGCTCAGTTGGAGTCTTTTCCTTTTGACAGTTGTAACTATTTTTGAATTGGTTAAACTGTAGAGGAAGTGGTACCAAAAGCATAAGAACAAACAATTGTTAGAAAGTTCGATCTTATGTACCTTAAATTTTAAAGCAATATTAAGCATTTTCATAATGTGCTCATTCATATTTCCTTGACCTTTATACTTCATCAACATCAAGTAAGTCAGAAGTGGTGTCATATTAATCTTTGTAGTCACCTAATTTTATCCAACCCCGTTTTATTTTCATTTTTAGTTCTATAATTTCTGTGTATATATATGTATTATTACAAGTAAAAAATATAAAAAGAGTCCATTAAAAAATGAAAAGGGAGTCCATTAAACAAGAGTCTATAAATATAAATAAAAGACCATTTGGCCCATTTTGTTTTTCATTATTTCATTCTTTTATTTTTTATATTAGTATTATTAATGTATTTTGTTTTTGCAAATTACAAAGGATCCTAATAACAACAGATATAGGAAGATTGCATGAGATATTGTCCAACAAGTATGGAAAGTCAAGCGACATGCAAGGAATTTTCACTGGTGACTTATGATGCATTTTCAATCGGATCTAGGCATTTTTGGGCCATGACGTCTTCTTAAGAACTAACGTCTTTCAGTTACTTGTCCAAAGCATCTTGAAACGCCTCGAGCAAATGTCAGTACCTCAAGATATGTTCGTTTTACTAAAGACAGTGAGTTCAAAAATCTGGATACAAGTCCAACACGAGAATTTGAGTTTATTACGAATTTTAAACGATTTCATTGATTATTTGTAATTAAATTCAATCTTGGACTTTCCCTTATTTGTTTTAAGCAATTTAATATCATATTGAGTGTAAGGAAAGTGGTTTGATGCCTAAGTAAATGCATTATTCCCTTTTCAAGAATATTTAAGATTGATGTGAAAGATGCTTTTAGGGTTTTTAGGGTTCCTTGAAGCCTAGGCTTCATTCTTTTGTAATTGAGGAGAGGGGAAAAGGAAGGAAAAAAGAAGAGCATTGTAGAGAGAAAATACAAGAAGTCCAAAGCGTTACAACGTGTAAATGTCTGTCCTTAATTTTGTTATTTTTATTTGTCCATTTATTTTCATTTATGAACCTTTAAATTTCACTTCTTTATTTCTTACACTTCAATTTTTATTTCTTTAATTTTAGTACCTTTACTTTACATTTCTTTCAATTCTAGCCCTTCCTTTTTTTATATTAAGTTATTTGGTCCCTTTGTTTTACTTCTTTCAATCTTCACTTACTTTTCCAATTTTTTTTAATTTGTTTGATTTATCTCAATTCATTAATATGATTTTGCTTTCATATTCTGTTATATTTTACTTTACGTATCATGCTTTTCATTTCATCTTTATTATTCTATGTATATACATTGCCTTAAATTGTATCTCAATTAATTATGTTTTATAGATTTCCTTATAAATATATTCTATCTATATCTTACTATAAGTTTTTTCTTAGATGTTGACTTTGAACCATAGATTTTTTGGTATGTTTTCTTATAATTATTTTTCACCAAATTTTTATATTGTGATTTATTATGTTCCTTATATTGTTCTTTTACCTTAGCATTGATACGTTTTTATATGCATTTTCTTATGTATATATAAATTGATTTATTTGAGATACATAATTACTTTTTGTAACATTACGTTTTTCATATTTTATTTCCTCACGTATGTATAGTTATATATATGATATATGCTTAAATGAGTGTGGTAGTTTTATTTGATAATATATATGTATATATATGGTTTAACATTTAATTTAATTAGATACAGTTATTTATTTTCACACGACTTAATTCATTATAATTTGATCACTTGTAATTATACTTAATTTGTTTTGCTTTGGTATTTTATTAATTTAATATTGAGATTTTTATGTGTATGTAACCCCCTTGACCCGGCCTAGGCACTAGGCCAAACCGAGTGAGCTACATTAAGTTTGCCATATCAAGCCTGAACCAAATATCTTGAATTAGGTCCATTTTTTCTTTTTATCTTATTTAGATGCATCATTAGAACCTATTGTGTACACATTGGAAGCGGTTAAATTCATAACTAAATAGGACATCGAATCGGCATCCAATTATACCAAATTGCAAATCTAGAAAATTACAATGACTCACTTCAATTTAAGGTTACCAACTCTTAATTAGTCAGGTTTCATGCTCATAAGTTAAATTTCAGCTAAAACAGATCGACCGAATACATTCAATTTGCATACATACGAAACATGGACTAAAATAGACGAATCTCAACTTCAGCAGCTAAATAACTGAGATAACAACCTACAAAATCTGTACATGGGATTCCGTACTGATACCAGACTTCATACACAAGGGTTGTACAGGTATTGAAACACATGTACTGATACCCAGGTCATAAAATGCAAGGCTTGTACCAATATGGCTAAGGGCATATCGGTACCCAGGCTTAAATGGCCAAAACACAATTTCTAGTATCCAAAACCCGTATTGATACACTTCCTCGAGTATTGGTACCTAGGCCAAATTTACACTTCTCAGACCTGATTTAGGTCCCTCGTACCGATTTAAAGAGCCCTGTACTGATACCTAGAGGCTCGTAATGCCCATTTTATCTATTTTTTTACCTCCAAACCAATACAAACTACTCCAAACATCCTAGCATGCATATGAAACATATTTATCATATTAAGCACACGTTCACAACATACCAAACCATCAAATACACATTTTTTGAACACGAGAGCGTAAACTATAGGCATGCTTCCTAACCATTTCAACCAACATACTAAGAATTGAAACTAAGCATAAAACCCTCAACCTACATCACAAATCTATACAATAATCCAACAACCAACAAGGTACAATCCTTGGAAGCAACTACAATCAAAATGCAAATCCCCAAACTTGGACAACACATTGTCGTATTACCAAAAGTGTAATATCCCAAATTTTTGGTTAGTGACCAAAATGAAAATTTCAAAAGTTTGGTGGTTAAAGTATAAACTTTGAAAAGTTTAGGGACTAAATTACAATTTCTAAAAGTCATGTATTTTAGTCCCGTAGATGAATAGTTCACCCCCAAGAATGATGTTTTCATGTTACTCAAATTTTTCGTACGAAGTTTATATTAGTGGCTATAAGCGATAAAGTTTGGAAAAATATTCGGATAATCGAATCGAATCGATCATTCAAGATTTTTTAAAGGATGTTAAGGCAAGGTTAAAAATGTCATTTCCATGTCCTAAAATGGTAGGATTTAACATGGACCATTGGATTAAAGTAGATTTTCCATGTTGAATATGAGCCGTTGGATGAAAAATGGCAAGATGGTAATTTTGGAAATTTCCAAGGGCAAAGTTGATAATCACTAATTCCTTGGTATATTTTTGACCCTTGGATGAGTAGGTGGACATGGGGCAACTTGTGGAACATTGGATTACAAGGGTAAAAAGGTCATTAGACATTAAAATAAATTTTAAATTCATTTTAATTATATTAGATGACAAATGGATAATTTTGAAACAAAAGAAAATTCAACAATTTTCTCTCAAATTTCTCCTTGTTCGAATACCCCTCGAAAGGTAAGTGAAAATTTTCTTTTGGATTTTTAACTTATTGGATTGAATTTGTGGTTTAGATATGAAATAAGAAGTTGTTCTTCATTTAATTCTCTATCATTTGGTATAAGCTTTACTTGGTTTCCATGCTCCTAAGTTGATGTTGATGATTAGGGTGGATGAAGGACATGTTGGAATATTATGTTTTAAAGGTTGTTCATTTTGGAAATAAGGTGGTGAGGTTGTTTCTATGTTGGACGTGATGAAAATTTGCTTGGGGACTTTTCGGCAATATTGAGAAATTTAGGGGAAATGATTGCAAAAAAAATATTTTGATGATGGGAATGATAGGAATGATGTTCTACATGCTTGATTTTGTTATTTGGATGAAGAATGGTTCATGTTCTTGAAAAGAAGAATTGGGATTTATATTAAAGTTTGGAATTTTAGGACATGATTGTAGGAAGATTGGTTTCATGTGTTGAAATAAGGTGATTAGAATGACAATCCCTAATTAGATTGTATTAGGGATTAAATTGTAAACTTTGTAAAGTTTAGGGATTTGATTGTTGAGCTTGTAAGCGAGGAATATTATATTGGAGAATTAATTCAAGTGATTTGAATATTGATTTTGAAGCTCTTTAGGGACCAAAGTGAAAGATTTTTAAAGTTTGGGTCCTAAAGTGAAAAGGATGAAAAATGTAAGGACTAGACTTGAAATTTATTGTTGGAAGCTTAAAAGAGTCCTTAGGGACTAAAATAAGTATTTTGGTAAAAGTTAAAGATTTGAAGAGAGATGTAATAAAATGTGATTCGAATATAAAAAGTTTTATCAGATCAATTTTGTGTATATTGGATAGTTATTTTAATTACATTCCATTATTATATATGGGTTGAATATGTGCTAACATATACTTGGAATGGTATATGTTATTTTTAATGTATATTCCGATATAAACCAAGGTCGTTTTAGCAAAAAAGGAAAAGAAAAGGATCAGAGGTGAAATCAAGTAACAAAATTAATATTATCAAGGCTAAGGTAACTACATAAATGTATTCAAAAGTATGTTTATTAACATACATTTTTATAGGGAGACTTGTGATAAGTAATCCCAAAAGGAAAAGATTTTTATGTAGTATAACATGTTTTGCATAATACATTATTCTACTAAATTAAAGATTATGGCATATCTTTATGCTTGCAAATGGTTTATAGCATGAAATATATGACAAGCTATTTATATAGTTTTTAAATGGCATGTATACCATGGACTATATAGAACATATTGGAGTATGAACTGCTCCAGTATGAATATGTTTTACATGAGATAAATGGATATTGGGTTGCTTGCCATTTTGCAGGATTTATTTTAAGTTTTCCCGTGGTAGTATAAATATTAAGTTGGACAATATTGTGGTATACCATTAGAGTCTTATAGCTCTCTGACACTTCATTGTGTCAGACACTTCAGTGTGTCCTACAATTATCTGACACTTCATTGTGTCCTATAGTTATTTGACATTTAAATGTGTCCACAGTTTACAAAAAATGATCGTACTTTTAAAATACGCGACTCGTTTATTAGTCACTTGATATTTACCTTGGGCTATATGATTATACAGTACAACTATATGATTTCATATACAGATATTCATGCATTACAGTTTATATGATTTAATGATTATCATGCTCTTGAAAGTATCATGCATTACAAAGTATTTTATATATGTTCTCATCTTATGCCTCACTGAGTTATACTCAGCGTGTATTTTTGTTATACACGTAGGTAAACGAAATTAGGAGCAGACGGCTTTTGCATCACTTACTCTGTTGGGAGTACAGAATTGTCAGGTTAATTTCAGTACTTATGACATCCATGTTTTGTGTATTTAGTAGTGGCATGTTCTAGATAAACGTGTCTTTTTGTTAAAATACTTCAAATGGATATGTAATAATTTTATAAACCTTTCATAGATGTTAAACATTTTTACTATTTATTATTATTATTATTATATGTTTTGATGTGATTATATTATTTACGTAAAAAGTTTTACTATCGGGTATTAAATTACTATTTTATTTCTAAATTTGATAAAGTCAAGCTTGTTAGGATTAGAGAAATCCTAGGATGGGTGACCACTTGGGAAGTTATTTTAAAATTTTTTAAATTCCCCGGTTTTTAGATTAAAAGATATTTTTAAAGGCTGTAACATCTTTGACTTGTGTTCGGTGTACGGATACGGGAAGAGGATGTTACAAAAAGCTTTAAGCTAAAACCATACTCAAAGTCAAATGATGTTTTAGGATCTCCTCACTCCAATGCTCCCACAATCCTCAATTTTTTGCAAAGAAGAATGAGAGCGCAAGAAAACATATACTTAGTCGTGTTACTCTTTCACATTCATCAATGCATTAAAAAAATGAGTGTAAAAGCCAACACTTTTGAAACCATTTCAAAACATGGCATTCATAACAACCATATGCAAAAATATAGTATTCCAATTGTTTCTCATATATTGGCAAATATAGTGATTATTAGATAAACTATTGTTTCATTTAAACCACATCGGATACACGAATTTCCCGCTAGACTCACCGCTATCAAACCATACCTTAACCCGGATAGGCTCACCTCAATCCTACTTCAAGGTACACCATCAACTTGGGTAGCCTAGCTAAACCGCATACCACAAGTGACAATCCAACTGCTTGAGTAGCTAGTTAAACAGCTCCCTAAAGGACCATGGTACGATCGACTTAGCATATTATAGTGCAATTTAAAACCTATGGCATGCCAACTATATTTGATACTTTATTTTCATTTTTCACTTAGCCAATTTGCAATTTTAAACACATTTACTTACTATTTTCCTTATGCATTTTACAAAACATTTCCATATGCAAAACCACATTGTCCAAGGCAAGAATTATATTCCTTTCAGGAACCATTTCCCAATGCATTTAAGCATCCATATACTTGATAAATCATTGCATATCATTTAAAAGGTGCATATAATAGTAAGTAAACCGAACCACGCTTTTAAACCAAAACTTGCCAAACAAGTCGCATATCAAGCCGATATTCAAAGGCAAAATTAGGTAAAACTTACTTCTGAGCTTAGTTAAGCTTTCTAGGCTTAATCTAAATTCCCAACTCCTCATTCAAACCTTTAAGAGTGTCCGAAACACAAATACACTCACCAATGCGCAACACTTTGCTCGTCGTTGCATTCCAAGCCTTCAAAACGAACCGACTTCCACAAAATAGCTATGCTTGATTCTCCCATGTTTTGCCAACACAAAACCAGAGGCAAAATGCATTAAAATGCATTCTAACACCAGCCTAAAATCATCCCCTGCAATCTCCACAAAATTGCACCCAAAAACTATTCGAAAACACAGAAAACGGCTCCAATCAACAACCAAACGATATCCAGCCACAATCTAACGTTTCTAGCATCTTAACACCATCAAATATCATCCAAAACATATCTAACAAATCATTATACCTCCAGTAATTAAGATTCAACCAAAACAGCCCCTAAACTACATTGAACCACCATAGAAAATGGCCAATTAAATAGTTTCGGGATTGATTAAAAAAATTCTCATCTCACATTGTTTTTAAACATCCAAAATATGATTTAACCCATCAAGAATCTCCAACAATTAACTCATACATCAATATCTTAGGCAAAATACCAAAAACACCAATTAAGATCATTTCCAAGAATTAAATAGCAAAACTAAGATATTAAACATGAATTAGAAGCCAAACACTAGAGAATATCATTAAAGAACCTTAGTTTTAAGAGATAAAAAGAAAATTACCCTTGAAATCTTTCCACTACAATTTGACGTAAACTTTCTTTGATGAATAAAATGAAATTTAGAGAAATCTTTAACATGGTTTTGCAAAAGCAAGAGAAGAATATTTTGACATAATTCTCATTGAAAACAATTAATTTTTAGAAATCTAATAAAGAGAGAATGGTGAGAAATTGAGAGAAAGTTTTGGAGGAAAATATTGAGAAAATAGAAAATGAGAGAAAATGCTTTAATTTGTCAAAACATTTAACCGTGTCAGCTTATTTTTGCTAATTATGGTGGAAAAGCTAATTAATATTTGTAGGAAAATTAATTATCCAAGAATTCTTAGTATTGACCCCTTTTATAATTTACTCATTAAAAATAGTTTTGCATTTTTTACATTTTTGTCAGTAAATCAAAAATGGCATCTCAATTGATTAAATCGATTTTTCAATTTCAACCCAAAACGCTGAATATAATTATTAAACATTTTAAAAGCTTTTACCAAACTTTATCTCCTTTGAAATTACCGTTTTAAAATATTTATTTCCTAAAATGTATTTTAATCGCCGAACTAGGTTCCCTGATCCAAACCTACTAACTAAACCGCCAAGACTCCTAAGCCTATATTCGGGGCATTACAACTCTGCTCTCTTAAGAAATTTTGTCCTCAAAATTTATTGAAGGGAAAAAATGAGGGAACTGCTTCTTGATGTCTTCCCTTGTCTCCTATGTGGCTTCCTCGACTCCTTGATATCACCACAACACTTTGACCAACTCAATGGTCTTACCGCGAAGAACCTTCGTACTAGAATCCGATACCTTTATAGGTTCCTCATCATAAGACAAATTCAGACAACTCTATTTTCACAATTAGCACAACATGCGATGGATCTTACCTATACCTCCACAACATATACACTTGGAAAACATCTTGTATCTTCTCCAACTCGGCTGGTAACCGCAACCTATAAGCAACTGGACCAACACGCTCAAGCACTTCATATGGCCCAATGAACCTAGGGCTTAACTTACCCTTACACCTGAACCTCATAACCTTTTACTAAGGAGAAACCTTCAGGATTACTTTATCCCCTATGGCGAACTCAATCTCCATTCACGTCAAATCTACATAAGACTTTTACTGATCCAAAGTTGCCTTTAAACAATCACTAATAAGCTTGAACTTTGCATTTGTACCTCTAAGCAAATCAAATCCAATGACATGCTTTTCGCTTGCCTCCGCCTAACAAAGCATCATTCGACATCTACGTCCATAAAGAGCTTTATAGGGAACCATCTGTATACTAGACTAATAACTGTTATTATAAGAAAAATCCACCAACGGAAGTTGCTTCTCCCATGTCCCTTGAAACTCAATGATACAACAACGTAACATGTCCTCCAAAATCTGAATAACACATTCAGACTGTCTATTCGTATGAAGATGATACGAGGTACTAAAATTAAGTATGGTTCCCAAAGCCATCTGTAGACTCACAAAATCATGACGTAAACCGAGAATCTCTATCCAAAATAATAGACTTTGGAACCCTATGCAACTTCACCATCTTAGTGATATACATCTCCACCAACTTATCCAATATATACGTCGTATGCACAACCAGGAAATGCTCACACTTCGTAAATCGATCAATAATCACCCATATATAATTCTTTTTGGTCGGCGTCAAAGGCAACCCCATCATGAAATCTATAGTGATCCTTTCTTATTTCTATTTCAGAATTTGCATAGGTTGCAATAACCCAGCAGGAAACTGATGTTCAACCTTAACTCAATTGCACACCAAACAACGATCAACATACTCCGCTATATCCTTTTTTCAAACCAACCCAACAATACTCTTCCTTTAAATCACGGTACATCTTGGTACTACCAGGGTGCATAGCAAAAGGACAAGAATAAGCTTCGGTCAAAATAGTGCGCCTCAACTCTAAATCTTCCAGTACAACTATTCGACCCTTAAAACACAAAACACAATCATCATTAAAATGAAAATATGTTAGATTGCCATTCAAAATATCCTTAACATGAGGAACCAATGCATCATCATACGGTTGCCTCGATTTAATCATTTGAGCAATGTAGGCTTAACTAGCAACTCTGCCAACAAACCACCATCTTGCGTCACACTTAACCTAGCAAACATTACCCTAAGCTTGGCGGCTGCCTTTCGGCTCAACGCATCTGCTACAACATTAGCCTTTCTAGAAAGATATTCAAATGTTAGATCATAATCCTTAATCAAATCGACCCAACTCCGCTACAACATCAGAAGCATGCTTGACATCAACATACCAACAAATTAAACAAACCTAACAAGCCTAACACCATCATCTACATCATCTATAGGCATGCTTCCTACTCAACATTCGAAACATAAAACCAAACACATATCAAGCACTTTAAGACTCTTACAAGTCCAAACCAACATTTAAAACTTGCACAAATAGGGAGTTCAGCAAATAACCCTCCCAAACAACAAACGACCATATTTCAAAGTCATACTTTCGCAAACACAAGTCCTTGGATTTTTCTTCGCTTGCTTGCTACCTCTAACCTTTAATTCTCTGCATTGATGGAAAAAAAGAGCGTAAGCACACTAGGATTAGCGAGGAATGCTCTAAAACAAAACACCACATGCATCTAAAACCATTTAACAATCATTTTGAAAAACCATTTTCCAAAAATCATTTAATCATCATTTTAACAACATCAACCTTATCATGCCTTGTAAACCATGCACTTAACATTTCCAAAACATGTATATTAAACCACATGCAACATGTATCATGGATTAACAGCAAAGTCCCATTTGCTACCCTCAATTTAAGATTTCCCATGCATACTACCAATGCAAGGCTTAAAGAGTAAAACATGTTTAAACAAACATTATACAACATAAACCATTCAACAAGTGTCCTCTTTTCAAATCATCAATTATATTGGCTCACAAGTGATCATTAACCAAGTTCCATTTTTCAGAATACAACATCAAATACACGGATTCAACAAGTGTCCTCTCAACACTTCATGCAATCTCAACCGAAATTCAAGGTACATTCACAACCGGGTACAATCACAACCCAATCATCGATTAGATGCAGTTTAATCCGCTAATGGGAGTCTTCGGTACCATATAACCCCTTAATCGTTAAGGTACTTAGATGCAGTTTTCAGTACCATACAACCCCTCAACATCCAAGGTGACTTTTTATAGTGAACTATCAATCCTATGGCCGACCAACTATATCCGATAACATTTTAAACCACATCACTTGCCAATATAATTCTTTTCATAACATTAACTCATTATTTTCATATGCATAAATCAAAACCATTTATCCTATGCAATCAACATTGCATTAACCATTTATAAAATCATTTATAATACATGCATTACCTCCAAATGTGTCATCATCAATATATAACCATTTCCAGCATTAAACCATGCTCAAACATACATATAACAGTGGCTAGTCAAGTTATCAAAACAAGTGCATTAAAATAAATTGCCAAACCGAGTTTGAGAGAAATTCTTCGTTTACTTACTTCCGAGCTTAGACCAGCATTTCAAGCTTGATCTAAACTCTCAAACACAACTTTCAAACCTTTGAAAAGTTGTAAATCACGTTCTCACTCACCGACAAGCAAAGTCTCACTTGCCGATATGGTAAACACGCCTCCAGCGTTTCTGAAATGTTAGTTCAAGCTTGAGGTTCAACCTCCCCTATTTTATCCATACAAAAATAGAGGTTTCAATGCATCCTAATGCATTAAAAGCCACAACAACATCAATTCTCAACAAATCTAACCAAAAACCTCTCCACATCAACACACCTACAAACATAACACAACCACAAACAATGAAACTCAACCATCAATTAACATCAATTAACATCATCCTTATACCTTCAGCATTCATTAAACCTCCACAACTCCTCAAAAACTCGCAACTAACAACCTAGAAAATTAGAGATTCACTTAGTTTCAGGATTCCAATGTTAAAGCTCATTTATTAACATTATTAAACATCAAAATTATGATTAGAATCAATCAAGAACTCAACAAAATAGATCCTATACAAAAATCTATCAATCTTATCATTTAAACATTGATTTAACCAGTTTTCCATAATTAAATCATCAAATCAAGCTAGAAAACATGAAACAAGGATCAAATTCTTGGGATTTTCAAAAGAGAACCATTCATTAGAGGAGAAGAACGGTCCTTGCGTCTAATGGGTGATTTCCCTCTCAATTGGATGTTTTAATCTTGAAAAACAAAGAGATTCAATGAGGTTTTTAAAAGCAAGATTAGAGAATCAATTAAGAAACAAGAATTTAAGAAATCAAGAGTGTTACCTCAGATTTTTGATGAAAAAGTGAGTGTTTGGCTGAAGAACTTCGAGAGAAAAGTCTGGGAGAAAAAGTCACGTCAAATTTTGGTTTTAAGAAAATAACTACCTTTTTGTTAATCCACCCTTTTAATTACCCAATTAAAACTCATTAAAAATAATCCTAAATGTGAGAAAAGTCTGATATTAAAGTTTGGCAAAATATCTCCTTAAGGATTCTAAGTTTTGACATATTTTCAAAATAGTCACTAGAAAATAGTTTTACAATCTTTACATTTTGATCACTAACCAATATGTCCAATTTCAAAACCTCTTTTTTCTAAAACTGATTTCACCAAACCCTTTAACATATTATTTTATAATTTTAGATATTTTTGCCACAGCACTTAATTGAAAGAACCTTTAATTGAAAGAACCTTTAATTTTAGGATTGCATGAAAAAAACTTTAGAATTTTACTATGATGCTGATTTTTTTTACACGGTTGTGGCTTGTTGATTGAAAGAAACTTAGTGACCTTAGGTTGCTTAAAATTTGGGTAAATTTAAAATTGAAAATTAAAAGTTAAATTCTTGATAAAGGTGCCCGAAACTGGCTCTAGTGGTTAATTCACATTAAAGAATCGCTAGAGGTGCTCGAAATTGGCTCTAGTCGACTAAAATAAAATGATCATTCGAAGTTGTCAAACCATTCTCCCATGGTGCCGTGATAATCAAGTCCATTACTGACGAACATGAATTCAAAGTTAACGGACAAAGATTGAAGCACTACAACGGTGCCCATGTAGAACGTAATAAAGAAGTTGACACCTTAGGAGATGCATAAGCATGCTCTCCTTTTGATATTTTCTTTTTCGTTTTATTTTTTTCGAACTATTTTTTTCTATTATTTTTGGTTATTTTTTCTCTTTATTTATTTTTGGAATTTTTAGGAGATATTTTTATTTTTCTTCATTATCTTTAGTTTCTAGGTTTTCTTTGTTTTCTTTTCTTTTCCACAACAAGACTCACAACCACCATGCTAAGGAAATTCACTGCCAACTACTTGCCACAACAACCACAACAGAGAATGCCCAGGCAACAACAATGGCTTTGGCAACTTCTGATGCCCAAACATGGAACAAATCAAAGCAATGCTATTCACACAGTACCAGCCACAAGCATTCAACCACTGACTAGAAAATGAATCAAGCAAACAGCACGAAGGAAATTCTCTCTTCTCTCCGATTGGTACCGGCCATAAGTTACTGCACTGTGAAAAGTAAAAACACAATTGATAATAGGAGTTCTAATTAATGAGTAAACTAAGAGCAATAAACTAAAAAAATAGATGAAATAAAAAGAGAGAATAGGCCAGGTTATCGTGGGTTGTGGAGTGAGAGCCGATTAGATCGTCTTGATAAAGAATTATATTTTTGGGGGTGTGATAAGTGTTCAAATGTGCTATTTTTATTACCCTTTTTTACTCATATTATTGTTAGACTTAAGCTCATATTAGTTGTATAATTAGTCATTTATGCATTAATTCATGTTTGTTTCCACCGTTGAGCTTGATTACATATCTTGGTGATTTTTGTGGAAAAAGATGCTGCTTTGGTGTGTTTTTGTGTGTGTGCAGAATCACTTGCCTAAACAAGGCTAGAACCAGTCGCCAGGGTAGTGCATGAAGGAGATGTTGAGCTAGTTGCTAGGGCAATGCATGAAGGAGACACCAAGCCAGTTGCCAGGGCAATTGTCGACAAAGAATAAGGTGATACGGTAGTCAAAATTGATGACTAGACAAGCCGAAGATGACGTGGAGAAAAGCTAAATCCCAAAGGAGTTTGATTTCCATGAAGAGGTTAAAGAAGAATTATATTCCAAGAAGATAAGAGAAGTTCTATAAGTAATATAATTATAATAAAAAATTATATTCTTTAAAGATAATTTAATTCCAACTTAACTTCCTCCTCAAAAAAGGACTTTGACCTAGCCCTATAAATAGATCACCAAGCCGTTAACTCCAAGAGAGCAAGAAGAGAGGATTTTCGACAACTCCAAAGGGCAAAAAGGAAGATATTTCGACAAGAGAGCGAGGGGGAGAGAGTTTGATTTCTTCTTCTACTTCTTTGCTTCCATTAGATTCATGGTTTGGGGATTATTCTTTGTATATGTTTTGAACCCAACCATGAACTAACTTGATTGGTTGGGGTTATTGTGTTTTGTTGTTGTGAAAAACAATTGGATTTTGTTTAGGTAATAAGAGTTTGCACTTTCAATTCAAGGTTTACTCATTCTTGGTTCTTATTCTTGTTTGCGAGTGAATTGGGAGAGGATCTCATAACTTCATCTATTTATCTAATATCGGGAGAGTTAGATTCAAGAAACGAATGAGTATGGTCTTTATTCGATCTGTTGATGGTGAAGATTAATCCGGCTTAGGAATAAGTTAAGGATTTCATCGGCTAAGAGGAGCACAAGATTGGTTGTTGTTCACCCTTGATTCACGTAGGGATGTATTATCAAGGCATGCACAAGTAGATAGAGTTTTGACTTAGGGATAAGAAGAAACCATTGAAGAACGCTCTACTGAAGCTTGAAGTTGCTGCCCAGACGCCCAAGTAGTTGCCCAGCTAGTCGCCCAGGCAACCATCGATTAGTTGCCAAGGCAACCCCGCTGTGCAAGTTGCCACGGCAACTGAGTTGCCCTTGCACTCTTTTACCAAGAGGATCCAATCGACTATCACTCCACAACCCACGATAACCTGGCCTATTCTCTCTTTTGATTTCATCTATTCATTTAGTTTATTGCTCTTAGTTTACTCGTTAATTAGAACTCCTATTATCAATTGTGTTTTTACTTTTCACAGTGCAGTAACTTAAGCAAAGTGGCCCAAACCAATCCCTGTGGAGACTATACTCGATACTCATATCACTTTATTACTTGCGACGTGTATAGTTGCACAATTGCGTAGCACTTATTACACGCAATAAGTAACGAAAGCTTGATGCAAACACTCATAAAACCTTGCTATAAACCACAAATCCCTATCTGAAACAATCGACTTGGGCACCCCGTGTAGCCTCAAAATTTTAGCAACATGAAGATATGGCAACCTGTCCAAGGTATACGTCATATGCACTGGCAGAAAATGTGCACACGTCGTAAACAGATCAACAATCACCCAAATAGAATCCTTTTTAGTTGGTGTCAAAGGTAACCTCGGCACAAAATCCATGGTGATCCTCTCCTATTTCCACTATGAAATCCTCAATGGTTGTAACAATCTGAAAGAAAACTGATGCTCAGCCTTTACACCCTGACATACCATACACCTAGCAATGAAATCAGCCACATCCTTTTTCAATCCCACCCAATAGTACTCTTTCTTTAGATCTCGCTACATCTTGGTACTACCGGGATGCATAGCAAAAGGACTAGCATGTGCCTCAGACAAAATAGCTTGTCTCAACTCAACATCACTAGGCACCACTATCTCATTTTTAAAACACAACACCTCATCACCATTAAAGTGAAAATTCGTAGGATTTCCATCCATGATATTCTTAGCATCCGGTACCAACGCCTCATCATAAGGTTGCTTTTCCTTAATCAACTGCGACAAAGATGGCTTCACTTGCAACTCAACCAACAAACCACCATCATGTGTCACACTTAACCTTGTAAGCATGGCCCTCAACTCCACATAGTTTTTCTACTACAAGCATCGGCCATTTCCCGGATGATACTCAATCGTCAAATCATAGTCCTTAAGCAACTCCAACCATCTACGTTTCCTAAGATTCAATTTTTTTTGCAACATCAAATACTCAACGCAAATCCTCTTATGATCTATGTACACAGTACACTTTTCACCATAAAGATAATGCCCCCAAATCCTCAACGCAAACACAATGCAACAAGCTCTAGATCATGCGTAGGGTAATTGCGCTCGTGCACCTTCAACTGCTTCAATGCACAAGCTACAACCTTCCCACCTTGTATATACACACACCCTAACGCCGTATAGGATGCATCGTTATAAATCACAAACTCTTTTCCTAACTCAGGTTAAATCAAGATTAGAGCTTTTGTCAAAGCTTCCTTCAAGTTCTTGAAAGCTTGCTTTCTAGCTTCTGTCCACTCGAAAAGTACATCCTTTTGTAACAGCTTAGTTAACAGAGCAACAACCCTTGCGAACCCATCCATAAAACAATGATAATAACCTACCAACCCCAAGAAACTACGAACTTCTGTTACTAACTTAGGTTGCTTCCAATTCACAACCGCCTCAACCTTTTGTAGATCCACTTGAATACCTCCTACCGAAACAACATGACCAAGAAAAAACACTTTTCTAATCCAAAACCCACACATGCTCAACTTGGCATAAAGTTGATTATCCAACAATGTTTGTAACTTGTTGCGTGTTTTGAGTGTTACGCAAATGTGCAAGCGAACACGTCGCAAGTAATAAAGTGATGAATATAGAGTATCGTCTCCACATGGATTGGTTTGGGCGCTTTGCTTAAGTTACTATAAATGATTAAATAATTAAATAATAATGATGAATTAAGGTAAATAAACTAAGGCTAGAAGAATTGGAATAAAAGAAAGAGGAAATCGAATTGAGATAGTAGGTTGGTTTATTAGGATTGAGAGTATGCCAGATGAGTTGCTTTGGCATGTTGAATGCCGAAGGCAAGTGAGATGCTGAGGAAAATATATTTCTGTGGTAAGTAATTGCCCAGGCAAGTAATTTGCTAGAAGTAGGACTCTCTATGGTAGTGAAATGCAATAGCAAGTGGTTGATTCAGAGTAGGACTATTCTCAACAAGTGATTACCCTGGCAAGTTAATTGTTGCAACAAGTGCGATGTCGTGGCAAGTCAATTGTGTCTTCAATGCTCAACAGAGTGTTCTTCACTGCCTTCACATTATCTCTAACTTGAAGGGCTAATGCTTGCACAAATCTTGGTGATACGTCTGTCACATGTTAATTTAACAAGAATGAACACCGTCTTTCCTTGAACTCTTGTTAGCCGGCTGAAATTCTCCCCGTAGCCAAGATCCTTCACTTTTATCACTTTCCAAAAACTTGGTTCGAGAGGGAATTGATTTCTTTCAGCATCTCGCAATGTTAGAAAACCTTGATTCAATTCAGTCCGTCGATCTCCATCAACTCTCGTAAAGTTTGGAAATCAACTTAGTTGAGGAACCTCCAGTGGCCGTCATTTCATTAGAGTAATTCCTTCCCACGAATCACCATTGATCTTGCTCTCCCTTGTGCTGCCACCGATTTAGGGATTTGAGTTTCAATAAACGATTCTCCACTCAAGTGTTTATCTCTAAACTACATAATTTGAAAGAATAAGAATTGAATCAACATTGTGCATTGCACTTAAACAAAAATCAAATCATCCATACAATATCCTCTCAAAACCTAATAACCCAAACCATCCAAGTTTAGTTCATGGCTGGGTAAAAAGGATAAAACAAAAGAAATAACTGATAAGTGTTCAAAAGTACTACTTTTATTACCCTTTTTACTCATATTATTGTTAGACTTAAGCTCATATTAGTTGCATAATTAGTCATTCATGCATTAATTCATGTTTCTTTCCACCATTGAGCTTGATTACATAACTTGGTGATTTTTGTGGAAAAATATGCTGCTTTGGTGTATTTTTGTATGTGTGCAGAATCACTTGCCTAAACAAGGCTAGAGCTAGTTGCCAGGGCAATGCATGAAGGAGATGTCGAGCTAGTTGCCAGGGAAATGCATGAACGAGACGCCGAGCCAGTTGCCAGGGCAATTGTCGACAAATAATAAGGTGATAAGGTAGTCAAAATTGATGACTAGACAAGCCCAAGATGACGTGGAGCAAAGCTAAATCCCAAAGGAATTTGATTTTCATGAAGAGATTAAAGAAGAATTAAATTCCAAGAATATAGGAGAAGTTCTAGAAGGAATATAATTATAATAAATAATTATATTATTTAAAGATAATTTAATTCCAACTTAACTTCCTCCTCAAAGAAGGACTTTGACCTAGTCCTATAAATTAGAGGCCATATGTTCAACTTGAGAGTGAGCAAGAGGAGGGAAAATTTCGACAACCCTATAGGACAAGAAGAGAGAAATTTCGACAAGAGAGCAAGGGGGAGAGAGTTCGATTTCTTCTTCTTCTTCTTTGCTTCCATTAGATTCATGGTTTGGGGATTATTCTTTGTATATCTTTTGAACCCAACCATGAACTAACTTGATTAGTTCGGGTTATTGTGTTTTGTTGTTGTGAGAAATAATTGGATTTTGTTTAGGTAATAAGAGTTTGCACTTTTCTATTCAAGGTTTACTCATTCTTGGCTTTTATTCTTGTTTGCGAGTGAATTGGGAGAGGATCTCGTAACTTTATCTATTTATCTAATATCGGGATAGTTAGATTCAAGAAACAAATGAGTATGGTCTTTATTCAATTTATTGATGGTGAAGATTAATCCGGCTTAGGAATAAGTTAAGGATTTCAACGGCTAAGAGGAGCGCAAGATTGGTTGTTGTTCACCCTTGATTCACGCAGGGATGTATTATCAAGGCATGCACAAGTAGCTAGAGTTTCGACTTAGGGATAAGAAGAAACCATTGAAGAACGCTCTACCGAACCTTGAAGTTGCTGCCCAGACGCTCAAGTAGTTGCCCAGCTAGTCGCCCAGGCAACCATCGATTAGTTTCCAAGGCAACCCCGCTGTACAAGTTGCCACGGCAATTGAGTTACCCTTGCACTCTTTTACCAAGACGATTCAATCGACTATCACACCTCAACTCACGATAACCTGGCCTATTTACTCTATTTTAATTTCATCTATTCTTTTAGTTTACTGCTCTTAGTTTACTCGTTAATTAGAACTCCTATTATCAATTGTGTTTTTATTTTCACAGTGCAGTAACTTAAGCAAAGTGGCCCAATCCAATCCCTATGGAGACGATACTCGATACTCGTATCACTTTATTACTTGCGACGTGTATACTTGCACATTTGCGTAGCAATTATTACACGCAACAAGTTTTTGGCGTCGTTGCCGGGGATTGGCAATTGGTGTCAGTTGTTTTTGTTATTGCATTCTTTTCTCTTAGTTTTACTAACTTTTCTTTTTGTTTGTTTTATCAAAAAAAAATTAGGTACGCTACAAGTTAAGGGACATCAACATGTCGGGAAATAAAAGTTGATCTATTCGAGAGATGATGTTGGAAGATATGAATCAATCCAATCAAGAGTTTCTTGCACCCTTTGATGATTACCTGTACCAATCAAGAAAAGCCCAAAGAACTTATACAGTGGAAAAATCTTGTGCTATGTGTGGAGAACATCATGTGTTTGAAAATTGCCCTCACATTTTCGGTGCATATAACTACATGGAGGACCATAGAGGGAACCAGCAGCAAAATTCTTCATGGTATGGTCAAAAAGATCAATTTTTTTTTTACCATAACAATTTTACCGTTGCAACAGATATGCCATGGCAATGTAGTCCTTTTCAAGAGCATTCCAATTCCTTGGAGGAAACATTACTAGCTTCCTTGGCTAGACTTGACAGATCAATTGAAGAGATTCGAGAGCTATCAAAATCTATGGATACGAGGATAGCTCAGTGGGATGCAACCTTAGGGGATTTAGAAGATCAATTGGGGAGATCCACATATGTCATGGATAACATGCACCAACAATTCATTCCTAGGGATACTGACGTCCCAAGGAAAGAGGATAAGGAGCAATGCAAAGAAAGCTCTCTAATGTGTGGGGAACAACTAGAACCTCAAAGTCAAGAGGATGCCAATGAGAGAGACTGCCCAACACATGATGAGCCTGAACAACAAATTGCCTCAGCAATGATTAAGGAGCTTGAACAGAGCAATGCCGCGACAACACTCAGTGAAGCTGAGAACAACAATACTACAGCAAATTCTGAGGAACCTAATACCCATAAGGTTATAACGTTGATGTTGAAGCAGGAATCTGTAGATTGCTCTCATCTACAATTGCCACAGCAATTACACGACCACATGCAAGATCAACGAGATGATAATACTTTGCCACTGGAATATGAGCAGGTAATTGTTGAACCTTTCGAATTCTTTAAAAGCTCACCTCGTCCATTGTAGGTATGTCTTGAGGAACCGATGTTGGTAGATTTGAAGCCATCAAAATCTCTACTGATGGAGATGTTTGAGAGGCCAAAAGAAAACGATGTTTGGATTCGTAAAGCTTTTCAGAAAATTGGTTCTTCCCTTGACTTACAGCAAATTTTGGCAACTGATTGCCACAGCAATTGGCTTGAGCAGTAATTGCCACGACAACAAAGGCTACATCCAACCATGATAGAAGTCGACAAGAATGAGGAAATTGAATGGTTGAGAATGGATATAATTTTTCCTATTAATATATTTGTGCCTTCAGGAATAGTAGCAAGGTGGAGAGTATACATGGACTACAAGCGAACAAAGAAGAAAGACACCTCCACCATGGTAACTCAAAAGGGAGTAGTAGCAAGCACATTGGCCCAACCCTTTTTGGGCAATATTGTCACCCGATGGAGGGTACGGATGGACTATAAGAAGTATCGGAAACCACCCTCCTCAAGTTTTCTCATATATACACTAACATTATAAGATGCATGATGGCACTCTTTTCAGACATGGTCGAAGACTTTTTTGAGATCTTCATGGATGATTTTTCCGTTTTTGGTATCAACAGTTGCCTCGACAATTTAGAGAATGTGTTGGCAAGATGTGAATAAACCGATTTAGTCCTTAATTGGGAGAAGTGCCATCTTATGGTAGATGAAGGAATAGTGCTCAGCCATAAGATTTCATCCAAGGGAATTGAAGTAGACAAAGCCAAGGTGGACGTGATCGAGAGATTACCCCCACCAAGATAAAGTCTTCAATTTTGATGATTCGTGCGCCCAAGCATTCAAAACCCTAAAGGAAAAGCTTGCCTCGGCACCCATTGTCGTTCCACCAGATTAGACGCTACCTTTTGAGCTCATGTGTGATGCAAGTGATTTCGCGGTAGGAGCAGTCCTATGCCAATGCACAACAAAGGAACATAAAATCAAGTGGCCGATCACTTATCACGTTTAGAACGCAATAGGGAGGAGGACGCAGACTTAGAGATATGCGATGCATTCCCGGATGAGCAACTTTTAGACGTCTCGACAATCATGGATGCGCATGCCTCGGCAACCCTCGACGCTATAGTAGCTCTTGCCGCGCACGCCTCGACAACTCCAGACGTGCACGCCTCGACAACCATGGATGCGCATGCCTCATCAACCCTCAACGTCACGGCAGCTCTTGACGCGCACGCCTCGATAACCCCCGATGCCGCAACAACCCTTGACGCCTCAGCAACCATGGATGTGCATGCCTCGACAACCCTTGACGCTGTAGTAGCTATTGATGCGCACGCCTCGGCAACTCCAGACGCGCACGCCTTGGTAACCACTGATACACACGCCTCGGCAACCATGGACGCGTATGCCTCGGCAACTCTAGACACACACGACTCGGCAATCTTGGGAGCAGTCACCACGGCAGCATATGGCTCGGCAATACCCTAGTACGCGGATTTAGTTAATTTCCTTGTTTGTGGTATTTTACCTTATAACCTTACTCACCAAGGGAAGAAGTGGTTCTACCATGATGCTAAGCATTACTTTTGGAATGAGCCTCTTTTGTTTAAACAATGTGCAGATCAGGTCATACGCCGATGAGTCCCTGAAGAAGAGCAGCAGGATGTACTCTGGTAATGCCATTCTTCACCTATGGAGGACATTTTGCAGGAACTCGTACCGCGGCCAAAGTTTTGCAATTCGGTTTGTATTGGCCAACACTATACAAAGATGCCCAAGAGTTTTACAAGCAATGTAATCGTTGCCATAGGACGGGCAATATCACCCACAAACCAATGGGTACGCAGAAATTTCCAACCGGGAATTGAAGGGTATACTCGAGAAAGTTGTAAATCCCTCTAGGAAGGATTGGTCAGTAAGACTAGATGACGCACTTTGGGCATATCGCACTGCATTCAAAACACCCTTAGGTATGTCCCCCTTCCGACTTGTCTATGGCAAAACATGCCATCTACCTGTGGAAATCGAACACAAGGCATATTGGGGAATCATGACCGTGAATATGGATTGGGAAAGTGCCGGACAAAAGCATTTGTTGGACCTCAACGAGATAGAACAATTTCGTGCACTCGCCTATAACAATGCACGAATCTACAAGGAGAAATCAAAGCAATGGCAGGACAAGAAACTATTGCTGCGACAATTCATGCTAGGGCAACTAGTTCTCTTATTCAATTCTCGGCTAATACTTTTCCTGGGAAAGCTGAAATCAAGATGGTCGGGACCATTCAAAGTTGTCAAACCATTCTCTCACGGTGTCCTGATAATCAAGTCCATCACTGACGAACATGAATTCAAAGTTAACGGACAAAGATTGAAGCACTACAACGGTGCCCATGTGGAGCGTAACAAAGAAGTTGACACCTTAGGAGATGCATGAGCATGCTCTCCTTTCGATATATTTTTTTTCTTTCTTTTGAACTATTTTTTTCTTTCTATTATTTTCGGTTATTATTTCTCTTAATTTTTTTTTGGAATTTTTAGGAGATATTTTATTTTTCTTCATTATCTTTAGTTTCCAGGTTTTCTTTTCCACAACAAGACTCACAACCACCATGCTAAGGAAATTCACTGCCGACTACTTGCCACAGCAACCACAACAGAAACTGGTGATGCCCAGACAACAACAATGGCTTCGGCAACTACTGATGCCCATGCAAGTGAACCTGCATCGGCAAACATGGATCAAATCAAAGCAATGCTATTCACGCAGTACCAGCATTCAACCACCGACTGAAAAATGAATCAAGCAAACGGCACGAAAGAAACTTATCACTCGAGGTGACGACCTCTCCGACTAACTCACTGCATTTAGTTTCTTTTAAGTTTTGTTTCACTCATACATGCATTGAGGACAATGCTTCTCTCGAGTTTGGGGGGTGTTGGTTTCTAGTTAGTTTCATTTTTAGTTGCATTCATCATTAGCAATCACATATAGGTTGCATATGTTACTTGCAATGCCTTTAATTGGATTTAATTGCTTAAGACTTGTTGAATATCCAATGATGAATTTTTTCCACTGCACTTAATTGAAAGAACCTTTAATTTTAGGATTACATGAAGAGAACTTAGAATTTTACTATGATGCTGAATTTTTTTTAAACGGTTGCGGCTTGTTGATTGAAAGAAACTTAGTGAACTTAGGTTGCTTAAAATTAGGGTAAATTTAAAATTGAAAATTAAAAGTTAATTTCTTGCTAGAGGTGCCCAAAACTAGCTCTAGTAGTAATTGAACTTTCTTGCTAGAGGTGCCCAAAACTGGCTCTAGTAGTTAATGACATTAAAGAATCGCTAGAGGTGCCCGAAATTGGCTATAGTCGACTAAAATAAAATGAGAAATTGCTTACTTTGCTAGAGGTGCCCGAAATTGGCTCTAGTGAAAATAAAAATAAATGCCCCGGTAATTAAATTGATAAAAGCCTACTGTTCACATAGAATCTTGAAAATCAACTTGTACACAACTACGCACACACATTGTCACGAGCATTATAGTTTTGTTCAGGGTAATTTTTGTGCTATCCAAAAAATTAAAAGGTGATCATACTTTGTGCCACGGTTCCGAGGTTTGAATTCAAGTTTGAAGCATGTCTTTGATGATTAAAGTCTTGGCAGGTAATTGTTAGTTTGCATTGCTTGAGGACAAGCAATAGTTCGAGTTTGGGGGCGTGATAAGTGTTCAAAAGTACTATTTTTATTACCCTTTTTACTCATATTATTGTTAGACTTAAGCTCATATTAGTTGCATAATTAGTCATTCATGCATTAATTCATGTTTCTTTCCACCGTTGAGCTTGAATACATAACTTGGTGATTTTTGTGGAAAAAGATGGTACTTTGGTGTATTTTTATATGTGTGCAGAATCACTTGCCTAAACAAGGCTAGAGCTAGTTTCCAGGGCAATGCATGAAGGAGATGCCGAGCTAGTTGCCAGGGCAATGCATGAAGGAGACGCCGAGCCAGTTGCCAAGGAAATTGTCGACAGAGAATAACGTGATATGGTAGTCGAAATTGATGACTAGACAAGCCCAAGATGATGTGGAGAAAAGCTAAATCCCAAAGGAATTTGATTTCTATGAAGAGATTAAAGAAGAATTAAATTCTAAGAAGATAGGAGAAGTTCTAGAAGGAATATAATTATAATAAAGAATTATATTCTTTAAAGATAATTTAATTCCAACTTAACTTCCTCCTCAAAGAAGGACTTTGACCTAGCCCTATAAATTAGAGGCCATATCGTCAACTTGAGAGTGAGCAAGAGGAAGGAAAATTTCGACAACCCCATAGGGCAAGAAGAGAGAAATTTCGACAAGAGAGCAAGGGGGAGAGAGTTCAATTTCTTCTTCTTTTTCTTTGCTTCCATTAGATTCATGGTTTGGGGATTATTCTTTGTATATCTTTTGAACCCAACCATGAACTAACTTGATTGGTTGGGGTTATTGTGTTTAGTTGTTTTGAGAAACAATTGGATTTTGTTTAGGTAATAAGAGTTTGCACTTTTCTATTCAAGGTTTACTCATTCTTAGCTTTTATTCTTGTTTGCGAGTGAATTGGGAGAGGATCTCATAACTTCATCTATTTATCTAATATCGGGAGAGTTAGATTCAAGAAACGAATGAGTATGGTCTTTATTCAATCTATTGATGGTGAAGATTAATCCGACTTAGGAATAAGTTAAGGATTTCAACGGCTAAGAGGAGCGCAAGATTGGTTGTTGTTCACCCTTGATTCACGCAGGGATGTATTATCAAGGCAAGCACAAGTAGCTAGAGTTTCGACTTATGGATAAGAAGAAACCATTGAAGAACGCTCTGTCGAACCTTGAAGTTGCTGCCCAAACACCCAAGTAGTTACCCAGCTAGTCGCCTAGGCAACCATCGATTAGTTGCCAAGGCAACCCCGCTGTACAAGTTGCCACGACAACTGAGTTGCCCTTGCACTCTTTTACCAAGACGTTTCAATCGGCTATCACACCTGAACTTACGATAACATGGCCTATTTACTCTATTTTAATTTCATCTATTCTTTTAGTTTATTGCTCTTAGTTTAATCGTTAATTAAAACCTCTATTATCAATAGTGTTTTTATTTTCACAGTGCAGTAACTTAAGGAAAGTGGCCCAAACCAATCCCTGTAGAGACGATACTCGATACTCGTATCACTTTATTACTTGCGACGTGTATACTTGCACATTTGCGTAGCACTTATTACATGCAACAATAACAAGACATGGTAGGATTACAAAATAGAAAATAAATAGAGAAGAAAACTCCTTTGTGTGTGAATCCCTTTGGCTCGATCTCTCTCCAAATATGACTCCTCCTTTGTGTTTTTTATACGATCTCTTTAAATAGATGAAGAGTTTGAATGCGTGTAAAATCTATGGGGAATTGATCTCTAACCAACTCAGCAATTGGATTCAAATCTGGAGAATTATCCTATGTGATAATGATAAGAATAAGAGATAATTATTGGGAAAAGAAAGATAAAGTCTATTTAATTGTAAAATAGAATAATTATCCCCTTTTATCTCTCTTTATCTTCTATATTTTTCTGTAGTAAACTCTCATTTAAATCTAAGTCTTTATCCATTGCATTTCAATTTGAATTGGGCCGTTGGAAATCCTAACCGCTTTAATCCCTTTAAAGCCATGGCGGACTTCGGCAATTGGCTCGGCAATTTGTCCTGCACGCGAACAAGAAGAAGAGCAGTATTTTTACACACTTATGCATGAATGACTACAAATGCAACTAAAATGAGCCTAAGTCTAACAATAATGTGAGTAAAAAGGGTAGGAAAATAGTACTTTTACACACTTATCACACCCCCAAACATGAACTAGTGCTTGTCCTCAAGCAATGCAAAACTAACAAGCACCTGCCAAGTCATTTACCAAACATGGACAAGTTGCATACCTGACTTCAATCCTCATAACCAGGGCAACTAGCATTAATTACCTTTGTGACTTTAGGCAAAATATAGAAAGATTACTCAAAATTCAGTATGATGCAGGTGAAGTGTATGTGTAGTCATGCACAAGTTAATCATAGGAGTTCCAAGAAAAACCTTAGTTTTATTAACTTGCCTAGGCAAGCGATCTAACTATAGTTAGTTTTGGGCACCTCTAGTAATTCTTCTTCTTTTTATTTTTATACTACAGACAGTTTCAAGAACCTATAGCATTTGCAAGATCCTTAAGACTAGAGCCAGATGGGCACCTCTAGCTAAGGTTCCTTGTTCATCATTTTTTATTGTTTTTCATCATTTTTTGTTCTAGATCCAGTTTTGGCCACCTCTAGCGTTTTTCTAATATTTCTTGCCTAAGCTTCGCTAGGTTCTCCTAGATTAACAAGTTCTATTAACCTAACTTCGTGAAAATAAATCGTCATCAGATATCACAACAGGTTATTAACAAGCTCAGTTAGGGAAATTGTCATGGCACGTGATGCAAACGATCATGAGAAATGCATGCTAACATAAAGAACATAATATGAAAAACAAGTGAATGCAAATACAACTAATCATGAAACAAACAAAGGCAATCCTCACAAACTCGATAAAAACATTGTCCTCAAAGCTTGCAAAATTAAACAAATAAAAAAGGAAAATGAAATGCAAATGAGTTAATAGAAGAGGTCCTCACCTCGAATTTGTAGTATCCGTGTTTTATTTGTTGGTGCATGTGCTACTTCGCCACATTGGTTGTGAATCTTATACATGCTTACGTTCTCCAATTTCCTTGACTTCCTCAATCGACTCACCCTCCTTCGTGATTTCTTCTGAGATAAAAGCTTTATGCTTCAATGGTTACTTTATTGGCACATTCGTAGGTGGGGACTTTAATGGTGTAGAGGTGGTGTCTAGGGAATCTGAAATATCATAATAAGAATTAGTAAGCTATAGTTTTTTGAATTGGTTCGGTACCTTTGTGCAGTGTAGGGGTTGCCACGACAACGCCCCTCACAGTTGGTCCAGAATTGCCAGCTTCAATTGCCGGGGCAAGTAACTCTACAGGGAACCTCGAAAAAGGTATACTGCAATTTAAATTATCCTCTAATATAATGCGCTAAATGGGTGTTGGTGTAGTGCCACAGAAGCTGATACTCTGTCTCAATCTGCTCCAATCAATTTATTAGTGAGCGTAAGAGTTCTTTTGGGATTGGGGCAGTTGCCATGACATGTTCCTTTGTTGTGACAAGTCTGCTTGTTTGGGTTTCTTTCAACACTCGGGACCAATTTGGAATTTTCAGAAAATATAGGACTAAGTTATGAATTTTTAAAGTCTGGGTCCTAAAGTGTAAATGATGGGAAATGTAGGGATTTAGCTTGAAAATGGTGATTAGAAGCTTAAAGGTGTCCTTAGGGACTAAAATGTGAATATTTTTGGAAGGTTGAAAATCTTTGGAAAAAATGTGAGAAAATATGATTCGAATATGGAAAATTTTATCGGATCAATTTTGGTATATAATGGATAGTTATTTTATTTACTTTCCATTATTGATTATAATATGAATATGTACTTAGGGTTGTTTGTGTTATGTATTTAATATACATACAGATAACAAGGAAACTCAGGATTATTCGAGCTAGAAAGAAAATAACAAAGGTGCCAAGTAAGCTTAGTGAGGCTACAAAGTGTCAAGGTGAGTGCAATTGAATACATGTTATTATATATTGATGTTCATACATTATTGAGATAAATTATCATTATGTTATGTCATGAAACATATACTTGACATATTTGGCATATGCTAGAAATGGAATATAGAGTTGCATGGATCACTTGATATACATGATAATGTTTGGTGAATATTAATTTGGGCATGAATTGCCCAATGTTGCTAAATATATCATATACTGAAGTAAATTTTCCATGAATGCAATTATTTGATGATATAAGCCCAAGTATGATTTAGAGGTATAAAGTATAGTTGGCTAGCCATAGAGTCATAAACAGCTGTATAAATATTCTATTTCACATGTACTCAAGTAAGGTTGGGTACTTAGAGCACTACGGTGCATTATTCATATATACTCGAGCAAGGTCGGGTATATGCATACTCAAACAAGGTTGGGTATACAGGGATGACTCGAGTACTTGATGTACCCTTAAATAAATACTTGGGTCTAAATAAAATAGGAATAGGGTTGAAGCTTGAAAGCTTGTGGATAGAATTGGAAACAATATTGGTAAGAGCTAAATTGTTATCTTGATACCTGTTGCTACAATTGATATGATTTATGTAGACATGTATAGAAATGGTAAGGTGATCACATGCATGGTTATTCATTTATATTTTTATTTATGACATATCACAATTGGTTTTGTTTTATTGCCTCACTAAGTATATACTTAGCGTATATGATTGTCCTGCGTAGGTTTTGACAGAGTTACGAAGGAGGAGTAGCCGAACATCATCTATATTTCAGGAAGTATAGCACTATATTTACAGTAATGACGTCTATCCCTTTTGTTTGGATGAACTAGTTGGCATGTATATATGGCTATGGTTTGTGTAAACTTATAACTAAAACTATGGTTGAACTAGTTACTTAAATGATGTGTATGTTAAACTTGGTGAAGTTCTTTTGATAGTAAGGTATAAAGGCTTAAGTTACTAATGATTTGGTATGCTTATAATATAGAAATATAAATCTGTTCAGAAAGTCTGTAAATGCAGTGTGTTTGAAAAATCAGCATAAATTCTATTATTTGGATTAGAAAGTGAATCTTATTTGTATGAACTATGAATTGAGTCTAATTTATTCTCCAACAAATGGTAATTGATTTCAAGGTCTGTATAAAAAGTTATGAATTTTTTTTCGATGATAGGTCAGAAAACAGGGCAGCAGAATTTTAGAAATTTTCTGCATTGTAACGTGAATTTGGAAAATTGTTTGAATTTTTTTATGATGAATATGAGTCAATAGTTGTTATGGTTGGAAAGCTTAATATGTCTAGTCTAATTAAAATTTTATGAAATGAATTTTGGATGTTGATAAAATTTTATAGATATTTTTATTTGGAGGTAGTGCATGCTGTCAATTTTGTTTATAAGAGTGGAAACTTGTTTAAAGTGTTTTGTGACATTCATCAACTCGTGTTTGGGAATTAATACGGGAAGAGGGTGTTACATGATTGATATCAAAGATTGTTGTGGGACTAATAAAAATGAATTAACAAAGAAAATAGATTATCAATAAAGAGATTGGATCCCATCGGTGTAACTCAACAAACTACCAAATGCAGGAAGGTAAAAATATTAGATGATTTAATCAACAATGAATGTCAAGCTTATTCTACCAACTTTCCTTCAACTTCCAACTATGACTCAAATATGCAATTTTACCACAACTTCCGTTGTTGGCCGAAACTACATATTCTCAAACAAGTGGATCAACTTTCGTTGTAACCACATCTAACTTTCATTGTGATGCTAGTTAATTTAAATTGTCACAGAATCTTCGAATGTCAATGGCTGCATTAAACACTTCCATGCAAGTAGCATTCAAATTCAACAATTGAAACAACAAAGAAAGCTCATAGAATAAATTGAAGTTCAAAATCCAAATCAACTTTTGTTCTTAAGCAAATAAAACAGTAAACCATCAGCATTTAATTACAAAGAAACATGTAAAAATAAACGAAAACCTCTACTCATAGCTTAATTCAGAATGAATCCATACGTTCCCTCTTGCTTCAACATTTGGATCCTTTTTCTTACTAAGGAATCTTCCTCATCTTCACCTCGATTCTCCAAAAATAGCTTAAGTTGCCATGGGAGCAACATTCAAGTAATAAAAGTTGAAGAAGATGGTCATCTAAATTGATCTTTTCCTTTCTATCTCCTCAGAATATTCTTTTTATAGACCAATCTAAGGAGGACACATGTCCTTCACGCGAATTTAGTGAAAGAATGCGTACACAGCCTGTTACAACAGGTGTCGTCATCCTTATTTTTAAAGATTTGGATAGTTTCCAGATACAGCGAAGCATCTAGATACAATAACTAGAGTTATAGAAAATGTAAATAATAAGCTAAATATGCTAAAATAAATGTATGAGACGCTAATGTAGGGAAAAATTAATCAATAAATAAGGAGGAAATGCATACTCTTTGGAGAGCTATCACACCCCAAACTTATGTTTTTTCTTGTCCTCAAGCAAAATAAAAAGTAGCAAGGTTAAGCACAAATTTATGAACATTCTAACTACTTGAATCATCTCAACAATAAATGAATCAATTATATCTGCATGATAGAAGATTGCATCGACAACTCAGGCATAAGAATGAATGAACTTGCAATTTCATTAATGCATAGCATCATGCTTCACATCACATATTTTTTTCTACCTAAACAATAATTATTTAATTATACAATATAATCATATAACATATATTTTATTTATTTATTATTGTTATTTTTAAAACAGTGAGGGATATCATTGTATGCATGCACCCTGCTTTCTTGAGAAGTAAGAAGTTGTGCAACGAACCCCTAGGGAGTACTTTATTGCTTCAACACATACTCATGCAGTGACAACCTTTGGCCAGATTCATTTTTCTAATGCTTGCATTGCCTGTTCCCCCTTAAGCTACTTTCATTATGCACCACATTAGAGTGTTCTTTATTTACACAAAATACGATCCATAAACATAAATAACATTAGCTGAACTAGGCAGATTCATCTAAGATCTAAGAGATGATGCTAGGCATCCATTACTTAAGCACTCAAATCTATTCATGCAGAATTCTAATGCAACATTCCATCACATGTATCCAACCAACTCATAACAATTAACAAAATTAAAGATTTAAGCATCGAATGTAAGAAAAATATTTAAAGAACAAAATGAACCTTGCATTTGTTTTTATAAAAGTTTTTTTTTTGAAATAGGGGTGCATTTTAAATCCCAGGTGTATACCCTCAAACTTAAATATTGCATTGTCCCTAATGCAAAAACATAATACAACGACAATAAACTAAATGCAATTACAATGATCATGCAAATTCAACGACAACACATTTAACAAAAGTAAATTACAACTACATGGGATGCATACCTATAATAATCTAAAAAAACTAACTCAGTCTGGCTCAGGTGTAGAGGAGGTAGCACAATATTTCCTCTTCTTCCCCTTCTTCTCCTCTTTGCCCTTCTTTCTTTGTTTGCCATTCTATTTGGAGCGTTTGTGCTTCTTTTCCTTTTTTTGAGGAGCAATATCAAACTAATCTTTAGTTTGTTACTCTGGTTCGGCATTATCCTCCACCCTTGCAATGGGAAGAAGATGAAATGGCTCTTTGTATACAACCATAGCAAGAGGGTTAACCTCTTGTTTTTCCATTGTAGTGATAGCTTCCACTAGTCTCAATGCATCTCGCTCCATCTAGGGTCTTTCAGGTATTACATCCACAATCTTGGATGTAACAAAAATAACTACAACAACAACATCTTTATCTCTATACTTCTCTTCTTGTATACTCCTATCGTCGTCTTCTTTATCAACATCTTCCACAATCTCTTAATCTTGGGAAAGAATGGTAGGGGTTGCTGTCTTATTAGCAATAAGTGTTTGTGTCTGTTTTGTATCTGCACCATCGTAGTGGTCAAATCAAAGAGGCAGTCTCTAACTATTGGGTATTTTGCTCGAGGCTTCCTTAACATGGATGTTCGTAACAATATTCACATCATTAGGGGAGTTAATATACTTCTCTGGGCTTCTATTGTTTTCTCATTGGAGGATAACTCATAGTTACGAATGATGGGTGGAAATCCCAAAAATCCAAGGATAGCAACTAAAATAGCTTTACTTATTGTGGTAAGAGCATAATTACGTCATGTCTTTGCATACGCATAAGACAAATTTTGTGTGTAGTCTATAGTTTGTACTGTAGCTGCAATCTTTCCCATTGTGCTGGTAACAACATCAATCTTGTCCTCAATTTCCAACATCTTCAGCCAAGCTTCATTGTTCTATGGGAAATCCTCATCACTAGTCTATATTTTTTCCTTATCTGCCCTTAGTGCAGCAACCAACCTCGGTGTCAGCACCTTATTATTTCAAATCATGCCCTCAATGGAAACCTCATTTAGTGGCCCTTTGTTGGTTGTCACCACTTCATTTTCTAGGGGCTTAATCCCCTTTATGCTACATAACTACATAATTAGTAATGGGAAATACATAATCCCTTTCTTCCTCTCAACGTACTCGACAATCTCTCTATGAATAATTTAACCCACATCAATACTTCTTCCCTTAATAATTAAATGTATCAATCATATTCGATCTAACGATAGTATGGTACAGTGAGTAGATGACAACATCCTAGAATTTATAAAATGAAACCAATTTATTACAAGTAAATTTAAAAATTTCTGATACATTGTCTAGTTCCCCGTATTGGTTTGTGACCAACATGCATATGTAATGTATAAATCATTCACCAGCAAGTCGAGCTTTTCATCATCAATGTCTTTAACAAACAGTGAATGCTCATCTTTATTTATTGTAGTGTTTGACACCTTATTAATGATAACAACATTCTAGGGAATAGAGTCTTATCGCACAAAAACAAACTTAATAGAGGTATCATAAAGATTTAATTAAAATTATCTTACCATTGCAGGGCTAAAATTTATTGGATGAGCACAAAAAGTACTATATTTGTGGAGTTTGATGGTTTGTTGAATAAGCTTCCCTGGTTCATGCTATGGAGCAAGCCCTATGCCATTTATCATAGTCCTTTTTAGGAGATTATCTTTGTATCACACTTTTGCCAAGGCTGTTAAAAATACTCCATGGTCAGCATTTTTATCTTTGTATTTGCATTTTCGTAACTCAATGGCTCTTTGTTGAGTTATCCCTAAATTAATCATATTTTTCCTACTAATACCGACGCATAAGTTCTTCAAGAATTGCAGTCACGACTGTCGCCGCATTGGGATGTCGCTGTATAAGCATTGTTTAGATTGCGTCTAGGACTGTCTCTGCATTGACAGCTGCCAAAATGATAAAATCAAATGACATTGGCAAGAAGATAAGATCCAAAGACAATAAGCTGGAAGTTAGTCGCAACAAGTTTTGTCTGGACATAATGTTGGCGTAATGAAACAGTCATTGTCGCCGCATTGATAGCTATCAGTATAAGATCAAAGAATTAAGAGCTGTCCATTAGTACAACTATCTTGTATGTAATTTTATCCATAAAATCTATGAAGGACACCTAAGTGGAGCTTTCTCCTTGGTTTTGGAGCTTTCTCTTGATGGTTATGGTGGCTTAAAGCTTCCATGGGGAAACCTAAGTGAATCTGATGCAGAATTAGGTAGCCACAATGAGTGCGAGGCAAGAGGAAGCATCAAAGAGCAATCGAGTAAACTAGGAATAGCTTTCCTCATTCAGTTATTAATGTTTCTTTTGTTTAAATACCGATGATTATGGTTTAATTTCATTTTGGATGGAAATACTTTATGAATGTTGAATGAATGTTTATCTTATTAATCTTTTCCTCTATATTTTGATCTTTGGGTTTGAATTTTTTTATGCACAAAAGTGTTTATTGCAGTCACTTTCAGTGAAAGCTGCAATAACTGTTCAAGTTAACAATCATGACAACAATAGTTGCATGGGAGTACAATGAAAGTTGACTAAATTGTTCTTGTCTTTTCTTATTTAGCCATCACTAGAAGGTGTGATGAGTGGGCTCATATAAGTCTTTGATTAAGGGTCGAAGTTGAGATTGGTAAGATATTCATGTGCGTTATTGCATAGATAATCATATTTTCTTTTGTTTCTTTCTAGCATTTATTATTCTTTTGATGAATCGCTGAGGGAACCTCATTTTCATCATTATATTGTTTCTGTTTTACTTTTAGTACATTGCTTCGACATTACCTATATCATTTACCTTTCATTGCTTTGACATTACCTATCACATTTACTGTATTTTTCTTACTTATTACAACATTTGTAGACATCCGAACAAACGCCCTCATGGGATCGATATGTAACACCCCAAATTTGGGCTTAGGAGTTAGCTAGGTAGATTAGACGGTGCAAATGAACCATATTAGACGGTTCAGTCTAGTTTTGAGAAGTAAACTTGAATAAATGGTTTTTAGCTAAAATAAAATATGCAAAAATAATCTAAAATGTTTAATTAATATATTGAACATAATTGAGATGTCAGTTTGATGAAATAAATTCAGATTAAATGACATTTTGGTTTGGTGTCCAAAATGTAAAGGTTTTAAAACTAATTTGGTAACAAATCGTAAAAGGGTTAAAACTTATAACCCAGACGAAATAAACTTAGAAAACGGTCCTTTTTTCTTTTATCTTATCTAAATGCATGTTTATGTCCTAAGGTGTTCATGCTGATTATGGTGAAAATTACAACTCAATTGGGTGTCGAATTGATATCCAATTGTGTGAATTCACGTTATAAGGACTAAAACATAATTTCAAATAATTAAGGGGACCTCCTTGAAATTAAAGTTACCCATCCTTAATTAGTCATATTTAATATAAGAAAGTTAAATTTCAACGTAAAATAACCATATATTCATATTTAATTGCATGATCAAGAAACAGGGACTAAATTGTAAATAATCAAACTTCAAAAAGCATTTTAACTGAAATACATAGACGAGTATCGGTACACTGCATCCCCGTATTGATACGGGCTCAAATTTTAAAGCCGTACTGATACGATCCTAAAGCATTTTGGTACGAGTATGCAATGTTCAAAAATGGGAATTCTAGTAGCCAAAAGGCGTACCAGAACGGTTGTCTGTGTACCGAAACCAAGCTAAATTTTTAGCATCGTGTACCAATACAGTCCCTAGGCGTATCGGTACGCCAAGGAAATTTTGCCTAGATTGCCCAGAAAATGGTCCATTTTTTGTTTTATCTTATCTAAATGCAAATTTAAGCCCTAAGGTGATCATGCTGACTATAGTGAAAATTACAACATAATCGGGCGTCGATTTGACACCTAATTGTTTGAAACAACATTTTAGGGACCAAATTGTAAATTCAAATAATTAAGAGGACTTTATTGAAATTAGAGTTACCAACCTTTAATTAGTCATATTTCATACAATCAGGTTAAATTTCAACTTAAAATAATTGTAACCCTCTTGGCCCGGTCTAGTCACAAGACCAACCGAGCATGCTTCATTAGGGTTTGTCAAGACAAACCCAAAAAGATTTTCATTGAAAATGGTCCATTTTTTCTTTTATTTTATCTAAATGCATATTTAAGTCCTAAAGTGAACATGCTGATTATGGTGAAAGTTTCAACTTAATCGGGCGTCGTTTTGACATCCAATTGTTCAAATTCATATTTGAGGGACCAATACATAATTTCATATATTTAAGAGGACATTCATGAAATTGAAGTTACCAATCCTTAATTAGTCATATTTCATACATTCAGGTTAAACCCAAACTTAAAATAACCATCTAAACTCATTTAATTGCATAATTCCAAAATAGGGACTAAATTGCAAAGAATACAAACTTCAGAAGGCATCTTAACTGAAATAACGACTGACGTACCGGTACGGTCACTTACCGTATCGCAACGGGCTCAGAATCCAAAGGCGTATCGATACAGTCCTCAAACGTATCGGTATAGTTATGTGTTTTTTAAAAATCTTGAATTCAAGTAGCTAAAGGGCGTACTGATATGGTTACCCGTGTACCGACACCAGGCTTATTTTCCAGCTACGCGTACCGATACGGTTACCAGTCATATTGATACGCCTAGGTAATTTTTCCCAATTGATCCGAGATAGGTCCCCGCGTACCGATCCCTGAGGACTTGTACCAGTATGAACAGACCTGTAATGACCTCTAGGTCCAACATATGACACTTTGGCACAATATAACATACTCCAAACAATATCTATATCTAATCATCATACAACTTCACAAAACATCAATTTCTCAAACATAGCAACAAGTAGAAGATTATACGCAACATCTTGAATTCAAACATCACTCGTAAAAGCATGGTTTCAACCTAAGCATGTATATGGTCTCCCAGCCCCACAAAATCAAACATTAAGCATCGTACAAGTCCACAACATCAAACCAAACTTATAAAAACATGGAGTATCCAAAATAAACCTCCAAAAAACAATTTGGTCACATTGCCTCTTATTACTACTTAGCATTTATAAAACCATACTTTGAAATTTTCTTAACCCTTGGATCTCCTCTTGCGCACTTGCTGTCTGAGAAGGCCTATTTCTCTGCATTGACGAGAAAGGAGAGCGTAAGCTATAAACTTTGTGAGGGAATCTCAAAAACGCTCATCAATGCAATTAAAATCATTTTAATTCAAATCAAGTGTATGTGTCTCTTGGCAAAATCATCTCATACTTCTATAATCTATTTCAAATGCACATTTAAATCATTTGCAACACATGTATCATGAATTTCTATCATAAACCTCAATTTAAGCTTCATATGCCCAAATATCTAAATAGCAAGCTTAAAGAGCATCTCATGTATAAACCATATTATACAAAACATAATCCAATTCTCATGATACATCATCTCATATATTGGCATTCAAGTGACTCAAAACAAGTTTCATTCTATTTTATCAAAACTACATCGGATACACGGATTTCCCAAGTGGTTCCTTCGACCACTTCACATACGTCCTCAAACTGGAGTAGCCCTCAACGGTTATAACGTATAAATCCACTAGCGGGAGAATTGGCACACTCTTGACCCCTCGACCGCTGTTGTTCTCATGGTGGAGCATGGAACACTCTTGACCCCTCGACACACATGAAGTGACTTATTATAGTGCATTTTAAACCCTATGGCTAGCCAACTATATCCGATAACATTTTACCTCAGCCACTTGCAAATATACTCAATAATAACCTCATTAACTTACTATTTTACATATGCATCATTTCAAACCATTTTCTCATACATTAAAGCATGTATTCTAGCATTCTCAAATACTTTCATAATTCATTTGCTATGATCAAATCTCTTCATGTATAAACATTTGCAACCTCTTTCATTTATAAAACATGCATATAACAGTAAGTAACCAAATCTATAAACATGTGCATGAGATTGTATTTTATCGAAAACGAGAGAGAGCTCAATCAATACTTACTTCCGATCTTAGGTAAGTGTTTCAAACTTTATCTAAACTTCTAACAACCATTTTCAAACCTTTTAAAAGCAGTAAATCGCATTTCCACTCACCGACAACCAAACGATCCACTCGTTGATACACAATCAAGCTTCTGAAGCTTTCGCGCACTCTCCAAAAGCTAAAGGATTCAACTCCCCTGCTTTACCCAATCAAAAACAGAGGATTCAAGCACATCCCTGCATCTCAAATTTCCAACAACCATCAAACGCAACTTCGTATTACAATAAACCATCAAACACCTCTCTAAAACAACCGAAATCATCACCAAAACTCATCTAAATAAAGCCCAGCCAAAACTTATTGATTCTAATATATTAAAAACATCAATTAACATCCAAAAACATCTTGATTACGTACTTATACCTCCAACACCTCTATAGCACTAAGATCACACCAAAATCTAACTATATGCAAACTAGAAAACTAGCAATTCACATAGTTTCGCGATTCCCTTAATTAAACACTTCCTTCAACATTGAAACACATCTTAATATAGATCTAAATCAATTAGATTCAACACAAAACAAATCCAAAACAATTTTTAACAAATTTCCACATAAAACTCAATTTAATTACTCAATCCATGTTTAAATCATAATTCCACAACATAAATCGGTTGTAAAGGATCAAGAACTTGTGAATTTCAATAAAGAACACTTAATTAGAGGAGAGAAATGAAAATCACCTCTAATTGTTGATTTCTCCCTTAATTGGCAAAGATTGGTTGAAATCCAAGTAGATTTTGTTGCAAGAATCAAAGGAAATCAAAACATATTGATTCCTGGAAATTTTGAAAAGATTTTGATAGTTTGGCTGTTGAGAAAGTTGAGAGAAAAGTGATATCAAAGTTAGTTTCGTAAGAAAAGTGATTTTGTAAAATTAAAATCCTTTTATTAAATCAATTTCCTTTTAATATTAAAAAAAACAATTAGAGGACTTTAAACTAGCCTAAATTAAAGGAAAAATCTGGTGGAAATTTTTGGTCAAATAGCTCCTTAAAAATTATAAGTTTTGACCCTTTTACGATTTAGTCACCAAAAACTATTTTGAAAACATTTAATTTTAGTCACTAAACCAAAATGTCCCAAAATCAGACTTAATTTCTTTAAATTGAATTTAACAAAATACTTAAAATATTAATTAAGTATTTTCTATCATTTTCCCATTTTATTTTAGCTAAAAGCATTTTATTAGAATTAAATTCCCGAAACTAACCCGAATTTCCTAACACGGTTCACCCGAACTGTCTAACCGATCCGATTAACTTCTAGCCCCAATTTCAGGGCATTACAACTCTCCCCCTCTTAAGAAATTTCATGCTCAAAATTTACCTGACAAAAAAAGGTGAGGAAACTGCTTCAACATGTCCTCATTGCTTTCCTAGGTGGCTTCCTCGACACCTCGATGTCACCACAACACCTTCACTAACTCTATGGTCTTTCCACGAAGTACCTTGCTGCCTAAATCCAGAATTCTCACCGGCTCCTCATCATAAGACAAATCTGGATTCAACTCAATCTCCTCAGCAGGCATAACATGAGAAGGATCCGATCTATACTCTGAAGCAACGATACATGGAAAACATCATGTATCTTCTTCAATTCTACAGGCAACCACAATCTATATGCATCTGGACCAACACGCTTCAAAACCTCATATAGCCCAATAAGCCTAGGACTTAACTTGCCCTTTTGTCCAAACTCATCACCTTCTTCCAAGGCAAAACCTTCAGGAACACGCGATCACCAACCGCATACTCAATCTCCCCTCGCTTTAAGTCAACATATGATTTTTGCTGATCTAAAGCTGCCTTCAATCGATCACTTATAAGCTTCACTTTCTCATTGGTATCCTTCAACACATCCGACAAGGAATCATACTTTTCTCCTGCCTCCGCCCAACGAAGTGGCGTGCAACACCTTCTACCATACAAAGCCTCATACGGTGCCACCTGGATACTAGCCTGATAACTATTGTTATAGGCAAACTATACTAACGGTATCGGCTTCTCCCAAGACCCTTGGAAATCAAGGATGCAACACTGCAACATATCCTCCAACACTTGGATAAAGCATTTAGACTGACATCCGTTTGATGATGGTATAAAATACTAAAGTTTAATTGCGTACCCAAAACCTTATGCAAACTCTCCCAAAACCTTGCTGTAAAATGCAGATATCTATCCGACATATTAGACTTTGGCACCCCGTGCTATCGCATGATCTCAGCAATATACAACTCCACCAACTTGTCCAAAGTACATGTTGTATGCACAACCAGAAAATGTGCACACTTCATAAACCTATCCACAGTCACCCACACAGAATTCTTCTTTGATGGCATCAAAGGCAAACCTGACAAGAAATCCATGGTAATTCTCTCTCACTTCCATTTCGGAATCCTCAACAGTTGCAACAACGCTGAAGGAAACTGATGCTCAGCATTAATGTGCTGACAAACCATACAACGAGCAACAAAATATGCTACATCCTTTTTCAAACCAATCCAGAAATAATTCTTCTTCAAGACCTGATACATCTTCGTACTCCCATGATGTATAGCAGAATGACTCGAATGTGCCTTATCTAAGATAGTATGCCTCAACTCTTCATCTTTCGGCACCACCACCTGATCCTTATAGCACAAAACACATCCATCACTGAAACAAAAATTCATTTGATTGTCATCCATAATATCCTTAACATGTGGTACCAAGGAATCATCATACAGTTGCTTCTCCTTGATCAATTGAAACAACGATGGCTTTACTTGTAACTCAGCCAACAAACCACCATCATGTGTTACACTCAACCTAGCAATCATCACCCTCAACTCAACTGCAGCCTTCCTACTCAAGGCATTAGCTACAACAATAGCCTTTCTCGGATAATACTCAATTGTTAAATCATAATCCTTTAGAAACTCTAGCCATCTTCATTGCCTAAGATTCAACTCCTTTTGCGACATCAGATATTTTAAGTTCTTGTGATCCGTATACACAATACACTTCTCACCATAAAGATAATGTCGCAAAATCTTCAGCGCAAACACCATTGCAGCCAAATCAATATCGTGTGTAGGGTTGTTGCGTTCGTGCACCTCCAATTGTCTAGATGCATAAGCTACAACCCCTCCTTCTTGCATCAACCACACCCCAAACCAACGTAGGATGCATCGCTATACACCACAAACTCCTTCCCTGACTCATGTTGAATCAAGATTGGAGCTTGCGTCAAAGCTTCCTTAAATTTATTAAAAGCTTGTTGTCTACCCTCCGTCCACTCAAAATTCACATCATTTTGTAACAACTTCGTCAAAGGAGCAGCAATCCTTGAAAATCCATCCACAAAGCATCGATAATATCTTGCGAATCCTAGGAAACTATGAACCTCCAACACCGACTTTGGTTGTTTCCAATTCACAATGGCTTTAATTTTGTGCAGATCTACGCGAATACCCTCGACCGAAATAACATGACCAAGAAAAACCACCTGCTTGATCCAAAACTCACACTTACTCATCTTAGCATAATGCTTATTATCCAACAAAACTTGCAACATAATTCGTAGATATCGATCATGATCTTTCTCGGTACAGGAGTACACAAGAATGTCATCGATGAACACTACCACAAATTGATCCATGAATTCATGGAACACCCGATTTATCATATCCATGAATTCTGTCAGTGCATTTGTCAACCCAAATGGTATCACTAAGAACTCATAATGCCCATAACACGTACGAAGAGTTGTCATCGGCATATCTTTATTCTTCACCTTTAACTGGTAATACCCAGACCTTAGATCAATCTTAGAAAACACTGTAGCATCTCGAAACTGATCAAAAAAATCATCAATACTCATTAAAGGACACTTGTTCTTAATCGTCAACTTGTTTAGTTGTCGATAATCAATACACATTCTCATCGTGCCATATTTCTTTTTCACAAAAAACACCGGTGCTCCCCACGGTGACACACTTGGCCGAATAAAACCATGATCCAAGAACTCCTACAACTGTGTCTTCAACTTCTTCGGTGCCTTGCGATACGGTGCAATCGACACTGGAGCTGTATCCGCATGCATCTCAATATAAAATTCCGCCTCCCTATCCAGCAACAAACCAAGCAATCTTCCGAAAATAGTATTGCAAAGTCACAAACCGTGTGAATATCCTGGGCACACACTTTTTTCATCTTAGGATTCATAACATAAGCTAGGTATGCTTGACCCCTAGCTTCCATCATCTTTCGCGCTTCTAAGGCTGAAACAACGTTGGACAAGAATTTGACATTCTCACCAACAACCACCACTTTCCAATCTTCAGCAAGTTTCAGCGAAACTCCCTTGGTCTCAAAATCAACTACAGCCCTATGTTTCAACAACCAATCCATCCCCAAAATCACATCGAAATCGTGAAACGGTAACTACATCAAGTCAACCATAAACACATGCCTTTGAACCATTACTATTGTCTCACCAAAGGAACATGATACCCTCATACCATTATCTAACGCCTCTACAAGTATATCAAGCAAGCAAGCATATTTGTGCAAGATGTAAGCATGTGCAGAACCGAAATCTATCGAAGATAACAATGGTAGGGATTGCAAAGTAAATGTACCTACAATCACATCGGTATCATTCCTTCCTACACGGTGTGCAAAAACCCTCTTCGATCAACCTCCTCAAACTAAACCGCTACGGTATGAGCCACCACTCTCCGACCATCCTCCACACGCTGAAAATGTCCATAGTCGCACCCATAGCCTCTCTGTGTAATATCCCAATTTTTGGCCAATGACCGAAATGTAAATTTTGAAAGTTTTAGGGTTGAAAGTATAAACTTTGGAAAAATTTGGGGACTAAAGTGTAAATTTCCCCAACAAGTGATTTTATTCAGTATAAGGGTGCTTATGATCAAAATAAGAACCTTGATATTAGTTTTGAGAATTAAGATACAGTAGAAGGTACCGAATTTGGATGGGTGACCTTCGAGAAGTTTCCATAAAAGTGTTTCTGATCAATAATTTGGACTCAGTACGAGTAAAGAATATTCATATGGATTTCAAATAAAGGATTTCTACAAGAAACCTTATGCTATGAAGATTTTCAATAATTATCAGAATAATAGACTGAGTTAAGAAAATATAGTCCATCTTTATGAAAGGAATTTTTTTTAAGGTTTAAAAGTATCATGCGATAGATAGTGAGTTGAATTGGGTACTTTCAAAGTTTGGTAAAAATCTGAGGAAAATTGAAATGCGAATTGAAGTTTAGTGACCAAAATGGAAATTTTGAAAGTTTTGTGGCTAAAGTATAAACTTTGGAAAAGTTTAGGGACCAAAGTGTAATTTTCAAAAGTTATGTAATCTAACCCCGTAAATGAACAGTTCACCCCCAAGAGTGACACTTTCGTGTTACCCAGATTTTTCGTACGAGGCTTATGTTAGTGGCTATAAAGCTTTAAAGTTTAAAGGAAGAACATTTGGAAATCGTATTGAGTGAAATTTGAATATTTGGATCGAATAAATGCCATAAATAAAAATCTAAGATATTTTGGGACAATTTCGGTTAGATGGGAACCAATTTGGTTCAATTTTAATGGAATGGCAAATTTCAAGACTTGCTGTAAATAAAGTCTAGTTGGAGGGCAAATTTGACATTTGCCATAGATAGCATTTTTTAAATATTTTGAAACTTTAAGGGCAATTTTGAAAAGCCAATTAAACATGGATTTCATCTTGACCATTGAGTTTTGATGAGATTAAGTCTTGGTCATTGGATAAAAAGGGCAAAATGGTAATTTCACTAGTTAAAAGAATTAAAAATTCATTTAATTCCTAAATATGTGGTATTAATTAATAGAGGAGAAAAACATATTTTCTCATCTATTTGGGCATTTCGAAACACAAGAAAAGAAAGGGGAAAAGGGTTTTTCAAATTTCAAGTCCAAAATTTAAGGATCAAGACTAGTTTTCAAGCAAAATTGATTGAGGTAAATTATTCTACACTTGATTCTCTTTATTTTGATAGAATTTTTGCATGATAGAAGTCAAGTTGGTTCATGTTATGGATGAATATTGACTATGGAAATGGTACTTATGATGAAATTAAAGTAGTAGTTAGTTGAATTGATGATTTAGACATGAAATCAAGCTTGAATTTGGATTAATATCTTGTTTGAGGTTATAAACCCTAAACCTAAAAATAGGGGATTTTGATTAGGAAATCAAATTGAAGATTATATTGAATGAATTATGATGTTGGAAGCTTAATTTTGATGTTAGACTAAATAATTTCCCCAAGTTGAATTTTAGGGACCATTTCGAATTGAATGAGAAATTAGGGGAAATTATTGAAATTTAATCCTAGCAATTGGAATTGATGAATTATGGTGAAATTAGCTTGAATTGATAATTAGGGACCAAATTAAAATTTTTGGAAGTTGGGAGACCATTTTGACATATGAAGAAAGTTAGGGAACCTTTTTGTCAATTCATAAAAATTAAAGGATTGGTCTTGAATTTATGAATTCTTAATGGATTTGATGATTCAAGTGTGAAATGAAGTTAAAAGGATTGAAATGATAAGAAAGGAAAGTTTAGGGACCTTTTTTAAAATAGAATTTTTGTGAAGATTAAATTGATAAAGATTTGAAATTAGTGAAAATTTTCTAGAAATGCTAGAAATGAGTAAATATTTGGTTTGTACATGAATTAAATATACAAATATAAAAGTGGCCACTAAAATTTTCTTTTTATAAAGTTTAAGGACTAAAAGGATATTAGCCCAAAATCAAGAGATAGTATTGGAAATTGTTCAAATTAAGCTTGAACAATTGTTTTAATGTCCAAAATGGTCATTAAGGACCATAATGAACATTTGATAAATATAAGTAGAAAAGTAAGGAGAAGTTAGTATAAAAAGTTGAAATTACTTATGGAAACTGTGTAAAAAGTGGATTTCTGACAGTGAGTTTGAAAATTTACCAAAAAGTTTAGAAAAATGGTTAAATAGTGAATTTTATACTGAAATAAAGACGTGTTTGTCTTGTTTCGTTTCCAACAGACGGAAACTGATTTCAAGTTCCTAGTCAAAAGATATGAATTTTTAGGTGACGAAAGGTCAAAAAAATAGTATATGGGTGAAAAGCTTATTGAATCTAGTTTATTTTAGAACAAACGGAATCGAATTCTGAGTTTTAGATTATTTCATAGAAAGAAATCTTTGAAGGTGGTACAAAACTGTCGGGAAATTGAAATTTAGATATTTTGCATCTAATGTTGGTTAACAAGTTTAGAAAAAAAATTTTGAAGTCTGAAATGGTTTTTAAGGACCAAAATGAGTTTTTTGACAGTATAAGGATGGAAGGAAATGTATAGAAATTTGTATGTTGAATGATTCGATACTTTGATTAAAATATCGTTAGAAATGAATCTAACAAATGGTATTTATATTCATATGGTTAATAATGTTGAATACGAATCAAAGAGGATTCGAGGTGTTATGAGGGGAATGATTAAGTAAGTCTTAGTGAGGCAAACTGTTACATGGCCTAGGTGAGTGCATTTATGTGTTTCAAAAGGTAATTAGGAAAACTTGTGAATAATCGACCTTAATTTAAAAATAGCATTGCACTCTCTATATATATATTGAGCTAATGCATGTTACAATATACATATAGAATATGTAATGTGAATTGCTAACCTAAGAAATGATGATGAAATATGGTCTCCATGAACATTTACGATGAAGCATGAGATATGAAATGTTTATATATATGATCGATTATGGTGATTAATTGATAATGAAATAAATGCCCAAGTATTGTGTATGAGAGTCCATGGTATAGTTGGCAAGCTTGACAGAGTACAAGGTACGAACTACTATTTGCATAAATGACGATGCATTATGTTTACATGAATAGTGACAAGTTTAGAATGAAACAAGTAGACACCTTGGGTGTCGATAGCACTAAAGAGGTGAGAATATAAGGAGTAAAAAGCGTCTTTTATGAGGAGCAAAGAGCGTCCTCGAGTACGTACTCAAGTATTTAAGGCTATGGAGTCTTAACAGACTTTTCAGGCAGTATAGCACTACGGTGCAATATTTAAGGCTATGGAGTCTTAACGGACTTTTCAACCAGTATAGCACTATGGTGCAGTATTTAAGGCTATGGAGTCTTAACAGACTTTTTAGCCAGTTAAGTATTACAGTGCAATATCTAAGGCTATGGAGTCGTATCGGACTTTTCAGCCAGTAACGAAGGCTATGGGGTTAAAATGAACCGTTCAGCCAGTAACACTGCAAGATGATTATATGAAATATATGAATATACAAATGATTGCATGCTAAAAGCATAACTATGATTAAAGCATATATTATGCGAATAATTACATGATGAAGGCATGTACATGATAGAGAATATGATACCATGATATATGATTTACATGATAAAGATGATTACATGATAAAAGTATGATCATGATTGATTATATATTATGCAAATGATTGCATAATGAAAACATGTCCATGATGGAGAAAATACTATGCAATTGGATACATGATTCATATGACATATGGTATATGGTTTCCATGATAGAGATAATACATGATAGAAATGCTACATGATAGAGATGATACATGATATGATAACATTATGACATACTTGCCATGTTATAGAGAAAATATGATGCACTTTTATATGACATACTATACTGTATCACTTCATGTTTAAAATAAATAAGTTTAACTGCTTCACTAAGTTTGTACTTAGCGTGTGTCTTATGTCATACGTAGGTTCTATGCAATTGTCTAGCGAGGAGCAGCAGAAAATTGGGAAAAATCAAGTTACTACAGTAAGTACATCTTTACCATAATTTGATAAGCTAGTGGGCATGTAGTATTTTTAACGATGAATTTTTTATAAGTTTAAGTTTACAAAGTATTTATACATTTTTATGGAAGTATGGATTTAAAGAAATGATCTGCTATGGGTAGTTATGGATTTTGACATAATTAAATGTTGTTTAACCCTAATCGAGTAAAAAAATCAAGTCAAGTTTTCCTTAACAACTCTGTAACATCTTTAGTGTATATTCGGTTTACGAGTATACGTTAAGGGTGTTACACTCTATGGCACAGCACCAGGTGCAAGAGCCTGACCTTCCATGGCTAACTGCAGACAATCTTTCCTGATATGATCCCGTGATCCATAGCTCGAACAAGTGCCAAGAGTACCCAACACTCCCCTGTGTGTCACCTACCACATCCCCCATACTCAGGCGTTCGAGCAAAGATATTCTGAATAGGCTGTCCACTCCCAACATTACTCCCTCCACGTATCTAATCCGAACAATACCTCTTATCTCTATGCTTCTTGTATGGATCTCTACCAACATCCGATTCATCATTATTTTTTCCTGCAAAATAACTCTCAAAATGAGCTGACAACCCCAAATTCTATTCCATGTCCTTAGCTAGGAAACTAGGACATCAAACTCTGTATAGTTCGTAGCTAAAATGTTTGTCTTCACTTCCTTGACCAACCCATATCAGAATTTGTCACATCATTGTCGCTCATCAGGAACCAGTTCAGGAGCATACTGGGTCAACAGGACAAACTGAATCTCATACTCTAAAATAGACATGTTCCCCTGTTCTAAAGCTATAAACTTCCTCTTCTTCTCATCCTAATATCGAGATCCCAAGTACTTTTTTTGGAAGGTAGCACAAAAAAATTCCCATGTCATACCTGTAGGTGCCAAACCTACTATAGTAGTTATCCACCAACTGTAAGCATCACCCTGAAGCAACGACACGATACAACCTAACTTGTGGATGTCTGTACACTCCATATGGCCAAGGGTCCTCTCCGTAATAGCAAACCATTCCTCAAATTCTTCAGGAGCCAAACCTCTAAACTCAGTATCACCGAAGCTACGCAGACGCTCCAAAGGTAGCCAGTATTAATAGCTACATGCACCGGTGCAGGTACTTGCACTCCAGCTATGGTCGCCTGGAAAACTCCCGTCATCGCTTGGATTAATTGTGTCATACCATGGAAAATAGGGCCTTGTGGTACTTGAGGCGCACCACCCTCAACTTCAGCACCAGCAGGGGGAATCAGTGGAGGAGGAGGAAACTCATCATCTTGTCTATCTACTACACTCCCCATATGAGCTCTAGTCTCTCGTCTCGGTCTCATACGCAAAAATATGAGTCTAAAACATGATAATGCAATAAAACAAAATAGTCATGCTAGCTTGCAGCAAGAATCCAAGTTTCACTTGTTTAAAAACAAAATCTTTTAACTCTAGTAGTAATAAGGCAATGTGTCCCCAAGCTAAACAACCAAACATTTCTTATATCGAACACAATCTCACAAATTCAAACACCGTGCATGTCAATCAACATATTCATGTAATAACAATCAAACAAACAACCATAACCTACCTCCCAACAATCATAACTTGGATCTGATACCAGCAAATGTAAGCTCCCTTGGCTTGGTCTAGTTGCAAGACCGAACCGAGCAGCAACATTAGGGTTTATATAGACAAACCCAAAAGATTTACATTGAAAATAGTCTATTTTTTCCCTATATTTTATCTAAATACATATTTAAGCCCTAAAGTGATCATGCTGGTTATGGTGAAAGTTTCAACTCAATCGGGCGTTGTTTCGACATCCAATTGTTTAAATTCGTATTTTAGGAACTAATACGTGATTTTAGATACTTAAGAGGACATTCATGAAATTGAAGTTACCAATCCTTAATTAGCCATATTTTATTCACTCAGGTTAAACCTCAACATAAAATAACCATCCAAAGTCATTTAATTGCATAATTACGAAACAGGGACTAAATTGCAAAGAATACAAACTTCAGAAGGCATCTTATCTGAAATAACAACTGGCGTACCGGTACGGTCACTTTTCGTATCGCAACGGGTTCAAAATGCAAAGGCATACCGATACAGTTCTCAAGAGTATCGGTACGGGTATGTGTTTTCAAAAATCTTGAATTCAAGTACGTAAAAGGCAAACCGATATGTTTGCCCGTGTACTGACACCTGGCTTATTTTCTAGCTACGCATACCGATACGGTTACCAGGTGTATCAATATGCCTAGGTAATTTTGCCCAAATTGAGCTGAGATAGGACCCCGCGTACTGATCCTTTAATACCCGTACCGGTACGGGCAGACCTATAATGACCTCTAGGTCCAACATATGACACTTTGGCTCAATCTAACATACTCCAAACAATATCTAATCATCATACAACTTCACAAACATCAATTATTTAAACATAGCAGCAAGGTAGAAGATTATACGCAACATCTCAAATTCAAACATCACTCCTAAAGGCATAGTTTCTACCCAAGCGTGCATATGGCCTCCCAACCACTTAGAATCAAACATTAAGCATCATACAAGTCCACAACATCAAACCAAACTTATAAACAGGGAGTATATAAAATAAACCTCCAAAAAACAATTTGGTTACATTGCCTCCTATTACTATTTAGCATTTATAAAACCATACTTTGAAATTGTCTTAACCCTTGTATCTCCTCTCGCGCACTTGCTGTCCGAGAAGGCCTATTTCTATGCATTGATGAGAAAAGAGACCATATGCTATAAGCTTAGTGAGGGAATCTCACAAACACTCATCAATGCAATTAAAATCATTTTAATTCAAATCAAGTGTATGTGTCTATTGGCAAAATCATCTCATGCTTCTATAATCTCTTTCAAATGCACATTTAAATCATTTGCAACACATGTATCATGGATTTCTATCATAAACCTTAATTTAAGCTTCATATGCCAAAATCTCTAAATTGCAAGCTTAAAGAGCATCTCATGTATAAACCATATTATACAAAACATAATCCATTTCTCATGATACATCATCTCATAAATTGGCATTCAAGACACTCAAAACAAGTTTCATTCTATTTTATCAAAACCACATCAGATACATGGATTTCCCAAGTGTTTCCTTCGACCACTTCACATACGTCCTCGAACTTAGGGGTGTATACGGTTCGGTTTCGGTTTAATTCGGTAAGCTATTATAGTAACCATCGGTTTTCGGTTTGATTAACCTCAGTTTTTAGTTTTTCCATATTAACGTTACTTTTTGAAATTTTGTATTTTATTTTGACAAAATAGCTTTATTTGATGACTTTTAAACATTAAAAAGTTAGAGTTTTAAATTATTTTTCATAAATATTTACTAAAAACTTAATTTTTTAAGTAATAAATAATAATTAAAAATACATCTATAGTATTGTAAGTATAAAATATTTATTTTTACATTATAAAATAACTATAAATTAAATAAAAAATCAATTTCGGTTCGATGCTGTTAACCAGAGTTCGTAAACTTATGAACCATAAACCGTTCAAACGCCTCGGTTCAGATCAGTTTTCAGTTTTGCGGTTAACCATGCCTTTATAATACATCATTGCATGAATCAAGGGTGAACAACAACCAATCTTGCGCTCCTTTTAGCCGTTGAAATCCTTAGCATATTCCTAAACTGTATTAATCTTCACCATCAATAGATTGAATAAAGACCATACTCATTCGTTTCTTGAATCTAACTCTCCTGATATTAGATAAATAGATGAAGTTACGAGATCCTCTCTCAATTCACTCATAAACAAGAATAAGAACCAAGAATGAGTAAACCTTGAATTGAAAGTGCAAACTCTTATTACCTAAACAAAATCCAATTGTTTCGCAACCACAAAAACACAATAACCCCAACCAATCAAGTTAGTTCATGTTTGGGTTCAAAAGATATACAAAGAATAATCCTCAAACCATGAATCTAATGGAAGCAAAGAAGAATAAGAAGAAATCAAACTCTCCCCCTTGCTCTCTTATCGAAATCTCTCCCTTCTTGCCCCTTTGGAGTTTGTCGAAATTTCTTTATTCTCCTTGCTCAACTCTCTTTGACGTCTTGGTCCTTTAAATAGGAGATGGCTAGGTCAAAATCCTTCTTGAGGAGGAAGTTAAGTTGGAATTATATATATTTAAAGAATATAATTCTTTATTATATTTAAATTCCTTCTAGAACTTCTCCTATCTTTTTGAGATTTAATTTCTCTTTAACCTCTTCATGGAAATCAAACTCCTTTGGGATTTAACTTTGCTCCACGTCATCTTGGGCTTATCTAGTCATCAATTTCGACTACCATATCACCTTCATGCATTGCCCTGGCAATTTCGACTAGTCATCAATTTAACTAGTTCGGCATCTTCTTCATGCATTGCCCTGGCAACTAGTTCTAGCCTTGTTTAGGCAACTGATTCTGCACACACACGCAAAAACACACCAAAGTAGTATCTTTTGCCACAAAATTGAGCAAAATATGAAATCAAGCTTGTCCACCAAGGAAACGATGAAAACATGCATGAATGACTAATAATGCAACTAATATGAGCCTAAGTCTAACAATAATATGAGTAAAAGGGATAATAAAAATAGTACTTTTGAACACTCATCAGATGGCTTCACTTGCAACTTAGTCAATAAACCACCATCGCGTGTTACACTCAACCAAGAAAACATCACCCTCAACTCAACCGCAACCTTTCTACTCAAGGCATCGGCTACAACATTTACCCTTCTCAAATGATACTCTATCGTCAAATCATAATCCTTAAGAAACTCCAACCAGCTTCATTGCCTTCGATTCAACTTTTTCTAGGACATCATATATTTCAAACTCTTGTTATCTATGTATACAATACACTTCTCACCATAAAGGTAATGTCGGCAAATCTTCAACGCAAACACTACCGCAGCAAGCTCAATATCGCGCGTAGAATAAATGCGCTCGTGCACCTTCAACTACCTAGATGCATAAGCCACAACCCTTCCTTCTTGTATCAACACACACCCCACACCCACGTAGGATGCATTGCTATAACCATAAACTCCTTCCCTGACTCAGGTTGAATCAATATTAGAGCTTGCCTCAAAGCTTTCTTTAACTTATCAAAGGCTTGCTATATACTCTTCATCAACTCAAAGCTTACAACATTTTGCAACAACTTTGTTAAAAGGAGCAGCAATCCTCGAGAAACCATCCACAAAGCGACAATAATATCCTGCCAACACCAAGAAACAATGAACTTCTGACATCGACTTTAGTTGATTCCAATTCACAACAGTTTTGATTTTTTAGGATCCATATGAATACCCTCGGCTAAACCACATAACCAAGAAAAACCACTAGCTTGATCCAAAACTCACACTTTCTCAACTTGGCATACAACTTATTGTCCAACAAAACTTGCAACACAATATGTAGGTGTCGATCGTGATCTTTCTCGGTACGAGAGTACACAAAAATGTCATCGATGATCACTACCACAAATTGATCCAAGAATTCATGGAACACCATTTTCATCATATCCATGAATGCTACCGGTGCATTTGTCAACCCAAATGGCGTCACTAAGAACTCATAATGCCCATAGTGCGTGTAACACCCTGGTTTTGGGCTTAGTTGCTTAAGGGTCGGTTTGAAGGTTCAGTGGACCCATATTAGAGGTTCGAGTTAGTTTTGAGATTAAATCTGATTAAATAATTTTAAAGGTGATAAAATTGTGGAAAATATTATAAAATCATTATTAAATATATTAATGATTATGGTAAAGTCAATTTTGGAAAACGAGTTTTGGAAATTGGACATTTTGGACTAGTGACCAAAATGCAAACTTTGAAAACTATTTTTAGTGGTTGTTTTGTAAAGAGTCAAAACTTTGAATCTTTATGGAGCTAATTTCTCAAAAGTCTAATATCAGGCTTTATCCCTTAATCAGCTATTTTTAAAGTGTTTTAGAAAATATAAATAGGTTGGGGAGAATTAATTTTTGATTAAAAGCTTTAAAAAAAATCACGTAACTATCTTTCTCAAAATATTTTCTCTCAAAATCTCTCCAGCCAAACATCAATTTCTTATTCTAAATCTTCAGGTAAACCTTTCTTTTCTTAAATCATTAGTTTGTAAATGATTCTTTGTTGTTAGTTTACCAAAACCTTATTGTTTTAACTTTATTTTCTCATGTAAATCATCCAATTAAAGGAGAAAGCATCCATTAGAGGTAAGGTTCGTTCTGCTCCTCTAATGAAAGGTTCTTTACTGAAATTCCTAAGTTGTTGACTCTTTACAATTGTTTTATAATGTGTTTTGGGGAGTATGAATGCCATGTGATGCTATTGAGTCTATGATGTTTTGGCTAGGAAAGTATCCTAGTATTGTTGTATAAATGTTTGAAGCATGTTAGAGCATTTTGGTTATCGTTAAAGTGTGTTTAGACATCAATTTGGGACTTTACAAGTCCAGGCGTATCGAAACAGGTGTCCTCGTACTGGTACGTCTATGCCATTTCAAGCATAGCATTTTGATACACGGGATGGTGTTTCGATATGGGTAAGCCTTTACAGACATAACATTTTGATATGCGGGCAATCGTTTCGGTACGAGCCTAGGCAATTTTGGCCAGCATATCGATACTCGAGAGGGCGTTTCAATACGGTATGGTGATTTTATGAAGGGTGTTTCAATACGCGTAGGCGTATCAAAAGGAGTTTTAGCTACTGGAATATGAGTTTTGGGAATTATTAAGGCGTAACGAAACACCTCCAAGATTACAAGCATGGCTGCAGTTAATTATGTTATTTTGGAATACTTGGAAGTTTATGTTTCTTTCATTTTTGGTCCTTCAATATTGAAAATGCAATTGTATGAGATTGGATGATCCTTTTGACCTAAAATTTGACATGTAAGAATGTAATTGGACTAATTGAGGATTGGTAACTTTAATTTCAATTTTGGTCCTTCATTTTATTAGATTTGCATTTTTGTCCCTAAAAAGTATGTTTTGTAATTGGTTCCCTTTTTGTGGTCCGATTCCTCTGTAAATTCACTTGCAGTAAGTATGTGCCCATAGGATTAATAATATGCATCTAGACAAGTGAAAAGGGAAAAAATGGACTTGTTTTCATAATCTTTCTTCCATTTGCTTCGACAAACCTAATGTAATTCTCTCGATTCGGTCGAGCATCTAGGCCGGGACAAGGGGGTTACAGTGCGTGCGAAAAGCTGTCTTCGGCGTGTATACATATTCCCAACCTACCTTGAGTATATATGAATTTCACACCGAAGTGCTTTAATATGTACTGAAGTACTTCCGTATACCCAACCTTCAGTGAGTATATATGAATATTGCACCGTAGTGCTTAGAATATTTATACAACTATTTATGACTCTATGGCTAGCCAACTGTACTTTTAAATCTCTAAATCATACTTGGGCTTTATATCATCAAATATTTCATCCATGAAAATGTATATCAATATATATCAACATTGGGTAGTTCATACCCAAAATAACATTCCAAACTTACCTATGTAAGTAATCAAATGATCAATGTATTTTATACTCTAATCTTGACATATTTATATTATGTCAATCATATGCTCAATGACATAAATATAATGACAATAAACATTCAGGTAGGCTCATCGCAAGGCATCCCAATAATGTATAAAATATCAATGTATTATGATATGTATGCAATTGCAGTCACCTTGGCCACTTAACACAACGCCTCACTATGTCCTAGTTCGATCCTTTCTTTCATAGAACTTCGAACCTTCTTTGATTCGAGCTTGACTTCATTAATCACATGAATACAATAAAATATTTGTTAGATTCAAATCTAACATTACCTTAAATATGATGTCTAATATAATCATTCAAATATAAAATTTCCAAATATTTTTCTTTATTCCTTGTACTGTTCAAAAACTCATTATGGTCCTTAGTGACCAATTTGAACTTCCATTAATTCTTCCGAGCTTGCTGACTAACATTTAAATAAAAAATGTTTCAAATTCCATTTTTTGACAGCTTGCGCTACCTTCAAAGATTTACTTATACAGGGCAGAGTACATACTAGATCTTAATTTCCTTTATACTGGAGAAGCTAGATTCGATAAAGATTCTAACGGTATAAAGATTCTAACGGTACAAGCCATATAAATTAATAAAATTTTCAAAAATTATGAAAAATCATTGAATTCACGTCACAGACTGTCCAAGCATAAAACAGCTCTATAATTTTTCTGACCTTCATTCGAATAAAAATTCACATCTTTTAACTCAGAAGTCGAAATCAGTTTCCGTTTGTTGTAAACGAAACTAGACTAACACATCTTTACAACGGTATAAAATTCATAATCTAACCATTTTTGTAAAATTTATGGCGAATTTTTAAACCTGCTGCCATAATTCAAATTCCAATATAACTTTCCATAAATAACTTCTAATTTACACAAACTTCTCCCTATTTCTCTACTTGTCAATTTAGTCTCATCACTTTACTTCAAATGACCAGAATAAAGCTTGTATTCATATATTCTCTTTACATCCTTCATCAAAATAGGCTCAAACCTTTACTTCTCTAATTTCTTGTGATTCGTCGAGATGGTCACCAAATTTCAAATATAAGGATTCAAGCTTCTTAACTTTGCAAATTAGTCCTCTAATCAAAATTACTACCTTAATTCCATCGTTTTAACGAAAAATCAGATTTACTCCTACATATCCTCTTTGTCGAATAGACCATTCAAGTTTGATAATTTTGAAGCTTGCCAAAATGGTCCCTATTATTTAACTTAGGATTTTGCTTCCAAACAACAAATCAAGTTTACTAGATCATTAATCCAACATCACAAACCCTAAGTTAGCCTTGAATCCATAAAACATAATCTTCTCTATACAAACCGAAATATGTAGGTTTTAAATCCCAACTCAATAACATGATTCTAACATCGTACAAGCGTGATTCTAACTTAAAATCAACCATGGATTCATAAAATCATAAAAGCCCCAATTTGTTCATAAACCCTAATTTCTTCCTCATATCAAATCACATCAACCAAGCAAGTATTCTATGAATTATTTACATCGAAAGATAGAGCTCGAAGAGTAGAACAACTTTGTTGTTCGAAAGAATACATGAAAACTGAGATTCGGGGCTTAAATTGAGCTTGTAAAATTTTTCTCTTCTTTTTCTCTTCACCAACGTTTTGGAGAGTAATTTTGCTGATAAGTCCTTCACAATTCATATATTTAAGACACTTGTATCATTAAAAATGATTTTTTTATTCAATAAATTCCACTTTCCAAAAATACCCTCCAACTAGATTTATATTTCTAATTTGCCATTTTGTAACATTCCAATTAGACTTAATTGGATTCTAATCAGCCACTATTCATCCATAAAATAAATCTCAAAATTACATCCATGTCCCTTTTGGGCAAAATAACCAAAATGTCCTTTATTGATCAACTTAATCACAAAATTACCATTCCATGTCATTTCGATCGATTTAAATTTTTTTGATCTTTTTAACATACAATTATCCATAAAATGATATTTTATGACTCTTCTAAGGTCCGTGGAACTATCTCTGAAATTTTAGAGCGATCCGATTATCCGAATATTTTTTTCGAACTTTATCACTTTATAGCCATTAATACAAACTCCGTATGAAAATCCGGGTAACACGGAAACATCATTCTTCGGGGTAAAATATTTATTTATGGGGTTAAAACACATAACTTTTTAAAATTACACTTTGATCCCTAAACTTTTCCAAAGTTGATACTTTAACCACAAAACTTTCAAAATTTACATTTTGGTCACTAGCCAAAAATTAGGATATTACAATTCTCTCCCCCATAAGAAAATTCATCCTCGAATTTTCAACACATACCTGGCTCAAAAAGGTGAGAAAACTGCTTTTTCATATCTTCTTTTCTTTCCCAAGTCTTTTCCTTAATTTTATTATTTTGCCAAAGAGCTTTAACAAGCAGAATCGACTTATTCCTTAGTTTTTTTCTCTCCTTGTACTAGTATCTTTATTGGTTCTTCCTCATAAGTCAAATATGGCTAAATCTCTATTTCTTTTGGGGTAATGATATGTAAAGGATCTCATCGATACTTCTTGAGCATCAATACATGAATTATATTGTGAATCTTGTCCATTTCCGAAGGTAAGGCTAGCTAATAAGCCACCAGACCAACTCCTTTCACAATCTTATATGGTCCAATAATTCTCGGACTCAGCTTCCTTTTTTTTCCAAACCATAACACCTCATTCCAAGGTGAAACTTTTACGGAATACTTTATCCTTCATATTAAATATCTTTTCTTTCAAGATCAGCAGATAATATCCATCATTATAAAGCAACTCTAGATTGCTTCGAACCATTCTTATTTTATTCTCCACACCCTGAAATAAATCAGATTCAATCACCTCTTTCTTCTCTTTTTAACTCATTATCATCGGGGATATAAATTACCCCTCGATAATATGAACATTCTTTAGACTTAATATCGAAGTCTTTAATTTTCCCTTTTACCTTACTGAATTCTTTCCAAGTATATCTTTTCTTTTATCTATAATTTTTTTTATCTGATTTGTCAAAGTAGACTTGAACTAAAGTTGTGTAATCAATATACTATTTTCTTCCAAAGGTAATTGGGAATTTAATGTTTATAAGCCAAAGAATGACTTTTGGCTAAATGCATCAACTACTACTTTAGCCTTATTACATCAATACACATCCCAACCTATTATGGGACGTATTATTAAATAAGGTAGAATCCTTACTAGATTCATATTGCACTAATACTAGTGCTACTATCAAATCCTATTATACAATAATAATATAATCGTAATTTAATCTTAGAGGAATATTATTGCTTCTTTTGACTAACATCACCGGAGCTTCCTAAGGTGATATACTGGGTCGTATAAAACCTCAATATAATGACTCTTGCAACTAGGCCGCCTTTAGGTTTCTCAATCTAGTAAGATCCATTCTGTAGGGTGCAATCGATATAGGTCCAATATTGGATTAAAATTTAATCCTAAACTTAGCCTCTCGATTAAGGGTCAAGCTTAACAACTCCTCTTGGGCAACCCATCTAAAACTCGCAAACAATAGGAATACTCTTGTAGCTTACACTTGATGCTCGGTATCCATAGCATAAGTTAAATAATTTTCACATTGGTAACAAATTTCAATAAAAACTCTCCATGCTCACGCATGCCAATCATCACAATACTCACATGATTGGTTTTGTTGTTTTCTTAAATCTCCAACATTAATTATAAATGTCAGAGAGTTCCAAATTTTCCTTGTCCCGATCTCTCAGTGGAACTATGTAATAAATTTAGTTTGATATGTTTGCCGGGAATCCTCACCACTTTTTAGAAGTGGTGAAATAAATAATGATTCACTATTCCTCTTTGCGAGCTGTGACCTCTGTTTAGATATTTTCTCATTCTATACCATTTGCATTGCATTTGGCATAATTTACTGCATCATGAAATTTTCAAATACATAGTGCAGTCAGTACTTCTTTGTACCTGACCTCCAGCCCTCTATGAGCTGTCATAACAGGCTCTCTTTCTGTCTGTAGGAAGCAGTTTAGAAGCAAATCAGCCTAGTTTATTAAACTTGCACTCATACCCGTAAATAATTCAATTACCCTAATTAAGATGCAAGAAACTTCTTTGCATCTCTATGATAAACTTTGTTATGGAACTCTCAAAGAATGAACTTCTAGTTTATAGACTTTTGAGTATGTAACATTACTTTATGAAATACAAGTCTAATCCTTTTAGATGAGATACAACTTTTTTTGAGTTTCCTCTGATCACCAATACAGAGTAGCTTCAACATAACTTTTATATCATTAAACCATAGATTAACAATCATAAGATCTCCATTAATATCTCTCCAAAAATCTAGTGTGCCATAACTCTCAATTCTTTTGTAATCGGTGCCTAAGCAGGCTGATTCATGATCGCATCTAATGTCTGGAAGAAAAGCTCTTAATCTAAAACATGAAGATCATGTTACTCTGGTGCCTCTGCACCATGATAAGCTGAGGGTAGAATATTATCATTAACCTTTTATTTAAATTATTCAGTTCCAACTCATGTGTACAAATAGTACGGATATCTTGAAATTAGATACTATTGAATTATTTCCATCATACACTAATTATTCATATCATCAATTTTTTTTTGAAACTACCAGATTACATCTGCAGCCACTATAACATTGCCATATTCGACCCTCAAGCATATATATTTCCCAAGTAAAGATACTTCTTACTTTTTCATATCTAAATATCTTAATTTCTCAAAGATATTCTTAACATCATTTAATCACAAACTTATAGTCCTACGACTGTCTTTTACCTTGAAATGTGAGCCCTTGCTATCTAAATTTCTTTGTAGCTTATGTTGTTATAAACATAAGTGCATATATAGATGTTAAGGACTAACACCTTATAATTATTGCATCAGCTCCTTACAATGCAGATAACTCAACCCAAACTGAAGTTGATTACGATACTTATTTCTCTTCATTGTACTCGCTATGGGTCCATTCTTGACCTCTAAGATTCATCGATTGACGAAATCCAGCAGCGTATTACTTTCCTTACTATAATCTTATTCTATCTTATGCTCATGAGGAGCAGCCTCAAGAAATACAATCAACCCATCAGTAATATGACTTCCTAGGGGCATGCATTTACTAACAAACTTGGTTTAGCGTCCAGAACTAGCTAAACCTGTAGCTCTTATACCACTAAATGTAACACCCTTAACATATACTCGTAGTACAAATACACATTAATGATGTCATAATATTATTTAACAGAGTTCTAGACTTGTAAGAAATTTTTTGACATAAAACTAGTTTATAAAATAACCCTTTCTCGACTTTCGAAGTATTCATACCCTATTTGCAGATTGTTAGTTTTTGACCCTGAATTGGTTTATAAAACATGTTATTCAGTTATTAAAATAAGTATGTAACTCAGCGTGAAAACTAGGTGCACTGCCTAGGCCTTTTTTTAAATTTTAAATCGTTACACGATAAACGATAAATAAAATTTCACCTAATTAAATATCATCACCAAAAATTCCTTAATCATATGAATAATTCATAATTATCTGATTATTAATCAAACTTATACCTTTAAAACAACTAGCGAATAAATTGATACATGCCCACTAGAGAATATCATAAATTAGAATGTCTTACTAATGTTTGGCAGATTGCAGCTTGATCAACATGCTTGACTCCTCTTATGGTAAGTTTCCAATAACCTACGTGTGAAATAACAGACGTTAAGTATTCACTTAGTGAGGAAACTATAAATTAAAGTAAAGCATTTCAATGTATAGAAATAACATAAATAAATAAATTATTTTGTATATTATATAAAAATATGGAATCGTAAAAAATTGACTTATCAAAGTCATTCCTCTGTCATGTAACAGTGAAATACAATTCATGCAAAATGGCAAGCGAGTCCCAATTGCTGTTTATATAACATGATATATATGTCAATGCATCAACTTTCACATTGCATTAGTAATGATTTACTACATGCTAATATCATTAGACTTTCATGCTTGTTCATTTGTCTTAATATGTCATCCATGCATCAATGCATGAGTATATATATATATACCATGATACAAGCTAATGAATATGTGTGTTCAATTCCTTTCACACCATATAAACACTTACTTTAATGTTAAGCTTTCAAGCTTAACTTACTTACCATTTTCATGCATGTTAACATAAGTAACATCACATGTACTAACATATATCAAAGTAGTAAGTTTAATTCTTACCAATACCATTTCCATTTATATCAACAAGATCTCAAGCTTACCATCTTGTTTTTCAATTTATTTAGCCCAAAGTATTGAAATAAGAGAATCTAAGTACACGAGTCATCCCCATATACCCAACCTTCCTTGAGTATACATATACCCAACCTTCCTTGAGTATGCATATACCCAACCTTCCTTGAGTATATATGAATTTTGCAACGAAGTGCTTTAATATGTACTGAAGTAATTTCGTATACCCAACATTCCTTGAGTATATATGAATATTGCACCGTAGTGCTTAGAATATTTATACAGTTGTTTATGACTCTATGGCTAGCCAACCATAGTTTTAAATCTCTAAATCATACTTGAGCTTTATATCATCAAATATTTCATCCATGGCAATGTATATCAATATATATCAACATTGGGCAGTTCATACCGGAAATAACATTTCAAACTTACCTATGTAAGTAATCAAATGATCAATGCATTTTATATTCCAAATTTTGACATATTTATATTATGTCAATCATATGCTCAATGACATAAATATAATGATAATAAACATTGAGGTAGGCTCATCACAAGCCATCCCAATATTGTATAAAATATCAAAGTATTATGATATGTATGCAATTACACTCACCTTGGTAACTTAACACAATGCCTCACTAAGTCCTAGTTCGATCCTTTCTTTCATAGAACTTCGAACCTTCTTTGATTCGGATTTGACTTTATTAATCACATGAATTCAATAAACTATTTCCAAATATTTTTATTTCTTCCTTGTATTGTTCAAAAACTCATTATGGTCCTTAGTACCAATTTGACTTCCATTAATTCTTTCGAGCTTGCCGACTAACATTTAAATAAAAAAATGTTTCAAATTCCATTTTCTGACAGCTTGCGCTACCTTCAAAGATTTACTTATAAATGGAAGAATACATACTAGATCTTAATTTCCTTTATTCTAGAGAAACTAGATTCGATAACAGTTCTAACGGTATAAGCCACATAAATTAATAAAATCCACAAAAATTATGAAAAAACACTGAATTCACGTCACAGACTGTCCAAGTAGAAAACTGCTCTATAATTTTTCTGACCTTCATTCGAATAAAAATTCATATCTTTTAACTCGGAACTCGAAATCAGTTTCCATTTGTTGGAAATGAAACTAGACTAAGAAATCTTTACAACGGTATAAAATTCATCATCTAACCAGTTTTGTAGAATTTATGGCAAATTTTTAAACTTACTGCCATAATTCAAATTCCAACATAACTTTCCATAAATAACTTCTAATTTACACCAACTTCTCCCTATTTATCTACTTGTCAATTAAGTCCCATCACTTTACTTCAAATGACCGGAATAATGATTGTATTCACATCATTCATCAAAATAGGCTCAAACCTTTACTTCTTTAATTTCTCTTGATTTGTCGAGATGGTCACCAAATTTCAAATATAAGGATTCAAGCTTCTTAACTTTACAAATTAGTCCTGTAATAAAGATTATTACCTAACTAAAAATAAGATTTGCTCCTACATATCCTCTTTGCTGAATAGACCATTCAAGTTTGACAATTTGTCAAAATGGTCACTAATGTGATTAATTGTCGGTTTAACATTCAAACTTCATTTTCATGTCTCTAACATCATTAATAATGTAAATACACATCAAATCCATAAAAATCAGATATGAACCCTAAATTTTGAAGCATGCCGAAATGGTCCTTATGTATTTAACTTAGGGTTTTGCTTTCAAACAACAAATCAAGTTTACTAGATCATTAATCCAACATCACAACCCTAAGTTAGACTTGAATCCATAAACCCTAAACTTCTCTATACAAAATGAAATATGTAAGTTTTAAATCCCAACTCAATAACATGATTCTAACATCATACAAGCATGATTCTAACTTAAAATCAACCATGGATTCATAAAATCATAACATCCCCAATTTGTTCATAAACCCTAATTTCTTCCTCATATCAAATCACATCAACCAAGCATGTATTCTTTGAATTATTTACATCAAAAGATAGAGTACGTTTGTAACATGAAAATCGAGATTCAGGGCTTAAATCGAGCTTGTAAAAATTTTCTCTTTTTTTTCTCTTCAGCAACGTTTTGGAGAGTATTTTTGCTGATAATTCCTTCAGAATTCATAAATTTAAGACACTTGTATCATTAAAATTTTATTTTTAATTCAATAAATTCCACTTTCCAAAAATAACCTCCAACTAGATTTATATTTCTAATTTGCCATTTTCTAACATTCCAACTAGACTTAGTTGGATTCTAATCAGCCACTATTTATCCGTAAAAGAAATCTCATAATTTCCTCCATGTCCCTTGTTGCACGTAATAAGTGCTACGCAATTGTGCAAGTATACACGTTGCAAGTTATACTATAAAATATATCGTCTCCATAGGGATTTGTGCCACTTCAAGAATCTAGTCTATTGCACTATAAAAAATAAAAACACAAATAAAGGATTATAGGAGTTTAACTAATAACTAATCTAGAAAGCAATAAAGTAAAAGAAAAGATGAGATCAAATGAGAGATAGATAGGCAAGGTTATCGTGAGTTGAGGTGTGATAGCCGATTGGATCGTCTTGGTAAAAGAGTGCATGGGCAACTCAGTTGCCGTGGCAACTTGCACAACGGGGTTGCCTTGGCAACTAATTGATGGTTGCCTGGGCGACTAGCTGGGAAACTACTTGGGCGTCTGGGCAGCAACTTCAAGGTTCGGCAGAGCGTTCTTCAATGGTTTCTTCTTATCCCTAAGTCGAAACTCTAGCTACTTGTTCATGCCTTGATAATACATCCCTGCGTGAATCAAGGGTGAACAACAACCAATCTTGCGCTCCTCTTAGCCGTTGAAATCCTTAACTTATTCCTAAGCTGGATTAATCTTCACCATCAATAGATTGAATAACGATCATATTCATTCGTTTCTTAAAAATAACTCTCCCGATATTAGATAAATAGATGAAATCACGAGATCCTCTCCCAATTCACTCGCAAACAAGAATAAGAACCAAGAATGAATAACCCTTGAATAGAAAAGTGCAAACTCTTATTACCTAAACAAAAACCAATAGTTTCTCACAACCACAAAACACAATAACCATAGCCAAATAGATTTAGTTCATGGATAGGTTCCAAAGAAACACAAGATAAATAATCCCTAGCATGAACCCAATCGAACAAGAAAGAAAAGGATGAAGAAGGAGGCTTGTCGAAATCCTCCTTGCCCTAGATGCTTGTCGAAAATTCTCTCCTCTTGCCTTTTTTGGTGTTGTCAAAATTCCCCTCTCTTGCTCTCTCTCTATGGATTGTCAAAATCTCCCTCTTATTTATAGGGCTAGGTCAATGTCCTTATTTGAGGAGGAAGTTAAGTTGGAATTAAATTATCTTTAAAGAATATAATTCTTTATTATAATTATATTCCTACTAGAACTTCCCCTATCTTCTTGGAATTTAATTCTTCTTTAATCTCTTCATGGAAATCAAATTCCTTTGGGATTGGGCTTTGCTCCACATCATCTTGGGCTTATCTAGTCATCAATTTCGACTACCATATCACCTTTGCTCTTTGTCGACAATTGCCCTGGCAACTTGATCGGCGTCTCCTTCATGCATTGCCCTGGTAACTAGCTTGGCATCTCCTTCATGTATTGCCCTGGCAACTAGCTCTAGCCTTGCTTTGGCAAATGATCCTGTACATACACACAAAACACACCAAAGTAGCATCTTTTCCCACAAAAACTATCAAGTTATGTAATCAAGCTCAACATTGAAGGAAACATGGATTAATGCATGAATGGCTAATTATGCAACTAATATGAGCCTAAGTCTAACAATAATATGAGTAAAAAAGGGTAAGAAAAATAGTACTTTTGAACACTTATCACACCCCCAAACTCAAACTATTGCTTGTCCTCAAGCAATGCAAACTAATAATTACCTGCCAAGACTTCAATTTTCACAAACTTAGCTTTGAACTTGATTTCAATTCTCTGAACCGGGGCACAAAGTATGACTGGCTTTTTATTTTTCGGAAAACTTAGGAGTTACTCAAAACTTGTGAGTGTGTGCGAGTTGTGTGCAAGTTGATTTTTCGGATTCTATGCAAACAAGAGGTTTTCAAATTACTTCATTGGGTTCTTTTTAACATGTTTTAACTGGAGCCAGTTCTGGGCACCTCTAGTGTTTTGTTTTTAGTTTTCTTAATTTAATTTTTTTGGCTAGGGCCAGTTTTGGGCACCTATAGCGATCAATTTTTTTAACACATACTAGAGCCAGTTTCGGGCACCTCTAACGATCAATTTTTTAGCACATGCTAGAGCCAATTTCGGGCACCTCTGGCATTCATCCAATTTTTATTCTAATCCCCCAATTTGTTAATTATCAACCTAAGTTCACTAGAATTCCTTAAATCAATCAAACCACAACAGTGTTTCATCAAATTTAGCATCATAGTAAAATTCTAAGTTTTTCCATGGTTATCCTAGAATAAAAATTCTATCAATTAAGTGCATTGGCAAAGTCATCATCGGATATTAATCAAATCTAAGCAATTCTTGTTCCAACTAAAGGCATGGTAAGCAATTTACGTATCCTAAATGTAATACTTAAGATGGATGTAACTAAACATGGTAACTACTAATAACAATCCCCCCCAAACTCGGGTGAGGCATTATCCTCAATGCATGCATTAATGAAAAATAAAAATAATGAAAAATAAAATGCAAACGAGGACTTACTCCGAGAGTTCATCATCGTAGATGATTAGTTTCCTTTTGGTCGGTGTCTTGATTCTCTTGCTTGAACGCGATGGTTGTTTTCTTGTTGCCGGTGGTGGAATCGATCCTCGTACGGGGTTGTCCTCATCGTCCTCTTCATCAGTGTCATTGGTTTTTCGCTTGGAGGATTCAATTGGTGCGGTTTTTGTTGGTTCAATGGATGACTCGTCCGAATCTGAAAAATCAGAAAATGATTACGTAGGAGTTGATTTGGGCATAGGTGCTTTACCTTTGGCTTTTGCAGTGGTTGCCGAGATGTCTTTAGCTTTGGTTCCCGTGGCATCTTCAGGGTTGGTTGCCGTGGCATCAGCTTGTTCAGTCACGATGTAGGTTGCCGCGGCATCATCTATTACGGTTGTCGTGGCGACTGCTTCATTGGTTGCCGGGGCAAGGATCTCGGTAGGAAAGATTGGGAACGACACGCGATTGTCCAGGTACTTTTCTAGGATGACTTGGGTGATGGCATTGTTGTGCTCCTTCATGTACCGCATGAACATTAGTTTCCGGTCTTCAATTTGGCTTAGGTGGCTTGCCAATGGGTGCAAGAGTGCTTCAAAGTGTCCCGGTGTTGATGGCCGAGTTGTCTGGGCGTTAGGTGCTTGGGCATTAGGGATTGTCGGGGCGGCAGGAGTTGCCGCGGCAATTGGAGGCCTTGAAGACTTTCCCGGTGCCTCTCCCATTAGCTTTTGGATTTGTGCTTGATTCCAACCGGACTTTGGCAGGGCCTTTTCATCGGTGGACTCACTTGGGACATGCATCTCCTTGCAAAGATTAGAAATTAAGCAAGGGAAGAAAAGAAAACCCTTATCTTTTGAGCTGCGTATAAAAATCTCATCACAAATAATTTTTCCAATGTTAATGATGCGATTATGGAAAATAGAATGTATGAGCAAAAGACGTGGTATATCAACGGTAGTATTGAGTGTGGTGGGCATTAAAGAAGTTTTAACAAACTTATTCCATAGTTTTGCCTCAGGTTTAAGCCGAAGGCAATTTACCGTGCCCTTGTATTTACCGTCGTTCCAATGAGTTCCCAGTTGAGTGAGTTCTTGAAGCACCTTGTCGAGTTGCTTGGGCGTGATTTGATCAACGGAGGCTTGATGCTCGTCCTTCTCAATGTAAAGTCCGTAAAAGGTGTTGACGTTTTCGGGACTTGTGAGTATGGCCTTGTCACGAACAAAAACATAAGGATTATCCGGGTTAGGTGAGTGAGCATATAATTCTCTTACCCATGAGATGTTACCTAGTTCCGGTTGATGGTAAAAGATTTGCCACTTTTGATGTGCAATCCTCTCGAAGATGAATGGTTCAAGGCCGAAATCTTGATGAGAGTTGGAGTATTCAAAGCCTTGTTCTTCATGAATCTTCCGGCTTTCAAACTTGGATTGAAATCTTTCTTGAACCACCGGTGTACCAAACTTCTTGTATCTTGGTTCTTTGGAGGAACTTGGATGAACTAAAAATTTAATCTTGGATGCCATAGATGATCTTGGTTGTGAGTTTTGTAAAAACAAAGAAAAGAAAAGAAAAGAAACTAAAAAGTTGCAAGATAAAAAGTAGGAATAGGTTAAGGGTGATGGGTTTTATAGAAAAGATATGGTGGGTGGGATTAGGGGAAAACGAAAAAGGGTTTGGTTTAGGGAGAGGGTGACGGCAAAGGGGTTGTGATTAGGCTAAATTGGAGGCTTTATATAAGCCTTAGATTCAGCCCATTAGGTTCCTTGTTGAAGATGTTTTCCTTCTTGGATTAGAATTCCTCTTTATCTTGAACTTTTTTCCTACAATTCAAAGACAAATCAAATAAGGATTAAAATTAAAGATAAACTAATAAAGAAAATAAATAAAGATGTGTAATGGGATTCTTAAACTTAAAAAGATAAATAAAAATAAAAATAATCTATCCTAAAGAATAGTAATAATCAGAAATAATAAAAAAATAAAAAAAAGGTTCGAAAAAAAAAAATATTAATCGGAAAAAAAATTTAAAATAAAAATAAAATATCAAAGGGAGAGCATGCTCATGCATCTCCTAAGTTGACCACTTCTTTGTTACGTTCCATATGGGCACCATTGTAGTGCTTCAATCTTTGTCCATTAACTTTTAATTCATGGTTGTTAGAGATGGACTTGATTATCACAGCACCATGGGAGAATGGTTTGACGACTTCGATTGGTCCCGACCATCTTGATTTCAGCTTTCCCGGGAAAAGTTTTAGCCGAGAATTGAATAAGAGAACTAGTTGCCCTGGCATGAATTGTCGCGGCAATAGTTTCTTGTCATGCCATTGCTTTGTTTTCTCCTTGTAGATTCATGCATTGTTATAGGCGAGTGCACATAATTCTTCTATCTCATTGAGGTCCAACAAACGCTTTTGTCTGGCACTTTCCCAATCCATATTCACGGTCTTGATTGCCCATTATGCCTTGTGTTCGATTTCCACCGGTAGATGGCATGTTTTGCCATAGACAAGTCGGAAGGGGGACATACCTAAGGGTGTTTCGAATGCAGCGCGATATGCCCAAAGTGCATCATCTAGTCTTAATGACCAATCCTTTCTAGAGGGATTTACAGCTTTCTCGAGTATACCCTTCAATTCTCGGTTGGAAATTTCTGCTTGCCCGTTGGTTTGTGGGTGATATGCCGAAGCGTTGCAACATCTTGGCAATTAGTCTGTTGTCAAAATGCTTTCCTTCGTCACTGATAATTGCTCTCGGCATCCCAAACCGTGTAAATATGTTTTTCTGCAAGAATCGTTGCACGATCTTGGAATCGTTTTTGGGAACTGCAGCTGCCTCAACCCATTTAGACACATAGTCGACGGCAAGTAGAATGTAGAGGTTGCCGAATGAATATGGGAAAGGTCCCATAAAACCGATCCCCATACATCGAACAATTCCACCTCGATGATGTTCTGGAGCGGCATCTCATGTCGTCTAAAGATATTGCCCGTCCTCTGGCAACGATCACATTACTTGTAAAAGTCTTGGGCATCTTTGTACAATGTTGGCCAATACAAACCGGATTGCGAAACTTTGGTTGCGGTACGAGTTCCTCTAAAATGTTCTCCATAGGGTGAAGAATGGCATTGCCTAAGTATATTTTGTTGCTCTTCTTCAGGGACACATCAATGTATAACCTGATCTGCACATTGTTTAAACAAAAAAGGCTCATCCCAAAAGTAATGCTTCGCATCATGGCGGAACCGCTTCTTCCCTTTGTGAGTAAAGCCATAAGGTAAAATACCACAAACAAGGAAATTAACTAAATCCGCGTACCAGGGTATTGCCGAGGCATGTGCTGCCGTGGCGACTGCTCCCAAAATTGCCGAGGCATGCGCGTCAAAGGCTGCTGCGGCGTCGAGGGTTACCGAGGCATGCGCGTCCATGGTTGCCGAGGCAACTAAAATTTGTTCATCCGGGAATGCATCGCATATCTCTAGATCCGCATCCTCCTCCCTGTTGCGTTCTAAACGTGATAAGTGGTCGGCCACTTGATTTTCTGTTCCTTTCCTGTCCTTAATTTCAATATCAAATTCTTGTAAAAGTAATATCCAATGAATCAAACGAGGTTTAGCATCATATTTAGCAAATAGGTATTTGATTGCCGAATGGGTATGGACAATCACCTTTGTACCAATCAAATAGGATCGGAACTTGTCAAATGCGAAAACTACAGCTAGTAACTCTTTCTCCGTTGTTGTGTAATTCACTTGAGCACTATTAAGAGTTTTACTAGCGTAGTATATCACATGGAAGGTCTTACTTGTGCGTTGGCCTAGGACTGCTCCTACAGCGAAATCACTTGCATCACACATGAGCTCAAAAGGTAGCGTCCAATCTGGTGGAACGACAATTGGTGCCGAGGCAAGCTTTTCCTTTAGGGTTTTGAATGCTTGGGTGCAAGAATCATCAAAATCGAAGACTTTATCCTGTTCAACCAAATTGCACAAGGGTTTAGTGATTTTAGAAAAATTATGAATGAACCTCCTGTAAAAACCTGCATGTCCAAGAAAACTTCAAATTCCTTTAACCTGAACTTGGTGGGGGTAATCTCTCGATCACGTCCACCTTGGCTTTGTCTACTTCAATTCCCTTGGATGAAATCTTGTGGCCGAGCACTATTCCTTCATCTACCATAAAATGGCATTTCTCCCAATTGAAGACTAAATCAGTTTCTTCACATCTTGCCAACACCCTCTCTAAATTGCTGAGACAGCTGTCGAAGTCATTATCGAAAACAGAGAAAAATCATCCATGAAGATCTCAAGGAAGTCTTCGACCATGTCTGCAAAGAGTGCCATCATGCATCTTTGGAAGGTTGTCGGGGCGTTACACAATCCGAACGACATCCTTCGGAAGGCATAAGTATCGTATGGGCATGTGAAGGTTGTCTTTTCTTGATCTTCTGGTGCTATGACAATTTGATTGTAACCTGAATACCCATCAAGAAAACAATAAAAGGGTTTACCTGCAAGACGGTCAAGCATTTGATCAATAAAGGGTAATGGGAAGTGATTTTTCCTAGTGGCTTTGTTTAGCTTTCGATAATCCATATAAACCCTCCAACCGGTCACAGTCTTGGTTGGAATGAGTTCATTATTTTCATTGCTTACCACTGTTATACCTCCCTTTTTCGGTACACATTGTATCGGACTTACCCACTTACTATCAGAGATAGGGTATATAATGTCGGCGTCAAGCCACTTGATGATTTCTTTCATTACAACCCCTTTTATGGCATGATTCAGTCTCCTCTGGGCCTCAATTGAAGGTTTGTGATCATCTTCCAACAAAATCTTGTGCATGCACACTACCGGGCTAATTCCCTTCAAGTCGGCAATTGTCCACCCTATTGCCTTTTCGTGTAGCTTCAACATCTTGATCAGCTTCTTTTCCTGCTCAGGCTATAACTTAGAAGAAATAATTACAGGCAATGTATTATCGGTTCCTAAGTATGCATATTTTAGTTGCTCTGGTAATTGTTCAACTCAAGAATCGGTGGTTGTTCAATAGAGGTTTTTTCGAGTTTACCTTCCTTACCTGAGTAATCCAGTGGTTCAAAGTATGTACCTGGTCCATTGACTAGCCAATTTGCCTCTTCTTGTTGTTCCTCATCGACCGGTTCTTCATACTCCTCAGGTTCCTCTCGATCGGCAATGTAGTTGCCAAGGCAACTAAATTCCTCATCGAAGTTAAACTCTGCCGTGGCATGAAGAAGTTGGCTTTCATCTGGATCATCGACATGCCTTAGTGTTTGGAACACATTTAGTTTAACTTGCTGGTCATTCACCCTCATTGTGAGTTCTCCCTTTTCAACATCGATCAAGGTTCTCCCTGTTGCTAGGAATGGTCTCCCGAGAATGATGGGTGCATGCTCATCTACTTCACAATCCAGAACAATAAAGTCATCGGGAAAAATAAATTTAACATCTTTTACCAGTATGTCCTCGTTTTTTCCCTCTGGATGCACATAGGATCTATTGGCTAGATGTAGCATAACTGTTGTAGGTCTTGCCTTCCCGATTCCTAGTTTTTGGAAAACCGATTTAGGCATCAAGTTTATGCTAGCCCCAAGGTCGCATAGTGCTTTCCCGACATAGTGTTTCCAATGGAACAGGGTATTGTGAAACTTCCAGGATCCTTCAACTTGGGTGGCATACGATTGTGCAACATTTCCATGCATCCCTCTGTTGCGGCAACTGTTTCAAACTCTCATAGCCTTGTTCTCTTGGACACAATGTCTTTAAGAAACTTGGCATAGTTTGGCATTTGTTCAATTGCTTCCACCAATGGCAAGTTGATGTGGACTTGCTTTAGGATATCAAGAAAGTTCTTGAATTGATATTCTTGCTTTTGTAGCTTCAACCTTTGTGGGAATGGTGGTAGAAGTCGGATATCTTTGATCCTTTCATTGGTTTGGAACCTGATTGACGGCATTGCCGGGACAACTGGAGTTGCCGAGGCGTTATCAACTGGGGTTGCCAGGGCATGCTTATCGCAAGTTGCTGAGGCATCTTTATCGTCGATTGCCGAGGCATGCTTATTGTCGGTTGCTGCGGCAATTCCTGGTTCAGCATCTGAGGCTTTGCCGCTAGGTTCGTCTTGCTCTCTTTGTGGAGTTTTGTTTGATGAGCGGGTTTGAGCTTCTCTAAATTGTTGGCCATTTCTAGTGGTGATTGCCTTACATTGCTCATGGCCAGTTCCTCTTGCAACTTCAGTATCGCTAGGTAAACCTCCTTGCGGTCTAGTATTCAGATTTTGAGCAAACTGTCCAACTTGATTTTCCAATGATTTGATTGCCGCCTCTTGGTTTTGCAATCTCATCTCGGTCCTGTTAATAAAAGCATCAGTTCTTTTTATGAAATTACTATTCTCAGCCATATAAGATTCAGTTTCATCATAAAAGCATGTAGAAGTTCTCTATATCGCTCCCAAGCCTCGTACATGGATTCATCATCTGCCTGCCGAAAAGAAGTAATGTTGTTACGAAGCTTATCAGTCAAATTTGTAGGATTAAATCGAGCAAGGAAATCACGACAAATATCGGTCCAAGATGCTATTGATCCGGCAGGAATGCTATTCAACCATGCTTTCGCCCTATCCCTTAGTGAATAGGGGAATAATCTTAATCGTAAGACATTGGGGTGACTCCGTGTATTTTGAACGAGTTGCAAATCTCGAGGAAAGATTTCAGATGTTGTCGTGCATCTTCAGTTGCTGAGCCGCCAAACTGACCAATTATGTTGATCATATTAAACATTACCAGTTTTAACTCAAAGTGGTCGGCTTCGATTTTGGGTGCGACAACTCCTGGATTAAGTCCATCAAGATCTTCTTCAAGATAGTCTCGAATAGTTCTGTTTCGTGCAAGAATCACTCCTCCTCCTACTGGAACCTATTGATTCATATTGTCGTCTTGATTAGCCATTGCTACTCTTATCCTTCGTCTAAGTCTTTGTAAGGTTCGTTCGATTTCTGGATCAAAGGGATATTCTGGTGTAGTCGGTCTCGCCCTGGTCATATACCAATGCAAAACCAAAGTTTGTTAGCCCTTTGAATCTTAAACAAGAAAAGTAAAAAGAAAGTGCAAGAAAATAAAAACAAAGTCGCTATTGCCAATCCCCGACAACGGCGCCAAAAACTTGTTGCGCGTAATAAGTGCTATGCAATTGTGCAAGTATACACGTTGCAAGTTATAGTATAAAAGATATCGTCTCCACAGGGATTGGTGCCACTTCAAGAATCTAGTCTCTTGCACTGTAAAAAGTAAAAACACAAATAAAGGATTATAGGAGTTTAACTAATAACTAATCTAGAAAGCAATAAAGTAAAAGAAAAGATGAGATCAAATGAGAGAGAGATAGGCCAGGTTATCGTGAGTTGAGGCGTGATAGCCGATTGGATCGTCTTGGTAAAAGAGTGCACGGGCAACTCAGTTGCCGTGGCAACTTGCACAACGGGGTTGCCTTGGCAACTAATCGATGGTTGCCTGGGCGACTAGCTGGGCAACTACTTAGGCGTCTGGGCAGCAACTTCAAGGTTCGGCATAGCATTCTTCAATGGTTTCTTCTTATCCCTAAGTCGAAACTCTAGCTACTTGTGCATACCTTGATAATACATACCTGCGTGAATCAAGGGTGAACAACAACTAATCTTGCGCTCCTCTTAGCCATTGAAATCCTTAACTTATTCTTAAGCCGGATTAATCTTCACCATAAATAGATTGAATAAAGATCATATTCATTCGTTTCTTGAATCTAACTCTCCTGATATTAGATAAATAGATGAAATCACGAGATCCTCTCCCAATTCACTCTCAAACAAGAATAAGAACCAAGAATGAATAAACCTTGAATAGAAAAGTGCAAACTCTTATTACCTAAACAAAAACCAATAGTTTCTCACAACCACAAAACACAATAACCATAGCCAAATAGATTTAGTTCATGGCTAGGTTCCAAAGAAACACAAGATAAATAATCCCTAGCATGAACCCAATCAAACAAGAAAGAAAAGGATGAAGAAGGAGGCTTGTCGAAATCCTCCTTGCCCTAGATGCTTGTCGAAAATTCTCTCCTCTTGCCTTCCTTGGTGTTGTTGAAATTCCCCTCTCTTGCTCTCTCTATAGATTGTCGAAATCTCCCTCTTATTTATAGGCTAGGTCAAAGTCCTTCTTTGAGGAAGAAGTTAAGTTGGAATTAAATTATCTTTAAAGAATATAATTCTTTATTATAATTATATTCCTACTAGAACTTCTCCTATCTTCTTGGAATTTAATTCTTCTTTAATCTCTTCATGGAAATCAAATTCCTTTGGGATTGGGCTATGCTCCACTTCATCTTGGGCTTGTCTAGTCATCAATTTCGACTACCATATCACCTTTGCTCTTTGTCGACAATTGCCCTGGCAACTGGATCGGCGTCTCCTTCATGCATTGCCCTGGCAACTAGCTTGGCATCTCCTTCATGTATTACCCTGGCAACTAGCTCTAGCCTTGCTTTGGCAAATGATCCTGTACATACACACAAAACACACCAAAGCAACATCTTTTCCCACAAAAACTACCAAGTTATGTAATCAAGCTCAACGTTGGAAGGAAACATGGATTAATGCATGAATGGCTAAATATGCAACTAATATGAGCCTAAGTCTAACAATAATATGAGTAAAAAAGGGTAAGAAAAATAGTACTTTTGAACACTTATCATCCCTTTTGGGCAAAATGACCAAAATGCCCTTTATTGACCAACTTACTCACAAAATTCACATTCTAAGTCATTTCGATCGATTTAAATTTTTCTGATCTTTTTGACAACCAATTATCCATAAAATGACATTTTATGACTCTTTTATGGTATATGGAACTATCTTTGAAATTTTAGCTCGATTCGATTATCCAAATACTTTTCTAAAATTTATCGCTTTATAGCCATTAATACAAACTCCGTACGAAATCAGGGTAACACGGAAACGTCATTCTTGTGGGTAAACTATTCATTTATGGGGTTAAAATACATAATTTTTGAAAATTATACTTTGATCCCTAAACTTTTCCAAAGTTTATACTTTAACCACAAAACTTTCAAAATTTACATTTTGGTCACTAGCCAAGACTACAATATTACAGTATAAATGTGTAAAACCATAATCTATCAAAGAAAGCATTGGTATACACTGCAAAGTAAATGTACCTGCAATCATATCGGTATAATTCCTCCCCACACGGTGCGTGAAAACCCTTGTCGGTCCACCACGCTCATGTTGAACCGCTACGGTATGAGCAATAGTCCTCTGACCAAACTCTCTACGCTAAAAATGTCCACGGCCGAGCCCACAGCCTCTCTATGGCATAATAGCAGGTGTAGGAGCCTGACCTTCCCTGGCTAATTGTGGACAATCACGCCTGAGATGATGCCGCGAGCCACAACTCTAACTTTACCAAAAGTGCCCCAACACTCTCCCGAATGTCGCCTACCGCAACGCCTACACTTGGGTAGTCTAGGGTGAGTATTCTGACCATGTTGACCACGTCCAGTATTACTCCCACCGCGTCTCTGATCAAGACGATACCTCTTATCTCTATGCTTCTTTTATGGATCTCTACCAACATTTGATTCAGTATTCCTTTTCTCTATAAAAGAAATCCTTGAACAAGCAGACAACCCCAAATTTTGTTCTATATCCTTAGCCTGGGAAACCAGGACATCAAACTCAGTATAATCCATAGCCAACATGTAAGTCTTTATTTCCTTAACCAGTCTATAACAAAATGATCACATCACTGGTGCTCATCAGGAGCCATCTTAGTAGCATATTGGCTCAATCGAACAAGCACAAAAGAACTCCCATGTCACATCGATAGGCCAAACCCACGATTGCAGTCGTCCACCAATTGTAAACACCACCTTAAAGCAATGACACTATGCACCCTAAATTATGGATATTCGTACACTCCACCTGACTAAAGATCATTTCCGTGCTAGCAAACCACTCCTTGGCTGCTTCAGAAGCCAAACCATTAACTCAGTACTACCCAAGCTATGTAAATGCTCAAAGGTAGCCCGGTATTAACAGCTACAGGCATCAGTCCAGGTACTTGTACTCCAACTGTGGTCACTTGAAAAGCTTCAGTTATCGCCTAGAATAATGCTATCATATCACCAAAATCATGTCCTTACGGTGCCTGAGGCGCACCACCATCAACTCCAACACCAGCGGGAGGAATCGGTGGAAGAGGAAGCAACTCATCATCTTGTCAATCCACAACACTCCCCATACGAGCTCTCATCTTACATCTAAGTCCCATTCACAAACATATGAGTCTAAAACATGATACTGCAATAAAACAATGCAATTAGACCAACTTGCAACAAGAATCCAAGTTTCTCATGTTTAAAAACAAAAATCATTTAACTCTAGTAGCAGTAAGGCAATGTGTCCCTAAGATAACACCCAAACATATCACATATCGAACATAATCTCACAAATTCAAACACCATGCATAACAATCAACGTAATTATACATCAACAATACATCAAACAACCATAACCTACCTCCAAACAATCATAAACTAGCTCTGATACCAACAAATGTAATCCATTTGACCCAGTCTAGTCGGAAGATCGAATCGAGCGAGCTACATTAGGGTTTGTCGAGACAAAACCGAAAGATTTACTTAGAAAATGGTATATTTTTTCTTTTATCTTATCTAAATGTATATTTAAGCCCTAAGGTGATCATGCTGATTATGGTGAAATTACAACTTAATCGGGAGCCGAATTGACATCCAATTATTTGAAATAGCATTTCAAGGACATATTTGTAAATTTAGATAATTAAGAGCACTTCACTTAAATTAGAATAGCCAACCTTTAATTAGTTATATTTCATACAATCAGATTAAATTTCAACTTAAAATAACCATCCAAGCTCATTTAATTGCATGATCAAGAAATAGGACTAAACTTCAAAGAATCAAACTTCAAAAAGCATTTTAACTGAAATACTTAACTGTGTATCGGTACACTACATCCCTGTATTGATACGGGTTCAAGTCTCAAAGGCGTACCGATACAGTCCACAAGCGTATCGTTACAAGTAAGCAATGTTGAAAATTGGGAATTCTAGTAGCCAAAAGGCGTACTGGTACTGTTGCCCGTGTACTGCAACCAAGACAAATTTCCAACATCGCGTACCGATACGGTTCCTAGGCGTATTGGTATGCCAAGGCATTTTTTCCTAGATTGAGCTGAGACAGGTCACCCCGTACCGATCCCAAAGGACCCTTACCGATACGGACAGACTTGTAATGACCTCTTGGTCCAACATATGACACTTTGGCTCAATCTAACATACTCCAATCAACATCTAATCATCATACAACTTCCTATACATCAATTCCTCAGACATAGAAGCATGGTAGAAGATCATACGCAACATATCAAATCCAAACATAACTCCTATAGGCATGATTTCTACCCGAGCATGCATAATGTTTCCCAACCCCTCAAAACCAAACATTAAGTATCGTACAAGTCAAAAACATCAAACCAAACTTGTACAAACAGGGAGTGTAACCCCCTTGACCTGACCAAACCAAGAGAACTACATTAGGTTTACTAAAGCAAATCAGAGAAAATTACGAAAACTGGCTCATTTATTTCTTTTTATATTGTCTAAATGAACATTATTAATCCTAAGTGTACATACTCACAGCGGGTGAATTTTCAAAGAAAACATTTCATGGTAAGGCCTTCAATTGAACAACTCGCATTTTAGGGACCAAAATGCAAATCTTTTAATTTACATGGCCAAAGATGAATTTAAGATTAACAACCTTTAATTAGTCAGATTACATGCTCACATGACAAAAATCAGCTCAAAAAGACCCTCCATACTCATACAATTGAGCCCACATCAATCAAGGACCAAAATGAAAGAAAACATAACTTCACCAAAGCCATTAACTAACTTAACTACCTTGGGTATCGGTACACACGCTTGAGTATCGGTACGTCCTTGCCATTTCAAATCCTAAAAATTCTAGTAGCCAACTCTCGTACCGGTACGACCCTGCGTACCGATACGCCTTACCAAAACAAAAGTCTCGTACCGATCCTCAATACACAAACCCGAGTATCGGTACGCTACTCTTAATAAGCATTTCTATATAGGAACGCATAGCCTGTGTACCAGAACCACAAGCCTAAAATGGCTTCCTGTGCCGATACGTGAACACGTGTACCGGTACACTTGGACCTGAATGGTCACAAATAATTGGTTTAACATGCTTATTTCAAAACTAAACCATTTCATCATGCCACAAACTTTCATACAACACTACCAAGATGCAACAACAAGCTAAACATCATAAGTTCAGCAACCAATTAGCATTCATACCTCCCATGATATCCTAAAGGCATGCTTCCCAAAGACACTTTGCCAAACATCCCAAAATACACAAATAGGCCAATCTCAGCATATGCATCATAATAACACAACCCACACAACATAATAGACTTGGTCAAACCATCACAACATGGCAATCAACAAGGAAGCTCTAGATGCATACCTAAGCAACCATTCACCTACAACTACAAGCAAGTATTAACACCAAGCTTAGCAACATCAAACTATCCTCAAAACGCAGCATAGAAACATACTTAAAATCCATAAGAAATCAGGATTACAACTCCCATAAAACATGGCGAACACATTGTCTTATTAACCGAAACATAAACTGAGTTCATACTCAAACTTGTAAATGTCCTTGGATCACTTAGCCTTACCAATTGCTGCCCCCAAACCTTAATGTTCTACAGCATTAGGAAAAAGAGAGCGTAAGCATACTTGCTTAGTGAGGATGCTCATAAAAGAATGATGCATTAAAACCATTTGAAAACCATATGCTTGTTTACCAAAAATATGCTTACAACCAAAGCATTTTTCCATGATTCCAACCGAACTAAATCATAATGACCTTTATTCAACATCATGTACATTTCATGCTTAAATCCCAAAAGCATTAAATCATAAACCATGCTTAAATCTCAAAGCATTAAATCATAAAACATGCTTAAATCTCAAAGCATTAAATCATAAATCATGCTTAAATCATAAAACATGCTTAAATCTAAAAGGATTAAATCATAAACCATGCTTAAATCTCAAAGCATTAAATCATAAACCATGCTTAAATCTCAAAGCTTTAAAAATAAGTTCAACACATGAACCTCCACATATATTGGCATTTATAGTGACCCAGATAGAATACCCTCTATCCCCACATATCAGATACATGAATTTCTCTTAACATGCCTAGTTAGACCGCATGATATCCCAAACTTTGCCTAGTTAAACCGCAAGATTTGACAACATCGCCTAGTTAAACCGCGATTTTACCTCCTTGCCTAGTTAAATCGCAAGATATTGTTACCTCGCCTAGTGAAACTGCGAGTTTTACTTCATTGCCTAGTCAAACCGCAAGATATTGTTACCTCGCCTAGTTAAACCATGAATTTTACTTCCTTGCCTAGTTAAACCACGAGTTTTACCTCCTTGCCTAGTTAAACCGCAAGATATTGTTACATCACCTAGTTAAACTGTGAGTTTTACTTCCTGGCCTAGTTAAACCGCAAGATATTGTTACCTCGCCTAGTTAAACCGCGAGTTTTACTTCCTTGCCTAGTTAAACCGCAAGATTATCATCAATTTGGGTTACCTAGTTAGACCACACGCCCCAAACGATGTCCCAACAGTCTGAGTGGCCTTGTTAAACCGCCATACCTCAAGGACCCATGGACACGATCTATTTTGTTCATATTTTATAGTGCACTTTTAATCCTATGGCATGCCAACTATATCTGATTGTTTTCTCACCTTGTCACATAGCCAGTATATCATTTACAAAACCATTTACTTTCTGCTTTACAATGCAATAAACAAAATATCACATATGAAATCTCATTGCCAATGCAATAACACCATTCCCAAGCGCAATGAAAACCAATGCTCAATAGCATGTAATTTACTTCCAAACCCCCTGCATATGTACTCAAAATCATGCATTTCCAGTAAGTAAATCATACCATGTTTATCACCAAAACATGCAGACAATATGCTCATATCCAAGCAGATATTGAAGAACAAAATAAGGGAAACTTACTTCCGAGCTTAGGTAAGTATCTCATGCTTACCCAAAACTCCCAACAAACTTTACAAACCTTTGTAAAGCATTTAAAACCAGTTTTAAACACATAAAACCAGAGGATAAATGCATCATTATGCATTCAAACCACTGCCACAACGCAAAACCCCGCAACTATCAGGCTGCCCACCTAGAAACCATCCGAAATCATCAACAAACGTTTTCAAAACTTAACCCAGCCATAAAAAATGATTCAACCCATCAATCAACATCAATTAACATCCAAAAACCCTTTCCCAAAAACCTTTTACTTCCAGCAAAGATTAAACTCGAATATCATCACAAAAACTTAAATTTATCAACCTAAACAATTAGAGATCCTAGAGTTTTGGGATTTTGTTGATAAAAACAACTTATCAACATCATAATACATCCAAGATATGTATTAAATCAATCTTAAACACTAGAAATCAGATCCACTTTGAAAATTACCTTGTTACATCAATTTTACCCAATTTACTCAATGAAACATTGATAAATCATCAAAATCAGTTTACAATCAATAAATCAAGGATCAAACACTTGGGATTTTCAACAAAGAACCACACAATAGAGGAGATCACGGACCTTACCCCTATTGTGAGATTTCTCCCTCAATTGGTTTAATAAAAGCTAAGAAAACACAAGATTTAGATGACATTTTGTAAAAACAATGTTAATTAATCAATTACCAATCATAAATACAAGTTAAAAGACTTATCACCTCTGGATTTTGATGAAAACTTGAGTGTTTGGCTGAAGAGAAAAGTTACGTGAATTTTCTTTAAAGAGCTTAACTAACTTTTTAACTAAAATCCCTTTTTAATTAACTTTAAAACACATGATAAAATGTATTTAATTTCGGGAGAAATCATCAAAAAAACTTGGTAAAATAGCTCCTTAAAGATTCTAAGAATTTGACCCTTTTCATTTTAGTCACCTTTAAAAGCAGTTTTCAAAACTTGCATTTTGGTCACTAGCCAAAATGTCCGATTTCCAAATCTTATTTCCCAAAATTGATTTCACCATTATCCTTAATATAATTAATAATGATTTTAGAATATTTTTCCACCATTTTATCACCTTCAAAAATATTTAATTTTATTTAATCCCGAAACTGACTCGAATCTCTAATCCCGGTCCATCAAACCCTCAAACCAACCTTTAAAACATCTAGGCCCAAAACTGGGGTGTTACAACTCTCCCCCACTTAAGAAATTTCATCCTCAAAATTACCTGGAGGAAACAAATGCGGAAATTGCTCCATCATATCCACCTTGCTTTCCCAAGTGGCTTCCTCAGCACCTTGGTGCCCCCACAAGACCTTTACAAGCTCAATCGTCTTACCACGAAGAACTTTTCTGCTGGAATCAAGGATTTCCACCAGTTCCTCATCATAAGATAAATTTGGTCTCAACTCTATATGCTCCATCGACATAACATGCGAAGGGTCTGACCGATACCTCCGTAACATAGATATATGGAATCCATCATGTCTTTTTCTCAAGCTCAGGAGGTAATCTCAACTGATAAGCCACCAAACCTACACACTCAACAACTTTCTACGGTCGAATAAACCTCAGACTAAGCTTAACCTTATGTACGAATCTCATTACCTTTTTCATGGTGACACTTTAAAGAATACATGATCGCCCACCGCATATTCAACTTCCCTACGCCCCAAATTCGCATAAGATTTCTACCGATCCATTACCGCTTTCAAGCTATCGCACACAAGTTTTACTTTTCAACCGTGACTTTCAACACACTTGGCAGGGAAACATGCTTTTCCCCTACCTTAGCCCAACACAAGGGCGTACGACAGCTCCGGCCATACAGAGCCTCATACGGAGCCATTTGGATACTAGCTTGGTAGCTATTGTTATACGCAATCCCAACTAAAGGTAAATGCTTCTCCCAGGTTGCTTGAAACTCTATAATACAATACCTCAACATATCCCCCAAAACCTGGATAACCCACTCAGACTGTCCATCCATCTGGGGTGATACGCGGTGCTGAAACTCAACCTTGAACCCAAAGCCTGGTCTAAACTTCTCTAAAACCTTGCCGTAAACCTTGGATCTCTATCCGAAACAATGGACTTAGGTACCTCATGCAAACGCACAATCTCAGCAATGTACAGAGTTGCCAGATTGTCCAAAGTATCCGTCATGTGCACTAGCAAGAAATGTGTACACTTCGAAAATCGATCAACAATTACCTAAATGGAATCCTTTTAAGCTGGTGCTAAAGGTAGCCCCATCACAAAATCCATGGTGATCCCCTTCTATTTTCCATTCTAGCATTCTCAATGGTTGCAACAACCCAAAAAGAACTGATGTTTAGCCTTACCCGCTGATACACCATGCACCAGGAAACAAACTCAGCCATATCTTGTTTCAAACTAACCCAGTAGTATGCCTCCTTCAACCCGCTGAACATCTTAACACTACCGGGATGCATAACAAAAGGACTAGAATGTGCCTCCATCAAAATAGTGTGCCTCAACTCCAGATCATCCGACACCACCATTCGACCCTTGAAACACAAAAATCCATCATCATCAAAATGAAAATTCACGGATTACCCTCCGATATATCCTTAACATGCTTAACCAAGGAGTCATCAAATGGTTACTTAGCTTAAATCATCTCTAACAGCGTAGGCTTAACTTGCAACTCGGCCAACAAACCACTTTCTGTGTCACACTCAACCTTGCAAACATAGCTCTAAGCTCAACCGCAACCTTACGACTCAACACATTCATAACCACATTGGCTTTAATGGGATGATACTCAATTGTCAAGTCATAATCCTTAAGCAAATCCAACCATCTTTGTTGCCTAACATTCAATTCCCTTTGAGACATAAAAAATTTCAAAGTCTTGTGATCCATAAAAACCACACACTTTTTGCCATATAAATAATGCCTCAAGATGTCAAAGGCAAAAACCACAGCCGCAAGCTCCAAATCATGAGTTGGATAGTTGCGCTCATGAACCTTCAACTGCCTCGATGCCTAGGCCACAACCATACCATTTTGCACCAGCATACAACCAAACTCAACATACGATGCACCACTATAAACCACAAACTCCTTCCCCGATTTCGGTCAAACCAACAGAGGAGCATGTGTCAAAACCTCCTTCAACTTTTCAAAACTGTACTGCTACCTCTCTTTCCACACAAGGAACATTCTTTTGCTATAGTTTTACCAATGGTGCTGTAGCACTCGAAAAGCCCTCAACAAAACAACGATAATAACCAACCAACCCAGAAAAATTACGCGCCTTGATAAGTGTTCAAAAATACTATTTTTCTTACCCTTTTTACTCATATTATTGTTAGACTTAGGCTCATATTAGTTACATAATTATTCATTCATGCATTAATCCATGTTTCTTTCCATCGTTGAGCTTGATTGCATAACTTGGTTGTTTTTGTAGGAAAAGATGTTGTTTTGGTGTGTTTTGTGTGTATGTGCAGGATCACTAGGCAAAGCAAGGCTAGAGATAGTTGCTAGGGCAATGCATGAAGGAGATGCCGAGCTAGTTGCCAGGGCAATGCATGAAGGAGACACCGAGCCAGTTGCCAGGGCAATTGTCGACAAAGAATAAGGTGATATAGTAGTCAAAATTGATGACTAGACAAGCCCAAGATGACGTGGAGCAAAGCTAAATCCAAAAGGAGTTTGATTTCCATGAAGAGATTAAAGAATAATTAAATTCCAAGAAGATAGGAGAAGTTCTAGAAGGAATATAATTACAATAAAGAATTATATTCTTTAAAGAAAATTTAATTCCAACTTACCTTTCTATAAGAAGATAGGAGAAGTTCTAGAACGACTTTGACCTAGATCTATAAATTAGAGGCCATGCCGTCAACTCCAAGGGAGAGAGGGAAGAGAGAATTTTCGACAAGCATCAAGGGCAAGGAGATTTCGACAAGCTTCATCCATCTTTCATCTTTTTCTTTCTTTTTCAATTAGGTTCATGCTAGGGATTCTTTATCTTGTGTTTCTTTGGAATCTAGACATGAACTAAATCTATTTGGCTATGGTTATTGTGTCTTGTGGTTGTGAGAACTATTGGATTTTATTTAGGTAATAAGAGTTTACACTTTTCTATTCAAGGTTTATTCATTCTCGGTTCTTATTCTTGTTTGCGAGTAAATTGGGAGAGGATCTCGTAACTTCATCTATTTATCTAATATCGGGAGAGTTAGATTCAAGAAACGAATGAATATGATCTTTATTCAATCTATTGATGGTGATGATTAATCCGGCTTAGGAATAAGTTAAGGATTTCAATGGCTAAGAGGAGCGCAAGATTGGTTGTTCTTCACCCTTGATTCACGCAGGGATGTATTATCAAGGCATGCACAAGTAACTAGAGTTTTGACTTAGGGATAAGAAGAAACCATTGAAGAACGCTCTGTCAAACCTTGAAGGTTGCTGCCCAGACGCCCAAGTAGTTGCCCAACTAGTCGCCTAGGCAACCATCGATTAGTTGCCAAGGCAACCTCGTTGTGCAAGTTTCCACGGCAACTGAGTTGCCCTTGCATTCTTTTACCAAGACGATCCAATCGGCTATCACAGCTCAACTCACGATAACCTGGCCTATCTCTCTCATTTAATTACATCGCCTTTTACTTATTTTCTTTCTAGATTAGTTATTAGTTAAAACTCCTATAATCTTCTACTTTTGTTTTCTTTTACTTTTTACAGTGCAAAAGACTAGATTCTTGAAGTGGCACCAATCTCTGTGGAGACGATATCTTTTATACTATAACTTGCGACGTGTATACTTGCACAATTGTGTAGCACTTATTACGCACAACAAGTTTTTGGCGCCGTTGCCGGGGACTGGCAATAGCGACTTTGTTTTTATTTTCTTGCACTTTCTTTTTACTTTTCTTCTTTATGATTCAAAGGGATAACAAACTTTGGTTTTGCATTGGTATATGACCAGGGCGAGACCGATTACACTAGAATATCCCTTTGAACCAGAAATCGAACAATCCTTACAAAGACTTAGACGATGGATAAGAGTAGCAATGGCTAATCAAGACGGCAATATGAATCAAGATGTTCCAGCAAGAGGAGGAGTGATTCTTGCACGAAACAGAACTATTCGAGACTATCTTGAAGAAGATCTTGATGGACTTAATCGAGGACTTTCGCACCTGAAATTGAAGCCGACCACTTTGAGTTGAAACCGATAATGTTTAATATGATCAACACAATTGGTCAATTTGGCGGCTCAGCAACTGACGATGCACGACAAAATCTTAAATCTTTCATCGAGATTTGTAACTCGTTTAAAATACACCTAGTCATCCCCGATGTTTTACGATTAAGATTATTCCCCTATTCACTGAGGGATAGGGTGAAAGCATGGTTGAATAGCATTCATGCCGGATCAATAGGATCTTGGACCGATCTTTGTCGTAACGACATACTACTTGCTCGGTTTAATCCTACAAATTTGACTGATAAGCTTCGTAACGACATTACTTCTTTTCAACAGGAAGATGATGAATCCATGTATGAGGCTTGGGAGCAATATAGAGAACTTATACACAAATGACCCCTACATAAATTCCCAGTATGGACACAAGTAACAATGTTTTACAACGTCGTGAATACACCAACAAGGATGATGCTAGACGCCTCGGCAAACGGCATAATCCTAGATAAGTCGCCGGAGTAAGCAATGCAAATTCGAAACAGACTAGCCAAGAATGATTATCAATTCCCCTCTACTAGAAGATGAGGAGTTAGGTGCCAAGCCACAATACATGAACTAGGATCATCAGATTCAATTTCGGCACAATTGGCCACTTTAACCAAGATGGTCCATAACATGCAAAAACCAAACAACACACATGAGGTCAAGGTAATGGATTCTTTTTGTGAGTTATGTGGTGATAACCATGATTCTTCTGAATGTATGCAGAATTCAGAATCCAGCTTTTATGTGGGGAATTACAATCGGAACAACAATGTGATGTCCAATACATACAATTCAGCTTGGAAGAAGCACCCAAAATTTTCATGGAGTAATCCCAACAATGCTCTAAACCAGAACAATCAGAATGCACAAGCATCGGGATTCCAGCAAAATCTGCCACGACAACAGTTGCCGCAGCAACAACTGACAACATCTAGTTCTTTGGAAAATTCTCTCAATGCTTTTATGTTGAAAACTGAATCTTATATGGCTGAGAATAGTAACTTCATAAAAAGAACTGATGCTTTTATTAACAGGACCGAGATGAGATTGCAAAACCAAGAGGCGGCAATCAAATCATTGGAAAATCAAGTCGGACAATTTACTCAAAATCTGAATACTAGACCGCAAGGAGGTTTACCTAGCGATATTGAAGTCGCAAGAGGAACTGGCCATGAGCAATGTAAAGCAATCACCACTAGAAGTGTCCAACAACTTAAAGAGGCTCAAGCCCGCTCATCAAACAAAACTCCACCAAAAGATCAAGATGAACCTAGCGCCAAAGCCTCAGATGCTGATCCAGGAATTGCCGCGACAACTGGTAATAAGCATGCCTCGGTAACTGACGATAAGGATGCCTCGACAACTTGCGATAAGCATGCCTCAGCAACCCCAATTGATAATGCCTCAGCAACTCCAGTTGTCCCGGCAATGCCGTCAATCAGGTTCCAAACCAATGAAAGGATCAAAGATATCCGACTTCCACCACCATTCCCACAAAGGTTGAAGCGACAAAAGCAAGAATATCAATTCAAGAAGTTTCTTGATATCCTAAAGCAAGTCCACATCAACTTGCCATTGGTGGAAGCAAATGAACAAATGTCGGACTATGCCAAGTTTCTTAAAGACATTGTGTCCAAGAGAACAAGGCTAGGAGAGTTTGAAACAGTTGCCGCAACAGAGGGATACATGGCCATGTTGCACAATCGTATGCCACCTAAGTTGAAAGATCCTGAACGTTTCACAATACTCTGTTCCATTGGAAACCACTATGTCGGGAAAGCATTATACGACCTTGGGGCTAGCATAAATTTGATGCCTAAATCGGTTTTCCAGAAACTAGGAATCGGGAAGGCAAGGCCTACAACAATTATGCTACAACTAGCCGACAGATCCTACGTGCATCCAGAGGGAAAAATTGAGGACATACTGGTAAAAGTTGATAAATTTATTTTTCCCGCTAACTTTATTGTTTTGGATTGTGAAACAGATGAGCATGCACCTATCATTCTCGGGAGACCATTCCTAGCAACAGGGAGAACCTTAATCAATGATGAAAAGGGAGAACTCACAATGAGGGTGAATGACCAGCAAGTTAAACTAAATGTGTTCCAAACACTAAGGCATGCCGATGATCCTGATGAATGCCAACTTCTTCATGCCACGGCAAAGTTTAACTTTGACGAGGAATTTAGTTGCCTCGGCAACTACATTGCCGATCAAGAGGAACCTGAGGAGTATGAAGAACTGGTCAAAGAGGATCAACAAGAAGAGGCAAATTGGCTAGTCAATCGACCAGGTACATACTTTGAACCACTGGATTACTCAGGTAAGGAAGGTAAGCTCAAAAAGCCCTCTATTGAACAACCATCGATTCTCGAGTTGAAACAGTTGCCAGAGCAACTAAAATATGCTTATTTAGGAACCGATAAGACATTGCCTGTAATTATTTCTTCTAAGTTACAGCCTGAGCAGGAAAAGAAGCTGATCAAAATGTTGAAGCTACACAAAAAGGCAATAGGGTAGACAATTGCCGACTTGAAGGGAATTAGCCCGACAGTGTGCATGGACAAGATTTTGTTGGAAGATGATCACAAACCTTCAATTGAGGCCCAAAAAAGACTGAATCATGCCATGAAAGGGGTTGTATTGAAAGAAATCATTAAGTGGCTTGACGCCGGCATTATATACCTTATCTCTGATAGTACATTGGTAAGTCTGGTACCATGTGTACCGAAAAAGGGAGGTATAACGATGGTAAGTAGTGAAAACAATGAACTCATTCCAACTAGGACTGTGACCGATTGAAGGGTTGTATGGATTATTGAAAGCTAAACAAAGCCACTAGGAAAGATCACATCCCATTACCCTTTATTGATCAAATACTTGACCGTCTTGCAGGTAAACCCTTTTCCTGTTTTCTTGATGGTTATTCAGGTTACAATCAAATTGCCATAGCACCAGAAGATCAAGAAAATACAACCTTCACATGCCCATACGGTACTTATGCTTTCCGAAGGATGCCGTTCAGATTATGTAATGCCCCGACAACCTTCCAAAGATGCTTGATGGCACTCTTTTCAGACATGGTCGAAGATTTTCTTGAGATCTTCATGGATGATTTTTCCATTTTTGGTAATGACTTCGACAGTTGCCTCGGCAATTTAGAGAAGGTGTTGGCAAGATGTGAAGAAACTAATTTAGTCCTCAATTGGGAGAAGTGCCATTTTATGGTAGATGAAGGAATAGTGCTCGGCCACAAGATTTCATCCAAGGGAATTGAAGCAGACAAAGCCAAGGTGGACGTGATCGAGAGATTATCCCCACCATGTTCGGTTAAAGGAATTCGAAGCTTTCTTGGACATGTAGGTTTTTACAGGAGGTTCATTCATAATTTTTTTAAATCACTAAACCCTTGTGCAATTTGCTTGAACAGGATAAAGTCTTCGATTTTGATAATTCTTGCACCCAAGCATTCAAAACCCTGAAGGAAAAGCTTGGCTCGGCACCCATTGTCGTTCCACCAGATTGGGCGATACCTTTTAAGCTCATGTGTGTTGCAAGTGATTTCGCGGTAGGAGAAGTCCTAGGCCAACGCACAGGTAAGACCTTCCATGTGATATACTACGCTAGTAAAACTCTTAATAGTGCTCAAGTGAATTACACAACAACGAAGAAAGAGTTACTAGCTGTAGTTTTCGCATTTGACAAGTTCTGATCCTATTTGATTGGTACAAAGGTAATTGTTCATACGGGCCATTCGGCAATCAAATATCTATTTGCTAAAAGGATGCCAAACCTCGTTTGATTATTTGGATATTACTTTTACAAGAATTTGATATTGAAATTAAGGATAGAAAAGGAACAGAAAATCAAGTGGCGATCACTTATCACGTTTAGAATGCAATAGGGAGGAGGACGCGGATCTAGAGATATGCGATGCATTCTCAGATGAACAACTTTTAGTTGCCTCGGCAACCATGGATGCGCATACCTCGGCAACCCTCGATGCGTCAGCAACTGTGGACACGCACGCCTCGGCAACTCTCGACGCCGCAGCAACCCTTAACACGCACGCCTCGGCAACCATGGACGCGCACGCCTCGACAACTCTCGACGCCGCAACAGCCCTTGATGCGCACGCCTCGACAATTTTGGGAGCAGTCGCCACAGCAGCACATACCTTGGCAATACTCTGTTACGCGGATTTAGTTAATTTCCTTGTTTGTGGTATTTTACCTTATGGTCTTACTCACCAAGGGAAGAAGCGGTTCCGCCATGATGCTAAGCATTACTTTTGGGACGAGCCTCTTTTGTTTAAACAATATGCAGATCAGATTATACGCCGATGTGTCCCTGAAGAAGAGTAGTATGTACTCCGGCAATGCCATTTTTCACCCTATGGAGGACATTTTGGAGGAACTTGTACCGCGGCCAAAGTGTTGCAATCCAGTTTGTATTGGCCAACATTGTAAAAAGATGCCCAAGACTTTTACAAGCAATGTGATCGTTGCCAGAGGACAGGAAATATCTCTAGACGACATGAGATGCCGCTCCAAAACATTATCGAGGTGGAATTATTCGATGTGCGGGGGATCAATTTTATGGGACCTTTCCCATCTTCATTCGGCAACCTCTACATTTTACTTGCCGTTGACTACGTGTCTAAATGGATTGAGGCAGCTGCAGTTCCTAACAACGATTCCAATACCGTGCAACGATTCTTGTAGAAAAACATATTTACACGGTTTGGGATGCCGAGAGCAATTATCAGTGACAAAGGCAATCATTTTGACAATAGGCTTAGTGCCAAGATGTTGCAATGCTTCGGCGTATCACGCAAGATTGCCACGGCATATCACCCACAAACCAACGGGCAAGCATAAATTTCCAGTCGGGAATTGAAGGTATACTCGAGAAAGTTATAAATCCCTCCAGGAAGTATTGGTCATTAAGACTAGATGATGCACTTTGGGCATATAGAACTGCATTCAAAACACCCTTAGGTATGTCCCCTTTCCGACTTGTCTATGGCAATACATGCCATCTACCGGTGGAAATCGAACACGAGGCATATTGGGCAATCAAGACCGTGAATATGGATTGGGAAAATGCCAGACAAAAGAGTTTGTTGGACCTCAACGAGATAGAAGAATTATGTGCACTCGCCTATAACAATGCACGAATCTACAAGGAGAAAACAAAGCAATGGCATGACAAGAAACTATTGCCGCGGCAGTTCACGCCAGGGCAACTAGTTCTCTTATTCAATTATCGGCTAAAACTTTTCTCGGGAAAGCTGAAATGAAGATGGTCGGGACCATTCAAAGTTGTCAAACCATTCTCTCATGGTGTCGTGATAATCAAGTCCATCACTGACAAAAATGAATTCAAAGTTAATGGACAAAGATTGAAGCACTATAGCGGTGCGCATGTGGAACGTAACAAAGAAGTGGTCAACTTAGGAGATGCATGAGAATGCTCTCCTTTCGATCTTTTTTACTTTTATTTTTTATTTTTATTATTTTATTATTTTTTTCATTTTTTATTTTTTTTCTCAAACTAAATTTTTTTTATTTTTGATTATTATTATATTTTTAGGATAGATATTCTTTTTTTTTTATCTTTTTAAGTTTAAGAATCCCTTTACACATCTTTGTTTATTTTCTTTTATTAGTTTATCTTTAATTTTAATCCTTATTTGATTTGTCTTTGAATTGTAGGAAAAAAGTTCATGATAAAGAGGAATTTTGATCCAAGAAGGAAAACATCTTCAACAAGGAAATTAATGAGCTGAATCTAAGGCTTATATAAAGCCTCCAACTTACCATAATTAAACCCCTTTGCCGTCACCCTTCCCCTAAACCAAAACCCCCTTTATTCTCTATCCAAAATTAATCTCACCCACCATATTTACTACCTATCTTTTCTATATAACCCATCACCCTTAACTTCCAAGAAACCTATTCCTACTTTTCATCTTGCAACTCTTTAGTTTCTTTTATTTTCTTTTCTTTGTTTCTACAAAACTCACAACCAAGATCATCCATGGCATCCATAATTAAATTTTTTGTTCATCCAAGTTCCTCCAATGAACCAAGATACAAGAAGTTTGCTACACTGATGGTTCAAGAAAGATTTCACTCCAAGTTTGAAAGCCGGAAGATTTACGATGAATAAGGCTTTGAATACTCCAACTCTCATCAAGATTTCGACCTTGAACCATTCATCTTCGAGAGGATTGCACATCAAAAATGGCAAATCTTTTACCATCAATCAGAACCGGGTAACATCTCATGGGTAAGAGAATTCTATGCTCACTCACCTAACCCGGATAATCCTTATGTTTTTGTTCATGACAAGGCCATACTCATTAGCCCCGAAAACATCAACACCTTTTACGGGCTTTACATTGAGAAGGACGAGCATCAAGCCTTTGTTGATCAAATCACGGCCAAGCAACTCGACAAGGTGCTTCAAGAACTCACTCAACTGGAAACTCATTGAAACGACGATAAATACAAGGGCATGGTAAATCGCCTTCGGCTTAAACCCGAGGCAAAACTATGGAATAAGTTTGTTAAAACTTCTTTAATGCCCACCACACACAATACTACCGTTGATATACCACGTCTTTTGCTCATACATTCTATTTTGCATATTCGCATCATTAACATTGGAAAAATTATTTGTGATGAGATTTTTGTATGTAGCTCAAAAGATAAGGGTTCTCTTTTCTTCCCTTGCTTAATTTCTAATATTTGCAAGGAGATGCATGTCCCAAGTGAGTCAACTGATGAAAAGGCCCTACCAAAGTCTGGTTGGAATCAAGTACAATTCTGAAAGCTAATGGGAGAGGCACCGAAAAAATCCTGAAGGCCTCCAATTGCCTCAGCAACTCCTACGGCCCGGTAATCCCTAATGCCCAAGCACCTAACGCCCGGGCAACTCGGCCATCAACCCCGAGACACTTTGAAGCACTCTTGCAACCATTGGCGAGCCACCTAAGGCAAATTGAAGATGGTAACGAATGTTCATGCGGTACGTGAAGGAGCACAACAATGCCATCACCCAAGTCATCCTAGAAAAGTACCTGGACAGTCGCGTGCCGTTCCTAATCTTTCCTGCCGAGATCCTTGCCCCGACAACCAATGAAGCAGTCGCCACGACAATCGCAACAGTTGATGCCGCGGCAACCTACATCGTACTTGCACAAGCATATGCCACGACACCCAACCCTAAAGATGCCACGGTAACCAAAGCTAAAGACATCCCGACAACCACTACAAAAGCCAAAGGTAAAGTACCTATGCCCGAATCAACTCGTACGGAATCATTGTCAAATTTTTCAGATTCGGAGGAGTCCTCTATTGCACCAACAAAGACCGCACCAATTGAATCCTCCAAGCGAAAAGCCAATGACATTGATGAAGAGGACGATGAGGACAACCCCGTACGAGGATCGATTCCTCCATCGACAACAAGGAAACAACCATCGCGTTCAAGCAAGAGAATCAAGACATCGACCAAAAGGAAACTAATCATCCACGACGACGAACTCTCGGAGTAAGTCCTCGTTTGCATTTTATTTTTCGTTATTTTTATTTTTCTTTAATACATGCATTGAGGACAATGCCTCACTCGAGTTTGGGGGGATTGTTATTAGTAGTTACCATGTTTAGTTACATTCATCTTAAGTATTACATTTAGGATGCATAAATTGCTTGCCATGCCTTTAGTTGGAAAAAGAATTGCCCAGATTTGATGAATATCCGATGATGACTTTGCCAATGCACTTAATTGATAGAATTTTTATTCTAGGATAACCATGGAAAAACTTAGAATTTTACTATGATGCTAAATTTGATGAAACACTGTTGTGGTTTGATTGATTTAAGGAATTCTAGTGAACTTAGGTTGATAATTAAACAAATTGGGGGATTAGAATAAAAATTGGATGAATGCTAGAGGTGCCCGAAATTGGCTCTAGCATGTGCTCAAAAATTGATCGCTAGAGGTGCCCGAAACCGGCTCTAGTATGTGCTAAAGATTGATCGCTAGAGGTGCCCAAAACCGGCCTAGTCGAATAAATTAATTAACTTAAGGAAACTAAAAACAAAACACTAGAGGTGCCTGAAACCGGCTCTAGTTAAAACATGTTAAAAAGAACCTAATGAAGTAATTTGAAAACCTCTTGTTTGCATAGAATCCAAAAATTCAAGTTGCACACAACTTCACACACACTCACAAGCATTATAGTTTCATTCCGAGTAACGCCTAAGTTTTCTGAAAAATTAAAAGCCGATCATACTTTGTGCCCCGAAATTAAGTTCAAAGCTAAGTTTGTGAAAATTGAAGTATTGGCAGGTAATTATTAGTTTGCATTGCTTGAGGACAAGCAATAGTTCAAGTTTGGGGTGTGATAAGTGTTCAAAAGTACTATTTTTCTTACCCTTTCTACTCATATTATTGTTTGATTTAGGCTCATATTAGTTACATAATTAGTCATTCATGCATTAATCCATGTTTCCTTCCATCGTTGAGTTTGATTGCATAACTTGGTTGTTTTTGCGGGAAAAGATGCTGCTTTGGTGTGTTTTGTGTGTATGTGCAGGGTCACTTGCCAAAGCAAGGCTAGAGCTAGTTGCTAGGGCAATGCATGAAGGAGATGCCAAGCTAGTTGCCAGGGCAATGCATGAAGGAGACACCGAGCCAGTTTCCAAGGCAATTGTCGACAAAGAATAAGGTGATATAGTAATCGAAATTGATGACTAGACAAGCCTAAGATGACGTGGATCAAAGCTAAATCCCAAAGGAGTTTGATTTCCATGAAGAGATTAAAGAAGAATTAAATTCCAAGAAGATAGGAGAAGTTCTAGAAGGAATATAATTATAATAAAGAATTATATTCTTTAAAGATAATTTAATTTCAACTTAACTTCCTCCTCAAAGAAGGACTTTGACCTAGCCCTATAAATTAGAGGCCATGCCGTCAACTCCAAGGGAGAGAGGGAAGAGAGAATTTTTGACAAGCATCAAGGGCAAGGAGATTTCGACAAGCTTTATCCATCCTTCATCTTTTTCTCTCTTGTTCAATTAGGTTCATGCTAGGGATTCTTTATCTGGTGTTTCTTTGGAACCTAGACATGAACTAAATCTATTTGGCTATGGTTATTGTGTCTTGTGGTTGTGAGAACTATTGGATTTTGTTTAGGTAATAAGAGTTTGCACTTTTCTATTCAAGGTTTATTCATTCTTGGTTCTTATTCTTGTTTGCGAGTGAATTGGGAGAGGATATCGTAACTTCATCTATTTATCTAATATCGGGAGAGTTAGATTCAAGAAACGAGTGAATATGATCTTTATTGAATCTATTGATGGTGAAGATTAATCCGGCATAGGAATAAGTTAAGGATTTCAACGGCTAAGAGGAGCGCAAGATTGGTTTTTGCTCACCCTTGATTCACGCAGGGATGTATTATCAAGGCATGCATAAGTAACTAGAGTTTCGACTTAGGGATAAGAAGAAACCATTGAAGAACACTCTGCCGAACCTTGAAGGTTGCTACCCAGACGCCCAAGTAGTTGCCCAACTAGTCGTCCAGGCAACCATTGATTAGTTGCCAAGGCAATCCCGTTGTGCAAGTTACCACGGCAACTGAGTTGCCCTTGCACTCTTTTACCAAGACGATCCAATCGGCTATCACACCTAAACTCACGATAAGCTGGCCTATCTATCTCATTTAATTACATCGCCTTTTACATATTTGCTTTATAGATTAGTTATTAGTTAAAACTCCTATAATCTTCTACTTGTGTTTTCTTTTACTTTTTACAGTGCAAGAGACTAGATTCTTGAAGTGGCACCAATCTCTGTGAAGATGATATCTTTTATACTATAACTTGCGACGTGTATACTTGCACAATTGCGTAGCACTTATTACACGCAACACGCCTCCAATACAGACTTAGATTGCTTCCAATTGAGAATAGCATCATTTTTTTATGGATCAATGCGAATACCTTCCGCAGAAACCACACAACCAAGGAACATCACTTTCTGAAGCCAAACCTCACATTTGCCCAGCTTAGCGTACAACTGATTATCCTTCAACGCTTACAACAAAACCCACAATTGTTGATCATGTTCTTCCTCGGTACGAGAGCACACGAGAATATCATCTATAAACACCACCATGAACTGATCAAGATATTCATGAAACACCCTTAACCTCAAGACTCACCACAAAAGCTAAATAACCTTGGCAACCTCTTTGTGACGTCCTTTTCACTTGAGCCGCCACCACTATATTGGACAAGAATTCCATATTCTTCCCAATTACCACAACTTCATACTCATCGACTAACCTCTAGGAAACCCCTTTCAGGACTCACAATCCATAACTGCCTTGTGCTCACTCAACCATCCTATACCCAAAACACATTAAAACCATGGAATGACAACTCTTTTAGATCTGCAGCAACTCATAACCTTGCACCACCAAAGGAATCCGCCTATACAACCTTCTAAACGTACCTAACTCACCAGAAGAACTAGCTACTATCACTACCTTTGCCTCCAAAATGTTATCCGTAAGTGTGGACAAATGTATGCATGATTTATTACATGTCATCCTATATACCTATGCATATGGATGCAAAACCTGTAATGTCATGCTTAAAGATGTATGTATGTGTTGCGTGTGATAAGTGCTACGCAATTGTGCAAGTATACACGTCGCAAGTAATAAAGTGATATGAGTATCGAGTATCGTCTCCACAGGGATTGGTTTGGGCCACTTTGCTTAAGTTCTCTTGACCGTGAAAAGTAAAAACACAATTAAAGGATTAAAGGAGTTTAACTAATAACTAAACTAGAAAGCAATAAAGTAAAAGAAAAGATGAGATCGATTGAGAGAGATAGGCTAGGTTATCGTGAGTTGAGGTGTGATAGCCGATTGGATTGTCTTGGTAAAGAGTGCACGGGCAACTCGATTGCCGTGGCGACTTGCACAACGGGGTTGCCTTGGCAACTAATTGATGGTTGCCTGGGCGACTAGTTGGGCAACTACTTGGGCGATCGGGCAGCAACTTCAAGGTTCGGCGGAGCGTTCTTCAATGGTTTCTTCTTATCCCTAAGTCGAAACTCTAGCTACTTGTGCATGCCTTGATAATACATCCTGCGTGAATCAAGGGTGAACAACAACCAATCTTGCACTCCTCTTAGCCGTTGAAATCCTTAACTTATTCCTAAGCCGGATTAATCTTCACCATCATTGGATTGAATAAAGATCATATTCATTCGTTTCTTGAATCTAACTCTCCCGATATTAGATAAATGGATGAAATCACGAGATCCTCTCCCAATTCACTCATAAACAATAATAAGAATCAAGAATGAATAAACCTTGAAATAGAAAAGTACAAACTCTTATTACCTAAACAAAAACCAATAGTTTCTCACAACCACAAAACATAATAACCATAGCCGATCAAGTTAGTTCATGGTTGGGTTCAAAAGATATACAAAGAATAATCCCCAAACCATGAATCTAATAGAAGCAAAGAAGAAGAAGAAGTCGAAATTCCCCTAATGCTCTCTTGTCGAAATTTCCCCCTTGCTCTCTCTTTTTGGATTGTCGAAATCTCCTTGCTATTTATAGGGCTAGGCCAAAGTCCTTCTTTGAGGAGGAGTTTGAGTTGGAATTAAATTATCTTTAAAGAATATAATTCTTTATTATAATTTTATTCCTATTAGAACTTCTCCTATCTTCTTGGAATTTAATTCTTCTTTAATCTCTGCATGGCAATCAAATTCCTTTGGGCTTGGGCCTTGCTCCATGTCATCTTGGGCTTGTAAAGTCATTAATTTCGACATCCCTATTGCATTTTGTCTTTGTCGACAAATGCCATGGCAACTGCTCAGCTGCGTCTCCTTCATGCATTACCCCGCAACTAGCTCAACATTGCTTTGGCAAGTGATCCTGCACATACACACACAAAAACACACACAAAGCAGCATCTTTTCCACAAAAATCACCAAGTTATGTAATCAAGCTCAACGGTGGAAAGAAACATGAATTAATGCATGAATGACTAATTATGCAACTATTATGAGCTTAAGTCTAACAATAATATGAGTAAAAAGGGTAATAAAAATAGTACTTTTGAACACTTATCACGCCCCAAACTCGAACTATTGCTTGTCCTCAAGCAATGCAAACTAACAATTACCTGCCAAGACTTTAATCATCAAAGACATGCTTTAAACTTGAATTCAAACCTCGGAACCGTGGCACAAAAGTATGATCACCTTTTAAATTTTTCGGATAGCACAAAAATTTCCCGAACAAAACTATAATGCTCGTGACAATGTGTGTGCGTAGTTGTGTACAAGTTGATTTTCAAGATTCTATGTGAATTGTAGGCTTTTATCAATTTAATTATCAGGGCATTTATTTTAATTTTCACTAGAGCCAATTTCGGGCACCTCTAGTAAAGTAAGCAATTTCTCATTTTATTTTAGTCGACTAGAGCCAATTTGGGCACCTCTAGCGATTCTTTAATGTGCATTAACTACTAGAGCCAGTTTGGCACCTCTAGCAAGAAAGTGTATTTACTACTAGAGCCAGTTTTGGGCACCTCTAGCAAGAAATTAACTTTTAATTTTCAATTTTAAATTTACCCAAATTTTAAGCAACCTAAGTTCACTAAGTTTCTTTGAATCAACAACCCACAACCGTGTAAAAAAATTCAGCATCATAGTAAAACTCTAAGTTCTTTTCATGCAATCCTAAAATTAAAGGTTATTTCAATTAAGTACAAAGGCAAAAATTCATCATTGGATATTCAACAAGTCTTAAGCAATTAAATCAAATTAAAGGCATGGCAAGTAACATATGCAACCTATATGTGATTGCTAAAGATGAATGCAACTAAACATGAAACTAACTAGAAACCAACACCCCCAAACTCGAGAGAAGCATTGTCCTCAATGCATGTAAGAGTGAAACAAAATTTAAAAGAAACTAAATGAAATGAGTTAGTCGGAGAGGTCGTCACCTCGATTGATGAGTTTCCTTCGTGCCGTTTGCTTGATTCAATTTTCGGTCGGTGGTTGAATGCTTGAGGCTGGTACCGCGTGAATAGCATTGCCTTGATTTGGTCCATGTTTGCCGATGCAGGTTTACTTGCATGTGCATCGATAGTTGCCGGCCATTGTTGTTGCTCGGGCATCGCCAGCCTTCCGTTGTGGTTGTTGTGGCGAGTAGTCGGCGGTAAATTTCCTTATCATGGTGGTTGTGAGTCTTGTTGTGGAAAAGAAAATAAAGAAAACCTGAAAACTAAAGATAATGAAGAAAAATAAAATATATCCTAAAAAATAAAGAGAAAAATAACAAAAAATAATAGAACAAAATAGTTCAAAAAATAAAATAAAAATAAATGTATCGAGTAGTTGCCGTGGCGTCGAGGGTTGCCGAGGCATGCACATCCATGGTTGCCGAGGCGCCGGGGTTGCCGAGGCGTCTTGCGCGTCCATGGTTGCGGGAGGCGCGTATCGGGAGTTGTTGCGGTGTTGAAGGTTGCCGTTTTCGATACTTCTTATAGTCCATCCGCACCCTCCATCGGGTGATAATATTGCCCAAAAAGAGTTTGGCAAATGTGCTTGCCACTACTCCCTTTTTTGCGTTACCATGGTGGAGGTGTCTTTCTTCTTTGTTTGCTTGTAGTCCATGTATACTCTCCACCTTGCTACTATTCCCGAAGGCACAAATATATTAATAGGAAAAATTATATCCATTCTCAACCATTCAATTACCTCATTCTTGTCGACTTCTATCATGGTTGGATGTAGCCTTTGTTGTCGTGGGCAATTGCTGCTCAAGCCAATTGCCGTGACAATCGCTTGTCAAATTTTTCTAAGTCAAGGGAAGAATCAATTTTCAAGAGCTTTATGAATCCAAACACCTTTTTCTTTTGGCCTCTCAAACATCTCCATCAGTAGAGATTTCGATGGCTTCAAATCTACCAATCTCGGTTCCTCAAGACATACCTGCAATGGACAATGTGAGTTTTTAAAGAATTCAAAAGGTTCAACTATTACCTGCTCATATTCCATTGGCAAAGTATTATCATCTCGTTGATCTTGCATGTGGTCGTGTAATTGTCGTGGCAATTGTAGATGAGAGCAATCTATAGATTCCTGCTTCAACATCAACGTTGTAACCTTCTGGGCATCAGGTTCCTCAGAATTTGCTGTAGTATTATTGTTCTCAGCTTCACTGAGTGTTGTCGCGGCATTGCTCTGTTCAGGCTCCTCAATCATTGCCGAGGCAATTTGTTGTTCATGCTCATCATGTGTTGGGCAGTCTCTCTCATTGGCATCCTCTTGACTTTGAGGTTCTAGTTGTTCCTCACACATCAGAGAGATTTCTTTGCATTGCTCCTTGTCCTCTTGCCTTGGGACTTGATATCCCTAGGAATGAATTGTTGGTGCATGTTATCCATGACATATGTGGATCTCCCCAATTGATCTTCTGAATCCCCTAAGGTTGCATCCCATTGAGTTATCCTCGTATCCATAGATTTTGATAGCTCTCGAATCTCTTCAATTGATCCGTCAAGTCTAGCCAATGAAGCTAGTAACGCTTCCTCCAAGGAATTGGAATGCTCTTGAAAAGGACTACATTGCCATGGCATATCTTCTTTCATGGCAAAATTGTTATGGTAAAAAATTTTTTGAGCTTTTTGATCATACCATGAAGAATTTTGCTGCTGGTTCCCTCTATGGTCCTCCATGTAGTTATATGCACCGAAAATGTGAGGGCAATTTTCAAACACATGATGTTCTCCACACATAGCACAAGATTTTTCCATGGTATAAGTTCTTTGGGCTTTTCTCGGTTGGTATAGGTAATCATCAAAGGGTGCAAGGAACTCTTGATTGAATTGATTCATATCTTCCAACATCATCTCTCGAATAGATTGGTTTTTATTTCCCGACATGTTGATGTTCCTTAACTTAGAAGCGCACCTAATTTTTTTTTTTTTTTTTTTTTGATAAAACAAACAAAAAGAAAAGTTAGTAAAATTAAGAGAGAAAAAATGCAATAACAAAAACAACTAACACCAATTGCCAATCCCAACGGCGCCAAAAAACTTGTTGCGTGTGATAAGTGCTACGCAATTGTGCAAGTATACACGCCGCAAGTAATAAAGTGATATGAGTATCGAGTATCGTCTCCACGAGGGATTGGTTTGGGCCACTTTGCTTAAGTTCTTGCACCGTGAAAAGTAAAACACAATTAAAGGATTAAAGGAGTTTAACTAATAACTAAACTAGAAAGCAATAAAGTAAAAGAAAAGATGAGATCGATTGAGAGAGATAGGCTAGGTTATCGTGAGTTGAGGTGTGATAGCCGATTGGATTGTCTTGGTAAAAGAGTGCACGGGCAACTCGGTTGCCGTGGCGACTTGCACAACGGGGTTGCCTTGGCAACTAATTGATGGTTGCCTGGCGACTAGTTGGGCAACTACTTGGGCGATCGGGCAGCAACTTCAAGGTTCGGCGGAGCGTTCTTCAATGGTTTCTTCTTATCCCTAAGTCGAAACTCTAGCTACTTGTGCATGCCTTGATAATACATCCTGCGTGAATCAAGGGTGAACAACAACCAATCTTGCACTCCTCTTAGCCGTTGAAATCCTTAACTTATTCCTAAGCCGGATTAATCTTCACCATCATTGGATTGAATAAAGATCATATTCATTCGTTTCTTGAATCTAACTCTCCCGATATTAGATAAATGGATGAAATCACGAGATCCTCTCCCAATTCACTCGCAAACAATAATAAGAATCAAGAATGAATAAACCTTGAAATAGAAAAGTACAAACTCTTATTACCTAAACAAAAACCAATAGTTTCTCACAACCACAAAACATAATAACCATAGCCGATCAAGTTAGTTCATGGTTGGGTTCAAAAAGATATACAAAGAATAATCCCCAAACCATGAATCTAATAGAAGCAAAGAAGAAGAAGAAGTCGAAATTCCCCTAATGCTCTCTTGTCGAAATTTCCCCCTTGCTCTCTCTTTTTTGGATTGTCGAAATCTCCTTGCTATTTATAGGGCTAGGCCAAAGTCCTTCTTTGAGGAGGAGTTTGAGTTGGAATTAAATTATCTTTAAAGAATATAATTCTTTATTATAATTTTATTCCTATTAGAACTTCTCCTATCTTCTTGGAATTTAATTCTTCTTTAATCTCTGCATGGCAATCAAATTCCTTTGGGCTTGGGCCTTGCTCCATGTCATCTTGGGCTTGTAAAGTCATTAATTTCGACATCCCTATTGCATTTTGTCTTTGTCGACAAATGCCATGGCAACTGGCTCGGCGTCTCCTTCATGCATTACCCTGGCAACTAGCTCAACATTGCTTTGGCAAGTGATCCTGCACATACACACACAAAAACACACCAAAGCAGCATCTTTTTCCACAAAAATCACCAAGTTATGTAATCAAGCTCAACGGTGGAAAGAAACATGAATTAATGCATGAATGACTAATTATGCAACTATTATGAGCTTAAGTCTAACAATAATATGAGTAAAAAGGGTAATAAAAATAGTACTTTTGAACACTTATTAGTATGTACTAACATATTTAAATATATACATATAAGTGTTTTTGCACTGTGCATGGTTAACATCGACACTCACTTATAACATTCCTGGTACCACCGTAGGTGAGAACACCATTACTCTGACTACTATCCAAAAGCATGTATTTAGAGAATACCTAACACGATATCATCTCTAATGTCATTAGCACATTCGACACCTCCACAAATAGCCAAAACGGCTAGCGATCTAAAACCCACCTCGGGAAAGAACTTACAAACGAACAAACTTCATCTCATACTTAGCAACTAACATGCCAACTCCTACCAACACTATAGGAGAATTCATCAAATATATGCTCACTTGAAATAAATGAAAGCATAGACCCCAAATTAACCAAAGATAACAATGAAAATGATTGCAAAGCGAAGATACTTGCTATCACAACCGTGTCGTTGCAACCTTCTTGATGAACAAAGATCCGTGGTCGGTCCACCATTCTCCGAATCGCACAACAACATCCTGAACTGGTGTCGCTCTCACAACACGAGGATATTCATCCTTGGTGTTGTTGCTTCAAGTGATCAGAAGATCCATATTTCTAGCAACTCATAGTATTTCCCCAACATACACCTCTGTGACGTCTACCACACCGCTCACACTCACTCCTACTATGCATTCCCTGGTTACCCTGACCAACACTGCCACCACCCTTGTGACCCGATTTACGCCTCTTATTACGAGACCTCCTATTATCCTTTCAAGAATAGACAAAATCATTCGCTCTTTTACCCGAGCTCACACTCGATACCTGCCCTGAGGTAGCTAAGGACAAAACTTGTTCGACCACCACAAAGAAAGTGGGTGCTTTCACTTGCACTCCAGCCACCGCTACTCGAAAAGTTGTCATCACCACTTGGACCAATGTAGTCGGATCACCAAAAACTAACACTAAAGGAGCCTGGGGTACAACTCCTGCCCCAACACCAACTGGAGTAACCAGAGGAGGACAAGAAGGTAAAACATCGAAGAGGTTCCCTTCCACATCACTATTCTGCCCAACTCTGGCACTACCAGCCATTATAAGAAACTCACGCCGAACCACGCCAACAAGAACATCAAGACACAATAAAGTTAGGCTAGCATTAGGCAATATAAAACCTTTTAAAACCTCAGTAATAGGCAATGTGTTCCCAAACCATACCCCGACATGGTATTAAACAATCACCGTACATATACACAATCACCGTGCTACTCAAACAATAACAGCTAATCAAACAACAATATCCCAACTTTTCACAAACTTGGCTTTGATACCAACAAATGTAACCGCCTTGACCCGACCTAGACGCCTGAAGAAACCAAGAGAACTGCATTAGGTTTGCCGAAGCAAACTGGAGAAACTTACGAAAATTGGCTCATTTTTTCTTTTTATCTTGTCAAAATGAATATTATTAATCCTAAGTGTACATACTCACAGTGGGTGAATTTCCAAAGAAAACATTTCATGGTAAGGCCTTCAATTGCACAACTAGCATTTTAGGGACTAAAATGCAAAACATTTAATTTACGTGGCCAAAGGTGAATGTAAGATTACCAACCTTTTAATTAGTCGAACATGCTCACATGACAAAAATCAGCTCAAAAAGACCCTCCATACTTATACAATTGAACCCGCATCACCAAGGACCAAAATGAAAGAAAATAGAACTTCACCAAAGCCATTAACTAACTTAATCGCCTCGGGTATTGGCACACACGCTTGAGTATCGGTGCGTTCTTGCCATTTCAAATCCTAAAAATTCTAGTAGCCAACTCCCATACCGGTGCGACCACTGCATACCGTACGCGCTTTTACCAAAACCAAAGGCTCGTGACCGATCCTCAAACCTCGTGTATCGAAAACCCCATGCCAAACTCAGCCTTCTCGCATCGATACACAAACCCGAGTATTAGTACGCTATTTTAATAAGCATTTCCATATCGAAATGCCTAGCCCATGTACCAAAATCACAAGCCTAAAATGGCTTCTCGTACCGATACGTGAACACGCATACCGGCATGCCTGGACTTGAATGGTCAAAAATAACTGGTTTAATATGCTTATTTTAAAACTAAACCATTTCATCATGCCATAAACTCTCATACAACACTACCAAGATGCAGCAACAACCCAAACATCATAAGTTCAGCAATCAATTAGAATTCATACCTCTCATGATATCCTAAAGGCATGCTTCCCAAAGACACTTTGCCAAACATTCCAAAATACACAAATAGGCCAATCTCAGCATATGCATCTTAACAACACAACCCACACAGGATAATAAACTTGCTCAAACCATCACAACATGGCAATCAACAAGGAAGCTCTAGATGCATATCTAAGCAGCCATTCATCCACAACTACAAGCAAGTATTAACACCAAGCTTAGCAACATCAAACCATACTCAAAACCCAGCATAGAAACATACTTAAAATCCATAAGAAATCGGGATTACAACTCCCATAAAACATGGTGAGCATATTACCTTATTAACTGAAACATAAACCGAGTTCATACTCAAACTTGTAAATGTCCTTGGATCACTTAGCCTTGCCTCTTGCTGCCCCCAAACCTTAATATTTTGCATCATTAGGAAAAAGAGAGCGTAAGCATTCTTGCTTTGTGAGGATGCTCATAAAACAATAATGCATTAAAACCATTTAAAACCATATGCTTTTTACCAAAAACATGCTTACAACCAAAACATTTTTCATGATTCTAATTTGACTCGTGTGGTTTTATTTGCCTTTAAGCGTAAGCTATCATGTTTCTATCTTGCATTAGGACACATCCTAGTCCCAAATGAGATGCATCACTATAAACAAGTGTACTCCTTGCCCGATCTTCGTTAGATGAGAACTGGAGCATGAGTCGTGGGCTTGCTTAAGTTGATCGAAGCTTCGTTGTTGGTTCTCGACCAAACAATGGGTGTGTCTTTGCGAGTTAGCTTAGTCAAACTTGCAGCAATGGATGAGAATCCCTTGACAAAACATCGATAATACCCATATAAACCGAGAAAGCTTCGACCTTACCAACATTCCTTGGAGGTCTCTAATCTAGGATAGATTGAATTTTGCTTGGATCTACTTTGATCCTTTCTGCCGAGATAACATGTCAAAGAAACGATGCTTCTGATAGCCAAAATTTGCATTTAGAGAACTTTGCAAACAATTGACATTCTTGGAGAGTTTGCAATACGATTTGAAGGTGTTCGAATATTCTTCCTTATTCGAGAATGTACTAAAATGTCATCAATAAAAACAACCACAAACTAGTCAAGATAGGGCTTGAATACACGGTTCATGAGATCCATGAAAGCAGTTGGAGCATTCGTTAATCTGAATGGCATTACAAGGAAATCAAAATGGCCATATCGAGTACGAAAGGAGGTCTTGGGTACATCTTCTTCTTTTACCCTCATTGTAATCACTCATTTTTATCTGGTCTATAAATACATATTAGTATAATTATTAGTATATTAGTGTTGCATGTATACATTGTATTATATTATGCTATATGTTTATTATGTGCATGGGTGTTACTAATATATGTAAAATGTGTGGTGTGTGCATGTATATTATAAACTATGTATGTATATGCATTAATAAGTAATACGGTGTATGTGTCACGCATGTATATATATTTAGTACGAGTGTATTTGTTTTTACAGATAATGTGTGTAGATGTTATGTTAATTATGTGTATGATTATATATGTATGTATGCTAGTATGTTATATTAATTAATGTTTGCATAGGTATATACGTATGTATTATCGTATGTGTATTATTATTAATTGTTGTTATAACTAATATTAATGTTATTATTATTGGGCTAATATAAAATGAAATCCAAAAAACATGTTAAACCCAAATGAATAAATTGCCAGTCCAAGTCCATTACAGGTCTGAAATTATTACAAGGCTCGGTTGGCCCAAACCCAAAACCCTATTTAATTCTATTTATTTTTGTGCAGATAGCTATGTGTCATTGGATCAAGATCTGATCCAACGGTCACGATCAAGCAGGGATAAAATATCTAGGCAGCCGCGTGCACTACACGTCTGGACGCTTCGAGTGCCACGCGCGGACTCTTCGATATCCCACGCGTGCGTGAGTCCCACGCGCTATAACTCTTCGACTGCTGAGCCCCACGTGTCATGATCTGGAGCCTTTTCACCGATCGAGGTTTCATCTGGGCCATTCGTCCTTCAAGCCAGCCCGACCGTTAGATCAGATCTGATCCAACGGCCGAGAACGCCTCTGGCCGAAGACAGAACCCCCCACACCGCCACCATGCTTCCACCATGCCGGTCTCCAACCACCGCGTCCAGACATATCAGAACACAAAAAAGAAAGATTATGTCAGTATCAGTCCAGATCTAAAAATAGATATTATATTACTTGTTACCAAACCAAAAGACAGGCATATATGTATGAAACAAACAATTTGTAAGGGGGCCAAGTTGTAATAAAAAAGAAATACAAAAAAAAGCATTCTTCAGTGGTAATACTCTTCTCTTTTCTTACCTCGTTGAATGCATACAAAAATATATGTAGTAAATAAAAAGAGAGGTT